>OX344720.1:93110429-94474804 GCA_947034835.1 Ballota nigra
TTGCAGTGGGCAATTCCCTCCCCCGTAATTTCTGAGGCTAAGTCACCATAAGTATAAAGGTGATAAGGAATTATTCCATTATTTTGCCTTTTAATTCGAGTTTTTACTCGTTCAGCAAAGAAATGGGGTAGTCCTGATAAGAACTTTTCTTTCCAGAAATTATGTTGACTATCTTCTCTAGTGAAAATCTTAGAGAAGAATACATCCTTATACCATTTGAAATGGGATAGAGTATGGCAACGCAGATTCATTAACTGCTCTTGAGTCTTATCAATTTGTAAATGAGTACTTCCAATAAAAGTGCTTTGCAATAGTATAGATTAGTGTATTTACACTATCTGATATCGTAACATTTTCTTCTAATTTTACTGCACCTAATATGTGCATTTTTGCTTCATTAGATAAATGAAAATCCCACCAACCTCTAAGTTGGCCTGTAAACCCTTGAATAAGAGCTTTAGTGATTTCAGTATCTGCATTTCCTTTAATTCGACTAGCTGTTGCATACATAGTCATATAATGCAACTTGATTTGAATCTGATACTCTGAATGGCCATCAATGTTCCATTCATTGATAGTAGTACCGTCAAAACTAATACCACCTAAATAATTTTCTTGCTCTTCTATAAGCAAGTCTACTGGAGTAGGCCTAGGATAATAAGGCTTTTTATTTTGATTATTTCCAAAGGAAATTTTATTTATTTTACTAGATCCTTGATCATGTTCATTTTGGAACATTTCTTGGATCTGGTCAATATTATCAGATTGCTGACTTTCATTGTCAGATTCGTATTCATCATTTTGACAATCCGAATCCTCTATTAGAGGAGCAAGGCTCTTAAGCTTAGTTCCACTAGTACTAGCTTCCTTTTGATCTTTAAGATCTATTTCTCTAATTCTTCTTGTAATTTCCGAGACTAGATCGGAATTCGTGTTTAATTTAATTTTTTCAGAAGAAAGTGGCTTGAATAAAGCCTTATCCTTTTCAATTATACTTTCATCCCTATGAGAGGTTGAAGGTATAGAAGAGGGAATGCTAGAATTAGCATCTATTGAGTTTTCTAAACGAATCAATTGTTTACCTATTGTTTGCAAAGATAAATTAGTATAGTTATTTTGCTCAACAATAGCCTTTGTAGTGGCATCTTTCCTATAAGGAGTAGCAATAACTTCATCCTCATTAATTTTAATGGTTAAATTAACCTCTGGAGGATGTACGCTTGAAATACCTTTACCATGAGTGGTAATAAAGGTTTGGTATCTAGAAGAGATATGATTGATAGTAAGATTATCATCAAAATCAGGATAAATATTATCCGGTGTAAGAAATATTTTTAGTATTTCAAAGAAATCAACAATTGATGATTCTCTCTTGATAAATCTTTTGACCCATTTAAACCATTTTTCTTGTTTCTTTTTAGGTTTCATATAAAACCATTTTCTTTTAATTTCATTTTCTGGTTTATAGAAAGTTTCTCTATAAATTCCAGAAAGAGGACATTCCTCATCAATTGTTAGAGTGTATAACCCATAGATGCTTCTGTCATCGTATCCCATATCAGATGGGGTAGGAGACTTCCTATTAGAAGCAGAAGTAGAAGGTGGAAGATCAACCTTATAGTCTGGTTGACTAACACCGTCTGTAGTATTATTAATACTAATTTTTTCCTTGAATAAAGGAGTTGATTCCTTAGACCAAGGAGTACCATATGATTCCTTAAATGAAGGAATATCAGAAGTAGATCTTCTACGAGATTCTCCTATTAGGAGACGAGTCAAACGATTCTTTGAAAATTGAATTTCTATATCTCCATCGGGATATTCAATTATATCTTTTAATTGATGATTTTCCTGTTTAACAGGAGGATTCGCTTTTTCAAGGATCCATTCATTGGGAAGTTTAACTTCATCCCAAGTAATTTGTTTTGGAATAACAGAATTACTTTTGGATAAGTCTGTGACAAAAAGAGTTGTTGTTCCAGCTTTTCCATTTATTTCTTTAACATTCGAAACAATAGTATTCATAACTTTGTAGTATATCCTGTATATAAGGATAACATTTTGGGTTCCCTCCATCATATTAAATCCATGAGATTTAATGTCTAGGCATAGGGAATGCATAATATTGGGATCATTTAATGAAACTGTAAAATTGGGAAAGCAAGAGAAATAGATTGGTCCATCACAAAGACTGGACTCAACTAATCCTAATAAAGAATCATGAAACGTATTATGACGTTTATCCCTAACACCGATAAGGGCTGAAGTATTTAATCCCAGCCGAGTTGCTGGTTTTAAAGCAACTTGCACCATTCCTATATGTAGGAATTTAAAATCTTTTTTATGCAAAGCTATTAGCTTTTCTGAAAGTAAATTATAAGCTGTATATCCCTCAGATAAAGGAATAGCGTCTTCAACAATTTTCATGATATAATCATGTTTGTGGACAAAACTTCCTTTGTTGTAGATTTTTCCTGTTGAATAAATAGGCATCTTCCAATTTGAAAGATTCTTATCGAAGTTTTCGTGAATTCTTATTTCTTTATTACTGCTTGATTTAGTATTATTCCTTAAAGACAAAGCCCTTGTTAACTTATTCATTTTTACAGTACTCAAATCACTGTCAACGATTTATACCCAAGCCTCAAAAAGCCTAAACGCCAACCACGGCTAAACGGCGACTGAGGGTTAACAGGGAACGCGACTTAAGGACAAAGTCCCGGGTTTCAAAGAGTACAATAAAAATGTTTAAGATAAGTTTAAGCTAGTTTTTAAGAAGATAATAAGAAATTAAGCAAGTAAAATACTTACTTGTTTTTCTAAACACTTTAAACTATACTTACTTTCTTTAAGAAAGTTACGATAAACAACTAGAGTAGGATAAAGTTTTACTTGATCTTCAAAGTATTTAATATTTTTCTTAATAAGAGAGATTTTTTCTTTAAGAGTTCTTAAATAAATTCTTTTTTTAACAAAAATATAATCTCTAGGAGGGTTAATAATATCGTCTAAAGGAATAGACTGAAGATTCAAAGAATATAATGACATGAGTAAGGATATTACCTTAATCAGGGTAGCCTAATAAGGCTTTTCTTCAATCCAATTGAAGATTCAGAAACCACCTAAGTGGTTCTGAGCCCAAAAGGATCGCTCAGATGGAATAGAAGAAAATATGGGAAATTGGATGTTTTATCAACAGAGAAAAATTATTACAAGCTAAGAGAGTATAGCGGAAAACATAAAAGCTAATCTTCTTCTAAGGTTCTAAAATTGTTCGTATCTAAAACTAAAATGAGAGCCTCCTTATATACACTTGAGTGAACTCTCTGGAAACTGAAAACGTGTAAAGTGGACAAACAGTCGTCCAATAAGAAAAGAAAGAAAAAGAAACACGCGTCTTACATCAGCCACAACTTTAATAAAAGTCTTAAAGGAAATAGTAATTTCTGACACGTTACCCCCCCTTTTCAAAAGCCAATAGTAAAACTTTTGACCTTAAGACCTCTTTGTTGAATTATTGGGATTGAGAATCTTGCATCGGATCAGAATTATCCGTATTCATTGAATCCTTATCTTCATCTTCTTCAGAATCAGAAGAACTTTCAAGAAGATCTTTCAACTGTTTCTTCAAATCTTTCTTTGATGCGGAAGATCCTGAGCTTAATAATTCTTTTAGAATTGTAGAAACATCCTGCTTTTCTTTGACAGGTTCAACTTTGACTGGTTCGAGATTAATAATCCCCTTTTCTGAGAAAACTGATTCGGTGAAAAAATCAAATTTATCCCACCATTTTATCAAAATTCTTCTTCCTAAATAAGGAACATTTTCAAACTTAACTCCATGTTTTTCAAAATATCTGGGAGTGACAATAACATCCCATTTAAGAATCCATGGTACTTGATAAAGTACTGCAAACATAAAAGAATGAACTTTCATAGAAGGGTTAGCTTCATCAAAACATTAAAAATAACCCTTATTTTCTTTGGAAGAATTATAGGATAAATTCCCCAATTTAAAAACCAACAAATAAACCAATTAGGAAAGTTATAAACTTTCTGCTCTTTGAACTGAATAAACCAGCTATGTTTTTTCTGTCTATTATCATAACAGAAAGCAACATCCCAAGCTTTGATATAATCAAAGTAGTTGAAATTAATAATTCTTTTGTGGGGAGATTTTAAATCTTTATATTTATATAAATCTCCTTCCCAGCTTTCTGGGGTAATCACTCTGTGTATATAGGCTTTAGAATAAGCCCATTCTCCAGGTGCTCTGGATGCAGAATCGAACTGAACTGATCCTGTAAGAATAAGAATTTTTTGGTAGAACAAGAAATCTTTTGGAAACAAAAAAGGGTCAGTAAAATTCTTAAGGTAGAAAGTCATAACTTCCTCTGATGATAAGTGAGAATATTTTCTCTCAATTGGAGAGATCCAAATAGTAGTAATAGGAACATAAGGATAAACAAATTCCTTATTACTAGTAGTACAAATGGCTATAGAATAAGCCTCGTCACATAAATGTTCATCATCGGGAACAGCCTTTAAGGCTTCTTTTCTCAAAAAAAATTTCATCTTTTTGAAGCGCCCACTTATAAGCGGATTTTGGGTTTTGAAAAGAGTTATAACTCTTTCTTTCAACAGCTTTTTCTTTTCCTTTTCCTTTATTCATTTCCCTGCAAAAATTCACGAGTTAAGAAATCAGGTAAAGAATTAGCTGATCCTTTAATAAACTCAATATCAAAATCGAAAACAGACAGTATAGCCTGCCATCTAGCAAATATTTGTTTAGAAGCAATGTTTTTAACATCTTTTTGTAGAATTTCTTTTGCAGATTTGCAATCAACTCGAACAAGAAACTTTTGATTTATTAAATCACTTTCGAATTTTTGTATACAGAGAACAATGGACAAGACTTCTTTTTTAACAGTAGAGTAATTTACTCTAGGTCCTCTCCAGACTCCTGAAGTGAATCGTATTAACGATTCTTTGTTGTTAATCCTTTGTTTTAATATACCTCCATAACCTAAATTAGAGGCATCTGTTTCAACAATTTTAAAAGCATCAGGATTAGAAATGGCTAAACAGGGTATTTCTTTAATCCTGGCCTTTATTTTTCTAACTGCTTGAGTATGCTCAATACTCCACTCGGGAGGATTTTTCTTTAACCTTTCAAATAAAGGTTTAGCATCTTGTGCAAAATTTTTATAAAACTCAGCTATATAATTAAGACTTCCAAGAAATCTCTGTAATTGAGTTTTATCTTTAATTTCATCAGGAAATTTTTTTACAAATATAATTGCTCTATCAATAGGGAAAATTGTCCCTTCTTTAATATTATGACCAAGAAATCTTATTTCAGTCTGAAATAATTTTATTTTCTTGGCTGAAACTACTAATCCAGCATGTTTAACAGCTGTGATAAAAATATTTAAATGTTTAAAGTGTTGTTCTATATTTTCAGAAAATATCAATACATCATCAATATAGACAATTGTAAATGCTGAATAAGCATTAAAAATATCATTCATAATTCTCTGGAACTCAGAAGGAGCATTTTTGAGTCCAAAGGGCATCACATTCCATTCATAGTGTCCAAATGGTACTGTGAAGGCAGTTTTATATTTATCTTTTTCGGCAATTTGAATTTGCCAAAAGCCTGATTTTAAGTCAAATTTTGACATAACTTTTGCAGAATAAAGTCTATTTAATAGATCTTTTTTATTAGGTATAGGATACCTAATCCATCTAAGAGCTTTATTGAGAGGCTTATAATTAATAACAAGCCTGGGTACTCCTCTTTCTAATTCTGCAGCATTTTCAACATAAAATGCAGGACAGGACCAAGGACTTTTGGATGGTCTTATTAATTTTTTGAATAATAATTCTTGTATTTCTTTTTTACAGATTTCTAAGTGTCTAGGACCCATAGCAATCGGTCTAGCCTTAGTAGGAATCTGTTCTTCTTTGAATTCTGGCTCATAAGGCAGAGAAACAATATGTTTTTTTCCTTTCCCAAAAGGCATTGGGTAGATCCGAACATATTGTTATTTCAATAAAATTTTGTAATTGTTTAACCCTCATATGTAGGGTTTCAGAAGATAAATTTTCTTTTATCGTTTTAAATTTTATTTCCTGTTTTAAGGAATTTAAGAATTTTTCTTTTTTAAAGACTTTCTTTTGAATATTATCGATCTGATGAGATCTCGGTTCAGTGATGAAATGAAAGGTTAAATCTTGACCTTTCACATTACTGGTAATGCCCTTTTCATTTATCTCTTTAATAGGATAAAGAATGTGTAAAAAGGGATTTCCCAGAATAACATCACAAGAAAGATTTTTTACCATTATAAATGGCATTTCTAAGCAAATTCCATTGTTGCAGACAGAAGTATTTTGTAGTTTATAGTTAACTAACAACTTTCTTCCATCAGCAGCATTGAGAATTTCTGTTGTTTTAAAAAAATATCTAGAAGGTACATTACCCTCATTGATGCAGTTAACATCTGCTCCTGAATCAATCATGGCTATTGCAGTAAAATAAAATTCCTTTTTTACTACAATTGTAATTTTTGTGTGCCATTTGTGGGTAATAACCCTATCAACCATATTAATAAATGTTAAAGAATTTAATTCTTCCTTTTGTATAATATTGCTTTTAGCAATTTTAATCTCTTCTTCATTATCAGAATCAGAGTTTTTATCAAAATTATCCTTATATTTTATTTCTAAGGTTGTAACTCTAGTTTTTAGAGTTTGAATTTCTTGCTTCAGGATTTTAACTTCGTGCTTAAGATCTGAAATTGAAGCTTCTGAATTTGAAGTAGATGCTATATTAGCATTTTTAACTTTTCCAAGAATTTCTTTAATATTATAATATCTGGATCCTTTAATTTTATTTTCTGTTTTGAAGAATCTTCTTTAAATTTGTCCAAATATTTTTGGAGCATTTCTCTTTTTTCAATAGGGTCGATAATTTTATCGATGACATCAAGAATAAAATTCTCTTCTTTAGAAAGGACACATAATCCATTGGCCTTACATAAAGCCTTATAATAATCGCAATTTCCATCACAATCCTCTTCTCCGCTTTCTGCAGAGGATGAAGATTGATTGTCTTGGATTGTCGATAATCCAGGACTTTCTTCAGGATTATGGTCTTCTATTAGAAGATTTGTCAAAGCTATTTTTAATTCTTCGTCTATATTTAGACTTTGTATTTTCTTTTTCATTCTACACTTATTAGCGTAGTGTCCAGGTAAATGGCATTTCCAACATATTGGAACCTTTTTATCTTTTTTAGAAGAAGAGCTTTCTTTATTTTTTCTAGTTCTTCTTTCTTTTCTATGACCTGGTTCTTTATCTCTATATCTTTTACCTTTGGTAAATCTATAAGATTTATTTGATTTTTTCTTGGTATTTTCTGTAGTGGGTTTAATAGGAGTCATTCCTATTTGATCACAAAAATCACCAAGAATCTTTTTTCCAAAAGTTTTTTCTTTTTGGATTTGTTTGTGCAATTTTATTTCATTGCAGTGGGCAATTCCCTCCCCCGTAATTTCTGAGGCTAAGTCACCATAAGTATAAAGGTGATAAGGAATTATTCCATTATTTTGCCTTTTAATTCGAGTTTTTACTCGTTCAGCAAAGAAATGGGGTAGTCCTGATAAGAACTTTTCTTTCCAGAAATTATGTTGACTATCTTCTCTAGTGAAAATCTTAGAGAAGAATACATCCTTATACCATTTGAAATGGGATAGAGTATGGCAACGCAGATTCATTAACTGCTCTTGAGTCTTATCAATTTGTAAATGAGTACTTCCAATAAAGTGCTTTGCAATAGTATAGATTAGTGTATTTACACTATCTGATATCGTAACATTTTCTTCTAATTTTACTGCACCTAATATGTGCATTTTTGCTTCATTAGATAAATGAAAATCCCACCAACCTCTAAGTTGGCCTGTAAACCCTTGATTTTTGTTAATTCAATTTCTAACCATAGCTTTCTTTTCGTTAATTTCCGATCGATTTTTTACGCCGTTGAACCGGTTGCTTTTGCAAAATTTCTGGAATTTCAAACCGACGCCGTTAGGCTGCCCAAATCGTTTTTCCGAATTCCCGAACAACGCCGTTAGGCTGCCCGATTTTCGTGAACAATTCCCGGGTTTCGAAACGACGCCGTTAAGCCGCCCGTTTAACGTCTCAAACTGAAGCTCGTAAGGTTTCTATCTTCGTTTTTATCTTGGGTAGATTTTTGGGTTATTTTGTTAATTGTTAGAGCTTAGAACAAGAAAAGAAATGAAAGAAAACTTACTGTTAGTGGTTAGATGAATTAGTGTTAGTTATTAACCTATTTAGTATTATTGTTTTGTTTCACTTGTATCACTCTTTAGAAGTGAGTTTTTGGATAGACTGTTTCTTTGTTTTATTTCTTTCCCAAACCATGAGATTGGATTCTTAGTTTAGTATTTAGTATTAGTAGTTGAATGTTGAAATATTATTGTTTTAGATGAATGGTAGTAATGACTTAGAGGACTAGTATTTTCTTATGAATGTTTAGTATCATTGTTTTTAGTATTATGATGGTATTAGCAAAATCCTATAGTATCCTTGTTTTGATGTTTTTCAAGGATTAAAAACACGTTTGAATAAATTTCGTAATCAAAGGGAAACTCGTCTTCACCTCGTACCCCTATTAGAATTTTAGAAAACGCAAAAATAAAGTCTTTTAATAAGTTTAGAAAAGAAAAGTTTTATATTCAAGTTTTCGTTTAAAAACGAGAAATAGAACTCTTAAGAAAGAATAACCTTTTCTTTAATTTCATTAAATAATAATCTTATTTTTCTAAGTATTTTTCCAAGCTTAATAATGATTTTTTTCCTTAAAAGACCTTTTTTAGAACACCCTAAATTCAGTAAATACACCCCCTATTACACCACTCAATTCAATAAATACACCCCCCTGTTAGACCACCAGATTCGGTAAATACACCCCCTGTTACACCACCAAATTCAGTAAATACACCCTCCTGTTACACCACTAAATTCAGTAAAGACACCCACTGTTGCAGCACTGAATTTAGTAAATACACTTCCGTAATACACCTTCCCTTTAAAAGAGGTGTACTTATCAATTTGAAATCAACCTTTGAAAACTTTAGTTTTCAATAGTTTTCTGAAGACAACGACCTACTCAATCCTCGAGTTCCGCACTCTTAAGCTTTTCAAATTCAAAAGTCAACCTTTTAATCGAAATACTCCTTATTAGGATTCTGTACTTTTCGGAACACGCGCGAAGGACTCGACTGTCTGCTCACCCAATATTCCCGGAACTCAGAACAATCAGGTGGGTGATGATCTGTTGATTGATCTGCTAATAATAACGTCGTGCCGGTATTTCCTGAACTCGATTAAATCAAATCAAAAATATCTAATCCAACATAAGTGTAACACCTATCTATATAACTGTTTGGATTATGTGATATAACTATATATGTTATATATTTGGCTTGTTGTTTTGTGAATCGATCACCCCTGCATGAGTAAACACCTTACGTGAGCATGAATCAGTTCAATTATCAGTCAAGTATTATTCTTTGTAAAGTTTATTGAGTCAGTTTTGTGGAAAGTCAGTATGTACGGAGTCGGGATCGAGTTTTAAATCCGACCTCCGGGGCTGCTGTCGGGGACGCCCTCGGAATCAAGGTTGTTGATCAAGTAGATCTGGTCCCCGGTCAGCTGTCGTTTGACGCACTGGGAAGAAGGCCATTGATACTTGCTTATTTTGAGGGATGTTATAAGGTTGGATGATGTGAGCTTGTGTGATTGGATGAAGTAAGTTTTGGTTGGAGTTGAAAAGAGTAACTTTGTTGATTGGTTGGAGTTGAAAAGAGTAACTTTGTTGGAAGTGGATTGATTGTACGTTTATGGTTTGTCAGTTTGTGATAATGCGTGATATGACTTTGGGCTTTGCCTAATGTGAATCAACTTGTGCTATTTCAATTATACTATGTGAAATACGCTTAAGTACCGTTTAAATTTTATAATCTTTTATATACGTCAACTGTTTAAATAAAATAAACTTTTTATTAATAGGTATAACTTAATATATTTCGGATTTACCAATCCCATGATGTTGCAATCACCCATAAGTGAGAATTCAATTCTCACGCCCCCTTTTCTTAACCCCTTGCAGATTTCAATTACGGGGAGCAAGGACAGTGACACAGAAGACACAAAGTCTCCCATTTGCTTAAAATATTATTATTAATACATTGATGCCTACTATTTCTATTTCCCGAATAAATGTTATCGTTACTGCCATGCAAGACGATACTCTTTCCGTGTGTTTAAATTATCCAAACTCAGTGTGTATTATTCTGAAGATACAGAACCCTCTATCCATCTTTATATATATACAAATATACTTACGTTATAATATTCCTTCCACTTATCCGCTGCATGAAACTTCCCTCTCTCATTTCAGTTATATTCCTTTCAAAAATTTTATAATTCGGACTTTTGATCACAATAACACTTCGAATCCGATATAATTAATATATTCTGGGTTCGGGGCGTTACATGAAACACTTGGGAAACAAAGGTAATTTCGAGTGCTTCTTAGGTAGTTATGAATGTAGAGATAGCTTAGAACTTGTGAGTTTCCCGTGCATAGAAATGGGCACGTCCTTCTGTATTTATAGACCTTCTTGAAAATCTTCCCGTTGGAGTTTGAATCTTCTCAAGTAAGTCTTCTTGTATCTGATTGGTTCAAACGGCTCTATTTGAAGCTTTAAGTCTTGTCAAGAAACGGCTGAAAGACCATGCCTGTTCACCAACTTTCTGTAGAATGCTAGGGAAAGACTTTTGGTACTTGTCAGTCTGTGACAGGTCGGCTGTCAGTAGAGTACACCTACGTGTCATCTTCTTATTGGGTCGTTCAGTCTGCTTGCTCAGAATCCTGTCTTGCTTTAAGGTGGAACTCTTCTGAGAGAACCTTCTTATTCCTTCATTTATTGTAAACTTCACTGAAAATTTATTTTGCCTTGTTCCAACCAGATTAACTAACCGTTTTTAATGCGTTTAGCATTGAATGTGCTTTGTTAGTTTACATCAGTGGACCTTGGTCCTCTCCTGATAGCTTTAGTCTTAGTGTGAATGCACTTAGAAAACATTCAAGACTTAGACTATTTCTCAGATCAGTTTGTCTTCAGCGGACTTCATTCTTCAATGCACTCCAGAATTTACTAACTGCACTTCAGTTCCTTAACATTTGAACTGACTTTCTAAACTATAACTCTACTGAACAATTTCACTTACAAATATCTTGGGAGGAACCTTTTGGCATCTTAATCAAAACTTAAGTTTATACAATTTCCCAACACTTCACTACCACTTTCTTGATGGATTTTTCTACTGCTGCAACAATTGGAATACTTGGGATTTGATTTCTTCTTTTCTTTGGTACTATTTGTTTTTTAATTTCTTCATGCAGATCAACATCTCTGCCTCTCTTACTACAAAAGGTTACTTTCCTGCATGGTTTCGTCCCGATAATTTCTCCATTTATTTGATCATGATCACCCTCTCCTTCTGATTTCTCATTTTCGATTTATCGGGGCAAAGTCATCCAAATTGACCTCCCCTCGACGGAGCATCACGGCCAAATCAACCACCAACTCAAACTTTTGATGATTTTCGGTGAACATTCTTGATTATGTTTAGAGACAAAGATAAAAAAGTTATTTTGCGAATTCTTTTTTGCTTTTGTAAAGAGTTTTGCAAGTGTTTATATATATATATATATATATATATATATATATATATATATATATATATATATATATATATATATATATATATATATATATATATATATTTGTGTGTGTATGTATATATATCGAAAATGATCATATGCCCATCTGGTGGGCACAAAACTTATATGCCCACCGCGAATGTGATAATGACACATAAGCAGGTTTAAGTAGGGATGTAAACGAGCCGAGCCGAGCCGAATACCATCAAGCTCGAGCTCGACTCGTTTGGATTTTTATAAGCTCGAGCTCGGCTCGAGCTTTATTAGTTGAGCTCGAGGTCGGCTTGTTTGCAAATTTTTAGGCTCGCGAATAGCTCGAGCTCAGCTCGTGAAATATTCGTTAACCAAGTAAACGAGCTCGGCTCGAAAAAAGCTCGTTTTCAAATTAATCAAGCATAATTCGAGCTTGAGTTCGAATAATTCGGCTCAAAAGGCTCGGCTCGAAAAGTTAATTAAATTTTTAAAAAAATATAAAAAATAACACATCTAAACTATGTCTACTTAAAAACATAATAGTCCATACTCCATAATAATAAATTTGTCCCTAATAACACATAATAATACTAATATCATAATAAATTTGTCTCTACATTACATTCTTATGGATATATTTTTTAAAATATTTATATAAAAAGAAAAAATTAATTAAACGAGCCTGCTCACGAGCCTATTCACGAGCTCAGTAAACGAGCCTATTTGCGAGCTCAGTAAACGAGCCTGCTCGCGAGCCTGTTCACGAGCTCAGTAAATGAGCCTATTCGCGAGCTTTCGAGCTGAATACCGTCAGGCTCGAGCTCGGCTCGATAAAATAATCGAGCTTGAAATCGGGCTCGAGCTCGGCTCGTGAAACTTAACAAATGAACTCGAACGAATATTTTTCGAGCCGAGTCCCGAATAGCTTGCGAACTGCTTGGTTTGATTACATCCCTAGGTTTAAGTAATCAATTAAAATAATAGCGGGACCCTGCATATATGCCATTATCACATTCGCGGTGGGCATATAATTTTGTGCCCGCCTGTGGGCATAGGATCAATTCCGGTATTAATATTTCCTTATGTTATTAGGAGAATCAAAGTGCTTATTTATGGAAATAATCTAAGTCGTATCAAAACTTAATTAATTAATGAAGGAGTTATGGAAATTTTGTTGTATTAATCATGAGTTTCTATGGGTACCAATATGGGAAAGAAATACCAAATCTTGAGAGAATAGGTTTATTTCAAAAAAATCTGTGTTGATGTCGTAGGAGTTTCGGAAATTTTTTAATTACTGGTCTTTTAAAATTTTAGTGTAATTTTATAATTTTCAGTAATTTAGGTCATATCAGGTTATTCAATTGAGAAAAGATCTAGGCTTTAATCTACAAAAATTTTGTATTAATCATTTGTTCCACTTGGGGATCTAAAATTAAGATTGAGATTAAGTCTGGATTTTTTTACTTAATGAATTTTGAATTAAAGGACAAATAATTTAAATATATTTTACGGAGATTTTGTATTAATTTGATTATGTGTTTCTCTTGGGGGGCCAAGCGTCAAATATGGAAACGAAATACCAAATCTACTGAATCAATTTTAAGAAAGCTAGTTGTATAAAACGTCTGTTGCACGATATATATTAAAGAGGTTTTTTATAGTTCAATCTCATTTTAAGCTCTTAAAGTAGTAAGTGAACCAAAGTACCTCGTTAAAACTCTTCGAAAGAACAGTCCTAAGGGAAATTTTTTTATGTTCACTACCATCCATATAATAGACGTTGATAAGTGATAAACTTTAAAAAAAATCTAAACATTAATCTTACTTCAACATCACTAAAGATCTCAACATAAAATTTGCACGAGCAACCTATATCACATGCTTTCTCTAAGTCTATGAATGATATGCAACGTTGTTACTATCTCCATATATTTTTTTCTATGTTTAATTAGAAATAGCAAATGATACTTCTTTTTCTAAATTAATAGCCTCTATGCAAACTCACACAATTGACAGAAGTAAAGTTGAAGAATTAGCTCTCAGTGCACTGTCTTTTCCAAAATACACAATTTTAAACATGTCTACATAATTAAACTATTCAAAGAAATAAATTATTTCATATATGTGGAGCGTTGGTAACAACATGTGTCCAAGGACATGTACCTGATGATATAAATTTTTAAGAGAACCCTGTAAAATGAAGGATAAAATTTCATACAATCCAAAACGATGGTAGTACTAAAATATAAAACAAATTTTAGAAAGCAGGTTTTTAGTTTTCACAAAGAGGGGAAAGGTAACAATAACAAAATAAGTTCATTTACAAATCATAAACTTTATATAGCAAAAGTTAGTCAAGTCTATGTGGCATGTCTCCAAATGCTCTATGTGAAGAATAGCCCTCTCTCATTAGAGCATTTATTGCAAATTGATCTCATCTGTTGGTTTTTTTGTTTTCAATCGAGTTCGTCCATTATTGGTCTATTGTATCTATAAATTTGTATGTCATTGTTCTTCATTTCATTCACCCATTCATTCGTTGTTTTATAATCGTCCGTCTCATGACCTTTTTCTTTTTCTTCTTATATCTGATCTCTAGGTTGTCGCCTCCATTCTAAGGTATCCGAACTCTAGGTCGTCGCCGAAATTCGATCGTCTCCGGTGAAGAATTTTTTTTTATTTGGTATTGAGATTGTATCTTCTTTAATTATTTCGGTTTTGTAATATCGATGTATAGGCGGTTAGGTTTTTATTTCCTTTTATTTTTTATTTTTTTTGGTATATAGCTCTACTGCTCTATTCATCTATTATATGGTGAATGTTGTATATCCACAAGGGATTTTTTTTAATCGAGCGAAGATTATGAAATTTTAATGATATGGGTTTTCAATGTCCATCCCTTTTAAAATTCGATAATATGATTGTAGTTGTTTGTTCATCTAATTAGATGGAATTGTTGTGTTTTTTTTGCGCATGCGGAATTTTTATGTGATATCATTGGTTAAGATTTTGTTTAGATTATATTTAGTGGGGTTTTAAATTTTTTGTTATCTAATTGTACAAGATCCTGATAATATGTTTAAGTTCACCAAAAATTAGGACAAAAACTATTTTTCTTGGTTTATAATTAATTACAATTTTTCAACATTCCATAATCAACATAAATTAATTTTTAAGGATAAATTTAGCTAATTAATCGGTCATTATTAATTGGATTCCAATTTAACAAATACATGTATTTTAGCCAAGATTGACTTTGTTTTTTTTAAATAATGTTCTTTGGAAGTATTTTTGGATTCTTATTTGAATCGGACTTTGTTTAGATTATATTTAGTGGGGTTTTAAATTTTTTGGTATCTAATTATATAAGATCCGGATAATATATATTTATATATACATAATTTATTTTTTAAAAGTAAAATTTAGCTATTTTATTGTGCATTTAATAATATTATTTGGATTCCCAATTAAACTTATAGCTGTATTTTAGCAGGTTTGACATGGTATATTCCTTAGGTTATAGTTAACTATGCTTTTTTACATTCCATAGTCTAGGTAAATTATATTTTTAAAGAATAAATTAGCTAATTAACAGGCCATTTAAAAATAATAATTGGTTACTAATTATACAAGACCCGGATAATATGTTTAAATTCCCAAAAATTAGGAGTGAAACTATTTTTCTTGGTTTATTATTAATTACAATTTTTGTACATTCCATAGTCAACGTAAACTAATTTTCTAAAGAGAAATTCAGCTAATTAATTGGCCATTAAAAAATATTAATTGAATTCCAATTCAACTAATACATATACTTTAGCCAAGTTTTACTTAGTTTTTTTTTTTTTAATGTTTTTAAAAGTACTTTTGTATCCTTATGGAGTTCAATTGCTTAGTTGCGCATCCACGTCATCAATTTAGATAATTAGTGTATTTAGCATGAATTATATTAATTAATGAAACAAATTAAGATCCCTCAAATCTCTCCAATCAATCTAATCAATTCATTTATCTATATTGTTCAATTTTTCAACTAATCTCTCTCTCCCTCCCCAATAAAAATTCAAATTATTATTATTATTATTATTCGAAAGCAAGTTTTTTTTAATCGGTTGATTGTGTCTTGTGAAATACAAAGTAGGATGTATGGATTTTTAACTCATGTATAAATTAAATTAAATTATGATCCTACCATTTTACTAAAATTTAGATAATTTTAAATTACAACTAATTTACCATTATAGTATTAATTTTTTTTATAATGTTTAACTTAAAAGGAAAATCCAGGTTCCAACGATGTTGTACGAGCAAAAAATATATTCTCATTAAATCTAAAAAGCATAAGGATGATGTTTCCTTAAATTTTCTTATAAATTAGAGTGTTTTTTTCTTATCTTACTTAATTAGTTATAATTAGAGTATGTATAGAGTGAAACTGGTTCATACATGAATTATTGAAAGGTATTAGTTATTTTCACTAAAGTGTTATTTTCACTGAAGAGTATTAGTTGTCCATACTGAAGGGTCTTAGTTTATTTTCAGTAAACAACTAAAACTATTCAGTATAAACAACTAATACCCTTCAGTGAAAACAATTAATACTCTTTAGTGAAAATAACTAATACTCTTCAATGATTCATGTATAAACCATTTTCACTCTATATTTTGTCAAAATTGTCTATTTTTATTTTTGTGAGTAAAGGTGAGATGATTTCTTTAAATATGATCATTACATAAAATTATTTTAACATACAATTTATTTAATATTTAATATTCATAAATAAATAGGCACTGCTATTATGTCACTTTAATATTGGTTTTATTTAACTTTTTCTTTCTTTCCAAGCCAAAAATTTATAATAATAATTTTTTTTTAGAGTATATATAGAGTGAAATTGGTTTATATATGAATCACTGAAGAGTATTAGTTGTTTTCATTGAAGAGTATTAGTTGTTTTTACTGAAGAGTATTACTGATTTACACTGAAGAGTCTTAGTTCATTTTCACTGAACAACTAAGACTCTTTAGTGTAAATCAGTAATACGCTTCAGTTAATACAACTAATACTCTTCAATGAAAACAACTAATACCCTTTAGTGATTTATGTATAAACCAGTTTCACTCTATACTTTGTCTTTTTTTTAAATAATTAGTCATAGAGAATTTGCACATTATATTACATGTCCTACTAATTAGAATAAATCACATTCACCTAAAACCCTAATGTGCTAATTGCCACAATTTTTATAATATAAAATTTTTACAAGATAAAGTACTATGTGAATGATACTCACGGTAAATATTAGCATAAATAATAATTTATTAATATTTTATGTAGAAACAACTAATACAATTAGTAAAAATAATTAATTATCACTTCAACTAATATCTTAAGTAAAAAACAATTAATACCCATCAGAGCTAATACCTTTAGTGTAATTCATTGATTCCTTTAATTTTAATTTATTAATATTCTTCAAATCTTAAAAAAATGAGCAAGTAAAAGAAGCACTAAAAATGAAGAAATATCCGCAAAAAAAATTCAAAACATGGTGTATAAGGATTTGCTCAAACGAAAACTATGAGAAAAAGAAGTAAAAGACATTTTCTCTAACACAAAATAGAGAACGATTGTCGTCCCAAAGGCACAACATAAAGTTCTGGGTTTAATGCACGGTAGGTGATCCTAATCCATAATTATTATATATAATGTATCACAAGTTATAATATTTTTAAATGAAAATTATCACAAATTAAAATATATATGGTAGAAAGTTATAATCTTTTTAAAAGAAAATTATCACATATTATTATTGTAATCATAATTATTTAAAGGAGAGATAAATATATATAGCAGAAATGAGATATACAAATTAAGATTTTTTTGAGAGATTTGTGAAAGAAGTTAACCAAATAATATAATTAATATCTAATTTGTAATCTAAATTGATGATGTGTATAACCAACTAAGCAATTGGGCTCCATAAGGAACCCAATTGTGGTCTCCATATCAAAACTGTTTATATATATATATATATATATATATATATATATATATATATATATATATAAACTTTAGCCAAGTTTGACTTGGTATTTTTTTTTCTTTTAATTTATTTGAAAGTATCCTTGGTCTCTTAATTGAAAATATACTTGATCTCATTTAATTGCACTGGACACTCATGATCTATATGGTAATTGAGGATAATTGCCTACTAAACTGCGTACATGAGTTACTTTAATGATAAATTATAGGGTATGATTTATTGTATACATATCAATTCATAGTTCAGAAAGTATTGGTGATGGATTAGAAGCATAATTAAACTTAATGTGCTATTACATATTTTAATCATAAAATATTACTACCGAGAGTATGTTGTAGAATTAAATTGTTTCATATATGAACCACTTTATAATAATTTTTAGATACACTTTACTTTAGCCAGTTAATGTTCTTTAATTAAAAAATTAATACTTTTTATAACCATTAACAAAATTGGTTACAAGGGTAAAATTATTATTTTAGGACATTACCTTATGAGTTTTTTAAAATTGTCTTTGAGGGCTCGCAAATTTGAGACAATATCTTTATGAACTTGCAGAATTTGGATCTTTACAAAATTTCTCCGTTGATTAGTTAATTTATGCATGTATTTGTGGCTCTGTGATTAGTTGCTTATGTTGAAAAGGAATATGAGGTTGGATGTCGGAAGTACATCTTCTGATTCAAGCAACGGTGGAACTGTTGAATTTTCAGATTGGATATTGAAAGTTGGGGATGACAAGCTCGGTCACGGTGGTTTTGTGGATATTGAGATTCCACTTGAAAATCTCATCTCTGATGGCTATCACTCGGAGTATCTATCCGTCCGTTGAGAACAATCTATGTACGCATAAATATTTTGAAGATAGAACAATTCTTGTGCCCATGCATCGAGATGTAGATTGTATCAATGAGAAGATCTTCTCCATTATTCATGAGGAAACGAAGGTTTATTTGAGCTGTCATAGTGTTTGTAAATTGGAGTTTCGTCCTGGAGGTAATGGAGAGCTGATTTTAGTGGATTTTTTTAACTCTGTCAAGTGTTGTGGTATGCCTAGTCATATATTGGTATTAAGGGAAATGGTTACTATTGTTCTCTTGAGGAATGTTGATCAAATATCTAGGTTGTGTAATGGGACGAGACTGATCAAGTCAACTCTCAACTCTTCACTGAAGCGGTTATAGTTAGAATATATTTTTTGAAAAAGTTCCATACTTTTCTCCATTATAATTGACTTTTTTTTTCTATCTCAATCTTGCTTTTCTTAAATATATTGGTTAGAAGAGAAAAAATATTATTTTAGGACTTTACCTTGTGAGTATTTGAAAAATTAGGACACTGTCTTTACGGGCTTGCCAAATTGAGACAATTTACGAATTTGCAAAACTAAGGCAGTATCTTTACAAAGCTGCAAAAGTAAGACCCTGTCTTTTAAATTTGGCCAATTTAGGCCAAATTTTATAAAATATGGCCAAATGGGCATATCGTAATTGGGTTTTGTTTGACCTACATTTTATAAATTTTGGCATAAATTTGCCCAACATAAAAGATAGTGTTCTTATTTTGCAAGATTGTAAGATAATGTTCTAATTTTATTAGCCCATAAAGATAGTTTCATATTTTTATAAGCTCAAAAAGATAGTGTCTTAATTTTGCAATCTCTCATAAGATAATGTCCTAAAAAATTATTTTCTTGCGTATATGAATTAATTTATGATAAGTTATAATGTATGACTTACTGTATACATATCAATTTGTAGTTTAGACAACATTGGTGATAGATTAGAAACATAATACATTAAATACTTAGATATTACATACTTTAATCATAAAAAAATTATATTGAGAGTATATTTTATAATTACAGGGTGCGGATATTTGAAACCATTTTTTTCATAAACAAACCCACCTTTATTTTAACCCACTTTCAAATTTGAAAAAATATACACAAACACACCATATACTACCAATAATACCCCTCTGCCCTAAAAAAAGGAAAAAGATATTTACACCCACGGTTTTTTACGGTTAACATTTCAAACTCCAGCGCGGCGCTAGAACTCTTGATCTCAACCTATCATGATCAATGAAAATAATAGTTTGTTGTTTTTCATTCGCTTCATTCCACCATCTTGACCGAAATATTTATAGATTTTCCACCATCTTGACCGAAATATTTACAAATTTTCCACCATCTTGACCGAAATATTTACAAAATTTTCACCACTTTGGTTGAAATTTTAAAGATACCAGCGCTGTAATCTAAGGTACCATGGTCGCAATTTTTTTACATAAACCAACAAAATCATGATAAAATACCCTACAAGAGAACTATATAATTACAAGAAAATGGAGGAAAACATACATTTTTATAGGAATATATTACGTCCACCGTAACTTTTGTTTCACCTCGAAGAAAATGTCAATTTACTGCCTAAAAAGGGTGGGGCCAACGTGTATTTGCTACCAGTGTAAAAAAAGGAGGATTTATGCATAAAATTATGTGCACACGACAGTTGTGCGTTGTTCTCTATGATGAAAAAGAAGTGAGTGTATTTTACTTATTAAGGATATTTTAGACATTTATATATTAGTAAAATTATACATAAAATAATGGTGGGTTTGTTTATAAAAAAAAGTGGGTTCAAATATCCGTGGCCATAATTAAATTGTTTCATATATACTACTTTATAATTATTATTATTAGACACTCATTACTTTAACTGGTTATTTAAAAGGCTTATTTAAAAAAAAAACGAATGGTACTATAATATCTGATAGATTAATTAATTATGGTTTTGATTTATACAAAACATCAACTAGAGATCGAGTCAACTCTCTCAAGTCTTCTCTGAAGCGGTTATCATAAGATTTTTTTTTAAAGTTTAATATTTTTCTCCATTGAATTGACCTTATTTTTTGGTTTCTCAATCTTGATTTTCTTAAATATATTGGTTATAAGCGATTTTTTTTAATTTTATTTTAGAACACTACCTTATGAGTGTTTGTAAAATTAGGACATTATCTTTACGGGCTTGCAAAATTAATATAATATTTTTACGAACTTGCAAAATTAGCCAATATCATTACAAACTTGCAAAACTAGGATACTATCTTTTAATTTTGGCCAATTTAGGCTATGTTTTTTTTTATAAAACTCGGTCAAATGGAAATGTTATAATCGGGATTCATTTGACCCACATTTTGCCCTAAATTTGCCCTAAATTTTCCCAACATAAAAGGCAGTGTTCTTATTTTGCAAGATTGTAGATAATGTTATAATTCTATTAGCTCATAAAGATAGTTTCATATATTTGTAATCTCGAAAAGATAGTGTCCTAATTTCACAAACACCCATAAGATAATGTCCTAGAAAAATATTTTCTTGCGTATATGAGTTAATTTAGTGATGATTTATAAGGTATGACTTATTGTATACATATTAATTCGTAGTTCAGACAATATTGGTGATAAATTAGAAACATAATTAACCTCAATGATCGATGTATTACATACTTTAATCATAAAAAATTACTATTGAGATTATATTTATTAATTAAATAGTTTCAAGTATGTACCACTTTATAATTATTTTTAGACACACATTACTTTAAACAAATAATGTTCTTTAAATAATTAATTAATACTTTTCGTTGCCATTAATTAAATTGGTTATAAGGCAAAAATTGTTATTTTAGGACACTATCTTATTAGTGTTTGTAAAATAAGACACTATTTTTACTGGCTTGCAAAAATAAAATAAAAATATATATTGAAACCCGCGACACTCGCGGGTCTACAACTAGTATTCATACAAATCTTAACACGCATAATCAACACCTCCAAGATCTTTTGAAACTTGACTCCACAGATACTCTAAACTTGAAAAAAAAATTCTTAGTAGCAAATCAACTCGATTTCAATTCTACCAATATCAAAATTCTCAATTTTCTTCCTCCATACTTCAGTAAGCAAGATAATTTACCATTCTTATAAACACACTCTCATTTTAACAATGACAATAGTAAATAATAGGGGGTCATGCCAAACCATCAATAAAATCTAAAATAATACTTGATTAAAATAGTACCTAGGTGGAAATGGTAGCAGAAGATGTGACTCTGCTATTCAATAGTATTGTATATCACACTTTTCTCTTGAGCTAAACATTTGGAATAGTTAATACGCCCCAGATTTGCTCAATGATATCAAAATCAAGCATAAAAATGATCTATGTAGCAATAGCTCATGAGAAGTGAAAAAAATCATGGAAGAATCATGAAAACCACAAAATATTCATCACGCTCATTACCTTAATTTTCCGCTTTCACTGCAAAACTCTCCATTCTAAATCACAAAATGATTGTTTTAAAATGAATACAATAGAACTTATTTGTTGCCACCACCCCTTGTACGTTTGTTCAAAACTACCCTTTGTTATACAACGTAAACATAACTACGTGTATAATTGTCTAGGCATAAAAAAAACATTAACAAAATAAATCATAAATAGGGAAAGAGTTTGAAGGATTTTTTTCTCTATTTCCCATCATCGATCAACGAAAGAAAATTCTACAATCATATCTCATACAATAAGTTCAAACAATATATCCAAATTGTTGGGCCTCGAGGGAAGAATCTGAATTCCCTCCAATATTAGTTGGTAGATCATGACCTTGAACTTCATGAATGTCTGTAATCATTTTGATTATAAAAATTGAAAATAGAATGATATTAATTTTGAATTATAATTTAATTAAGCACACCATATTTTCTTCATCTGTTAGGGCATGTTCGACCGAACTTGTGATAAAAAAAATTTAGAATCTTCAAAAGCTAGAGAAACACCCGTGCAAGTAAAAAAAAATGTTATCCTTCAGGTAATATTAGGGAACATTTTGACACAAAATTTAAGATCTTCAAATTATTTATATACTTGAAAACAACCATCTTAGAAAGCTTTAGAAATCTATTATTCGCAGTCAATGAGATGCCCTCTGCAGTTTGCCCACATGAGAAATAAGAGGCCACCTGGAAAAATCACCAAGAAACGAAAGTAGTCATTGTTAAAGGATGAAAATTCTCTTTAAAGTTACATATATATGCATGTTTTAAAAAAAAAATTTCTCAAGTGTACGCAAGTTATTGTTTTAAAAACTCAACATTAATTCGAGATAATATAGAATGCTGCCAAAAAAAAGGTAAAAAAATTGTAACAAAATACTCATAACATGCAATAACATATCTCTATTACAGTTCATTATATTGCATATCAAATATTATGTAACTTGTTAAGATATAAACTCAAACAAAAGAGCCAAGCAACAATAGCAAAAGCATTCACTAAGCAAATTAATAAAATAAATTAACTTGAAAAGTACCATAATTGCAATGATTTGAACAAACCGGACTTGAGAACTTCACCAAGTTCAGACTTGATAAGTAAATCCTAACATAAGAGTTGATGGAGCATCATATCTATAAAAGCAAATCAGTTTTAGTGTAGAAAAATATATAACAGGCAGAACACTTTCACGAAAATTTTGGACGGACCAATAATTATACTGAATAGTTGTTTACATTTTAGAATAATATATTTGATGAATTTAGCATAAATAACTCATGTAATTTAGGACTATTTCGGCGGATTTTTTTGTAATACATTGCATATATGTGTCATACAATGAATACAAATCAACTATGATAATAAAAATACAAATATATTCTCTCTTTCACCTCTGCTAAAACATGGGCGTACAATTCTATTTCGGCGACCTTTTTCTGTTTCTTTCAATTACACGTTGTTGACCGTGGCCAATAGCATCCCTCTTGCTACTCTTCGGCACATGTTATCAAATTGAAATTTAGGACTTTTTGTCTGGGTGTTGTCAGAACTCCACACCATCGTAGTCGTAGGCATGGGGTTGACTCATTATAGATTTAGAGTCTCGCCATGGATAATGATTTTGTCGAGGGATTGATGACGGAAGAAAGTGTTGGAGTTATACGTGAAAGTATGCTTTTACTTTGTATAACTCGTGTATCAAACACTCGTTTTATGAGAATAATTCTTTTATCGCATTTGCTTTAGTTATGATTGAATGTTGAATTTCTATTGCAAACCGTTCAATATACAGTACGTGTTACATTGTAGTTAATGTGGTGATACCCGATCACGGAAGACGACATTAACAGTTTACTTGTAACTAAACGTACATTTTCACGGCCTAGGTGGAATTGAACAATCCACCGTGAAAGGTCGATGTGTAAGGCTCAGATTGGTCTGTCTTGACCAAGAGATTGCACTAGCACATTTAGTATGTGTTGAAGAGGTCCTACAGCGAGGAGAAATTCTTCTGTTCTGAAAGGTGAAGAATTAGACCTCAGTGGTTGTTGATTTCTTAATCTCCTTCACTTAAATAGGACCGTGTGTGCTTAGTAGTTACTGCTTTGATTCATGTTGGGTGAGAATCATTGTGACTTCGAACTTTGTGTCTTGGGCAGTAATATTAATCATACGACGGTTGCTAAGATTTAATACGGAGAAACGCGTGCGAGTACGGCTCGTGTGATTAGTCCCCTTGGTGGGCTCAGAAGTTTTATTGTACCAAATCTTGCAAGTGAAGAATTAGTTTCTTCGGTACGAATAATAATGTTGAGCTGTCTTTACTCCAAGGTGAAAGATGTTAATTAATTTAGAGCTATTCAGAAGCTTAATTAATTAATGGACTTGATAATCTTAAACGCGGGAAATAATAATCGGGAGCCCATATTATCGTAATATGGATTAAGATGGATAGTGCAATATTAATTTATTAGTGGTAATAATTAATATTAATGGGCTGAATTATATTGGGGCTCAATATTGAAATTCAGAAGTCCATTAGGAGGTCCAATCTTAATTCTCCTTAAGGCCCCTCAAGTAGCCCAATTAAGTAGCCCAATAATGATAAGGTGATTAAAATAAAAAGAAAATAATATGCTGATTTTTCCCTTTAATTTTCGAAAAATACATGATAAGGAGGAAAAAGATTTTGTTGATTTTCTTGGAAAGATATTATGCAAGATATGTATTCTATGAATACAAGAATATCTCATATATTCAAGAAGATCCAAATCTTGGATTTTCTCTATGTAAATTTCGAAAACTATATATTTATTTAGGGGTGTGAGATTTTTGTGGAATATTTTATTATGGAGAAAAGAATATATGGGATATATTCAAGATTTCTTAGAGATTAAGAAAAGATTTTCTCCAAGCCCATTAAATCTCTAATTTTCGGCCAACACCTCTTATAAATAGGAGATGATTATTTCATCTTCAAGTACATAATTCCATGTGTTGGAAAAATCAAGAAGCATAGATATTTTTCTTTTTCCTTAGTTTATTAAATTGCTTGAAAGCGTCTCCCACCGGCGATCAAGTGAGGTGAAAAGGGAAATACTTGAGAAGGCTTTGGGTTGATAGAACGTGATTACAAGTGTCCCGTATATCCAAAGCCCATTACTACGAGAGGTACGTTAATCGCATATTTACTTGTTTAATTCCGCCTAGTTAAATATGTGAAATTAATTTAACATGCATGATGATAATTAGTTGTTGGAATTATTATTTGAATTAATTAGGATTAATTCATGCTAGTAATAATTGTATTTAAATTTGTATTTAAAATTCATCCCGAATAGATTCCGGGCACCCCTATTTTCCCAACAACTGGTATCAGAGCCACGGTTTCGGGCTCTGAATTTTAAATTGGAATTTAAATTGTTGAACATTAAATTGAAATTGGATAGTAGAATTGTTAGATCTTTTTTGCAGGTATCCAATTGTCATGGTTTTAATGTTGTTAATTTCATGCGTGTAAATTAATTGTTTTTAATTCGATTCGTTCGAATTCGTTTTTCTCGTGAGAAAATCCACGAGTAGATTAGTTGTTTTTATTTTGATTCGATTATTGTAATAGACTAGTCTAGATCTAGTATTTATTTTTTTTGTAAAAATAAATTGTAACCGGATCGTGACGAAGAACGAAGAATTAAAAACGGCGTACCCGGACGACGCATACAAGCGTGGCGCGTGTATGGAGGTAAAATCATGCTAGGGGTGAAGAAAACGAGGACGAATGGCGAAAAAACGGCGCACGGGGGTGCACGGCGCACGCCGTGCGCAGCGCCTCCGTGCAGCGCCTCGGGTGCGCCTCGGCGCGCCTCCGTGCAGCGCCTCGGGTGCGCCTCGGGTGCGCCTCGGGGCTGCGCTTCAGCGCGCCTCGGGCGTTTTTCCAGCGCTTCTCGGGCCGGGAAGCGCGCGGGCCCACTTCGTGGGCCGACGCGCGCTGTATCTCAGTCCGTGGAATTTTTTCGGTTCGTGTTTTTTTTACGTGTGATTTTAAACGTCGTCCCGAACCCCAAACGATGCTGTTTTTGAAGAAGTGTTGTTGTTCGAGTGGGAGCACGTCGAGACGAACGTCGGAAAGCAACAAGGACGATTTTTCGCATCAAGACGTGAAGAAATTAAACCGTGACAATTGGAATTGAGTGCTCCAATGTGTTTAATTTTGTTTTGATGGATGTTTTATTTCGTGCAATTTTTATTATTTGTTAATATGTGTTTGCATGAATTTAATTGTCCAAGAAAAACCTTACTTTCGAAAATTACTAAGTATGTTTTTATAATCGCAATTTTATTCCGGATATTAAAATTGGATTATTTTGGCCTCCATAATTTATTTATTTGTGAAGTTCTTTTGGAATACATTTCCCCCTCGGATCGGCCAAAAGAACGGATTTCACATGAATAAATTCCGAAAGGATGATTGTGGATTATTACTAGTGGCGGTATTGACCCTCACCACGAGTGGCTTGCTCAAAGCGAAATAATAATCCTGTATTTAATTATGGTTATTACTTAGGCATAGGAAATTGATATTAACTTACTCCCCTCGGAGTCCCTGTCAGTTTCTATGTGGTCATAGTGGGAGCCAACTATTAATTTTGGAATTAAGAATTTGTAACTTTTAAGTTTGTGATCCGCTTGAATGTATTTAAATGTATAGACCACCCCTCGTGGCGCATTTAAATTGTTTCGAGATGTTGGCTGATGCATGATTATATTGTTTTAAGGTTTCAATATAATTGATGTGATCGAATTATGTGATAATTTCATATTTTTCTAGATATTGATATGAATGTATGTTTTATTCTCATTTCATCATGTCGCAACCTTTTAATCCACTGTTTAATATACTTAAAGTTAATAAACTTTTTGGAGAGAATTATATCGATTGGAAATGTAATTTTAAATTTGTCCTTACGGCACGAAAACACAATTGGGTTATTCACGTTAATAAACCCGGCAAGCCGAATGATAAGTCAAGCAATGGGAAGAGGCAGTTTATGATCGGAAGCGTGACAATGAATGAAGTGCATCATCTTGACATTTCTGTCTGAGGATTTGAGGCGCGTTCATGGAGACATTGTATCCGCTGTTGAAATCATGGAACACCTTGAAGAGATGTTTTCACATCAGAATCCCATGACTAATCAGTTCACCAAACATGACTCGGTCAAGTTGGAAATGGTGGAAGGAACGCCCGTGAGGGAGCACGTTCTCGAGATAATGGCATACCTTAACAAGTTGGAAGTACTTGGTGCGGATTTTGATTTCATATACCATTCCCTACCGAGAAGCTTTGAGTAGTTTCATCTGAACTGTCAGATGAATGAACGGACAAGTCGTTTGCCCGAGCTCTTGCAAGCTTTAGTTTCGGTGGAGGTGATAATGGAGCACCAGTCTAGTGCTATGGTGGCTAATGGTTCGTCTACCTCTTTTGGTCCCAAGGGAGGGAAAAAGAGGAAGAGAACCAAAGGCCGGATCCAAGCAAATCCAATTGTTGCGAAAGGCAAATGCAAAGGCAAGCATCGAAGGGGAAGTGTTTTAGTTGCGGTGAGAGAGGACAATGGAGGTCTGCCTGTTCCAAGCCTAAGAGGCTAGGAAAGTTAGGTAATTCACACACCTTAGTCGTCGAAACTTGTGAAGTGGCGTATGTTGTCTATTCGTGGATAGTGGATACGAGAGCTACTGATCACATTTGTTTCATGGGTTTAAGCTAACCCGACGACTTAACGGAAGTGAGATCCCCATCACATCGGGCAATGCTACGAGAGTGGCAGCTGAGGCAGTGGGAGAAGTGCGCCTATCTTGTGAAGATAGAGTTATGGTCTTGAGAGACGTTCCTCATGTTCCTAGTTTAGAAAGAACTCAACCTTCAGTTTCTAAACTATTTGAATAGATACTCAGTTTCTTTTAATAAGGGTGTTATTATTGCTTGAAACGATGAGTTTATCCGTTCCGGAACTTTAATGGATGATCTTTATACCATTATTTGGGCACACCACTCACAAAATTGAATCTAATAACACATTGATTATTTCGAGTAATAAAAGAAAGCGTTCTTCGGAGATGAACGAAACACTTCTATGGCATCTTGGACTAGGTCATATTAATCTAAAGTGGATAGAGAGATTGGTGAAAGACGGATCCTTGGAATCATTCCAAGTCGAACCGTTTCCAACTTGTGAATCCTGTTTAGAGGGTAAAATGACCAAGAGGGCATTTGGAGCCAAGGGGAATAGAACTACGGAAGTGTTAGAACTCGTTCATACCGATATGTGTGGTTCAATGACGATCATAGCAAGAAGAGGTATGAGTAATTTGATGATTACTCAAGATACGGATGCATCTACCTTATGATGCATAGGGAAAGAAGTATCAAGTCTCTACGATTTGTTCGTGGAGGCGAATACCTTAGCAATGAATTCTTGAACTACCTATCGGAAGAAGGGATTGAATCCCTGTTGACCACATTGGGAACCCCTCAATAGAACGGTGTGGCGGAACGAAGGAGCCAGACTCTTTTAGAAATAGTCAGATCCATGATGAGTTATTCGGATTTACCCAAGTCGTTTTGGGGTAACGCCTTGGAAACAATGACTTACATTCTAAACTTGGTGCCATCCAAATCGGTTCCTAAAACCCCAATGGAATTGTGGACCGGGGCGCAAGCCCAGTCTAAGACACTTGCAGATTTGGGGTTGTCTGGCATAAGTGCTAGACAAGGAAGCCGGTAAATTGGATCCATGTTAGGAATTAAGGTTGTTTATAGGATATCCCATGGGAACGAAAGGGTGTATGTTCTATAGTCTCAAGGATTAAAAGACCGTGATTAGTTCGCACTTTAAATTCTTGGAGGAAGACTATATGAACAAAAGAAAGCCCAGAAGTGAGATTACCTTAGACGAGTTTAGAGGGCAAACCCCTATACCAAGTATACAAGATGATATACCACACGTCATACCTTCACAACCGGAACCCCGTCGTAGTGGGAGGATTGCAAAGCAACCCGAGAGATTCATGGGAATTGGAGAATCTTCGGATTTGATTCCCGGCGATGAATCAGACCCATGAACGTACGACGAGGCAATCCAAGACAAAGACGCGGAAGTGTGGCAAACCGCAATGGAAACCGAGGTGGGTTCGATGGATTATAATCAAGTGTGGGAGTTGGTTGATCCACCTAATGGGGTAGAGCCCATTGGATGCAAGTGGGTGTACAAGAGGACCGGGCGGAAGGGTAGAGACCTTCAAAGCGAGGCTTGTGGCCTGTGGCCTGTAGCTATGCTTAAGTCCATCCGTATTCTCTTGTCGATCGCTGCGCACTTAGATTACGAGATCTGGCAAATGGATGTCAAGACAGCTTTTCTTAACGGAAGTCTTGATGGGATCTATATGCAACAGCCCAAAGGTTTCGTTGAAAAAGGCCAAGAGCACCTCGTATGCAAGCTTAAGAGATCCATTTATGGACTTAAGCAAGCATCGCGTACTTGGAACCAGTGTTTTGATCAATTAATTAAGTCTTATGGGTTTGTGATCAAAACAAGTTCGAAAGTTGTGTGTACAAAAGATGTGACGGAACTGCGGTGGTATTCTTAGTATTATACGTAGACGATATTCTGCTCATTGGAAACAATGTAAAGGTATTGTCAGACGTAAGGGTATGGCTGTCAAATCAGTTTGATATGAAGGACTTAGGGAAAAGCCGGTCACATCCTTGGGATCAAGTTCACTCGAGATCCAAGAGGAGGATGTTGGGTTTATCGCAAGTTTCATACAAAGCCACTGTTTTGAAGCATTTCAGCATGCAAGATTCCAAGAAAGGTTTTGTACCTTTTAGGCACGGAATCCATCTATCTAAAGAAATATGCCCTAAGACGCAAGTGGAGATAGATGACATGAAAGACGTTCCGTACGTTTCGGACGTAGGAAGTCTTATGAATGCAATGTTGTGTACGAGACCGGATATCTGCTTTGTCGTGGGCATGATGGCAAGATATCAAAGTAACCCCGGGAAAGCACATTAGATTGCAATTAAATGCGTTCTTTAGTTTCTGAAAAGAACTTAGTATGGAATGCTGATTTAACAATCAGACAATCTAATTCCCATGGGATACTCGGACTCAAATTTCCAATCAGACATAGACTCCAAAATACCTACCTCGGGTAGTGTGTTTTGCATGGGAGAAGGAGCCATGACATGGAGAAGCGATTTGCAGAAATGCATCGCAGATTCGACCATGGAAGCCGAATAAGTAGTTGCTTGTGAAGTAGCGAAAGAAGCGGTTTGGCTCAAGTACTTCTTAGTGGACTTGGACGTTGTTCCGAATTTGCCCGACAAGATAACTGTCTTTTGTGACAATGCCGGGGTAGTTGCAAATTCAAGGGAACCGAGAGCCCACTAGGCCAGCAAACACATTGAAAGAAAACACCATCTTATACGAGAAATCGTTAAGAGAGGAGATAAAGAGGTGGCAAAGATATGCGTCGGGGACAACCTAGTAAATCCATTCACAAAGGGTCTGCCTCTGAATACATTCGAGAGACATGTGGATGGAATGGGAGTCAAGACTATTGCCAATCTGCTTTAAGTATAAGTGGGAGAAATTATTAGGTTAGTGTAGGTTGACATGAGATGTCACGTAGAGCTACTACACTAAGACATGCGTGATGTATACTAAAAGCAGACTTTAAGTATAAGTGGGAGATTGTTGGAGTTATACGTGAAAGTATGCTTTTACTTTGTATAACTCGTGTATCAAACACTCGTTTTATGAGAATAATTCTTTTATCGCATTTGCTTTAGTTATGATTGAATGTTGAATTTCTATTGCAAACCGTTCAATATACAGTACGTGTTACATTGTAGTTAATGTGGTGATACCCGATCACGGAAGACGACATTAACAGTTTACTTGTAACTAAACGTACATTTTCACGGCCTAGGTGGAATTGAACAATCCACCGTGAAAGGTCGATGTGTAAGGCTCAGATTGGTCTGTCTTGACCAAGAGATTGCACTAGCACATTTAGTATGTGTTGAAGAGGTCCTACAGCGAGGAGAAATTCTTCTGTTCTGAAAGGTGAAGAATTAGACCTCAGTGGTTGTTGATTTCTTAATCTCCTTCACTTAAATAGGACTGTGTGTGCTTAGTAGTTACTGCTTTGATTCATGTTGGGTGAGAATCATTGTGACTTCGAACTTTGTGTCTTGGGCAGTAATATTAATCATACGACGGTTGCTAAGATTTAATACGGAGAAACGCGTGCGAGTACGGCTCGTGTGATTAGTCCCCTTGGTGGGCTCAGAAGTTTTATTTTACCAAATCTTGCAAGTGAAGAATTAGTTTCTTCGGTACGAATAATAATGTTGAGCTGTCTTTACTCCAAGGTGAAAGATGTTAATTAATTTAGAGCTATTCAGAAGCTTAATTAATTAATGGACTTGATAATCTTAAACGCGGGAAATAATAACCGGGAGCCCATATTATCGTAATATGGATTAAGATGGATAGTGCAATATTAATTTATTAGTGGTAATAATTAATATTAATGGGCTGAATTATATTGGGGCTCAATATTGAAATTCAGAAGTCCATTAGGAGGTCCAATCTTAATTCTCCTTAAGGCCCCTCAAGTAGCCCAATTAAGTAGCCCAATAATGATAAGGTGATTAAAATAAAAAGAAAATAATATGCTGATTTTTCCCTTTAATTTTCGAAAAATACATGATAAGGAGGAAAAAGATTTTGTTGATTTTCTTGGAAAGATATTATGCAAGATATGTATTCTAGGAATACAAGAATATCTCATATATTCAAGAAGATCCAAATCTTGGATTTTCTCTATGTAAATTTCGAAAACTATATATTTATTTAGGGGTGTGAGATTTTTGTGGAATATTTTATTATGGAGAAAAGAATATATGGGATATATTCAAGATTTCTTAGAGATTAAGAAAAGATTTTCTCCAAGCCCATTAAATCTCTAATTTTCGGCCAACACCTCTTATAAATAGGAGATGATTATTTCATCTCCAAGTACATAATTCCATGTGTTGGAAAAATCAAGAAGCATAGATATTTTTCTTTTTCCTTAGTTTATTAAATTGCTTGAAAGCGTCTCCCACCGGCGATCAAGTGAGGTGAAAAGGGAAATACTTGAGAAGGCTTTGGGTTGATAGAACGTGATTACAAGTGTCCCGTATATCCAAAGCCCATTACTACGAGAGGTATGTTAATCGCATATTTACTTGTTTAATTCTGCCTAGTTAAATATGTGAAATTAATTTAACATGCATGATGATAATTAGTTGTTGGAATTATTATTTGAATTAATTAGGATTAATTCATGCTAGTAATAATTGTATTTAAATTTGTATTTAAAATTCATCCCGAATAGATTCCGGGCACCCCTATTTTCCCAACAGAAAGAAGTGATTGGACAGAGAAGTTGAGCGGCCGGTGTGTAAGAAACGAAAGGACACGCTGAGTGAAGTAGGGTTATCAATGTAGGACAAAATTGTAAAGAATAAAATATGGCAAGGGTAAAATGGTCCAAAAATGATTTACCACTCCAAGCCACTTTTATATATAATAATTATAGATAGTTATGTAATCGGGAAATATTATGTTATGTAATGGGGCAATTATTAGTTATGGTATGTTTGCTATTATTATTTTATTTGTGCAAATGTAATCCTTCAAGGTTTAACTTATTTTTTCAAACCAACCATTAAAAAGTTCAGTCTTTTTAGTTTGAACTTGTATGTCAGATCTGATTTTTAAATGGTAACTTGATCACATACACCCACAATTAAAAGAAATGTGAATAAATTATATGCAAAAGTGCGACAAATTTCACTAAATTTTCAATTTATATGTCATATAAGTACACATTAAATGGCTTAATGAATTGTGCTTAATGAATTAGATGGGCTGAATGTAATTGGCCTAACTTTTCAGTTGAACATTTTCCTTATGAAATTGCATTATTTGAGAATTATATATTTGAACTTACGTTGTATAAAAATTAACTTACATGTAACTTAAATTCGATAATAGTTCAATTTATATGTTATAAAGTTCCAATATACATGTAAAACTGTTAATTACTATATGTTCCATTTTTGGTGTTTAGAACTTGATGTCACACACAAAAGTTTTGAAATGTGAATTTATATATTCAAATGTCATCGAAAGTACGATCAATAATTCCAACTATACTTATGGGCAAGTAAATAAACACCCCACAAATTGCAAAAAAAATGAATACAATTTTAAATTATGCCATTCACACTTACATACTCCTTTGAAATATGAAGATGTTTTTTTCCAATACACAACAAACAAAAGTTATAAGTCTTATAACAAAAAGAGCACTCATAAAGAAACAAAACCTAATTAGTTTTTTTACAATACGTGAGCATATAATTTTTTGTGATAACTACACACTTCTGCACATCCAATCATCAATTTATTTCTATAAACATAGGGTCCAAAAAACACTTGACCATTCTTGCACGGTATTCAGCAGATGCTTCGTGTGAAAAGTGATACAGATTCTTTTTTTGTTCAACATTATGTTTTCGATATTGTAGCACAAAATCACACCACATTCAACTGAGTTTGCTACTTGTACGGGAAAAATGCTTGCAGTAAGGTTACTCAGTTAAGAGCACGAACCTGAGAGTATAGTGATGAGTCATGTGGATCCTAAAGAAGTTAGGCCACATTGAGCTTTTGGAAAGACTTGGCACTATGCCAAATATTGTAGCTACAAAAAGAATGTCAGGACTAAAACCCATAAAGATAAACCTGAAAGATGCTTCATAAATAGACTTAAAAGCAAAGAATAATTAGGAAGCCATAGTTCAAGAAAGGATAAGGTCAAGAAAGTATTACTAACCACTGAGTCAAACTAATAAGAAGTTGACAACACATGTACGACTCTAGCAACTGAGATCTGCAGACTGAAAAAGTAGATGGCTTTGTTAGAGGAGCTTTAACCAAACAAGCATAGTGATTAGACACACGCAGATAACTAGCCCATATACAAATTACATTAAAATAGTAGTCATATTAGTTATCTCTCCAACGGATAGTTTTCAAGAAACTATTATAGATACAGAGTACCTTGTCTCAAGTAAGATTACGAGAAATTTCGAAAGCCAAAGAAATTAATCAGACTCTCAAGTAATTCAAGTAACTCAAGCATTCAAAGAAGCACTTGAAATATCATGAGAATTTCCCAAGTGTTTCCTCATTAGAGTCATCTTTGTATTCTAAGCTAACTTAGAAAATGCCCAAGCTTAAAGTGATAATCCAAGCTTTGAATTAAATCTTCATTGTAAGGATTATCACCTATTTGGAACCTGAATACTTTAACCAAACCCTAGAGTAAGTGTGTGATAGGTGGTTGACGAAGTTGGTGTAAGAGGACTAGCACTCAGGAATTCTATGAGTCATGTTTTCCCAAGATAGGAAAACTGGTCACAGTACATATTGGCACATTAAAAACAAGATCAATTCCATGTTAAGAAATTCTCATTTTCAATTAGGATTTCGTGATGTAGGAGATTGAGTCTCTAAACCATGCTAAAATCTTGTGTCGTTTATTGCTTTTATTTTTTATGTTCTTATAACTGTCGTTGCATATTTAGAAAAGCATTCAACATATTTATAAGGATTAACTTAATATCCTGACTGCATTCAAAAGGTTGCATTGAACCTCTTAACCACTGGCTTTCAAAGTTAATCAGGAAAGTTTTTCAGAAAACTAAAACGAGTATAAATTCTTAGGGCTCACAACTTCCACTCATGCTAATCTAAATAGTTATCCAAGTAGTAAGCTTTAGAGTTATCGATAGGTGTGTTATCCGTACCAACCCTCACCTGAGCACTCTGTCACTGAGTTGTTTGAATCATATCCTGAAGTCTCTAAAAAACTTAAGTAAAGGTTACCCTCAGATTAGCTAATCAATGATAAAGGAAATCTTACAAAAGATTTGACATATGTGTACCCCCCCTATACACATATTCTATACTCGTTTAGGGACCAACATTCCTTGAAGACGACTTTATCTTAAATGGCCTATACGAGCCCCGACATTCCTTTTGTCTGCAGTACTTGGATTATAAGCACTGATCTTCAGGATCGTGCTCTTCACTTGAATAGTTCCACTAACCAGCTTAGGGGATCAGTTTACATTAAGTGGTGCTTCATTAGTATTGTCTTCAGATTTTCAAGATAATGACTTCAATTGGATTTCTCCTTAACTGGATACATGTAAATAAAATAAAAAAACAAATCTATACTGACCACGTCATTAACGACAATCATGATCTATACTTGGAGAAATTCATCTTTTTCAGAATTTTGAGATTTAATTCAAAATATAACACTATCGCAACAAGTGACATTTCACATATTAAATTGTGATACTTTGAAAAGGATAGGGTTCACGCGAACCTGAAATTCATTAAAAAAAATTAAAAAAAAAAGTATTATTTATAAAAATATTTAATCTCAAAATTTCAAAGTTAGGATTTTCCCCATACACACATGCATTAATCCCAAAGTGAATGTCCTTACTCACTTTAAATGATATAATTAGTTAATACGAGAGGATCCCTAAACATGTTGGAAATTATTTTTAGAGAAGAGTTTCGATCGACCTCCGTCCCATTTCAATTGCCCCTTTGCTTTTAAACAAAATTTAATGTGAAAGTTGTTTAGAAATTTGTATATTTTTTTATTTGGACGCCTCACACCAATTTGTACACTACCTAAAAAGGAAACATTGATTTGCTTGCGTACTCACAAACAGGGCCGCTCCTTTGTTGAGGCGAACGAGTTGATCGACTCAGGGCCCGGCAATTTTACAAATTTTTAGGGGCCCAAAATTATTTATATATATATATAAGATATATATATGTATAACTTCACAACATGAAAATATGTTGAGCGTTTATCCTAGCGGCTAATGTTTACTCCCATATACCTAGAGGTTCTGTGTTCGAACCGTGACGATAGTTTTTTTTTTTTTATTAAATTCTAATTTTCTCTAATGGGCTTCTTTCATGAAAAGGTCCATCTCCACCGTAATCTCACAGCCGCCCTAATAATCCCCACTAATATATAAATATATATATATATATATTTATATATATATATATATATGCACGCTATCAACTAATATATATATATATATATATATATATATATTATATATATTATTATTAAAATACTTGGTGATTAATAAGTAATAACAATTTTGTAATTTAAATTTGATATATTTATCTATGTATATGAAAAAATATTATTTTTTATGGTTAATAGTAATTAGTTATTTATGATTTGTTTATTTATGATAAAAAAATTATATTAAAATACTTGGTGATTAATAAGTAATAACAATTTTGTAATTTAAATTTGATATAATTATCTATGTATGTGTGAAAATATTATTTTTGATGGTTAATAGTAATTAGTTATTTATAATTTGTTTATTTAATTTTTAATTATTTATTCAAGATAGATTGAATGGTTTAGCTATGTTATAAATTGAGAAAGATTCGGCTGAACAAATTGATTACACAGATGTAATTAGTATTTTTTTTCCTCTAAAATTATTAGGTGGGTTGTATTTAACTAGCTAGTTTGAAAATATTCGTCATATAAATTTAAGTATTAATATTTTTTTTTTAGTATTGTACAATATTTAATTTTATTTCATTTAAAAATTTATATTGTATATATGAGGGGCCCAATTTTAAAATCGACTCAGGCTCAAGAATTCCTAGGATCAGCCCTGCTCACAAAAATATGCACATATTTACTCATATGTTACTACTTTACTTCTTTTCTTAATCAACGTACAATATCAAGGGTGCAAATACCCATGGAACAAAGGGGGCAGTATTTGTAGTGATAAAATTGTGTTGTAGTGGCATTGTAGTAAATAAAAGATGTAAAAAATGGAATAAAATTATTTTTAGTGGCATTATAGGAAAAACACAAAGAAACTTTGTCTCACATTTAAAATTAGCTTATGTTGTGTTTGCATGGAGGGATTTAGATTAGTGGATTTATAAATCAATTGTCAAATCCATTATGTTGTTTGGATAAAAAAAAATGAAATCAACGGATTTATAAATCCAACTTTTTCAAATTCATGGATTTCAAATCAGTGGATTTTAAAATTCTAAATTTTCTATATAATTGGATGGATTTACAAATACACCCTCAAATGGTGTCATTTGTAAAAAAAAAAAAAATCATTTTTCCCCGTCTTCCCCACTTTCTCCATTAATTTAATAAAAAAAATATGTAACAAGATTGTAAAGTAATTATGATGAATACCTTATAAACATAATTATTAATTATTATAATTTAAAACATAATTACTACCTCCGTCCCATAAATTTTTTCACACTTGGGATGGACACATTTCTTAAAAAAAAAGTATGTTAGTATGGAGTTGAATAAAATAATAATAATTTTATGTTTTATTGACTTTTGTGAGATAGAGGCGTTTCCTTTTTTAGGGTGTGAAAGAAATGTTGGGATGTTCAGTTAAAGTAAATGTGGTAAAAACGTTGAAACAGGAGGAAGTATTTATTAAATGGGTAATTATAAAATAAATTGTTTTTAGTTTTGACAAATTTCACAAATTGTATCTATAAATTTAAGAAAATCTTCCATACATTCAATTTAAAACTAAACAGGTGATTTGAAATGTATATATTTGGAATCAATGAATTTTCAAATCCATTTATTTTAAATTCATTATCAAATCCCTCCATTTAAACACAACATTAAAGAAATGAACACGGAGGAGGTTGCAATCATAGCCGAAGCCTCATTATAGACCAAGTTGCATCTTAAATATTTCGCATTTAACATATTACAAGTCCTGAACAAAATTTTAACATTTTTTATTGCTAGTGGGCGAGTGAAGTTCCATAAAAAGGCAACAGAAGCGGAAGAATATATTTAGAGATTAGAAAAGTGAAAATGCAAAGTGAAGCAGAATAAGATATTCTACATTCAAGAATCGAATCAAACACTAGTACCCATGTGATACTTATATGCCAAGGTATCAAATCAAATATACACAAATATTGTTACATGATGCTGGGCATCAAATAAACCTTCTCCAGTTGCATAAAGAAAAACTGTAAGGACCACTTACAGCAATCTAAGCACAAAAGTATCACTTCGATGAGATCTATCGAACCTCATCGTCTGAGCTAGAAGAGGTCTCGTTCCCCGGTAAAGATGTCCCACCACCCTGAATTTCTTCTTCTGTGGACATACTATCTTCACTGGAATTAGAAAATGATTCACTTTCGTCATCGCTAATCACATCAGCTCTACGTCTCCTCCTGACAATACCTCTTCCTTGTAAAGCAAGTCGCCTCCGTTTTCTGGCTTTTCTTTTTCCTTTAGGAAAGTCTTCCTGGTGTGAATCGAAACTCTTGGTCCCAGCATCCTTGGCATTTTTCACTCTCTCGTCTTCGTTATCCTCCGACTCAATACTAATGGAATCGGGATCGAGTTTGCGTCGCTTTCTACTAGCATTAGTCTAAAACAGAGATATTCAGTCGCAGTAAGTTATACAGTCACAATTAAGAAAGTATATAAAGGAGGGTAGGAGGGTAGGAGGGAGTGGGGGCAGAACAACAGCTAAAAATGACAACTATATGAACTATATTCGGGGGCGCTTGGTTCAAAATTCTTCAATGAGAACGGTAATGAAATGAACATGAAGTAATTGAGATGATTAATGAAAATAAACCAATCAACTTTCATCATACTTCGTACAGGGTATAGAGACTCAAAATAAGTTATTTGTAACCCAATTTTGATTAACTACCTCCCCTCCTATAACCATTCCTCAATCAACAATCATGTCCCATTTATTCCAAAAAATTAGAGCACAACACTAAAATATAACCACCATTGGGACAACCATTCCTCCAACATATCCCTTTCACTTCGGGGACGTAGAGGGAAAAGAGATTCTCATTACAATTCCCATTGAAGAATTTAAACCAAGCGCCCCTCAATCTCTCAGGAAACAGATATATTATATGTTTTAATGGGCTGGTGGCCAATAGCAAGTACCTGGATCTAGATTTGGTAGAGTAAATCTGGATTTGTATTCTGTAGGCTATACCTAATCCATACAAGGAAATTATTCATTGAAATATAGAAAAAAATTCCATGACATCAAACCATGAAACAAAAGAGGGCTTAGACAAAAAAAAAAAAAAAAATACTGAATTTCAAGTTCATTTAATTGGCATATGACCATTTAAAAAAAAAAAAACCTAAAGAACCCCCCACTACCTTATCTAGCAATGGTAACATGTTTAATAAAATTTGATAATATACAGGGCACACAGTCTATTTTTAACAAACTCATGACAGAGATTAAAAAACAGTATAGAAAAGTACCTTCGGACCACGGTCAACTAAACGAGCCCATTCACTTCGGTTCCTCAGGCAATCAAGTACAGCCTGGGAGTGACTTGAATATGCATAACGCTCTCCATTATGCTTCCTTAAGTGTGGCCAATGCTAGGAATCAGCAAAAAAAATCTCCAAGTCAAATAAACGAAATGGAAGCAATGGAGAAAACAAAAACAAAAAAGTGACGATAAACATGAATTTATCAATAAAGCATACCGGCAGAACAGCATTACAGAGTTCTTCATAAGTCATGCGTTTGCCTTCGCTCATAATATCAGCAATCAAACCTGCAGTAAGTTGCCTCACCAATGTGAGGAGAACCATACTTTAGAAACCTTTGTTAAGAAACTAAGATAAATATCAGACATGTTTTAGCAATTTGTAGAAGAAAAAAAACAATTGATGGAAGTTTAATTTTCCCCTAGAAAGAATACAAACCAGGTAAAGTGCGATTCGATTGATGGCCAACCATACGTGGATCATCATCGGAAGCATTCCTTGATGATACATTGTGTCCATTGGCCTCACCAGATGAGCTGCCCGCATTTGTTTTCTTGGTTGATTGCACACTTTTAACCAGACCACCATCTGCTTCTTTCCTTGAATGCAAGTCTACACCGTAACCAGAATCTTGCCTCCGATTATCAGGCGAGTAAGGCTTTGTCTCCGTCTTTTTAGCGTCATTGTCAACCTCCGGAGAAGCATGTGAACCCTCAACAGAAAAATCCTTGGTCCTCCTTCTAGAAGCCTTCAATTCAATAAGAAAAGGCACATCACCTCCACTTAATAGTCATACATAAATGGTCAAAAAGCAAACTCAAAGGAAAGTAAAACAGGCATACCACGCCCTGGTCTTTAGATGATCGCTTCATTAGCATGCTTGTTGCACTTGGACCTGTTGTTTGAGGTAAACTGCCAGCATGACGCATGCGTGGGACCCTCGGAACTCTTGGAGAACTATTGAGCTCTTGATGTAAAAGTAAAGCAAGCTGTAGGTGGCATAGCATGTAAGGTTATATGAAAAACCAAAACACAGTAAATAAAATTTAAATATTATTGCTCCATACCTCTTCATCACTCAAGGTAGCAGGAATATTGGAGGACATTGGAGCAGCATTTGAAGTAGTCACATGTCCTTTAGACGAGCCTGAATGATGAAACTTTTCACCTTTCCCAGGAACAGCTGAAGACGCAGCTTTATTCTCAACACCTTCCATCGTTGAGGCACTGTCACACTCGCCCAAAATACGATTAGATGCCACATTTGGCACCAATGTTGCTTTAGCAGAAGAATGAACACTGGAATCCTTTGAATCGGATGATGGTCGCTTGGAATCAGATGTATTTGACAATCTAGTGGATTCTGATACTTTAGGCAGAGATCTTGACCTTGAAGGTTCTTTTACTAATTTCTTCAGCCTCCCACATTTATCTTCATGCTCAACTTTATCAGCTGAAGAATTATCCTTCACTGTTACTGAGCTGCCATCAGACAACTCCTTCTGTTTACTGTGAATAGGAGGACTTTGAATTGTTGCAGCCATGAAATTTTCGGAGGATTTGGACACAATACAGCCTGAAGATGAAGAGGATTTCAACACAGAAGTGGATGCCTTACGCTGATAAGAAGCTGTTGAATTACTTCTGGCTGTGCCATTTGATTTAAGCAATTCATCAGCCCCTTCTGAAATGTGTTTAAGTCCTGATGACTTTTTTCTTGGTCCAAGGGAACCTTCAGATCCTGGAGGTTCTCTCTTGGATTGACAGGCATTACCACCCAATTCATCAGATTTTTTATCTGTTCTACAACTACCAGCAGTCAGGCTCCTGCTTGCATTAAGCAACTTAGGTTCACTTGCTGAGCTGGTTGATATCTCAACCACTTTACCTTCTTCAAGAGCAACATTAACAGTTGACTCGGGGTATTGTGCTGTGGCTTTAGAGCTGTCTAATTTTACATCAGACTCAACATCATGATCTGCACGATTGTCAGCATTGAGCTCACCTTTCAATTTCTTATTAGGCCGTGAGTTAGCCTCGTCAATATCTGAATCTTGGCGGTGTTCACTTTGTTTAGCATCTTCACCAGCAATTCTCACATCCACAGCCACAGGCTTCTTCTCACGTAACCCAGTTTCCACAGTTTCAGCTTCTCCCGTACATCTCCGAAGACCGTCTCTAGCAACCTAAGCAATTAAAATTTCCAGATGTAAATCAAGTAATAATTATCTTAAGATGTTGAGGATTCACTAATGTGAATGTATAAATGCTTGACTAAGCATGATAAAACTGATGGGAGATAAAACAGTTATTAAAGGCGAGAGGCACACGAAGGCATAAAGAGATCCTAAAGCCTAGGCACAAGTGCAGGAACATGCCTGACACACAGCGCAGAAGTTAGAAAAGATGTCAACTTAGCTATAGGGCTACTAGCAAGCTTACATTACTATCATTATACTCCCTCCGTCCAATTTTAGTAAAACTTTTGGCACGAGTTTTAAGAAAGTAGTTTAAAAGTAAGGGGGATTATAAGTAGATATTGTAAAATATAGCCTTATTAGGTAAGGGGCCCATTAGTATTGGATGGACGAACTTGGAAAGTAGGCCTACTTATATTGGATAGAGGGTGTAACTATTAGCACCCATAAACAAGAAAAACACACAAAAAAATTTAATAGAAGATTGGCATCCTAAGTTCCAAAGCTTATATATAGCAAATAACAAAAATTCCAACACTTACCAATTGTTAAACCACAAACTTCTATACTACATACAAGTAAGAACCACCTAGACATGTGTAACTTTCAGGTCAAGCATTTTCCCACCAAAAAATTGTCCTTCACAAGTTGTGGTAATAGAGTTTTAATCATAAAAATATTAGACCAAAATGACAAGGAGAAGTTACAAAAGCAACAGGAATAGAGGAAGAATTATGTTGTGTTTGGACTGGAACATTTTATGACTTTATTGCTGGGGGAATTAGGAAAATTGTTTCTTGAGGGAGCTGGGTAGCAGGGCCCAAATGACATTGATGGACAAGGAGGTAATAGTTTTTTTTTTACACTTGTTATTTTTTTTACATAAGAGAATCTATTTTCTTCATTTGATTATAACGAGTTTTGTTTTGACTTCTGAGCAATATTACAACTTATAAAATGTTTATTGCATTTTATTCAAGAATCAGCATATTATATTAATAGTTATCAACAATTGCATTTTTCCTTTTCTTTTTCTGAGGGGGGATGATTTTAAATGATGCCATGGTTTGACTGCTTGAAACAATTTGGGAAGTGGTTTTTGAGTGATAGTGCTAACTGCTAAATGATCAAACATATCTTAGGTGTTCTAAACTATTATGAAGGATGCATTTTTATTCATCTGATTTGGGGTTTTGGTATAAGTTTTTGACGCGCTGAACAAAAATTACTTTTTTACGTTACAAAGAATTTACCAGATTCTATGTCTAGTTTTCACTGGGATTTTATCTAGTACCATTAATAAGCTTTCTTTAATTGCTGAATAAAAAGGGAAGCTCCTTCTCACAGCTTTTGAAAATAAGTGATTCTAGAAGCAATTACTTGTGTTTGCACACACCCATAGTTTAAATAGCAATATATTTTGGAAGTGCCCTAGATAAAATAAAATTCTTACTTGTTTTGCGAAGAGCTAATAAGATTACAGCTTAGTTTAAGAGTTTGTAAACTTAATTTTTAAAAATCCTACCAAACATATGCAAATACTTTACAAGTACTAGGAATTTGTCTATTACTTGTAAATGTTAAGATGCCAAGAGAACCAACCAGCAATGGTGTGCTATGCATTTTTTACTAATTAATAACTAATATTTGTTAATAATACTATTTGATAAAATTATTATATTGTCTGCCTATCAATTCTGTGTTATCTATTTACAAGTAACGTAAGTTCATACGGGTTTTTTTCCCAGACTTTGTAACAAGAACTCGAGCAAGGTTCTTCTCTTATAATTTTTAACATTTAAGTTAAAACCAAATCCCATTGGCATGGTGGGCCTGTTAGAAGGAGTTCCTTTTCATATGATCCATATTGTTGTACAATAACCAATCAAAACTCGACTTTGGAGGGATAGTGTAAACAGAATAAAGACAAACACATAAATTATGTATGATTATTTATGAAACTTTGCTTTAATATATATAACAAACTTGTTCTCGATAGTTTATTGATCTATTTCTAAATGAGAATTCAAGCTACAAAAAAATACGAATAAATATCTTTTCTTACTCATTTTTTATTGCATATGTTTTTATATTTATTTTTCAATAACCAATACATATCCCGTGTATCATAATGTTACTGACTAGTTAGTCAACTATCATCATCAAGCTTAGTGTTGTCTTCATAATTATCAGACTTTTAATTTCCAATTTTCTCTTCGTCCTCTTCATTATTAATTTCTTCCTCATCCCAAAGTACTACAGAAAAGTTGGCTCTCATATTTTTTTAATATTTGTTCAAATTTGTTATTTAAATTATTTCTTTTGACAAATGTCCTGTATGACAATGGCGTACCGACCTAATTAGTGTTAATCACCTAATCATAATCAGGCTTAGTGTCTCTTCATCACTATCAAGTTGAGAACTTCCAAATCCCTTTCCTTTTTGTCTTAAATTCATAATCTTAACTATTGTCTTCCCAAAGTATAAGAGAAAGTTGCCTCTCATATGAGGACATGTGTAGCCTTTTCTATATTTTTAGACCTAGCACTCGAAGTGTAGTGGTTGACATGTGATGTTTCCTTTCTTATTTTCTATCATTCTTTGGATAATTGGCTGTGCTGGTTAGGTCAACCATAAATACTCTACCTTTTTAATCAATAGTCCAAACTATTTAAACTTACTTTAAAAAAAAAAAAAAAACAAAACAAAACAAAAAAGTTATAAAAGCACACCTTTTGGGTGCCTAGCCAGAGGCTCAAGCAGCACCAAGGCGTGCATCTTTGAACATTGCCGGCCTTTTGGCTGGATAAGACACAAAGGGTTGTGCCTGGTGTGCCTTGAGCTTGAGGCGACCTCTTTTTAACTACTGTAGTAAATACACATTCTCCCTATAGTTTTTAGAAATAGTATTCCAACAGTTATGAGGGAAATACTATCCTGCCACAACAAGAAGTACCACATCTCATCATAAATTATAAACAGTAAGCATAAGAAAATAATAAATGATGAAACCAATAAGACAGGTAAAGCTAGACAGAACCAATCTGAAAACTCTATCAAATGATATAAGCAACTCAATGAGTTCAGATATAAGTAAATGTGCACAAGACAACATCTATTTTGATGCCAAATATAGTACTCCCTCTGTCCCAGTTTTGTTTTTCCATTCTACTATTCACCACCCTTCAAACTCTTCTAAATTACATTTAATTCCACTAAAAATTACATAAAAAAACATCTTCATTTTGTTTCTTGCACTTATATTAGATAATACGTCATCATCAAAAAATTATTTTATTCACTTAAATACTACTACCTCCGTCCACAAAAAATGGTCTTGTTTTTTTTGCACGTGGTTTAAGCGACTTTCCATAAACCATCATTTTATTCAAAAATGGACCTCAAAATATCTCGTAATACCCTCCGACATATCGCATGAAACCACGTGCGAAAAAGGACTATTTTTTGTGGACGAAGGGAGTACAAATCAATCACACATTAAAAGTCAAATGGGAAAACAAAACTGGGACAAAGTAATAAGCAAAATAGCAGTCACAGTTTCTAACTTGGCTTTCTCTATACAGGAATTAACAGATTAATGCCTGCAATACGTTTAGCTTTTTTCATATTTAACGCTTGTTCTTCCTGTCATTTGCTCTGACTTAAAAAGAATTCTGATACTAGATTTAACTTTCCTCCCATGTCATGACTAAGAAAACCTAATTAAAAGATGAAACTTAACAGGGTCAGACCAAGTTATACTTAACCTATGATGATTCATGCAATCCCACAAGGTGTCCCCCTCTCGTCTTCCAAGTTCTGGCTGAGTGGACAGCATTCAACATATCCCGACATTCCATCATTACACACAAACAGCAACTTACAGGAGATCCAGCTTTTCAAAATGCCATATGATGCTAACTTCTATTCCAAAATAGCGGTCACAGTTCCTAACTAGGCTTTCTCTATTTGGGATTTAACAGATTAATGCTTGCAATAGATAAAGTGTTTTTTCTTTCAAAATTGTTAAGTAATGACGAAAACATATTTAACTCTTGTTCTTCCTGTCATTTGTACTAACTCAAAAAAGAATTCTGATACCAGATTTAACTTTCCTCCCAAATCATGACTAAGAAATCCTAGTTAAAAAGATGAAACTTAAAGAGGGTCAACCAATCTTTACTTAACCAGAAGTAGGAACAAGAATGAACAGCATCAATCTAGAGCATGGCTTAAGTAGCTGCGTGATAGTGATGCTAGGATACTTGAAAGATTATGACAGTGCCCAGTAACAAATATAGATCCAGACTGCAATAAAAGAAAATGTCCCCCCCCCCCCACCCCCCGCCTACAAGGATAAAATGGCCCAACAACAGCTCTTCTTTGTATAAGGTAAACGATTTAAGATGCAAAAGCATACATACGAAAGATGTATAAAACATGAAAATGGATGTACATACCTCTTCCATTACAGGGCTCTTCGAACCACTGGCTTCTACTAAAGCTTCCAAACTGTTACTGGTTTTAGTTTTATTGTCAGATCCCACAAGAACTTCATCTCCTATATACCCTCCCCTTGTTATTTCGTCTTTTCTAAGGGTGGCCTCTGGACCATGCTCATTTGAAGCTAGGTTGGTAGCACACTCACCAAGGCCATCCAGCAGTCGATCGCCAGGGGGATTCTTGTTACATTGAATCCCATTATTGGCAGCCTTGGAGCCTCTGTCTTGAGAAAATTCCATGTGTTTTCCATCACTTGAGAATGTTGAAGCTACTAGTTTAGTTGGAAAAATATATTATGTTGATCAGCATAAAAACATTACATTTGGCAAGCTTGACCCTTAATGTACAAACAAATCGACCAAAGCTACACAATAAGTTCGCCACCGAAATAATTGAAAACACAATAGATATAGGAAGATGCATGTAAAATCACCTGCTTTGGAAGAATGAACAGCTCGTTTTTTGACATCTCCCTCTTTCTCAACAGTCCTCACTTTTTTCTTCACATGTTGATCCTTCATCCCATGTCCCTCTTTCCGGCGCTTTCCAGGCTGCATCACCGAGCTGCTTTCTTTCTTTATGCTTTCTCCGGGGGTCTTAGAACATGGATTTTCAACATCCCCCTTCTTTTTCTCTCTCGGAGTCGAAGACCCACCTTCAACTGACGTCTTAACAGCAACAGAATCCACTTCCGGAGCAGGCAACCGATTGACATTCTTCTTCAACAAAGAGATCAACACCCCAGCATCGTTATCAGCTCGGTTGCTATTCTCTTCACCAGTAGTTTTATCCACCGCTCCCTCCTCCTTTTCCTCAACATATGGGAATTCAGTATACCTAAAGTTAAACTTCTTAGGAACATAACCAGAACACTTCCATAACTGAGGTCCAAAAACGGAAGACATTCCAATCCCGGAAAACAAAGCGGGTTCACCACCGGGCACCCCTTGCACGTGAACCCTCTCCTCCATAGGAATATTAGCCCAAAGCCTAAACGGCCTATGCGACGGCCCAGTCGCCGGAATTGGATTTTCCATCCTCAGCGTTTTGGTCGGCAACTCAACTAAGAACTCGGCCACCTCCGTCTCCTCGCTGTTATTCCTAACGCTGCCGGCGGTGGCGGCACCTCCGCTGTTCTTGCTCTTGCACTTATCACAAGCAAAGGATTTGTCACTCTTGACGTAACGCGAGCAGCGCGTGTGCACCCAGACGCCGCACTCATCGCAATCGACCATCTCCTCGCCGTCGTCGTCAGTGACGCCGCAGATACAGTCCACCGTCCATGAGCCATCCACCCAGTCGTCGTGGTGGGGCTCCGTCATTGGAAGCCGATGCGACCGGCTTTTCATAGCTTACAAAAACCTCTAAACCTAATTTGTCAATCAAACCCTAATTCTCACATATAATCGGGTGAATTTCGTATTAAACCCAGAATCATATGCAGAAATGGAAAGCGTACCTCTGGAAGCGTGGTTGAATCAAATTCAGTGTTTTGCTCGAAGCGGAACCCAGAGCGTTGTAAAATTGGGTTTGGGGAAGGAAGTGGCGTCCGTGACGCTCTCTTGCGGGTAGCTTTAGCGTTGCACCAAAATCTCATCATCAAATATCGTCAAACAACCTTGATATATTCGTGATATTTTGCAGTTTTTTAGATGGAAAAATGTAACCTTGAACTTGAACTAGTGTCATGGTATAAACTAGACCCTAAACTATTTTTTTTTTTACAAATTGATTTCGAATTAGTGTTTTGGACCCTAAACTATTTTTTTAGTACAAATTGAACCCTTAATTAAAGTGTCAGGTACAAAATTGAACCTCAAACTATTTTTTTTAGTATAAATAAACATTAATTTTTAAAATTATTTAAATAAATCCCAATTAATAAAAAAATTAAAGATTGGTATATAACATTTGACTAAAAACTTTCCCAAACTTACAGTATATATAAGAAACTTAGTATCAAGTTAGAATTATTGATCTACGGAAAAACTCTAGTCAAATGTATGCAGTGGCGGATCCAGGAATTACTAATAAAGTGGGCTATAATACAGTAAATTTAATTGGGGTGGGCAGGTTCCATTATTGAAAGTAGAATAATGGATTAAATTTTTGGAGCATTTGCAGTGGGCTTGAGCCCAGTGCAATTTACACATAGAACTGCTCATGAATGTATGTAATTCTAATAAAGTTTAAATGTTTATGGATAAAAATTGAGTTATTTAGTTCATTTCATAAAATAGATCAAATTAATTAACTCTTGTGATCTTATAAAATAGTGTTTTGGTGTGAGTATAGGTAGAGACGAAAAATAACCACGGTTGATAAATAATATTGGATTGAAATACTAATTTATAAAATTTATCATAAAGTTTTTAGTCAAATGTTATAATCCAATACTTGATTTTTTTTTAATTAGTTGGAATTTATTTATCTGCTTTTAAAAGTTAGACTTATATATACCAAAAAAAATAGTTTGAGGTCTAACTTGTACGTGAAACATTAGTTTAAGGCTCAATTTGTACCCAAAACATTAGTTTGGGGTCCAATTTGTACCCGAGACACTAGTTTAGCGTCCAGTTTGTACAAAAAAAAATATAGTTTAGTGTCCAATTTGTACCCATGACATTAGTGCAGGGTCCAAATTGTACATTTTCCCTTTTGAGATTTGATATGTACACGATAAGAGTAGGTTTTATATGAAAATTGTTCATTATAAGCTTATCATGAAACTGTTTTAAAATATCGATTATTTGACCAGGAGTATCAAAAAGTTCATTAGAAGTATCATTAATTTGGGTTTCTTCTCCTTCTATGAATAGGGGGTTCCTTCCACTTTCTCCATTTTTTCCCCCTGTGAATCTTCAGTTTCCTTTGCAAAATTTTTTTTTAAATTCTTCCATTTTTTACTCTTTTATTTTCCGACGAAGTTTCTCACTCCTGCCATCGTGCTCTTCCGTCTTCTTAAGGTAAACATTGTACCCTATTTCTTTTATTTCAAATTTCTTTCTTCTTTTTTTTTCCAAATCGCCGTCGATGTTGGGGAAATTTCCGTCGTTGTCCCCCCAGAAATTCACCGAAAAAACACTGTCATTTCTTGAATAGACTACATCTGAAGTCGTGTCTCATGTCCTCTCAATCGAGCCACAATAGTCCTCTAAGGAATCCGGAGAAATACCAAATTGGTGAAAATACCATAGTTCCATCACCATTTGAAGTATTAGACGCTACGGATCTCGACGTAGGGTCTGTTGTCCGATCCGTAGAAGATACTGATGCTCGCCCGTTCGGAGAGAAAATCACACAAAACCCACCTATGGATCGTTCAGACAAGGACACATCGTCAAATCTAAGTGAAAGTCCAAATCTTGACGACGAGCTTACGTGGGAAATTTTGGAAGGCATAGAATTCCCTCAGCCGAGTCTTATGGAGTATTAGAACCCGACCCTCAGTTGTTCGCCAATCCGACTGAAAGTCATATATGGCGAGATATTATGACCACTTTGCTCACCAAGACCTTGATTTAGTCAAGCGTAAATAGACCAAATTCCAAGCGAGCAAGATCGAAAGTACAATTCGAGAGGAGGATCTTACCGAGATCCGAAATGTATATCAGATCCCCTACGACATTCATATGTGGGCACCTGGAAGGAGGGAAAGGGCTAATCCCCCACCTCCAGGTTATACAACGATCAACATGGCTACCCTGCAGGCCGGGGTGGCACTACCATTGCATCCCCTGTTGGTCGCTTTCTCGAGATGATCAACCTGGCTATTACTCATATCACGTCAATAGGGTGGATGAACCTCCTCACCCTATTCGCTGGAAGGTTACCTAGGCAGGCTGTCTGCTGAAGAGATCAATTATGTGTTGCCCATTTCAACTTGTTCGATCGACGAAGAGGGGTACTTTTATCTGAAAGCTTGTGTTGGTCTCAAAGTTGTCGAGGATGTGCCCAATAAAGTCAGGAATTGGAAAATTTAATTCGTTTTCATTTGGAGGAACTGGCAAGCAGCTATCTCTCCCTATGGTGGTGATGAATGAATAAACACTCATGAGGGTTATGGGGACCATAAACGTGAGTTCCACTTTTTCTTTTTAAAAAATAAGTGGAACTAATTTTAACTTTTTCTTTTCATTTTCATGTCCTCATCTCCTCAAGTGGAAAAGCGGTGAAGAAGAGGTGAACTCAGAATTCTTATTTGTCTTAAGCCTGATCGTCCTCCGCAACAAGAAGGACAAGTCCATCACACACATGAGTGTCTATTATTGTAAAAAGGTTGCTCGCTTGCTGATGAGTCCCCATCACTTGGAAGCGCATGCCGAGGTCCCCGATTATATCTGTTGGTCCCACTAGAAACAGTAGATAGGTAATAAGAAGTCTAGAAGGGGGGTTGAATAGACTTCTCATACTTAAAAAAAATTAAGTCTTTTTCAAAAATACCAGACTCGTCTGTTTTTTAATATGTGGAAGCTTAAGCAAACAACCTTTAGCAAAACCTTTTTATGCCTTCAATTAAAACAATGTACAAATAAATATAGCAGTAAATAACATCGGATATATAGTGGTTCGGATATCAAATCCTACGTCCACTTTCCTTTTAGCAAGGGGTCTTTATTTCTTACTCTCCTTCTTACGAACTCGCTGGAATTGACAAGTACCATCACCTTGTTACAACTTAGATCTAACTTGATCTAAACTTCAACTTAACAACCTTATCTAATCAGATGAAGAGGTTAAAAGTTATATATCCAACTACACTCCTTGAGAGTAGATTTGTATGAAAGACTATAGAGTACTGGAATGCTCAAGAATTAAGAATGCTTGAAAATATTCTTCGTGCGTATGACTCCTTTCCAGTAGCTCTCATATTTATAGGGAGGATTAGGGTTTAGCCGTTGGAGAGCTAATCTAATTAGATCCCCATAAATGGAAGTTCCAATCAATCAATTTTCCTAATTGATTGATTGGGTTGGTGGAATCCTTTGGATTGATTCTTCATTGACTTTCCAATCCTGATCTTTTGACTTGCATTAATTGCACCAACGGTAAAGAACTTCCTTGGTCAACATGTCGTCGGTTCAGAAAGGTAAGACCAGATACCAGATGACTCCGAGGACTTCTGGTCCAGACTAGAGTAGTGAAATGAAGAGTTCCTTAGATTCAGGGGATGATTCTAAGATTTTTCTTATTTCACCAGACTCGTCTGGTCTTCTGGACTTGTCTAGTTCTGGGGAAGGTCTTCGGCCTCTGATCTGATCCTCCTCTGGTGAAGTCTTCTGGTCGACTCTTCTGGTGAAGTCTTCTGGTCGACTCTTCTGGTGAAGTCTTCTGGTCTGTCAGTTCCTCCTAGACTAAGTCTTACTCTACATCCTCATCTGGCTAACAGGTCCAGATGGTCCTATTACATCTTTTGGTTTGTTTTAACCTCTTCAAAACTAACAACATTTATCCTAACAATATCATCTCTTCACAGACCAACAAGACACCATTGTCATTCCCCCTTTATTTACCCTCCTAGTGTTGGGTTTTAGAGGCACGAACACTATGTTCGGCACAGCGGAAGATTACGATTCACCAACAATGAATCTCAAACATGGTTGTATAACATAACAATTAAAGGATAAATAACGATATATAAATCCTTACAGCGATTTGTACGCGAAATCCTCAACTATGGTATCCACGTAACGGCTTTCTACCAACCCGCACCGATATGCCAGCGTTGAATCTCGAGACGAATTTGCTAGGAAAATTCAGACTGAGATTTTATGGAGAAAATATATTTCTTGTATATATTCGGAATTCCCATAAGACACATATTTATAGGGATTAACTTGGTTTAATTCCTAAGCAAGATATCGGGCCTAGCCCGTAATATTATCTATACGGATTATATTTCCCTAGATATGTTCCTACGAATAATATCTTTACCATATCTATTATTCTTGTATAATAATATTCCAAATATTATTATTGGGATTTCATATTTAATTAAATCTAATTTAATTAAATAATAATAATAATTAATTCCAAATATAATTATTATTATATTCTCCATAAATTAAATATTATATCCAATACAATATTTAATCAATCAGCTATAATTGGTAAATTGTCATTACTTGTTGTGTGACCCATAGGCCCTCGTATATCGAGCGATTAGCCAAACTAACGGTCTTAATTGAACCCTAGACAATAAATAAGATATTCTCAATATACGAGGTACGTTGCGAGGAAATCTGCAACTACTTGTAATACTGTAGGCTATTGTGATATCTTTCTTTCATTCACGAATACTCGATTAAGTCTTGAACATGATGAAGTATCTATTCAAATAACTTAATCACATTATCTCAAATCACTAATTGATCAAGTATATCGCACTTAGCCACAAAGTCTAAGTTGATGCGCATCGGCCGACGACTTAGATCCAATTATGATGAGAAGACGAGTATTCTCTCTAAATCCACATTGAGGAATGAATCCTACTCTTGGCTTAACTACCACGCACATGTATTTCGTGATGAACCCAATCCATGTCATATCTACCCGTGGAAGGGTGCAAGCATCGGTCATGGTTAAAGCTCACCACTCCACACATGTCGTGCGTATTGACCTCAAGTCAGAGGAGTGTCACATCGCTCCCACTAACCGAGACACCCGTAGACACATTATGTGGAATTACATCAAACGGTTTCTTGGATGGGTATACCAATACCCACTAAGGTATCTGTGCATCCATCATGAGATACCCGGTATCTCGTAGTAAGTGAGATCTTACTACACTCTCTAAGAGTATGATGCAGATCGCACACCAATCTCAATTGCATCTCAATATCCCATTTTTTATGATCCTTGATCGGGGCTATTTGAGAATCATACTTAAGTCATTTGAGTTCTCACTCACTCAATGACAGTAGTGATTCATGGGAACACAAATAAGAATATATGCAAACAATCAAACATCATACTCAGATAAGTGTAACGCCATACATTTAATATTAAACCAATAATAATATTAAACCAAATCTGAACATTATCTTAGTATTATGTCCTTTCGATGGATTGTCTCTAGGACACTAACATTAACAATCTCCCACTTGGACTAGAGCCAATCACCTACATGTCTAACCCCTAGACCATCAAATGTCTAATGTGTACATGAACAGTGAAAAGGATTTGCAAGATTATCCTTTATGGGAAATGTTTTAATTCCATTTCTCATATCGATATGATCTCTCGGATCAAATGATAACGCCTCCGAACATGCTTATTTTTGTTATCAGATCTCGATTCCTTTGCTCATGCAATCGCACCAATGTTGTCACAATACAACTCTATTTGACAATTGGCACTCGGAACTACCCCTTGTTCTCTTCAGAACCTTAAAATCCAGACAGCCTCAAAGGTTTCTGATACAGCGATGTACTTAGCTACGGTTGTTGAATCTGCGGTCAGATCTTACTTGGAACTATTCCAACTTACCGCCTCATCATTGATATTGAAAATATAATTTGACTGTGATTTGTAATCTTCACAGTCTGACTGGAAACTCGCATCAGCATAGCCCGTATCGACTAGCTCTGACTGCCTTCCGTAGACAAGAACATGTTCTTTAGTACACCTGAGGTACTTCACAACATTCTTGACAGCAATTCGGTGAGACTCACCTGGATTCTGCTGGTATATACCAGTGATGTTGACAGCGTAGGCCACATCTGACCTCGTGCAAGTCATGGCGTACATGATGGAACCCAATTGCAGATGCATATAGAGCGTCCTTCATGTGCTCGATATTAGCTTCACTAGAAGGACAATCCTTATTCGACAGCTTTATCCCATAATTTGCTAGTAGAGACCCTCTCTTAGAGTTCTCCATCGCAAAATGCTTCAACACCTTATCTACGTAGGTGGATTGTGACAGCCCTACCATCTTCTTGGATCTATCCCTATGGATCTTGATCCCTAAGATGTAGTATGCTTCACCAATATCCTTCATCATGAAGGTCTTTAATAACCAATCTTTCACGGACTGCATTAGCGGGATGCTATTTTCTATAATCAATATACCATCGACATATATGACTATAAAGACAATACTCTTCCCGCTGCGTTCACAATGAACGCAAGGATCTTCTAAATTTCTGATGAAGTCAAAAGGACAGCTTCATCAAATTGGATATTCCAACTCCTAGAAGCTTGCTTCAATCCATAACTGGATCGTTTAAGCTTGCACACAAGATTAGATTTTGGATTAGATATAAAACCCTCCGGTTGAGTCACAAACACTTCCTTATCAATGTTATCATTGAGGAGAGTTGTTTTGACATCCATCTACCAAAACTCATAATAGCGGTGTGCTGTTATCGCAAGTAAAATTCGAATGGACTTGATCTTCACAACTGGCGAGAATGTCTCATCATAGTCCATGCCTTCGCATTGACTATACCCTTTCGCCACCAACCTATCTTTATAGGTTTGTACTTTGTCATTTGCATCGGTCTTACCTCTGAAGACTCACTTGCAACCTATGGGTCTAACCTTTTTTTGACAACTCAATCAAGTCCTAGACTTAAATGGTGTACATCTAGTCCATCTCAGATTTCATGGCTTCATGCCACTTCTCTGAGTCAACATCTAATGTTGCTTCAGTATAAGTTCTAGATTCGTCTTTATCCGGAACCTCCACGTCATCATGTCCCTCCACGAGGAACCCATAATACCTTGTGGGTGGATTAAGAATCCTAGTCTACTTACGGAGTTGTGGTTGTGCAGGCTGTACATTCTGATCGTGAAAATTTTGTGGTGCAGCGACTTCATCGTTGACCTTAGAGTCCTCAAGAGTGACACTTTCATATGTCTCTTGGGCGGGAGTTTGAACTATGCTATTCTCATTCAGCCTACTTGGAGGTTGTTGCGAAGGCAATGCAACTCCAATTACGCTCCCACAGCTGAAAGAGAATCACCTAGTGATAAACTTCCACCATGAGAGTCGCTGAATGCTCCCACTGATTCTTTGTCATGTTGCTTTGACAAATCATCAGTCTCTATGTTAATTTGTGGTTCTTGAATCTCTTCAAGTTCTATCTTCTTACGGCTTTGTTCCTTAAAGACGTACTCATCTTCTAGGAACTTAGCTTGCCTAGAAACAATCATTGTTTGTTTCTCCGGTAGATAGAAGTGATATCCTCTTGTCTCCTTATGATATCCCAAAAAATAACTATTTTCACCTTCGGATTCCAACTTATCAGTTAGCATTTTTCTTCACAACTGCGGGGTAACCCCACGTTCTAATGTGTAGAAAAGATGGCTTCTTGCCATGCCATAGCTCGTATGGGGCCTGCTCAACTGATTAGGACGGAATCCTATTCAGAATGTAGATTGAGGTTTGTAATGCGCATCCCTATAAGAATGTTGGAAGAGAGGAAAAACTCATCATGGACCTTACCATGTCTAACAAGGTTCGGTTTCTCCTTTTGGACACACTGTCCACCTGAGGTGTTTCGGGAGAAGTCCATTGTGACTGGATCCCATGAATTCATGGCTAAGGTACTGACCTCCTCGATCCAATCGAAGAGTCTTGATACTCTTACCAAGTTGTTTCTCTACTTTGTACATTAAGAACATCATGTCAATAACTCAACAAATGCCTAGCAGTTTGAACTATTAGTGAACATGTGTATCTTAATAACAACTATACTTGTTCTAGCAGCTAAAACACCTTGTGTTTTCTTCTCGGTTGCTAGAACCTTACAGTCCTTCTTCCAATGCCCCTTTCAATTTCAGTGGGGCACACATCCTTATCAACCCGCTCTTACTTTTGAACTCCACCTTTTACCTTCAGGAAGTTGGGCTTGGAGCCTTCTTAGTCTTACTCCTTCGCTTCTTCTCGCCATTCGGGTCAGAAGAAGTAGAAGCACTTACCATGAGCACGGGTTTTTCCTTAGCAGTGGAAGACTCAAAAGTCTTAAGCATGTTATGAGGCTCCGGCATCGTCACTTTCGTCTTCTTCATATTAAATTTACTGCGAAACTAGAATATGAATCGGGGAGCAACTTGAGGATAACACATGAGGTGAAATCTTCCCTTGTTTCACTAATCGACATCTGAACAGATCTCTCATCACTTCATAAATCTCAAGCAAGATCTAGAATCAAAGAGATCCTTCAGACGCTTAAGCATCTCGAAGGGATCCATTTTCTCATGTTACCTTTGCAATTTGGGAGTCATGCCGAGCAATCATAACATAGAGTCTGGGAAGCATCATCTTAATGCTTCTTTTGAGCTGTAACGTCAAACGCTGCAACCTCAATCGAACCAGTCTCAGGGGTAAAGGGATTGTCGTGTCTAACACGTACTCAATCTCTTCTTGCCTTAGCACCAAACACACGTTTCAGTGCCAGTCCAGAAAATTTGGCCCAGCCAATTTTTTCGTTTCCAAAATTTTTCTCAATGACAAGTTATTCAATTAAAAAATAATAGAGAAATAAACTAAAACGGGAATTAAACACATAATTCATATGATCAATATTCAGCAATCAAAATAAACATGACTTTTTAATTTATTTTGTCTCCATTATTTTCACATACTCAACGACCTCATCGGAAGAGTACGAATTTATATCTAATATAAATTGTAATGGACTAGGATCCACATTCCTACTATTACAATGACTGCTTGGGCTGAACATTGCAACAACAGAACTGGTAGGTCTCTAAACCAGTTGCTTCATGCAATTCCTAGTTGATTGAAACTAGTTCAATCAGATGTCACCTAACTCTCGTTTCCCTACTTGGGCTGGTGAAACATAATTAAGTTGGTTTACAACCATTAAGCGGCGACAAACATGTCCCTATAAAAGTCCCGTTAGATGTAGATCCGAGCAAAAGACTTGGGCCTTAAATACTCATTGGAACGAAATCTCCGGTTTACTTTTAATTTTAATGGAAGACATCATTCAATACAATGAAAAATCATATTTTAGTGAGGAACATTTTAAAGGCGGGGTATTAATTGCTTAATCGAGATCCGACATGTTAATCTATATCACATTTGAGCAATTATAGGGCGCCGCCTACCCAAACATGATTTTATGCGGACTAACACTTATTTGGGTGCCGTCTACCTAAAATATATATAACGGTCCGACAAATATTGGGTGCAGCCTACCCAAACTATTTAATGCGGGCTATAACTAATAATGTAAATATCGATTCACATAAGCAGTTATACAAGTGGGGAGCATCTAATCAAGTTCTCATGCTTTATTTCAAAAAATTAAATTTGCATAAATAAAGCATATATTAAATGTTTAGCACATAAATCAAATAAACATGCAAAATATCTAATAACACGTAAATCAAATAAACGTGCTTAACAATTAATTATCCGTAGGTAAAATATTGCTAAAATTAGAAATACCAACGAGCTCCAAGCTCTCGGTCAATTTCTAAAGTCATTTTCAAAATTATTTTGCCCAAAATATTACATATCAAATTTTTCAAAATTTGGTCCAACCAAACAACTCCTTATTTTAATTTCCAGAATTATATTATTTTGGTCTAACCAAAAAGGCCTTTATTTGATTTTTTTTTATCAAAATTTCTAAAATCCATTCATCCATCCAAACAAGACCTTAATATTTTCTGAATTCAAAATATGACCCAGGGATTAATTCGCAATTACCTCAGAAAATTCAAAACTGCACAAATGCCCCAAGGGCCAAATTGCAATTACTAGTAAATCCAGAAATTGCAAAAGGGCCCAAAGTTTAATTTGTAAGTTTCTACAATTTCTAAAATTTGCAATCACACCCCTAGAAAATTCCAAATTCTCATAATGAAACCCTGGAAGTTACGCTGTCAAGCAGCGCTGAAATCCGTCACCCCTGGCCGACGAACGCCCACCTCCAGTGGCGTCTCACGACCGAAGACCGCCTCCGGCACAAGTCGCGAACGGTCGATGTGATCCCGGATGAGAGAAGCCGCCACCGATCGATATGCCCGCTGCTACCGTGAACCAGTGGCGCCCGCCATGATTCCGGTAGCAGCGCGGCCTCATTCAGTCTCGCGATGAGAAGTCGGCAAATAGCAGCAGCCGTCTGACCTGCCTTCGCCGGAAATAAGGGTTGTCGTCCAACGGCCAGAACCCTACGCCTACAACGCACTTGCCCATCAAGACTTTCTGTTGGCGATGAAGATCGTATGAAGAACTTAAGGCAGAAACTGGATTTCTGCGCTAGTAATTCCTTGCCGTCCTAGAGCAATGGCAGCGCGGTTGTGCCGCCGCTTGCGTCCTGCCTGCGGGACTCGCCCAGCGAGTTTCCCTATGCGCCGGCTAGATCAATATGACCTTGGTCATAGAGCCAGTTACAGAGGCAAGAGAAATCCAATTTTCCTTTTTTTTTAATTAATAGCCGAAACTTTTGACTTCCAAAGTCATGTTTCTAAACAATCTCTTTTGTTTAATTACCAAAAATATGTCAGTGGGTTTACAACACGTGAAGACAACATGTTTTAATTCAAATATAATAGATTAAACAAATCAAATAATTTAATTTTTTACACCATTGATCGGGCAAATAATTTAGAAAATAAGCATAATATTTTACCACCGAATTATACAAAATTCTGTATACAACCAATAAACGAGTCTGATGCTCTGATACCACTGTTGGGTTGTAGAGACACGAACACCATGTTCGGTGCAGCGGAAGATTACGATTCACCAACAACGAATCTCAAACATGGTTGTATAACATAACAATTAAAGGATAAATAACGATATATAAATCCTTACAGCGATTTGTACGCGGAATCCTCAACTATGGTATCCACGTAACGACTTTCTACCAACCCGCACCGATATGCCAGCGTTGAATCTCGAGACGAATTTGCTAGAAAAATTCAGACTGAGATTTTATGGAGATAATATATTTCTTTTATATATTCGGAATACCCATAAGACACATATTTATAGGGATTAACTTGGCTTAATTCCTAAGCAAGATATCGGGCCTAGCCCGTAATATAATCTATACGGATTATATTTCCCTATATATGTTCCTACGAATAATATTTTTACCATATCTATTATTCTTGTATAATAATATTCCAAATATTATTATTGGGATTTCATATTTAATTAAATCTATTTTAATTAAATAATAATAATAATTAATTCTAAATATAATTATTATTATATTCTCCATAAATTAAATATTATATCCAATACAATATTTAATCAACCAGCTATAATTGGTAAATTGACATTACTTGTTGTGTGACCCATAGGCCCTCGTATATCGAGCGATTAGTCAAACTAACGGTCTTAATTGAACACTAGACAATAAATCAGACATTCTCAATATACGAGGTACGTTGCGAGGAAATCTGCAACTACCTGTAATATAGTAGGCTATTGTGATATCTTCCTTTCATTCACGAATACTCGATTAAGTCTTGAACATGATGAAGTGTCTATTCAAATAACTTAATCACATTATCTCAAATTACTAATTGATCAAGTATATCACACTTAGCCACAAAGTCTAAGTTGATGCGCGTCGGCCGACGACTTAGATCCAATTATGATGAGAAGACGAGTATTCTCTCTAAATCCACATTGAGGCATGAATCCTACTCTTGGCTTAACTACCACGCACATGTATTTCGTGATGAACCCAATCCATGCCATATCTACCCGTGGAAGGGTGCAAGCGTCGGTCATGGTCAAAGTTCACCACTCCACACATGTCGTGCGTATTGACCTCAAGTCAGAGGAGTATCACATCGCTCCCACTAACCGAGACACCCGTAGACACATTATGTGGAATTACATCAAACGGTTTCTCGGATGGGTATACCAATACCCTCTAAGGTATCTGTGCATCCATCATGAGATACCCGGTATCTCGTAGTAAGTGAGATCTTACTACACTCTCTAAGAGTATGATGCAGATCACACACCAATCTCAATTGCATCATCAATATCCCATTTTTGATGATCCTTGATCGGGGCTATTTGAGAATCATACTTAAGTCATTTGAGTTCTCACTCACTCAATGACAGTAGTGATTCATGGGAACACAAATAAGAATATATGCAAACAATCAAATATCATACTCAGATAAGTGTAACGCCATACATTTAATATTAAACCAATAATAATATTAAACCAAATCTGAATATAATCTTAGTATTATGTCCTTTCGATGGATTGTCTCTAGGACACTAACACTAACACCTAGAATAGAGTGTGTAGGAGATATCTCATAAGAAGGGGAAAAGAAGGGGTGACCCCCATCAACTATTGTGGCCTTGATGAATAAGACCCCGCGCCTCAGGCTGCTCGCCAAGGGGCGGCCCCCTAACAACCACAGATTCGGTTGGAGTTTTACGTGAAAGTATACTTTTACTTTGTATAACTCATGTATTAAACACTTGTTTATGAGAATAATTCTTTTAACACAATTTCTTTAAATATGAATGATTATTAAATGTTTATTGCAACTCGTTCAATATATATAGTACGAGTTACATTGTAGTTAATGTGGTGATACTAGGGGTGTAAATGAGTCGAGTCGATCCGAGTAGTGCTGAGCTCGAACTCGACTCGAAAGCAATATTCGAAGTTCAAAACTCGACTCGAACTCGGTCGAGCCTAATTTTTTTAACTCGGGTTCGACTCGTCCAAAAACTCGATAAACTCGAGCTCGGCTCTACTCGACTCGATAACTTTACTATTTTACAAAAAATAAGTGTAAAACGTATTTTAGTCCATTTTTTGTCTAAATCTTGCATATCAACTACACTTGAAAATTTAAACAACTCAAAGTTCACAAATACAATAATATTCATTAAAATTCAAAAAATTCAAAAACATTGTCAAATGGACAAATATTCCAAAAAAAATAAAAAATTAATTATTTTGTGGGTCGTGAGACGTGATTTTCATTCAGATTTTGGAAGTTATAAGAACGTAAGTGTACCATTTGTATATATTATATTTCATGTTTAAAAATATTGCTATATATAATATAATTAATAAATAAAATTAATGGCAAAATAGTAAATACTGTGCAAGCTCGATTAGGCTCGTGAGCCTCGCGAGTTGAGTATTTATAAGCTCGAACTCGTGAGCTACTTGAGTAGCTCGAGCTCGAGCTCGGCTCGATTAGATTCGAGTCAATTTCGATCTTTTTACGAGTCGAGCACGAGTAGCTCGCGAGTCGGCTCAACTCACTTACACCCCTAGGTGATACCAGATCACGGAAGATCACATTGACAAGTTCCTTGTAACTAAACGTACAAATTCACGACCCAGGTAGAATTGAACAATCCATCGTGAAAGGTCGATGTGTATTTCTCAGATTGCCATGTCTTGACCAAGAAATTGCACTAGCACATTTTGTATGTGTTGAAGTGGACCTACAGTGAGAATAAATTCTTCTGTTCTGAAAGGTGAAGAATTAGACCTCAGTGGTTATTGATTTCTTAATCCCCGTCACTTAAATAGGACCGTGTGTGGTTAATAGTTATTGCTTTAATACATGTCGGGTGAGAATTATCGTGACTTTTAACCTTGTATTTTAGGCAGTAATATTAATCATACGACGGTTGCTAAAATTTTATACGGAGAAATGTGTGCGAGTACGGATCGTGTGATTTGTCCCCTTGGTAGGCTTAGAAGTTTTATCGTACCAAATCTTGCAAGTGAAAATTAGTTTTCCGGTATAAATAATAATGTTGAGTTGTCTTTACTCCAAGACACAAGATGTTAATTAATTTAGAGTTATTCGGAAGCTCAATTAATTAATGGACTAAATAATCTTAATCACGGGAAATAATAACCGGGATTAAGATGGATAATGCAATATTAATTTGATAGTGATATTAATTAATATTAATGGGTTGAATAATATTGGGGGTTAATATTGTAATTCAGTAGCCCATTGGAGTTTCAATCTTAATTCTCCAAAAGGTCCTTCAAGTAGCCCAATAATAAAAAGGTGATTAAAATAAAAGAAAATATAATTGCTGATTTTTTCATATTATTTTTGAAAATTGATATATGGAGAGAGAAAAGATTTTATTGATTTTCTTGGAAAGATATTATGGAAGTTATGTATTCTTGGAATACAAGATTATCTCATAAATTAAAGAAGATCCAAATCTAGGTTTTTAATCCCATATTTTAAAAAATTATCTATTATTTTGGAAGGTGAGATTTTTGTGGAATATTTTATTATGGAGAAAAGAATATCTTATAATAATATATTTTCAAACCTCTCCAAGATGATGTGTCAACACCACCTTATTTTTAGGCTGATGTGGCATGTCTCAAATCTCTCCATTTTGAATATTGCGCTCTCATTAAAAGTTGGTTAAACTTTTAATCTCGATCCTTCGTTCTATATCATTAAATCTAAACCATTAATTTATATCTGCATAATTAATGCAAATAGATATTTTTTCCATTTTCTTATTTAGTTATTTTTAGAATTTATTATAAATCATATTTTTTTCAAACCTTAATGTAATTAAATATGATATACTTATTAAATGAATCTAAATTTATCATTTCTAAGTTTGAGTTAGTATATATAGTATAATATAATGTTCGATTATTTTCTCCTAAAATAAAAGGTATATAGTTATATATTCCAAATAATATTCCTATGTGATATATTCTTATTATGGACAAGATATAATATTGCATGCATTTTTTTATTATAAATAAGAGCATATTGTATTTCATTTTTTCACATCAAAATTTCATTTGTTCCACTCTTTTGATGAGATTTCTCCCATCAATTGTTGGTTAGTTATATATCTATTGTTATTTGTATATTTATTTTATAATTAAATTCATCATTTTAAGTGCTCACAATTTGATTAGATTTAAATATCAATATCAATATGAATGTAATAATGATTGTTGATTTATGCTCTACATCGTTCAGTTTAAATATTCTTCATGTGAAAAAATAATAGATTTAACTATACCATATATTTTTATCTGAATAATTATGATGGTTTAATTGTTGTAATTTAAATCTCATTTTAGATTTCAAGAGTATGACACCTCAATTTTCTCTGGGAGCCAAAAATTGACCGTTAAAGTTAGGATTGAAAAAGTTGGGCAATATTTTTTAATGATTTTAATAGAGACAAGTTCTACGTGGAACTCATTTTGATCGATGAACAAGTATTTGTAACGTTAAAGTTTATTTCAAATTTTGTATTGTTTTATATATAAATTAATTTTTTACCGTATACTCCCAATAACTAATAATGTTGATTGATTTATAAATTATTCAATATTGAAATGGAAATTGATTATTATTAAGTTTAAGTAATGTTATTCCATAATTGTTAGTATTAATTTATGTGAATTTTGATTTTTTTTTAATTATTTAGTTTGTAGGATATACCTATAGGGTTTAGTGAAGGGCACGGGCCACAGCTAAATAAACCCCATAATTTATTGTATATACCTCAAATTTTTTTAAACAAAAATACTCTTATATTAAATGTCTATAGAAAATAAATATAATATAAGCTACTCGGCAGTGGCAGTGACAGTGGCAGCGGTCCGCTTCAATAAGTTGAGCCGCTTACACTCTGAAGCGTCCAAGAATCGGCGGGGTGAAAAATGGTGTACGGTTGAACCGCTGAGAACGGTGGTTTCACATCATTTGGTAAAACAAAAAAAATTAAAGGTCAATTTGTAATTACTTAATTATTGAAGTCCTGCGATTTGTTTCACACCAATTCAATTCAGTGTTCTACTTCCCCACGCCAATCTCTATCTCATACAGAAATATAAATCCCTTGTTCTGTGAAGTCAATTGAAAAAAAATCTAGAAAATCTTCAGTCACTAGAGAAGCACGGTAAGTCAATTTAAATAAAAGAGAAAGAAGAGGTACACGATTTTGTTGCAAAGAAGAGGGGAGAATAAAATATTGTTCTAGATACTTGAGTAAATACTTATTTTATACTGTTCTATTTCAAAGTCTCAATAATATTTATTCCAAGTACATATGGGTTAACCTCTCATTAACATCTTTACCGCAACCTTATAAAGTACAAAAATGATAATTTGTTATTAATATGTTTAATAACATATATATTTAATTATATATTATATAATTATGCGTCATACTGACTCAACCGTTTTAAAAACGGTCAAACCCGATTGGACCTGGTCCAACCAAAAGCGTTAAGGCTGTCCGGATTAATTTCCGCTTCCGCTTTTAAAACATAACCAAGAACAAGATTTTTTCCACCTCCACAAAGGCCCAAATTTTCGGCCACTCTGTCCTATAAATAGGGGATGGTTTTTTCATCCCCAGTTACACAATTTTATGAGTTGAAAAAATCGAGAGCAATAAATATTTTCTTCTTCCTTAGATTATTAAGTTGTTCGTTAAGTGCTTCCCACCAGCGGACGAGCAAGGCAAAGGGGAATACTTGAGAAGACTTTTACGGTTGATAGAATCGTTACGCTAGTCCCGGTCTTCTCGGTTGGACGTCGCTTCAAGAGGTACGTGTTCATGTAAAATTCTTAGTTTTCCGCCATAGAATTTTATGTGATAATATTCATATGCATGATCTTTTGTTGTTGGATTAATTATTATTTGAATTAATTTAGGATTAATTCATGCTAGTAATAATTGGATTTAAATTCATATTTAAATTACATCCCGAATAGATTCGGGCACCCCAATTTTCCCAACAGCTGGTATCAGAGCCACGGTTTCGGGCTCTTATCTTTAAATTGGAATTTAGATCATTGAACATTAAATTGAAATTGGATAATAGAATTGCTAGATCTTTTTTTGCAGGTATCCAATTGTCATGGTTTTAATATTTTTATTTGCATGCATGTGAATTTATGGTTTTTTAATTCGATTTGTTCGAATTCATTTTTCTCGTGAGAAAATCCACGAGGTGATTAGTTGCTTTTTTTTTATCAATGTAATTGACTAGTCTAGATCTAGGTTTATTTATTTTTTGTAAATAAATTAGAACCGGATTGGAACAAAGATGGAGACGGTGAATTAAAACGGTGTACCTGGACGATGCATGCATGTGTGGCGCATGCATGGACGTGGATTGTGCATGGGGGGAGAAATAAATACGGACGGTACAACCCGATACACGACGTGCAAAAAGTGCACGGAGCCATGCACGATGGGCGTCGAGCAGCGCCGGGGTGCGCGCATCGGGTATGAGCTGCCCACGGGTGCCGCTCGCCCACATGGGACGCCGAGAGGCGTGCTTCCCGCCTCCGTGGGCCATCGCTTGCTGGATCTCAGCCCATGCAATCATGTTTACGTGAGTTTTTTTTATGCACGATGCCGAAACGTCATCCCACCCCAAACGAAGGACGTTCATGACGAATTGTTGTTCGAGTGGGAGCTTTTCGAGACAAACGATGAAAGCTGCTAGGACGATTTCTCGCATCAAAACGTGGAGAAAATTAAACCGTAACAATTGGATTTGAGTGCTCCAATGTGTTTTAATTTTTATTTTGATGAATGTTTTATTTTCGTGCATTTATTATTTGATAATATGTGTTTGCATGATTACTTAATTGTCCAAGAAAAACCTTACTTTAAAAAATTACTAAGTATGATTTTTATAATTAATCGATAATTTTATTCCGGGTAATAAAATTGGATTAGTTTTTTACCTCCATAATTTATTTATTTGTGAAGTCTTTTGGGAATACATTTCCACCAACGGATCGGCCAAAAAGACGGATTTCACATGAATAAATTCCAAAAGGATGATTGTGAATTATTACTAGTGCCAGTATTGATCCTCCCAACGAGTGGCTTGCTCAAAACGAAATAATAATCATGTATTGAATTATGGTTATTACTTAGATATGGTCAAAGTGGGAGCCGACTATTAATTTTGAATTAAAGGTTTGTAATTGTTCTTGTTTGTAACCTGCTTGAATGCGTTTAAATACACGGACCACACTCAATATTGCATCAATATTTTCTACAACACTGACATAACATTAACAGACTTCATTTGACCCGAGACTTGCGTTCAAGTTTCAGAAGAGACAATTCACATTAGTTGTCTCATATGAAACATCAATAAGAGTCAATGACAATTGCTCGCTATTTGTTGTCATATTCTTGAAAAATCTATTTTCAGTCACAGTCAGTCATACGCGGATATTTTAAGAGTCACCAATCGCAATAATTTGAAGATTTTGATGTGTGTGACTGACGATGAACAACCATCGGAAATGAAAAAAATGTCATTTTCAGAGAGGCGTTTCAAAATATATAGTTCTTTCGATTCTTTACACCCTATTTAATACTCCCTCCGTCCAATAAAAGTATACTCAGTTAATAGCACGTGGTTAAATGCAATATGTCAGAGAGTGTTACGGGGTATTGTGAGGTCCATTTATGAATAAAGTGATTGTTTATGGAAAATATGTCGCACATATTTTTTTTTATAAACAACCACTTTATTTATAAACGGACTTCACAATATCCCTTAATACCCTCCGACATATTGCATTAAACCATGTGCAAAAAACTTAGCTTTTATTGGACGGAGGAAGTATATATTTTAAATTTGTAAAGCCCTAGAGGAACCGGACTAGACTCCCTGGCAACAACAAATATTTTAATTTTTAATTTTGTCTATTTTTGTTCCCTTTAGCCAAATAGAACTGCAAAAAAAGATAACACAAATCCTTTTCGGGTTAATTGCAAAAAAAAAAAAAAAAAAACGAACTCTATAATCTTTATCAATTACAACATGCGCTTTTAAAATTTGCAATTCAATACATGAACTAATTTATTATTGCAATTCAATACATGGTATAAGTTTCGAGGATACTCTATATATGATGTAAATTTTTCGACAATACTAACTGTACGTGGCAGCCGAAGCTGCCACAAAAAATATGTCACACGCTACATCAAATGCCAAATTTAGAATAATTATTTTTAAAAAAAATTCAATTTTTTTTTCTAAAGCATTGCTCAAACACGATTTAATAGTAATGAAAGATAGTAAAAAAATTGTTTTATAGCCTCTGTACAAGTTTGTATGATGTGAGACATTTTTCCTACATAAACTAGACCACACCAAAATTTATAATCAATTATTAAACGTGTTTGAGTAATATTTTTTATAAAAGAACTTTTTGAAATATTAAAAAAAATTATTTTTTGCGATTTGACATCTGACATGGCGTGTGACGCATCTTTGGTGTTGTCTTCGGCTGCCACATACGCGTACATATCGCCAAAAATTTACACCATGTATCGAATTGCAATAATAAATTAGTTCATGGATTGAATTGAAAACTTTAAAAGTTCATGTTGTAATTGATAAAAACTACAACGTTCGTTGTTTTTTTTTTTTTTTGCAACTAACCCATCCTTTTATTAAATATTTATTGATTTATGATAGTTAAGAAATTTAAGAATCAAATCTCGTTTTTTCTTATTATATCAATATTTGTGTATATATATGTGTTCTTTTTTGTTTATTCTGCTTGATAAATAATAATTTATGGTTTTTATATTTAATTTTTAATTTACTTTTTCTGCGGTACACACCAAGTCTCCCAAAATATATATTTGTATGTCAATGACGAAAAAGATAAAGTAAAAAAAGTTAAGAATACTTAACTCAAAGTCCAACAAAAAATATCAATAAATTTATGGTTCTAATAATTAATTTATTTTAAAATTTGGTGTGTGGAGAAAAAGTAGGACAAAGAAAAAAAATTACAAAAAAAAAAACAAAAAAAAACCAGAGGCCTAATTTTATGGTTCGCTCAAGGTATTATATATTTAGGATCAGCTCTGGACTTCTGTGAGATGTCTTTCTTTTCTATCTTTTTTCCTTCTTCTATTGTTGACACTGTTAATATCGAGTTATAAACATACTTTTTGATTAATGAATAATTTCCCTTTGAAAAAAATGCACAGATTAAAAGTAAGATAAAACATAACTTAAAATATCTAATAAACTTGTATGGGTTCTTCTTAGATCAGACACCTATCGAGTTGTCTGATATCAGGTACGGTCTATAATTGTGTTGTTGGAGTTATACGTGAAAGTATGTTTTTACTTCGTATAACTCATGTATTAAACACTTTATTTTATGAGAATAATTCTTTTATCACATTTCTTTGAATATGAATGAATGTTATATATTTATTGCAACCCGTTCAATATATATACTATGTGTTACATTGTAGTTAATGTGGTGATACCAGATCACGAAAGATCACATTAACGGTTTCTTTGTAACTAAACGTACAAATTCACGACCTAGGTGGAATTGAACAATCCACCGTGAAAGGTCGACGTGTATATCTCAGATTGACCTGTCTTGACCAAGAGATTGCACTAGCACATTTAGTATGTGTTGAAGGGGACCTACAACGAGGATAATTTCTTCTATTCTGAAATGTGAAGAATTAGACCTCAGTGGTTATTGATTTCTTAATCTCCGTCACTTAAATAGGACCATGTGTGATTAATAGATATTGCTTTGATTCATGTTGGGTGAGAATCATTGTGACTTCGAACCTTGTGTTCTGGGCAATAATATTAATCATACGATGATTGCTAAGGTTTAATACGGAGAAACGTGTGCGAGTACAACTCGTGTGATTTGTCCCCTTGATGGGCTCAATAGTTTTATCGTACCAAATCTTGCAAGTGAAGAATTAGTTTATTCGGTACGGATAATAATGTTGAGTTTTCTTTACTCCAAGGTAAAAGATATTTGTTGGTGATCGAATTTAATCGTGAGGATTAGTGGCTATTTAGTTCTGTTTAGGATCACCAAACAAGAACGTGTGATTGATTACCACCGTAAATGGTAAATCGAGGGTTTGGGTTGTAAAATTGTAAATACGAAAGTCAAAATCGCATTAATTTCGTATGTGTGCACGTTTAGGTGTATTAGTGTGTGTTTTGAAAGTATTTGTGAATTGGAACTTGTATTTCTTAGCTGGAGAACAAGTATTTATAGAGGCTAACAAGCAGAAGGTGTCCAAGACTCTTGGACTTCCTAGCTTGCATGCTAGACAAGTGTCCTTTGACCTTGTTTGACCTTATCTAAGCTGAATCTTAGTTACAAAGTCTTCTTTGGTCTTATCTCGGACTCATTGTTGTTCGTCCAGGTCGGCTTGATTTGTCCAGAAGGATCTTTCAATAAAAGTTGTTCGCTTTATGAGAATATGACATCAAAGTTATTCGCCTATATTTCTTGTTATGATGAGCTTTGGAATCTTGGTCCCTTGTTCGTCTACGTGCACCACTTAGACTAGTAGATACACCACCTTTTGGTAAATTTGCTCGTCACCAGAGATTAGGCAGAATATTCATCTGGCCCCAGGTCTTAAAACCTGTTCGTCGACGGAGTTGTTCGCCACTCCACACACCTCTAAGATTACTGTATGCACCCCAATCTTGTTTTTCTTTGTTAAGTGCTTGTCTTTGTTCGCGCCATAGTGATTGATGTTCGCCTATCAACAATTATCCCCTATCCTGACTAGGTGTTGCTACAGACGAACATCTTTGGGCGAGCAACAGTAGTTAGGATATCAAACTGTTGGTCCCGGTACAAGACTGAGGAATACGTGTATGGGGGGGGGGGGGGGAATACACGTATACCAATTTTTATAACCTTAAAAAATGACTGAGTCCCCTTTACTCAGAGTGGTAAAGAACTAGGAGCTGATAACACACCTACTGATTACACTTGGTGCGGGTCAGTTGGCTAACTATCAGTTCAAGTTCAGTGCGGAATTGTTTGAGCCCTGATAGTTTAAAGTCTTGTTTAGTTTGCTTTCTGAAAACTTGTTTTACTCAATTCTGAAAGGTGTTTAGTAAGGCAGTGCTCTTTTTGAGGATCAGGCTGATTGATTCAAGCCTGATAAACCGAATGCAATGAATGAGCAAGTAATATGGCAAGTATGCACAATATCAAAGCAATAAGAACACAAGGAGTTTAACGTGGTTCAGAGGCTCAAGCTCCTACGTCCACGACCTGACTTAACAGGAAATCCACTTAAGGGATTCTTGTTTTTAACGTGCCAAGGTGCACCAAGACCAGCTAACCTCACTGGTCTATACAACTCCACTTACTAACTCACTAACTGACTTACTCCCAACAAGCCTAACTTAGGGTTTTGGTTTCAGTACGGATTCCAACTAGGTTGAGATTATCCTTACAAGGCAGAGCTATGCTAAGGATTGGATAATCTCTCTAAGCTTAAAATAATGTTATTTAGCTCTTGGAATACAGAATAACTCTCAGTTGCTAAGAAACACTTGGGAAATTTAGATGGTTTCGAGTGCTTCTCTTAAAGGCTGAATGCTTTGAATGCTTGAGAGTTTGAGTAATTTCTGGCTTGGAAATTTCCCGTAACCTTGAATGGGTTCAAGGTCTTCTGTATTTATAGATGATTTGAAAAACTATCCGTTGGAGAGATAGCCTTTCTTGTCAACTATGTAGAGTGGCTTCAAACGGACATATCTTCATGCAGCAGCCGTCCTTGCATGGATTTGGTAGTTGCATTAAATGCACATTAAATGCTTGCCCGTTGAATATGCAGTCTGAATTCAGTCTTCTTGTCAGGTTCCGTACGTGCGTGTCCTTCTCTAATTGGTCCACGTCATCAGGTTGGTGAGAATCTCAGAACTTATTCCTGAGCTTCAGGCTTGTCTTATTAAGTTCATTTTGTCTTGAGCTCACCGGTCTTGTCCTGACGCTGAAATTCCTTTTGCATTGCTTGGCTCTACTCCAAGTCTTCTCATAAACTCAGTGACATCCTGTTCCCTTCAGGACTGAGTTAGTAATGACCTCAGGGTCAAAAACTCTTCATCACTGACACTTACTCAGCCAGCTTAGAGGACTGCCATAAGTTCAGGATGGTGCTCTTCGTCTTTTAGGTTCTTAGTCTTGATTGTCACCAGTGAATTCTCCTCTCAATGAGTACCTGTGAAGTGTAAAAGGACTAAGTACTAATCCTAACCAAGACTATCCTGACAAAGACAGATTAAGGCAACTATCTTTTCAGGGGCTTTGGGATCTTAATCAAAACTGACAATGTCCCAACAATTTTCCCTTTTTTTATGATGCCAAAACACTGAAAAGATCCTCAAAACACTTAGAGGAAATATGATAAACCTATCTATAAGATAAGACAGTGTTAGAGCAGTTCTTGATAAAGTACAAAATTTAAACAACAGCCAAAAAGACAATGAGTTTTTGTCTGTGGGCAAAAGTAACAGATTTCATTGATAGATGTGGAAATGGTTACAATGAATCTAATCTATTACAAAGAAGCCTGTGAATCACCTAGACTAATCTCATTTCAGGTTCGAGTCCATATCCTGCATAGACTCTTGCCTTCAGCTCGTCAAGTCTTCTAGGTTGGTTCACGTACCCTTCAGCTTTGGCAATCTTCAATACTTCCATCATGATGGCCTTTGTGTCATGCTTTTGAGTTCCAGGGACTAAGGGAGGAGCTCGAATGGTGAACTCAGGAGCCTTCACTTGGACTTGAGCTGCATCAGCCTCCTCCAAGATCTTCTGGAATAGGTCAGGATGATTGTCCATCATGTAGTCAGTGAAGTGGGCATTAATGTCATCAGTGTCGCCCCACTTCTTCACCACAAACCACAATCTAACAAACTCCTCCTTCGCATCAGACCAAAACTCCTTCAATGCCTCTGAGATGAACTCATCGACATAAGCTTCCCTTACTCCTGATTTTGGCCTACTGACTTGAAGAATTGAAATCTTCCTAACTGTTGGCTTCTTCCTGTACTTCCTAGGCTCAGGCTTCACCTTCTTCCTCCTAAGCAAATTGATCACTGCATCATCTAACTCCCTTTGTTGAAGCTCAGTGATATCAGTCAGCTTCTCAACCTTCTTTTCCAAGATGCGCATCTTCTCCTTCTGAGCAATTTCAGCTCTGCGCATAGCCTCAGTTTTCTCAGAATGATCTCCCCATGCTTCAGCACATAACTCCGCCACCAACTCCCCGGAGTAAGTGATGAGATTCTTCCTTGAGCTCATGGGAGAAGACCTCTGAACTGGCTCAGGTTGTTGCTTGGAAGGTTCATCAGCCTTTGGTTTGTTGCCTCCGCCCTCAGCCTGGCAACTACCTCATCTCCTTCCTTCTCTACTGCCGCCAACCTAGCTGATTTCCTCACCCTTAGCACGTTCCCTTCAGGATTGGCTTCAGGATCAGCTTGAACGGTCTCACCTTGGTTGACTGCCTCCGATGCCTCAGGGCGGGATCTTTTCTTCTTCTTTTCCCCCTTTTTGGCATCATCATTGGCCTCTGATGGGAATGCGTCAGATCCGCTGTTGATTACGAAGGAGGCTAGGGAATGGACATCATTAATTCCCTCCTTCAGTAATTCAACCCCCATTGAGATACCAGTTCCTGCAAATGATACTGAACTGATTGCAGCTTTCACTTTCTTCTCAAAGACCTCCATGGAGAGCTGGAGTCTTTGTTCTGCCTTCTCAATCTTCTCCTCCACCTGAGTGGATCGCTCATCTGCCTGGGTCAGCCTCTCGGCAATGTCCTTCGAAGTCTGAGCAATGCGTTCTGACTCCAGCTCAAACTTTGACGCTGAGCCAGAAATGGCCTGAGTGAATAGTGCTCCAGCCTGAGCTGCAAGCTTCTCCACAGCCTGATTGAGATCCTCCTTTCTTTGCTCATCCTTCTCAGCCAACTGCTTCAAGGTTTGCCTTAGCATCTTTTTAGTGTGCTTCCTCTCATTCCTCACTGACTTGGCCGTGTCAGTCATCGTTCTCTTCAACAGAATCAGCTCCCTGTTGGCAAGGGTGTTGTAGGCTGACTTTGTCCACCTGATGTGTTTTGCCAGGGCCTTGGAGTCTTCTTCTTTTTCAGCTCGTAGCCTCATTACTTCCTCCTGAAGTTCAGCTAGATTTTCAGTGGTTTTCTCCTTTTTGACCTCCACTATGCTTGTGAATTCAGCACGGCTGACCCCAGTTATTATCACATCTTCATCATCAACGGCCTCATCAGTGATTGACTGCTTTCCCTTGTCAGCCCCTGCGGCATCAGTCCCTTCTTCAAGGTGCACTGAAGGCAGTTGTGAAGTAGTCATAGCCGCCTGCTCAGGCTCAGCTAAACTAACTTGAACCTTAGGAACTTGTCCCTCGGAACTGAGAGTCTCCTTGGATGCCTCAACATCTTCCTCTCTTGTCTCAGGGCAGAGAATCCCTTCATCGACAGATTCTCATTGGCAGCTGAGATGTTCATAACATCCTCAGCCACTGGGCCACCCTTGGCACCAGTGTCCTTTTCACCTTCCCCCTGAGCCTGAGGCTCAGAGATCATCTCATCAACTTCCTTCGCAGTTTCCTCCACTGCCTTCTCCATAGCTCCACCCTGAGCTTCATCATCATCCTCATCATCCTTCTCTCCATCAGACAGGATGTCAGCCTTGCTCTTGGACATCATATCAGTCACTAACTGCTTCAGGTTGTCGAAGTTTAGAAGTTGAAGCCAGTTAGTCAGTCCAAAGAAGGAGCAAATCTTGGCTTCCCCAGACTCCCAGTGATCCCAGCCACGAGCGTCCACTAGCAAATGTTGCTCCTGCATGTTTGATTGTTTGAATTCCAACCAAACCTTGAGCTCAATCACATTCGCCAGCAGCTCCTTGTACTTATACAGCCCAGGCCAGCACTTTCCTGCCCATTCAATGGCATTCCCCCTGAGAGTGTTCTCCAGAATCCCTCCTGCCATATGTTCATCTAACTCCTCCTCCTCCACTTCGAGGAATTCATCCTCTTCAGCTGAAATGGATTTGGGACAGTCTTTGGGATTGGGTATGAGGGAAATTCTGTGGGGTTTGGAAGATTTAGCTCGGCTGACTGGTCAGGCTCATTCGTTGGTGAAATTGATGGCACTGACTCAGTAGGATGATTTGGCTCTGAGGTTTGGGGTGTTTCAGTGGGTTGAGAAGTAGGGTCAGGGTTGGAAGGTGTTTGGGTTTCAGGGTGTGGGGGTGTTTGAGTGGGTACTGTCTCAGGCTGCAACAACTCAGCCGTCTTGACAGATTTTCTCACTTCCTCCAAGTCAGAGGCTCCAGGAGAGCTTGACTTCTCCCTCTCACTCACCTCAGGCAGCTTCTTAGCATGGGACTTTTTGATTCCCTTCCTAAGCCTCTTCAGGGGCCTCTCTCCCTGATCACCCTCCTTCCTGACGTCATCGTCAGTTCCCTCAGCCTCAGACCCGGCCTTCTTGGGTTCAGACTCAGTCCCTGATTTAGTGCTCTTCCCTGACAGCACGACCCTTACCTTCTTTCTCTTCCCAACCTTTTCCACCTCAGGCTGCTCCACCTCCTCAGCTGCTACCTCCTCCGACTCCTTACTCCTCTCAAGGAGGTCATCTACCCTTTCAATGAGACTGGTAGCCACTCTCTTGGCCTTATCAGCTGGCTTTTTGGCCTGGCCCTTTGCTTTCGCATTGGGATCAATCAGCCCTAGCACTGAATAGGTATCACTCAGTGAGGAAAATATTACCTTCTTTGAAGAAAGACTATCTTCAAAGTCGAAGGTATACCCATGGCAGGCATGAGCTATCAGGATGGACATCCTCGTTCCGAATGGCAAGATGGCACTGATGGAAATGTGCTTCTTCTCCTCATCTCGCTTTAGCTTGTCCAACCCGGCCTGATGGAGTTGATCAAGGAAGAACTGCTCCCAATTCGCTTCCACTCCATCAACAATAGCTCACATGAGTCTCAGCTTGGGCTGACTCAATTGCTCGTGAGAGCCAGTTGCACCCATCACAATCTTGGACACTAAATCCACCAGAGCTCTGTACTCAGGCTTTAGCGTATTCTTGTTCTGATGAGCCTTGAACTCTGATGACCCAGATTTGGTCCATTTCCCAAGAAGTTCTCCCTCCGAGTTCTCCTTGTACGTCTTTGGGTTGATGCCTGAGAATGGCAACTTGAAAACTTCCCTCACCGCCCTCCTGATGTCAATAGTGACCACCTCTGAGTTGTAAAGAGGTTCGCCGTCACCGTCCCTCTCTCCCGTCGGCTTAAGCGCAGTCACCTTCGTGAATAGTTCCCCCTTCCGTAAGAACATGTTCAAATAAGCTTCCACAACTGTTCTTGGGAGCACGGAAATGGGGCGGGTGGTGAAGTATGTTTCCAACCCAGCATTGGAAATCCACTTGAACACGGGTTTGATTTCCTCAAATGTAAGACAAATACCTTCCATGGAGATGACTTGCTCCATGTGTATCAGCTTGTTCTCGACAACGTCTTCGATCTTGTCGGTTGTCCAGTTGGAATCAAGAAATGCCATTGATTTGAAAGGAAGAGATTTTTCAAAATTTCTGTGTTTGAGCAAGAGAAAAACTCAGTGTGCAGATGTGCGTTGTGTTTGCGTAAAAACCTCAAATGACATTCTTGATTGATAAGACTAAGTCAGTTACTCAAACGTGGGGTTGAGATTAATCCCTGAATTCGAAAGGTTTTGAAATGAAGGGCCAGGATTAATCTCAGCTTCAATCAAAACCCCATGTCAGTCATATTCCTTATAAAACAGACACGTATATGAAAAAGTAACTGAAGCATTAAATGCTCCGTGCGCGTGGGTTTAAATATGAAAAGGCGCGCTTTTAATGAAAACGGAATGCATTTAATAATGATTTTCAGGAAGAAGGACATAGGGAGACACTTGAAATTCACTAGAGTCAGGATAGAACTCATACCTGTCAGGGAGACATTGTAGTCCCCTGATACCTCGCTGAGTCGAGTCTGGCCTGAGTTCCCCCTAGAACCCTACACTGACTATTCTCCCGGATCTAAGAGACCTAACTCCACTGACAGTTCCATAAACCTTGCTTCAGCCAGAGACTTAGTCAAGATGTCAGCTCTTTGCCTGTCAGTGTGAATCTTCTCCACATGATCTCAAATGAAGTGATGCCTAATATCCACATGCTTGCACCTTGTGTGAAGCACTGGGTTCTGAGTAATTGCTATTGCACTATTGTTGTCACAATAGATTGGAACCTGATTAGCAAACACTTGGTAGTCCCTCAACTGTTGCCTCAACCATAAAATCTGAGCACAACAACTACCTGCAGCCATATACTCAGCCTCAGTTGTGGATGTAGCCACTGAATTCTGCTTCTTACTAAACCACGAGATCAACTTACTCCCCAAAAACTGACATGTCCCTGAGGTTGATTTCCTATCAATCCTACAACCTCCATAATCTGCATCTGAATAACCTGTCAGTTCTAAGTTGTCATCTGAAGGATACCATAGTCCCATATTGACTGTCCTTTTCAAATACTTAAGTATCCTCTTAGCAGCCTCCAAATGACTCCTTTTGGGATCAGACTGATACCTAGCACACACACCAACTGCAAACGTAATGTCAGGCCTACTTGCAGTCAGGTACAACAAGGAACCTATCAGCCCTCGATACTCAGTCTGATTTACTGAAGTCCCTTCAATGTCAGGATCCATCTTCCAATTTGTGTTCATAGGGATCCTGGCTGGATTGCTGTTCTGAACACCAAACTTTTGAATCAAGACTCTTGTATACTTGGCCTGATTTATGAAGATACCTTGATCAGTCTGCTTGACCTGCAATCCTAAGAAGAAGTTCATCTCTCCCATCATTGACATCTCAAATTTACCAGTCATCAACTTAGAGAATTTCTCACAGAGCTGATGATTTGGTGATCCAAATATTATGTCATCCACATAAATCTGGACCAAGAGAATGTCATCACCTTCAGTGATCCTGAACAATGTCCTATCCACAGTTCCCTTCTTAAACCCATGGTCTGTCAGGAATTGAGAGAGGGTATCATACCAAGCTCTTGGTGCTTGCTTAAGTCCATAGAGTGCTTTCTTCAAATGGTATACTCTATCTCCAACCTCAAACCCGGGAGGTTGTTCAACATATACCTCTTCATTGAGTACACCATTCAGGAAGGCACTCTTGACATCCATTTGATACACCTTGAACTTCTTATATGTTGCATATGCAAGGAACAACCTGATAGCTTCCAACCTAGCCACTGGAGCAAAAGTCTCATCATAATCTATTCCTTCAGACTGACAATACCCTTTTGCAACCAGTCTAGCCTTGTTCCTTACCACAACACCATTCTCATCCTTCTTGTTCTTAAAGACCCACTTGGTACCAATCACACCTTGATGCCTAGGTCTATCTACCAGTTCCCAAACCTGATTCCTTGTGAACTGGTTCAACTCCTCTTGCATGGCAATGATCCAGTTCGAGTCAGTGAGAGCTTCTTCAATGTTCTGAGGCTCCTGCTCAGAGAGAAAGCAACAGAACAATGCACTCTCACCATGGAACCGTCTGGTCCTGACTCCCTCAGTTGGATCACCAATGATTTGATCATTGTGATGATCCTCTAGCTATGATCTCTTGCCAGGAGTTGTTCCTGAAGTACCTGCAATGTTAGTGTCTACATGCTCATAAAATTCAGGAAATTGAACAGAAGGGGATGATCCTGAGTCTATACCAAAGGGATTAATAAGCTCAATGTCAGGGACATTGATTCCCCCTTGATGAGGTGACTCAGGAACCGTCTCAGCTGCGACAACATCTTCATAGACGGTACTTACCTCAGGTTGAGCCTGTTCCTCAGCCTGAGGCTCAACAGTCCCTGATGTGCTGGGCTTAAGAGTGGCGCCTGATTCATCATCCTGATCATCGTCATCATCCCATCTTGGAATTGGCACAGTTTTGACCTCTGGATCAGGTTGATTCTTTAAGCTCAGCCTTGTCACTCTCTTTGTGACCTCCTTAGTGTCTGGATTCAACACCTTTGCCCTAGACTCATTAGCAGATTCATCAAAGACAACATGAGGTGATTCTTCCACAACAAGGGTCCTACAATTGTAAACCCTGAAGGCTTTACTAACTTCAGAATATCCTAAGAATATTCCTTCATCAGATTTGCTATCAAAGGCTTTCAATTGGGTCTTCCCATTGTTGAGGATGAAGCACTTACAACCAAATACATGAAAATAAGAAATACGAGGGTTCCTTTTGTTCCATGTCTCATATGGGGTCTGTGCATGTTGTTTGTTCAACATGAATCTGTTCTGAGTGTAGCATGTAGTGTTGATTGCCTCAACCCAGAATTTCTTGGGCAATCCTGACTCAGCCAGCATGGTCCTTGCAGCTTCCTTCAGTGTCATGTTCCTCCTTTCAGCGATACCATTCTGTTGTGGGGTTCTAGCTGCAGAAGTCTCATGAGCTATACCAAGTTCATTACAAAAGTCAGAAATATATGAATTTATAAACTCAGTGCCCTTGTCAGATCTGATCTTAGTAATGGACTGATTCTTCTCATTGCCGAGTCTCCTGAGCAACTCTAGAAGCTTCACCTGTGTTTCCTTCTTATTCAACAAGAAAATAACCCAAGTATATCTAGAATAATCATCAATAACCACAAGGGTATACTTTCTACCATTTATACTCACAGGTGTTATAGGGCCAAATAAATCCATGTGCAAGAGCTGAAGTATCCTTTCAGTGGAATGAGAAGCTTTCTCTTTGAATGATGCTCTGACCTGCTTCCCTTCCTGACAAGCTTTGCACACATGATCTTTGCTAAAAACTTCATTAGGTAGACCTTCAACAAGTGACTGTCTAGAAATTTTGTTAAGAATCTTGAAGTTCAGATGGCTTAATCTTTTATGCCATAACCAACTGAGCTCTAGAGAGCTTTTAGCAACAAAACAAGTATTAGGAATAGTGCTGCTCCAATCAGCGAGATAAACGTTACCTTTCCTGATACCTGATAGAAGCACTTGTGTTGATTTGTCCTTGACTGAACATATATTCGATGAGAACTCAACACTGAACCCTTTGTCACAGAATTGACTTACTGACAACAGGTTATGCTTCAGTCCTTCCACAAAGGACACATTTTCCACTCTGACTGTACCTATTATCAAAACACCAAAACCTTTAGTAACACCTTTTGAGTTATCACCAAAGGTTACCTGTGGACCATCTTTAGCTTGATATTCTTGGAGAAGACTCTTCATTCCAGTCATGTGCCTTGAGCAACCACTGTCTAGGTACCAAACAGCTTTGATTGAGTCTCCTCTCCTCTTGTTGTGATCCACAGCCGCCTACAAGCAAATCAGGCTTTAGGTACCCATTGGGTGTTGGGTCCTATAGTGTCAGCTGTACCCTTCGGGATCCAGACTTGCTTAACGACCCTGATTGCCTCAGAGTGGTAAATCTGTCTCCCTGAAACATCAACATACACAACTTTCTTCTTCTTTGCCTGAGAGGAAGATGGTGTATGAGTGCTAGACTTAGGCTTTACAGGAGCCTGAGTGGGTGCCTTTTGGGCTGGCTTCCTGTTCTTCCTATGTCTGGGTGCAGCAGGTATTGGGCCTTGTTCTTGATAAGGACCCTGTGTTCTATTCCCCCTAGGCAAGTGAGGGAATGGAAAACAGTTAAAGGCCTCAGGATGCCAAAACCATGGGGGTGTCATCATGTTTGGCCTTTCCTGTTGGTATTGCCAAGCATGATGGTACCCTCGCTGACCAGTCTGAGGGCTCTTGGCCTGAGTCTTCCTCTGCTTTCGCTGAGGCTTTCCCTGGTCTGAGCTCTCAGGGGCCTCCCTAGGTTGCTTTGCCTTTCCCTTGGGTTTTGGCCTAGCTTCCTTGGGGGCAACCCTGACTGTGTCAACAGTTTCTTTGCCCTTATCGGTTTGGCGGGCCTGAAGTACAACCTTAGGTGCATTCTGGCCTGCCTGAACAAATACCCTCTCAGTGTTGCTCCCTGAAGCAACATGAGACTGACCTTGTGAGGATTTCTTAGGAACATATCCAAGTCCCTTTTTCTCATTCCCAAGCATCTGGCTGCTATTTATTTCCTCTCTAGCCACTGAGGATTTATTCATTGCTGCAACCTTTTTCTTGAGAGAGTCCTCACTCTTTTTCAGGATTTCATGTCTGGTAAAGAGGTCATCAAACTTACTCTTAAGTGCTTTCAGCTCTTCCTTCCTGACCAGCTCTTCCTCAGCCAATTCCTTCAGAATCTTCTCTCTTGGAAGACGCTCAGCATTGATTAAATCAATCTCCTGAGTTAGTCTTACAATTTGAGCTGATTCTTTAAGGTCAGACTGAGTGAGTTGTTCATTCAGGTTTTGAACCTCAGTACTCAGTTTCTTGTTCTCCTCTACCAAGAAGACATTAGTTTCCTGCAGTCTGGAGAAATCAACCATCAATTGATCAAGACAGATCTGAAGGTTCATTTCTCTAACTGACTCTGAGCTAAGCTCAGGATTTTGACCAGTGTAAGAAGCACAAACAGAATTTGATGTTACCTCAGGCTCATCCCTAGCCATCAGACAGACATCATCGTACTCGTCATCTGAGAAGAGTTCAGGTGACCTTTCAGCAGGACCGTCAGAGTCTGTTGCATCTTCAGCGACCATTGCTCTCCGATCAGCAGATCTTAGAACCCTCGTGGCTCTCCTTTCCTCTCTCTCCCTCGCACTCAGCTCCGGGCAGTCGTACTGATAGTGACCAATCTTGTTACAGTTGTAACATGCTACCTGCTCACTTACTCTTTCTTTCCTCGGTTCAGGGTTCCTCCTTGAGTCAGGTTCCCTGGTTCTTGGTGAGCTTTCGGCCTTGGTTGGATATCTATCATCGCGAGTACGTCTCTGTTCGTCTCTTCTTTCAGGCTTTGGTTCAGAATATCTTCTTTTATCGCCACGTTCTCTTCTCTGGTCAGTATTCCTTCGCTCCTCATATCTCCTTGAGCTTTGGTGGGTTCCTTCAGGTTTCCTGTCACGTGAGTCCTGATAAAACTTTTTATAACGACCAAACCTGGAATTGAGCTTGTCAAATCATCTAGCCATCAGGCTGTACTCCTCAGCGAGTTCTTCCCTTCTCATCTCCATCAATGACTTTGATGAAGAATTTGATGAGGGCTCAACAGGTTCAGACCTGGCCTTGAACGCCACACTTTTCTCAGGAGTTTTCTCCTTCACTTCCTCTTCTGACTGAACTTTCTTCTTTCTTTTGTTAAGATCAAATTCAAGCGCTTTGAGCTCTGAAAAAAGTAAAGCAAAAGTTATGTTACTCATATCCTGAGTGTTCTTAAGCATAATTACACTGTTATCCCATCTCTCTGGAAGGGCATTCAGGATCTTTGAAGCAACATCTCTCCTTGGGACATCCTTGTCCAACATCACCAACTCATTCATAAACTTGATGAATCTAGACTCCATTTGATCTATGCTCTCATCAGGCAGCATCTCGAATGCTTCGAACTTCTGAATGGCAATATTTCTCTTGTTCTCCTTGATCTTTTCAGATCCCTCACACATCCTTGTCAGCTCATCCCAAACCTCCTTTGCCGTCTTTAAGTTCATCAGCCTAGCTGACTCCTCGAAGGGTACCGTATGCAAGATGATGTTTCTGGCGACGTTATCAAGCCCCATCATCTTGATCTCATCAGTGGTCATATCCTTCCTTTCCTTAGGAATGGGTACACCAATATCGAGATCATCATATCCTCTCCCTCTGGTATTAGGGACAGTGATTTTGATCAGTCTTTCCCTGAGTACACGCGGCATCTGGTCATGGATGGCATCTAGATGTGCTTCTAATCTGAACTTCCAATAGACAAAGTTAGACACAGAGAATTCAGGTAACGAAGCTTCAAGTCTCCTTGAAGTCATGATGATGCAAGTTTTATGAAAAGCAAACTCAGATCTGTCCAGTGACCACCAACAGTTTCTCCTTTGAAACTATTAGTATTCAAAGTCAGTGGTCTTTCGAACCACTGCTTTGATACCACTTGTTGGTCCCGGTACAAGACTGAGGAATACGTGTATGGGGGGGGGGGGGGAATACACGTTTACCAATTTTTAACCTTAAAAACTGACTGAGTCCCCTTTACTCAGAGTGGTAAAGAACTAGGAGCTGATAACACACCTACTGACTACACTTGGTGCGGGTCAGTTGGCTAACTATCAGTTCAAGTTCAGTGCGGAATTGTTTGAGCCCTGATAGTTTAAAGTCTTGTTTAGTTTGCTTTCTGAAAACTTGTTTTACTCAATTCTGAAAGGTGTTTAGTAAGGTAGTGCTCTTTTTTAGGATCAGGCTGATTGATTCAAGCCTGATAAACCGAATGCAATGAATAAGCAAGTAATATGGCAAGTATGCACAATATCAAAGCAATAAGAACACAAGGAGTTTAACGTGGTTCAGAGGCTCAAGCTCCTACGTCCACGACCTCACTTAACAGGAAATCCACTCAAGGGATTCTTGTTTTTAACGTGCCAAGGTGCACCAAGACCAGCTAACCTCACTGATCTATACAACTCCAGTTACTAACTCACTAACTGACTTACTCCCAACCAGCCTAACTTAGGGTTTTGGTTTCAGTACGGATTCCAACTAGGTTGAGATTATCCTTACAAGGCAGAGCTATGCTAAGGATTGGATAATCTCTCTAAGCTTAAAATAATGCTATTTAGCTCTTGGAAGACAGAATAACTCTCAGTTGCTAAGAAACACTTGGGAAATTTATATGGTTTCGAGTGCTTCTCTTAAAGGCTGAATGCTTTGAATGCTTGAGAGTTTGAGTAATTTCTGGCTTGGAAATTTCCCGTAACCTTGAATGGGTTCAAGGTCTTCTGTATTTATAGATGATTTGAAAAACTATCCGTTGGAGAGATAGCCTTTCTTGTCAACTATGTAGAGTGGTTTCAAACGGACATATCTTCATGCAGCAGCCGTCCTTGCATGGATTTGGTAGTTGCATTAAAATCACATTAAATGCTTGCCCGTTGAATATGCAGTCTGAATTCAGTCTTCTTGTCAGGTTCCGTACGTGCGTGTCCTTCTCTAATTGGTCCACGTCATCAGGTTGGTGAGAATGTCAGAACTTATTCCTGAGCTTCAGGTTTGTCTTATTAAGTTCATTTTGTCTTGAGCTCACCGGTCTTGTCCTGACGCTGAAATTCCTTTTGTATTGCTTGGCTCTACTCCAAGTCTTCCCATAAACTCAGTGACATCCTGTTCCCTTCAGGACTGAGTTAGTAATGACCTCAGGGTAAAAAACTCTTCATCACTGACACTTACTCAGCCAGCTTAGAGGACTGCCATAAGTTCAGAATGGTGCTCTTCGTCTTTCAGGTTCTTAGTCTTGATTGTCACCAGTGAATTCTCCTCTCACTGAGTACCTGTGAAGTGTAAAAGGACTAAGTACTAATCCTAACCAAGACTAGCCTGACAAAGACAGATTAAGGCAACTATCTTTTCAGGGGCTTTGGGATCTTAATCAAAACTGACAATGTCCCAACACAAACTAATGAAGACTTGGACGAACATCATTGATCTTGGCGAACAACAATAGGTTCGCCGTTTCGCCTCCCCAAGGTCTGGGGGATGCACGAGGATGACGTGGGCGGCATGATTGCGCACTGCCCATGCGCAATCAGTTTCGAGGCCACGTGCCCCTACATTTATTTGTAGGTCCTCCACTTTTTTCTCGATTTTGCAAATGACCCCCGTGTTTTGTCACTTTAACCCCCAATTTTTGGGAAAATTACGGGTTTTACCCCGTTTTCTTGGATGGTATAAATAGAAGTGGAAAATGAAAAATTTCCCATTTCTTTCCTTCTTGCTACAGTGCTCCGTCGTCTCCAAGCTTCCTCCGGCGATTCCAAGCCTTTCTCCGGCGATTACTCCGATTTCGGGTCTTCAATTCGATTCCCAGGTAGTATGTTTATCCCTATTACTTAATTCTCTCTTTCAATTCTCTTTTTCCTTAAAAAAACCCCCATCGCCGCCGTGTGGAGGTTAGCGCCACCGTCTCCTTCAAACATCGCCGCCGTCTGCAAATAATTCCGCCGCCGGTCGCATTTTTGCCCCCATTTTTCTCCTAAATTTCCTATGTCTTCGCAGTCGAGCAATAAATCTGGAGAAACCCTCGATCCCCTTTTTTCCATTGTGAGATACGAAAACTAACCCCCATTCGAGATTTCCTCGGCATCAAACCCCACCGTTGATTCAGTTGTTTGATCGGTGGAGGACACAGGTGCTCGCCCATCTGGGAGGGAGGTTGTAGCTGTTGTGAACAGGGATTCTGACGAGGGTTCTTCGTCCAGTTCCGAATCGGACCCTGAATTTGACGAACTCACTCGTGAGTTTTTGGAGGGGATAGGCTTTCCGCATCCCAAAATATTGGAAAATGAGATCCCATCTAGAGTTGCTTGCCCCTTCGAATGGCGAGCATATGCGGAGGAGTATGCGAACAGTTTTCATCGACCACAGCGACAAGTGATAGATTTGGCGAAGACTGACTTCCAGGCGAGTAAGATCAAAAGTGTTGTTCTTGAGGAGGATCTTGACTTGATCCGGAAGACCTACAAGATTCCTTACGACATCCATATGTGGGCCCCCAGGAGGAAGGAAAGAGCCGATTGCCCACCTCCAGGATGCACGGCGATCAACATTGATACGTTGATCGCCGGTTTGAAGCTGCCATTGCCTCCAGTTGTTGGTCGCTTTCTCGAGGTGACCAACCTTGCAATTACCCAGATTACGCCAATTGGGTGGATGAATTTGCTGGGTTTGATGTGCTTGTTCGCCTTAGAAGGGTACGTTGATCGCATCACCGCGGAGGAGATCAACTATCTCATGACCATCACCAAGTGCCCCATTGGAGAGGAAGGATATTACTACCTCAAGGCTCGGACTGGGCTTAAGATGGTAGAAGGGGTGTCGAACAAGATCCGCGACTGGAAGCAACACTTTTTCTTTATTGGGGGTGATTGGCGAGCATCTTCTGGTCCACACGGTGGCATTGGGCGGATTAACTCTCCCGCTTCTTATGGAAAATTTAGACGTAAGTTTATCTCTGTTCATCTTTGAGCTGTGTTGTTCTAATTTAACTTTTCTTGTTTGTTTGCAGGCCCTCGATTGCTCAAGTGGAACACAGAGGAAGAGGAGATTGGCTCAGAATTTCTTTTTACCTCTTGTTTGGTCGGCTTACAAAATAGAGCTGATAGAACCATTCAGTACTTGAACGAGGAGAAGTGTCAAAAAGCTGCTCGCCTTCTCACATACCCTCATCACCTCGAGGCCAGAGTTGAGGTGCCCCCAGGTATGGATTTTTATTAACTCTCACAAGTTTATTTGTTCGCCCAGGAGGGATTTAGTGAAAACTTGTTCGCCCATTTCATAGTCTAACTCTTTTTTTTTAGCCGAGCAAGTCACGTAGTAGTTCCCTCCTGCTTTGGTCTCCTTGAACAGAGGGTGCACGAAATGCCTCCGCCAAAAGGGAGGAAGATAAAGGGGGACCCCCTTCCAAAGTGCTCGCGATGACGAACAAGCCTGAGGGGGCCAAAGTTCCTCAGTAGGCGGCCCCCTCTGGTCATACTCGACCAGCACCTCCTTCCTCTACTCCTCCCCCATGGGGGAAAATGCTTAAAACTGGCTGACGGGCCCCGTGGTGCAAGACGTCCCAGCTGGTACTAAGGGGAAGGAGAAAGTGAGCAAGAATCTTGCTCGCCCCGAAGAAGAAGTTGCTCGTTGCTCTCAGTCGAGCCTACTGAGAGGACGGGTAAAACTGGAAAGGATGTCACCCCATCCCGTGGCCCAGAGGACATCACTCTTCTCGGTTGGGATGATCGCAAATTTTGCGAGTAAGCATTCACTCTTCTCCGCCGAACAAGATTCATTCTTTTTTTTACAAATTTTTCTAAGTGTAGTGTACTTTCTTGTTCGCAGATATCGGCCTGAAGACCATCCTGGGCGAGCAAATGTTGTCCACCAGTACGACCGTTCCAAGACTCCCGTTAACATAAGGGAGATCCCGGGAGACCATGTTCGCAGGGCGACAGAGTTGGTCGCCCGGGCCTGGACGAGACCTATGGAGAAGACTATCTCCATGCAATGACTGGCTAATAACTTCCATCTCTTAATGATGCATCACGCCAACGGCCTTGTTACTGCGCAAAAGGTGATGATCCAGCTGGCCGAGCAAGAAGAAGCTGGTCGCCGGTACGCAAGCACTGCCCGGCAACTTACAGAAGAGAAGGACAGCCTGATCAATAACTACGAAGCGAAACTTGCTCGCTTGAACAATCAACTCTCCATCTCCCTCGATGCTGAAAAGAAACACCTTGAAGATGTTCAAGGTCTGTCTGCCGAGCTGAAATGCAAGGATGCTCTGCTCGGCGAGGAAGGGAAGAAGCTGTCCACGGCCGAGCAAAGAATTGCGGAGCTCGAGGCAGAAAATGCTCGCCTCAGGGAGGTGGAGGACAGCACCATCACCCGCGAGCAACTGGAAGCCGAGCTACAAGCCCGGTCTGCCCCCATCTCCAATTTGGGATATATCTATGCTTACGCCAACTGCATTTGTCTGGCTGATGCGTACGATTACAAAGATATGGTAGAGGAGATGGGCAAAGACTTGACTGAGTTCGTGGAGAACTATCCTCCGTCGAACAACATCGAAATCCAACTGGGGGATATGGTTGAGTTAGGGGTCAAGATTGATAAACTTGACCCTAGCATCATTGTTACTCACCCTCCAGTTCCAGTCGATGAAGGCGAGCAAGCTGCCAATGACGAGCAGGCAGCTAATGATGAGCAGATTGCCCGGGAGCAAGAGCAAAAAGCAGTCGATGACATGGCCAGGGACCTTCTGGCGATCAAGCTTCCAATCCTCCTCCAGCCGAGCAGCAATAGATCTAGGACTTAGGCTCTGTCTTTCTTTTGTAATAACTGTTCGTTTTTTGTAGTACTTTACACTTGTACTATTTTTTAGGCTTCAAAGCCTTTTTTATTCAATGAATGTCTTCTTTTGTTCGCTCATTTTCTTTTTATAAGTTAATTGCCTTTACATTTCGCTTAATGCTTTCACAATTATAACATACAATATTAGGCTTTGTTCGATTTGAACTTTACCTTTTAATAGAATAAGGGTTTAGCCTTAGGTTCTGCTCATCTTAAAAGACGAACAACCTTTAATTGGCCTTGGTCCTTAAAATGGACTTATACCTCGAGCTTTGGACTTTTCTTTCAACGAACAACTATATTTACATCGTAAAAATTTTACAAGTGTTGTAAGACTGTTCATCATTAACATATACAATCTGACGAACAACTTTGAACACTAACTAGAACATGCTCGCTTATAACATTCTTGCCGAGCAACTTTATCTATAATTAAAAAAGATTATGAACCAGCACAACTATACAATGTGCCGAATAACCTTTCACTCTATACTTAGCAAAATTTCAAAAAATTAGGCAAGTTTTTTGGTTCATTCGCTTCACTTGCCCCCCAAGACATTTGTTCGCCCAACCAAGAACTTGTTCGACTTATTGGTAGTACTTCTTTAGATGTACAACATTCCAGGAGTATTGGGCCGTCTTGCCTTCCATATCTTCGATATCGTACACACCATTAACAAATTTTTCTGTTATACGATACGGGCCCTCCCAAGTTCACATGAGTAAACCTGGAGGTTGGGCGAGCAACTTTCTTAGAACCAAATCTCCAACTCTAAATTCCCTGATTTTAACATGGGAATTATAATAGCGTTCTGCTCGTTGCTTATAGGTAGCATTTTTTAGCTCGGCACTTAATCTTTTTTCGTTGAGCAAATCCATTTCAGTAGCTACAGCAGAGTTGTTCGCCTGCTCATCAAAGTTGGTCGTCCTGATCGTGTTGGTCTTTAATTCAATTGGTATCACAGCTTCTGTTCCGAAAGCCATTGCAAAAGGTGTTTCTCCGGTGCTCGACCTGGGAGAAACTCTATATGCCCACAAGACTTCCAAAAGTTCTTCAGACCAATTGCTTTTGCTCTCCGCTAGCCGTACTTTTAATGTATACTTGATTATCTTGTTCACGGCTTCGACTTGTCCATTTAACTGGGGATGATAGGGCGTAGAATAATATTTTTTGATCCCCCACTTCGTACAGAAGTTTCTCGACTCTTTCCCATCAAACTGCGGACCATTGTCTGTCACAATGGTTTGTGGAACCCCAAAACGACAGACAATGTTCTTCCAAATGAAGTTGATCATTTTATGTTGCGTAATCTTTACCATGGCCTCTGCTTCTGCCCATTTCGTATAATAGTCGACTGCCACGATGGCAAATCGAACATTTCCAACTCCTGCTGGGAAAGGACCAATAATGTCCATCCCCCATCTTTCAAATGGCCATGGGCTGTAAACTAATACGAGCTGTTGAGCCGGGGTATGAATGTTCGGGGCAATTATTTGGCATTGATGACAAGTTTTTGCTTTCTTGATTGCATCCTGACGTAAAGTCGGCCAATAATAACCTTGCCTGATAGTCTTGTATGCCAAGGCTTGCCCCCCAGTGTGATTTCCGCTTACTCCGGCATGTATTTCTTCGAGTATTGCTCGTCCTTGCCCCCTAGGCAAACATTTGAGAAGTGGGATAGATATTCCCCTTTTGTAAAGCTGCTCGCCCACCAGAGTGTATCTGACGGCTTGCTTTGTTAGCTTGGCAGCTTCAAAAGAGTTGTTTGGTTTTTTCCCACTTTTCAAGTATTTGACTATACTTATTCTCCAGTCTTCCTCTTCATTTTTTTGTTCGTCCAGTTGGTTGACATTATAACTTGTTGTTGACGGGTTGTTCATTTTTGTGATTATAATATCGGTCAACTCAGCTGGCCCTTTGCTTGTTGCTAGTCGGGACAACGCATCTGCTTATGTATTGCTTGTCCTTGGAATTTGTTCAATGAAGACTTGATCTAGCAAGGACATTAGATGAGCAAAAATCTGTTGATACTCGATCTATGATCGTCTTTAGCCTCGTATTCACCTCGGACTTGGTTCACAATCAGTTGCGAGTCGCCGAATATTTACAATCGTCTAACACCCACGGCAAGGGATAGGTGAAGACCAGCAATGAGAGCTTCGTATTTTGCTTTGTTGTTGGTTGCCATGAAACCAAATTTGATCACCGAGGTGAATACTTGCCTGTTAAGGCTGATCAGAACTACTCCTGCCCCCGAGGCTATGTTGGTTGAAGATCCGTCAACATAGAGATGCCAGGGATGATCAAGTTCTCTCGTCGGATCTGGTGGGAAAGTTAGTTTGACTATAAAGTCGGCTAATGCTTGCCCTTTGATCGCTGTTCGAGGAGCGTAGGCCACTCCGAATTGGCTAATCTCTAGTGACCACTTTAGTAGACGACCAGCTGTGTCGGGGCGATGGAGAATTTACCTGAGTGGGAAGGTTGTTAGCACTTCAACTTGATGATCAAAGAAGTATGGTTGTAACTTTCTCACACTCATGACAAGTGCGTATGCCAGCTTTTCGGTTGGAGAATATTTGATCTCCGTTTTTGTGCAAAGCTTGGCTGACATAGTAAATAGGTTGATGGAATTTACCGTCTTCCTACACTAGAATAGAGCTAATTGCCACTTCTGACGCTGCCAAGTACAAGTAGAGCTTTTCTCCTGGGATTGGCTTTGATATGATTTTAACATCTCTCAGGTAGTCCTTAAGTTGGTCGAACGCCTTTTGACAATTGTTAGTCCACGTGAACTTTCCTTTCTTGATGGCCTCGAAGAATGGACGACACTTGTCTCCTGGTCGGGATATGAACCGATTCAATGTTGCTAGGCATCCCGTGAGCCTTTACACTTCTTTTACCGAACGTGGTGGTTGCATATCCACGATAGCTTTGACTTTTGTAGAATTGGCCTCAATCCCTCGTTGACTAACAAGATGACCCAGGAACTTGCCAGAATGGACTCCAAAACTGCTCTTCTTCGGATTCAGCTTCATGTTGTAATGTCGAAGAATGTCGAACACCTGGGTCAAATGCTGAAGGTGGTCTTCTTTCTTGGGACTCTTGACCACGATATCGTCTACGTAGACCTCTACCGTATCTCCAATCTGTTCGTCGAACATCTTGTTCACCAATTTTTGATATGTTGCTCCGGCGTTGATGAGGCCGAAGGGCATTCTCTTCCAACACAGCAAATTTTTATTCGTATAAAATGCTGTGTATTCTTGATCGTCTGGATGCATAGGGATTTGATGGTACCCAGCAAAGGCATCCATGAACATTAACATTTCGTGACCCGTAGTACTGTCCACCAATTGATCAATATGGGGGAGAGGAAAATTATCCTTCGGGCATGCTGCATTCAGATCCGTAAAATCTATGCATAGCCTCCAGGTTCCGTTTGGTTTTCGCACGAGGACTGGGTTCGCTACCCATTGTGGACAGAGTGCTTGTCGTATTAGATCATTGTCTAACAACTTCTTCACCTCTTCATTCAAAGCTTGGTATTTGTTTGGGCCATATTTTCTTCGTTTTTGGTGGACAGACCTTTTTGCTTGATTGATATTAAGCTTGTGACAAGCATGCTTTGGATCTATTCCCACCATGTCTGCATGAGACCAGGCAAAAACATCTAGATTTTTGCTGAGGAACTCTTTCATTCGGGATCTGTAATGCTCAGGGAGCTCAGATCCTATGTACAATTCGAGATCTTCGTTCCCAGGATTAACTCTGAACGCCTTCAGTTCTTCAACTAGAGTTGCTCGTCGTTTTTGTCCTTTCCAACAAGGATCAAGTATTGGTCCCTCAGGGTTGAAATTATTTTCGATGCTCATGAGCTCTGCTCTCAGGCGGGGTTCTGGATCATCTGTTGGTCCTGATTCATTGTTGTTAGTCAACATCTCGCCCTCCAGGTCACCTGATGAATGTTGCTCATCACCACCCCTTCGTTGTTTATCAGATTGAAGTTCCCCATGGGTGGTGATAAGTTGTTCGTCCAACACTTGTTCGTCAGAGTGTTGTTCGTCCGTATCCATATGGTCATCTTCTATGTCCATCATGTTCTCCAGTATTGATGGTTCATCAACAGGGTAACTGGTGGTGGCTTCCATCATGGATACTTGTGCGTGCTTTGCCTGTAACTGTAGGAGACATTCCCGAGCCTTTCTTTGATCTCCCTTTATTGTGCCTGCTCCACTTGCTGTTGGGAACTTTAGGCAATAATGGTAAGTTGAACATGTATCTTTAAATCCATTTAGAAAAGGTCGACCAAGAAACCCGTTATAGGTTGATTCCTGATCTACGACCAAGAAATCTATCATTCTTGTTATATTTTTCTCGGGTTCCTCGACCGTTACAAGCTGAACGGAAAACCTAATCTCCCCTAACGGGACTGTTACAGTATTTCCGAAGCCTAAGATTTTATGATTTGAATCTCGTATGTAGCCCGAGTAGTCTCCAAGTTGATCGAGCGTCTTTTTGAAAAGGATGTTGGTGTAGGCTCCGGTGTCCACCAACAATCTATGTACTCTGGTCTCCATGATCTTAGCACAAATCACGAGCGAATCATTGTGGGGGGTCAGTATTCCCTCCAAATCTTTTTCAGTAAAGGTCAGTTCTGCTGTCTGCATGATGGATGGTTTAACACCCATTCCTTGTACTTGGTCGATCGCTCGTAATTCGGCTTTTGTTTTTCGGTTGAAGATTGACGGTCGTCCATTAGAACATCCTTCCGCCGGTCCTGCGGGTTCCATCATGTATAGATCCTCTAATGGACGAGCAGCAACGGCTGGAACTGGTCGCCCGGGTTTATTATTTCTCTGAGGCTGATCATCATCCTCATCTTTGGAGTTGTTCTCCCGGGCTCTCTTTCCAGGTTGCCTTTTAACAAAGTCGGGGAGCTTTTCTTCCTCGTAAAACTGTAAAGTTGCTTGAGCAAATTTCTACACTCGCTAGTAAAGTGCCCCACGCTTTGATGGTAGACACAATACTTGTTAGGGTTGAGTTTGCCGGTGTCTTGGCGGATTCTTCGTGGAGGGGAGAACAACTCCTTCTCCTTCACATTTTCGTATATAGTATCGACTGATATTGTTAGCAACTGGTTCAATTTTTCCTTTAGCTCCGTCCCTTCAGTGAATGCCTTCATGTTCTTTGGGACTCTGTAGTCTGTTCCGCCAGGTTTCTTGTTGTTCTCCTTGGGATCAGCTTTGTTTTCTCCCAAGTTTGCTTGTAGGGCCTCATGCATGGAAACAAATATGTCGGCTTGATTCCTAAATTCGGCATAGCTTTTCGGGCACTTCAGATGTACCTCTTTCCATAACTTCGACCCCTTTTTCAACCCGGCCATAACAGCGATGATTTTTGTATCTTCGCTTACGGGCCCCCCCTCCAACAACACTTTGTCGAACCTTTCCATAAATGCCTGATCTGATTCGTCGTTATTTTGCTTTAGGTCCGACAACCGGTGTTTTTGGGATAAATATGATCCTGCCGTTGAGAAGTGGGAGAGAAACTCTCGACTTAGTTGGACAAACGAGTGGATGGATGCTGGTGGCATTGCGGAAAACCACTTGTGTACTCGGTCCCCCAAAGTCAAGGGGAAGTTCCGACATTGGGTGGCATCACTAGCTCCCACTGAGACCATGTAATCTGAGTACTTCGTTAAATGGACTCAGGGGTCAGTAATGCCATCATATTGTATACTTGCCGAAAATTGGATCTTTTTCTGAATTGGGGACTCCAAAATGATAGATGATAATGGAGAGGATGGCAAGCTGGTCATCCCCATCCCTCTCTGTTGATCCAATTACCCCTGCATGCTCTCCACAACTTTTCTCAGGCTTGACAGCTCATCCAAAGATGCCCCCTGGCTTGGAGGCTGTTCGGCGAGCAAAGACATAGGCCTTTCTGCTCGTCGCAGTCCCTCACTTGGAGCGGACATGTCCTGGAGCTGTTTTCTAGGGTTGCTCGCCGCGTTTGGCCCTAGGCGCCTGAAAGAAGACTGGGAGAGTCTTTCATGGATTGATGGGTGAAGTTGTTCAAATGTTGCTCTCCCATCTCCTGCTCCCTGGCGAGCAACTTTTTCTTGATTTTGAGGTTGACCAAGCCTGTCCTGGGCACTGGAACGAGTTGTTCCATGGCTTGATATTGTTGCTCGCCCATGTGCTGACTCAGCCTGGCCCTCTCTCGGTTCGGCCATCTTGGCTTTGCCCTTATCTCGCCTGACTTGGGTACTGTCCACCTCATATTGCTCGCCCCTAACAGACCTGGCTCTAACCACCTCCTTGGGTTTAGCCATAGACCTTGCTTGTGAGGGTTTATTTTGTTCTTGCTGCCTCTGGATAGTTTAGAGAGTAGCAATAGTTTTAGCCAGTTCATGAGGGTTGTTCGCCAGGGCCGCCAATTCTGGTGGAAGGTTATGGTCTATGGCCGTAAGTCTTGATTTATTCGCATGTCTAGGTTCACGATCTTGATGGCCTGCTGATGAAGCCCGAGTAGGAGATGATCTCCTTGACAAGCGTGAACCTTGTGTTTCCTTGGATTGAGGTATTTTAAATTGAATTTATCTCCAAATTTTATATTGAAGAACACCAAGAACACTTTTACTTGAATCTTCAAGGATTTCTTGAGAATTTCTTCAAATCTTCAAGTTTAAAAACTTGAAGTTCTTGACTAATCACATTTAATCGGAGGTTCGAACCCTCCTTCTAGCACCAAATTATTGGTGATCGAATTTAATCGTGAGGATTAGTGGCTATTTAGTTCGGTTTAGGATCACCAAACAAGAACGTGTGATTGATTACCACCGTAAATGGTAAATCGAGGGTTCGGGTTGTAAAATTGTAAATACAAAAGTCGAAATCGCATTAATTTAATATGTGTGCACGTTTAGGTGTATTAGTGTGTGTTTTGGGAGTATTTGTGAATTTGAACTTGTATTTCTTAGCTAGAGAATAAGTATTTATAGAGGCTAACAAGCAGGAGGTGTCCAAGACTCTTGGACTTCCTAGCTTGCATGCTAGACAAGTGTCCTTTGACCTTGTTTGACCTTATCTAAGCTGAATCTTAGTTACAAAGTCTTCTTTAGTCTTATCTCGGACTCATTGTTGTTCGTCCAGGTCGCCTTGATTTGTCCAGAAGGATATTTCAATAAAAGTTGTTCGCTTTATGAGAATATGACATCAAAGTTGTTCGCCTATATTTCTTGCTATGATGAGCTTTGGAACCTTGGTCCCTTGTTCGTCTACGTGCATCTATTAGACTAGTAGATACACAACCTTTTGGTAAATTTGCTCGTCACCAGAGATTAGGCAGAATATTCATCTGACCCCAGGTCTTAAAACCTGTTCGTCAATAAGTTGTTCGTCGACGGAGTTGTTCGCCACTTCACACACCTCTCAGATTACTATATGCACCCCAATCTTATTTTTCTTTGTTAAGTGCTCGTCTTTGTTCGCGCCATAGTGATTAATGTTCACCTATCAACAATATTAGTTAATTTAAAGCTATTCAGAAGCTCGATTAATTAATGGACTAAATAATCTTAATCACGGAAAATAATAATCGGGAGCTCATATTATTGTAATATGGATTAAGATGGATAGTGTAATATTAATTTATTAGTGGTAATAATTAATATTAATGGGTTGAATAATATTGAGGCTCAATATTGAAATTCAGAAGTCCATTGGAGGTCCAATTTTAATTCTCCTAATGACCCCTCAAGTAGTCCAATAAGTAGCTCGATAATAATAAGGTGATTAAAATAAAAGAAAATTATTATTGCTGATTTTTTCATATAATTTTCGAAAAAGATATATATGGAGAGAGAAAAGATTTTGTTGATTTTCTTAGAAAGATAGTATGGAAGATATGTATTCTTGGAATATAAGATTATCTCATAAATTCAAAAAGATCCAAATCTTGTATTCTTTAACCATTATATTCGAAAATAAGCTTATAATAAGGAGATTGGGATTTTTGTGAAATATTTTATCAAGGAGAAAATAATATATGGGATATATTCAATATTTCTTGGAGGCCAAAAAAAAGTTTTTCTCTCCCCTGTTCTACATCTAATTTTCGGTCACCCCTTCTTATAAATAGAGGGTGATTATTTCATCTCCAAATACATAATTCCATGTGTTGGGAAAATCAAGAGTAATAAATATTTTCTTTCTTTCTTATTATTTAAAATTGTTCGTGAGCGCTTCTCACCGGCGAACGAATAAGGTGAAAGGAAATACTTGAGAAGGTTTTTACGGTTGAGAGGATCGGTACGCTTGTTCCATAGATCTCGGTTGGACGTCGCTTTAAGAGGTACGTGTATACGTAAAGTTCTTAGTTTTTCCGCCGTAGAATTTTTACGTGTTTATATTCATATGCATGTAAATTTGTTGTTGGCATAATTATTATATAAATTAATTTAGGATTAATTCATGCTAGTAATAATTAGATTTAAATTCGTATTTAAATTTCACCCTAAATAGATCCGGGCATCCTGAATTCCTCAACATGTGCCACGTGTCATCGCACTGTGTCGCACAACCTGCTACCTATTGAGTTAATATATTATTTAAAAATTATTTTTTATTTACAATTATACCCTTTTAAATTTGTAAATTAATAATTATAAAATTTTAAACTATTAAATTTAATATAATAATAAAATGATATGCACAACTCGATAGTACTCGATGCAACTCGATAAAAAATTAGATGATTAACTCAACAGGTTGCAGGTCATCAAATTTAAACCATTAGATTTTATTATATTTTAGTTCTGATGGTTTATAAAGCATACCTGATATCAGACAACTTGATAGGGTGCATGACATAAGAAAATCCCAACTTTTATAGACTAAAGTTAAAAAAGTTATACAAAATATGCAAATATTTAGCACAAATTCTAGAATGTACTCAAGTGCATGGCATGCACGACTGATAACTTCTTGGGATATTATTGATTATTTATTGGGGTATTACTGATTTCTATTTGAGATTTAAAAAAAAAAAATTAAGTGCATACTATACACTCAAATGCACACTAAAAATACTCATATTCATGAATTTGTTTTCTGGTTAAGCATCAAAATTATTATTCAAGAGACCAAAGATTTACATTCTTACTAAATTCTTGTACAAATACATTACCATTTCATTCACAAACTTAATATATAATTGTCACATATAAATAAACATAAACACTAATATTACAATGAGATGGCACGTGATAATAAAAACATAAAAAATCGATAAATAAGTGAAACACACTAAAAATCAACACATAAATGGGAAAAAAACTCAATATTAATATAGGGGGGTTTATAAACAAATAAGGCATCTCAAGGACTTCCCATCAATGAGTAACTGTAGAGCTTCATTAATCTTTGAAAAGGGCAACTCATGAGTAATAAATTCATCCAACTTCACCACCTGAAATTAAAAAATAAAATAAAATAATGTGAGTCAACTTTGTGTGAAAAAATCGTTTGATGAATTTGCTGAATCAAGTACCCAAAAAAAAAAAAAACTATTTTCCGGTGTGTGTGAATACTAAATAATTTAATAAGTTATTTATTAGTTAGATATTTTTCATATAAGAAAACAAGTGTGGTGTGTGGAGATACATAATGCATGAGTAAATCTCTTCTTCACCTGATTTACAGTGCATTTATTTATACTTAATATATGGGTTAATTACACTAAAAAGTGCGAGTTGATGACATTGAATTTTTTTCAACGTTATCGGTTTTCAGTGTAATCAAAACACATTTTTCAGTGTAATCAACCCATATTTTAAGTGTAAATAACTTCAACTGTTAAATGAATGCACACATTAATATAATTCATGGAATATACAATTTTACCCCTTTGGTGCATTGATTGACAAAAGCAGGCAATTGTGATTTCCCTTTGAAATCACCAAACACCGATGCCACTATTCTTCTCCCATCAAACAACTCCATTGGATGTAGAGGAAGCAATCTTGGTGTTGGATGTATCCCTAAAATTATTGTTAATCCCCAGCCCTGCACACCAAATATATAATTAGAAATTGAAACATTTATTGAAACTATTCAAATTATATCTTCTTGACTAAATTATTATATTTATACACATATATATAATAAAAATTGAAAAGGAATTAGGAAGTTATACATCATGAGTGGATAAAAAAGCTTCGCGGAGAACATCGAGGTTTCCTGCAGATTCAAAGCTATAATCTACTCCTCCATCCGTCATTTCCCTTATTTTCTGCATTGTAAATCAACAAAAAACGAAGAAAAGAATTGATTAATGAAAGGAAACAATGAAGAATTTGATACCAAAACTAACTAATATTTAATGACAAATTCTTGTATGAACAAATCCAATCATAAAATTGATTAGAAGAGTAGTACTCCTATTTCATTAAAAAAACATTAGTTATTCATACTATTATATAGTTATAAATCATAATATCAACTCATATTTTTAGTTGGTGAATTTGTTATGAAATAACTTTGTTTCTCAAATGACTAGCTTAAATACTTTTTCTGGAAGAACAATACTTAAATATTCTTGAGTATACTCATGAGAACTCTGCTCTTCACATAGTAACTATTTAGGACCCTTTTGGTGTCCAAGATAAGGTCGAGATAATTTAGTTATGAGGTTTTGCAAGTCGTTTGGTAGGAATTTCGAGGCCTAAGATTAAGCTCAGGGCCCGTTATTAATCACTGTTTTCCTCTATAAAATTATCTCATTAATTTGGATAGATAACAATCTTAAAAAGTAAGATAATTAATTGAATTGAACACATATTTTATCATGGCAACCAAAAGGACCCTTAGTATATAAAGTATTATTGTTTACTGTATAAAGTGTGAAATTGTTTAATTTTCTAGACAAATAATATAAAATCAATTATTTTTTAAATAATGATACTAAACCAACACTTCGTATTCTAAACACTGATACTAAAAAGGAAAATTCACGCCAAACCAAATTTATAGGAAACCAACTCATTATAATTGGGCAAATTACTATATAAAAATAGTTTATGATATATTTATTATTAAATATTTTTAAAGTATTAAATATTTGATTAGAAATATAATTTTTTTATCAGAAGTATTATTAATTTGGGTCATTAATATTATATTGTACTTGTTGTAGATTTTTTTTTTTTACCCTAACTTTTGATGTTCCTGATGAAATATTTGGTACTCCCAATCAAATATTTAATATTTTAAAATAGTTTCATAATAGACCTATCATGAATCATTTTCATATAAAACTTACACTTATAGGACAAAGTATAGAGTGAAACTGGTTCATATATGAATCATTGAAGGGTATTAAATTGTTTTCACTGAAAAAAATTACATATTTACATTGAAGAGTCTTAGTTGTTCAATAAAAATAAACTAAGACTCTTCAGTGAAAATAAATAATAATTTTCAGTAAAAATAACTAATATCTTCAATAATTTATGTATGAACCAATTTTATCGTATATATACTACACTTATAATTGTACTTGATTCAAGGGAGAGAAAAGAAAACATCAGAACTCCTATGAAAATAATTATTTTGAATACACGTAACATAAATTTTGCTAACCTCGTGTACTGGCTTGTCCAAATCCTTGGGATTTATGAAGTCTGTGATCCCAATTGCTTCACCTTTTAAAATAGTTACATTAATTCAAATAGATAATAAAAATTATATATATAAACATAAATTCTCCTATAAGCAAGTCTTATAGTATAAAATTAACACCACTAAATGTATTTATTGATATCATTAAATGCATTCACTGATACCATTAAATTTTTATACTGAACTTAAAGTGTAAAATGTTGTGGTATCAGTATCACTGGCTGCATCTAACTGTATTAGTAAATGCATTTAATAATATTAATTTTATAATATGAACAAATTTCACATAAATACTACTCCCTCCGTCCCACCATTATTTGCACACTTTCCTTTTTCGTCTGTCCCAAGATTATTTGCACACTCTAAAAAAGGAAATATTGATTTGCGTGCACACTCACAATAATATACACATATTTACCCATATGCCACTACTTTACTCAAAAAGTAACTTTTTCTTAATATGTGTGCCGTCCCAACTATGCAAATAATGTTGGGACGGAGGGAGTAGTACTCATGTATAAATGTATTTATTTGAGTTTTATTTAATACCTTTGATGCGCTTATGTGAGTTAATGTCAACTCCAATAATTCTTGATGCTCCTATGGCCCTTGCCCCTTCAACCGCCTACACTCACATTATTCAATGTTGTATTAAATTCTGAAACAATCCATTACGACTATGACAAAATTGAAATAGTACTTATATATTTTGTTATAATATAGTATAATTCATTTGAATATTACAATATATATGTTTATTATATATATATATATATATATATATATATATATATATATGGATAATACTATTATTGGAATAAGAAAAATAAAACAGAAATGCAAACTTCTTGGGATTTATTGATTACATGATGTTTCGGCATTGTAAATTAACAATGGTCATTCTACGTATTTAGTATTCACTTAAAACCAAAATATATATATATATATATATATATGTTTTAAAACAAGCATAATAATGAAAGGAATAATGTATTTTTTTCTTCAATGTACTTGAAAACTTTTTCAATTTTTTATAAATATATCACACTCTAGTAACACTTGTGTGGAATGAGTTCAGGATTAATACTAATCAATATACACAATATATATTGATCAACTAAAAACAAGTAATATTTAAAAAATACATATAAGTTGCAAAATATAACTGGTACACAACTAATATTGTTAAAAGATAACTAATAATCTCTCCGTCCCTCAATTTGTACAACATTTATTAGAAAATAAAATAAAAACTACTTTATCATTTTTAGCTATACCCCTCAAATATCTTAATATAACATTATATGTTATTTAGTAATAGATTTCATAAACTAATCTATTTTTACTTTGGAAATAACAAAACTATCATCAACAAAAAAATATTTTAAATATTTTAAAACTAATAAATAATTCTTACATTAAAAACCATTAATGCAAACAGTAAATGTTGCACTAATTGCGAATGATAAGAGTAATATTTAATAAAACAACTAATACAGACAAGTTAATATTCTCATTTAATAAAAATAACTAATATTTTCATATAAAAAATTAAATGAATTGAATAGATGCAATGGTGCCATCTGTCTATAAATATGTATATTTAAATCTAAAATTAAACTTTTAATCAATTTTAAAAAGCGAAGGAACCCGTCAAGTGTCAAGTTTATGAAGCGTGGCGTGGGCCCTCAAGTCAAACACAATCTATTCCAAACCCATCTCACTATCACCCATAATTAATTTTATTTGTCAACTATTCAATTTGGAACTATGTACTACAATAATGTATATTTTTCAAATAAATATGAAGATACAGATGTCATACAACAGGTACGATCCGGCAACCATTTTATTTATTTATTTTAAATCTGATTACATTTCCTCGGTCCCAAACAAATTTACCCCAACTTTTGAACACATAAAATTAGAAAAAAAAAAAAACTTACTTCATGGAAATATAATAAGTGTGCAAGTGTAATTTTTTTTGGTTAATTGCAAATAAAATCAACAACTTTATAATTTTTTTTCAATTTAATACACCAATTTTATAAGTTTTGCAATTTGATAATAATTTTTCGACAATAATTAAATAACATTTCTGCACATTTAGTGTTTTCTCGTGTTTTAGCGGATTTTTTTTATTTGTATTTAAAAATAATAAAATAATTTTTAAGAAAACATATAATTGAGGAGAGATAAATCTATTATACCCTTTTTAAAAGCACTTTATAATTTCAAATACTAATAAACAACTTGCTAGCTAAAACACGAGAAAAAAAGTTGTGCAAATAATAATGATACAGAGGGAGTAATTTTTTTTTTATGTTGATGTAGGAGTGAGTAGTTGGGGGTGGAGGTGATTAGAAAAATAAATTAGAAAATTTCAATTTATATTTTTACAGTTTATAAGCTGTTAGGAACTTATTGTCTTATTTTATGATCTTATTAATTATTAAATATTTTTATTTTATCAAATATTTTAAGGTTGCATTTGGAATGAATCATTTGAAATGCAAATAATTTGAAATGAATGGATTCTTAAATCCATGAATTTCAAATGACATAATTTTGCTAGATCTATTTTGAACTAGAATTATAACTAGGAATTTAAAATCTATTCATTTGGATATTTTACTTAAACAGGTGGAGTGAATTTAGGTTATGAATTTAAAATTCATAAGAGTGTTTATAAACTCTAAAGTTGCATTTGGATGAAGTTATTTGAAATGGAAAAAATTTGAAAATGAATAGATTTAGAAATCTATGAATTTTAAATGATATGATTTTGCCAGTGATTTCAAATTTCTCTAATATGCACTAAGATTAAATCTATAAATTTGAAATTAATTCATCTAAACAAAAAGAGTAAATTTTAAGTTTTGAATTTAAATTTTATAGTTCAATTGACTCCATCCAAACACAGTCTTAACAACTTATAGACTGTTTAAAAAACTTACCGCCAATCCCACGGCTCCAAGACCAAAAACAGCCACAGTTGAGCCGGCCTCCACTTTTGCCGTGTTCCACACCCCTCCAAGACCTGCGCCATGCTTTCTTATCAATCTTACATGTATCTAATTCTATAAATTCTAATAATTTTTCATAATTAAATTTTCATATGAATTTGAATTAGTGTGATTTTCTTTTTCGAATTTAAAAAATATTGGATTTTTAAAAGATACTCCCTCCGCCCCCTCTTAATATTCATATTTTCATATTTGTGATGTCCCACAATAATATCCACATCCCAAATATGGAAATAATATTAAAAAAACAGTTTGTATATTAAATATTACTAACAATTTAAAACAAAAAGTAATATTTAGTTTATGAACTAGTATTTTTTTTTTATAAATTAATACTCTTAAAAAGAAATAAAAAATTTGTGGGTCCTACGACCTATTAAATTGAGTTAAAACTTGGTCAAATTATAATAAAATAGACTTGTGTATTAAATTACATAAAGTAAAAGGACAAGTTCTCCATCTTTCTGGAAATAACTGCTGCTTTTGAAGTTTTGTACAGAATAAAAGAATAAATTATTTTGACAAATTTACCGTTCATTGATCTTGCCCTCTCCTAATTTTCAAATTGAAAATGAGAAATTCTAAGATACACAACTTAGAAAGAAACAAGAAAATAATATTTAAAAGTATAATTATTTTAAAACAAAATTTAACTCTAAGGATAATAATTATTTCAATCAATTAAATTATTAATGTAGTTGAAAGTAAGATTACCCGTAGAAACACCACAACTCAACAACGACATTTTGTCTAGGGGAGCTTTAGGGTCAATCTTGACCGCACATCCTGAATCCACAACTGTGTACTCACTAAACGTGGAGGTGTTGAGAAAATGGTAAATGGGTTTTCCTTCTTTGGTTGAAAATCTACACTTTCCGTCACCGATCATCGTACTCTTGAACGGGTTGACCCGGAACTTTTCACACAAATTAGTTTTCCAGGACTTGCAGTACCTACAGTCTTCGCATTCTCCATTGAAGATGGGAACCACATGGTCCCCTATTTCTAGGCCCCTCACCCCTTCTCCCACGCTTTCCACCACACTTCATTTGCACATTAATTTAAATTACAATTACAAACCTAAATATGTGATTTTTTTTCTCTTCGAATATCACTTTTGTCATGCATGCTACTATTTTGCGTGTATAGTGTCTACATATACATAAAAATGACACACTTAAAATAGAGTCGTGGTCAAAGAAGACCAACTTAATATATGAAAATTTGATAATATATATATTTTAATAAATTTTTACAATTTTTAGTCTAGCTAGAAACCAAAATCAATTTACTCGATCTACAACTCCATGTGCACTTTGTTGGCTAGGAACTTGATGTCGGTCAAGTTTGACAACTAATATGATCATTCGTCTAATCAAACTATAGAGTTAAAATTTAATTTCTTCTTCGTAAAAAACTTTAAAATAGTTTGAATTTCTCAATTTAGGTCGATAACTTGTTGATTGGTTCGATTTTGATATTATATTCGCCAAAAAAAAAAAAAAAACTACTTTGTATGATCTTATATTTTTTATATCAAACTTCTTTTAAGACCATATGATGTTCTTTATTTTCTGAGAAAATAGAATCAAAATTAGACCAATTAATAAGTTGTTTGACAAAAATGAAAATTCCAAAATTTTGGAAACTTTTGCAAAAAATATTAAAGCCGTGGGATGAAATTAATTTTAACTCTCTGATTTATTAATAACGGGCGCTATTTAACCTACTTTTTATTGTAGATTATAAATTAGTTATATATTTAACTATAGCACATTAATTGAGAAGGCTATTAATAAAAAATATATAGTGGATGAGTCTAAATACCCAGAAGCTTCGTGGCCAAAAATTCGAGGGTATGCCTCCTGACCTTCAACAACCTTCAGCATATGAATAAAGCATATATAAAACTTTCTTACGGAAATAAAATTAAGGAAAAATTAGAGATGAAAAAAAACATGTATATATAAAATAGAGTTAAAAAGATTAATATTTAATTACATAATTTGTATATAATATTCAACTTTTGTCCCAAATTTCAATTTAGTTCCAATATTTAAAATGTCACATGAAAATAAAATTTAGAGTTAAAATTAAACAGTGCCAAAATTGAATATCCGTAATATAAAATGACACAATTTTTAATTTCCAATTATTTTGAGACAAGAATATTTGAATTAATTTGAAATAGTTAAAAATTTTAGGATCTAAATCGAACCATAATCAAATCATGGAACCAATAATTTTTAGAGTAGATTTTGTGTGAGACTGTCTTATAAAGATAAGACGGACAAGAGTGTCTCATGCAAGTTTGGCCTAATTTCTAACTCTATATAATGTGTATACTGTATATATATATATGCGTACCTCCCCTTTCCAAGCGCTGAGATCGGTGTGGCAAATCGAAGTGAAATGAATCCGGATTCGGACCTCCATTTTCTGCGGAGGATCCACCCGAATCTCCTCCACCACCAGCGGCTGACCCGGTCCATACGCCACCGCCGCTGTAAACTTTTTATTTATTAAAAATCACCAAAACCATTGTGCAAAGTTCTGAAATACTACCTATTTTTAATGATGTATATATGTATGTACCTTTGCATGTTATAACTCTTCCTACGGTGTCGTTTGAAATATGGGTATCGCCATTGTAAGTGTTGCCTTCCAAACTACCCATATTCTCTCTCTTCAGATCTCTCTCTCTCTGTATTAATTGTGTGAAGATCGAGTATGAATGTTGAATGAGTCCAGAAAGACCATCTCAGATATATAAATACTTAAAAAGCAAGGCCAAGCCACAAGTGGATGTCTCTCAAAGTTGACTTCAATTTTAGTTTTTACAATTTTATTGATTATTAATGTTTTATTTAGACCTATGTTGCTCGGACACGGGTACGGGTGTCGGACACAGGTACGTATCCGCATGTCTGACTCTCAATTTCTAAATATTTAGGATACGGGAACTCGGTTAGAAAGTGTCCAAAATTAAGACACGGGTACGGGGACACGTTTGTTGATATATAAAAAAAAAAAAAATTTAAATGATCTTTCCAAACTGACAGTCTCCACCTTGTTAATTTAAAAAAAAAATGTTTACTTCCACAAAAATAGAGTATTAGAAAGTTTAAATTTGGTATTAAAACAAAAGAAAAAGAAAAAGAAAGAGTCAAACGTGTTATTCCTTAATATTTGAAAATTTAATCCTTAAAAATTTCTAACTTCCCACTAAAATTTCAACTTACTTCCCACTACCATTTTTCAAATTTTTCAAATTTGAACTAATCTAATTCTTGTACAATGTACAGTTGTACGTAGTTATCTATCTTCCTCGATTATCGGTCCTCCATTTTCGGTCTTCCAGCCCATCCTTTCATCTTCATACTTGACTGACTCCCCCCCTTCCTGCAACGGTGCATCCTTTCATCTTAATATTTCTTCACTTCCCCCTTCATCTTCATCCTCGGATTGCGAGCGCGAAGCCTTCTGAGACAGATTCAGACGGAAGAATTTAGCAGAGAAACCACCGTAACTTTTTTTCTTGCCTGAATCGCAGATAGGCAGAAGAAGATGTTGTGTCCCTTTTCAAATCGGCAGGTCCGACACGTGTTCCGTTTCGGTGTCCGTGTCGTACCCGCCGGACACCGGTACGCCGGCCGATTTGAAGGGTCCGAGCATCAGAGATTTAGACAAAGTATAGAGTGAAACTGGTTCATATATGAATCATTGATCGATATTAATTGTTTTCATTAAAAAATGTTAGTTATTTTTACGGAAGAGTATTAGTTATTCACACTGAGGAGTTTTAGTTGTTCAGTGAAAACAAACTAAGATTCTTCAGTGAAAACAACTAATACTCTTCGGTAAAAACAACTAATACCCTTCAATGATTTATATATGAACCAATTTCACTCTATACATACTTTTTTTTTAATACTAAATGCACTACAAGAATATTGACTTTTAATGTCAATAATCCTATCATCTCATGTCTTTATTGATTTTTTAGCTAAAAATATTTAATGACATAAAACAATCTTTTATAACATGATCTTATTATTAAATATTGTTTTTTGTCATTAAGGACTTTTAGCTAGAAAAATAATAATGACAACATGATTACTTAGAGATCCATTGTTTATTGTTCACTAGAGGACCCGGTTGGTTTTTACGAAGTGATTCATCTCAAAATTTATTTGCAACGGTTACAACAAAAAATTGATATTCAGTGACATAAATTTTATCATTATTAAAAAATTTCTAGCTAAGAGTTTTTTTAATGTGAGGAAATAATTTTTAAAGATAGGATGTTGTCTTAAAGAATGTTTTCTGTTACTGAAACTTTTTAACTAAAAAAATAATAATAAAATAACATTACATAGTTACTATCATTAAAAATCAATGTTCGTGTATTGAAAATTATTGCTTCTGACACCTAGTATTAATATATCGTGGAACATGTCCCGCTCATTAATATCGCTTTTTTTTTTTATCTGCCCTCCGGCCCACCTCGATCTCGTGATATATAATGTAAAAGAAAGCAACTTTTGTGCAACACATTAACCAATCTACATTATGAAGTTCTTAAAAAAGCCTAGGTAGGCGATACATACGAGTTGGAATATTTTATTTAGTGGCGGCCGCCTATGGTTAAATTTTGTACATCCTCCATCACAAAATAAGTTAAACATTTGAATAGTTGGTACAAATTTTAAAAAATATAGTATTTTGTTATAAAATATTTGATGAAAAGTGTAAAATAAAGTTTAAAAAAAAAAGAGAGAAAATGTAAAAGTGAAAAAGTATATATATAAAAAAAACTGTGCAATTAATATAATATTTTATTAAAAATACTTTTTCAAATAAGAAATGTTAAACTTAACGTGCATGGTACGATCAATTTGACAAAATATTAAAATTAACATAAGACAGAGGAGTAGTAGTTAATTATATAGTATTTCAAATGCTTTATAAATAAGAGCTTAATTATTTTTTAACTTTTAAATTAATTTTAACTTATTCTTAATTTTTCTCAATTTTATCCGATTATATCAAGTCAAATGTGACAACACATGTAGTAACAAAAAGTCCTACTTTCCTTGTCATATTCATCACCATTGTAACAAATATGTGTTGAGAATCACTCATATGTAACAATTATAATATATTTAAAAATAAAAAATTCGTGAATTTTAAGTGAGTCAAACAAGTCAAGCATATTTTTTTCAAAAAAATTGGGTCAAGGCAAAACAAAAAACTCGCATTCAAATGTGTTATTGTAAGAACAATTTTATGTTACTGTAAGGGGAAATATGTGTTACTAGTTTTAATAGAAACAAAAATTTGTCCTTTAAAGTACTATAAGAACAAATATATGTTTCTTAATTTATTTTCATCCCTTTAAAATTAAAATTAGGATTTTTTTCGCATTTTGCTGATTTTGTTCATTTAGTAGCACATCATATTACATATAGTAACACATATGTGTTCATATAGTGACACGTGTTTATTACCTTACATATGTTATTACAAGGACAAATATTTGTTTCTGTAAGGACATATGTTAATTTTTATTTTGATCGGACAAATGGTGACTCGAACTCATTACCAAATGGTAACACAACTTAGGAGTGAGTTTTTATTTTTTGCTTTTGTGCAAATTTTTTTTGGGAATATTCCTTTAACCCGACACAGTTAGGATTCATAAATTTCTGTATTTGGGCATACTGAACGTATCTTTGACATGTGCAACAATTGCATACAAGTGCTTGTCAAATATGTTGTGTGTGTATTTTTTTTAACTATGGAATTTTATTGCTAATTTTCAGCAATAGTCTTACTCCGTCACCCACTATAAAAAAACTCGCGAATCAACGACGAAAATTAGCGACGGATACCAACTTTGTCACTAATACCAGTCATTAGCGACGAATATATACCATGCGTCGCTAATGTGAAGAATTAGCAACCGACAAAGACAACCGTAGCTAATCCTTCACATTAGCGATTGAAAAGGCCGTTGCTAAGAAGGGAACCTCCGCCTTCGTCCATGCCACCAAAATTAACAACGGATAAAGCTGTTGCTAATTCGATCTGTTTGACCGTGACCTTTCAGAAAGATGTGCATTAATGGTGGCCGACCAATTAGCTGTTGGGAAAAATAGGGGTGCCCAGAATCTATTCGGGATGAAATTTAAATACGAATTTAAATACAATTATTACTAGCATGAATTAATCCTAATTAATTCAAATAATAATTCCAACAACTAATTATCATCATGCATGTTAAATTAATTTCACATATTTAACTAGGCGGAATAAACAAGTAAATATGCGATTAACGTACCTCTTGTAGTATTGGCCTTTGGATATACGGGACAATTGAAATCTCACTCTATCAACCCAAAGCCTTCTCAAGTATTTCCCTTTTCACCTCACTTGATCGCCGGTGGGAGACGCTTTCAAGCAATTTATTAAACTAAGGAAAAAGAAAAATATCTATGCTTCTTGATTTTTCCAACACATGAAATTATGTACTTGAGGATGAAATAATCATCCCCTATTTATAGAGGGTAGTGGCCGAAAATTAGAGGCTTCATGGGCTTGGAGAAAATCTTTTCTTAATCTCTAAGAAATCTTGAATATATCTCATATATTCTTTTCTCCATAATAAAATATTCCACAAAAATCTCACACTTATTTTCAAGGCCATATTTTTGAAATTATTAAGAGAAGAATCCAAGATTTGGATCTTCTTGAATATATGAGATAATCTTGTATTCCAAGAATACTTATCTTCCATAATATATTTCCAAGAAAATCAACAAAATCGAATCTCCCCTACAACCATAATTTTCGAAAATTTAATGAAAAAATCAGCAAGATATACTCTTTTTATTTTAATCACCTTATCATTATTGGGCTACTTAATGGGCTACTTGAGGGGCCTTAAGGAGAATTAAGATTGGACCTCCTAATGGACTTCTGAATTTCAATATTGAGCCCCAATATAATTCAGCCCATTAATATTAATTATTACCACTAATAAATTAATATTGCACTATCCATCTTAATCCATATTACGATAATATGGGCTCCCGGTTATTATTTCCCGCGTTTAAGATTATCAAGTCCATTAATTAATTAAGCTTCTGAATAGCTCTAAATTAATTAATATCTTTCACCTTGGAGTAAAGACAGCTCAACATTATTATTCGTACCGAAGAAACTAATTCTTCACTTGCAAGATTTGGTACAATAAAACTTCTGAGCCCACCAAGGGGACTAATCACACGAGCCGTACTCGCACGCGTTTCTCCGTATTAAATCTTAGCAACCGTCGTATGATTAATATTACTGCCCAAGACACAAAATTCGAAGTCGCAATGATTCTCACCCAACATGAATCAAAGCAGTAACTATTAAGCACACACGGTCCTATTTAAGTGACAGAGATTAAGAAATCAACAACCACTGAGGTCTAATTCTTCACCTTTTAGAACAGAAGAATTTCTCCTCGCTGTAGGACCTCTTCAACACATACTAAATGTGCTAGTGCAATCTCTTAGTCAAGACAGACCAATCTGAGCCTCACACATCGACCTTTCACGGCGGATTGTTCAATTCCACCTAGGTCGTGAAAATGTACGTTTAGTTACAAGTAAACTGTTAATGTCGTCTTCTGTGATCGGGTATCACCACATTAACTACTATGTAACACGTACTATATATTGAACGGTTTGCAATAGAAATTCAACATTCAATCATAACTAAAGCAAATGCGATAAAAGAATTATTCTCATAAAACGAGTGTTTGATACACGAGTTATACAAAGTAAAAGCATACTTTCACGTATAACTCCAACAATCTCCCACTTATACTTAAAGTCTGCTTTTAGTATACATCACGCATGTTTTAGTGTAGTAGCTCTACGTGACATCTCATGTCAACCTACACTAACCTAATAATTCCTCCCACTTATACTTAAAGCAGATTGGCAATAGTCTTGACTCGCATTCCATCCACATGTCTCTCGAATGTACTCTGAGGCAGACCCTTTGTGAATGGATCCGCTAGGTTGTCACCCGACGCTATCTTTGCCACCTCTATATCTCCTCTCTTAACGATTTCTCATATAAGATGGTATTTTCTTTCTATGTGTTAACTGGCCTTGTGGGCTCTCGGTTCCTTTGAATTTGCAACTGCTCCGACATTGTCACAAAAGACAGTTATCTTGTCGGGCAAATTCGGAACAACATCCAAGTCCACTAAGAAGTTCTTGAGCCAAACTGCCTCTTTCGCTGCTTCACAAGCAGCTACATACTCGGCTTCCATGGTCGAATCGGCGATGCATTTCTGCTTAACGCTTCTCCATGAAATGGCTCCTCCTCCCATGCAAAACACACTACCCGAGGTTGACTTTCTTGAGTCTATGTCTGATTGGAAATCCGAGTCCGTGTATCCTACGGGAACTAGACTATCTGACTGGTAAATCAGCATCCGCTCCCGAGTTCTTTTCAGATACCTCAAGATGCACTTTACGGCAGTCCAATGGTCTTTCCCGGGATTACTTTGATATCTTGCTACCATGCCCACAACAAAGCAGATATCCGGTCTCGTACACAGCATTGCATACATAAGGCTTCCTACGGCCGAAGCGTATGGAACACCTTTCATGTCATCTATCTCCGCTTGCGTCTTAGGGCTCATTTCTTTCGATAGATGGATTCCGTGCCTAAAAGGTACAAAACCTTTCTTGGAATCTTGCATGCTGAAACGCTTCAAAACAGTGTCAATGTATGAAGCTTGCGATAAGCCCAACATCCTTTTCTTGCGATCGCGAGTGATTTTGATCCCAAGGATGTGACCGGCTTCCCCTAAGTCCTTCATATCAAATTGTTTTGACAGCCATACCTTTACGTCTGACAATACCTTTACATTGTTTCCAATGAGCAGAATATCATCTACGTATAATACTAAGAATACCACCGCAGTTCCGTCACGCTTCTTATACACACAACTTTCGAACTCGTTTTGATCAAACCCATAAGACTTAATCACTTGATCAAAACACTGGTTCCAAGTACGCGATGCTTGCTTAAGTCCGTAAATAGATCTCTTGAGCTTGCATACGAGATTCTCTTGGCCTTTTTCAATGAAACCTTTGGGCTGTTGCATATAGATATCTATCCCGTCAAGACTTCCGTTAAGGAAAGCCGTCTTGACATCCATTTGCCAGATCTCGTAATCTAGGTGCGCATCGATCGACAAGAGAATACGGATGGACTTAAGCATAGCTACAGGCGAAAAGGTTTCCTCATAATCGATCCCTTCTTTCTGATTATACCCTTTGGCCACAAGCCTTGCTTTGAAGGTTTCAACCCTTCCGTCCGGTCCTCTTTTCCTCTTGTACACCCACTTGCATCCAATGGGTTCTACCCCACTGGGTGGCTCGACCAACTCCCACACTTGATTATGATCCATCGAACCCATCTCGGCTTCCATTGCCATTTACCATGACTCCGCGTCTTTGTCTTGGATTGCCTCATCGTACGTCCATGGGTCTGATTCAACACCGGGAACCAAATCCGAAGATTCTCCTATCCCCATGAATCTCTCGGGTTGCCTAGGAACCCTCCCACTACGACGGGGTTCCGGTTGTGAAGATGTGACGTGTGGTACATCATCTTGTATACTTGGTATCGAGGTTTGACCTCTCAATTATTCTAAGGTAATTTCACATTTAGGTTTCCGATTGTTCATATAGTCTTCCTCCAAGAATTTAAAGTGTGTACTAATCACGGTCTTTTGATCCTTGGGAGTATAGAACATACACCCTTTCGTTCCCGCAGGGTATCCTATAAACAGCCTTAATTCCGAACGTGGATCCAACTTACCGGCTTCCTTGTCTAGCACATATGCCGGACAACCCCAAATCCGCAAATGTCTTAGACTGGGCTTGCGCCCGGTCCACAATTCCATTGGGGTTTTAGGAACCGATTTGGATGGCACCAAGTTTAGAATATAAGCCGCCGTTTCCAAGGCGTTACCCCAAAACGACTTGGGTAAATCCGAATAACTCATCATGGATCTGACCATCTCTAAAAGAGTCCGGTTCCTTCGTTCCGCCACACCGTTCTGTTGAGGGGTTCCCGGTGCGGTCAACTGGGATACGATCCCTTCGTCCGATAGGTAGTTCAAGAATTCATCGCTGAGGTATTCGCCTCCACGATCTGATCGTAGAAACTTGATACTCTTTTCCCTATGTTTCTCGGCTTCGGCCTTAAACTCTTTAAACTTTTCAAAAGTTTCAGACTTATGCCGCATAAGGTAAATATATCCATATCTTGAGTAATCGTCAATGAAGGTAACGAAATACTCATACCCCATTCTCGCTTTGATCGTCATTGGACCACACACATCGGTATGAACGAGTTCTAACACTTTCGTGGCTCTATTCCCCTTGGCTCCAAATACCCTCCTGGTCATCTTACTCTCTAAACAGGATTCACAAGTTGGAAACGGCTTGACTTGGAGTGATTCCAAGGATCCGTCTTTCACCAATCTCTCTATCCGCTTTAGATTAATATGACCTAGTCTAAGATGCCATAGAAGTGTTTCGTTCATCTTTGAAGAACGCTTTCTTTTATTGCTCGAAATGATCGACGTGTTATTAGATTCATTATTTGAGTGGTGTGCACACTTAATCATATAGAGATTGTTTACCAACGTTCCATGACAGATAACATCATTCTTAAAAGAAACAGTAACAACTTTATTAAAAGTAACTGAATATCCATCAAAAAACAACTTAGAAACCGAAATTAAATTCTTCCTAAAGTTTGGAACGTATAAAACATCTCTTAAAATTAAAACTCTATCTTCAAAAGATAGGTGCACGACTCCCACTGCTTCGGCTGCCACTCTCGTAGCATCGCCCAAAGTGATGGTGATCTCATTCTTGCTAAGTCGCCGGGTTAGCTGGAACCCCTGAAGAGTGAAACAAATATGATCAGTTGCCCCGGTATCCACTACCCAAACGTGGGCAGCATATGCCGCAACATATGTTTCAACGACTAAAGCATGAGACTTACCTTTCTTTACCGCCTTCTTGGGCTTAGAACAGGTAGACCTCCAATGTCCTCTTTCCCCGCAATTGAAGCACTTACTCTTACCGGATATCTTCACGCCGTACGGCTTGAAAGCTCTTTTCTTGCCTCCCAAAGTGAGTCTACTGGTTTGGTTCCGATCAACCACCTCCTTCTCAATCTCACCTTCCATTGGCCTAGATTTCGAGAAAAAGCTCTTGATCACCAAAGCCTCGTCCCTACTCCCCAAGTATGACTCTACCGTTATCAGGGCTTTGAGCAGGGTATCCAAAGTGAACTTGTGTTCAGATAACACGTATTCCCAAAAGAACCCATCAAAACTACTCGATAGCTTTAGGAGTATGGAATCGATTTGACTTTCTTCACTTTGTCCGGCACCAAGAAACTCGAGTTTCTCCAACTCACGCCTAAAATTGAGAACATGATCCCTTACGGGTGTTCCCTTCACCATTTCCTTCGTGAGCTTCTCACGAATGGTGAACAGATTCGCCATGGGGTTCTGATGTTGAAACATCTCTTCAAGGCTATTCATGATATCAACAGCCGCTTCAATGCCTTCATGAATGCGCTTCAAATCCTCAGACATAAATGTCAAGATGATGTGCTTCATGTGCTCATTGGAATGCTTCCAATCATCGAATATCGCCTTTTCCCCATTACTTGACTTATCATTAGGTTTCTTGGGTACGTCAACGCTAAATATCCAATAGTGTTCTTGCGCAGGAAGGACCATGTTTATATTACGTTTCCAATCAACATAGTTCACACCAACAAGTTTATTATCTTTAAGTATACTATACAGTGGATTAATAGGTTGCGACATGATGAACTGAGAATAAAACATGCATTCATATTAATGTCTAGAAAAATACGAAATTATCACATAATTTTGATCACATCAATTATATTGAAACCTTAAAATAATATAATCATGCATCAGCCAACATCTCGAAACAATTTAAATGCGCCACGAGGGGTGGTCTATACATTTAAACACATTCAAGCGGATTACAAACTTAAAAGTTACAAATCCTTAATTCAAAATTAATAGTTGGCTCCCACTTTGACCACATAGAAACTGACAGGGACTCCGAGGGGAGTAAGTTAATATCAATTTCCTATGCCTAAGTAATAACCATAATTAAATACAGGATTATTATTTCGCTTTGAGCGAGCCACTCGTGGTGAGGGTCAATACCGCCACTAGTAATAATCCACAATCATCCTTTCGGAATTTATTCATGTGAAATCCGTTCTTTTGGCCGATCCGAGGGAGAAATGTATTCCAAAAGAACTTCACAAATAAATAAATTATGGAGGTCAAAATAATCCAATTTTAATATTCAGAATAAAATTGCGATTATAAAAACATACTTAGTAATTTTCGAAAGTAAGGTTTTTCTTGGACAATTAAATTCATGCAAACACATATTAACAAATAATAATAAGTGCACGAAATAAAACATCCATCAAAACTAAATTAAACACATTGGAGCACTCGAATCCAATTGTCACGGTTTAATTTATTCACGTCTTGATGCGAAAAATCGTCCTTGTTGCTTTCCGACGTTCGTCTCGACGTGCTCCCACTCGAACAGCAATACTTCTTCAAAAACAGCATCGTTTGGGGTTCGGGACGACGTTTGAAATCACATGAAAAAAAAACACGAACCGAAAAAATTCCACGACCTGAGATACAACGCGCGTCGGCCCACGAAGTGGGCCCGCGCGCTTCCCGGCCCGAGAAGCGCCGAAACGCTGCCCGAAGCGCGCCGAAGTGCAGCCCCGAGACGCAGCCAAGGCGCACCCGAGGCGCTGCACGGAGGCGCGCCGAGGCGCCGCCCGGAGCGCCCCGAGGCGCTGCAGCCTCGCGCCCGAGGCGCGCGCGCGGTGCGCGCGGCGCCGTGCACCCGTCGCGCACTGCGTGCGCCGTGCACCCCCGTGCGCCGTTTTTTTCGCCGTTCATCCTCGTTTTCTTCACCCCTTGCATGATTTTACGTCCATACACGCGCCACGCTTGTATGCGTCGTCCGGGTACGCCGTTTTTAATTTCTCGTTCTTCGTCACGATCCGGTTACAATTTATTTTTACAAAAAAAATAAATACTAGATCTAGACTAGTCTATTACAATGATCGAATCAAAATAAAAATAACTAATCTACTCGTGGATTTTCTCACGAGAAAAACGAATTCGAACGAATCGAATGTTTAAAACCATGACAATTGGATACCTGCAAAAAAGATCTAACAATTCTACTATCCAATTTCAATTTAATGTTTAACAATTTAAATTCCAATTTAAAATTCAGAGCCCGAAACCGTGGCTCTGATACCAGTTGTTGGTAAAAATAGGGGTGCCCGGAATCTATTCGGGATGAAATTTAAATACGAATTTAAATACAATTATTACTAGCATGAATTAATCCTAATTAATTCAAATAATAATTCCAACAACTAATTATCATCATGCATGTTAAATTAATTTCACATATTTAACTAGGCGGAATAAACAAGTAAATATGCGATTAATTTACCTCTTGTAGTATTGGCCTTTGGATATACGGGACAATTGAAATCTCACTCTATCAACCCAAAGCCTTCTCAAGTATTTTCCTTTTCACCTCACTTGATCGCCGGTGGGGGACGCTTTCAAGCAATTTAATAAAATAAGGAAAAAGAAAAATATATATGCTTCTTGATTTTTCCAACACATGGAATTATGTACTTGGGGATGAAATAATCATCCCCTATTTATAGAGGGTAGTGGCCGAAAATTAGAGGCTTCATGGGCTTGGAGAAAATCTTTTCTTAATCTCTAAGAAATCTTGAATATATCTCATATATTCTTTTCTCCATAATAAAATATTCCACAAAAATCTCACACTTATTTTCAAGGCCATATTTTCGAAATTATTAAGAGAAGAATCCAAGATTTGGATCTTCTTGAATATATGAGATAATCTTGTATTCCAAGAATACTTATCTTCCATAATATCTTTCCAAGAAAATCAACAAAATCTAATCTCCCCTACAACCATAATTTTTGAAAATTTAATGAAAAAATCAGCAAGATATACTCTTTTTATTTTAATCACCTTATCATTATTGGGCTACTTAATGGGCTACTTGAGGGGCCTTAAGGAGAATTAAGATTGGACCTCCTAATGGACTTCTGAATTTCAATATTGAGCCCCAATATAATTCAGCCCATTAATATTAATTATTACCACTAATAAATTAATATTGCACTATCCATCTTAATCCATATTACGATAATATGGGCTCCCGGTTATTATATCCCGCGTTTAAGATTATCAAGTCCATTAATTAATTAAGCTTCTGAATAGCTCTAAATTAATTAATATCTTTCACCTTGGAGTAAAGACAACTCAACATTATTATTCGTACCGAAGAAACTAATTCTTCACTTGCAAGATTTGGTACAATAAAACTTCTGAGCCCACCAAGGGGACTAATCACACGAGCCGTACTCGCACGCGTTTCTCCGTATTAAATCTTAGCAACCGTCGTATGATTAATATTACTGCCCAAGACACAAAGTTCGAAGTCGCAATGATTCTCACCCAACATGAATCAAAGCAGTAACTATTAAGCACACACGGTCCTATTTAAGTGAGGGAGATTAAGAAATCAACAACCACTGAGGTCTAATTCTTCACCTTTCAGAACAGAAGAATTTCTCCTCGCTGTAGGACCTCTTCAACACATACTAAATGTGCTAGTACAATCTCTTAGTCAAGACAGACCAATCTGAGCCTCACACATCGTCATTTCACGGCGGATTGTTCAATTCCACCTAGGTCGTGAAAATGTACGTTTAGTTACAAGTAAACTGTTAATGTCGTCTTCCGTGATCGGGTATCACCACATTAACTACTATGTAACACGTACTATATATTGAACGGTTTGCAATAGAAATTCAACATTCAATCATAACTAAAGCAAATGCGATAAAAGAATTATTCTCATAAAACGAGTGTTTGATACACGAGTTATACAAAGTAAAAGCATATTTTCACGTATAACTCCAACATTAGCGACAACTTGTCCATCGCTAACATTTCTAGGATATTTAGCGACGGCCTGTCCATTGCTAATCACTCAACACGATGTCGTTATTGTTCTAAGGCTGCAACGTTAGTGACACAACCACTCCCACACAACTAAATAAGAATAATTGGTTAGAAATAATTTTACATGAAGCAACTCGTGCACACGTGTGATATTTTTTTCTTTCTCCCCAAACACTTAACTTATTGTTTGTCTGCTAACTTTCATACCTAGACGGGTGATGCCCGAGATATGATAATACATTTCATGTTCTCAATAGTTACACTTTCATATTGTGTGTTACTTACATATGCCTTTTAACAGTGCAATCATTGAGATTGTCCCACTGGGTGTATTTGAAATACTCACCCCTTCCCATATACATTGTTACAAATCTCGAGTCTGGTGTGGATGAATGATAAGGATGCAACACTGTACTTTGTGGATATGTTGTGAAATAAACAAATGTTCTTAGTTTTTGCTACTCAAATAAAAACAATCGTGTTTTTGTTTAATTAGAAGTACAGTGGTTGGATCGTTGTAGCAAAGTATAATATTTTGCTCTTACAACTTTATGTGTATAATTATTGTATGTGAGCGAAGTTTATTAATCACAATTTCTTATATACGTATCCTTGAGTTCTTGTTGCTTTAGAGTTGTTGTTTTAAAACTATTTAGAGCTTCCGCTTACAAAACAAAAATTTTGTTTCGCTAACTCTGGAATTAGGATTATTGATGGGATTTAGTAGCGCCTCAACCCTAAAGCATCTTTATCTGAAAATCTAAATTTCGGGGCATTACACCTACCATCTCATTTTGAGAGATTTTAGCTCGCTCACCCGCTCGCCGAGGAGACTGGGAAGTCCACCTACGGCTGCACCACGTAGATCCACGTAGGTCAACTAAATTTTAATTTTAAAAGTATTACAAATTTTCTAAATACATTTATTAATTATAGTATAATTAATTTATAGAGGAGGATTCAGGATGACCTCTCATTCCAGACTCAGTCTCAGCCTCTTGTTGACCAACAAGCGGTGTCTGGGTCGAGCCATATGCCCCCCACAGAGCCTCCTATTGACGTTTAGAACCAGTCGTATTTCAAGAACGTCCAGGCTAAAAAGGGGCGGCTCTTTGGGTTAGGTGGTTTCGCCAAAAACCATCCTCTGACCTTGTGGATCGAGCTCATTCAATCTTCTATCCACTCTCATTCCAACAACGACCTAGAGGCACAACTGCAGGCTATTCGTCAACAGGTGGTGGATCTGTAGGAGAAGCAATGGGAGAAAGAGAGAAAGAAAAATGAGGTAGAGAGGAACAACCAACATGCTCTTACTAAGAGGATGCTAGAGATCACCTCCAAGATGGGTGAAACTTCTGCATCACCACCACCGAGCTGCAGCCGGTCCCTGAGGAGGAGGAGGAGGAGGAGGAGGAGGAGGAGGAGGGGGAGGGGAGGGTTCTAGATTTCATTTCGATGAGTAGAGTTTTTTAGATGTTAATTTTTTAAATACAATTTTATTATGTTTTAATTTTAGGTTATTTTTTTATTTTACTTTTGTATAATTCTATATTTTTAGAATATTTTATTAGATAAATAATTTATAAGTAGTCAAAAAAGAATAATTTAACAACATAAAAAAAAATTGGGCACATAATTTATATAAACAAGTCTAAAACGAAAAGTAATTAATTTGATGAATTATGAAAAAAATGACTCAATTTGGATACATATACAATTAATTGCATAAAAATGAACGAATTATAAATCTATGTGTTGTCGAAATAAATAATTTACAAAATAAAAAAAAAGTTGGGCACAACATTTTTATAAACAAGTTAAAACTAAAAGGAATTAATTTGATAAATTATGGAAACAAAAACTCAATTTGGATATATATACAATTAATTGCGTAAAAATGAACGAATTATAAATTTACACATTGTCAAAATAAATAATTTTATATAAAAAAATTGGGCACAACATTTATATAAACAAGTTATAAACAAAAAAAAAAAAATTAATTTGATGAATTATGAAAAAAAAAAAAGTTAATTTGGATACATAAACAATTAATTGCGTAAAAATAACAAAAAAAATCGTGCCCAAGCGGAACACGTCTCCTCCACATACATGAGAGGTCGGCGGTTCGATTCCCCTTGTGCGTAAATTTGCAATTAACTGTTCCAAGCCTAATAAGGCTAATATAAAATGTGAACATTGTATAATAGCTTGAGGGTCACCAATGTAAATTTTTTCGACCCGATCAGGTCTTGACCCAACTGTTTTCCGATGGATATGGTCGTCACTAATTAGCGACGGACACCAAAATCCGTCGCTAAGGCTAATATAAAAAGTGAGCTGCATATAATAACTTGATGGCCGGTGGTCTAGTGGTTAGCACCCGGAGGGCTCGGTCTCGAACCACGACGGACAATTTTCGTCGCTAATATTAAAATAAAAATTAACGATGGATTATTCCGTCGCAAAAATATTATGTATTTAATATATATATTCATAAATTTGCGACAGACAATATCCGTCGTAAATTTTTCCGACCCGATCGGGTCTTAACCCGACTGTTTTGTGACATATATGGTCGTCGCTTAGTGACGGACGCCAAAATCCATTGCTAATATTAGCTATGACTATTTTAACAACGGATTAAGATCCCTGCAAAATACGTCTTGCGACGAATTTTCCTTCGCAAACAACATCACTAATCAGCGAGTTTTTTATAATGCACCATCCTTATTATATTCTCTCTTTTTTTTTTCACGGTTTCATCCTTTTTTCATGCAGCACTAAAAGAACAAATATGACAAATACTTTTATGATACAATGTAACGTGGGACAAGTCGCTTACCCATAGTCAATAATTGTACATATTTTCTTAAATTAATTAATGAATTATGATCATACATAATGAGCTACGTACTAAATTTAATTTTGGCAATATACATCTGATGAGGTATATATTTATCCAACAAATAACTTAGTTACAAAATCTTCTTAGAGCTCCTTGATGCTATTCGTCTCTACCCTTTAATTAGTATAAGCTGTTCGATTCTCTTGAAGTCTTGCTTCATCCTGTTCGCCCAGCTTGTTAGGCATTTGGCTTCAATCTGCTCACCCTTGTAAAGTTATTTACACATTTTGTGTTGCTCGTCGGATGGTTTTGGGTTTTGATTCGCAATATTCTGCATGAGCTGTTCGTCCTTATTGTTGCTCACATGATATATTTGTTCGTCACTGCATTTAATGATAGACTTTTCTAACTAATCTTGTTAAATGTTTAATTCACTGTTCGTCAACCTGTTAAAACTGTTCGTCTATCAACAGAATCATTAGTAATTATATTATATATATAGTGTTATTTAACATTATAACTGTTTTTTTTTTAAAAAAAGGGCTTTTACGTGTTTTGGCCCGCCCGTCGGCTCGTTTCGGTAACTTTAACTGCAACTTAAATATACGGCTAGACAAGATACTGTGTTACTTGACATAAATTACTTATGAATTAGTTTTATCAAATTGGAAATCTTTGATTATTCCCATTCAGGAAGTGGAAAATTCATCGGATATAGTATATATATTTCTTCACCGTAAATGGTTTTTTTTTTTTTTTCTTTTTAACACAGGAGAGTAATTAGAAAGAAAAATGCAACAATTTAAAATAGAGTGGTTTTTGTGTGCACTCAAATGCATAATATGAATTTTTAATTTAACTTCAAATTAATTTTAATTTTTAAAAGTTCAATTTACTTAATGAATTTTTAAAAGTAAAAAATAATTTGAAAATAGATTCAAAATCCAAATAAATGATACGCAGGTCAATACATCAAAAAAATTTGTGTTTAAATTATGAAGCGACCAGGAAAATAAAATTAAATAATGGTTGATGATGGCACATGGATGATGGATGGTTCAATGGTCATAAGAGGACAACTATATCAATATCATAAGAGGTGGTCAATGGTCATAAGAGGACAACTATATCAATATCATTACAAATTGGCAACTAATCGAGGTTAAAGACGTAAGCAAAGAAATTACAAAATATACCATAAAGTCAAGGGTAAGTGTAGCTATTCATTTATATATTAAAAACGATATGACTTAATTAATTGATCAAGAATCAACAAAAAGAAATTATGTGCCTGATAAAGTAAAATCATGTCTTCCATGAAATGCAAAGACTCACCATCAGTATAAATAAAAAAGGAAAATAATAATAAAATTTAAACAGCGAAACAAAAAATTGATGCTAAATTAATGAATTTGGATTCAATGCTGCATGCTATATCTACAATATATTAAAAGTGGCTAACACGTGAGAAACATTTTCGGACAGTTTTACCCTTTCCCACTTTTATCATCTGCGGATTAATCCTTGATAAACGCCTTATGCAGATTAATAAATCCTTGTGCAACGTTTAATAATAACTTTTAAAATTCCAAAACGTTCCCCCTATTTACCTGTTACACCCCAAACCGTCTTCCGTCTTCCCCCACTTCTGTTCCATCTTTGCATTATAAATTATAATGTCCTGCATTTTATGATCTGGCTCCGGTCTTCTCGATGTCAACCGATGGTGGTTCTTAATTTTCTCAAGCAAATGCCCTCGAAGGGCGGCATCTACGGAGGCAATGGCTGATCGATGTGCAATTGGTGATGCCGTAACTGACTAGATTTTAGATCGGCCAGGTAAGTAATTTTAAATTTTATATCTGGTTCCATAGATTGAGTTTTAGGTCTTAATTCTTTATATTTTCATTTGTGCTTAAGTAGACTGGAAGAAATGTTGAAGCTTGAAAGTAGGTGTTTACTATTTATTGTGCTCTAATACACTTGCAGGTAATTTCTTTATTTTAAATTTAATCACGTTTGCCCATGTTGTAAGAGGAGAAATGGGTTGTTGAGGTCATTTAAATTTGATTGGTATGTTATAGCCACTAATGGAGAAACAGTGACTTGATTATAGAATTTTTCCAAATAGTTTGATTTTTTTTCCTATAGGTGTCCATGATGCAGTCACCCAAATACTTGGGGAAAATAACCCTTTCACTATAAAAGAGTGTGTATAAGAGTCAGACAAACTAAACATAGAACATTAAAAAGAGGTATTTGAGAAACACATGTTAGATGGTGTTAACTTTATTGATTCCTTCTTCCGATAATATCACAGTTATGCACTTTATTTTTTTATTTTCTGTATGCAGACTGTTAGTAAGGATAGCTGCTGAAAATGATAAGTTTTGGTGCTGAATTGGTTTTAAGTTTCAAAGAATGAGAACTTGGAACATCTTGCAATAATGATTATTTTTTGTTATTTAGATTTGTCATTTAATTAACTCTTGCATCCTACAAAGGCAATTGAAAATGTTTCTCACATGTTAGCCACTTTTAATATATTGTAGATTGTAGATTTATCCATCTGAATTTTTTCGCAGGAATACAGGTTCATGATCATAAGAAATTACAATCTTCATTGCTCAACGACCCTTGCGATGGAACTAAGTAATAAACACCCCTTTTATTGTGTATGTTTATATTCACAAATAATTATAGCATATATATTGCGTTTATTTCCGTATTCTGAATTGATTTCATGCGTGATTTTCTAGAGAAATATTCCAAAAATTTACCTCAATGTATTGAAAACTCTCTTATTATCTTTTTTTTTTCTTTCTAAATATTTGTTCTAAGTGGCTTAGGTTTCTCAGTTGGTCCTGATATAAGTATTGAAGTAAAAGAGACATTTTTCATCTTTCTAATATTTGTTATAAGTGGCTTAGGTTTCTCAGTAGGTTTGAAGTAAAAGGGACATTTTTCATGTATAAAATTACTGGAGTGAGTGTAAATGACTTTTTGAATATTATTTTGTTTGAACATCTTTGGTTCAAGATTTCTTCCATTAATTAGCTTAAACAGGAACAACTTGGATTCATTTTCTGCATTTTGATGCAAATCTCTAATCGATAAGGTACCCCTGGAGTTCTTGATTGTTCCTATTCTTCATTCATTATGTAAATAATGACTCATACATGATCATAATTTTTTTGCATTAAAAATTTGAACCACTAACAATTCACTATAATTTTTTCTTTAATCATCTTCCCAAATAACCTGATTATCTCTATCATCCTCCACCTCTGTATGTTGTCCTTTTATATTCCCTGGGATGAGTTAAAGCCTTAGGATACGTTTGCTTGGTTGGGTAAGGAGGGATTGATACTTTAATATCATTTATCATGTATCTGATTCATGCGACACTGGTCCGGGATAAGTGGTCATAGGGATAATTGACACATGGAGAGGGTTGAACTAATTGTCTCATGAACAAAGAATAATTATTTATCAATTATGTCAAAGAAAATGAGTCCTTAGTCTAAAGTAATCTTTATGTTGTATTATTTAGCAATAAAAATTTCATTCTCTATCATTCCAGTTACATTTTTTTCCTTCACTTTACATCCATTTTTTTTTTAATTCTTCCATATTTTCCCTTACATACTTGGTTAGTGATCAATATTGTAGCTCTCTAGAATACAAAGGAACCAAAACATAAAGAATTTGGTCACTATGAGCACTCGCTCTTCTCAGCCATTAATTTTTTTGCTATAATTTTTAATGCAAAAAAATTATGATCATGTATGACCAAAACATAAGGTATGTGCTTAAGTTAAAGTTAATTGCCTATTACAATTATCCAAGCTCCTCTCTACTTCTTTCCTTCTCTTTCAAAATATTTGATAAATAGTGTGGCTTTATATACAATGTTTGCAATTGATTTATGTTATTTTATCTTTAAGATACTGCCTTCTGAAGCTCAAATTTACCATGGATTGATAATGACCCTTGGATTGTTAAGCTTGGGCCTTCTTACAGATATGTAGCAGTTGCAGTCGCTGTACTAGGATACCATATTTATGGATTTTCAATCTTGATTTGTATTTAGTTATGCGAATAATATAAGAATTTTGGAGACTTAGAAGGAAATTTATTACAAATTTAGAAGAAAAAAAATTGAAACTATGTGAATCTACCTACTTGATTATGTGGTTTATTAGGGTTTTTCTTTTCTTTTGGGCGTTTATATTTTCAACTTTACATTTTTCAATGTGCAAACTTTAAGGCTATTTTTTTTAAGTGGTTTTTAAAAACTGGATTTTGAAAACCAGTGGCTTTTGTAATCCATGAAGTTTTTAAAATTTATGTTCTCTTTTGGTTTTGAGTAGGGTAGGTTTTAACTTTATTACATAAAAGTAAAGGAGTGTTGTATTTATAGGATTGTAGGATCAGGATTTCAAAAACCTAATTTTTAAACTCAAACTAAAATGTATTTTAGAATTCAAAATCCAAATCCGAATTTTTAAAACTAAAAAAAAACATGGTCTAAATTTCAGTTCGACAAGTCCAACGAGAGGCTGGAAAGTCATAAAACTAATCAGACCCTTTAAGACATTATGACAATGCACATGACAAAATTGAACTAATGTTTTTCACTTTATTTCCTCTGTGTTTTGATTTGTTTCTCTTTCTTGACCCTTTACCTATGGCTATTCCATTTCTCTCACCGATTTCATTCACTCTCTACTCTCTGTAAAAGAGCAACTCTACAAAACCAAGTTTAAGTGGTTTCTTTCTCAATGATATAATCAAACTTATTCACCTCATTATCCTCCCTATTCAAGTTGACACACAAGCTTGAAAAAAATCACGCCAACTAAACAAGTAAATTAAACAACAACGTGCAACGCATGTTACAATTAACTAGTCCAATTAAATCTACGTACCATGATTTTAATTATGTGAGGTAGATCCAAATTATTTGTACTGCCCTTGATTTTAGATCCTAAATTTATTGAGCAATTATGTTGTACATCAGTGGTACCAACTTATAATGTTCTATGAATTTTTTTATTTTTTTAGTACAAATAAAATTTTGAGAAAATTGTTGTATATTAGTATATTTAAATAATATAATTATTTGAGAGAGCTCTTCGTGAATGAACATGTTTTTGGTGAAAGGTTGTAACTATTTGGTTCAATGTAACTAATAGGTGAAGTGACACCATTTAGTGAGTAAGAGTTGCAACCATTTGGTTTACTACCGCTCTTGAGTAGAGTTGCAACCTTTGGACATTTATAAATACTTGAGATGTGTGGATATTTGAAATCATTGAAATTGAATTGAAGATGAGAATTTCTCAAAGCATTGAAATTTGAATCTCACTATATATAGTAATCAAGTTTTATATTTTGCTTCTGAAATTTGTTAGAGTGTAACTATCGAATTTTCGTAAGATAAGTTTTGTATCCTGGAAGGTCAATTCCTTGTGAGAACCATTTACACCGATGTGAGAGGAATTAATACCTTTAAAGATAGCATCGTTTTTCGGTGTGTTTAACTTATCATTAAACTCCATTACCACATATATACAACAACAAAAACTAATTACCACTCCCTCCGTCCAATATTAGTAATTCTATTTTTTGGATTGTTATTTTGTCATAAATTGGAGGGTATTATGAGATATTGTGAGGTCCATTTATGAATAAAATGATTGTTTATGAAAAATATGACCCTCCAACTAATGACAAAAAATAACAGCAAAAAATATTGAACTATTAATATTGGACGGAAGGGGTATTATTTAATAAAAATAATTAATTTTTTTAATATTTGTATTTAAATTATACAATGCAACGAATGCTTGCAAGAACTTTCCAAATAAATTAGTTTATTGCGAAAGTGATTAAGGAACTTAACTAAATAATAATTTGAAGTCACCTAAAAGGAGTCTCAAACAAACAGAAGGTCTTGTGTTAATTCGTCTTACGAATGAAACTCGTGAGACAAATTTATACTTGACCTGATTATTTAGGTGATAGTTGATTTGGAAATTGTACAATAATAATGTGAATAAAAATAAATATATGGTAATTATTGTGATTAATAAGAATATGACAAAGTATAGAATGAAATTGTTTTATACATGAACTAGTACGTACTCTAGCGAATTTCGCGGACTGGAAAAAAATATTTGTTATTATTATTTCAAATTATAAATATTAATTTTTTTTCAAAATATCTCATAATTTTGATAAAATTTTAAAATTGTAATTATAATTCAACAAATAATAATAAATACTAAACATGAATAAATAGAAAATTTGAAAAATATTAAATAATTCACACATTCAATCTCAAATTAGTAGTATAACACAATATTACTTAAAATTACAACTATTGTATACTTGCATGCCCAATTTCCCCCCATGATATGAAGATACAATAACAATCGAACGCAAAAGTTTAACTCTAAAGATAGAATCCCACAGATCTAAAGATAACATTTGACAAAAAAAATGTCATAATTAAAATAAAATATTGTGTAGATGTTTGTGTGGGAACAATTGATTAATGTGTTGGTATTTATAATACACAATTCAACAATAAGAATTGACCTTTAGGCGAGAATTGACATTTAGGCGTCAATCTTAATTTTTTTTAATTCAATTTTCCTCCTGAACATTTCACATTTACATATATTTTGCAAAAAAAAAAAAAAAGTTAAAATAATTGAAACTGTTGAAATAATCGAAATCCTACTTTTCAATGACAATATATTTTGGCTAGTAAAATATTGTCCAAAAAAAAAAATTAATGTTACAAACTATTATCCACGGTAAGATATGATATTGGATGACAAGATTCTTTTTTACGTGACAATATCTTTTGTAAAATATTTCAATACCCTCCTACAAAATTAACATATATAAATATTCTGCAAAAATAAAATTCAAAAAATATCTATTATTGTATTATACATGGTAAGATACTGTATTTCATGGCAATATTTTTTGGGAATAATATGTTATTTCAGTGACAATATATTTTGGCTAGCAAAATATTGTCCAAAAAAAAAAAAAATTAATGTTACAATCTATTATCCATGGTATTGGATGACAAGATTCTTGGGAATCTTGCCATCTTTTACGTGGCAATATCTTTTGCAAAATATTTCAACATCCTCCTACAAAATTAACATATATAAATATTCTGCAAAAATAAATTCCAAAAATATCTATTATTGTATTATACATGGTAAGATATTGTATTTCATGACAAAATTTGTTGGGAATAGTATGCTATTTCAGTAACAATATTTTTTAGGTAGTAAAATCTTGTCCTTAAAAAAATGTTACAATTTATTATTCATGGTAAGATATGGTATTGGATGACAAAATTCTCTGGGAATCTTGCCACCTTTTACATGACAATATCTTTTGCAACATATTTCAATATCCTCCTACAAAATTAACATATATAAATATTCTGCAAAAATAAATTCTAAAAATATCTATTATTATATTATACATGGTAAGATATTGTATTTAATGGCAATATTTTTTTAAGATAATATGCTATTTCGGTGACAATATATTTTGGCATGTAAAATATTGTCAAAAAAATAAAATGTTACAATCTATTATCCATGTAAGATATGGTATTAAATGACAAGATTATTTGAGAATCTTGCCATCTTTTACGTGACAATATCTTTTGCAAAATATTTCAATATCCTCCAACAAAATTAGCATATATAAAAATTTTACAAAAATAAATTCAAAAAATATCTAAGTAAGAAACTTAATGTCCTTTTTTTGAATTCGAATTTTCTCCCATACATTTAACATATACTTTCCGACCACCATGCCGGCTGAATTCTAAGTTGAATTGAAAATTTTCTGGATTAGTGGAGTGAAACACCGAGAATTTTATGATATTATCAAACATTTACTATGTATGTGTATTGCTTGTACCCAATTGATTCCGTGAATACAAAAACGCATATGTGCAAAGGGATCGAGAGTTTACCTTGACCGGAGGAAAGAAGATGCTGGGTTAGGCGGAGGAACAACGGTGCTGGGCTAGGCGGGCCGACTGTAATAAAGCAGCGAGACAACGCCTACATACCTTGGACGGCGTTGGGCTAGGCGGAGGAACACCATAATACACAGAGAAAACTTTATACTAAAGATAATATCGCAAAAAATCGTGAATTAAAATAAAACCCTAACCTTTAGAAGATTTTGGGAATGAGACGATGTGGACATGGCAGGCAGCGGTGAGAAAATTATAATCTGGTATAAGTTGCTGGCCGCTGCGCTCTGAAAAACATTGAAGATGAGTGTGGTGGTGTGAGGGAGATCGAATGTGAGAGAGACGACTTATGGGAGAATGAAAATGATGAATAATTATATTAACCCTAGTTACAAATCAATGGTTTAGATGTAATGATATAAAATGAATGGTTGAGATCAAAACTTAAACCAACTTTTAATGAGAGCGCAATATTTCGAAATAGAGAGATTTTAGACATGTCACCTCATCCTTAGAATAAGGTAGTGTTGACACATCATCTTTGAGAGGTTTGAGAATATATTATAATAAGATTACTTTGAAGGGTATGAATTTTTTTCTAAAGGACCACTACAAAAAAAAATTGGTTATAGTGACGGTAAAAACTGTGGCTAAAAGCCAAAATATCCTCACTAATGTATATTAGTTATTTTTACTAAAGGGTATACATTTTGGAGTGTACACATTATTTTCACTAAAGAGTATGAGTTGAAGGATATAAAAGGTATCAATTGTTTCACTGAAGGGTATTAGTTGTTTTTACTAAAATATGTGTGACTTGTTCGTCTAAAAAATATTGTAAAATAGTTTATATATAAACAAGTTTCACGTTATACATACTCGAATAGAAGATGATCAACAATGTTATTTTTTCCTATTAAATAAGATAATCATTACCCATTTGATTATATTTCTCCATTTTTATAATCTTTCACTCCCAATTATTAAATTTTTTATACTACAACCATCAACTTTTGTTTTTATCCAATTTTTTAAAATTAGAGCATAAAATTAGTGATGTAACTATTTTAATGACAATCAATTATTCAACATATTCGAAACGGAAATATTTTTCTTTTTTCATTTCCTTCAATTGAAGAATTCAAAAACACACATCTTGAGACAAAATGAAGTTAACATTAAAGTAAATAACTTAAGGTTATATTTAGATGAGGGGATTTGATTTGGGGATGGATTTAAGAATCCGTTCTATTCCACAGATTCCAAATTACTTGTTTAGATTTAAAATGAATTTATGAAAGAATTTATCAAATTCATTGTTTGATAAAAATAAAATTAATTTTTTATTTTATAATTATCCATTTAATAAATAATTACTCTCTCAAATTATAATAATTATATATTAAAAAATACATTTTATTTGTCAAACCAGGGGAGGGAGTAGGGGGACGGTGGTAGGGAAGAAAGTAGGGGGGGGGGGGGGGGGAGGGGTTGACGGTCGTAGGGGAGAAAGTAGAGGGAGGAGGAGGGGGGGGGGGGGGACACTAATTAATGGAGAAAGTATAGAGTGAAACAAGTTTATATATGAATCACTGAAGGGTATTAGTTATTTTCAATGAAGAGTATTAGTTGTATTTACTGAAAAATATTACTAATTTACACTAAAGAGTTTTAGTTGTTCAGTGAAAATGAACTAAGACTCTTCAGTGTAAACCAATAATACTTTTCAGTAAAAACAACTAATACTTTTTAGTGAAAACAACTAATACCCTTTAATAATCCATATATAAACCAATTTCACTCTATACATACTCTAATTAATGATGATGTATTTGTAAATTCACTCACTTATATATAAACTTTAGAATTTTGAAATTTATTAATTTGAAATTTATGAATTTGGAAGAATGATTTATTAATCGGTTAATTTTAATTTTTATCCAAATGACATAATAAATTTGACAGTATAAAATTTAGAATTTTAAAATTTATTAATTTGAAATTTATGAATTTGGAAGAATGATTTATAAATCCGTTAATTTTAATTTTTATCCAAATGACATAATAAATTTGACAGTACATTTATAAATCCACTGCTTCAAATTATAACCTAAAATTATGATTAAGTTTCAAGCTTATAATTAGAAAACCTAAAGTTAGCATTAAGTTACAAGCTTACAAGGAACGTAAATACCTTAAAATTAACATTAAGTTTAAAGCTAACATTTCAAGGTGTAGGCCTTGTAGGAATGTCAACGTGCGGGCCGGGAGGCCATTCCCATCCCCGTTCCCATAGGTTCTATTTGGTTAGGAATGGTGGTTGATGGGATGGGGATGGAAAAAAGAGGATGGGGGTAATCAAATGAATAGTAAATTTGTGTTTGGTTAGGGATGTAGAAATAGAGTTGGATGAAATTTTATGTCAAATCAAAATTGATGTGAAATATTTTATTAATGTTAGTTAGTGAGATAATGATTGGGTGAGAGAAAAGTAGGAGAGATGATAAGAAAAAATATGAGAGATAATAAATGTGTAAGAAAAAGTAGGAGAAATAATGAATAAATATAGAAAAAGTAGGAGAGAAGATAAGTGGGTGGAATAAAAGTGATGTGATTGTGTAAAATATAATTAAAATAGGTGTGTAGGTATATAATAGAGGTGGATGGGGAATGAGATGTACTCATCCAAAATCGAATAGGATGGGGGATGGCCCATCCCTATCCGGATGGGCCCATCCCTAACCAAACACACCCATAAAGTCGGGGATTTTCCGTCCCTGCGAAATAAACGTGGAAAATTTTTCTCCCATCCCCACCCCGTTGGGGATCCTCGTCTCCACGGGGATTCCCAGTTCTCCGCCTAAATATTTTATTTATCTTATCTTTAAAATATAAAAAAAAAATATAAATTAAAAAATTTAATCATACACAACAATTAGTTTAAATTGGTATTAAAAAAAAGCATAATTTAAGTCATTTGAAGAGTCTCTAATTCTAATATTTTTTGTTAATATATATATCAGATCTAGCTTTCTTCTATTGGACCAGGGATTCGATAGTGAAAAATTATATATTTTGGAACTAATAACATGATATTAAATAAAATATAGATGTAATTTTGAATAATTAGTTAATGGATTAGGAAATTATGAAATATTTATTTACTAATTTACTTCTAAATTTATATATTATATACATATAAATATAATAGTTATATAAAAAAAAATGCGGGTCCCTGACTTGGACCGAAAATACTAACTTTTTACTAGTAGTTTCCCCGCAAGCGTACGGGTTCACTATAGTATAAGCAGGTATAGGGACCAAGTATATTGTACCTCGAGATGGGTTGTATGCGAATAGATCCCTGAAAATCTACGCGTCGTAATTAATATGAGTGTGTGTTTTTGAGTTTTTAAAAAATTATTATAAACTAAAACTAAACTAATTATGCTAAAGAATTGAATTAAACTAATTAACTAAGGGTTGTGTGCAAATATGAATGAGTGATGCTCAGGATAGGAATCCCTACGTATACTAATGGAGCCGGTACATAATCAAAATAACCGTGATGTGCAAGAAATAACCTAAGTATAAGATTGTAAGATGAAAAGCTCAAGAATTAAACCCTAATACTTTATCATATCAATCGACTTCACTAATCCACTAAACAAGTTAATAGATTGTGCTTAATTAAAGAGACCCTCATTTAACTAAGGTGATGCGGTCGTCCTCCCTAAATAAACCGGTAGATGAATAAATCCCTTCTAAACCCTCTCGTTAAGCCTACTAGTTATCAAAGAGTGATAAGGTCGTCTTCTCTCTAACAATCTTCGTACGAAATTCAAAGGTAAATCTGAAATTTATTTTAAGTGTTCATTAATTAAGAGAATTAAAACTAAACATCACGTGTTACCCTAATTATGTACCCACATCCTACTTCTACAAGTTCATCCTTCCCTAAGCATACAAGGGTTTTAGCCGGACATGGTTTTAACGATAACAAAAATAATTAAACAAACAATGAATGAAAACATAATTAATTGAAGTGAAAAACTAAAAAGCATAAACTAGAGTTTTAAAATAAAGAAATTTAATCTAAGAAAGAATATTACTTAAAGATAGAATCAAAAGTTTCACGTAACACGTGTTGCAAAACGAAAGAAAGAAATCCAAAAATCTAAGTCTCAACAATGAATTCGTAACGTAGAAACCTCGATTACACGTAAAATAAGCTTGTTCGACTCCCGGTGCTCTTCTCTCTCCAAAAATGAACTCTAAGTGTGAAGTCGTCCCCAAAAACATGTTCGGAATGAGTATATATATGCATCGGATCGATTCGGAAACTCATGGGCCGGAAAAATGGGTCGGAAGGTCAAAGACCTAGGGCGCTCGAGCGGGTCACGCTCGACCTCAACAGCTCGAATGAAACACGGGCTTGAGTGGGGGCGCTCGAGTTGCTCGAGCTGCCAAAATGTTCTGTAAGTTTGGGCATTCGAGCCCTGCACTCGCTCGAGCGGTGGCGCTCGAGTTGTTCTTTTCTTCAAATAAAGTGATACTTTTCTTCTTTCGAACTAATACCATTCGTATTTCTTCAATATCTTCTCATCCGGGCATCCGTTTGAGTCGATTCAAAGTTCTAGAAACTCTATTTTTCGCCCTCAATTCATCTATAAACATCAAATAGACAAATTCATTAGTTCATGGAAATAGTACTCAATTGACTCTAAATACTCATCGAAATCAAACAAAACACGGGCATTTCGAGCTCCAAAATCTAACAATTTCACGCCTAATCAACCCCCCCAAACTTACCATGTTGCTTGTCCTCAAGCAACGAAATAATAAGTCAAGTGAAATTATTAGGAATAAATCAAAAATCAAATCATGCAAGTAATCGAGCTCAAGTTTAAAAAATCATTCACATGTATACTAACTCACCCCCTTCATCATACTCATGCAATAATAACAAGAAACACAAAGATCAAATATGGATGTGTACTCGATGATGTGTTTCACTCCCTCACAAGTGTATATCAATAATAAGGGACTCACTCAATTAATCAGTCACACTTATTGGCAGTCATAGGCTTGTAAGCACTCTCAACTTCGATCATACTCTAGAAATCAATGCCGAATCAAAAAGGACTTTATCAAGGTTGTAATGTAGGCTCTTTGGACATGTGGGATAACTATATGGGATAAGTGACTCAAGTGAATGGAGAATAGAAAATCAAATTTCAATACTTCAAGACGAGGAACAAAATACTTCAAACATCTTCATTCAATACACTTTTCAATTTCTCTACTTTCAACACTTCCATTTTTCCTTTTCTCTAACTCATTTCACTTTTTACTCACCACACTTTTCTTTTTCTCACATACATATGAGCTCTTTTTTTTTTGCTCATTCTCAAATTTTTCTTGCCCACAGCTCAAAACTTCATCACACCCTTCTTTTATCACAACTCAACCAACATAATTTCTTTTCTCAACTCAACTCAATCCCTCCTCATTCAAACTTTTCCTATTCTCCACTCAAATTGGGACAAAAAGGTTTAGGAACTTGGAATAGTGTTAAAATGTGCTAGCAAATAAAATAGGCTTAAAGCTCAAACTGGCTAACAAGGGATCAATGTTATTGGTAGGGAAATTTTTGGCTAAGTGACTCAACAAATCAACGATGGCCTAAGATCACTTTCGGCATATCAAGCTAGACACAATCAAGAAGCAAGAACACACACAAGTTCTAGAATCCTCTAAGGTGACGACTCACTCACAAATGAAGAGATCAATTTATGCATTAATTTTAATCTCAAAAGGCTCAAATCTCACAGCTTTCACATCCATGCTAGTCCTAGTGAATTCTCACTCTCATTACAGAAGTACTCAAAAGGAAAACTCGTAAGTACACTAGTTCCCTCTCAAAGCAACTCTAACTCCTACATTCACATAATAAAATTTCTAACTCAACTTCACAACTCACCCATACTCATCAAATCATACTCAAGAATAACAATCAGCAAGTAGCAAGGGTTAATAAGCATAAAATGATTCAATCATCTCAATGAGTTCAACACAAATCAAAACCCGATAGTTTGAATAACAATTCCATCACAGCCGCATAATCAACCACATGATTCACACACATCAGTTCACTCTCAAAAGCAAAAAAAAAAAAAAAAAGAGAGAAAAGAGATGGGGGAAATCCCAATGATCAATGATCTGGAGGCGGCGGAGGTTGGTAGTGAGGATGATCAGCTCCCAAATGAGATACGAACAATGACTCCATCCATCGGTACATATCAGAGAACTGATCCTCCATCCGGGCCGATCGTGTATCCATCCTATCTTGGGCAGCACGTAAGTACGTAACATCTGTCTGGAGGTTCTAAATCTGCTGACCCATCCCCGTCCAATCTGCATGTGTCGGGTACCACTGCTCGGGCGAGTGCACCTCTGGTGATTCCATCTCCATCTCTTGCGGGACCTTACCCGCTGCTGCTCCTCCTTCATCAGGTGCTCCTCTCTCATACTCTCGCTCCTCCTCCTCTTGTAAGTCCCGGACTCCACTGCTTGACCCGGCACCACTTGTGCCCTCTTCTCGAGACCTCTTCACCGGCCTCGTATCTCGAAGTCCACTGCTATCCACATCCTCAGTGTACTTGGCCTCGGTCTCGAGGTGTCCCTCTCCATTCATTCCAATATTTTCTTTCTTTTTCCTTTTTAACGATACCAACCTCTTGTTCGGGAGAGGGAACAGGTTATCTTCCTTGTACCTAATACAGTAGGTACCCATCCAATGCTCGAACATCATCATGTTCAGCATCTGCTCAAACCCCAGGTCCATCCCAATGCACGGAGATACAACCGGTACGAACCCCAGGCTCTTCACAAAAATGGAGATCAATCCTCCTCCTCGAATCTTCGAGGTCTTTGCACCAATCTTAAAGGGAACCTCCAAGTGGTGCTCGAGAAAGTTTCTCCCGAAATCATGATCTCTTACGTGCAACAGGCACCAAATCCCGTAAAGTTGCTTAGTCGTCACCGTCCCCGTCTTAGATCGAGCATAGATGGTGTTTCCCAAGATTCTCTCCAAGTATCTCAGGACTGGGTTCCGAATTGCAGACACTCGAGCATTCTATCCTTTGTAGTCTCCTGCCATCCCACCTGTAATCTCTTTCCAGAAGTCATTGGCATTGAACGCCTTAGACACTCGGTTGGACCTAGTCAAGGCTGGAAGTCCGAGAGCGAGGTTAATGGCACCAACCTCACAGTGCTGCCACTCGTTCCTTATCTTGAACTTGAATGAGTTATCATCTTTCCTTTCCACCGTAGCTAGGAATTGTTCCACGAGGTCCGCATTTGTCTCCATCGTCAATAGCATCTCAAAGAAATCTCCTAGATGATTTCTTGTGAAAATCCTCTTGATCTCTTTGTCTATCCCAAATGTCTTTCATGAAGTTGACACTCGGTCGTCGGGTCTTCTCTACCTTCCCAGCTACTAAATTCCATCGGAAGGCCACGTAGCACCAACTTCTCTCAAAGCTCAAATTATCCCACCTTGAGGGCATCAGACCCTTACGCATGAGCTCGTTGGTGATCTCTTCCAATTCCTCTCTCGTCAAATTCCTATCTTCATTCTTCTTTGGAGGAGCCATAGTACCTTGCGAATCAAAACAATTCATGAACATTCAAGAAAATACCAATCATAAAAAGGTAGTTTTTCAACTCACGATTTTCCACATATCAAATATTATCTTCTCAAATCAATCTCAAATGGTCAATCAATCTCAAATCATGTTAATCAAGCTCAAGCCATTTAATTTCGTATCAAAGTTCTCAGGTTGTATTATGCCTAATTCTAAATGAATTCAATCAATTCAACCATCCCAAGTCAATAATGCCCACAACTAAGTCTATCATGAAGTAATATCACAAGAATTATGTAATTTACATGCTCAAGACTCAATTCACATCCATTCACAACTCAATTCAACCCCAAAATTCCATATTTCACAATACCCATGTCAATTCCTACTTTCTCTCTAGAAATTCAGCAAATGTACTCATGCTATTTCGAAATTGAAGCTTAAATTCGTGAACCCATAGCATAGAGACATCATTAAGCAACAACTACGCAACAATCGACAATAGATATGAAAAGCCCCAATTTTTTCTCAAGAACACATAAGCCCTAACTCTATCATACTCAATTCATGCTAAATCCGAGCCTAAACTAAGAATTGAATGAAGAGAATTAGAGAATACATACCTTTTTGTTGAAAAACCGAAGGAATTTATGGAAGAACAAGTGAAAATCGAAGAACTTGGTGTAAATCAGCCAAAATTGCATGCTCAATGTGTGTAAAGTGTGTGAAATGTGTGTTGGAAGGGGTATTTATAGAGGGACGGATGCAAGGGTAAATTTCGAAAGGCGCTCGAGCTGGTTGATTAGTGTCATTATTGCATCATTTTGTTGCTTGATTTGTAAGTTCTTATAAGTATTTGAAGCATAATTGATGTTTATTTGTGCTAAACCGTCCAATTAACTACTCTCCTCGAGTTTGGTGTCATTGTTTAGGAAAATGAGTGAAATATGTCCAAGACTGAAGAAGAGTCGAGCAAGGATATTCAAAGGAAGAAGAATCAAGTCAAAATGCAAGTTGGAATGCAAAGAAGAAGCAAAATATGCCCAAAAAGTGATCATACCGGTTTGCACTCATTGTACCGGTCGATACATAGTGCCCCAAACCGGTATCTTCGCTTCGGAAGCTCAATACCGGTTAAGTATCATTCAGACCGGCCGGTATCAATAGCCCAAACCGGTATCTTGGCTTCGGCAGCATTAGACCGGTTAGCAATGTTCCAGACCGGCCGGTATCAATAGCCCAAACCGGTATCTTGGCTTCGGCAGCATTAGACCGGTTAGCAATGTTCCAGACCGACCGGTATCAAAAGCCCCAAACCGGTACGAACCTCCTCTGCTCGCGAAAAATCAGAAATTTCAACTTTTGGAGGACTTAAATGCAATTTCGGCCAAGGGTTTTTAACCCACATATAAATACCATCTTTCAGAGAATTACAAGGCATTCCCCATCAGATTTCAGATCAAAATTAGGTTAGAGAGAGAGCTCTTCACCATTTCATTTCTCTTCGGTTTTATTTCAAGTTCCAGCTAGGTTTTTCATTAGATTTCGATTATTGTTGCATTCAAGCTCAAGTATGGTTGTAATTGAAGGATGGATTGAAGATGTTGCTGAGTTTTCTTCTTTTTAGGTGTTTTCTACTCTTTATCTTGTTTACCCATTTGTTCAATTTCATTTTAATGGCTATTTCTCTCATTTCAATGAATGTTTTGTTGATTTCTATGATGTCTAGCTAAATTCCTTGTGTTTGGGTGTTTGGAATTACATGGGTAATTAGGTACATGATTTGATTGGAGATTGTTGCTCTAGTTGGAGTTCATTCTCATAGGATTATGGTTTTGATTGTTCGATTGCATGAATTGCTCTTGTAATTTGTATTAGATTGTGTGATTGTCTCAACGAGAGTTGGATGCTTGCATGAAATAGTATGGGTGTGAGTAGTTCATGTGATTTGAGTTAATATTGAGGCATCGCAACGAGAGTTGGGTGTTTTCATTAGAATTACATAATTCCTACATTAGTTGCTTGATTTAGTTATTGGGTAATTAGTGAGGAGAATACAATCCAAGGGTTTTAATTGACGTGTTTGTCTAGGCTTATCAAGTACGATTAATGCGTAATATTTAGTGATTGCTCCTTTTTTATGACCGAAGACTAGAGTGATGATTGCTAATTGAACATGTACTTGATTCTCATGTAAGGAAGAACACCCGAACACCTTTTCACATTTGTCAAGAAACTTAAAAATCTCTTGTTAATTGTTTTTGTTCTTGTTTACTTTCCTTATTTCATTCTAAGTTTTGTTTAGTACTTTCAAAATCAAACAACCTTATCAAAAGTGATTTGCATTACAATTATGTGGCGACGTATATTCCTAGGGCTATGTTCATCAATCTAATCCCTTGGTTCGATATTAAACTTGGTCAAGTGCTTACAACAACAACGAATTCGTGCACTTGCGAGTAGTTGAATTCGTGTTTAACAAATTTAGCAAACAAGTTTTTGGCGCCGTTGCCGGGGATTAATTGATTTGAATATAACTTAGGTCTAGTTGAGCATGATTGATAATGTGTTTAATTTTAATTTGTACTTGATTATTGGATCTTTTGTTCTCACTTTTGATTGATTCTCTAGGTGTGCATGATTACAAGAGCAAGAGGAATTGAGCTAATTCCCTTGGACTTGGAGATCGAAGCTACGGCTAGAAGAAGAAATCGGGAGAGGAATAGGAGAAGAGCTAGAGTCGAAGCAATGGCGAATGTCAATCAGAATCCGAATGCGGAGATTCGTAATGAAGGAAATGAGCGTGGGAGACCAATTAGAGAGTATTTTGAGCCACCGATTCAAAATTATTACGATGGTATAGCCCGACCACCCGTGGCGGCTAATAATTTCGAGATCAAACCCGCTCTCATTGACATGCTCTCAAAGCGACAATTTGGAGGTGATGCCGCACATGAAGATCCCAACCGCCACATTGCTCAATTTCTAGAATATGCCGACACAGTTAAGATGAATGGTGTAAGTGAAGACGCTTGGAGAGCTAGACTCTTTACAGTTACTTTGAAAGGCCGAGCTAAAGACTGGATAGCCTCCTTGCCCAAGGATAGCCTTGATTCGTGGGAGAAATTGTGCAACAAATTCCTTTTAAAGTTCTTCCCTCCCTCGAAGACTCTACAATTCAAGACTCTCATATGTGGATTCCGTCAAAAAGACCATGAAGATATGCATGATGCATGGGAGAGGTTTAATGAACTTCTAAGAAAGTGTCCACAACACGGATTTGTGGATGAACAAATTGTAAGCTTCTTTTATTATGGATGCAATGGGGTGTCAAGGGATAAGTTGGACTCATCAGCGGGTGGATCGTTATTCAAGAAGACGGGGAGAGAAGCCTTAGAATTGATAGATGAAATAACTAGCAACACGGCTAGTTGGACAACTGAAATGGATCTTCCACAGAGAATTGCTCACATACAAGAGGCAGAAACGGTTAAGTCTCTAGCCAAAGTGATGAAGTCCTTGCTCACAAAGGTTGATAGTTTAGTCGAAGGTCAAAAAAAGAACGTGATGAGTGGAAATTTGGATATGCAAAATAGTTTTGAACAATTGGAAGAGGCGAGCTACATGGGAAAGCAACCTTATAACCATGGTAACTTTCAAGGAAACCAACAATTTCCCAATCACAATCCTCAACCCTATCAAAATCGATACCAAAACAATCCACCATTCCAAAACAATGCCCAACAACCACCATTTCAACACCAACCCACACCTCCATTCCCAAATACCAACACTTATAATCCCAACCTTCGAAAACATGAAAACTTTTCCTACTCTAACCCAAAAGCCGCTATAACACTTCCACCGGGGATTGATCCGGGTGCACGAGCACCTCATAGTGAAGGGAAGTCTTCTCTTGAAGATGCGTTGAATACCGCTATCGCTACATTGCATACTTCTAATACCAACATGGGCGTACTCTCCGGCCAAATTCAACAACAAAATGCTAAGACGGAGATGAGATTTGGAAAAATAGAAGAGCAACTAAGCACACTTAGCTCACTTAGCCAACTACCATATGTGGTAGAATCGTTATCCAATCAAGTGAAGAATTTGGAGTTTCAACTTGGGCAAGTGGCATCTTCAAGTGGAAGTGGTGAGAAAGGCAAGTTCCCATCGACAACGGAGGTTAATCCTAAGGAGCATTGCAAGGCTATAGAGCTTAGGAGTGGAATGAAATACGATGGGCCAAGCATGATAGTGGAAGAAAAAGATGAAGAAGTGAAGGAAGTAGAGGAAGAGAAGGCGATAGTGGATGAGAATGAGTTGGTGGATGATCAAGACAAAGAGGAAGAAGAGGAGAAAAAGATTGAGGAAACAAAGGAAAAGTGGGTGCCCAAGTGGAAGAAAGCAAAAGAGGCAAGAGAAAAACAAGAAGAGGTGGAGTGTGATGAATGGGGAGTTCCAAAAACTCTTGTTCCACCACCATACCCTCAAAGGTTTATGAAGAAGAAGATCGATGAGAAGTTCTCCAAGTTTTTAGAGGTGTTCAAGAAAGTAACCATAAAAGTCCCTCTACTTGAGGCCTTGGAAGAGATGCCTACATATGCAAAATTTCTCAAGGATCTAATTTCGAAAAAGAGAAAACCCGAGGAAAGGGAGACAATCAACTTAACTTTGGAGTGTAGTGCTCTATTGCAAAGACATTTGCCACCGAAGTTAAAGGACCCGGAAGTTTCACTCTTCTATGCGAATTGGGGAACCAAGAGAAGAGGCATGCTTTATGCGATCTTGGAGCAAGTATCAACCTTATGCCTTTGTCGATATTCAACCGATTGAAGATTGGAGAGATCAAGCCCACTTCAATGACACTTCAATTAGCGGATCGTTCGTTTACTTATCCTAAGGGGGTAGTTGAAGATGTCCTAGTAAAGGTTGACAAGTTTGTTTTTCCTGCGGATTTTGTAGTCTTGGACATGGAAGAAGATGATCTTGTACCATTGATTTTGGGGAGGCCCTTCCTTGCAACCGCTCGAGCGGTCGTGGATATGTTTACCGGAAAAATCACTTTGAAGTTGGATAAAGAAGAGATCACTTTTGACATATACAATGCTATGAGACATCCCAATGATGATCATGAATGTAAAACAATTGATGTGCTTGAGCATTGTGTGCAAGAAGTGTTGGAAAATTCTCTCAACCCTCTCTATCCTAACATTTTCACTAATCCTATCTTTGAGGATAATGTTAATGATTCTTCTCTTATTTGTCTTGATAGGTGCAATGATGGAAATGAGGATATGATCCAAATTTGGGAAAGAAAGAAACCATTTCTACCATTGAGGATACCCGTGGAAGGAGTTCTACAAGAGGAGAAGAAGCAAGGTCTAAAACCATTACCGGAACACTTGAAGTATGCCTATCTTGGTGAAGGTGAAAATTTTTCGGTAATCGTATCTTCTACTTTGAATGATCATGAGTTGCATGCTTTACTTGATGTACTGAGGAAGCACAAATCTGCCATAAGTTGGTCTATTAGTGATATAAAAGGCATTAATCCCGCTATTTGCATGCATCATATTCGTTTAGAGAAAGATAGGAAACCTATTGTGCAAAGTCAAAGGCGTGTGAACCCTATTATGCAAGAAGTAATTAGGAAAGAAATTTTGAAATTCCTTGATGCTAATATGATATTTCCTATCTCGGATAGTGAATGGGTTTCACCGTTGCATGTGGTATCTAAAAAATGGGGGATGACGGTCATGAAAGGGGATAATAATGAATTGATTGCAACTAGGATAGCCACGGGGTGGCGTGTTTGTGTGGATTATCGTGAATTGAACAAAGCTACATGTAAAGATCACTTTCCCTTGCCCTTTATGGATCAAATGTTGGATAGGTTGAGTGGATTTTCTCATTATTGTTTCTTGGATGGATACTCCGGGTACAACCAAATCATGATTGCCCCGGAGGATCAAGAAAAGACAACATTTACATATTCGTATGGCATCTTTGCATGGAGGAGGATGCAGTTTGGGCTTTGTAATGCCCCGGCTACCTTCCAACGTTGTATGATGGCCATCTTTCATGATCTTATTGAGAACATTATGGAAGTGTTTATGGATGATTTCTCTATTTTTGGAAACTCGTTTCATTCGTGCTTGCATAATTTAGATGTTGTTTTACAAAGGTGTGAAGATACTAACCTTGTTTTGAATTGGGAAAAATGTCATTTTATGGTTCATGAAGGAATTGTGTTAGGACATCATGTGTCGGAAAAAGGTTTACAGGTTGATCATGCCAAAGTGGTGGCGATTGATAAATTGCCCCCACCAACCACGGAGAAAGGGATAAGGTCGTTCCTTGGCCATGCGGGGTTTTATCGTCGATTTATAAGGGATTTTTCTAAACTCTCTAAACCCCTTTCTCATTTGTTAGAAAAAGATGTTCCGTTCGATTTTAATGATGAGTGTTTGATTGCTTTTAGGGCTCTAAAAGAGGCTTTGGTATCATCCCCTATCTTGATTAGCCCAGATTGGACCGAGCCGTTCATTCTAATGTGTGATGCAAGCGATCATGCCATGGGAGTAGTTCTTGGGCAAATACGAGAGAAGACATTTAGAGCTATTTACTATGCCTCAAAGACGTTCAATTCGGCCCAAGTGAACTACACAATAACTGAAAAAGAATTGCTTGCCGTAGTTTATGCCGTAGATAAGTTTCGCTCGTATATCCTAGGAGGAAGGACGATTGTCTACACTCATCATGCTGCAATCAAATATTTGATGAGTAAGAAAGAGGCTAAACCACGGTTGATTCGGTGGGTACTTCTACTTCAGGAATTCGACATTGAGATTCGATATAAAAAAGGGAGCGAAAATGTCATCACCGACCACTTATCAAGACTTGAAAGGGAGGAGGAGTACGTTGATCTAGAGGGAGAAGTCCAAGATGAATTCCCGGACGAAAAGCTTTTTGAGATAGAAGAGTTGGAAGTAGTTGACGTGCATCCTATTATGAAGGTCGGAGTGGAAGTTCCTTGGTTTGCGGATTTTGCTAACTATTTAGCTTGTGGGAGACTACCAAATGACATGAACTCATATGATAAAAAGAAGTTTTTGAGAGATGTCAAGGGATACATATGGGACGATCCCATTCTTTTTAAAAGAGGTGTTGACTCTATCATTAGAAGATGTGTGCCACAAGAAGAAGTTGAGGCTATTTTAACGCATTGTCACTCTATGCCGAGTGGAGGTCACTTCGGGGGTGATAAAACAGCGAGGAAGGTATTGCAATCGGGATTTTATTGGCCTACTCTTTTCAAGGATAGTCATTTGTTCGTTCAAAGGTGTGATAGATGTCAACGAATGGGGACAATTACCAAACGAGATGAAATGTCATTGACCATTTTCTTGGAGGTCGAGTTATTTGATGTGTGGGGGATGGATTTCATGGGGCCATTTCCTCCATCGTTTGGATTTCTTTATATACTTGTGGGAGTGGATTATGTTTCCAAGTGGGTCGAGGCCATTCCAACCAAGAAAAATGATGCACAAGTGGTGATTCAATTTCTCAAGAAGAATATTTTCTCTCGTTTTGGGGTACCAAGAGCTCTTATTAGTGATGGAGGATCACACTTCGTAAACAAGATCATGGAGAGATTGCTAGAGAAATATGGGGTGAAACACAAGGTTGCTACATCATATCATCCCCAAACAAATGGGTTGGCGGAAGTTTCCAATCGTCAAATCAAGCAAATTTTGGAGAAAACCGTTAAAACAAATCGGAAGGATTGGGCCATTAATTTGGATGATGCATTGTGGGCTTATAGGACCGCTTACAAAACTCCATTGAACATGTCTCCCTATCAACTTGTCTTTGGAAAGTCTTGTCATCTTCCCGTGGAGTTGGAACACAAAGCTTATTGGGCTATTCGTCGTTTAAATTGGGATAGTGATAAAGCGGGGGAGAATCGAATTCTCCAACTTCATGAGTTGGAAGAATTCCGAACTAATGCATATGAGAGTTCGAGAATTTTCAAGGAAAAAACGAAGAAGTGGCACGATCAAAAACTCAAGCCAAAGGATTTTCAAGAGGGTGATCAAGTGCTCCTTTTTAATTCTCGCTTGAAGTTGTTCCCGGGCAAGCTTAAGTCTAGATGGAGTGGTCCTTTCATTGGTACCGCTCAAGCTCAATCAGTCGAGCGATAAATGCACTCGAGTGGGGGCGCTCGAGCGCCCGAAACTTTCTGTAAGTTTGGGCATTCGAGCCCTGCCCTTGCTCGAGCGGCCCTTCCTCCAAAATGCTGACATGAGGCCCAAAACTCGAAAATACAACACGAAACATGCACGAAACCTTCATCTAACACTTCTAAACATGAACTAACCTGATAACTCCTCGATTTAAGCCAAGTCGCTCATTCGATCGAGGAGTTGGGGTCTCTTCCCAACGTGCAATTCATCTCAACCATTCAACTCATACTTATGCTCACTCTCAATTCGATTCGATTATCTTCATGCATCAATATTTTCGAAAAATTTGACCAATTTTTCATTAGAATTTCGTGTACAAACTCGAAATACGAATGCACACCACCCCAAACTTTGTTCTTGCTACGCAATAATAAAGTTTGAAAAGAATGAGTACGAACGAGTAAGTACACTAAATTCTCATGAACTTAAATCCCTATTAATGCAAAGTAATGAATGAATAAAAACATCACTCCCCAAACTTCGACTTTTCAAAGAGGTCTATGTTTGGGGTTCGGGTTACCTCATACACTAACAATCGAATGCTCCTCTACTCGACACATCTCCAACTTCATGAATTGCTTTTCCTTAGGCTCACTCACTCGAATCAAGCACCACGAACCAAGCCTACACCAAAAATCTCAACAAACGAGGTTAACATATACGATTCAAAAAACGACAAAACAAACAAAACACATAAAAGCAAGTAAAAATGGGTTGCCTCCCATTTAGCGCTAGTTTTAAGGTCCTAATGCCGAACCGAGCTCGAAGGAGCTCACGGAACTTGAGACTCTAAAATACCTCCCTTATTCTCATAAGAGAAGTTGTAGAATTTCTTTACTCGATGCCCGTTCACCATGAATCCATGTCCATCCTCCTTCTCCACTTCAAGGAATCCACTCTTATGAACTTTCCTCACAACATACGGGCCGTTCCACTTGGACTTGAGCTTTCCACCAAACAACTTCATCCTCGAATTGAATACAAGGACTTGATCTCCCACTTGGAACTCCTTTTTCCTCAATCAAGCATCATGCCATCTCTTAGTCTTCTCCTTGAAAATTCGGGCATTCTCATAGGCACTATCTCGAAACTCCTCCAACTCATGCAATTGAAGTAATCTCTTCTCACCCACCAAGGCACTATCAAAATTCAGCTTCTTAATTGTCCAATACGCCTTATGCTCCAACTCCACGGGCAGGTGACATGCCTACCAAGAGGGGTTTTGAAAGCTGTCCTATACGCCCACAGTGCATCATCAAGCTTCAATGCCCAATCCTTCCTACTAATGCTCACCGTCTTCTCAAGGATCTTCTTGATTTGACGATTCGATACCTCTGCAAGACCGTTGGATTGAGGATGATAAGCAATAGAGACTCGATGACTTACCTTATATTTTGACAGCAACTTCTCCATCCACTTGTTCACAAAGTGACTACCCCCATCACTAATTAAAGCTCCTGGGACTCCATATCTAGTAAAAATATTCTTCCTCAAGAACTCAATCACCACTCGGGAGTCATTTACTCTTGTAGGGACAACTTCAATCCACTTTGAGACGTAATCGACGCACACGAGAATATACAAGAATCCATTGCTAGGAGGAAATGGATCCATGAAATCTATCCCCCATACATCAAATACCTCGACTTCCATGAATACGTGCAGCGGCATCTCGTCCCTCTTAGTAATAGAGCCAAATCGTTGGCACTTATCATACCTTCTTACCCATTCCATGCAATCTTTCAAGAGAGTCGGCCAATAAAAACTAGATTGAAGCACCTTCCTTCCGGTCTTCTCTCCACCCAAATGTCCTCCACATGGCAAGGCATGACAATGCCTTATGATATCACTCCACTCCTCCTATGGCACACACCTTCTCAACACATGATCAATCCATCTTTTGAACAAGTATGGATCGTCCCAAATAAATTCCCGAACTTTCTTCAAAAATGCCTTCCGGTGCACCGAGTCCATCTCCGTCGGCAACTCTCCACTTGCTAAATAATTAACATAATCAGCAAACCACGACATTTTTCCTTCAACTCAATATACCGGAATATCCCCTAAACCAAACAACTTCTCGTCCAGAAATCTATCGTTCACCTCTCGATCTTCCACTGTGTTTTCCTTTGTAAGCTCCAACCTCGAAAGATGATTGGCTATCACGTTCTCACATCCCTTCTTTTCTTGAATCTCAACATCGAATTCCTGAAGTAATAGGATCCAACGAATGAGAAGGGGCTTTGCATCCTTTTTGCTCATAAGGTACCGAATCGCTGCGTGGTCCGTATATACTATTGTTTTTCGTCCTTACTAGGTAGGGCCAAAATTTATCAAAGGCATACACGACCGCTAACAGCTCATTTTCGGTTGTAGTGTAATTCACTTGACAGAATTCAACATCTTTGAGGCATAGTATATAGCGTGAAAATACTTCTCACGAATCTGCCCCAAAGCAACCCCCATCGCAAAGTCACTCGCATCACACATAAGCACAAACGGGCTAGACCAATCCGGGGTCACAAGTATCGGGGCATTCACCAACGCTTCTTTCAACCTGTTAAAAGCAACTAAACACTCATTAGTAAACTCAAAGGCGACTTCTTTTTCAAGAAGCCGTGAAAGGGGTTTAGCCATTTGTGAAATGTCTTTTATGAAACGTCTATAGAATCCCGCATGTCCTAGAAATGACCGAATCCCCTTCTCGGTCAAAGGTGGTGGAAGCTTCTCAATAGCAATCACCTTTGCCTTATCAACCTGGATACCTTTCAAGGACACATGATGTCCAAGAACAATACCCTCTCTCACCATGAAGTGACACTTCTCCCAATTTAGCACCAAGTTCGTCTCTTCACACCTAATCAACACAACTTCAAGATTGATTAGACATTTATCAAACGACTCCCCGTAGACGGAGAAGTCGTCCATGAAAACCTCCATAATCTTTTCTATAAACCCATGAAAGATAGCCATCATACACCTTTGAAAGGTGGCGGGTGCATTACACAACCCAAACGACATTCTCCTAAAAATAAATGTCCCATAGTAGCAGGTGAAGGTGGTTTTCTCTTGATCCTCGGGGGCTATCATGATCTGATTATACCCCGAATACCCATCTAAAAAATAATAATACTCAAAACTACCTAATCTATCAATCATCTGATCAAGGAACGGTAGAGGAAAATGATCCTTACACGTTGCCTTGTTCAACTCCCTATAATCTACACACACACGCCATCACGTCACTAATCTAGTGGCTACCAATTCATTAGACTCAGTCTTAATCACCGTGGTACCCCCCTTCTTAGCAACTACGTGTAACAGACTCACCCATGGACTATCAGAAATCGCAAAGATCATGTTGCTATCTAACAACTTTAAAACATCCTTATGTATTACCTCTTGAATTACCGGATTAACTCTACGTTGATTTTGCACTACAACTTTTCTATCCTCTTCTAATCTAATCCTATGCATGCAAATGGAAGGACTAATTCCCTTAATATCCGCGATCGACTATCCTATAGCAGATTTGTGCTTACGAAGCACTACTAAAAGTCTCTCGAGGTTACTTATCTTTTCCATCATTGCCATCAATAGCTTCCTCGTTCCCTCATTCTCCTCCAACTGACATGCTCTCTGAAATTCTGGGTTCCCGTTCCATTGCCTGGTATTCGTGATAATATTATCAACGATCTCTCTGCATCTAGTTGTACCATGATTCAGAAATGCTCCACTAGCACATGCATCAAGATGGGCTTGACTAGCCTTGTTGGATCCACTGTAGAAGAAAGTCATGATATCCCCCTCATTGTACCCGTGCTGCGGGCACTCAATAAGCATGTTAGACTATCTCTCCCAAGCCTGACGTAGGTCCTCTCCTGGCTTCTGTCGGAAAGACGAGATCTCTATCCTTGCTCTGATTGTTCTCGAAGGAGGGTAGAATCGCTCGAGGAACAGACGCTCGAGCTCAGCCCATGTGGTTATAACTCCCCGTGGGAGCGTGTTATCATACCACTCTTTTGCTATTCCCGTTAAAGAGAATGAGAACAGCCTGAGCCTCTTGGCATCTTCGGATATACCGTTATAATTGAAAGTCGAGGCAATCATCATAAAATTCCTCAGATGGGTATGAGGATTCTCCTTCCCGACCTCCCCCTTGAATTGATTCTCGGTAAGAAGCTTCAGGATCCCTGGGGAGATAGAGAAGTTGTTCGCCTCTACAGGAGGCAATGCTACTCCATCGTAATACCGTTGCGGCTATGCCGCAAACCTTCCTCGGATAGCCATGTTCTGATCGGCGTTCTGAGGAACATGCTGAGGATAGAAGGGTGGTATAGGTACTTGTTGGACTGGTGGTTAGTTATAAGCAGGAGGTGGAGGATACGGGTATGGTGGATAAGGATATGGTGGGTATGGGTAAGGATAAGGTGGGTTGTTTTGTGGGTAGACAGGGTTATTCTGAGGATTTTGGATAAAATTGTGAGCTGGATTATTTTGACCATGTGTACCCGGGTTTTGGCTCTGGCTTTCCCCTGACGGAACTTGATTCTTACTGCTATTCCCTCCAGTGCCCGCAACCCGGTCCACTGCCTGATTAAACTCACCTGCAACATCATCCAACTCATTACTGATGTCCATGTTATCGTTCTCTCCTCCGGCATTATTCATCCTTTTTAAAAAGGCTCAGTTTCTTCTTGCTATTGTCTCAGGATCAAGCTGTATTCTCTCTTCGCTCATTTCATCTTGCGAGCGTGTTTTCATAAACCAAAAATACTAACAAAAGAATTAAAACGCAACTGCCGAACACGTAAGAATTAACAGAAAAATAAAGCACTCACTACTAACTACTAAGCTATCTACAAGTCCTATTCAAATAACATACCGCTCGAGCGAATTGCTCGAGCGCCCAAAACATACAGTGTGATTTCAGCGCTCGACCGGCTCGAGCGGAACCGCTCAAGCGATTGTGTCATTCGAGCTACACTGCTCGAGCGGGACCGCTCGAGCATTTTGCTCGAGCAACCTTGGATTTTTCCCTCCGGATGCGTATTTTCGGCCCATTAACTCCCGTTTCGACCCGTGCCTATATATACCTCTTCCAAACATGTTTTGAAGGACCCCCGAACGTTAGAAATAATTTTAGACTTAGTTTTTGGAGAGGAAGGAGAGGTGCAAGCTTTATTTACATTTTGTTGAGGTTTTTCATACGAATTCTTAGTTTATTTTCGTTTATTAGTTCTTTACGTTAGTTTGATTTCTTTAAACACTTTGAAACTTCGTTTTAAGTAATTAAATTTCAGTTCTTAGAATTATTTTCTTTTAAAACCCTAGTTCATGTTTCTTATTTTCTTAGTTCAATTCATTATGTTTATGTTCGTTGTTTCTTCTATTGCTTTTATTTTTGTTAAAACCATGTCCGGCTAAAACCCTTGCATGCTTAGGGTAGGATGAACTCGTAGAAGTAGGATGTGGGTACGTAATTAGGGTAATTTGTGACGTTAGTTTTAATTCTCTTGATTAATGAATTCTTATAATTAATCTGAACTTTACCTTTGAATTTAGTACGAAAGTGTTAGAGAGAGGACGACCGCATCACTCAATAACAATTAGTAGTCTTAACGAGAAGGTTTAGGAAAGGTTAATTCATCTACCGGTTTAGCGAAGGAGGACGACCGCATCACCTTAGTTAAATTAGGGTCTCATTAATTAAGCACAATCTAGTAACTTGTTAGTAGATTCATGAAGTCGAGTGTTAGGGTAAAGTATTAGGGTTTAGAATCTTGAGCTTTCACCTTGCATTCTTAGACTTAGGTTAATTCTTGTGTGTCACAGTTATTTTGATTATGTACCTGCTCCGTTAGTATACGTAGGGATTCCTATCCTGAGCATCACCATCTCATACTTGCATATACACCTTAGATACTTAGTTTAATTTTCCTTTTGCATTCGTAGGATAATTGAGTTTAGTTTAATTAATCTTTCCAAAAAACCCAAAAACACACACTCATATTAACTACGACGCGTAGATCTTCAGGGATCTATTCGCATATACACCATCCCTTGGGTTCGATACTACTTGGTCATTATACTTACTCTTACTACAGTGAACCCGTCCGCTTGCGGGTGAGCGACTAGTAGAAGTTAGTAAAATCGCTCCATTAACTTGAAGCGATTTTACTAACTTCTACTAGTCGCTCACCTGCAAGCGGACGGGTTCACTGTAGTAAGAGTAAGTATAATGACCAAGTAGTATCGAACCCAAGGGATGGTGTATATGTGAATAGATCCCTGAAGATCTACGCGCCGTAGTTAATATGAGTGTGTGTTTTTGGGTTTTTTGGAAAGATTAATTAAACTAAACTCAATTATCCTACGAATGCAAAAGGAAAATTAAACTAAGTATCTAAGGTGTATATGCAAGTATGAGATGGTGATGCTCAGGATAGGAATCCCTACGTATACTAACGGAGCAGGTACATAATCAAAATAACTGTGACACACAAGAATTAACCTAAGTCTAAGAATGCAAGGTGAAAGCTCAAGATTCTAAACCCTAATACTTTACCCTAACACTCGACTTCACGAATCTACTAACAAGTTACTAGATTGTGCTTAATTAATGAGACCCTAATTTAACTAAGGTGATGCGGTCGTCCTCCTTCGCTAAACCGGTAGATGAATTAACCTTTCCTAAACCTTCTCGTTAAGACTACGAATTGTTATTGAGTGATGCGGTCGTCCTCTCTCTAACACTTTCGTACTAAATTCAAAGGTAAAGTTCAGATTAATTATAAGAATTCATTAATCAAGAGAATTAAAACTAACGTCACAAATTACCCTAATTACGTACCCACATCCTACTTCTACGAGTTCATCCTACCCTAAGCATGCAAGGGTTTTAGCCGGACATGGTTTTAACAAAAATAAAAGCAATAGAAGAAACAACGAACATAAACATAATGAATTGAACTAAGAAAATAAGAAACATGAACTAGGGTTTTAAAAGAAAATAATTCTAAGAACTGAAATTTAATTACTTAAAACGAAGTTTCAAAGTGTTTAAAGAAATCAAACTAACGTAAAGAACTAATAAACGAAAATAAACTAAGAATTCGTATGAAAAACCTCAACAAAATGTAAATAAAGCTTGCACGTCTCCTTCCTCTCCAAAAACTAAGTCTAAAATTATTTCTAACGTTCGGGGGTCCTTCAAAACATGTTTGGAAGAGGTATATATAGGCACGGGTCGAAACGGGAGTTAATGGGCCGAAAATACGCATCCGGAGGTAAAAATCCAAGGTTGCTCGAGCAGTGTAGCTCGAATGACACAATCGCTCGAGCGGTTCCGCTCGAGCCGGTCGAGCGCTGAAATCACACTGTATGTTTTGGGCGCTCGAGCAATTCGCTCGAGCGGTGGCGCTCGAGCTGCTCGAGCGCAAGAAAAGTTCTGTACGTTTAGGCACTCGAGCAATGCGCTCGAGCGGTGGCGCTCGACCTAGTCACTCGAGTGACTTCCAACTCATCCAACTAATACTTTTCCTCATCCGCACTAATACCAATCGTATTTCTTCGATATCTTCTCATCCGGGTATCCGTTTGAGTCGATTCAAAGTCCTACGAACTCCGTTTTTCGTCCTCTATTCACCTATGAGCATCAAAGAGACAAATTCATCAATGTGTAGAAATAATGCTTAATTGACTCTAAATACTCGATAAACTCGACCAAGATTGGGTATTTCAAGCTACGAATCATGACAATTTCACGCCTAATCAACCCCCCCAAACTTACCATGTTGCTTGTCCTCAAGCAACGAAAGAATAAGTCAAGTGAAATTGTTAGGAATGAGTCAACGAATCAAATCATGCAAACAAATGAACTCGAGCTTCAAAAGTCAATCACCCATATACTCACTCATTTTCTTTTATCGTACTCATGCAACAACAACAAGACCCACCAAGATCAAACATGGATGTGCACTCAACGATGTGTTTCACTCCCTCACAAGTGTATATCAATGATAAATGACTCACTCAACAATCAATCACACATATCGGCAGCCATAGGCTTGTAAGCACTCTCAACTCCGACCATACTCTAGAAATCAATGCCGAATCAAAAAGGACTTTTCTCAAGGTTGTAATGTAGGCTCTTTGTACAGGTGGGATAACAATATAAGGTAAAGTGACTAAAGTGAATGGAGAATAGAAAATCAAACTTTGGCACTTCGAGATTAGGAACAGACTACTTCAAACATTTTCAATCAACACCCTTTCAACTCCATACTCTCAACACTTCAAATTTTTTTCTTTCTCACTCTTTCACTTTTTTTTTTCTCTTTTTTTTTTCCGCACAAACACATGAGCTCATTTTTTTCTTTTTGCTCATTCTCAATTTTCTTTCTCTTTTTCCCACATCTCAAAACTTCATCACACCTTCTTCTCATATTCACTCAACAAACAACCTTTTCCTTTTTCACTCAATTCACTTCCTTCACATTCACACTTTCCTATTCTCCACTCAAATTGGGATAAAAAGGCTTAGGAATTGGAATAGTGTTCATATGTGCTAGCAAATAAAATAGGCTTTAGGCTCAAATGGGCTAACAAGGGATTCAATGTCATTGGTAAGGAAATTTTTTGGCTAAGTGACTCAATAAAAACAAAGATGGCCTAAGATCACATTCGGCATATCAAACTAGACACAATCAAGAAGCAAGAGCACACACAAGTTCTAGCATCCTCTAAGGTGACGATCCACTCACAAACGAAGAGATCAATTTATGCATTTAAATCTCATAAGGCTCAAATCTCACAGCTTTCACATCCATGCTAGTCCTAGTGCATTCTCACTCTCATCACACAAGTACTCAAAAGAAAAATTCACAAGCATACAAGTTCTTTCTCAAATCAGCTCAAACTCAAACACTCACACAAAAGAATTTCTAACTCACTCTTACAACTCACTCTACTCATCAAATCATACTCAAAGATAGCAATCAACAAGCATAAGATGATTGATAGGCATGAAATATGCAATCGCGAGTCAAATCAAAATCACCCCAAGGAGTATCTCAACTAACCAATAACCAATCAAACTCAACTCAAAGATAAGGGCATGCATGCATGTGCAATGTAATCATAAAACAAATAAAAAACTCCACCCCCCCCCCAAACTTCGACCTTGCTAGAGGTCTAAGTTTGGGGTTGTGGGTTACCTCAACCAAATAATTCAATTTCTCTCAATAGCTTTGCACATTCCCTTGTCTCAAGTTGGTTCCTTCAATCTCCACTTCTTTGATACCTTTACTCCTTTAGAGACAAGCCTACAAGCAACTTACTCAAATACGAGGTTAAACATACGACTCAACAACATCCTAGTAACATAAAAGGAAAATAACTAAAAACACTCAAAAGCAAATAAAAAATGGGTTACCTCCCATTCAGCGCTATTTTTAAGGTCCTCATGCCGGACCTAGCTCAAAGGAGCTTATGGGACATCATACTCAAATTTACCTCCCTTACTCTCATAAGAGTGGTGTTTGAACTCCTTTCCTTGATGCCCTTCCATCATGAGTTCCTTTGCTTCCTCCCCCACCTCAAGTGGTATAGGTCTCAACTCCTTCTCACCTTTATCTGGAGGAGTCTTACCAAACAATTTCTTGAGTTTGGACTTTTCCTTCTTAACTCCTCCTTTTCCCTCTAACTGGACCACGTCCACTTTCTTCACCTCTTCATCCTTCAACTTCTTCAATTCATCCCTATCAAAAGAGTCAAGATCATAATGCCCATGGGTTAAATAATCACGTGAAGGACTAACAAAATCATGAATATCAGAAGGATTAGGGATAGAAGGCGTGTCTTCAACACGAGGATCAATTGCATCCATGCAATACAAGCTCTCATCATCCCTCGGGTGTTTCATGGCTTCATATAGGGAGATCTTCACTTCTTGATCATCAACCTTCAGCGTAATCTTCCCGTTTGCCACATCTAGCACCATCCCCGCCGTAGCTAAGAACGGTCTTCCCAAGATCAGGGGCACGTGCTCATCTTCCTCCATCTCTAGCACTACAAAGTCGGCTGGAAAAATGTGATCTCCAACTCTCACTAGGACGTCTTCAACCACACCTTGAGGTCTAGTAATAGACCGGTCGGCAAGTTGAAGCATCATCATTGTGGGTTGAAGTTCAACACCTTCCAACTTCTTGAAAAGCGACAGTGGCATCAAATTAATGTTCGCCCCGAGGTCGCACAACGCTCCCTTCTTGATCCCGTTCCCGATATCACATAGGATCGTGAAACTACCGGGATCCTTCAGCTTTGGTGGAAGCGCCTTGTGCACTAATGCACTCACCTCGTGGTTCAGCTGCACCAACTTCGGCTCATCCACTCGCCGTCTCTTCGCGATCAAGTCCTTCAGAAACTTGGCATAGTGCGGCATCTGTTCCAAAGCATCATAAAAAGGAATATTAATATGCAATTGTTTAAAAACATCAAGGAACTTAGCAAATTTTTCATCAAGCTTCTTTTTCATGAAGCGCTGTGGATACGGGATGGGTATCACAGATTTGGGTACCCCCCATTCATCTCTTTCTGTTTCTTTCACTTTCTCCCTTGCTTCATTTGCTTTCTTCCACTTTGGAACTCTCTCAACCTCCTCCCTTTCCTTGCCCTTCTGGGACTCATCCATATCTTCATGCCTCTCAATCCCTTCACTTTCAATCCCCTTCTCAACTTGGGGCGTCTCAGAATCAGCAGACATCTGAGGCCCTTCATAGTTGGTTCCACTTCTAAGCTGGATCGCCTTGCAATGCTCTTTCGGGTTCCCTTCCGGCATTCTATTCACTGACTTTGCAATTTGGCTCATCTGGAGCTCTAAAGAAGTGAACCTTCGATTGTTCTCTTGTTGAGTTCTAGTCCACTCAACATTCATCTTCTGGAGCTCTTGATCACGATGATCACCCTTCTTATGCAACTCCTTCATATCGTACTCCAAGGATGACAACCGCTTGCTCCCTTCCTCCACCTTCTGAAGGATCGCTCTCAACATCTCTTCGGTTGATGCACCGCCTTCTCCACCAGGAGGTTTAGACCCCGGATCAACACCTGCAGGAACAGTAACACCAGCTTTTGGGTTAGCATAAGAAAAGTTATCATTCTTCCTCCATGTGTTTTGAGGAGGCTGCTGGCCTCCTTGAACTCCTTGTGTGTTCCTCCATTGATTTTGAAGTGGCTGAGGGCCTGGAGGCACAAATGGTTGGCCATAAGAAGGCCTTCCATACTGATTACCACCTTGGTAGCCATTCTGATTGTAATACGGACCTTCCATGTAATTGGCTACCTCTTGCTGTCCACTGGGTTGGTCTACTCTCTCATTCTCTACTACATGCTCTCCACTCAAACTCTTTCCCAACTCGAGGTTGTTGATCTTTTCCATCATGGCCATCAGCAGCCTTCTCGTTCCTTCTCCCTCTTCAACCTGATGCACTCTCTGCAAATCTGCATCTCCACTCCAAGCACCGGCATTCGTGACAATGTTGTCCACGATTTCCCTACACCTCTCTATGCCTTGGTTCAAGAATGCTCGGCCCGCACAAGCGTCTAAATGGTCTTGCCCCGCCTTGTTGGCACCACTGTAGAAGAATGCCATAATATCCCCCTCATTGTACCCGTGCTGCGGGCACTCAATCAGCATGTTTGAGTATCTCTCCCACGCTTGGCGTAAATCCTCTCCGGACTTCTGGCGAAAGGACGAGATCTCAATTCTAGCCTTGATCGTCCTAGATAGAGGGTAGAATCGCTCGAGGAACAGACGCTCGAGCTCGGCCCAAGTGGTATTACCTCCCCGCGGGAGCGTATTATCGTACCACTCCTTGGCTATTCCCGTCAATGAGAATGGGAACAGCCTAAGCCTCTTGGCATCTTCATACATGCCATTGTAATTAAATGTTGAGGCTATCATGAGAAAACTCCTCAGATGTGTATGAGGATTTTCCTTCCCGATCACCCCCTTGAACTGATTCTCGGTAAGTAACTTTAAAATCCCCGGGGATATCGAGAAGTTGTTCGCCTCAACTGGAGGCAAAGCCACTCCATCATAGTACCGCTATGGCTGCGCTGCAAACCTCCCTCGAATAGCCATATTGTGATCTACGTTCTGAGGAACGTGGTGAGGATTAGCAGCAGGTACTGGTACTTGTTGGGGTGGTGGTGGGTAAACAGGTGGTTGATTATAGACTGGTGGTGGATGGTATGGATATGGTGGGTAAGGATAAGGTGGGTATGGGTAATGTTGGTATACTGGGTTGTTAAAAGGGTTATTTGGGTTTTGTGGGTAAGCAGGGTTGTTATGAGGATTATGGACAAGGTTCTGAGCTGGATTCCCTACGTTTTGTGTATCCGGGTTTAGACTCTGGCTATCCCCTAATGGAATTTGATTCTGGCTACCACTAACTCCAGTGCCTTCAACTCGGTCTACTGCCTGATTGAAATCGTTGGCAGCATCGTCCAACTCATTATTGATATCCATTGGTTCCTTTCCTAAGTCGGCAGCGTTCATCCTTCTCAAGAAGGCTCGGTTCCTTCTGGCTATTGTCTCAGGGTCCAACGGTATTCTCTCTTCGCTCGTATTGCCTTGTGAGCGTGTTTTCATAAACCTGACACACTAGCAGAAGGGTCAAAACACAACTGCCGATTGAATACAAATAAAAAATAAAAACAGAAAATAAATCACCCACTACTAACTACTAAGCTATCTACAAGTCCTATTCTAAAGCATACAACGCCATCCCCGGCAACGGCGCCATTGACTTGAAGCGATTTTACTAACTTCTACTAGTCGCTCACCCGCAAGCGGACGGGTTCACTGTAGTAAGAGTAAGTATAATGACCAAGTAGTATCGAACCCAAGGGATGGTGTATATGCGAATAGATCCCTGAAGATCTACGCGTCGTAGTTAATATGAGTGTGTGTTTTTGGGTTTTTTGGAAAGATTAATTAAACTAAACTCAATTATCCTACGAATGCAAAAGGAAAATTAAACTAAGTATCTAAGGTGTATATGCAAGTATGAGATGGTGATGCTCAGGATAGGAATCCCTACGTATACTAACGGAGCAGGTACATAATCAAAATAACTGTGACACACAAGAATTAACCTAAGTCTAAGAATGCAAGGTGAAAGCTCATGATTCTAAACCCTAATACTTTACCCTAACACTCGACTTCACGAATCTACTAACAAGTTACTAGATTGTGCTTAATTAATGAGACCCTAATTTAACTAAGGTGATGCGGTCGTCCTCCTTCGCTAAACCGGTAGATGAATTAACCTTTCCTAAACCTTCTCGTTAAGACTACTAATTGTTATTGATTGATGCGGTCGTCCTCTCTCTAACACTTTCGTACTAAATTCAAAGGTAAAGTTCAGATTAATTATAAGAATTCATTAATCAAGAGAATTAAAACTAACGTCACAAATTACCCTAATTACGTACCCACATCCTACTTCTACGAGTTCATCCTACCCTAAGCATGCAAGGGTTTTAGCCGGACATGGGTTTAACAAAAATAAAAGCAATAGAAGAAACAACGAACATAAACATAATGAATTGAACTAAGAAAATAAGAAACATGAACTAGGGTTTTAAAAGAAAATAATTCTAAGAACTGAAATTTAATTACTTAAAACGAAGTTTCAAAGTGTTTAAAGAATCAAACTAACGTAAAGAACTAATAAACGAAAATAAACTAAGAATTCGTATGAAAAACCTTAACAAAATGTAAATAAAGCTTGCACGTCTCCTTCCTCTCCAAAAACTAAGTCTAAAATTATTTCTAACGTTCGGGGGTCCTTCAAAACATGTTTGGAAGAGGTATATATAGGCACGGGTTGAAACGGGAGTTAATGGGCCGAAAATATGCATCCGGAGGTAAAAATCCAAGGTTGCTCGAGCAAAACGCTCGAGCGGTCCCGCTCGAGCAGTGTAGCTCGAATGACACAATCGCTCGAGCGGTTCCGCTCGAGCCGGTCGAGCGCTGAAATCACACTGTATGTTTTGGGCGCTCGAGCAATTCGCTCGAGCGCAAGAAAAGTTCTGTACGTTTAGGCGCTCGAGCAATGCGCTCGAGCGGTGGCGCTCGACCTAGTCACTAGAGTGACTTCCAACTCATCCAACTAATACTTTTCCTCGTCCACACTAATACCAATCGTATTTCTTCGATATCTTCTCATCCGGGCATCCGTTTGAGTCGATTCAAAGTCCTACGAACTCCGTTTTTCGTCCTCTATTCACCTATGAGCATCAAAGAGATAAATTCATCAATGTGTAGAAATAATGCTTAATTGACTCTAAATACTCGATAAACTCGACCAAGATTGGGTATTTCAAGCTACGAATCATGACAATTTCACGCCTAATCAATGACATACATCGCCATCCCCGACAACGGCGCCATTGACTTGGACCGAAAATACTAACTTTTTACTAGTAGTTTTCCCGCAAGCGTACGGGTTCACTGTAGTATAAGTACGTATAGCGACCAAGTATATCGTACCTCGAGATGAGTTGTATGCGAATAGATCCCTGAAGATCTACGCATCGTAATTAATATGAGTGTGTGTTTTTGGGTTTTTAAAGAATTATTATAAACTAAAACTAAACTAATTATGCTAAAGAATTGAATTAAACTAATAAACTAAGGGTTGTGTGCAAATATGAATGGGTGATGCTCAGGATAGGAATCCATACGTATACTAACGGAGCCAGTACTTAATCAAAATAACCGTGATGTGCAAGCAATAACCTAAGTATAAGATTGTAAGATGAAAAGCTCAAGAATTAAACCCTAATACTTTATCCTATCAATCGACTTCACTAATCCACTAAACAAGTTAATAGATTGTGCTTTATTAAAGAGACCCCCATTTAACTAAGGTGATGCGGTTGTCCTCCCTAGATAAACCGGTAGATGAATAAATCCCTTCTAAACCCTCTCGTTAAGCCTACTAGTTATCAAAGAGTGATAATGTCGTCCTCTCTCTAACAATCTTCGTACGAAATTCAAAGGTAAATCTGGAATTTATTTTAAGTGTTCATTAATTAAGAGAATTAAAACTAAACATCACGTGTTACCCTAATTATGTACCCACATCCTACTTCTACGAGTTCATCCTCCCCTAAGCATACAAGGGTTTTAGCCGGATATGGTTTTTAACAATAATAAAAAAAATTAAACAAGCAACGAATGAAAACATAATTAATTGAAGTGAAAAACTAAAAAACATAAACTAGGGTTTTGAAAGAAATAAATTTAATCTAAGAAAGAATATTACTTAAAGATAGAATCAAAAGTCTCACGTAACACGTGTTGCAAAACGAAAGAAAGAAATCCAAAAATCTAAGTCTCAACAATGAATTCGTAACGTAGAAACCTCGATTACACGTAAAATAAGCTTGTTCGACTCTCGGTGCTCTTCTCTCTCCAAATATGAACTCTAAGTGTGAAGTCATCCCCAAAAACGTGTTCGGAATGAGTATATATATGCATTGGGTCGATTCGGAAACTCATGGACCGGAAAAACGGGTCGGAAGGTCAAAGACCTAGGGCGTTCGAGCGGTGGCGCTCGACCTCAACAACTCGAATGAAACACGGGCTCGAGCGGGGGCCCTCGAGTTGCTCGAGCGGCCAAAATATTCTGTAAATTTGGGCATTTGAGCCCTGCACTCGCTCGAGCGGTGGCGCTCGAGTAGCTGCGTTTGAGTGGTTCTTTTCTTCAAATAAAGTGATACTTTTCTTCTTTCGAACTAATACCATTCGTATTTCTTCAATATTTTCTCATCCGGGCATCCGTTTGAGTCGATTCAAAGTCCTACAAACTTCATTTTTCGCCCTCAATTCATCTATGAGAATCAAAGAGACAAATTCATTAGTTCATGAAAATAGTACTCAATTGACTCTAAATACTCATCGAAATCAAACAAAACACGGACATTTCGAGGTCTTAAATCTAACAATTTCACGCCTAATCAGTCCATGCGGGACGGAGAATACTATCCCCGTCCTCACTTACAGGGCAAAAAAGATTCCCTTCCCCGCTGCCCAACCTAAGGCCTTGAGACAAAATGAAATTACAAAAATACACTTTGTAAAGTAGTTTATCGACACAAGAGTTTGTAGTTGGCAGTTGGCATAAAACTAATGCAGAAGTATAGAATTTAAATCTAAGGGGTCGTTTGGTTCGCTGGATTGGGTGTGACTAAAGTTTTAGTCTCACTTAATCCCATGTAATATTGTGTTTGAATTGAAGGTTTAAGGCCCAGGATAAAATAAGGGCCCATGTTATAAACTTACTTAATCCATCAAATTGGGGACTAAATAATCCCTTAGGGCTTGTTTGTTTTCAGCTTACGAAGTCCGGATGGGGGATGGACCTCCCCCCGTCCCGACCATTTTTCGGATTTGCACATCCCATCCCCCATCCAAATACACATCCATCCCTATTATACACCTACATCCCTATTTTCACATAACTCAATATCTATCAAATCAACTTTATCTTTTCACATTAAATATATATTTTATTAATCTCTATCTTCTACTTTATAATACACCATTAATTAAATTAGTATAATATTTATTTTAAATTGTTTACAAAAAATTCATGAAAACATATTAATATTAAATATCCATGAAATTAATTGTTATTTTTATTTCATTAATTATGCCTACCATATAAATAAATGCATTTTATAAAAAAATTGTATTGAATATATATACATTAAAACATTGGTTATTTATTTTATTTTATAATTTATTATTAGACACAAAATTTTGAAATGAATAAAAATAATATTATGAATCTTTCAAAAAAAAAAAAAGAATAAAAATGATATTATGAATCTTTCTAAGACGCCAGACAAGTTAAAATGATTTTATAATTCATTATGAATCTTTTATTAATTCAATTGCTTTGTGTTTTAATTCAATTCAAATAATATAATATAATTATATAATTATACATAATAATATTGATTATTTTATATTACAATTCAACACAATCATTCAATCATTACCTCTTTAATAAATAATAATATAATAATACATCATCATTATTGATTTGACATAAAGCCCCATCCACCCCTACTACATCCAACCTAAAACAAACAAAGGATTACTATTCACAGGATTTCGCCCATCCATTTTTTTCCCCATCCGGATTTCCCCCATCCACCTCAAGACGAAAACAAACGTGACCTTAGGGATGGTGGAACTCCATAGTCCATACTTTTAAATTACTATTTTTTTCTCACAATATTTGTGAAAGAAAGAAATATTTTGGAGGTTGAATTAGTTGGGGGTAAAAATGATATATTGCAATTTAAACCCACTTAATCATTCAATCCAAAAGAAAACAATCCTATAATCCAAACACACATTCCTCCATAAATAATCCTATTTAATCCAATCCAATCCCATCTAATCAATTCGGTCCTTCAAACCAAACGACCCCTAAGTGTTATACAGTCCCATGCAGTGTAATAGAATTGCACAGTAGTAACCCGCCTCTATATATAGAATAATGTGTTTCTATTGTACTATTCTACTGTATAACACGGTACCATTAAAAATTTGTGTCCTATTTAAAAGTCCAAACTTATAGAAAAATTTAAAATTAATTAATTTAATTATTTTCTTTACGCTCTCTCTCACTCATGGTCGGACTCAATATTCCCTCTTTGGGAAGATCTAATGAGTGAAAAATCTAATATGAGTGAAGTTGCTCTCAATAAAAATCCAGATCTTTTGATCTAGGCGTGAGCTATGTTGGACTGATGCGGGGGAGCATGGAGGGTGCAGGCAGATATGGGTGTGGGGATATGAATTTTTTAAAATGTTAGGGTGCGATACATCAAGAATACGTCTATTTATTTTATATATTTGTTAGTGTTAGTGTCCTAGAGACAATCCATCGAAAGGACATAATACTAAGATAATATTCAGATTTGGTTTAATATTATTATTGGTTTAATATTAAATGTATGTCGTTACACTTATCTGAATATGATGTTTGATTGTTTGCATAATTTTTTTTTGTGTTCCCATGAATCACTACTGTTATTGAGTGAGTGAGAACTCAGATGACTTAAGCATAATTCTCAAATAGCCCCGATCAAGGATCATCAAGAATGAGATATTGATGATGCAATTGAGATTGGTGTGCAATCTACATCATACTCTTAGAGAGTGTAGTAAGATCTCAATTACTACGAGATACCGGGTATCTCATGATGGATGCACAAATACCTTAGAGGGTATTGGTATACCCATCCGAGAAACCGCTTGATGTAATTCCTTATAATGTGTCTACGGGTGTCTCGGTTAGTGGGAGCGATGTGATACTCCTCTGACTTGAGGTCAATACGCACGACATGTGCGGAGTGGTGAACTTTGACCATGACCGACGCTTGCACCCTTTCACTGGTAGATATGACATGGATTGGGTTCATCACGAAGTACATGTGTGTGGTAGTTGAGCCAAGAATAAGATTCATTCCTCGATGTGGATTTAGAGAGAATACTTGTGTTCTCATCATAATTGGATCTAAGTCGTCGGCCGATGCGCATCAACTTAGACTTTGTGGCAAAGTGTGATATACTTGATCAATTAGTGATTGGAGATAATATGATTAAGTTATTTGAATAGACACTTCATCATGTTTAAGACTTAATCAGGTATCCGTGAATGAAAGGAAGATATCACAATAGCCTACAATATTACAGGTAGTTGCAGATTTCCTCGCAACGTACCTCGTATATTGAGAATGCCTGATTTATTGTCTAGGGTTCAATTAAGACCGTTAGTTTGACTAATCGCTCGATATACGAGGGTCAATGGGTCACACAACAAGTAATGACAATGTACCAATTATAGTTGGTTGATTAAATATTGTATTGGATATAATATTTAATTTATGGAGAATATAATATTAATTATATTTGGAATTAATTATTATTATTATTTAATTAAATTAGATTTAATTAAATATGAAATCCCAATAATAATATTTGGAATATTATTATACAAGAATAATAGATATGGTAAATATATTATTCGTAGGAACATATCTAGGGAAATATAATCTGTAGAGATTATATTACGGGCTAGGCCCGATATCTTGCTTAGGAATTAAGCCAAGATAATCCCTATAAATATGTGTTCTATGGGAATTCTGAAAATAACACAAGAAATATAATTTTTTTCCATAAAATCTCTAGTCAGAATTTTTCTAGCAAATTCGTCTCGAGATTCAACGCTGGCATATCGGTGCGGGTTGGTAGAAAGCTGTTACGTGGATACCATAGTTGAGGACTCCACGTACAAATCGCTGTAAGGATTTATATACTGTTATTTATCCTTTATGTCTTATGTTATACAACTATATGCAGATTCGTTGTTGGTGAATCGTTATCTTCCGCTGCGCCGAACATGGTATTCGTGCCTCTAAAATCCAACAATATTTGTATATATAACTGTTATAACAAGATACAAAAAAGAATCATAAACGTAAAAGAAAACGACACAGATTTACGTGGTTCACCAACGTTGTGTTGGCTACGTCCACTGCCAGAAGAGAGGATCCTTGTATTATTATGAGATCACAGTATTTTCAAAGTACAGAATGACCTAGGTAAAAAATAAGGGTATTTATAAATCCCTAACAGACTGGGCCTCGAAAATAGGCCTAAAACTGCAAACGAGCCCAAAATAACATACACCGTGAAAATCGGGGCTGTTGCCCCCGAACCCCCATTAGGGGGAGCATCGCCCCCCTGAACCAGCTCAGCGCAGAGGGGGTTCAAGGAATTCCATCAGTAACACCTATTAAATATAAGAAACAACAATGCAAATATCATCATCAATCCCATTAAGCATCTTTGTGAAATTCCCCTCTTGACCTCTTCTGTTCGTACTGCCTTCGTGGGTATTGGGTAAGGTAAGTAAGGTAAATAATTAATTTTAGATTTACCATTTAAGGTTTGAACTTTTTAAAAATTGCAAAAAATACCCAAAAAAATAAAAAATAAAAGAAATCAAATTGTACCCACGCCCCCTCCTCTCGCACTGAATACACGTATCCTGATACCCCGATATGCAAATTCTGTTTTTATTTTTTATTGTTTTGCATGGATTCGCCACGCAGCGAATCCCACGCGAATCGCACCCGCACCCATGCAGTATCCGATACTGAATATCAGTGAATTTTGAAGAATCCGTGCATCATAGGGCGTGAGTCTTTTGACCTAATACAATAAAAACAATTGTCTCATCTAAAAGTTCGAACTTGAAAAAAAGTGTAAAGTTGATTAATTTGAATAGTAGTTACCAATATTTTAACACATTCCATTCCCATCCACCCTCACACTATAATGTGTATATAGTCCACGGGAAATTATCATATGCCCACCGTTGGGCACAAATTAATATACCCATCGTGAATGTGATAATGACACATAAACAGTGGATCCATTATAATTTTAATTGATTAATTAAGTCTGTTTATTTATTATTATCACATTTGAGGTGAATGTATAAATTTGTGCCACCAATGGGCATGTAATCAGTTTCTTATAATCTACTCTTTATAATACATTACAATCCAATTTTTATGATTTCAACTTCCAGTTTCCACTATACGATTTTGGATCTCATTTGAACTTTTTCTCGTCTCTATTGTATTCAATGAACTAATGAGTAATAATTTTACACTTTTAAAGTAAATATAATATTGTGAGTAAAAGTTCGTTAATTACTTAATTATAAGAATTTGATTAATTTATTTAAATCAATATTGTCGATTACTTAATTTATAGCGTGGATTAGTGCAACAATATGTTATTTTATTTCTTCGTTAAGCTAAATTTTCTGACAAAGACGTGATAATTTTATATGATTTTGTGAAACTTCCAAAATTTGAGTATTACAAAGACATACTCCCTCTGTCCAATTTTACAAGTTATTTTTTTATGTTATTTTTTATCATATGTTGGACAATATATGAGTATTGTGATAAAAATGTATTTTTTTGTGAGGTACGTACATAAATATTAAGATGTTGGGGGGTATTATTGGATATTATGATAAAAACACTTTTTTTTTTTTGCATATTATTTTATAGGTAATTTTAATAAATAATCATTTTATCTGTAAACAAATTTTACAATACCCCAATAATATCCTCCCGTTTATGATAAAAAAAAATATTAAATCTAAAACGGAAGAAGGATTAGAATATCATGTCTCATATATATATAACCGTCTTACACAATTTTTTTTTTGTGAAAATTCAATAATAATGTAGAATATGTTAGTTGACAATTTGTATAAAATTTATTCTACGTAACAAATATTTTGATCATTTTATATTTCCCCCTACCCCCTCCTCCCCCACCACCTAATTCGGATCCTGACATGATGTAGTTATGGGAATTATTTCAAAGTATTAAATGAGTGCATGTAATGTATATTCCCAATATTCACACTAGTTTTCTTAAGAGACCAAGATAATTAGTATAATAATTGCCTAAAATTGTATTCTTATATCTATAACTATATAATACAAGCAATATTGCCAATTTTAGATTTCGGCGGGAAACTTTTTGGTACGTTGATCGGTTTTCTTTGTTTTGATCTCGGCCATTCATTCTTGATTACTATGTTCTTATGGTATGTTTTTTATTTTTATTTTAATGTGATTCCAATTTTTCAGCTAATGTGTTAATGTATGATGTACTATTTATACCCCTCTTTGTTGAGTTGCTCCCATCAATATGCTCCTGCGTTTTTCTCACGTGTCTTTGAAATTGTAAAGTAGTTTTTTTTTTCTACAAGTTTTCCAGATTTTAATGTAATCAAGTTCCTGTAAAAAAAAACGTTTATGTATTTATATTTTATGTCTTTATTCTTGATGATTGATGGTGTATCGCGACAGGGACGACGGAGGACGCGGCCAGGCGAGGGGCGGCGGACGGTGCGCGGCCAGGCGAGGGACGACGGAAAGCGTAGCGGATGGACGCCGCGGTGGGTGGATAACAGATGAAGCGGCGATGAAATTCTGTAATTCGAATAGGGTTTGACAATATATTGTTGTCCGTCTGCTTTCAATAGGTTTTTTCAGTTTTTGTTTTGGGTTGGGCCAATACTTTAGTTTAGTACTTTCAGGCCACATATATAGTTTTAGTCCATAATTTTGGGCCACCAATTTTGGACCCACTCTTAGTTTTAATTGACAAGATAATATTATATATAGACTATAGATACATATATATTAAATATATTTCGAGATATTTTCATTTGTTAAATTCGGTTCGAATTGTAATTGAATCTATATTATTTATTTGTGATTATATATAGATTTTTCATTTTTACATATTCTGATTTACTGCCAGTATATTTGCTAGGTCCATTATTTTAAAATATATGTAAGATATGATGCTGATTTCGTGGATATAGTTTCATATTTAAGATATTTTTTTTCCCTATTGTGACCTTTTCTGATAGGCGTTACTATTTTTTGATAGACCCTTTTTTTATAATATCAAATTATGGAATTAATTGATCTTTTATATTGAAAAACTACCGAAATTGTAGAACTTCTTTTCCATATTTAATGTATATAGGTTCACTGAGTATCTTATTTATTTATTATTTTCGAAGGCAAAGTATAGAATGAAACTGGTTTATACATAAATCACTGAAGGATATTAGTTGTTTTCATTGAAAAGTATTAGTTTTATTTACTGAAGAGTATTACTGATTTACTCTAAAAAGTCTTAGTTGTTCAGTGAAAATGAACTAAGACTCTTTAGTGTAAACCAGTAATACTATTTAGTAAAACAACTAATACTTTTCATTGAAAACAACTAATACCCTTCAGTAATTTATATATAAACCAATTTCACTCTATACATCCTCATTTTCGAAAGCAAATTATGATTATTCATAATTATATACGAATGGTTTTCGGTTTTTAGCCTAGATTTGAACATGTCGTTTTATGTAAAAAAAAAAAAGTTGTGCTTTGGTTTATTGCATCAATTTCACAAATTACAACCCTTTACTTTTAGCACAAAATTAAGTCCTATATCGTAAATTTAGGAAACATAAAAGGTATAATGTCCTAAAATATTAAATACTCTATATATAAAAAAATTCCGACTTAAAATTAGGTATCCTAATTAACCATTCAAGATTAGTTCCATTGAATTATATATCATAATTAACGGTCAAATCTATTTATTTATGATATGCATTATTTATAAAATGGATTAATATAATCTTTTTATTATTTAAAATAATGTGCTATGTTCACAGTGGGCAGTTGTTTTATAAGTATTTCTTGCTCATGCTTTGCACAGATTATAGGAAAATTGATCAATTTTATTGACTTAATTTAAGAGATAATATTCATATATGATGACTTGGTCATTGTGTATACATCACTAAATATATATATTTAAATTTTCTATTCTAGGATAATATATTATTAGGAGAATTGGTTTGTTTATATGTCCTATAATTAGATTGTTTGATTAAATATACTATTCAATGTTAATATGATTGCAAGTTCATATATCATGGGACGTTTACTGTATAACTATGGCCTAAATTGTGGTTTATCTTTAAAACTTATTTAACACATTTTGTACATTATTTTAGTAAGTTAGAAATTCTATTCTTAATATTTTTATTTGAAATTCTTTTTATCAAAATTTGTGACGAGATTCCTTAGAAACATGTATTAACATATTAAGTAGTCCACAATATTCTAATAATATATTTAAGTTTTGTATTTAAGGATAATATATTATTAAGGGATTTTTAAGGATATTAGTTGATATAATCCCTAAAATTTATTAAAAATATAATTTCATATTAGTGGGTGTTTTAAACTGATTTTCTTTTTAAAAATATAATATAATAGTGTCAATGTTTGTATATTAGCTTATATAATAATAATAATTATCAATTTCAATGTGTTTCACAACTATTTAAATTATAATTTTATAATAAATGAATTGGTATATTGTATAATGTATAAAAAGAATTATTTGACTTAATATTTATAGATAATAATTTGGTCATTACAAATACACCCTTAAATATATATATTTAAATTTTGTATTAACTCTAGCTGGGATAATATATTATTTAGATTTTTAAGGAATTTAATGATTTAATCACTAAAATTTAATAAAGACATAATTTCATATTCGTGGGTATGCTAGACTGATTAAAAAAATGTATCAATATGTTCGATAACTATTTTAAATATAATTTAATAATTTTCAATTTTTTAATTATACTACTCATTATTAAAGATTATTACCTATTTTTTTAATAATTGTAATAACTAAATTCCCAAATATTTAGCTTTATTTTAAATTAAAGAGTAATTGCATAAAAATAATATTTTATATATAATTATGTTAACATATTTTACAATTTTAATAAAGTTATAATCAACTGCATTATTTCTGTCTTAATTATATTAACAATATATGTTTTATATTTAGGTTGTTTGAATAAATATAATTATGTTAACAATGACATCATGGAAGTGAGCTCAAGGATGAGAGGTACCCAAAATTAGTGGATTGAAAAGAGTTATAGAAATGATAGTAATATATTTTGTTGTTTGATGGTGAAAATGAGGTGTGGAAGCTTGAATTTTGTATTTGAGTGTGAATGTTTAAAGAATGAAATTATTAAGAAGTGGTATATGTTTGCATTTGAATACGATCACTTCTTTTGTAATTAGTGTGAAAACATGAAATCGCTCACTTCTTTTGGACTTAGTGTGAAAATATGCAAGTGGTTTCATGTGAAGAAGATTTTGATGATTGCATATATTTTTTCAATTAAACTGTTTTTTTTTTTTAGTTTTCAACTTGCTAGGAGTTTGTTAGTCTCCTAATTCCATGAAGACAAAGTATATAGTGAAACTGATTTATACATGAATCATCGAAGAATATTAGTTGTTTTCATTGAAGAGTATTAGTTGTATTTACTGAAGAGTATTACTGGTTTACACTAAAGAGTCTTAGTTGTTCGGTGAAAATGAACTAAGACTCTTCAGTGTAAACCAGTAATACTCTTCAGTCAGTGGCGGATCTACATGGACATAAGGGTATGCAAGTGCATACCCTTATTTTTGTCAAATGACCATGTTATATGTATTAATATTTATATATATATAATTATTTAGTTTACATTTGCATTTTTAAGCTGTTGTTCATTATAGATAAATAACTTCTTTATTTATTATTCTTAATATAGGTGAAATTTATTAAAAATTATTAGTTGTTTTTACTATAAAGTGATAATAGTTTTGAATGATATTAATTTTTTCATAAAAAAGTATTAGTTGTTTTACTACTCCCCCCATCCCACCTTTACTTTCACATATAAAAGTTGCACATTTTTTTAAGAAAAAAAGAAGTATGTGAGTATGGAATTGAATAAAATAGTAGTAACTTTATACTTTATTGACTTTTGTGAGAGATATATATTTATTTTTGGGTGTGAAAATAATTGTGGGATGTCCATATGATGCAAATGTGAAAGTAATTGCAGGATGGAGGGAGTATACTTGTAAATCAATTTCGTTGTGACATTGATCAGACAAGACCAACTTGTTAAAATTATAAGATATATGGCAAGATATTAATTATAAATCAATTTCATTGTGAAATTCGTAGAATAATTCAAATCAAAGCAATTCAAGGGTGCAAATATTTACTCATGTATCACTATATTTTTTTTTCTTAATTCATGTGTTGTGAAATTTCAAGGGTGCAAATACCTTTAGAACGAAGGGAGTATAAATTTTATAATTGTGCATACCCTATTTAAAAGTTCTGGATCCGCCACTGTCTTCAGTAAATACAACTAATACTCTTCAGTGAAAACAACTAATACCCTTTAGTGATTCATATATAAATCAATTTCACTCTATACATACTCTTCCATGAATTGTGAGCTTAATTGTATGAAATTAGTTTAAATTTTAGATTTTTCACCTTATGAAATATTAATTTTTTTAAAAAAAAAATAAAGGTGAGATATATATATCCACCGCTTAACACAAACTTATATATCTATCACCAATGTGATAATGACACATAAATAGAGATTTCACTATTATTCTAATTAATTAATTATGTATATTTATGTATCATTAAGTTTGTACCCATCACTGGACATGTAATCATATATATATATATATATATATATATATATATATATATATATATATATATATATATATATACTACCTCCGCTCCACAACACTTTGCGCAGTTACTATTCATCTTGTGTTTTCGCGAACAAGTTTTTTATTAGTATTTGAAATGATAAAGTAATTTTAAAATTATTTTATAATAGAGAAGAGGTAGATATATCATACCCAACCTTAAAAATTATTTTATCATTTCAAATACTAATAAAGAACTCGCTCGCTAAAACATGAAGATAAAGTAACTGTGAAAAGTGTTTGGGGACGGAGGGAGTATATAGATCACCTAATTTTTTTTTTAAATTTTGATTTTGATACGATGGCTGATTTTTTTATGGATACCACTTGCTTAGTTGGTTATTCACATAAGCATATTTAATATCTTTATATTTATATAATTATATTAATTAAGAAAATATTTCTTTAAATGATTAAATTTAAAAAAAATATATAATGGTACTTAAGTTGGAGTAAGTAGAGGTGGCAATTCGGACCGCCAGGTCCAACCCATCGGGTCAAGCTATTATTATGGGCTGGATTAGGATGGTTCATTTTCTGGTAAGACCTACAAAAATGGGGTCCATTCTAGCTCTATGTAGGTTGCGGACTAACGGCCCAACCCAGACCATGACTGCAATTTTTTTTTATTTGTTGAACAACAAGAGTAATATATAACAAACAATACTGGTCATTTGGACCACCCCACATATATAAATTACTAACCATTTTATCTTTTTTACACTATTGGTCAATGACCATATTAGTACATTAAAATTTTGGACTTCTGTAGTCATTAGGCAATTTAATTTTAATTGTAAAAATGAAATAAAATGTTCATACTCCTTCGGCCTAAATGATCGGGACAGTGAGTAAAAGTTTAGAGATTCTCATGACTATCAGAAAAAATCAATAATTTTTTTTTGGTTTAAGGTGCGAAAAGATCCCGCTCATTTACTCATACTCAAAAGAGAAAATGATGTTGTTTGGTTATTTAATTAATGAATACGATGTTTCAGGAAATAAGATTTTTTTATTAGTAAAATGATGTCGTTTTAGTCCTTGCCACATTGACGTCATGCCGGCTTCGGGCAGAGGCAAATCTGCACGTAAGTCTAATTTGCCAAAAAAAAAATTAGATTGGAGTTTTTTTTAGTAAAATCCAAAAGTTTAGCTTAAAATGCAATTTTAGAAAATATCGTGATTTAAATTGCAATGTGATAGTTTTTTTTTTTTTGGGTTTTTTGTATCATATTATAAATTTTATTATTTTATGTTTGAACAATGATGAAAAATGGTAAAGGACTATGTATATGCAATTTAACTTTTCTGTCAAATGTTTCGGCTAAAAGTGTAATTGATCATTTTAAAGATGATGTTAAGGAAAATTATAACTATTGGATATTGGTGAAATCATTGAACTTTATGTGAAATGCGATAATATTGAACTTAATTGTTGTTTGATAAGATTTATATTTTTTTTGATACAATTTTTTAATTTTTTTATTGAAATTGTAAATATAATATGTTTTTAATCTTTATTTAGCATATCCAATATTGGGTGTAAATTATTTTGTAGAGAAATTGTGTTTTATTATATTGAAGAAGAATTTTTCCCAACTTATTATGAATCCATGTTCAATGGTAACACATATTGTCGCATGCTTCGTCTCACTAAAGTTTGATATAATTAGATCATAAAGGCTCATGTTACAAATATTTTATGTTATGTTCTTATTAAGGCATAAATTTGTTCATACACTGACAGTAATCCTTACAATAGAGTTGTTATAATTGGTTTAATTTGATTACCATTTTTTAATTATTTGTAGAGTGTCATCTCATTCTTTTTATCCATAAAATTAATTTTTATAAATATTTAATAAGTCATAAATTACTATTATGTGTTTGATTTTGTTTTTTTCTTTAAAAAAAAATGTATTATTTAAAAAAAATGTTACTCACTCCGTCCCAATTTTGTTTACCCAAAAACCCAAAAAATGAAGGTTTTTTTTTTGTTTACCCATTTCCTAAAATGGCAAAAAGCAACACCACTTTTTCAAATTTAACTTTAAAAAAGCTACTTTATACCCAAAAATATTAATAAACAATTCCTAAAAAGCTACTTTATACTCAAAAGTATTAATAAACAACTATTTTCTTAAAAATCGTGTCATTTAGAAATGAGTAATCTAAATTGAGACGGAGGTAGTATATAGTAGATTATTGTTTAAAGTAATTTAACTATAGCTTAAAATTGTGTGAGATTATCTCGTGAAACTAGATATAAATTTTTTAATACGCATATGTTGAAATGTTAGTGTGATAGGTCCAATTTATATCCCATCCCAGGAGTAAAGTTTATATGAAAATGATTAATAATAAAATTATCATGAAACTGTTTTAAAGTATTGATTATTGAATATTATAAATAGAATATAAAAAAATTAATGAGAAGTATGTTAATTCGAATTCAAGAAATATTTTAATTATATATATATATATATATATATATATATATATATATATTTGTAGATTTTTAGTTTTATAATTAAAAAATGGTAATTATTATAGTTTAAACAAAGTAACGAATTCCGGCCGTGCGAAGCACGGGATTTACGATCACTAGTTTTACTTAAGATAAGCAAAGATGAATTTGGGGGAGGGTGGGTGAGCTTAATTATTTTACACAAGATATGTAAAAATCTTTTTAGTCATGTTTTCATTTTATACGAGTTTGTTCCATCTGGATTAAAGATACACATAATATTATAATACAAAAAAAACTCCTCTCCATCCCTTCCAAATCCTAGATTCATCCTTATTAATAGAATTTTATGCATTTATTTATATTAAATTGACTAAATGCACATATGAATTTTTTGTATAAAAATGTGAGTTATCAAAGTAAATCAAGTGCAAAATATTATGTCGAGATCAAGTGAGATGAGTAAATCAAGAACATGCAAGAAAAGGAAAGGAGCAATGAAGCCAAAAAAAAAAAAAATGGAAAAGCCAATTCGTGGGCCATTTGAAATTAAATTGACAACCCAATTTGTCAAAGCCCAATGGACTTGAGGCCCATTTGCAATTAAGAAGCCGCCATTAATTGAAGGCTTTGGTTATTTAATGGCACAGGTTATTGACACTACAAGGTAGAGTAAATACATTATACAGAATTTAATTTCTAAGACAAATACTTGAAATGACAATATTATCCTTCTAGCATTCTCTCCAAAAATAATTTTAATAAATATACTACACCTCATTTTCATACTTTACTTTCGAACAAAGAAAGTCATTTCGAACAATTCAAACGAGCTTCATACTTCAAGAATGTGAACCACTATCAATCGACCACTAGGCGCTTGAAACGTGTTGTGACAGCCTACATTGTAAGGATGAATGATCCTCCAAGTCCGGAATACGTATATGTAAGTGTTTTGGTATTTTTTAGAAACTAGGTTTTTTAAATATTGAATAGTATATTTTTTGTTGGTGTTATGATGTTTTTCATGCATATTATTGTTCATTGAATGTATAAATTTTTTTGGGTATGATAATATTATTGTTGTTTGCTTGTTTTGAACAATTTTTTTTTTTAAATCTCGATTGCACTTGTTTGGCTCTGGTTATCCGAACATGAACACAATTTTCGAAAAAAAAAATTCGAACAAAAGGTCATGTTCGGATAACCAGAGCCGAACAACAGTCATCGTGATTTTCAAATTTGACTGACAACAAGCGGACAACGGCGGAAGACGGTGGGGTAGGAGATGAGTTCACTTTGCGATGGCAACGGACGACGGTGTTATGGCTATGGGCTACGGTGTTGTGGCCGTGGCTATAGACGACGGCGAAAGATGTTGAAAATGGAGTGTATTCAAAATGTGTAGGGTATTTAGGAATAAAATGTAGTGTATTCATCCTAGGTTTAGTGAATTTATCCATGCAGTGTATTTACTCCACATTGTAGTGCCAATAACCTGGGCCTTGCATCCCTGACCTTCTTTTTTAAAGCTTAATAATAATTTGGGACTAGCTATATACCCCTCCGTAATTAATAGATACACCACTGAAATTATAAACATCCAAAAATACCCTTTCCTCTGATTTTTATCACTCTCTTTCCCAGAAAAGAAGCCGCCATTCAGCCACGATATTGCTTAGAGAAACCGCCCCTTAGTCATTGTACCACCCATTAACACTAATTTTTTTTCCCAGGAGATGTAAACACAGGGATTTTTTTTTAAATAATTGCAAGAATTCTGTAATTTTTTTCTGTATAAACAAGAAATCGAAACACTTTTTCATGAATTTTGAGAAACGAAAACTCGTCGCATTAATTCATATTTTACCATTGTATGGTAATAGCAAAAAAACAGTCCTGATTATCAAAATATAAATTTGAAAAACCGACAACACATCAATGGTTTGAATAAGAGAAAAAAAAATCGTAGCTAGCATCGCAATTTTTGGATCTACAAAAATTCAGTGAATTGAAGATGAAGAATAAAAATAGAAGATGACGATACTTGAGCGGCTGTGTTGAGACAACGCTTGGATATTCCGCTAGGGTTGGGCGGTGTTGTGGGGCGCCGTTATGGTGAGCGGTGGAGGCATGTTGAATCTGCAAAATGTGTGTGTAAATCTATAGAGATAAAAAAAAACGGTGAGAGAGAAGAAAGGGCATAATAGGTAGTTTAATGCCTAAGTAGGTGTATCTATTAATTTTGGAGGGGTATATTGTCGAACCCTAATAATTTTTCTAGTTTCCCTCCCGTGTTATTAGGAAATACACCCCTATAGCATATCAATATCAGAGAAGAAACCTGCGATGAAGGTTTGTTCGAAAAGAAATTAAGAAACTTAAAAACACTCCATTAAAACTCGAGCGAATGACGATTAGACAACTATGTGGTTCACGGAAGGCCTACGTAACAAAAATGGTGAATACTCCAAATCTCAAATATACATGTGTAAGTGTTTTAATTTTTTTTTTTAATTGGATTTGTTTATATGTTGAATAGGATAATGTTAGTTGTTCTTATGATATTTTTTGTGCATATTTTTGTTGTTTGGGTGTGGGATAATGTTATGGCTATTTATATTAATATATATAAATATTTTAATTTTTCTTGTAGCAAAAAAAGACGAAACCCTCGTCCCCAATACCCCCACCACCTGGCCCGGCAGGATTGGGTGGAAGAGGTAAATTATGGTGACTCAACGGTCCAATATATTGATTTTTCTACCCTACATGTTTGGTTTTACAACTATATGTATAATTATGAAAATCTTATGATTTTTCATAAAAAAAATAATTCGAAACTCAGTTTTAGTAAATACACTCCCAGATTTTAGAATTGTTTTTTTTTTTATAAAATTAAAAAGTAAATATACTCTCTCTATCCAAATTCATTACACTCATCTCTCTAGACACACGGTTTAATGAATATCGTTTAGTTTATATATAAAATAAATGAGTACGTTTTTATATAAAAATGGTTCATGATAAATTTATCATGAAATTGTATTAAAGTATAAAATTTTTAATTAGAAGTATCGATAATCTCACTAGAAGTATCATTAATTTGGGTTCAAGAAAATTTACAACAATTACAATATAATACCACCGACCCAGATTAATGATACTCCTGATCAAATATTCAATATTTTAATATAATTTCATGATAAACTTATAATGAACTATTTTCATATAATACTTTGCCAAAATAGATAGTTTGAACATATGATAGGGTATTGTAAAGTTCATTTATGAATAAAGTAAATGACAATTGAGTAAATAAATGATGGTTTGGGGTGAACATATAAATCATTCTGAGCAATATTATTTCTAAAAGGAAATGATTATAATGAAATTAGAAAGCCCAAAAAGAAAAGGGAACGTAAATTTGGACGGGGAGTACATGATTTGAATTCTTTTTATTTCCACAATATTACTTTTCACTTCCAACAATAATAAGAATTTATATTTTAGAGGGGTGTATTCAATTGAGATTTTACTGGATTTTTTTGGACTTTAAAAAGTCCGTGGATTTAGAAAATCTATAGACTCCATGCAGAGTTTGACTGTTCCATAGACTATGGCACTGGAACCATTGATATAAATATATATGGGTCACACTTGTATATAAAAAAAAAAAAATTATCCAATTTTTTTAGAAAAAAAAAACAAAAAAACATTAGTTAAAAAAATACATTATTATTTCATCTTCATTTCCATCACCGTTATACCTCGCCCTCATTAGAAGTCTCAGGTTGTTAGAAGAGATTTTGGAGAGTAAAATTTATTTATATTTTTTTGAAGAGTAGATTTGACAACGGGGCGGATAATCCCCAAAGCAAACAGGGACGGAGAATTTTTTTGCCCCGTAGCCGGGGACCGGAATAGTATTCTCAGCCCAGAGGATCCCCGTCTCGTTCCCCGCGGGGAGCCGCATTATTTTCTATATAATTAATATATTTATATATAATTTAATGTTAATGTAATTACAAATAAATATTTCATAGTTTCCTACCCAATTAACTATTTATTAAAAAATATATTTTTTTATTTAATATTATGTTATTAGTTCCAAATTATATTATATTCACTTTAGTATATATGTTAACTAAAAATATTAGAATTAGATGTTTTTCAAATTGTTTAAATTAGTTTTTTTTAACACTAACTTAAAGTAATTGTCGTGTATGATTAAATTTTTTAATTTAAATATTTTTTTATATTTTAAAAATGAGATAAAAAAATAATTAGGCGGGGAAAGGGGAATCCCCGCGAGACGGGGATCCCCGACGAGACAGAGATCCCCAGCGAGGTGGGGATGGGGAGAAAATTTTCCCCATTTATTTTGCAGGGACGGAGATGGGGAATGACCCCCCGTCCCCGCCCCGTTGACATCCCAATGGAAGAGAATCAAAGAAAGTCTACAGAATGTTGAATACCTAAAGATTTTTTAAGACTTTTTAAAATCCGTAGAAATCTCTGGTTATTAGAAGAGATTTTGGAGAGTGAAATCCATTCATATTTTGGAAGGGAAATCTAAGAAATTACGTGGAGTATTAAAATCCATAGACTGTTGAATACCTAAAGATTTTTTAAGACTTTTTAAAATCCGTATTGAATACCTCAGGATTTTAAAAGACTTTTGAAAATCTAGATTGAATACCCCCAAACTTTAAAAGTCTAAAAAAATTCTATAGACTCAATAACCAATACACCCCTCTTAATTCATAATATAAATCATAATAATATTTAGGAATGAAAAATAAATTATAATTATCAATATTGCATAAACATTATTACTAATACTTCTAGTGATCAATAATAATATTATTATTTATTCCAAAAATAAATAATAAATTTAATAACATTTAAGTAATATAATATATTAATAACGGTGATTAGACAAGTAATAATAAAAAAATAAAAAAATTAAAAAAATCAGTAATAATAAAAGTACAAATTAATAATATACAGTCAAAATAATAAATTCAATAATAAAAAATATTAATAATATATAAAATAAAAAATTAATGAAAATATTTATTAGTACTAATAATTCTAAAATATATAATAATTTTATAAATTACTAATGATATATATATATATATATTTATAACTAGTTCAGCATACTACGCGGGATTAAAATAAAATTATTAATTTTAGATTAATTATTTTTGTTATGCCAGATTAAGGCGACCAACCACCTGGCCTGTCGAGCAGCGACCACATAAGGAAGACAACCGAAGGTAAGGTAACGACGAGTAATAAATGGAATGACATCGGGCAGCGGCCTCCTGATCTGGTGCCATGAGCCAGGGACCAACACCAAAAATACTTAGAAGGATGAGAGAGAGAGAGAGAGAGAGAGAGAGAGAGAGAGAGAGAGAGAGAGAGAGAGAGAGAGAGAGAGAGAGAGAGAGAGAGAGAGAGAGCCATTTCAGACGGGCTGACAGACAGCCAGTGATGGCGGCCTGCGGCTTGGGGAATTGGTTCCAAGAGGAAGAAAGGTAGCTGCCACGACCTCTGACCAGGCTCTCACCGAGAGCCCAACCCGACGCGATGTCGATTGACAAAGGGAGCTTCACCACTTGACGGGAACTATCACATCGGATGTGATGTTGGGTTAAGTGCAAAATGGTCAAAGGAGAGATTTAACACCTCCAAAGTCAAACAGGACACGTGGCCCCGCCCATTGGACCATTGTAGGCAAAATAACATATCATTATAGAGTATTTAGGGCCACATAGGCCCCCACTTGGTGGGGAGTCCTGACAAAGAGAACTCCTCTTGTATCTATAAATAGAACCCTGAAGGCTCATTGAAGGCAAGTAATTTTAGAATGAGAAAGTACTCCTAGGAGAGCATTTACTACCTTATTCTTGTTTGATAGATAAAATTCACAAAACCCTGCCCAAAATTATCTGTCAACAATATCAAATATTCTTATGTAGTCTAATTCATTCAGTTTAATAGTAGCAACTTTTATTATTTTGTAATACTGTATAAGAAATTTAAATTTTTATTATTTTTGTACATACATATATATTTTTTGAAGGGGACAATGATTTTTTTTTTCCAGGACTTTTTTAGAATTTTTCAAAGTAGAAGAGTGTGTGATGTGGAGAAAGATAATAACATTTTATTTAAGAAAAGTCCTAGAAAAAAATGTTGAGCGTTCTAGAGATTTTTTTATAAACTTTGGATTAAAAAATATTCATTTTTAGGAGGAGTGAGTGAGTATAAATAAGAGAATCATGATGTGGATTATTAAAAGCTTATTAATTGAGTGAGCATAAGAAATAACACTAATTGCTAAAAAAAATTACAACTTTCTAAACGCCATATTTTCATTTTCCTAGCAAATCCAACTTGTAGTATCTTTTTTGGACTTTCTGTATTATTTGAATTATGTTTTAAGTCTACATATATAATCCATCTTTTAACTAAATAGATTAAAATGATTACAATAAAGTATGACAATTTAAAAGGCTTTCATTTGCAGCTTGTGCACACAAAATATTTGCTTAAAGTATGTCATCCTTGCCTATATTTTGATCTTATAACCCTATCATTCTCACACAATTAAAACAATAATAGTGAGATCATATTCTACGCATTATATATTAACGACGCATATGGGAAATTACACGAGTATAAACTTGAAACAATGAAACTATAATGATCTTGTTTTTTGTTGTGTCCTATTGATACCTGATATTTTGGCAAAACCCTTTGGATCTGGTGCGTGGGGCAACAAAATCAAAGGTGAATCATAGTAATTTTGAAGGCGAGCATAGGATAGATAAAATAATAAAAAAAAGTAAAGCAAGATTAAGGGCGGTGTCTGATTAGTGGATTAAGACGGAGGCAACAAGATTTAGGAAAGAATTCGGCGAGAAAGAAAAAACTGAAATGAAAGAGAACGTAAAGTGTAAAGAAAGAGTATTAATTCAATGGATGTAAAAAATTATTCAATTTAGAATATACATTGTACAATTTAAAAAATTAAAGAACTTCGTTAGGAGAAGAAAGAAAATTAAAATGATTTGGCTTTATATGTAAAGAAAGATACATATAATAAAAATAAAACAATATAAATAATTTTATAATAATAACAACAAATAATTTCAACAATCAACAACAATAATAAGTTAAAATAATTTCAATCAATAGTTACATTTCATTCTTATTTTATGTATTTCCAATCTCTATATCATTCAATTGTAATTTCATTTCGTCGTACCACTCATCATGTCATTATGCTTTGGGTTGAAGCTATGTGAGAATTTAGGGGGCGCTTGGTACAAATTTTTCAATGGTAATTGTAATGAAAATTTATTTTTCATCTATGCCTCCGCAATAAAAATGATACTCTCTCCATTCATGAAATATAGTTTTGTTGCTTTATGCACGGTTATTAAGAAAGTTGATATAATATGTAAAAAGTAAGAATATTGTGTCAAATCAAGTACAAAATAAATTATTTTAAAAATGTTATGTGTGTATGTTGAAAAGTGTAGATAAAATTTATTATTTCCATTTTAGGCAACATGACTATTTTTCATGGACAACCAAATAAGGCAACCATGACTATATTTCATGGACGGAGGGAGTATGTTGTTGAAAGAATTGTTACAATTGTGGTTGAATTGCTAGTGTTATTCCCCAATTTTGGAATAGAAGTGGACAACAAATTGTTGTTGGTTTGAGAATAATTCATGAGGAGGAAGATTGTAGGAGGGGAGATAGATAATCAAAATGGAGGTAGTGATTACCTTATTTAGAAGGAGATATAAAGATTTTGTTATCATGAATCATCATAATTACACTAATTTTTATTTGCATTCCTATTACCATTGAAGAGTTGCTAACCAACCGCCCCTTTAGTTTTTCTTTGATTTATGTTATATACTCCCTCCGTCCCGTTATAACTTTCTTGTTTCTTTTTGTTGATTTGTTTAAGAAAGTGTATTATTTATTAATATATAGTGTGTCATATGTTTTGTTTTATGTAAAGTAGTGGGGGGTTGTGAAAAAAGTAAAGAGTAGTTGTTTAAGAAAGTATTTGTTTATTAATATATGAAGTGTTACTTTTTGCTTTTTATAGAATAAGAAACTTATAGTGGGATATCCAAAAAAAGAAAGTAAGAAATATATAGTGGGACGGAGGGAGTATCTTTTTTAAGTATTGGGTATTTAAATTGTGCTCGTTTATCAATATTTTGAAGCATGTTTAGTGTACACGATAGTGACATTAACATGCTTAAATTTATGGTGTGAGTTGTAAATGTGCAAATATATTAGTTATGCTCCAAGAAAGGATTAATTAAATACATTAGAACTCAAAATTTAGGAATTGATTATTTGAATTAATGTTTCGGTAATTAGTGAAGCAAAATGAGAGTTTATTTGTTACGTGACACCATTAAAAAACTATAGTACATTTGTAGGGAATACCTCGTGTCTATATTACCCGACAAGAAAAGATAGACGTCCCTAGTAGAGCTGGCAAAATTGGCCCGGCCCGGCCGGCCCGGCCCATGGGCCGGGCTGGCCTAGAAAAATGACAGTCCAAATAAATCGAGCCGTTTTGGCCCGGCCCGATAGGCCCGACGGGCCAAATGGACTCGGGCCGGTTTGGCCCGACGGGCCACGGGCCGGCCCGGCCATTTTTTTTTTAACTCTGCAAAATTTTATTTTCAATTACTAAACTAAATATTGAATAAACAGTCCAGGAGAGTTGTTTTTATTCTATATTTGTAGTTAGTATTGTTTTTTTTTAAAATAATGTTAGTTAGAATTAGAAGTTAAAATGCCTCCTGTTAATTGCATTATTTATTTATAATTATAAGCCTAAATTCTAAATACATCATGTTAGTTGCATTATTTAAGTATGTGAAATGGTATAATAATAATGCATTCTAAATGACTCCATATGCTAAGCCTATATCCTAATTCCTAAATGACTCCAGTGACCAGTATATTAATAATTCAATATGCATATGCTCCTAACTCCTAAGTCCTAACGCCCATTCCATCATTATTACTGAAAAAAAAAAAAAAAAAAATGAAACGGGCCGGGCCGGGCTGGCCCGTTAGCCCGTGGGCTAAGGTGGGCTGGGCTGGGCTGAGTTTTTTGTGGCCCGATTGCAAACGGCCCGGCCCGGCCCGTGAATAGTGTTTTGGCCCGATGGGCCGGCCCGGCCCGGCCCGCCCGTTTTGCCAGCTCTAGTCCCTAGTAAACTTAAGTGTATTAATTATTTGCTAACACTTAGAGTCGACATAGATTGAGGTTTTTTTTTAATAATCATAAAGTGGATAGAATTCGAACCTGAAACCTAGAGATAGTCATACTCCAAAGTCTCAAACCCTCACCATTATCATAAACTCTGGTATTGAAGATAATTGTTTATCTTAGGTCTAAATATTTCTTATAAGAGTTTTTTTAGTGTATTTCAAAGTTTATGGTTTGAAATAGATCAAAATTGATATGAATAATAAATAGAGTTAAAAAAATCATCCTATAACTAGCGAGTTTACTATTTGATACTAAAATATTTAATTATTTCAATTTAGTTCCAAAAGTTAAAAAAAGAAAAAAAAGTTCAATTTTTTTAGCAGCAAAATCGATGAAGAATTGAAAACTGTCATTTTATGTTGCGTAAGAATTTAATTTGGGGCAAAGATTTGACATATGGGATCAAATTTGAAAATTCACATGACATTAAACGTCATCACTTTCTATATTATGGCAATTATGGGCCAAAACTTGCCAATTTTTTATTATTATTAAGAATAAAGTGAAATAGTTAAAAAAATTGGGTACCAAAATTGGACAATAAATAATTACTCCCCCCGTCCAATATTAGTAGTCCTACTTTTTGGGCTGTTATTTTTTGTCATAAGTTGGTTGGTATTATGAGGTATTGTGAGGTCCATTTATGAATAAAGTGATTGTTTATGACAAATATGATACTTATATTTTCCATAAATAATAACTTTATTGATAAATGGACATCATAATACCTCATAATACCCTTCAACTTTTGACAAAAAATAACAACCCAAAAAGTAGGACTACTAATATTGGACAGAGGGAGTATGAGATAGTAAAAAAATCCTTTTTATATACTTACCTCATAATAATTTGGGAAAATTAATTTTTTTTGTCCTATAACTTTACCACTTTTTTATTTTCGTCCTGCTGACTTTTAAATTTTAATTTTAGTCCTGTAACTTTACCTTCTTTTGATTTTTGTCCTGTAACTTATATATTTTCTTGATTTTGGTCCTATAACCTATTGTAGGACTAAAATCAAAAGGTGGTAAAGTTACAGGACCAAAATAAAAATTTGAAAGTCAACAGGACGAAAATAAAAAAAAGTAAAGTTACAGGACTAAAATCAAAATTTGAAAGTCTGTAGGACGAAAATAAAAAAAAGGTAAAGTTACAGGACGAAAATAAATTATTTTTCTAATAATTTTATCTTTAATAATGAATTACTTGATTTGGAAATTCAAGCTTGATTTATTTCCAAGCCAGGATCCATAACAAAGGTGATTTCTCTTAATTATGCAGTTTAATTTCCATTCAACTTCTGTGCTATAAAATGTTGAGCAGTGATATATAATCATTCACTAATAATTAGACATTCAAACATCACTTCTTCTCTTCTGCAAAAAAAAAAAAAAACATCACTTCTTCTCAAAGCTGCTTTATCCAGATTCTTCGCTGCAGATAATCCCATCTGATATGCATATGTATATTATTTTGGTTGATTGTCAAAAAAGGTTCACAACTTTATTTTTACTGACCCAGTTATCAAATCCATCGGGCTATATTTCGTTTTCCCTGCGTCAAATTTATCAGATCTTGTCGTACTTTATTTTAAACATATTCCTCCCTTTTCTATGTGCAACTTGTTACATAATTATAATTTTCAAAGATTGTGTTAGGGATGTAATAATCCGAACCAAATTATTCTTATTCTTATTCTTATTATTAGTATTATTGATATTTGAATGGTTTTATGAGTTAAGAATGTTGTAAATTCGGAAGATTTGATATTCCAAATCTAGGAGATTTGGTGTGGACATTACTTGAGGACCAAGAATCATATTGAGTTTTACCCATTAGACTAGGATTTTTACTATTATATATATCCCATTGTATTCATGAATTATGTACTCTCATACACAAGAATATTAGTGGAACTACTGGCTTGAATCGCCCCCAGACGTAGTCGTTATCGACGAACTGGGTCAACAAATCGTGTGCTTTTACTTTACGCAATTATTTACAACACGTTATCAGCACGAGTCTCTGCCCGAGATAAAAAGGTACGCCTCAGAATTATTCCCCTTTAAATCCCATGAATTAATTCCCGTTGATTCTCATGAGTTAATTCCCTCACTCGAAATTATTTGATCTATGTCTTACTCAATTTATATGCACGAATATAATTATCCTGTTTGATTTCCATATTCGTTCTTGTTTGAATTATATGTGTTATTGTATTAAATTTGTTAATATTATTTCCTGGATCGAGATCGAAAAACGAACGTCGGTTGACGCCGTGAGACGCACGTCGTCGCGCTGCCCGAAACGGCCTCGAAGCACCGCCCGTAGCAGCGCCATGCCGCCGCCACCCAACGTGGCCTTCGCTCCGCCGCCGTCTTTGCCGCGCGCCGCCGCTGCACCTGGCGCGGCCCCACCGCGAGGCCCGCAGCCGCGCGCCGCCGCTGCCGTGCCAGCGCAGCCACCCGACGCCGCCTCCTCACCTGCGCGATGCGTCGCCGCGATGCAGGTGGCTTCCCCCGACGGAGCGGTTGCCGTCGCTCCTTCTCCCTGCCGCCTCCGCGCGCCTCCGGGCGTCGCGTTGAGGCGGCGCTCCTCCTCCCGCGGCTGAAATCGCACCGGGAAAGAAGCCCAGAAATCGGCCTCGATCGCGCCTGGCAGACGCGATCGCAGGCTGGGAATCGCGCACGGGGAACGCGATCTCCCGGGCCAGTCGTGTCCCCCAGGCGCGGCTGGCCCCGATTTCCTTATTTTTATTTATTTTTCATTTTTCTTTGTTTTTCGATTCTCTCCTCTCGCCGTGTGCACCCTGCATGACTTACGTGCACTTTTAGTCACATGTTGCGATCACCCCTAGTGAATTTTGTGATAACCCCAATTTTATTTCGGTTGTCGTATCACAAAATTTATATTATATAATCCTGAAAATGTTTTGTTAAATTGCGTTAATATACACGAAATAATTATTCTAATGATTATTTCCTCTGTCTATTAAACCGTATATTTTCTGCAAATTATTTTCATGCGATTATCGTTATTTATTGTTATTGCATGCTTAAGTGATTTTATTATCCTACGTGCATTAACACTGTGCACATAGTTTATAGTCCGCTCATTATGCCCGGGTAGGCGGCGCCCAGTATTTGTCGGACCGTGAATTTATGCCTTGGGTAGACGGCGCCCAGTACGTGCATCTATGTGCCTTAGAATAATTAAATGAATCCTTGTTTTTTCCCTCATTGTCTATACGTCTTGTTCACCCCCCCTTACCATGTCGCTTCTCTTGTAGTGAACTATGACTAATATCACTATGAAAGAGTTCGATGAGCTTGCTCTCGACGATAGCAATTACCCGACATGGGTGCTAGATATAGAGTTCTATCTAGCCTCAAATGGGTTAAAGCGAAACCATCATGGAAGGTTCAAAATCTACGGACGCCCAGAAGGCGAAGGTATTGATTTTTCTGAGGAACCACATGAATGAAGGTCTGAAATTCCAATATGCCACAGAAAGGGACCCCGAGATATTGTGGAAACCCTGAAGGAATGTTTCCAATAATATGATCTTGCACTCCTCCCTCCATCACAACATGAGTGGTTGAACGTCCGTTATAAAGACTTGAAGTCTATAACGGAGTACAGCTCTGCATTGCAACGTGTTGTGACCAACCTGATCCAAGATTCTGTATCAATGTTTCACGCTAGCAACCCTGTACGCCTGCAGCGGTACATGCACAAACCATCATTTGGTCATCGCAATCGTGGAAGGGAGAGAGCGAGTAAGAAATCCTGGACTAACGACCAAAGTCGTAGTTCACTCGGTGGTCACAAGACCCGGGTTAACGCTCCTAAAAAACCCAGCTCTCAAAGAATGATTGAGCAGTCCTGCTTCAGATGCGGATGCAAAGGCCATTGGCCGCGCACGTGTCGTACTCCCAAACACTTGGTCGAGACTTATTTAATGATGCAAAAGGACGACAATGGGAAGGCTCCAGTTGATGAACCTGAGGATGACGACCTGCCCGAAGCAGATTTTGACCTAGACAGCGATGACCTCTTGGGCCCGTAGCTCGAATTTTAGAATAAACGAGTAGATTCGCGTATTTGATTATTCCTAGTAGTTTGTTTTCTAGATAAAACAATTACTTATTATGTTTTGGATCATTTCTTTCTGATATTTTATTTATGAATAAATTAGCTTTGATGTGTTTACCGTAATAGCTGTCCATGAGTTTATTCGGATATTGCTGTTTTGATTTATGGCTTGTAAACATATCAGCTATTAGGTTTGGACTATTTCCTCTTGCATGATGGACGCCCATAGTGATTTATGTATGGTAGATAGCGCCACCACACATACGATCCTAAAGGATAGGAAGTATTTTCATAACTTGATTAATCGTAAGGGGAGTATAAGTACAATTGCGAATGACAGTACATTGATAGTGGGCTCTGGAAGAGCTTCCATTGTCCTCCCCATGGGTACCGAATTAACAATTGAAAATGCTTTATTATTTCCGCAATCTAAGCGTACCCTACTCAGTTTTAGAGACATTAGAAATAACGGATATCATATTGAAACTAAAACTGAAAACGATAACGAATACCTTTTGATGACTTGTACTCGAGGTAGCCGTAAGCAAGTTATAGAAAAACTTCCATCCTTCTCCTCCGGTTTGTACTATACCTACATCCGACCGTCTAGTTCCCATCTAGCGATGAGTATGAAATTCCATGACCCAAATTCCTTTAAATTATGGCATCAGCGGTTAGGTCATCCGGGACAAACTATGATACGTAGGATTCTATCTAATTCAACTGGTCATAATATTATGAATAATAGAATCTCTCCCGTCGATGAGTATTTCTGTGATGCATGTTCTAAGGGTAAGTTGATAGTGCGTCCGTCGCGCACCAAAGTTGGACTAGAGTCTCCGGTTTTCCTTGAGCGAATTCAAGGAGACATTTGCGGACCGATTCACCCAGCATCAGGACCATTTCGTTATTTCATGGTCCTTATTGATGCCTCCACTAGGTGGACATTTGCATGTTTGCTGTCCACCCGCAATCAAGCTTTTGCAAAGCTCATTACGAAAACTATCGAGCTTAGAGCTCAATTCCCGGATTATCCAATTAAATCGATTCACATGGATAATGCAGCTGAGTTTAGCTCGAAGGCCTTTACAGATTACTGTATGGCCCTGGGAATTAAAGTGGAGCATTCGGTCCCCTACGTCCATACCCAAAATGGTCTTGCTGAGGCGCTTATAAAACGTATCAAATTTATCACGAGACCATTGCTTATGAACTCTAAACTACCCACCTCATGCTGGGGGCATGCAGTCCTTCATGCATCACACTTAATCCAAATCCGTCCAACTGCATATAATGATCATTCCCCCCTACAGTTAGTGCGTGGGAAAGAATCTAGCATTTCCCATCTGCGTATTTTCGGATGTGCGGTATACGTACCAATTACGATACCCAAGCGAACCTCTATGGGCCCACAAAGAAAACTCGGTATTTACGTCGGATACGACTCTCCATCCATCATGAAATACCTTGAGCCTTTGTCCGGGGATCAATTAACGGCCCAGTTTGCTGATTGCACATTCGATGAAGATTACTTCCCGGCATTAGGGGGAGATCCGAATTCAAAATTGAATGAATGCCAGGAACTTACTTGGAACGTAAGTAATCTTCAGTATCTAGATCCGCGCACTAACCAATCCGAACTAGAAGTTCAGAAGATCATTAACCTGCAGAACTTAGCAAATAACCTGCCAGACGCGTTCACTGACCATAGAGGTGTGACTAGATCGCATATACCTACAGTAAATGCTCCCCAAAGGGTTGAGGTCCCAAGTAAAATGAGTACTCATGCCCCCACACGCCAAAAGCGTAAGGGACCCTCAAGAGATAGTAACACACCTAAATGAAAGGCTAGCAAATCTGGTCAGTCGAATGGAAAATCTCTAGAAGAGATCCGTCTAGATAATCCCAAGTCTCTAGGAGATAAGAGTCCTAGTGATGAAGCACGTGCACAAAACATTCCATGCACTTGGACCGTGGAATGACCAGACCCAGATACAACGGAAAATGAGGAAGGTCTGGTTGACGTAAACGTCGAAGTCTTTTTGAACTTCACAGATACGGGAGAAACATACAATAGAAATATTACTGTCGTCGACGACATATTTGCAGCGTCAATAGCTCTTTCTATTATAAATGATCTAGATCCTGAACCCAAAACAATCGCAGAGTGCCGGAAGCGCCCCGATTGGGTTAAATGGAAAGAGGCAATTGATGCGGAGCTCGCCTCACTTAACAAAAGACAAGTATTTGGCTCTATCGTTCGTACCCCCGCGCGCGCTATCCCTGTAGGATATAAATGGGTATTTGTACGAAAACGAAATGAGAACAATATTGTGGAGAGGTACAAAGCGAGGCTGGTAGCACAAGGGTTTTCGCAGAGACCCGGGATTGATTTCGATCAAACCTATTCTCCCGTCGTGGACTCAATAACGTTCCGCTATTTGATATCTTTGGCAGTTAAGTTAAATCTCCAAATGAGATTAATGGACGTAGTAACCGCGTACTTATACGGATCACTAGATGCCGACATTTATATGAAAATCCCAGATGGATTTGACATTCCCCAGTTAAGGGATGGTGAAAATCGCAGTATGTATAGCATACAACTGTGTAAGTCGTTGTATGGCCTGAAGCAATCGGGCCTTATGTGGTACAACCGACTTAGTGAATTCCTTCAGAAGAAGGGATACACGTTCGATAAAGCTTTCCCGTGCGTATTCACGAAGAAATCGCAAGACGGTCTTTGCATCATATCCGTATATGTTGATGACCTTAACATAATCGGAACATGCAAAGAGATTGAAGAAGTCAGTTCAATCTTGAGAGCTGAATTCAAAATGAAGTCCTTGGGTAAAACCAAGTACTGCCTCGACTTGCAGATCGAGCACCTCCCAGAAGGAGTCCTTGTTCATCAGTCGACCTACGTGAAGAAGGTATTGGAGAGATTTCACATGGATAAATCTCATCCACTTAGCACCCCGATGGTAGTCCGATCCCTCGAAGTGGATAAGGACCCATTCAGGCCAAGAGAAGATTCAGAAGAAATTCTGGGACCAGAAGTTCCTTATCTTAGCGTTGTTGGAGCTTTGCTCTATCTCGCAAATTGCACCCGGCCGGACATTGCATTTGCTGTCAACTTGCTTGCGAGATATAGCGCTTCTCCTACGAGGAGACATTGGAATAGTGTTAAGCACGTTCTACGATACCTCCAAGGATCCCAAGATCTTGGACTGTTTTATCGTAAGAACCAAGACAAAACCTTAGTAGGTTACGCGGATGCTGGCTATTTGTCTGATCCCCACAACGCCGTATCCCAGACTGGTTATGTTTTTCTCTGTGGTGGAACCGCAATCTCATGGAGATCGTTTAAACAATCCATGGTTACCACGTCTTCAAACCACTCAGAGATCAGAGCTTTATTTGAAGCCGCACGAGAATGTGTTTGGTTAAGGTCCTTGGTAAAGCACATTGGTGACTCGTGTGGTATCGCCAAGGGCGATACATCCCCCACCGTTATATTTGAAGACAACGCTGCTTGCATCGCACAAATGAGTAATGGGTACGTCAAGGGAAACCTGACGAAACATATTTCACCTAAGTTTTTCTACCCATACGAACTCCAGAAGAGTGACGTGATTACCATTCAAAAGGTGCAATCTAGTAACAATCTAGCAGATCTGTTCACTAAGTCCTTACCTACGTCTACTTTTGAAAAGTACGTTCGTGGTATAGGGATGCAAAGACTTAAAGTGTTGTTGTCTTCAGGGGGAGCGGTAACCTCGAAATAAATCTGGAAGATTTAGATCTAGAAGATCAATGACATTCCTCCCTACTTATTTTTGGCCGATCCTTAGCACGTGAATTTTTTATGATAAGACATTTATGTCGTAATGTCCAAGGGGGAGTGTTGTAAATCCGAAAGATTTGATATTCCAAATCTAGGAGATTTGGTGTGGACATTACTTGAGGACCAAGAATCATATTGGGCTTTACCCATTAGACTAGGGTTTTTACTATTATATATATCCCATTGTATTAATGAATTATGTACTCTCATACACAAGAATATTAGTGAAATTCCTGGCTTGGATCGCCCTCAGACGTAGTCGTTATCGACGAACTGGGTCAACAAATCGTGTGCTTTTACTTTACGCAATTATTTACAACAAAGAAGACCACAATATGTTTTAAAGTTTGATTTCTTAACAATGAAGGAATGAATTGAAATAGAGAGCACTTCTCACTATAAAAAAATGTGTGGTTTAATGACGGGATTAGCGACGGATAATCCATCGGTAACCACGATTAGCGACGGAATTTACGACGCACAAGGGTCCGTAGTCAAATCGATCGTAGCTATTTACGACGCCTTTTGGCATGCCGTCGTAAATTTACGACGGACTTAACCGTCGTAAAACCGACCCGTCAATGACCCGGTTCGGCATCAAATTTTACGATGGTCAGTACCCATCGTAAAATATAAATTAACGACGGACATGTGTCCGTCGTAAATGCCGAACCTGAAACAAAAAAATAAGTGGCTCGTGTGGTTTGAACTCGGAACCACTGGGCCATCGGCCGCCAAGCTATATATTCCGGCTCAACTTCTATATTAGCCCTGTTGGGGCTGAAACAATTAATTCCAAATTCGCATCCAAGGGGAATCGAACCCATGACCCCTCTTGCATGTAGAGAGGGCATGAACCGTTAGGACACTTGCTTCTTTTGTTCGATTTCTTGCAACTAATTGTATATGTATCTAAATTAAGTCATTCTTTTTTTATTATTCATCAAATTAATTCCTTTTCCATTTCTAACTTGTTTTAATAAATGTTGTTACCAATTATATATTTTTTGTTTTGTAAATTTATTTAATTCGAAAAATGTGTAATTAATATTATAATCCGTTCATTTATACGTAATTAATTGTATACGTATCCAAATTGAGCCATTCTTTTTTTTATTATTCATCAAATTAATTCCTTTTCGTTTCTAACTTGTTTTAATAAATGTTGTTACCAATTTTTTTTGTTTGGTTTTGTAAATTTATTTAATTCGAAAAACGTGTAATTAATATTATAATCCATTTATTTGTACGTAATTAAATGTATACGTATCCAATTTGAGCCATTCTTTTTTTATTATTCATCAAATTAATTCATTTTTATTTCTAACTTGTTTTAATAAATGTTGTTACCAATTATATATTTTTTGTTTTGTAAATGTATTTAATTCAAAAAATGCGTAATTAATATTATAATTCGTTCATTTGTACGTAATTAATTGTATACGTATCCAAATTGTGCCATTCGTTTTTTTTATCATTCATCAAATTAATTCCTTTTCGTTTCTAACTTGTTTTAATAAATGTTGTTACCGTATTCTTCCGTTGCGTCTCCTCCTCCGTTGCTCGTCGTCTCCTATCGTACTCCAGCTGCGCCTGTCGCTCCGCCTCTCGCTGCTGGAGGAGCTCCATCTGCTTGACGATAGTTGAGAGTTGTCTCTCGATGTCGCTGAGATGAGAGTCGATGGAGGACTGGGAGGAGGATGAGCCGGGTCCACGGGATCGGAGTAGGCTCTTTTCAAAACCACTCAATCCAGTGAACCACCCCTTCTTACCCTTGACGTTCTTAAAGTAGAGCTAATTTTGAACGTCTACAGAAGGCTGGGGGGGGGGGGGGGGGGGGGGGCATAGAGTCCGACCCTTCTTCCTGAGGCTGAGACTGGGAGGCAAGGTCATCGCGCACCCTCCTCTGCAAATTAACAATACTTTAAATTAATAAATAATATTTTTAAAAATAATACTACAATTAAAATTAAAAATAATACGTACGTGGATCTCGGTGGTGCGGCCGTAGGTGGACCTTCCGGTCTCCTCGTCCAGCTGGTGGGCAAGCTGTAGTCTCTCAAAATGAGAGGACTCACGTCCATACTCCCGCTCCTACAATTATATACTTAGTAATAAAAATTTACCAAAACTTCATAAAAATAAATCAAAAATCATATAAAACTGGTCACTTACAAAATGCAACTCGTGCTCATAAATGGACCGAGAACCGTCCCAATGTCGCGCGGCCCCTTCTCCATCAGGGTCACTAAGGCGATTCGCATTGTTCTTCTGCGACTCTCCTTGAACTCATCGTTGTTCCAGTAGGCGAGAAATTGGGGCTAAACATCCCAGCCCCTGTTGTCCGTCCCCATATTTATCGATTCTCCATGCTTAAACCATGCCTCCCCAATGTGATACATCAAGTCCCTGTATCTTTCGGTACTTTTCCCACAGAAGTTCCTCCACATCTGGGCCTCGTGCTCCGGTCTCCACTTTACGAATTTCTACAACTACATTAAAATATAAATATCAATTCATATACATAATTTATATTAATAAATAATGAATAAATTAAATAAATTATCCCTTAAACTCCTCAAAATACTCTCGTTTCTTCGCTTCAGACACCAACCCCCAACTGTAAGCGGTGGGCTCGAATCCACCGGTCATGAAGGAATCGGTTAAGTGTGTAGAAGCCTCATGTCCCGGGACTGCAACATTAAAATTACAAAGTTAGTAATATAATTAGGGTTTAATTAATAAATGTTGAATATAAAAGATTAAAACTTACGAATTCCCACGAGGCTCAACATCAATCTGCGGCTGCCCAATGGGATGCTGGTGGGAGGAAGATGAGGCATCACCTGTCTGGAGTGCGGACGAGGACCCCTCGGGATCGACAATCGGAGCTACAACGGGTATAAGAGACCCCACTCATCTCCTCCCTCTCCCTTGACCTCTGTCCTGGCTTCCCCCACTCCGACCGATCCACTTCCTTGTCCACTCATCTAAAACATTCAATATATATTAAACAATATTAGATATTTACAATTAACATGATTTAAACAAAATTAACATAATCAATTAAATATAATCAATTAAATTAACATAATCAATTAATAAAATTAACATAATCAGTTAAATATAATCAATTAAATTAACATAATCAATTAACAAAATTAACATAATCAATTAAAAAAATTAACATAATCAATTAAATATAATCAATTAAATTAATATAATCAATTAACATAATTAATTAAATTAACATAATTAATTAATAAAATTAACATAATCAATTAACAAAATTAACATAATCAATTAAATATAATCAATTAAATTAACATAATCAATTACCAAAATTAACATAATCAATATTTAAACAACCATATATATTAAATATTTACAATTAACATGATTTGTATTTACTCATATCTAAACAAAATTCTGAATAACTAACATGATTTCTACAAACTCTATATAAACAAAAATCTAACCAATTAACATTTTTATGCACACTCATATCAAAACAAAATTCTAAACAATTAACATGATTTCTACAAACTCAAAATCTAACCAATTATAACATTTTTATGCATACTCATAACAAAATTCTAAACAATTAACATATATGATTTCTACAAATAAAAATCTATCCAATTAACATATCACATATAAAAAAACTAAACATTAATCAAATGTTATAAAATAAAATTTAAACGATAAAAAATTGAAAAACTTACGATTAAAGAGTAGAGATCGACGAAAAACGAACTTTAATAGGCATAAAAAGTGTCCGTCGTTAAATTTGTCGTCTTTAGGGTTAAAACGACGTTGTTTTTGGTGATTTACGACGGAAATTTCATCATAAATATTAAATTTAAAATTAACGACGGACGTTCCCATCGTTAATTAGTCGCCGGTAATAAATTCGCACCGTTTCTCGAAGAATCGCGGCCCAAATGCCAGAATTTACTACGGGATTGACCGTCGTAAATCATAAAGTTAAATTTTATGATGGGCCGTCCGTCGTAAAATTGTCGGCCACTAAAGCGTTGCACCGATTACGAAAGGTCGGGGTCAAACGGGCGGGAATTTACAACAGCGGCGCCTATCGTTAATGTTTATTTTAAATTCTACGACGGGCATCCCGTGGTTAATTTTGACGGATTTGTGAAAGAGTGGGCCCGACTTGTTTTACAACGGCCAAAGCCGTCGTAAAAGTCAATAATTAACGACGGCTTTCAAAAATCCGTCGTTAATTTTTAATCCGGACAAACTTTGGTTATTGTCCGTCATAAGTCCGTCGCAAATGTATAAATTAACGACGGAATACATGTCCGTCGTTAATTCTCGTCGTTAAACGGCGCATTTTTTGTAGTGTCTAGCACAATAATTATGGAACAAAAAACGATACAGAATATAACTAAAATAATTAAAACCTCAATTTTAATTAAGTTTCTTAGAGCTTGTAAAATTCTAAGAATTTAGAAACAAGACTACGCAATTTTCGGACTAAACTTCATCAAAAAAATATATCAGTTTTTGCCGACAAAACCCGTATTGCGTCCTAAAACACTCCAAGGAATTTGCAAATAAATGAATTTAAGAGTCCATGGATCTCTGATGACTTGATTTTGCTAGGTTAAAATTTTTCCAATTTGAACCAGAATTAAAACTAAGTATTTGAAATTCATTCATTTGAATAATTTATCCAAATAAGTAGAGTGGAATTAGGTCATAGCTAGATTTTAAATGTATAACCCAAATCCCTCCATCCAAACATAACCTATGAAAAAACGATTTTAAAGTACAATGGATGTGTAATTTTGTGATACAATCTTTTTAAAAGTCAATTCTAAGATACAAATTAAATGCAAACACTATTTCGAATTCTTTTCACCCCACACACCAGCTCCATTATGAATTATTTCTCTCCATCTTTATAAAAAAAAGCACTATATAAAGTGTTACAATATTGCACTTTTCAGTACAAATAATTACATTTTTGTATCTCAAAATTTTAATAGCTGCACTTTGTATCTCAGAATTTAACACCCCCTTTTTTTTACCCCACAGTTCGCGCCCCCCTAATTCTAAAATCATGTTTCGCTGTCCCTTTTTTAATTTTTTTTTTTCTTCTTTTTGTGTGTATTTTGAGCACATGTAATCAGTGTAATTTATCATAAAAAACCTTCACTTGTGGGATCGTCTCGAGTGAGAAGATATCACGAGATATTTAGGCATGGAGAGGAGATTTCATGGGAGAGGAGATTTCATGAGATTGAGAAAAAAAAAAAAAAAACAATTATGTTAGAAAGGAGATTTTACGAGAGATGGATAAAAATACTTTAGGATAGAAATAAAAGTTCAACTCTATTGGTAGTATAAAAGATATATTTAGGGAGTGTTTGCTAATAATATAAAGTGGTGGACAATCATTTACTTTCAAAAGTTCATTCTCACCATTTTTCGAAAATAAGTATTAATTCTCAAAATTGTTAGTTGTGTTTGTTACATGCAATTAGTTTGGATACGTTGCAGCATTTACTATTCATCGTACAATCTCGCACAAGAATTTGTTTTTAATTTCCTTTACCCCCTTAAGTTTTAACTATTTAAACGTCTAACCAATTCTTGTAATAAGATAAAAAAGAAAGAAAAGAAAACTCATACTCCTTCCGATCCAATATTTTTAATTTAATTTTCAATTCAAAATATGAATTTTTATAAATAGAAATTAATAATTATTAAAAAATAAATTAAATACTCCCTCCAATTCACTATACGTTTTCCATAATTTATTATTATTTTGTTTAAAAAGTGTATTTGTTTAATTATAAATATATAATGAATCATATTCTGACTTTTGTGTAACATAATAAAGAATTGTGAAAAGCTAAGAGCAATTTTTTAAGAAAATATTTATTTATTAATGTATAAAGTGTTGTTTTTATTATTTATTGAATAAAAAAAATATTGTGGAACATAAAGAAAAAGAAAATGGGAAATTAATAGTACACGGAGGGAATGCTTCTCAATATGCTTATGTTTCCAGAAGTAAGTAGTTAACAAATTTATAAACTTTTGCAATTCCTAAATAATAATAATTGTTAATGTTGTTAGTAGTGAAGTATTCACTATTTACTTTGAAATAACATGAATTTGTCATTTCTTCTCATTAACCAACATTTTATGATCATATGTTGTCTTAGATGTTTTAACATGCAGGATGAAGATCTAGAAGGATCTACAAGGTTCTGGAATACTCAATGTTGCAGTAAATGTTGCGTAACATTGGTTGCAACATGAGCGGTTACGGGTTCCAGAAGAATCTACAAGGATCTACAAGGGCCTACACGATCCAGACTTATCCAGGACGTTTTAGAACAATCTAGATCAGGCGGTTGCATCAAGGAATATCAAGAATAAAGATAAGAACGTGGAGACTACATAAAGATCATGGAGCGGTTATAAAGAGAAGTTATTTTTGGATTGAAGACTTGTGCCTATAAATAGAGGCCGAATCTTTCAGTACCAAGTGTGGAGTAAACGAGTACACCTACTCTAGTGTTGATCCTGAGTTTAAAGGTGATAGGGCAGTTATTCCAACATTTATGTTATACTTAGAAGTAAAGTTCTTCTCGTATAACTTGCGGTCGAACCTATATCCATAGATAGAGAGATCATAGATATAGAGTGAGATCAACTTTGACGGTGTATTATGATATACACTTAGCTAATTTAGATTTGATAGGTGATATCGAGTCTTGTTTCCGTTGTGAACGATTATTCTCTTCACACAACTTTTGTATCACTAATCTTTTTATAGTGAACCTTTCGCCGTAAGGCTAGCACAAGCTATTTAATATAGTTTGTGTTAAAAAGTATTCCGTCTTGCAATTGTGTGTTTAAGTCTTCCGCTGTACACATTTTATATTTTGATTTTCCAGTTTGTTGTAATATTTGTTTTAACATTTGTTACAACATCTGCACTTTATAACACACGCACACTTTCATTTGGCACCAGAGCCATAAACTTAATATACTAAGTTTAGATCCTGAGTTTTTAAGTGTGTCTTTTGCTATGGAATATCCTGTAAACACCCCACTTAGGCCTCCCATTTTAGATGGAAACAACTATGCCTATTGGAAACCTAAGATGCGTATGTACATCAAATCGATTGATGAACGTGCTTGGAGAAGTGTTCTGACCGGCTGGGAATGGCCCAGAAATCAAGCAGATGATGATGGGTGAGACAAGAGTCAAACGAGAGATTGAATGGACAAATGAGGAAACCACGACGGCAAGTTACAATTCCAAAGCTCTCAATGCTATCTTTACCTCTGTTGATGTATCTATGTTCAAGATTATATCAACATGTACCACGGCTAAAGATGCATGGGAGAGGCTTCAAGAACATTGCGAAGGAAGTGGAATTGTTCGAAGGACCAAACTTCGAATACTTGGGACCAAGTTTGAGAATCTAAGGATGAAGGATGATGAGACGATCATGGCTTACAATGAGAGGCTGAGTGAAATTGTCAATGAATCACATGCACTTGGTGATCCTATTTCCAATGTACGAGTTGTACACAAAGTTTTGCGATCTGTTCCTAAACGGTTCGATGCAAAAATTTGTGCTATTGAAGAAGCCAAGGACACTGAAACTTTAAGTCAGAATGAGCTTGTAAGTATTCTCAAAACATATGAGATGAACACAACTCAATCTGATGATACAAGTGAAGGAAAGAAGGTTGTTGTTTTCAAAGGTGAAACATCTTCTAACACTGAAAATCAGCCCTTTGTGACTGAGGTTGAGTCTGATGAAGATGTTTTAGACCAATGTTACTACACTCCAGAGCACATTGCTTTCCTCACAAAGAAGTTCAATTCCTACCTGAAGAAGAAACTGAACAGATCCAGAGAAAATGTCCAACAGAGGACTCCTTTCAACAACACACCATCAGACCCAGAGAAAAGGAAGGATCAGAATCAATCAAGGCAATTCAGAGGTAATAAATCAAGGTATGATCCTGAATTTTGAAAATCTGTTAGATGTGATGCATGTACTGGATTTGGACACTATGCAAATGAGTGTGCAAATACCAGGTTAAGACAGAAACTGGATTTTAATGTTACCTTTAGTGATGACTCAGATGATGATGAACCTGAAGGTTCTAAAGATGAGGAATTAGCTTTTTCTGCAAGAATTGATTATGATGATTCTTTAGATGATGATCTGGATGATCTAGACACTGATGCTGTTTCCAATGTTATAACATCAGAAATAACATTTGTTAAAAATCATTCAGATTTGAACTGTTTTAATGGGTGTGTTGATGAGACAGGTTCTAATGACATAAGGAATGATGATTCCAGTATAGCCAAAGAGAATGATGATCTCAGAGAGACTGTGACAAAGTTGGAAGTCATTCTAACAAGGAAGGATTTAGAAATTTCTAAGCTAAAGGAAGAATTGAAAAATTCTACCTTAAGCTTTAAGAAGTTTTCTAAAAGCTCTTCCATTGTAAATGATTCTTTCACTACTGGACAGTCTAGTAAACATGGTTTAGGCTATTGTAGTGAGACTACTTCTAAATATATGAATAATCCTATAAAATTTGTTAAGGGAAAAACGGAACTTTTTGCTGAGACAAAAGTACATGTGTTTGATAAACCTATTAGGAAGTATGTATGTCACTATTGTTCTGAAATTGGTCATATTCGTCCTTACTGTCAAAAGATGAAAAGAGATCTGGAAATTCAAAGAGTGTTGTCTGAAATATCTTTACATTCTAAGAAACACTGGTCAAAATCTGCTAAGAAAAAGAAGGAACATGTTACTTGTAATGTTGTTCAAACTTCTCTGAAAGCATGTGTTCCTGATCTTTGGTACTTTGATAGGGGTTGTTCTAGACATATGACTGGTCATGTTAACTACTTATCTGACTATGAACCTTGTAATGGTGGAACTGTTACATATGGTGGTGGATCAAAAGGTAAAATCATTGGAAAGGGAACCTTAAATGTTGAAGGTTTTCCTAAACTTAAGAATGTTTTGCATGTTGATGGTTTACTTGCTAATCTTCTTAGTATAAGTCAACTATGTGATGACAATTTGCATGTTGAATTTGATAAAGATTCATGCTATGTTCTAAACAAGGATAATAAGTGTCTAATGACTGGAAATAGGTCAGCTGATAATTGTTATCTAATTGGAACAAACAAAGTATTTCATTTGTCAAAATGTGATGATAATGTCCTATGGCATCAAAGACTTGGACATGCAAATTATAGATTCATGCAAAAATTGGTTAAGTCTGAAGCAGTGAGAGGTTTGCCTAAACTGAAGATTGTTAGACCTACTGTATGCGGCTCATGCCAAAAAGGTAAGCAGGTAAGAATGTCGCATAAAATGTTATCACATTGCATGACACATCGTTGTTTTGAATTACTGCATATGGATCTTATGGGTCCTATGGAAACTGAAAGCATTGGTGGTAAGAAATATTCACTGGTTGTGGTAGATGATTACTCTAGGTTTACCTGGATTGAGTTCTTAAGAGAGAAATCTGAAACATTTGATACTCTTAAAATTCTTTACAAAAGATTTAAAACTGTTTTCAACTTGAAAGTAAGCAGGATTAGGTCTGATCATGGTAGAGAATTTGAAAATAGCATGTTTTCAGAATTCTGTAATAAGAAAGGAATTGTCCAAGAGTTTTCTTCTCCTAAAACTCCACAACAAAATGAGATAGCTGAAAGGAAAAATAGAACTCTTCAAGAAATGGCAAGAGTAATGCTTACTTCAAAAAATCTTGCAAAAAATTTTTGGGCTGAAGCATTGAATACATCATGTTATATTGCTAATAGAGTCTATTTTAGATTTGGAAGCAACAAAACCCCATATGAGATCTTGAACAATAAGAAACCGAATGTGAAATACTTTCATGTTTTTGGTTGTGTGTGTTACATTCTGAATGATAGGGACCAGCTGCATAAGTTTGATTCTAAGAGTGATAAAGGTTTTTTCTTAGGTTATTCTAGAAATAGCAAAACCTATAGAGTCTATAACCTTAGAACTAACACTGTTCAAGAATCTGTGAATGTTGTTTTTTATGACAGGAATCTGATAGATGGAAATGACACTGAAGATGTGACTGAAGTTACTGATGTTCCAAAAGAATCACTGAAAACAGAGAATGTTACACCAAATGTTACAGCATCTGGTTAAACATCCCCTGTAGATTCAGTTGATACTGCACAGAACAATCAGTATACCCCAAAGAAGAATCCAACTACTTGGATTACAAAAAGTCATCCTTCGAATCAGATCATTGGAGATGCTTCAGTTGGTGTTCAAACGAGAAGAAGAGTAAGTGCAAACCGTGTTGATGTGGTAAGGTCTGTGTGCATGTCTTCAATATGCAATATTGTGAATGCTCAGTGTTACTATTCTGAAATTGAACCTAAAAATGTTACAGAAGCATTAAAAGATGAAAATAGGATTAATGCTATGCATGAAGAACTTAATCAGTTTGAGAGGAATGATGTTTGGTCATTAGTTCCAAGACCTGATAATGTCAATGTCATTGGAACTAAATGGATCTTTAAAAACAAAACTGATGAGTCTGGTAACTGACTTGAACCGAAAATACCAGCTTTCTACTAGTAGCTTCCCCGCAAGAGTACGGGTTCACTGTAGTATGGGCAAGTATAGGGACCAAGTAGTATCGAACCCAAGGGAAAGTGTGTATGCAAATAGATCCCTCTATCCATCTATGAGCATCTATGAGACAAATTCATCAGTTTATAAAAATGATACTCAAATGATTCCAAACACTCATAAAAAATACTCAAAACATGGGCAAATCGGGCACCAAAACATAACAATTTCACGCCTAATCAACCCCCCCAAACTTACCATATTGCTTGTCCTCAAGAAATGAAATAATAAGTCAAGTGAAATTGTTAGAAATGAGTCAAAGAATCAAATCATGTAAGCAAATGAACTCGAGCTTCAAAGATCAATCACACGTATACTCACTCACTTTCCTTCATCATACTCATGCAACAATAACAAGAAACACCAAGATCAAACATGGATGTGCACTCAACGATGTGTTTCACTCCCTCACAAGTGTATATAAATGATCAAGGGACTCACTCAAACAATCAATCACTCATATCGGCAGCCATAGGCTTGTAAGCACTCTCAACTCCGACCATACTCTAGAAATCAATGCCGAATCAAAAAGGACTTTTCTCAAGGTTGTAATGTAGGCTCTTTGGACAGGTGGGATAACAATATGGATAAGTGACTAAAGTGAATGGAGAATAGAAAATCACACTTCGGTATTTCGAGATTAGGAACAGACTTCTTCAACATATTCAATAAACACACTTTCAATTCCAACACTCTCAACACTTCAATTTTTTTTTCTTTCTCATTTTTTTTTTTACTTTTCTCAATCACTTCACTTTTTTTTTTACAAACACATGAGCTCATTTTTTCCTTTTTGCTCATTCTCAATTTTTTTTTCTTTTTCCCACAACTCATAACTTCATCACACCTTCTTCTCATACTCACTCAGCAAACAACATTTTCCTTTTTCAACTCAATTCAATCCCTTCACATTCACACTTTTCCTATTCTCCACTCAAATTGGGACAAAAAGGCTTAGGAACTCGAATAGTGTTCATATGTACTAGCAAATGAAATAGGCTTAAAGCTCAAATGGGCTAACAAGGGATACATATCAATGGTAAGGAAAATTTTGGCTAAGTGACTCATTCAAATAAAAGATGGCCTAAGATCACATTCGGCATATCAAACTAGACACAATCAAGAAGCGAGAGCACACACAAGTTCTAGCATCCTCTAAGGTGACGATCCACTCACAAACGAAGAGATCAAGTAATGCGTCAAAATCTCATAAGGCTCAAATCTCACAGCTTTCACATCCATGCTAGTCCTAGTGAATTCTCGCTCTCATCACACAAATACTCAGAAGAAAAATTTGCAAGCATTCTAGTTCTTTCTCAAATCAACTCTAACTCAAACACTCACACAAGAGAAGTCCTAACTCAACTTCACAACTCATCAACTCATCAAATCATACTCAAAGATAGCAATCAACAAGCATAAGCTGATTGATAGGCATGAAAGATGCAACAGCGAATCAGATCAAAATCACCCCAAGGAGCATCTCAAGGCACCAAATAACTAAACACACTCAAAGATAAGGGGTGCTCCGGTGCAATGTAACAAGAAACATAAAAAACTCCACCCCCCAAACTTCGACCTTGCGAAGAGGTCTAAATTTGGGGTTGTGGGTTACCTCAACCAAACAATTTAGTTTCTCTCAACACCGTTGCACACTCCCTTGCTTGAGTTCCTTCAATCTCCACTTATTTGGCACTTCTTCGAGACAAGCCTACAAAATAAACTCTCAAGTACGAGGTTAAACGTACGACTCAACAACACCCTAATAACATAATAAAACACTAAAAATAAATAAAAGTGAGTTGCCTCCCACGCAGCGCTATTTTTAAGGTCCTCATGCCGGACCAAGCTCAAAGGAGCTTATGGGACATGATACTAAAAAATACCTCCCTTACTCTCATAAGAGTGGTGGTTAAATTCCTTTCCTTGATGCCCCTCCATCATGAGTTTCTTTGCTTCCTTCTCCACCTCAAGTGGTATAGGTCTCAACTCCTTCTCACCTTTATCTGGAGGAGTCTTACTAAGCAATTTCTTGCCCTTGGACTTTTTCTTCTCAACTCCTCCCTTACCCTCTAACTGGACCACGTCCACACTTTTCATCTCTCCATCCCTCAACTTCTTTACTTTATCCCTATCAAAATAATTCAGATCATAATGCTCTTGAGTTAAATCAACAGGTGAAGGATTATCAAACTCATAAATAAAAGAAGGATTAGGGATAGGAGGTGTGTCTTCAACACTAGGATCAATGGCATCCATGCAATACAAACTCTCATCCTCCTTCGGGTGCTTCATGGCTTCATATAGGGAAATCTTCACTTCTTGATCATCAACTTTCAACGTGATCTTCCCATTTGCCACATCTAGCACCATCCCCGCCGTCGCTAAGAACGGTCTTCCCAAGATCAGGGGCACACGCTCATCTTCCTCCATTTCGAGCACTACAAAGTCGGCTGGAAAAATGTGATCTCCAACTCTCACGAGAACGTCTTCAACCACACCTTGAGGTCGAGTAATAGACCGGTCGGCTAGTTGAAGCGTCATCATTGTCGGCTGAAGTTCACCACCTTCCAACTTCTTGAAAAACGACAAAGACATCAAATTAATGCTCGCTCCGAGGTCGCACAACGCTCCCTTCTTGATCCCGTTCCCAATGTCACATAAGATGGTAAAGCTACCGGGATCCTTCAGCTTTGGAGGAAGCGCCTTGTGCACTAATGCACTCACCTCGTGGTTCAACTGCACCAACTTCGGCTCATCCACTCGCCGTCTTTTCGCGATCAAGTCCTTTAGAAACTTTGCATAGTTGGGCATCTGTTCCAAAGCATCATAAAAAGGAATGTTAATATGCAATTGTTTAAACACATCAAGGAATTTAGCGAATTTCTCATCAAGCTTCTTTTTCATGAAGCTTTGTGGATATGGGACGGGTATCACAGATTTGGGTACCCCCCATTCATCTCTCTCGGTCTCTTTCACTTTCTTCCTTGCTTCCTTTGCCTTCTTCCACTTAGGAACTCTCTCAACCTTCTCAATGCCTTCCTCTTCATGCTCTTTGCTCGCTTGAGTGCTTTCACCCTCAACCTTCTTCTCAACTCCTATCTCCTCAATCTCATCTATATCCGCCTCAGGCTCTTTTCCTTCTATCTCAACCTCTCCTTTGGGCGTCTCAGAATCAACAGGCATCTCAGGACCATCATAATTGGTCCCACTTTTAAGCTGGATAGCCTTACAATGCTCTTTAGGATTACCCTCAGACATTGGAGGGTATTTGTCAGGCTCTCTATTCAATGACTTTGCAATCTGGCTCATCTGGAACTCTATAGAAGTGAACCTTCAATTGTTCTCTTGCTGAATCCGATTCAGCTCTACATCTCTCTTCTGGAGGTCTTGATCATGCTGATCAGCTTTCTTATGCAGATCTTTCACATCGTACTCCAAAGATGATAAATGTTTGCTTCCTTCCTCCACCTTCTGAAGGATAGCTCTCAACATCTCCTCAGTTGAGAAACCGCCTTCTCCACCCGGGTGTTTAGAACCTGGAGGAACTGTAATACCCGCCTTCGGGTTAGCATATGAAAAATTCTCGTTCTTCCTCCATTGGTTCTGAGGAAGCTGCTGGCCTCCTTGGTACCCTTGTGTGTTCCTCCATTGATTTTGAGGCGGCTGTGGACCTGGAGGTACAAATGGTTGGCCATAAGAAGGCCTTCCTTGAAAATTTCCACCTTGTGGATACCCATTCTGATTGTAATAAGGACCTCTCAAATAATTTACTACTTCTTGCTGAATTGTGGGCTTGTCCTCTTGCTCATTCTCTGCTGCATTCCCTCCAACCATATTCTTCCCCAACTCAAGGTTGTTAATCTTTTCCATCATGGCCATCAACAGCCTTCTCGTTCCTTCACCTTCCTCAACCTGATGAACTCTCTGGAAATCTGCGTCCACATTCCAAGCCCCGACATTCGTGATAATGTTGTCCACGATCTCTCTACACCTCACTATTCCTTGATTCAGGAATGATCCACTAGCACAGGCGTCTAGATGGTCTTGCCCAGCCTTATTGGCACCACTATAGAAAAATGCCATCACATCTCCCTCATTGTACCCGTGCTGCGGGCACTCTATCAACATGTTTGAGTATCTCTCCCACGCTTGATATAGGTCCTCTCCTTGCTTCTGGCGGAAGGAAGAGATCTCAATCCTTGCTTTGATCGTTCTCGATGGAGGGTAGAATCGCTCGAGGAACAGACGCTCGAGCTCGGCCCAAGTGGTAATACCTCCCCTTGGAAGCGTATTATCGTACCACTCTTTAGCTATTCCCATCAATGAGAATGGGAACAACCTAAGCCTGTTGGCATCTTCAGACATGCCATTGTAATTGAAAGTGGAGGCTATCATTAGAAAACTCCACAGGTGAGTATGAGGATTCTCCTTCCCGATCACCCCCTCGAACTGGTTCTCTGTAAGCAGCTTTAGAATTCCCGGGGAAATCGAAAAGTTATTTGCCTCTACTGGAGGTAATGCCACTCCATCATAGTACCGTTGTGGCTGCGCTGCAAACCTTTCTCGAATAGCAATATTCTGATCTGCGTTCTGAGGAATGTGTTGCGGATTAGCAGCTGGTACGGGTACTTGTTGGGGTGGTGGTGGTTGATAAACTGGTGGTTGATTATAAACTGGAGGTGGAGGATACATGTATGGTGGATACGGATAAGGTGGGTATGGGTAAGGTGGATAAGGTAAGTTGTTTTGTGGTAAGTTAGGATATGGGTAAGCAGAGTTGTTCTGAGGATTTTGGACAATGTTATGAGCTGGACTATTTTGATTCTGTATACCCGGGTTTTGGCTCTGGCTTTCCCCTGACAGATCTTGATTCTTACTGGTATTGCCTTCAGTGCCGTCAACCCGGTTCAATGTCTGATTAAACTCATTCTCAACGTCATCCAACTCATTAGTGAGGTCCATTGGTTCTTTCCCTCCGACAGCGTTCATTCTCCTCAAGAGAGCTCGGTTCCTTCTAGCTATCGTCTCAGGGTCCAACGGTATTCTCTCTTCGCTCGTGTTGCCTTGTGAGCGTGTTTTTATATACCTGACACACTAGCAGAAGGATCAAAATGCAACTGCCGAATGAATAAAAATAAAAATAAAACAGAAAATAAAGCACTGACTACTAACTACTAAGCTATCGACAAGTCCTATTCAAAAGACACACAACGCCATCCCCGGCAACGGCGCCATTGACTTGAACCGAAAATACTAGCTTTCTACTAGTAGCTTCCCCGCAAGAGTACGGGTTCACTGTAGTATGGGCAAGTATAGGGACCAAGTATTATCGAATCCAAGGGACAGTGTGTATGCAAATAGATCCCTGAAGATCTACGCATCGTAGTTAATATGAGTGAAATGTTTTTGGATTTTTGAGAGAATTAATTAAAATAGACCAATCTATCCTACGAATGCAAACAAAAAATTAAACTAAAAATTTAAGCTGTGTTTTCAAATAAGAGATGGTGATGCTTAGAATAGGAATCCCTACGTATACTAACGGAGCCGGTACATAATCAAAATAATTGTGATGTGCAAGAAATAACCTAAGTAAAAGATCGTAAGATGAAAGCTCAAGATTTCAAACCATAATACTTTATCCTATAAATCGACTTCACTAATCCACTAACAAGTTAATGAATCGTGCTTAATTAACGAGGCCCTAATTTAACTAATGGTGATGCGGCCGTCCTCCATAGCTAAACCGGCAGATGAATTAACCTCTTCTAAACCCTCTAGTTAAGTCTACTAGTTGTTAAAGAGTGATGTAGTCGTCCTCTCCCTAACACGTTCGTACGAAATTCAAAGGCAAAGTTAAGATTGATTTTAAGAATTCATTAATTAAGAGAATTAAAACCTAACGTCACGAATTACCCTAATTACGTACCCACAACCTACTTCTACGAGTTCATCCTACCCCAAGCATGCAAGGGTTTTAGCTAGACATGGTGGGTTGAATAATCAAAGCAATCACAAGAACAATAAACATATGCATAATTGAATTAACTAATAAAATCAAGAACATAAACGAAAGAACAAATTAAAGTCTCCAAAGAAATCTATATAAATCTGAAAAACTAGGTTTAATCGTCTCAAAGAGTAAATAAAGAAAGAATTAATCTAATACGTTCAAAAGAAATACTAAAACTAAGAATTCGTAAATTAAAACCTCGATTACAACGTATAAAATTCTTCAAAACTCCTTCCCAAGCTTTCTCCTTCGAAAAACGAGTGTAAATATGTGTAGATATGTCTTCTTATGTGAAAATATGCTTGGAAGGGGTATATATAAGCTTTGGGATGAATTTGGGCGATTTTGGGCAAAAAACATGCAAAAACGCTCGAGTGCTGGTGTAGCTCGAGCGCTAGCGGTCGAGCTATGGTGGTCGAGTGGTTCTTCCGGTCGAGCGGTGGCGCTCGACCACTGGCTGTACACATGTTCGTAAAACCTTCATAACTTCTCAACCGGGAGTCCGTTTTGGCCGATTCAAAGTCCTACAAACTCCTCTTTTCGCCCTCTATCCATCTATGAGCATCAAATATACAAATTCATCAGTTTATAAAAATGATACTCAAATGACTCCAAACACTCATAAAAAACACTCAAAACATGGGCAAATCGGGCACTAAAACATAACAATTTCATGCCTAATCAGTAACATAATTAGGAACAAAGCTAGATTAGTTGCACAAGGTTACACTCAAGTTGAAGGTATTGATTTTGATGAAACATTTGCACCTGTTGCTAGGATAGAGTCCATTAGACTATTACTAGCAATTGCATGTTACATTAACATTAATCTTCATCAAATGGATGTAAAAGCTGCATTTCTGAATGGCATATTAATTGAAGATGCATTTGTTGAACAACCTAAAGGTTTTGAAAACCCACAGTATCCTGATCATGTGTACAAACTAAAGAAAGCCCTGTATGGTCTCAAACAAGCTCCTAGAGCTTGGTATGGTAGACTTACTAACTTTCTGTTGCAATTTGGTTTTATAAGAGGAGAGGCTGATAGAACCTTGTTCATTAAAATTCTGGAGAAGACTTATTAATAGCTCAAATATATGTTGATGACATTGTTTTTTGTTCAACTTGTAACATTATGTTAAACAAGTTTGTTGAAGCAATGACAACAACATTCGAGATGAGCATGGTAGGTGATTTGAATTACTTCCTAGGACTTCAAATCAAACAAACTGATAAAGGTATTTTCTTCTCTCAGAGTAAGTATGCAAAGAATTTAGTGAAAAGGTTTGGTTTAGAAAGCTCAAAAGTCATGAAAAATCCTATGGGATCTACACAAAAGTTGTGTAAAGACACTGTTGGTCAAGATGTTGATTCAACTTTGTATAGATCCATGATAGGTAGTCTTCTGTACTTAACTTCAAGCAGGCCTGATATTATGTATAGTGTTTGTGTTTGTGTTAGGTACCAAGCTTGTCCCAAAGAGTCTCATTTGAATGCAGTCAAGAGAATGATAAGATATGTGGCTGGTACAACTGATCTTGGTATATGGTATACGAAAGACACAAGTAGTACACTTGTTGGATATAGTGATGCTGACTGGGCTGGAGACATTGATGATAAGAAAAGCACGAGTGGTGGTTGCTTTTACATGGGTAACAATTTGATTTCATGGCATAGTAGAAAGCAGAATTGTGTGTCACAATCTACTGCAGAATCTGAATACATTGCTGCAGGTAGTGCTGTACACAACTTCTTTGGTTGAGTAAAATGTTTAGTGATTATGGTTTAGAGAGTGACACTTTAACTGTATTTTGTGATAACACTAGTGCAATCAACATTTCAAAAAATCCAGTTCAACACTCACTTACTAAACACATAAGTATTAGACATCATTTCATAAGGGATCTTGTAGAAAAGAATATTGTGAAGTTAGAATACATACCCACTGAAAATCAATTTGCTGATGTGTTTACTAAAGCATTAGACCATGAGAGATTCTCATTCTTGAGCAAATCTCTTGGTATGTGCACAATCTGAGTAACTGAGAAGCGGATGTTGTTATGTTTGTTAAAACATCTATAACAACATCAGGGTATCTACATGTTCTAATTAAAGCTTGTTCTTGTATTTTGATTCATAATTTATTTGTAAAATAAATCTGGACTAAGTACGTGTGTTGTGTAAAAATAAAGAGGAATCACTCTTCTCAAACGCATAATAAGTTTTTGAAAAAGCACATCAAGATGTAACTAATTCACTGAGTAACTATGGAGCACGGAGTTCGCTACTACGATGTCTTCTTTTCAAAAGGTGATTAGTAAAACATCAATATGTCACAAATCCATTGAGTAATTATGGGGCACGAAGTTCGCTGCTACGATGCACTCTCTTGAAAAGATGGATCAATGTGAATAAAAAGTGCTAAAAGTGTTTGATAAAAAGTGCGACATTGGATATTAAAACCGATGTTGAAGTGTGTGTTCCAATTTTGAATACAACATCATATGCAGTTCGTATTTATTTTTCTAAGTCAAGTTATGGACCGATTTTTCAGGAATTTGTTTTTAATTTCCACATGCATAACCCACATTTTCAATTTTATTCAAGTAGTATATAATTTAGTGTGTTTAATTAAAATTCAGATTTTTATTTCTGGAATAACCCACGATCTTTTATGGGCGAGTGGGTGGTTCCAACTTCTTAAAATCCAGAATATTCCTTTTGTGGGTAATTAAAATAACTTCTGTACTCTCTCCTATAAATATCCTTCGTGTCTTATGTTTAGTTTTCTGTGTTCTAGCATTTGAGTAAAGTTCAGATTTTTCGTATAAGTGTTGAATTCAGTGTGTTTGCATTCTAGGATTTTAGTGTTATTTCTCTTAAATTTTATTTCACTTGCTTTTACTAAGTACTTAATGGCTGGAAATCAAAAGAAAAACTCCCACAGTTCAAAAACTCCCTCAAACTCTCCACCTTCTCAAGCTTCAAACCTGAACCTTCTTGCAGAAATGGCCTCAAGCCAAAACCTAAATGCTGCCTCTGTTGCTCCATCATCGAGCACAACACCTCCTACTACTCTAACTCATGTTCAAGCTTTCCCCGTAAACATCTACATCCCAAATGAAGCCACTGTCGATCAACTCGAATCGATCGCACGAGGTATTGCTCAAAGCCTTCAAGGAAGTCATGTGGTTCCCAAGCTAACCATTGGTTCAATTGAAGTGGATGTTGCATCCTACCTAAACCAAACTCAAAACCCTTCACCTATTGTTCACATCGAAGGCACTTCTTCGATTGCTCAACCAGAAATTCCAAAATCCTCAAGCCAAGCCAATAACCCTACTGCTAATGTTTCAAAAGATGTTGAAACAGGTGATCAAGCCATGGAGAATGCTGACATTGCCGAGGAGACTGTTGCTGAAGAAACTAGGGAGAAAAGCCCTAATGCTGAGGTCCCTGATGTTGAGATGTCAGAGGAAGACAAAGAAGAATCACCCAAAACTGATTCTTCAATGTCTGAGGACGAGCCTGCTCCAATAGCCAAAGCTGTGAAGAAAAATGGTGCAAGAGGAAAAGGAGCCCTGTTCAATCAAGGAGGAGATCGGGTAGAGCAAAGAAAAGGGTGAACTACTCTGAAACCGCAAGGAAAAAGAAGGATGATGAAGGAGATGTTGCTACTCGATCTATTCGAGTGTTTTCTGAATCTGAAAAGGAGTCGAGCTCCAAAGACTCATCTGAGAAAGAGGCTGATCACTCTCAAAGCCAGGAGAAGGAAGAATCTGATGAGAGTGATGTACCTATATTTGAACTAAGGAGGAGAGCAAGAGTTGAGCTAAGGACCAAGAGGAAGTTTGAGTATGCCACTGGTGGTGCTGGAACAAGTGCAGCAGCACCAGAACCTGAAGCTGATGACAACAGATCTGAAAGTAGCTCAGATAAAACCAAAACTGATTCTGATCAAGGTAATGCATCTGAACATTCTGTTGAGCATGTCAGTTCTAATAATGATGATGATGAATCTCTAGACCAAAAGTTGGAAAGACTAAGGAAGAGAAATTTGTTAATTGAAAGAAAAATTAACATTGATGAGTTTGAGTCTAAAGGTCTAGTTAGATACTTGGAAGAAAGAAGTTTGATGCATGCTGTTACCTTTGCTGATGCATTTGTCACTGATTGGGTGTATGAATTTTATGCTTGTCTGAGAAAGAATCATGCTAGAAGGAATTCTAGGTGGTATGGTTCTGTGAGATTTAGGGATAGAAATGTTCCTTTTACTCCTAAGTTGATTAATCAGTTTCTGCATGTTGAGGATGTTGAGGAGGAAGATGTTCCTCATATGGATGAGATCATAATTGTCCTGACTGGAGGGAGAGTTAACAAATGGAAGAAGAATATGTTGGCTGCCTCATTGACCTCTATGTATTCAGTCTTACACAAACTGGTGGTGTATAACTGGATACCCTCTACAAATTCCACAAAGGTGACCAGAGATCAGGCTGTACTGATGTACAAAATTGGTGTGATGAAAAACTTTAACCTTGGGTTGGTTATTTTTCATCACATGATGAAATTTGCTGGAAAGATCTCTGAGAAAGGCAACCTGCCTTACCCTGTGCTGATTTATGGATATTTGAGGAGTCACAACTTTGTTCACAGAAGAAATGAGTTGTTGAGGGGTAGAGTCAATTTGATGGGTATATCTCATTATTTACTGTCTGGAAATAGAGTGTTAGACTTACCTCTGCAGGATGATGCTGAAGAAGAAGATGCAGAACCACACCAACCTGTTCCTGACCCTGCTCCTGCACAAGATGCTGCACAGAATGCTGGGAACATACCTAGCAACATTCCTGCTTCTACAGCTCCTTTCCTAAATATCTAACCTGAGTTTATTCAAACTCAACTGAAGCATTTGCAGGACTCTATAGATGAACTCCAATTCCTAAAGAACTACTGGGAAAACCTACTTTCTGCCACAACAGGGGGAGTACCAATTGCTGCTGCTCGAGGAGTTGAGATTCATGAGATGGATGATGCTGCTGAACCTGCTGCTGAGGTTGTTGAGGAAGGTGGTGCCACTGGACCTGATGCTGCTGAAGATGTTGTTGCAAATCTTGCAACAATTCATATTCAGGAAACAGAGGAAGAAGAGCTGTATGGTGATCTGCCAGATATTTCTACCAAAGTTTGAAGATGTTTTAGTGACTGGAGGAAGCACAATTTATGGGGGAGCTTAGTGCAAGATGCTTGAAGCTGCAACTGTATATCTTATACAGTGATATCAAGTTCCTTTTTGTGATGCCTCTAAGTACTCTTGGTTGATTCATGTTTTTGATTAAGTTTGCTATGTTAGAAATTTTTTGCTTTGATAGAAAGTTCTTAATTTCTGAAAGACAATATTATATTAGTTGTTAGGATATTATATTAGAATTGATAGGATTTATTTCAGTTTGAAAGTTGTAAGTTGAATGAGTAAACATTATGTTACTCATTTTGCTGTTTGATGAGCATATATGATGATGTTCATTCTGTTTTGGTGAAATTAACTTATTGTTATTTCATCTTGATTTTGATGGTTCAACTTAGAGTTGATCATCTTGTTTTTTGGCTATTTTGCTACACAAGTGTGAAATGCTAAGTGTACAATACGATGTTGATCTCTATTGTACATACATCACTGACTTATGTATTGAGAAATATATACATCAGGTGTGTTGTAGCAGAAAGGTCAAACTGGGGGAGATTGTTAATGTTGTTGGTAGTGAAGTATTCACTATTTACTTTGAAACAACATGAATTTGCCCTTTCTTCTCATTAACCAACACTTTATGATCATATGTTGTCTTAGATGTTTTAACATGCAGGATGAAGATCTAGAAGGATCTACAAGGTTCGGGAATACTCAATGTTGCAGTAAATGTTGCATAACATTGGTTGCAACATGAGCGGTTACGGGTTCCAGAAGAATCTACAAGGATCTACAAGGGCCTACACGATCCAGACTTATCCAGGACGTTTTAGAATAATCTAGATCAGGCGGTTGCATCAAGGAATATCAAGAATAAAGATAAGAACGTGGAGACTACATAAAGATCATGGAGCGGTTATAAAGAGAAGTTATTTTTGGATTGAAGACTTGTGCCTATAAATAGAGGCCGAATCTTTCAGTACCAAGTGTGGAGTAAACGAGTACACCTACTCTAGTGTTGATCCTGAGTTTAAAGGTGATAGAACAGTTATTCCAACATTTATGTTATACTTAGAAGTAGAGTTCTTCTCGTATAACTTGCGGTCGAACCTATATCCATAGATAGAGAGATCATAGATATAGAGTGAGATCAACTTTGACAGTGTATTATGATATACACTTAGCCAATTTAGATTTGATAGGTGATATCGAGTCTTGTTTCCGTTGTGAACGATTATACTATTCACACAACTTTTGTATCACTAATCTTTTTATAGTGAATCTTTCGCCGTAGGTTTAGCACAAGCTATTTAATATAGTTTGTGTTAAAAAGTATTCCGTCTTGCAATTGTGTGTTTAAGTCTTCCGGTGTACACATTTTATATTCTGATTTTCCAGTTTGTTTTAATATTTGTTACAACATCTGCACTTTATAACACACGCACACTTTCAATAATAATAATAATAATAATAATAATAATAAATTCTCAATTCTTAAATTAGAATAGAGGAATCTTTTGTGAGATGATGATCTCGTAAATGAGATAGAGCTCCAATTTAAGTATACTTACATTATAGTTTATTCAAAAATATGATTCGGATATAGTCATGAACCCACGTATCATATATACATGTGATGAGGGTTATAAGGTTGTAAATGAATAGAATCCAATCGAATACCACTATTTTGCATTTATATCCGTTAAATTATTTTGAATATTGAATTCGAATCGAATATTTTTCGAATAATAAATATGATTTATATTTGAGTGGAGACTCATATCAAATTATTATAGAATATAGTAAACTTGAGTCGAATATTTGGATAATTTTTTTTTTTTTAGCATATTCCATTGTTTGAAAACACAAATAATTAAATGAAAAAAAAGTTAATAATCAATTTCATGAAAAATAAAATACTTTAATAAACTAATGACGAACCTAGTCTTGTAGTTCTTTTTTAGTTTATTATGGTTTTTAGTTTTAAGAATTAAATTATATTAATTTTTTAAATTAAAATATTAAATTATGAACGACATAAAAACTCACTTGTTGGATAAAGACATAAAAGGTTAGAATCCTTAAAATAATTATAATGGACTTAAATTTATAAATAATTATATTTATTATTACTATTATTATATAATTATATAATATATAGATTTAATCGAATATTTACGAATATAGAATCGAATATCATAGTTTTATATTCGTATTTGATAACTAATCGAATTAAAAAAGATATTTGTACTCGAATTTAAATTATAAAATATTAAATACGAATACCAAATTTAAAATATAAATATCAAATCAAACCAAAATTGTTCGATTTGTTTACCCTTCCAATACAAAGATTTTGTCAATCAGAATGTCATTTTTTTTATGGGTTTTATGGCAGACTACTGCAGTTTAATATTTAGCTCTTTAATTTTCCACACGTATGCTTGTTTATATATGTGGTAGTTATAAATAATAATCAATATGTTTTGATTGACATTTAATAATTAGGTATTACAAAGAAGAAAATTCTAGAGATGCAATTAATAAACTCTGGGACATCGAAAACGATCTTGATACTTATAGTGTTATTATTATACATCCAAATGATTATGAAGGATCACTACAAAAAAGTCTGTTTAACAATGAATTTAGCGATGGATAATGCGTCGCTAAACGTGATTAGCTACTGAATTTACGACGACTAAGGATCCATAGTCAAATCACTCGTAGCTAAAATTTACGACGACTTTTGACAAGCCGTCGTAAATTTACGACGGACATAGCCGTCGTTAAACCGACCCGTCAACGACCCAATCCGGCACCAAATTTTACGACGGGTTACGACGGACAATACCCGTCATAAAAACTATCCGATTTTCAATTTTTTTATTCATACAAAAAATATTTACAACGGGCAACTTGGAACAAAAAAAGGCTCGTGTGGTTCAAACCTAGACCCCCCGCGCACCCGCCCCGTGTGCGAACCACTGGGCATCAGCCCCCAAGCTATACATTCCGGCCCAACTTCCATATTAGCCCTATTGGGCCTCAAACTATTAATTCCAAATTCGCATCTAAGGGGAATCGAACCCATGACATCTCTTGCATGTAGAGGGGACATGAACCGTTAGGACACTTGCTTCTATTGTTTGGTTTCTTGCAACTAATTGTATATGTATCTAAATTGAGCCATTCTTTTTTTATTATTCATCAAATTAATTCATTTTCGCTTCTAACTTGTTTTAAAAAATGTTGTTACCAATTTTTTTTTTTTTTTTTTGTAAATTTATTTAATTCGAAAAACGCGGTAATTAATATTATAATCCGTTCATTTGTACGTAATTAATTGTATATGTATCCAAATTGAGTCATTCTTTTTTTATTATTCATCAAATTAATTTCTTTTCGTTTCTAACTTGTTTTAATAAATGTTGTTATCAATTTTTTTGTTTTGTAAATTTATTTAATTCGAAAAACGTGTAATTAATATTGTTACGTTCATTTCGTTTCTAAATTAATCCATTCATTTCGTTTCTAAAATATGTAAATTATAATAAAAATATAAAATTAGCACAAAAATATAATAAAAGTAATGTCGGATAATAAAAAGTTCAGTACAAGATAATAAAAAAAATCTTAATCCGAATGGAAATCGGAATTCTCTCTCTCTTCATCCTCCGGATAAGGCTCTGGATGAAGCCTTTGGAGCTCCGGGGGCGGCGGGATAACAGGCTGCACCGGTTCCGACAGTGGTGGTATCACTCCACCTAATGTGGATGTAACTGCCCTCCACCAGTTGTTCATCTTCTCCCTATGCTTCCGCTCAGCCTCCACTTCCGCTGCTCGTCGTCTCCTTTCGTACTCCAGTTGCGCCTGTGCTCCACCTCTCGCTATTGGAGAAGCTCCATCTGCCTGACGACCGTCGAAAGCTGTCTCTCGATGTCGTTGGGATGAGAATCGATGGAGGACTGGGAGGAGGATGAGTCTGGTCTACGAGATCGGAGTAGGCTCTTTCCAAAACCACCCAATCCAGTTAACCACCCCTCTTTACCTTGACGTTCTTAAAGTAGAGCTCATTTTGAACGTCTACTGAAGGCTCTGGGGGGCCCATAGTCCGACCCTGCTGAGACTGGGAGGTAAGGTCATCACGCATCTTTCGCTGCAAATTAACAATACTTTAAATTAATAAATGAATTTACAAAAATAATAAGTTAATTAAAATTAAAAATAATATTTATGTGGATCTCTGTGGTGCGGTCGTGGGTGGACCTTCCGGTCTCCTCATCCAGAGGGTGGGTAAGCTGTTGTCTCTCAAAATGAGATGACTCACGTCCATGCTCTCGCTCCTACAAATAAAAAATTGTAAAAATATAAAATTGGCCACTTAGAAAGTGCAACCCATGCTCGTAAATGGACCGAGAACCGGCCCAATATCGCACGACTCCTTCTCCATCAGGGTCGCTAAGGCGATTCACCTTGTTCTTCTGTGACTTCGCCTTGAATTCGTTGCTGTTCCAGTAGGCGAGAAATTGAGGCCAAATATCCCAGCCCCTGTTGTCCGTCCCCATATTTGTCACGGTCCCATCTGTAAGGTATGCCTCCCGATGTTATACATCAAATCTCTGTATCTATCGGCCCCCCTCACACATAAGTTCCTCCACATCTGGGCCTCGTGCTCCGGTCTCCATTTTACGAATTTCTGCAATTACATCAAAATATAAATATCAATTTATTTACATAATTTATATTAATAAATAATGAATATATTCAATAAATTATACCTTAAACTCCTCAAAATACTCTTGTTTCTTCGCTTCAGACACCAACCCCCAAATGTAAGCGGTGGGCTTGAATCCTCCGCTCATGATGGACTGGGTTACGTGTGTAGTAACCTCATGTCCCCGGATCCAACTGCAACATTAAAATTACAAAATTAGTAAAATAATTAGGGTTTAATTAATAAATGTTGAATATAAAAGATAAAACTTACGATGTCACACGGTGCTCAACATCAATCTGTACCCGCCCAGTGGGATGCTGGCGGGGAGGAAGATGAGGCCTCACCCGTCTGGAGTGCGGACGAGAATCCCTCAGGCTCGACAATCGGAGCTACAACGGGTCTAAGAGACCCCGCTCGTCTCCTCCCTCTCCCTCTCCCTCTCCCTCGACCCCTCTCCTAGCTTCTCCCACTCCCACCAACGGATCCACTTCCTTGTCCACTGATCTAAAATATTCAATATATAACAAAAATCAACATTTAAACAACCATATATATTAAATATTTACAATTAACATGATTTGTACATAGTCATATCTAAATAAAAATCTAAACAATTAAATTTTTTATGCATACTAATATCTAAACAAAACTCTAAACAATTAACATGATTTCTACAAACTCATATCTAACCAATTAAAATTTTTATGCATACTCATATCTAAACAAAATTCTAAACAATTAACATGATATCTACAAACTCAATATAAACAAAAATCTAACCAATTAACATTTTTATGCATACTCATATCTAAACAAAATTCTAAACAATTAACATGATTTCTACAAACTCAATATAAAAAAAAATCTAACCAATTAATATTTTTATGCATACTCATATCTAAACAAAATTCTAAACAATTAACATGATTTCTACAAACTCAATATCAACAAAAATCTAACCAATTATAACATTTTTATGAATACTCATATCTAAACAAAATTCTAAACAATTAACATGATTTCTACAAACTCAATATAAACAAAAATCTAACCAATTATAACATTTTTATGCATACTCATATCTAAACAATTAACATTATTACTACAAACAAAAATCTAACCAATTAACATATCACATATAAAAAAACTAAAGACTAATCAAATGTTTTAAAATGAAATTTAAACGGTAAAAAATTGAAAAATTTACGATTAAATGGTAGAGATCGACGAAAAAAGAACTTTGATCGAGATGAAATTGGCTCCTAAGTGCTCGCCGGACATCGCCCTCTTCTTCTTCGATTTTGCTCGGTTTTTGCTCGTGTAAGGAATGAGCTCGCCGGCGCTGCCTTTTATAGGCAATTTTTTTACGACGGACAGTGGTCCTTCGCTAAATTTGCTGCCTTTAGGCCAAAAACGGCGTCGTATTTAGAGATTTATGACAGATAAGCCCATCGTTAATTAGTCTTCGATAATAAATTTGCACTGCTTCTCGAAAAGGCGCAGCCAAAACGTCAGATTTTACGACGGGTATGCCCGTCGTAAATTATGAAGTTAAATTTTACGACGGGGTTCCCGTCGTAAATTTGTCGGCCACAATAGCTTTGCACCGATTAAGAACAGTCGCGGTCAAACAGGTGGAATTTTACGGCGGTCATGCCCGTCGTTAATGTCTATTTTAAATATTACGACGGTCTTTTCATCGTTAAATTTAGCGGATTGACGAAAGAATGGGTCCCGCTTGTTTTACGACGGCTTTTCCCGTTGTAAAAATTAAGAATTAACGACGGGATTTTGAAACCTGTCGTTAATTTTAAGCCCGGACAAGCTTTGGTTAATATCCATCGTAAATCCATCGTAAAACGTGTGTTTTAACGACGAATACCTTATCCGTCGTTAATTCTCGTCGTAAAACCGCACATTTTTTTTGTAGTGGAGCGATATTACAACCTTGATAAAGATTCATTAGGCAGCTTGAACTTAATTAAGAAAAGCTCAAACTAATCTAAGAAATAAAAAAGTATGCAAAATACATGGAATATTTTTTTTAGGATATTATTTAATAGGTGTTTGAAAATTAGGACATTATCTTTACTGACTTACAAAATTATGACATTATCTTTACAAACTTGCAAAACTAGGACACTATCTTTTAAGGTTGACAAATTTAAGTCATATTTTATAAATGCGGGCCAAATAAAATCCAGTTATGATGTGCCCTCCACCTCAACACTGATTTGGCCAAATAAATCGTATTTTACAAAATTTGTCCAAAATTTACCAAACATAAAAGATATATAGTGTCCTAGTTTTGTAAGTTTGTGAAAATAGTATCCTAATTTTATGAGTTCATAAAGATTACGTCCTTATTTTACAAACTTGAAAAGATAGTGTCCTAAATTTTGCAAACACTCATAAAATGCTGTCAATAAACAAATAATTTTCCCCAAGAAAAACTTCTTAGAAAATTAAAAAAACATAAAAGAACAGAACAATCAATATCGCGAGGTACCCTATTGTTATTTAGGGTTTTGCAAATCCATAAGATTTTTATTCTCGGGCTCTACCTAAAAGTTCCCATACGAAAAGAAATACGTTAACACAGTTATAAATTCAAACCATCTCGATCCCTATACCGACACGGACTTTGGCTGGAGAGTTATCCGTTAAGTTGATTTATAATTGAAATGCTACTCGATTTCACTATAATTTTTTTACCTTTTTTTGTTACGATGTCTCACTATAATTTTTTTATTCCATAAATAGCAAAATAAACATTCTATATATTAATAAATAAATATTTTTTAAACAATTACTCTTTTTTTTTTTTTACAGTTTTTCATTACTTTACATAAAAATAACCATGCGGTCCACTATATATTAATAAACAATACACTTTTTTTTAAACAAAACAACAAAAAGAAGCAAAAAAAACTTATATAGGAACAGAGGAAGTACAAAAAACTGTTTGTATAAGACGTGATTTTTTTAAATGTAATATTAATAAAACTTGAATTTATAAAAATATCTCGTAACTCGTGTTCGAGACGGTCTTACGAAATATATTACCTAGTAGGGAATAATATCAATTGAGAGTTTGAAAATGATAAAACTATCAATTTAGAACTTAATTTCTTTTTTATATCGATTTAAGATCTGAAAAATAAAAAACTATCAATTATGAACTTAAAATATAGAACCTATCAATTCAAAACTCAGAACTATTATAACCATAACATCTAGTAGTAATTAGGGATGTAATCAAATGGGGACGAACCGAGAGTTTTTTTAATTTTTTTTTTTTTTTTTGTAATCGGCTCGAGCTCTAACCTAATAATATCAATATTAAATTAGATTATTCATCAATTAATCATAAATACAATACTCCCTCCGTCTCTCAATATGGTCGTTCGTTTTTGACAAGTTTTATAAAAATATAGATAAAATAGATAAAGAAAGGATATTTTGCTATATTGTGTGGTTCATTTATAAGTTAAGTGGTTGTTTATGAGTGTAAATTTAATTACATGTGAAATAATTAAGTGATGGTTGAATGGTGAAGAAAACAAAATTGTTGCAAAAATAGATAGTCATATTTTTGGGAGACGGATGTAATTTTAATTAAATAAAATTATAAAATTTAGTAGATTATAACATTATAATATACATAAGTGTGTGGGTATGTTTTTTGAAAATAATATTATTTAATTATATATATATTTTTTTTTTTCACATATAATTAGTATGAAAATTATAAAATAAAATGGAGTAGGTCTTTTGTCAATTTTTTTAATAGTATGAAACTGATACCATTAGATGCATTTATTGATACCACAACAATTTACTCCATGATTTCAGTTTACAAGTCTATGGTATTTATGGATGGATATAGTGGTATTAGTGAATGCATTTAATGATATTTATTTCATATTATGAAACTTGTTTATAAACGAATTTGTAATTAAAATCAAACTCCTCATTATCATTTATATAAGCTAATTCACAACTAATGAACCAACTACAATTGATTTGTTTTTTGTTGACAAATTTTATTAAACGAGAGTTTGATTGAGCCGGAGTTAATTAATTTAATTTGATTACGTCACTAATAATAATATGGTAAACCGGTATTCTCCATCCCGGGAGACCTGATGTGTCCATGATAACCGTAAGAGGTAGAAATATATATATATGAATGATGGAATAGTGACATCAACCCTGAAATTTTGTGCTTGCTTCTCATGCAAACTACATCACAAATAAGAAAATAAATGAAAACTCACACCAAATTCATAAATGTAGAGAATTTATTGCTTTTCTAGATGACATCATGCCTAAGTCATCACAAATTTTTACTGGCTTAATATTTATAATTCGCACTTTTATTGGGGATCAAATTAAGGCGTCAGTGCGTCGACACTGGAGAGGTTTACTTAATTGATTAATTAATTATTTATATATAAAAAAAATTAGAAAACTATATACAACCAACAACAAGTAATTAAAGTGAATTAAAGATGAGGCAGACAAAGAAAGAAGGGCAGTGGTTCAGGCAAGTAAATAAAGGGGAAGTGGTTGCTTCGTCAATTGTTGGCTAAATTCATGATTAAAGTAAGAAATTTGGAGAGGGAAAATCATGATTATATTAAGACTCAAACAAATGACTTCATAACGGTATTTATTTTTTTGCATTAGTGATGTTATTTTCGTTATCGAATAATCATCATCACAAATCCCAATATCTCATTCTCATATTCACCCACACTAATGAAATGAAAGGATGGCACAAACTTATAAGTGAGAGCATCTACATTATCCCTAGCTAATACGACTAATTCATTTTTTTTTTTTTTACCATTATAACATTTGGTGGGGGTGGGGGTGGGTTGGTGATTTTGTCGCTAGGGATTTAAAATTTGTGTATTATATGTAGATTTTTTTATGAAATTTTATCATTTCGTTTTTATTGAATTTTTCTTTTTTGCATCATATACATTTCGCCTCTGGGATAAAATCCTAGATTCGTCACTGAATTTATAGTATAAAAGTAATATTTGTCTATATGCGTGCATCAATTGATCCCGCGCAATTGGTGTACATATAATACTATTTAATAAAAATAATTAATATTATTATTTAGTGAAAACACTTAATATGTACTGAACAATTAATATTATTAAGTGAAAATAATCATTATTTTTTAAGGAAAACAAATTTTTAATAAAAATAATTACTATTATTTAAAAAATGCAACTGATATAATATATATATATATATATATATATATATATATATATATAACATTAAACTATTAATCTATGTATCTAAGTAGGTATTCATCAATACTTTACATTTAATGATAAATGCTATATACATAGTCAGATCAGAAATGATCTACAATTAACTCCTGGTAGGGGTCGTGTGCCCCCATTAATTAATTTTTTTTAACTATTTCTTTTATATAAGAATAATTTTAGTGTGCACTTAAATGCATGGTATGCACTTAAATTTTTAAAAAAGTACCCAAATAAAAATCAGTAGTACACCAATAAGTAATCAATGAGATACCTTAAGAAGTAATCAGTAATACTCTAAAAAGTAATTAGTAATGCTCCAACTAAAAACACACATAGTTCGGTATTGTGTGTATTTTGAAAAAATTAAAATTGAAATAAAAATTTGAGTGCATGTTATGCACTTGAGTGCATGCTAGAATTTGTGTTAAAATAATAAATGTTATAAATAGTATTAGAAAAATTACAAATATGCTTCCGGTTTATGAAATTTGTAGATTTTAATTATAATAAATTTGTGTTGGTATGTGGTGAAGAAATTTATACTCTCATAAATTTTTTAAAAAAATTATGGGATCCATCCCTATAGATTAGTTGGCAGTATAAGCTATAGTTTTTGTGTATATAACTTTTTCCATGATGAAGCTAGTTATTTTATAATTTAAATGTTTTGAACGATAAACGTAACCTTTGAGAAGGAACCGTTAACACATAATGTATAAAAATGTTTTAAATTCTAACTTTTGTTTTGAAATGTACTTAAATTTTATTTAAAAAAAAAAAAAAACTCTTATACTATTAACTTTTATATTTAAAGGTCCTCAAACTATTATTTATTTTAAAAAGTTCTTAGAATATATAATTATTTTTATAAAATTCTTTTTGACAATCTATTAGGACACCTTTTTTTTTTCCAAATTCAATCTTAAAAATATTGAAATTGATTGATTCATCATTTTCTAATGGAATATATTAAATTAATTTAGAAAAATTTGTGAATTTTCGTTACCAAGAGTCTCATTAAACAAAAATTAATAGTTTTAAGAGTTTTTTTAAAACTAAAAATAATGTAGAAGTCTTTTAAAATAAAATTTGATAGTTAGTGTCATTTAATGCATTATGTCAACCATTAATATTAAACTCATGTACCCTCCTACGTGCAATGCTGATGTTATATTACTTTTATGTATGTACACGACTGTAAAACTTTTAGTTAATCAATAAATTAATACAAGTTAGTTGCTAGTGGCTCTCGTTTGATACTATAACTTATAAGCATGTGAAATATATTTAATTACTAGGGTTTTAGAAAGAAAAAAGAGTTCGGATACGGTCCTTCAGGACATAATTAGTCTGTAGAAAAAGAAAAAAGTTTAATAACACTTTGCAGAAGCTTATTGAATTTCACAGTTGACTATCCATTAAAAGAAATATACTATCAAATTAAGAGTAATATTTGTGTGCAGCTAGTGCACCATTAATACTATTCAATAAACATAATTAATATTGTGCATTGAAAATAATTTTTTACTCCAGGACAATTAATATTGTTAAATAAAAATAATTAATAATGTTCAGTAAAAACAATTAATAATGTACACACCAATTGTACTATACAACTGATGCACATAAGAATTTGTTTTAAATTAATGTAGTATTTTTCTTTTTTTGGAAAATTTCATAATATTGTAACTAACTTGTAAAAGTGGAAGTTGGAATATTCACATATATATATTTTATGACTTTTCCGAAGAAAAAAATTCATAATAAACTTTATCCCCTAAACTTAACTTTAAATTTCAAGAAACATTGAATTTTGATAAATATATAGAAAGTAACATATAATTTCAAAGCTATACAATAATTAAGAGGCACTGTTAATTTAATGTGGGACTATAAAAGTATTTTTATTATATAAAAGTTTGTATTCTAATTTAGCAAATTAATTAGGGTTTGAATTTCAAGGTTATCTATTGGCATTTATCAATACTTTTCGGTACTTCCTAGATATTTTATGTATGAATATATATAGAGTGAAACTTGTTCATACATAAAATTAGATCTATTTATGAAAGTGGATTACACATGGTGCGGAGTGAAGTGCGTTATTATCTAAAAGCATATTTGTTGATAATAATTGCATGCAGTTTAATGGTTAGAAGCTTGCTTTGTTACCCTTTTTTTTCTCTCCTTATACACAACACAATATTAATTGATTGTTTAAATGTAGATGTAAATTTAATTAAAAAAATTTGTATAATTTTCGGGGGGGACTACATAGACAAAGTATAGAGTAAAAATAGTCCATACATAAATCATTGAAGAGTATTAGTTGTTTTCACTAAAGAGTATTAATTGTTTTCACTGAAAAATATTACTCCCTCCGTCCCCTAATAATATTCACATTTACTGTTTTCTCGTGTTTTAGCGAGCGAGTTTTTTATTAGTATTTGAAATGATAAAATAATTTTTAAAGTGTTTTATAATAGAGTAGGAATGGATCTATCGTACCCCTTTCTTGAAATCACTTTATCATTTCAAATATTAATAAACAATTCGCTCGCTAAAACACGAGAATAAAGGTAGTGTGAATATTATTAGGGGACGGAGGGAGTAGTTGTTTACTAAAAATAAACTAAGACTCAACTAATATTTTTCAGTAAAAACAACTAATACTCTTTATTGAAAACAACTAACACCCTTTAATAATTCATGTATGAATCACCTTCAAAAAAAAAAAAAAAAAAATCATGTATGAATCAATTTCACTCTATACATACTCAAAGATGTATGTTTTCATATAAGTGATATCATTTAGTATTACAACCAATACATTTGAGTAGTATATGACATACTCTTCAATATCATAACTAATACCCTCTTTGTAACATATTTCACACCCTTCAATAATCACGACTAATAACTTTTTATTGTAGATCATACCATTCAGTTGTAATGACTAACACCATTCAGCTACCTCGACTAACACATCTAGTAATGTATGTAATTCCCCTTAATTATCATGACTAAATATATATTAGTAATATGGTCATACCCTTTAATTATCACAACTAATACCCTTTAGTAATATAATCCATACACTTTAGTTATCACGGCTAATACCTTTTGCAATGTTGGTCATATCCTTTAGTTATCTCGATTAATACTCTTGCGTAAAACAAGTCATACACTTAAGTCAATACTACTACTATCATTTATAATGTTGGCCATGCCTTTTACTTAACCTGACTAATATCCTTTAGTAATATACGCCATATTCTTCAATTAAGAAGGCTAATACCTTTTGTAATGTAGGTCATACACTTCAGTCATATATCACGACTAATACCCTTTAGTAATATCATATTCTTCAGTTATCACGGCTAACATCCTGTTGTAAAGTGGGTCATACCCTTCAGTTATCATGACTAATACCTTCTTGTAATGTGGGTTATACCCTTTCAGTTATTACGTCTAATACATTTTTGTAATGTGGATTATACCCTTCAGTTATCACAACTAATACCCTTTCGTAATGTGGATCATACTCTTCACTTATCACGACTAATGCCCCTTTATATGCTAAAAATAAGATTTTATTTTCATATGTCAAATTATTCACATTTCATACAATTAAAAATTATGATTATGTATTACTAATAATTCTTTGAATTTACAAAATATATGAAAAATGTAGAATAAATATTAATCTATAAAGTTAATTAGATCTCAGTATATTTAAAAAATATTTGATCCAAAATGTAAATTCGAAATAAAAGAATGGTAAAAAAGAAGTTAAAATAATTAAAAAAAAGATATAAAGGTAAAATAAATGGTAAGAGAAAAAGAAACACAAGAAAAGATATATAAAATAAGGTTTATAAAAGGAAAACAAGGAGGCTGAAACATGATTTGCCATGTGTATCGTATTCTGGCCACATAACTTGCATTAGCTAACCCAAGTATTTAAGTTTAACCTCGAAAACAAGTTTGTCCTTTTCCATACAACAACCCGCGAGATAATAATATGGATAAATGAATCCAGTTTTATGAATAAATAGATTTTACTCTATACTTTGTCTTACTTTGTCTTTAGACAAAGTATAGAGTGAAAATGATTCATACATGAACCATTGAAGAATATTAGTTATTTTCACTAAAAAAATATTAATTGTTTTCACTGAATGATATTAATTGTTTTCACTAAAAAGTATTAGTTGTTCAGTGAAAACAACTACTACTTCTCAGTAAAAGCAACTAATACTCTTAATGTAAATAACTAAATAGCCTGCAATAATTTATGTATAAACCAATTTTACTCTATACCTACTCTCGTCTTTACATATTCATCCCAATTTGAAATGCAAACTAACCCTTCCAAAAAAAAAAAAATTAAAAGCAAACCAACCAATCAATTTTTATTGATGTTACTCTATTATTTTTAATCGATTGTTGAAATATTATTATTCCCTCAATCGGGAAAGGGGATTTCATATATTGAGAGATATCGAAATACTAAAAAACCTACATCTATAATATATAATACACACAACTTTTCCAAATATAGTTTGGGCGGGAGAATTTTTTGTCCCTTGATCGATCTTTATTGACTTGATCCTCACCGTCCTTTTCTTTTGTGTGTTGTATGGTAAGTCTCCTAATTAATCGTCCATTAATTTGTCCAATAATTGTGGTTAATGTCGATCGTTCATTTTATTTGATATAGTCTGCTTCGTTGGATCATCCACATATTTTAATTAACAGTTACATAATTAATCCTATTTATACTCTTCATTATCATTTGGAATCTTCATTGTTCTTCTTCATCTTTCATTGTGCTTTGTTATATCGGTGGTATGAATTGAGATTGATAGTTTATTGTGATTTACCTCAGTGATGTAAATTTTGGTATATATCCGAATAGATTAGCATTGCAATGCTCTGAATTTGTGTTTAGTTGGTGTTTTGAATGTACTTAGAGGTATATTTTTGTTGAATACTTTTGAAGAGACCTTAAGAAATTGAAGTTGATTTTGAGATTTTGAGGGCTCTGGAGATATTATCATAGATATGAAGTTGTATTCAAGAAATTTTGAATATTATGATCAGAGGTGTAAAGATGTATACAGATTTTAAATTATTTCTAATTGAATTAAAGATTTTCATTAAAAAAAATCTTCTTTTTTTCGGTTAATTGAGCTTTTTTTTTTTCAATTTGAATAAGTATTGAATGATGTATAATTTTTTTTATGGGTTTTATCTAATATTATCGGAATCATTATAACATCTATTGTTTTAATGCATCTATATGACATTTATATATTCATAAATCATGCAAATCAGAACAAATCAAACATCAATCATGAATATTTTAATATCATTATTTGTAATTTTTATTGTTTCATATATTAAATATATTAATTAAAGAATGTAAACAAATTTTGACAATAAAATGACTAAGACTCTGATATTGTTAACTATAATACAACAATAATAATTATTACTCCCTCCGTCCCCTCTTGAACTTCATAGGTTGGGTGACACAGATTTTAAGAAAAACTGTTTTATTGACTTTTTCATCCAATGAATGAAGAGTATTTTGAATTAAAGTAGATATTGTGAGTGTGTTTTATTTCCATATTTGGGGTGTGAAATTTATTGTGGGACGTCCCAAATAGGAAAGTGTGAAGTTTAAGAGGGGACGGAGGGAGTATTTTATATTAATCACATGTGTATATAAATTATCTTATACTTAAAAAGATTCATTTATACAATATATCAAGTTTGACTTTTTATGATTAAATTTTATTTGCAATGAATACAATTTAATCCATGAATACCATGGGTTAAATTTTGGCATTAATTAGTTATTCCATAAGCTTAATCATTTGCTTTTCCATAATAGTTTAAGTCAACTATCATCTTTTAATGTACGGTGATATTAAAAAATTATATAAATATATGAGTCGTAACTTTTGTTAATTAATTTAATTAGAAGATAGTACCTCATGACAAAAGACATATTTATGTGGATTTCTATTTATCCAATATAATGGCATAATGTATGTATTTGACAATATAAATTATTGGGATATTTTACATGAATATTCTCTTTAGCTAATATTTACATAATAATGAATAACATAATTTAATTTTTATATCAAAATTATTTGCATAATTTATGCATATTCCATATTATTCGTCGGATCAATGAACCATTTAAGAAAAATATCAAATTATAGACGAATTCTATGCTTAAGTTATAAATGTATGATAATATATTAATTACAAAGGAATAAGCTATATTTAGCACTTTCATAATTACATATTTCTAAAATGGATTTCTCTAATATTTTCCTGTCAATATAATAGATTCCCAATAAAAAAAAAATTATATCATCTAATCTAAATATCATAAATAGCAATTTATATATATATATATATATATATATAACTAATGAATTTTGTATCTTACGTAAAATCACGAAGCATATAATGACACAATTTATATTACAAGTTTAATTAATATTATCAAATTAAATAAATTGAGACGTGTATGAAATTTAATTAATATCATGTAAATCGTTAGTATGTAAAAAATATCAATGGATATATGTATAATATTCATGAATTAAATTAATTTAAGGACAATAAAGTATTTCATATAGTATAAGGATATGTTTTAATATGTTTTTCCTTTTCTTTTCTTTTTTTTCACGTACAAGTGTTGAGTATTATATTTTTTTTAGAGGAAACGAGTTTCTCATTTTATTGAAATGTGTTCGAACTGGAGAGTTCTTCCCGAATTAGTACGGATTTAGGTTTATTAGTGACACGGATTCGGTATAAATTTATTAGAAGTATTGGATTGAATAACAATAATAATTTTTTTAATAAGTATTACAATTTTAATATCGGAACAATAATGATTTTTGTTTTTTGTATACCAATTAAGGTAGAGTATTACAAAGACACATATCATCTGCGAAACAGAAGCCATGTAAACTTCATAATTTGAGATGATTTGGTGATGATTATTTTTATCTTCCATAAGAATAATATACTATTTTAATGCATCTATGCAGATTAGATGCAAGTCATAAATGGTCTCTAATTTTAATGCACTTAAAATTTACATGAAATTAGCCTGGAATATAATTGTTAGCATGTTTCTTTTTTTCTTTTTTTGACAAATACTCTCTCTGATTTATTTTTGTTTTCCATTTTCAAAGTGGCACGGGTTTTAATAATGGAGTTGTTTATTAATATTTATGGGTATAAAGTTATTTTTGTGGATATAAAGTAAGGGTAAAAGGGTCCTTTCAATTTTTAAGGGGAAAAATTAAAATGATAAGTGTACTTTTTTGTCATTTTGGAAAAGAGATTGAGAAAGTGGAAAAAAAACTTCCTTTTATGGTAATACGGACAATCTAAAATGAATCGGAGGGAGTAGTAAATATCATTCGATATGTTCGTCTTTATTTTTCTATTATATACACCTATGGACACAAATCATCACGCATATAATATCTTTTGTGGGACATTTTATATTATTATTTTGCCATCATGATTACACAATTGTTATTTATATATTTATTTGAAATGTGCTCCTTAATTATTCATGTAAGAATTCTTCAGACATGGACTATTGTTGGACAGAACAACATGAATATATTGATGATGGATTCCTAAGTTAGCGATTCTTTTGATTTTCATATATCAAATTATGTATCAATCGAATTTGTTAGTTTTTATTTTTTTTTACATATTTTTATTAAATCTAAATAATAATTTAATTGTTGACATCAAGGAACAAAAATTTGATTGTTGTGTTCCGCATTCTCTAATAATAAGGTTTGAAGGCTTTGTCATCAAAGACAAGGAACATTATATCAAATATTTTGGTGTTATTCGAAATGCTATACCAATTAAGTATACCAAAAATGAATATGTGATGAAGTTTATCCATTTGATTGAGATACATGAGTGTTTTGCATTGTGTATTACAAAATCAGTATTTGACTTCATTAGTTTCGGGAAAATTCTAAATCATAATTTTGATGTTTCAATACTGTGTGGTAAGAGTTTTTATGGTTTATTATTATTCTTCAATTATGCATATGCATATTTGGTTTCTAGGTTGTGCTGTTTTGTAATTTTTTTTTGTTATGTATATATATTTTTACAGATAGACGTGTCCGTTTGCTACATATTGGTCAAGTTCGTGTTATTAATTTGTCGATATCTGGTTGTTTTCGGTTTCTTCAACTTCAACTTCGAGACATTAGGTTTGTCTTAACATTATTTGTCTGATATTATTTTTCTCTTTTGTAGTGATTTTGAAATGCGATTTATTTTGGTAAATGAGACATGTGGTCAATTCATAGACTCAATTATTTGGGATCCCCTTCCTCCATTAACCACAGTTTTATAGAATAAAAGGATTTCTAACGGTTTTTTTTGTGTGCGTGTGTGGTTAAGGTTGATAACTAACTGTTTTTGTGTATTTATTGTGCAAATTAAGAATTTTTTTTTTTAGAAAAACAGCTTGGTGTTCTTCCTCAGGCTATGAGAATATTTTTCAATCGAGATGTTGATATGGAGTTATCTAATTGTTTCAACTTGATTGCAATCTGATGTTTTTAATAATGTTACATCGTTATAATATAATTATGATTAATAAATGTATATTTGTCTTTGGACACGAATATTATGTGATATAATATTAATAAAATGAATATGTTATAGTTTATTATCTTGCATTTATGATATATATATATATATATATATATATATATATATATATATATGGTTTTCTAATTTGATTTTGAGTGTGTCTTTGGTCGTCAATTGAATTTGTTTTTTTATAAAAATATTCTTATATGTTAAAATTTGGAAAAAATTATAAATTAAATTTAGTAATTTGTGTGTCAAATTAAAAAAATTTGTATTCCCCCCATCCAGTAAAAGTATGCTAAATTTTTTGTACGTGACTTAATACGACAATGTCGGAGGGTATTATATATATCACATAATATTAAATTTAGTAATTTGTGTGTCAAATTATAAAAATTTGTATTCCCCCCCTTCGGCATATCGCATTAAACCACGTGCAAAAAAACTGAGCATACTTTTACAGGGTGGAGGAGTATATATCAATATAAAAATATAATTGCATACTTTAAGTACAAAATTATCTACTATAAATTAATGGATATGGTGCAATTATTTCTAACTTGAAAAATGAAAGGATTGATAGTTAAGAGGATTGAAGGAGAGGTGTTCCCTTAAAGGATTCAAAGGGGCCACCACCTTTTTCACCAAATAAAATTGGAGTGTATATTTCTGTAATGTTAATTTCCTAATTACGATATTTCATTCACAAAATGCATCTCAATCTCTCTGAGGGATTTATGAGGTAATTTTGTTTGCATTACAAAATCTCTTAGCTATTAAAACTCTGGGGTTTTTTTAGGTTTTCTTTTACACAAACATTAAAAATCTTTTAAAATAAACGTTTATGCTTTCATAAATTTTAGAATACATTGTGCATTACTATATTATATAATTTTTTATCAATATATATATATATATATATATACATACAAAAGAGATATTTCACATGTATCATGCAAAGTATAATATATTCACTTCTTGGTTGCATTTTGATTGTCACGAAAAAAAGTAAAAATAAAAATAAAAATTGTGTGCTATGTACTAACATGGATATATCTCTTTTTATGGATATATTGAATTCGTTTGTTATTCTGCCATTTTCGGCTATTTCCCGGCAACCACAAGTCAAGTTGTATATGAATTTATTCGTTATTCTGTCATTTCCCCTAACTTAATTTCATGATTCTATTTTGTCTTCATTAATAATCTTGGATTAGAAAAATGGTCATAAATTGGAATTTGTTTCCCATAAAAAATGTCAAATAAATAACTATTAATTTTTTTAAATAGTATAATTATATTTAATGCCAGAGCAAGAATGATTTTTATAAGGACCATAGATAGAGGTGATAGAAAAATTAGGACTTTAAATCTTTGGCTGGATAATTTAAGGACATTAACTTTTAAAAGTCGAGATTTGAGGCCAAATCAGCCTGAATCAAAACATGGACTAATTGGCCTGACTTGGCTTGAAATTCACACTTATTGGCGTGATTTGGCTTGAATTCAGATTGAATTTGTACCTAATTCTAATTAATATTAGCCGACATGACAAAAATAGACTACTTTTAAAAGTTAATGTCCTTAAATTGTCAATCCGGAGAGTTATGGTCCTCATTTTTCCAGCCCGTGGAATTTTTGTTCTCATTTTTCCCTTCACCCAACTATATAACGTCTCATAGAGTTAATTTCTATTGTAATACCCCGTCCCGTTCTGTACCTTTTTTCTTAATTAGAAGTCTTTTTTTTTTCTTTGTTTCTTTTAATTTTAATTATTTTGTGTGTTATTTGTGTATTTAAATATATAAACCCCTTTTTATAAATTCCTAAATTCGAAGAAAGAAATCGAATTCTTTCAAACGAATAAAGGACTACGAGAAATTAATTATTCAAATTAAATTAAGGATTTCGATCCGTTTAATTTATTGAGAAAAATCAAAATACAATAAAATATTAATTGAGTTTTAAAACTGTATTAATTTCTGAATCGGGAATACACGCGTGAACAAAATAATCCCTGAACCGTATCACTTGGGAACGAAAATATCGTTTTTGGATAAGAATTTGAGGAGTAGATAAGTTTTGAAAGGAATTGGTATAAAAAGGAAAAAGCCAAAATTCTTCTCATTTCATTTCATTTTTCCTCACGCACAACTTTCTCTTTCCTCTCTCTCAATTTCTTCTCTGCTTCTTTTTTTTCCTCTCAACTCACGCCTCCTTCAATTTCTCCGGCCGACGAAGCGAGCTCCGCCTCCCTCCTCCTCTGAGCTCTCGCCGCCGTCGCCTTGCCGAAGCAGACCACGGCCCAGCCCGGCGCCACCGCCACCTCTTGCCGACGTCGCGCCTCCCGCGAGCGCCATCACCGCCGGAGTTCCACCCAGTCGCGCCGAAGCTCCGTCCAGCCACCCCTCGCCGAGCACGCCACCGCGACGAAGCCCAGGCCGCCGCCGTCGCGCTCACTCCCCCTCTCCGTCGCGCTCTCTCTCGCTCTCCCGCCGCCTCAGCCGAAGCGCCGCCGCTGCCTCGAAGCCGTCGCCGCCTCCTCCTCAAACTCCAGCTGCCCAATTCACTTTTCCGAATTCCCGAACGACGCCGTTAGGCTGCCCAATTTTTCGAACGAATTATCGATTTCCTAATCGACGCCGTTAGGCCGCCCGTTTAACACCTCGAACCGGAATCGATTCTGTACTTTTCGGAACACGCGCGAAGGACTCGACTGTCTGCCTACCCAATATTCCCGGAACTCAGAACAATCAGGTGGGTGATGATCTGTTGATTGATCTGCTAATAATAACATCGTGCCGGTATTTTCTGAACTCGACTAAATCAAATAAAAAATAACTAATCCAACATAAATGTAACACCTATCTATATAACTGTTTGGATTATGTGATATAACTATATATGTTATATATTAGCCTGTTGTTTTGTGAATCGATCACCCACTGCATGAGTAAACACCATACGTGAGCATGGATCAGTTCAGTTGTCAGTCAAGTATTATTCTGTGTAAAGTTTATTGAGTCAGTTTTGTGGAAGGTCAGTATGTACGGAGTCGGGATCAAGTTTTAAATCCGACCTCCGGGGCTGCTGTCGGGGACGCCCTCGGAATCAAGGTTGTTGATCAAGTAGATCTGGTCCCCGGTCAGCTGTCGTTTGACGCACTGGGAAGAAGGCCATTGATACTTGCTTATTTTGAGGGATGTTATAAGGTTGGATGATGTGAGCTTGTGTGGTTGGATGAAGTAAGTTTTGGTTGGAGTTGAAAAGAGTAACTTTATTGATTGGTTGGAGTTGAAAAGAGTAACTTTATTGGAAGTGGAATGATCGTACGTTTATGGTTTGTCAGTTTGTGATAATATGTGATATGACTTTGGGCTTTGCCCTAATGTGAACCAACTTGTGCTATTTCAATTATATCATGCGAAATATGCTTAATTATCGTTTAAAACTTTATAATCTTTTATATATGTCAACTGTTTAAATAAAATAAACTTTTTATTAATGAGTATAACTTAATATATTTCGGATTTACCAATCCCATGATGTTGCAATCACCCATAAGTGAGAATTCAATTCTCACGCCCCCTTTTCCTAACCCCTTGCAGATTACAATTATGGGGAGCAAGGACAGTGACACAGAAGACACAAAGTCTCCCATTTGCTTAAAATATTATTACTAATACAATGATGCTTACTATTTCTATTTCCCGAATAAATGTTATCGCTACTACTATGCAAGGCGATACTCTTTCTGTGTGTTTAAAGTATCCAAACTCAGTGTATATTATTCCGAAGATACAAAACCCTCTATCCATCTATATATATATACAAATACACTTACGTTATAATATTCCTCCCCACTTATCCGCTGCATGAAACTTCTCTCTCTCAATTCAGTTATATTCCTTTCAAAAATTTTATAATTCGGACTTTTGATCACAATAACACTTCGAATCCGATATAATTAATATATTATGGGTTCGGGGCATTACAGGTGGTATCAGAGCTTATGTTCAAAACTTTCGGACCCAACCCCAAATCTTGTTTTCTCGTCACAATAAAATTATTTATTATCACTTAAGTATTAAAATATTAAAATTTTCTGAGGGAAACGTGTCTCTGGTTACTGTCTACAAGCTCCTCGAAGGTACGATACTACTTTTATAATGTTGCTTAAAGGCCTTTAAATTCACAACTGCTTGACTTCATAATACTACCCGATCAAAAAGGTTACGATAACTCAAAATAGCGTTCGTACTACGAAGGAGGAACTACAAAATCTTGTCTAAGTTGCTTTTTTGAAACTCGAATAATTGATAAGAATGCTCGAATAATTTGTGAACTTCATAAATGATATTATGTGATTTCTTTGATTACGTGCTTTAAATGTTTACTTTACGGTTATTCTCCTTTTAAACTAAAATTTGACTAGAACTTTCCTTTCCCTATAGGAAGCCTAAGATGGATGTGGCCCAGTACTTAGAGATTGAGCAGTTAGAAGTAGAGACCATTGATGGCTTCACTGCCCGCTTTGTAGAGTCACGCGAAAGGGCAAGGACTGCCCCGGAGCCCCACATCGAGACTGACTTCGCAGCTGCGACCCGATTCGCAGGAGGAGTGATCGAAATCTTCCACCCTATCGCTACCGGACTATTAGATCGCATGAGGGTGGACGACCCAGAGCAGGGACCTCTGGTTCACCTAGACGCTTACTGGGTGGAGGCCCAAAGAGTGATTCGGCACGCGGATGTTAACCGCGGACTGTCTTACCAGACCGCTGCACTCGCCGAGCACGATCTGGCCACATTGGACAGTCACCGGGAGGACGCCATGCTAGAACAGGCATCGGCCGTTTCAGCTAGAACAACCGCCGTCTCCCAGGACGAGTACTCTCACATCGCTACTCGGAGGGCCGACCTACACTTAGAGGCAGCTCTCGCGCAGCGGGATACCTCCATCGCCTACTGGGTAGCAAGTGGATTACCTGGAGAGGGACCTTTCGGCTTGGGAGAAGCCGCACATCCTGTGATAGAGTTAGCGAGAGTCGAGCCCAAGATTATCGAATTTGAGGGAGATGAGCCAGAGGTAGAGGTAGATTCCCTGCCAGAGTCAGAAGTTGATGACTAGTTGGACCACCAGACTTTGTATATAGTAGTAGACGCATATATATGGTATAGGTAGTAGCCGTTTGACTTATAGTAGTAGTCTTTTTGCGTGGTCGTTTTCCTTATAGACCATTGCAGCGTAGCTCTAACCCCCCATTTTGTCGCTCGTGGTCCATATTGATGTGAGGACACGATGCTATAGCATTACCTAGAACCCTTTTGCATTCCATGACGAATGTAAGGAGACTGACTCCGTAGAACCAAAACTTTTTAGATATATATATACTTATTATATGCTCACTACTTGTCAATGTGTTTTACTTGCTTTATATATTGACTGTCATATATTTTATCTGATTATCGCTTAATGACACATCACTGGTTCCTAGAATACTGTGCGAATGTGAGCACTGTACCATTGAGGGCCCCAATGCGCAGCTGGTGAATTACGTACCACACGTGTTTCAGTGCTAGCGTTGTGTTGATTTGGTTAATCCGGTTATATTTTTATAACTTTTTCACACCTATACGTATCGTAATAATATTATTCTTTTCGATCTGAACTACCTTTAGAATGACACCCGAACGTAAACGTGGACGACCCCGCGTTAACCCTATCCCTGAACCCATGGATCCGATAGAACAAGACCCACCCATTCAGGCTGAACCTGAGCCGCCTCAACAAGCCGCACCAGAAAATGATATCGCGAGAGAAATACTGATCTCTCTTCAGAACTACATTCAGCAGCAAGTTCCACCACCTCCTCCGCCATTGTACGGGCCTATACCTCAGATAGCGCCCAGGGCGAATGACTTTGTCGAACGCTTTCGACGACTGCAGCCACCTAGGCTGGATGGGAAAGAGGATCCCTTTGAAGTCGAGGAGTGGATATCGGGATTGGAACGTATCTTCAGACACATGGCACTGGCTGATGCACAGAAGGTCTCCTGTGCCCAGTTCCAACTGATGGAGGATGCAGCCCAATGGTGGGAATCTTATGAACGAACTATGGACGAAGAAACTAGACAGGTCCTTACTTGGGAGGACTTTAAGAAAGCTATACTGGATCAATACTTTCCACGAGTCCTGAGGGATCGGAAAGAACAAGAATTTGTCAACCTTCGACAGGGAACTCTCTCAGTGATAGAGTACGAGAGAAGGTTCAACCAACTGTCTCGTTATGCCCCACATCTGGTGGGTGACGATGAAAGGAAAACTCGCAGGTTCGAGCAGGGTTGAGGCCCGAGATAGCAGGAATTATAATTGGCCTTCAGGTGCCAAATTATGGAGAAGTTTTCCATCGAGCATTGATGGTTTCGATCAGTCAAAACTTGGAGTACAAACAAACTCCGACTACTGTCCCTGTCAATCGGAATTGGCAGCCACCCTTTAACAGGAATTCAGTTCCGCAATCCAAGGGGAACAACTTTGTTGGCTCTCGAGCTAACCAGAACTGTCAAAGGTGTGGAAGGAGACACTGGGGACCCTGTAATCAGGGAGGAGTAATTTGTTTTCGTTGCCATCAACCAGGGCACAAGTCCAATGAATGTGCTCAACCACCGAGCAGCAACCGTCAACCGGTTAATAACGCTCAGTACCGCCCTCAGCAGGCAAACAATTATCAGGCTCGTCAACTGCCTGCACCTAAAAACCGTCAGGCAGGACCCCCAGTCAGAGGTCCGCCTAATCAAGGTCAGAGAAGGCCAGGCCACGTGAATGCTATCCTAGAGGAATGGGAAAGCAGTGGAGAGCAACTTCGCCTGAAAGGACCAGCTCAGCCTGAGCAGCATGAGACGCTAGCAGGTACTGTCTTTGTACTTGAAAAACCTGCGTATGTATTGTTTGATACTGGAGCAACTCATTCCTTTATATCTGATAACTTTAAAAGAAAGTTAGGATTAGTCGAGAAAAAAGGAAAAGTTTTAAACGTTAGTATTCCATCTGGAACTACTATGGAAATTGAGGGTCAAATTAGAGGTTTACCTCTAACGCTAGACAATCACTTGTTAGAGTCCGACCTTCACGTCCTTAAGATGAAAACCTTTGACATAATCTTAGGCATTGACTGGTTAACGAGAAACAAAGCGATAATAAAATGCGCTGAACGCGAGATCGACCTCGAAACTCGTGATGGCCAACGCTTCACGTTTCGCGAAGTCAGGACCAAAAAGGAAACCCGAGTAATATCAGCAATCCAAGCTGCTGTAATATTACGAAAAGAGAAATGCCAAGCTTACCTCGTTCACATCTCAGCAGGAGAGATAGACGATAAGTTACGCATCAAGGTGCCAATTGTGGATGGATATCTTGACGTATTCCCCGAGGAATTAAACGGGTTACCTCCCGATCGTCAGATAGAGTTCTCCATCGACTTGATACCTGGGGCAGCACCAGTATCTAAAGCACCCTATCGAATGGCTCCAAAGGAATTAGAAGAACTGAAGGAACAGCTGCAAGGTTTGCTTGAAAAGAAGTTCATCAGACCTAGTGCATCACCATGGGGAGCACCCGTGTTGTTCGTAAAGAAGAAAGATGGAACTTTCCGTATGTGCATAGACTACCGAGGTCTCAATCAACTGACCATTAAGAACAAATATCCTCTTCCGAGGATAGAAGACTTGTTCGATCAGTTAAAGGATGCTACGATATTCTCAAAGATCGATCTGAGGTCTGGTTATCACCAGCTAAAGGTCAAGAGCGAGGATATCCCGAAGACAGCATTCCGGACTCGGTATGGACATTACGAGTTCACCGTGATGCCCTTTGGAGTAACGAATGCTCCAGCGATCTTCATTGATATGATGAATAGAGTATTTCATCCGTACCTGGATCAATTCGTTATTGTCTTCATCGACGACATACTCGTGTACTCTAAGAGCAAAGAGCAACACGAAGAACATCTCAAAGCAGTCTTAGAGATAATGAGACAAGAGAAATTGTATGCCAAATTCAGCAAGTGTGAATTTTGGATCGACCGTGTGATGTTCTTAGGGCATATAATCTCTGCAAAAGGGATTGAAGTGGTCCCAGCAAAGGTAGAAGCCATCATGAACTGGAAGGCACCTACTAACGTCAATGAAATTCGGAGTTTTCTTGGGTTAGCAGGGTACTACCGCAGGTTCATACAAGATTTTTCCAGCATTGCGAAAGCGCTGACGAAACTGACCAAGAAAACTGAGAAGTTTACTTGGGATTCAACTTGTGAAGAAAGTTTCCAAGAGCTAAAGAAAAGGCTAACCACGTCGCCTGTGTTAACCATCCCCGATGGATCAGAAGGATTCGTCATTTACACGGACGCTTCTTTGTCAGGTTTGGGTTGCGTTCTGATGCAGAATAAGAAAGTTGTAGCTTATGCATCTCGACAACTTAAGGATCACGAACAAAACTACCCAACGCACGACTTAGAACTAGCCGCAGTAGTTCACGCGTTGAAAATTTGGAGACACTACATATATGGAGGAAAGTGTGAGATCTACACTGACCATAAGAGTCTAAAATACTTCTTTACGCAGAAGGAATTGAACATGCGTCAGAGAAGATGGCTCGAGTTGGTAAAAGATTACGATTGCACTATCCACTACCACCCTGGAAAGGCAAACGTAGTGGCAGACGCTTTGAGTAGAAAGGAAGATACAAAACTAAGCGTCGTTCCGACCACGCAATTACCACTAATGGGAGAACTCTCTCGTTTAGACTTGGAATTTTCCACACAGTGTTGTGCAAATTCCATGGTTTACGCGTTCACCCTACAACCGACCTTACGAGAAAGGATCCTAGCAGCGCAAAAGGACGATAAATTCTTGAGAGGAATACGTAAGCGCGCTGGGGAAGGAACCATTCAGAGATTCGTATTGGGTACTGATGGAGCTTTAATGTTCGATAACAGAATCTGTGTGCCTAAAGATAACGGAATTAGGAACGAAATTCTGAAAGAGGCACATAGCACTCATTACACCGTTCATCCCGGAGAGACGAAAATGTACCGAGGATTGAAAGAGAACTTTTGGTGGAGGGGTATGAAGAGATCGATAGCTCAATTCGTCAGGAGTTGTTTAACCTGCCAACGAGTTAAAGCAGATCACCAACGACCTCCAGGGTTGTTGCACCCTCTGGAGATGCCAGAGTGGAAATGGGAGGACATCACTATGGATTTTGTCACCGGTTTTCCGAAAACGGTGAAGAATCACGATGCCATTTGGGTTATCGTAGACAGACTTACGAAAACTGCCCATTTTATCCCTATAAGAATGACATACACGTTGGACAAGCTCGCCCAACTGTACATAGCAGAGATAGTCAGACTGCACGGAGTACCAGTTTCAATAGTATCCGATAGAGACCCCCGTTTTACCTCCAAATTCTGGGGAAGTCTGCAACGAGCCTTAGGTACTGAATTGAAATTCAGCACCGCGTACCACCCGCAGACGGACGGGCAATCGGAAAGAACCATTCAAACGCTTGAAGATATGCTCAGAGCTTGCGCTCTAGATCTTGAAGGAAGTTGGGAAAACCACCTACCATTGGCAGAGTTTGCATATAACAACATTTATCAAGCAACAATACAAATGGCGCCGTACGAAGCACTCTACAGGAAGAGGTGTAGATCACCAGTTTGTTGGGACGAAGTCGGGATTCGAAAGATTCTCGGACCCGAATTAGTCGAAAAGTCGGCTGAGATAGTCGCAAAGATTAAAGAAAGGATCAAGTCGGCCCAGGACCGCCAGAAATCGTATGCAGACACCCGAAGAAGGGATTTACAATTTGACATCGGCGAGAAAGTATTTCTTAAAGTTGCACCAATGGAAGGTCTAATCCGTTTTGGGAAGAAAGGTAAGCTAAAGCCGCGATACATTGGACCATTCGACATCCTGAATAGAATCGGGGATGTAGCTTATCGCATAGCTTTACCACCGGAGTTATCACGAGTACATAATGTGTTCCACATATCTACACTCAGGAAATACGTGAGCGATCCAAACCACGTTATTAATCACGTAGAATTAGGTCTAAACAGTGACCTGACTTATGAAGAGATTCCAGTAACTATCTTGGGAAGAAAGTTACACTTGTTAAGGAATCGAGAGATACCTTTAGTGCTCGTTCAGTGGAGCCGACACGGGAAGGAAGAAGCGACTTGGGAAAGAGAGGGTGAAGTCCTAGCCAAATACCCTCAAAGCTTAAGTAATACCTAAGACATGAATTTCGGGGGCGAAATTTTGTTAAGGGGGTGAGGATGTAATACCCCGTCCCGTTCTGTACCCTTTTTCTTAATTAGAAGTCTTATTTTATTTTTTTTCTTTGTTTCTTTTAATTTTAATTATTTTGTGTGTTATTTGTGTATTTAAATATATAAACCCCTTTTTATAAATTCCTAAATTCGAAGAAAGAAATCGAATTCTTTGAAACGAATAAAGGACTACGAGAAATTAATTATTCAAATTAAATTAAGGATTTCGATCCGTTTAATTTATTGAGAAAAATCAAAATACAATAAAATATTAATTGAGTTTTAAAACTGTATTAATCTCTGAATCGGGATTACACGCGTGAACCAAACAATCCCTGAACCGTATCATTTGGGAACGAAAATATCATTTTTGGATAAGAATTTGAGGAGTAGATAAGTTTTGAAAGGAATTGGTATAAAAAGGAAAAAGCCAAAATTCTTCTCATTTCATTTCATTTTTCCTCACGCATAACTTTCTCTTTCCTCTCTCTCAATTTCTTCTCTGCTTCTATTTTTTCCTCTCAACTCACGCCTCCTTCAATTTCTCCGGCCGACGAAGCGAGCTCCGCCTCCCTCCTCCTCTGAGCTCTCGCCGCCGTCGCCTCGCCGAAGCAGACCACGGCTCAGCCCGGCGCCACCGCCACCTCTTGCCGACGTCGCGCCTCCCGCGAGCGCCATCGCCGCCGGAGTTCCGCCCAGTCACGCCGAAGCTCCGTCCAGCCACCCCTCGCCGAGCACGCCACCGCGACGAAGCCCAGGCCGCCGCCGTCGCGCTCACTCCCCCTCTCCGTCACGCTCTCTCTCGCTCTCCCGCCGCCTCAGCCGAAGCGCCGCCGCCGCCTCGAAGCCGTCACCGCCTCCTCCTCAAACTTCAGCTGCCCAATTCACTTTTCCGAATTCCCGAACGACGCCGTTAGGCTGCCCAATTTTTCAAACGAATTATCGATTTCCTAATCGACGCCGTTAGGCCGCCCGTTTGACACCTCGAACCGTAATCGATTCTGTACTTTTCGGAACACGTGCGAAGGACTCGACTGTCTGCCTACCCAATATTCCCGGAACTCAGAACAATCAGGTGGGTGATGATCTGTTGATTGATCTGCTAATAATAACGTCGTGCCGGTATTTTCTGAACTCGACTAAATCAAATAAAAAATATCTAATCCAACATAAATGTAACACCTATCTATATAACTGTTTGGATTATGTGATATAACTATATATGTTATATATTAGCCTGTTGTTTTGTGAATCGATCACCCACTGCATGAGTAAACACCATACGTGAGCATGAATCAGTTCAGTTGTCAGTCAAGTATTATTCTGTGTAAAGTTTATTGAGTCAGTTTTGTGGAAGGTCAGTATGTACGGAGTCGGGATCGATTTTTAAATCCGACCTCCGGGGCTGCTGTCGGGGACGCCCTCGGAATCAAGGTTGTTGATCAAGTAGATCTGGTCCCCGGTCAGCTGTCGTTTGACGCACTGGGAAGAAGGCCATTGATACTTGCTTATTTTGAGGGATGTTATAAGGTTGGATGATGTGAACTTGTGTGGTTGGATGAAGTAAGTTTTGGTTGGAGTTGAAAAGAGTAACTTTGTTGATTGGTTGGAGTTGAAAAGAGTAACTTTATTGGAAGTGGAATGATCGTACGTTTATGGTTTGTCAGTTTGTGATAATATGTGATATGACTTTGGGCTTTGCCCTAATGTGAACCAACTTGTGCTAATTCAATTATATCATGCGAAATATGCTTAATTATCGTTTAAAACTTTATAATCTTTTATATACGTAAACTGTTTAAATAAAATAAACTTTTTATTAATGAGTATAACTTAATATATTTCGGATTTACCAATCCCATGATGTTGCAATCACCCATAAATGAGAATTCAATTCTCACGCCCCCTTTTTCTAACCCCTTGCAGATTACAATTATGGGGAGCAAGGACAGTGACACAGAAGACACAAAGTCTCCCATTTGCTTAAAATATTATTACTAATACAATGATGCTTACTATTTCTATTTCCCGAATAAATGTTATCGCTACTACTATGCAAGGCGATACTCTTTCTGTGTGTTTAAATTATCCAAACTCAGTGTATATTATTCTGAAGATATAGAACCCTCTATCCATCTATATATATATATATATATACAAATACACTTACGTTATAATATTCCTCCCCACTTATCCGCTGCATGAAACTTCTCTCTCTCAATTCAGTTATATTCCTTTCAAAAATTTTATAATTCGGACTTTTGATCACAATAACACTTCGAATCCGATATAATTAATATATTCTGGGTTCGGGACGTTACATCTATCACTCAATCCTCAAGGTGAAAGTTAATATTTTCAAATTTTTAAGGACCGTAACTTTGTGGTTAACAATTTAAGGAATGTAATTTCTAGAAGTTGCAAATTTAGGCACAAGTAGCCCTAATAAACCCAAAAAATTTATTACTTTTAAAAGTTAATGTCCTTAATTGTCAATTTGGAGAGTTACGGTCCTCATTTTTTCAGCTCATAGAATTTTTGTCCTCATTTTACCCCTTTCCCCAATTAGATAACACCTCGAAGAGTATTATTCTATTACTCAATCTTCAAGGTGAAAGTTAATATTTTTAAAATATTTTTTTAAGGACTGTAACTTTGGGTTGACAATTTAAGCACTGTAATTTCTATGAATTGTGAATATAGGCACAATTAGCCCTAATTAACCAAAAAATCAACTTCTTTTAAAAGTTATTGTCCTTAAATTTTCAGCTCAGAATTTGCGATCCTCATTTTTCCAGCCCGAAGAGTTTTTGTACACATTCTTCCCCCAACTAAATAACACCTCGAAGAGTTAATGTTTGTCACTCAAATCAAAGTGAAAGTTAAAATTTTGAAAATATTTTTTTAAGGATCGTAACTTTGGGGTTGACAATTTAAGGAATGTAATTTCTAAAAGTTGTGAGTTTAAGCACAATTAGCCTAATAAACCCAAATTGGGCCCAAATTCAGCCCCCAATCAGGCCAAACCGTGTCAAGTAGCCCAAATTTTATATTGAATTCAACTTAATCAGGCCATGTAGCATAGCCCGATTTGGATTTATTTAGGATGATTTAACCTCAATTTGCGACTTTTAAAAATTATTGTCGTTACAATCTCAAAATTTATGTTCCCCATTTTTCCACCCACAAAGTTACCGTCCTTAAAAATAATTATTTCCTCCAAATATTTCAGATGAAAGTCAAATTGATCATTTTAAAGATTATTTTGAAGGAAAATTAGAACCACTGAATGTTGGTGAAGTAATTGAGTTTTCTGTTAAATGTAATAATGATGAATTTAAATGTCGTCTGGTGATAATTATATTTCTTTGGATGCTTTTTTTTTCCTTACTGAAATTATAAAATTAATATGTTTATCATCATTTTGTTGTTTTCTTAGTATATACCAGTGTCAGGTGTAAACTTAAATGGACTCGGGTTATATTATATTAATGTGTGTTAGAACTTAAGATTTGTTCTTAATTATATTATGAATCAAAATTTATTGTTAATATGGATTATCACATTCTTTGTCTAGCTAAAACTTGGTAAAAATTTATTAGAAATGTTTGACTGCGTAAAGATGATTTTTAATTTTTTTTGAAAAAATATAATTGTATTGATGTTAGAGCAAACTTGGTTTTCTTTATATGTGTACAAAGGTTGAATATTTTATACTACCTCCGTCCCAAGTCTTATTTCATACCACTTTTTTTCTCGTGTCTTAGGGAGGGAGTTGTTTATTAATATTTAAAATGATAAAGTAATTTTGAAAAAGTGGTATGATAGATCTATTTCTCCTCTAGTATAAAGTAACTTAAAAATTATTTTATCATTTCAAATACTAATTAAAAACTCGCTCGCTAAAACACGTGAAAATAGTAAATGTGAAATAAGTTCCGGGACGGAGGGAATATCAATTTTTTTTAATTAAATTCATTTGTTGATTCTTTTATGGCCGCGGCTATTAACACCCGAACTTTTGCTCTTTAAACCCGAAATATTTATTTTACCAAAATAGCCCAATATAATTAGACTATTATACCCTTTACCACTTAAAATCTATTAAAATATAAATTTTAGTTTTGCTCAATACACCCAATCCAATATTTTTCTTGTTGATCGTGGCTTTATTTCTCCCACACCCAAACTCTTTCTTCTTCGTTCTTCACTCAACCACTTAAATCAATACTCATGATAAATGCCAGGGAGGAAGAACACACTTCAAAAAATACATGTAATGTAATTTCTATGAGTTTATTGTTCTATATGATGTGCTATGGTATAAATCTATACAGAGAAGAATATTTAGGGTTTAAAAGTTGTATTACTTGAGTTACGATGACGATTTTGAGGTTTAAGAATTCTGAAAATCGCGCATGTTTGGCAAACCAGAGCCGAACATTTATCATTATGTTTGGCCAGAGTTGGCCAAACGAAATGATAAATGTTCGATCAATGTTGGCCAAACATTATGAACAAAGTTCGGCCACTGTTAGCCAAACATCATGAACAAAGTTCGGCCACTGTTAGCCAAACATTCTTCGTTTTTTTTCTTGTTCTAGTCTTTTGTGTGCGTGAGTGCTCTGCGTTTTGGGTGTGGGTGCGTGATTATTTTGCGTTTTGGGTGTGGGGTTTTTTTTTTTATTTGGGTGTGTGGGTTTATTTTAGGGTTTAAGATTTGGGTGTATGAAAATATTGAAATTTAAGTTGAGGGGTAAAATAGACAATATATTACGGGTGTTTTGAGTAAAATAAAAATATAGGCTCGGGTGTGATGAGCAAAAGTTTGGGTGTTGTTAGCCGCGGCCTTCTTTTATTTGTATTGCAATATTTTAACAATAATATAATTTTTTTTAATTATATCAACAATTTATTATTTTATGTGAATGTTAATGTTTAAAAATTGTTGATTGTAGGGTTATAAAGATTCGAATTTAGTGTTTTTTTTTTAATTATGGTTTGAAGTTTTCTTTATAGTTTACTTAAATATCTGATTTTTAATTCTATCTGTGTGTTTGTTCCTTTATTAGTATAAAATAATTATTAAAAAATATTTTTTATGGATTGTAACTTTGGGGGACAAAGAGAGGACCATAAATTTTTGGACGGACAAAATGAGGACTGTTACTTTTCATGCTGGACATTAAAGACAATCATTTTTAAGTGTCGTCAATTTAGGCACAATGGGCCATAATAAACCCAAATAGGGCAGACAAAATCAGGACTGTAATTTATTTGAAAAATACTCCCTTCGTCTCATTGTTTATTTCACATTTGAAAGTGTCACGCTGTTTAAGAAAAAATGTGTTATGTAAGTGTAGAGTTGAATAAAATAATGATAATTTTATACTTTATTCATTTTTTGTGATGTAGATTTTTTTTTATGTGACATGAAAATATTTGTGGAATGTCTTAATTACACAAATATCAAAGTAATCACGAGACTGAAAAAAACAATATCTTCCAACAATCATTTACTTATTTTTTATTACATGGTAATTTTAAATAAACTCGTTATCAATTAACTTAAATTTATTTAATAAAAAAATATTCTAATAAATTCTTAAATTTTCACTTTTTAACAGTAAAGAATAATTTGTGCATTATATTTGCCTTATTTGGCATATATAATTTAAATCTTATCAAAAGGACTAGATTTTAAATGAAAAATTAACAAAATTCATTTTTCTAATGTTACTGTGTTAATATAATTAAGCAAACCTGTAAATGTATTTGTAATTTTATTTATAATAAAAAAAATGAATGATAACATTTAATTTATTTTTGTAAATATAAATGATCTTTTTGTAACTATTTGTTTTAGATATTTTTGTTAGAGAAATAAAAAAGGTCCATTTTAAGATTATTCAATATATATATATATATATATATATATATATAATTTAGAATAAAAATTAAATAAAATGACTTCCGTACAATTACTAGTATGATGATAAGGAGACAATATTATAATCCTGCGTACTAATTAATATCTAAAAAATTATACGAAAAGTACGCCATCATAATTCTTGTTTTTTTTTTTCTTTTATATGGAACAAAAATATCTTGAGAATAAACTTTCTAACTTTAATTCATTGTTGCCAAAGGCGGAACTTACGTCGTCCACTTAATCCTATATTAAAATTACCAAATTAGTATATACTTTTTAAACATAAAGTTCTACATGGTTAGGAGTGAAAGAATCATTTGGTAGAAATTTTAGTAGATTCAAATATCATGGAAAGAATTTTGTCCGAATTTCTAGTAAGGTGTGAAATTAATTAATTTAATTATTTCTCTTAACACTCTCCCTTACTCATGGGCCGGACTCAATTTTCTCTCTTTAGGGAGGCCCAATGAGACAATTTAATATGGGTGGAGTTGCTTTCAACGGGAATCGAACCCAGGATCTTTGTCCGAGCGTGAGCCTATTAGCTTTGATACCATGAAAGAATTTCGTCTCATCTAAAAGTCCGAACTTATAGAAAGGTGTGAAATTAATTCATTTAACTATTTCCCTTACATCATATTTTATAAAAATATATAAGCATACATCTATTAAATTCCTAACATGACGAATATATAAGAATTAACATTCATTCTAGAAAAATTGGTTTAGGGTGATATGTAAGATGGATCTATATATATAATATGGGTAGATTTATAAAACTATCTCATAATATGAGATAATGTGAATGTGTATAACTAGAGCATTGACACATTAATACTTTAGTAGGGGAGGGTGTTAATTTGCTTTTGTCTCATGTCATAAGATAATTTCATACAAGTTTTTGCCGCGTAACATATAACTCATTTTCATAATATATATTTGTGTGTGTAATAATGCATTGTGCAATATGATCTCTTGAAGGTCTAAAAAAATTTGCATCTTAAAATCTAATAATAGAGAGTATTACTTATTTATCCTAACATATTACATGTTTGATCATATAGTATTAGTAATACAATATAAAACATGCAGTCTTATTTTGATGTTTATATGATATTATTATTATATAGTACCATATGGACAAACATGTAATAAAGTTAAAGGTAAATAAATAGGCAAAGTATATTGTGAATCAATTTAATTGTAAAATTTGTTTGCATTTTGTGATTACATTTTAAAAGTAGTATTTGTTTCATTAAAATATATTAGATTGATAATAATATTGTATAATGCAAATAACTAATATCGTTTCGAGTTGCACCATGAAACTAATTTTCAAGATACTTACTTAAATAAGTAATATTATATATATATATGATCCGATTCGACCAACAAATTTTTACACCCAAGATTTTTGTATTTGTGAGATTCTTTTTCTTTGTAGCAAAAGGCAAAGCCCCCGCCCCCAGGGCCCCCACCCCCTGACCCGACAGGATTGGGTGGAGGAGGTAAATCATGGTGACTCAGCGGCCCATTAGGTGGGAGGACTAGTGCCTGGTGCCCACAAGGAGCTATCCCCCACATTGGAGGGATAAAACTCCCACACTGCGGCTGTCATGGCTCGATCCTGCGTCCTTGTAGCAATCTGCCACCCAGGAACCAGCTGAGGGTGACTTAAAAAAAAAAAAACTAACAAAAAAACTTGTGAGGATGTTACGTGGAATGTGTTTTGTGTAGGGGTGGAATAGGCTGAGCGGAGCTAGGCTTGTCGTTGAACGGCCTGGACCTGCTATTTGATCTTTGGGTCTAAGCCTGACCTGTTAACTGTCATAGGTTTTTTTTCAGAGCCTTGGCCTGACCTTTTTAATAAATAGGCCTGACCTGAAAGCCTTTTAGGGGCCTTTTTAATCATGTTTACACAATTATATTCAATAATTATATTATTATTATTAAATCATAACAATTAACTCTTTAAATCTTAAAATGAAAAATAAAAGCAATTTACCAAAGGATTATCAAATAATAGCATAATAACAAATTTAAATAATATTTAATTTATATTTAGCATTATTCTTACATATATATATATATATTAAATATTTATTATATTATATATGTATTGTATTATTATATATTATATTATATATATATATATATATATGTATTATATAGTTAAATAGGCCGGCCTATTGTGCTTAAAAGGCTTACAGAAAAGTTCAAGTCTGGCCTATTTAAATAAATAGGCTTTTAAAAAAGTCTAAGCCTGACTCGTTTATTAAACGAGCCGAGTCGAGCTGGGCTTTAGGTAGGTCTGAGACGTAGGCCCCTGTCGGGTAGCCTGGCCTATTCCCACCCCTAGTTTTGTGCAACGATAAAATATATATTTAAAAAATATAATTTGAATGTAAAGAGCATCACTTATATATTAGTTTTAAAAACGATACTCTATAACTGTAAAGTGATATTTTCTTTCATCATATGAAACACTTTCAATGAGACGATGTAAAAAACATTCCACTACAAAAAAAAGGGAATTAGATCGCTAAATCGGTCGCAAAACGTGATTAGCGACCGATTTCTGATCGAAAAAATCGGTCGTTAAAAAGTGGGTAGCTAATATTAGCGACCGCCTTTTGGCATCGGTCGCTAATCTGCGACCGTCCCGGCGGTCGCTAATATTAGCGACCGTCATCAGTCAGTCGCTGAATCAATCGGGTCCGACCCGGTCGGTCATGATTTAGCGACCGACTTCAGGAGGTCGCTAATTTTTTTAATAAAATTAATCTTTTAATTTTATTTTGTGATTAGCGATCGACCTTGAGGCGGTCGCTAATCAACGAACTTACGTAAAGAAAATGACTCATTGGGTTCGAACCTGCGCCCATTGGGGTCTGGGCGGGGCGCGAACCACTAGCTTATATTAGGCAAACCATGTTGTATATAAGCCCTTGTGAGACTTGTAGAAATAAATGGGCAAATATGCGCCCAAGGGGAATCGAATCCACGACCTCCGGGTATCCCGAAAGAGGTGTGAACCACTAGGACACATGCTATTGTTGTTCGTTTATTTGCATTTAATTGTATATTTCCTCAAATTGACTTTCGTTTTTATTAAAATTCATCAAATTAATTTCTTTTTGTTTCTAATTCATTTATAAATATATATTTAATAACTTTTTTATTAATTTTATAAATTTAATACTTTAGACTATTCTAAATTATTAATTCATTCGTTTTTATTCATTTAATTGTATATAATTCCAAATTGACTCCCGTTTTTTTTAAATTCATCAAATTAATTTCTTTTTATTTCTAATTCATTTATATATATATATAATAACTTTTTTTTTATTAATTTCATCAAATTTAATATTTTAGAATATTCTAAATTATTAATTCATTCGTTTTTATTCATTTAATTGTATATAATTCCAAATTGACTCCCATTTTTTTTAAAAATTATCAAATTAATTCATTTTTGTTTCTAATTTGTTTATATATATATATATATATATATATATATATATATATATATATATATATATATATATATATATTTACTAATTTTTTTATTCAATAAAAAATATATGCAAATCTATAATATTCAATAAAAATATAAAATATTCAACAAAATAAAAGACATTCAATAAAAATATAAAATATTCAACAAAATAAAATATTCAACTAAAAATATAAAAATTATCTCTCTCTCATTCTCTCTCTCTCTCTCTAACTCTCATCTCCAGAGAGGAACTGATCGATATCGATATCGTCATCCTCACCCTCGTCCTCGCCCTCACCACCTCCGTGCCCACTCACCCCGGCACCGCTTCCCCCTGCATCAAAATATGGTGGGGGTGGGGGTTGAGCGTTAATTCCCATCTGCTGAGTGACGCTGGTGAACCAATCTCGAAGACTCATGTTGTAGCTCATGAGGGCCTCAATCTGCTCCCGGACGTCTCTCAGCTGACGCTCCAACTAAGAGGGAGCAGAGTCGATCGAGGAGGATGATCCACTGCTCTGGCGGTAGGTCTACAGGATGGCCTTACTGTGACCGCACTGCCCCACGACCTTCCCCTTCTTGACTCCGACCACATCTCAATAGATGCAGTCCTCGTCAATCCGGAGAGGGGCGGGGTTCTTTCCACTGTCATCTCCGGGGGCCATCTGCTGCGAGGCCTGGGCGAGACGATCCTTATACTAGTTCTGAAATTAAAATTATAATAATTAAACTACAGTTATAATAATTAAATTAAAATTAATTAAAATTAAAAAAATACTTACATGGATCTCGGTGGTGCGGGCGTAGGTAGACGTCCCAATCTCCGGGTTCACTGGGTGGGAGATCTCCATCTGCTCATAGAGAGTGGTCTTTCGTCCCTTCTCCTGTTGCGAACCAAATTCAATAAATTTTAAATATTAAATATTTAAAAGTTTATTAATATTCAAATGTAAATAAAATGTATAATACTTACAAAGGCGAGGGAGTGCTCGTAGATGGACCGGGATCCAGCCCGATGTCTGGCGACGCCTTGTCCGGTGGGGTCCTTCAACCGGTTCTCCCTTAACTTCCCAGACTTGGCTTTGAATTGCTCACTAGTGAGCAACCAAAGCGTTCCAAATGGATCGTCCGTCTGGCCCTCGGTCCAGCTCCAGCTGCGCCCCACTATCGAACTTCTTCTTCAGCCCGTAGATAATGTTCTTGTACCGCTCCTGCGCTTTCGCACAGAACAAGCCGTACATAACACTATCATGGGTTGTGTCCCAGACGCACAACTTCTACAATTAAATTAAAAATAAAATATTAACAAATAAATTCAAAATAAAATATTAAAAGTTAAAATCATAATAAATATACCTTGAACTCCTCGAAGAACTCCCTCCTCTTTCGCTCGGACACCATGGACCACGAGTGGGCACCAATCTCGAACGGGAGCTTCTTAATGGCCTCTGAGATGCGAGCGCTGGTCTCATGGCCTGGAAGCATACTGTAACATAAAAAAATTCAAGTTAATATTCATAATTATTATTAATGAATACAATTAAAATTATTTAAGAATACTTACATATTGTCGCTAGGGACAACAATGAGACTACTATCCAACAGGGGATGCTGCCGTAAAGCCGTAGATTCGGCAACAGAAGTAGAGCCAGTAGCACTGAACTGCTGTGAGGAGGATGGTGTCATCTCCGAGGCCCGTCGAACCTCTGGGATCACCGGTCTCAACGACCCCGACCTCTTCTTCCCCCTCCCCCGACCCTGATCAGGGTTATCTTGAGAGCTCATCTGTAATAATTATAAATTCAACATCACATTCAACTAAATTCATACATACGTATATCAATCAACTAAATTCATATATACCTACATATACCAATCAACTAAATTCATACTTACACATATCAATCAACTAGATTCATACATACACATATTAATCAACTAAATTCATACCTACTCATATTAATCAACTAATTTCATACCTACATATACCAATCATATAAATTCATAACTACACATATCAACCAACTAATTTCATACCTACGTATATCAATCAACTAAATTCATATATACCTACACATATCAATCAACTAAATTGCTCATACCTACGTATATCTATGTATATCAATCAACTAAATTCCATAACTACGTATATAAATCAACAAAATTCATAACTATGTATATAAATCAACAAAATTCATATCTATACATATCAATCAACTAAATTCATACATACATATATAAATCAACTAAATTCAAATCTATACATATCAATCAACTAAATATATATCAACTTTATATATACTAACATACCAACTAATTTAATATATATTAACATATAAAATTATATACAAACATATAAAATCATATATATGTATATATATATAAATCCTATAAACAAATATGCATGATTATCATACAAATATATATATATATATATAAATATATATATATATATATATATATATATATAACTTCTCCTATATATTTAAAAAGTTGATATACAAACATAATAAACGGCTAAAATTTAAAAAACTTACGGTTATTGTGTAGACGGGGAAGCAACAAGTGAAATGACCGGAACGGCTTGCTCGACGGAAGACGGCGGCGATCGGCGATGGCTTTTTGGAGGTGATGGGCAAAATGCGTACGGCCCCTGGTATTAGAGGGATTAAAAATAGCGACCGCCTGAGGCGGTCGCTAAATGCAAATAAAGGCGGTCCCGAATACCAAATTTGCGTTTGGCGGTCGCTAATTACCCAAAATTAATGATCTTTGCCTATTTCCAAGAATTGGTCAACTGACAAGTTTGCGACCGCCTTAAGACGGCTGCTGATTACAAAATTGAATTCAGTGACCGCCTTGACGGTCGCTAATCACGTGGTAAATAGCGATGGTCAATATTGACCGACTTTTGAGTTTTAGCGACCGCCTTCTTTATCGGTCGCAAATTTTCTTAATTTGAGACATGTGGTCTAATGCGGTCGCTAATCGATCACTAATACAATATTTCAGTGTTCTAAAAGTCGCTAGTCGCTAGTCGGTCGGTCGACCGGGGACTAGCGACTAGAGCGACTAGTCGGGGACTAGTCGAAACCACCTAAATAAATAAAATAATTAATATTTAATAAAATATAATAATTAATAATACATTAAATACATAAATAATTAACACCACCACCTAGAACCCTTCAATATTTTTATTATCATCACCCTAAAATTATATATTACGCTTATACACTATATCTATATACTCATTCATCAATTAATTAATTATATATACGCTTAGAAACTTACTGCTTACATAATTACATATGAATATGATATATCATAATTATATATAATTATATATACACTCATCATATAGATGTATTATGTATATATTATATAACAGTAAACTATTAACTAATATATGACTATATTCTATATAAGTATATATATAATAGCATATTACCTGGTAATCTGGTATAGTATGACAGAGCTTTGCGCGCGCGGCGGCCAGTAGTATAGGGCAGAGCAGCGGTGGCCAGGAGCGCCTGCCCGCGGCGGCGTCGGTGGCCAGGAAGCGGCGGCGGCCAGAAAGTTTCTCCCCTCTCTCGCAGCGTGCGTGGTCGAAGAAGACTCGAAATAGATCCCCAATTATATTTCAATTTTGAGGGACGAGAGTTTTAATTTTCAGTTTCAGATTTTGTATTTAATTATTTAATAAAAAAAAGGGCGACTAGGCGGCTTAGTCGGCGATTAGTCGGCCCTAGTCGCCGACTAAGCAGAGCAGCGAGTATTTCTGCCGATTAGGGGGATATCGGGTCGGCCTAGGGACGACTAGCGTGCAGTCGGAGTCTAGGCCGACTTTTCGAACACTGCAATATTTAGAGACCGATTAGCAGGCGGTCGCTAATTTCGGTCGCTGAAATGCGAGTTTTTTGTAGTGTTCCCTAGATTTAAAGAGTGTGATTTTTGTGAACTCGAATTTATGTAATATATATATATATATATATATATATATATATATTAAATGTCACTGTTATGTATATAATATGCTATTATTTTTAGATTTTTTTAAATTAACAATATATATAAATATAACAATGATATGTAGGTATAACAGTTATACTTGAATTAATAAAAATTCATGTGAAGAGCTTTTGTCGAATTTAAAACCATGAGGACTTTAGTCAAAATGGACAAATAAAAAAATAAAAATAGGGAGAGAGAGTCGCCAAATAGCGAAATATATATTTATCAAGTGTTAAATCAGAGTAATTAATAATTAAGCCATAACAGAAATATTGGATGCATGTTTTAACTTGTTAATTACTGATAATTATCGTTATACAACTTCTAGAAGAGGGAGCAGAATACAACGAATCCACTTATGGTATAAGAATAGTCTAAATTTAGAATTAATACACTTAACCACATGTAAATGAAATAATTATGCCAGATATAATTTGATTATACTAAATAATTAGTTAAGTAAAAAGTATTGTGTTATAGTTTTAAAATATTACTCCTACTATTTCTCATTTCGCTCAAATGAGGTATTTATTATTTCTAATAATATATTAATCTTAAAGAAAAGATGCTTCATTTATTATATAAGTTTTTGTTAATTAATTAATTAATTATATTTAAACTAGATCAATCTTTAGATTGTTTTAAAAGAGCACATGAGCAGCACATAGGGTCGAAACAACAGCGTTTCGTCCCCTCCGGCAAACTCCGACGAAATTTGGGACGTAAATTGTACAATTAGCGTAATTTTGGGATGTAATTGGAGAAATTAACTTTTTTTGGGACGTTTTCAAAAAAGTGAAAAAGTTATGGGACGTAAATAAACTCTATCCCATACTTGAATCCATGATACAGGTGGAGTGAGAATATTTTTTAGCATGCCGAGATAAAAATGGGCATGATTAACTGTATGGAGAGAATGATCAAAAGATGCAAAATATATATATATATATATATATATATATATATATGTATATATTGCTATTGACGAGTACACAAATAAGAGAGGGTTATTTGGCACGAGGACATCTTTGACTACATACAAAACGCGTTTACCCTGAAAGTATTTATTTTATAATTAATAATCAATTATTTTATTTTATAATTTATTTTTTATTTTAATTCTAATCATAATATAAATTATTTTTTATTCAATTGATTGGTGGAAACATTTTGGAGATGAAGTATCCGAACTCAAATCATTTGCAATGAGAGTTATAGGCCTAACTTGATTGGCGTCAACATGTGAGCGTAATTGGAGTGCGTTCAATCAAGTGCATACAAAGAAAGAAATCGTCTAACCACAATGAAGCTCAACAAGTTGGTGTACATCATGTACATCAGAATGTTGAAGCACATGCACTTGAAGAAATAATCAAGAAAAGTGGACGAAGATCCTTGATTGTTGATGACATACCTTCTGATGATGAGTGGGTAGCCAATCCGGATGACGAAGTCAATGTGGAAGAAGACGACTCCATTGATTTTGAGGATGATTTGGATGAGGGGATAAGTTCCTCCGTATCGAATAAGAGGAAGATAGTTGCTTCAAAGAAAGATAATTTCTAAAAGTTATTTTAAATTAAAATTTTAAAGCTAATAGGTTCTATACTTCTATCTAATCATCTACTTATTGTTGGAGTTATACGTGAAAGTATGCTTTTACTTTGTATAACTCGTGTATCAAACACTTGTTTTATGAGAATAAATCTTTTATCCCATTTGCTTTAGTTATGATTGAATGTTGAATTTCTATTGCAAACCGTTCAATATATAGTACATGTTACAATGTAGTTAATGTTGTGATACCCGATCATGGAAGACAACATTAACAGTTTACTTGTAACTAAACGTGCATTTTCATGACCTAGGTGGAATTGAACAATCCGCCGTGAAAGGTCGATGTGTAAGGCTCATATTGGTCTGTCTTGACTAAGAGATTGCACTAGCACATTTAGTATGTGTTGAAGAGGACCTACAGTGAGGATAAATTCTTCTGTTCTGAAAGGTGAAGAATTAGACCTCAGTGTTTGTTGATTTCTTAATCTCTGTCACTTAAATAAGACCGTGTGTGCTTAATGGTTACTGCTTTGATTCATGTTGGGTGAGAATCATTGCGACTTCGAACTTTGTGTCCTGGGCAGTAATATTAATCATACGACAGTTGCTAAGATTTAATACGGAGAAACGTGTGCGAGTACGGCTCGTGTGATTAGTCCCCTTGGTGGGCTCAGAAGTTTTATTGTACCAAATCTTGCAAGTGAAGAATTAGTTTCTTCGGTACGAATAATAATGTTGAGCTGTCTTTACTCCAAGGTGAAATATATTAATTAATTTAGAGCTATTCAGAAGCTCAATTAATTAATGGACTTGATTATCTTAAACGCGGGAAATAATAACCGGGAGCCTATATTATCGTAATATGGATTAAGATGGATAGTGCAATATTAATTTATTAGTGGTAATACTTAATATTAATGGGCTGAATTATATTGGGGCTCAATATTGAAATTCTGAAGTCCATTAGGAGGTCCAATCTTAATTCTCCTTAAGGCCCCTCAAGTAGCCCATTAAGTAGCCCAATAATGATAAGGTGATTAAAATAAAAAGATAATATTATGCTGATTTTTCTTTGAAATTTTCGAAAAAAGCATATTTATGAGAGATTAGATTTTGTTGATTTTCTTGAAAAGATATTATGGAAGATAAGTATTCTTGGAATACAAGATTATCTCATATATTCAAGAAGATCCAAATCTTGGATTCAATCCTTATATTTTTCGAAAATATTAAGCCATAATAAGAGAGTGAAATTTTTGTGGGATATTTTATTGTGGAGAAAATAATATATGAGATATATTCAAGATTTCTTAGAGCCTAAGAAAAGATTTTCTCCAAGCCCAATAAATCACTAAATTTCGGCCACCCCTTGTTATAGATAGGGGATGATTATTTCATCCCCAAGTACGTAATTCCATGTGTTGGAAAAATCAAGAAGCATAGATATTTTTCTTTTTCCTTAGTTTATTAAATTACTTGAAAGCATTTCCCACCGGTGATCAAGTGAGGTGAAAGGGAAATACTTGAGAAGATTTTTGGGTCGATAGAGCGAGATCGTAATTGTCCCGTTAATCCAAAGGCCAATTCTACAAGAGGTACGTTAATCACATATTTACTTGTTTATAACGCCATAATTAATATGTGAAATTAATTCAACATGCATGATGAAAATTCGTTGTTGGAATTATTATTTGAATTAATTAGGATTAATTCATGCTAGTAATAATTGTATTTAAATTCGTATTTAAATTTCATCCCGAATAGATTCCGGGCACCCTATTTTCCCAACAACTGGTATCAGAGCCACGGTTTTGGGCTCTGATCTTTAAATTGGAATTTAAATTGTTAAACATTAAATTGAAATTGGATAGTAGAATTGCTAGATCTTTTTTGCAGGTATCCAATTGTCATGGTTTTAATGTTGTTAATTTAATGCGTGTGAATTAATTGTTTTTAATTCGATTCGTTCGAATTCGTTTTTCTCGTGAGAAAATCCACGAGTAGATTAGTTGTTTTTATTTTGATTCGATCATTGTAATAGACTAGTCTAGATCTAGTATTTATTTTTTTCGTAAAATAAATTGTAACCGGATCGTGACGAAGAACGAAGAATTAAAAACGGCGTACCCGGACGACGCATACAAGCGTGACGCGTGTATGGACGTAAAATCAGGCAAGGGGTGAAGAAAACGAGGACGAACGGCGAAAAACGGCGCACGGGGTGCACGGCGCACAACACGGGCGCGACGGAAGGCCGGCGCCGCGCGCACGCGCGCGCGCGCCTCGGGGCGCTCCGGGCGGCGCCTCGGCGCGCCTCCGTGCAGCGCCTCGGGTGTGCCTCGGGTGCGCTTCCGTGCAGCGCCTCGGGTGCGCCTCTGTGCTGCGCCTCGGCGCGCCTCCTGCAGCGCTTCGGCGCTTTTTGGGCCGGGAGGCGCGCGGGCCCACTTCGTGGGCCAACGCGCGCCGTATCTCGGGCCGTGGAATTTTTCGGTTCATGTTTTTTTTTATGTGTGACTTTAAACGTCGTCCCGAACCCCAAACGGTGCTGTTTTTGATGAAGTGTTGCTGTTCGAGTGGGAGCATGTCGAGACGAACGTCGGAAAGCAACAAGGACGATTTTTCGCATCAAGACGTGAAGAAATTAAACCGTGACAATTGGATTTGAGTGCTCCAATGTGTTTAACTTTGTTTTGATGGATGTTTTTTTTTCGTGCACTTATTATTATTTGTTAATATGTGTTTGCATGAATTTAATTGTCCAAGAAAAACCTTACTTTCGAAAATTACTAAGTATCTTTCTATAATCGCAATTGTATTCCGGATATTAAAATTGGATTATTTTGACCTCCATAATTTATTTATTTGTGAAGTTCTTTTGGAATACATTTCCCCCTCGGATCGGCCAAAAGAACGGATTTCACATGAATAAATTCCGAAAGGATGATTGTGGATTATTACTAGTGGCGGTATTGACCCTCACCACGAGTGGCTTGCTCAAAGCGAAATAATAATCATGTATTTAATTATGGTTATTACTTAGGCATAGGAAATTGATATTAACTTACTCCCCTCGGAGTCCCTGTCAATTTCTATGTGGTCAAAGTGGGAGCCAACTATTAATTTTGAATTAAGGATTTGTAACTTTCGAGTTTGTAATCCGCTTGAATGTATTTAAATGTATAGACCACCCCTCGTGGCGCATTTAAATTGTTTCGAGATGTTGGCTGATGCATGATTATATTGTTTTAAGGTTTCAATATAATTGATGTGATCGAATTATGTGATAATTTCGTATTTTTCTAGATATTAATATTAATGTATGTTTTATTCTCATTTCATCATGTTGCAATCTTTTAATCCACTGTTTAATATACTTAAAGTTAATAAAGTTTTTGGAGAGAATTATATCGATTGGAAATGTTTTCTTTAAAAATTTGTCCTTACTGCACGAAAACACAATTGGGTTATTTACGTTAATATACCCGGCGAGCCTAATGATAAGTCAAGCAATGGGAAAAGGCAGTTTATGATTGGAAGCGTGACAATGAACACATGAAGTGCATCATCTTGACATCTCTGTCTGAGGATTTGAGGCGCGTTCATGGAGACATTGTATCCGCTGTTGAAATCATGGAACACCTTGAAGAAGATGTTTTCACATCAGAATCCCATGACAAATCAGTTCACCAAACATGACTCGGTCAAGTTGGAAATGGTGGAAGGAACGCCCGTGAGGGAGCACGTTCTCGAGATAATGGCATACCTTAACAAGTTGGAAGTACTTGGTGCGGATTTTGATTGATTTCATATACCATTCTCTACCGAGAAGCTTTGAGTAGTTTCATCTGAACTGTCAGATGAATGAACGGACAAGTCATTTGCCTGAGCTCTTGCAAGCTCTAGTTTCGGTGGAGGTGATAATGGAGCACCAGTCTAGTGTTATGGTGGCTAATGGTCCGTCTACCTCTTTTGGTCCCAAGGGAGGGAAAAAGAGGAAGAGAACCAAAGGCCGGATCCAAGCAAATCTAATTGTTGCGAAAGGCAAATGCAAAGGCTAGCATCGAAGGGGGAGTGTTTTAGTTGCGGTGAGAGAGGACAATGGAGGTCTGCCTGTTCCAAGCCTAAGAGGCTAGGAAAGTTAGGTAATTCACACACCTTAGTCGTCGAAACTTGTGAAGTGGCGTATGCTGTCTATTCGTGGATTGTGGATACGAGAGGTACTGATCACATTTGTTTCATGGGTTTAAGCTAACCCGATGACTTAACAAAAGTGAGATCCCCATCACATCGGGCAATGCTACGAGGGTGGCAGCTGAAGCAGTGGGAGAAGTACGCCTATCTTGTGTAGATAGAGTTATGGTATTGAGAGACGTTCCTCATGTTCCTAGTTTAGAAAGAACTCAACCTTCAGTTTCTAAACTGTTTGAATAGATACTCAGTTTCTTTTAATAAGGATGTTATTATTTCTTGAAACGATGAGTTTATCTGTTCCGGAATTTCAATGGATGGTCTTTATACCATTTTTTGGGCACACCACTCACAAAATTGAATCTAATAACACATCGATTATTTCGAGGAATAAAAGAAAGCGTTCTTCGGAGATGAGCGAAACACTTCTATGGCATCTTAGACTAGGTCATATTAATCTAAAACGGATAGAAAGATTGGTGAAAGACAGATCCTTGGAATCATTCCAAGTCGAACCGTTTCCAACTTGTGAATCCTGTTTAGAGGGTAAAATGACCAAGAGGGCATTTGGAGCCATGGGGAATAGAACCACGGAAGTGTTAGAACTCGTTCATACCGGTATGTGTGGTTCAATGACGATCATAGCAAGAAGGGGTATGAGTAAATTGTCTTTTTCAATGATTACTCGAGATATGGATACATCTACCTTATGATGCATAGGGAAAGAAGTATCAAGTTTCTACGATTTGATCGTAGAGGCGAATACCCTAGCGATGAATTCTTGAACTAGCTATCAGACGAAGGGATTGTATCCCTGTTGACCGCACCGAGAACCCCTCAATAGAACGGTGTGGCGGAATGAAGGAGCCAGACTCTTTTAGAAATAGTTAGATCCATGATGAATTATTCGGATTTACCCAAGTCGTTTTGGGGTAACGCCTTGGAAACAACGACTTACATTCTAAACTTGGTGCCATCCAAATCGGTTCCTAAATCCCCAATGGAATTGTGGACCGGGCACAAGCCCAGTCTAAGACACTTGCGGATTTGGGGTTGTCCGGCATACGTGCTAGACGAGAAAGCCGGTAAATTGGATCCACGTTCGGAATTAAGGCTGTTTATAGGATATCCCATGGGAACGAAAGGGTGTATGTTCTATAGTCTCAAGGATTAAAAGACCGTGATTAGTTCGCACTTTAAATTCTTGGAGGAAGACTATATGAACAAAAGAAAGCCCAGAAGTGAGATTACCTTAGACGAGTTAAGAGGGCAAACTCCTATACCAAGTATACAAGATGATATACCACACGTCACACCTTCACAACCGGAACCCCGTCGTAGTGGGAGGATTGCAAGGCAACCCGAGAGATTCATGGGAATTGGAGAATCTTCGGATTTGATTCCCAGCGTTGAATCAGACCCATGAACGTACGACGAGGCAATCCAAGACAAAGACGCGGAGGCGTGGTAAACCGCAATGGAAACCGAGGTGGGTTCGATGGATTATAATCAAGTGTGGGAGTTGGTTGATCCACCTAGTGGGGTAGAGCCCATTGGATGCAAGTGGGTGTACAAGAGGAAAAGAGGACCGGACGGAAGGGTAGAGACCTTCAAAGCAAGGCTTGTGGCCTGTGGCCTGTAGCTATGCTTAAGTCCATCCGTATTCTCTTATCGATCGCTGCGCACTTAGATTACGAGATCTGGCAAATGGATGTCAAGATAGCTTTCCTTAACGGAAGTCTTGATGGGATCTATATGCAACAGCCCAAAGGTTTCGTTGAAAAAGGCCAAGAGCACCTCGTATGCAAGCTTAAGAGATCCATTTATGGACTTAAGCAAGCATCGCGTACTTGGAACCAGTGTTTTGATCAAGTTATTAAGTCTTATAGGTTTGTGATCAAAACAAGTTCAAAAGTTGTGTGTATAAAAGATGTGACGGAACTGCGGTGGTATTCTTAGTATTATATGTAGACGATATTATGCTCATTGGAAACAATGTAAAGGTATTGTCAGACGTAAGGGTGTGGCTGTCAAATCAGTTTGGTATGAAGGACTTAGGGAAAGCCGGTCACATCCTTGGGATCAAGTTCACTCGAGATCCAAGAGGAGGATGTTGGGTTTATCGCAAGTTTCATACAAAGCCACTGTTTTGAAGCATTTCAGCATGCAAGATTCCAAGAAAGGTTTTGTACCTTTTAGGCACGGAATCCATCTATCTAAAGAAATATGCCCTAAGACGCAAGTGGAGATAGATGACATGAAAGACGTTCCGTACGTTTCGGACATATGAAGTCTTATGTATGCAATGTTGTGTACGAGACCGGATATCTGCTTTGCCGTGGGCATGATGGCAAGATATCAAAGTAACCCCGGGAAAGCACATTAGATTGCAATTAAATGCGTTCTTTAGTTTCTGAAAAGAACTTGGTATGGAATATTGATTTAACGATCAGACAATCTAATTCCCATAGGATACACAGACTCAAATTTCCAATCAGACATAGACTCCAAAATACCTACCTCAGGTAGTGTGTTTTGCATGGGAGAAGGAGCCATGACATGGAGACGCGATTTGCAGAAATGCATCGCACATTCGACCATGGAAGCCGAATAAGTAGTTGCTTGTGAAGTATCGAAAGAAGCGGTTTGGCTCAAGTACTTCTTAGTGGACTTGGACGTTGTTCCGAATTTGCCCGACAAGATAACTGTCTTTTTTGACAATGCCGGAGCAGTTGCAAATTCAAGGGAACCGAGAGCCCACAAGGCCAGCAAACACATTGAAAGATAACACCATCTTATAAGAGAAATCGTTAAGAGAGGAGATAAAGAGGTGGCAAAGGCAAATGTCGGAGGACAACCTAGTATATTCATTCACGAAGGGTCTGCCTCTGAGTACATTCGAGAGACATGTGGATGGAATGGGAGTCAAGACTATTGCCAATCTGCTTTAAGTATAAGTGGGAGGAATTATTAGGTTAATGTAGGTTGACATGAGATGTCACGTAGAACTACTACACTAAGACATGCATGATGTATACTAAAAGCAGACTTTAAGTATAAGTGGGAGATTGTTGGAGTTATACGTGAAAGTATGCTTTTACTTTGTATAACTCGTGTATCAAACACTCGTTTTATGAGAATAAATCTTTTATCCCATTTGCTTTAGTTATGATTGAATGTTGAATTTCTATTGCAAACCGTTCAATATATAGTACATGTTACAATGTAGTTAATGTGGTGATACCCGATCACGGAAGATAACATTAACAGTTTACTTGTAACTAAACGTACATTTTCACGACCTAGGTGGAATTGAACAATCCGCCGTGAAAGGTCGATGTGTAAGGCTCAGATTGGTCTGTCTTGACTAAGAGATTGCACTAGCACATTTAGTATGTGTTGAAGAGGACCTACAGCGAGGATAAATTCATCTGTTCTGAAAGGTGAAGAATTAGACCTCAGTGGTTGTTGATTTCTTAATCTCTGTCACTTAAATATGACCGTGTGTGCTTAATGGTTACTGCTTTGATTCATGTTGGGTGAGAATCATTGCGACTTCGAACTTTGTGTCTTGGGCAGTAATATTAATCATACGACGGTTGCTAAGATTTAATACGGAGAAACGCGTGCGAGTACGGCTCGTGTGATTAGTCCCCTTGGTGGGCTCAGAAGTTTTATTGTACCAAATCTTGCAAGTGAAGAATTAGTTTTTTCGGTACGAATAATAATGTTGAGTTGTCTTTACTCCAAGGTGAAATATATTAATTAATTTAGAGCTATTCAGAAGCTCAATTAATTAATGGACTTGATTATCTTAAACGCGGGAAATAATAACTGGGAGCCCATATTATCGTAATATGGATTAAGATGGATAGTGCAATATTAATTTATTAGTGGTAATAATTAATATTAATGGGCTGAATTATATTGGGGCTCAATATTGAAATTCTGAAGTCCATTAGGAGGTCCAATCTTAATTCTCCTTAAGGCCCCTCAAGTAGCCCATTAAGTAGCCCAATAATGATAAGGTGATTAAAATAAAAAGATAATATTATGCTGATTTTTCTTTGAAATTTTCGAAAAAAGCATATTTAGGAGAGATTAGATTTTGTTGATTTTCTTGAAAAGATATTATGGAAGATAAGTATTCTTGGAATACAAGATTATCTCATATATTCAAGAAGATCCAAATCTTGGATTCAATCCTTATATTTTTCGAAAATATTAAGCCATAATAAGAGAGTGAAATTTTTGTGGGATATTTTATTGTGGAGAAAATAATATATGAGATATATTCAAGATTTCTTAGAGCCTAAGAAAAGATTTTCTCCAAGCCCAATAAATCACTAAATTTCGGCCACCCCTTGTTATAAATAGGGGATGATTATTTCATCTCCAAGTACGTAATTCCATGTGTTGGAATAATCAAGAAGCATATATATTTTTCTTTTTCCTTAGTTTATTAAATTACTTGAAAGCATCTCCCACCGGTGATCAAGTGAGGTGAAAGGGAAATACTTGAGAAGGTTTTTGGATCGATAGAGCGAGATCGTAATTGTCCCGTTAATCCAAAGGCCAATTCTACAAGAGGTACGTTAATCACATATTTACTTGTTTATTCCACCATAGTTAATATGTGAAATTAATTCAACATGCATGATGAAAATTCGTTGTTAGAATTATTATTTGAATTAATTAGGATTAATTCATGCTAGTAATAATTGTATTTAAATTCGTATTTAAATTTCATCCCGAATAGATTCCGGACACCCTATTTTCCCAACACTTATTTATATTTATATGTACGAAAAGAAAAGGAGGTTGTCCATAGACTTGTGGGTGAATAAATTGATGAGTCTTTTGATGAAGAAGGAAATGAAGATGAGAGTGATCATGATAATTAAGTTGGAAAGATATTATTTTGCAACTATAAGACTTTTTAGTTAGTATTTGGATGGATATTTTGATTTGGTATTTGGTTATTTTAGGAATTTATGGTATTTGTATTAATAAGTATGTCTTGATTTTATTATATGTGTGTGTGTATATATATATTTATATATATATATATTAGGTCTACACCTCGGTTCCTATGCCTCAATTCGAATTGGTTCCTACACCTCGGTGTACTATAGGAAAACGCTTTGGTTTCTGAATTAAAATATTGCTTTTATGAATAAAAATAGAGAATTTTTAGAAATAAAATAAGGAAATGCAAAATTGACATGAAGAAACTTGCGTTGGGGAGGAGAAACACAAACAGAGGGTTGACGACGGTGGGGACTACAAGCAGCGTGGGTAGATCTGAAATGAATCTCTTTCGATCAAGTAATACTGCAAGTAGGGGGAATCGAGGAGGATTAATAGCGGAGGTCACGACAACAACTCACAAATTAAAGACGAACCTATGGTCAACAACGGTGGGACTTCAAGCGGTGCATGATGACGGTAGGGTTACAAACAGTATAATGGTGGTGGGTTGGCACACAAAGGTAAATGGGTGCATTAGACCTAGAGAGGACTCACTCATCGCATCTCTAAGAGGCACAACGGTGTTTGGACTGGCTCACGGAGGATTCACGATAGTGGATGGTGTCAAATATGGAGCACTCACGATGGATATGGTGGAATCATGGCCGCGGACCACGTCAAAATTGGAAGACTCAGGGCAACAAATTTTTTAGGAGAGAGATATAGGTGATTTAATTTGAGAGAGAGAGAAAGAGAGTAAGATAAATTGAATGAAAAATGAGGGAAAAATGACCGTATATTATCTTAGAAAGAGAGAGAAGGTGAGGAGTGGAGGTATCATTGATAGGTGGGCGAGGGAGAAAAAATAGGGGATGGTTTAGGGTGAGTTTGGTAGGGTGGTTTGAGGGGTGTTTTGCCCTCGGTTGAAATTACTTTTTGGGGCTTCCCCAAATTGTAATAACACCACATAAAATGCACTTCTTTGTAATAGACCCTAATTGTTTTAATCAATAATTACGGATATATGGTTGATATTAAGGAAAAAAAGACGCGACATCTCACAAAAGACGAATCTATGGTCAACAACAGTGGGACTCCAAGCGGCGCATGACGATGGCAGGGTTACACATGACATGATGGTGGCGGGGTTAGCACACAGTGGCAAGGGGATGCATCAGATCTAGAGAAGATGTCCCGTCGGAGAGATCTGCAATCGAACGCTCATTGCATCTCCAAGAGACACAATGGCGGGACTGGCTCACAGAGGACTCATGGCGCCAGACCGTGCCGAGTATGGAGCACTTACGACGGATATGGTGGAATCATGGCGTCGAACCATATCGTAATTAGAAGACTCACGACGCTGAATTTTTTTTGGAGAGAAATATAGGTGATTTAATTTTAGAGAGAGAGACCGAGCAAGACAAATTGAAATAAAAATGGGGAGAAAATGATCGTATATTATCTTAGGAGAGAGATGGTGGGGGTGGGGGTATCATTGATGGTAGGTGAGGAAGAAAAAAGAAGGAATGATATGGGGTTTGTTTGGTGGGGTGGTTTGAGGGGTGTTTTGTCCTTGGTTGTAATTACTTTTTAGGGCTGCCCCAAATTGTAATAGTAACATATTAAATGTCTTTTATGTAATAGACCCTATTTTTTAATTAATAATTACTTGAATGTGGTTGATATAAAGGAAAAAATGGCGCGACAACTCACAAAAGATGAATCTATGGTCAACAATGGTGGGACTCCAAGCGGTGCATAACGACGGTAGGGTTACAAACGATATGATGGTGATGGGGTTGAGACACAGAGGCAAAGGGGCGCACTAGTGAGGACTTATTACGTAACACTTTGTTAATATGTAACATTTAAATGTAACATTTTTAAATAAGTAACACTTCTAAGTAACACTTTTACATATGTAACACTTCTTAGGTAATTAACACTTTTTAGGCAACACTTTTACAAATGTAACATGTTTTAGTAACACTTTAACATAAGTAACACCGTTTGGGTAACACTTTTACATATGTAACAAATTTTGGTAACACTTTCATAATAATTATTTAAATAAGTATAGTAAATATAGATTTTTATAGTAACTATTTAATCATACTTTATTTATAATACATATCATAAATATTATATAGTATATGCACTATGTGTAGAATAATTTCTTATATTATCAAGTATATAAATAATATACAAAATACTATATTTTTTTAAAATTATTTATCATATATACATAAAATTTATTGACCCTTTAAATTAATTTATTACATAATAGAATTTTCATTATATACCTACAAAATATAAAAAGTTATATTATATAATAAAATTAGACTATTTATTGATATATTTTTTTTAAAAAAGAAAAGTGGTAGAAAATAGTTAGCGACCATTGAGAATCAACGTAGTCATAATTTTAGGTAATATAAATAAGTTTTCTATCTAGAAAAAAGAAAAAGAAAATAATAATAAAATTATAACGAATTAAATAAAATTAGTGTTCCAAATGTACAAATGTTATGACTTAGCTTAGATGGTGACAGTAGAGATTTCAAACAAAGTAGTGGTATCAGGTTCAAATCCTTTGAACTTCAATTTTTCTCTTATTATTTTACTTGCAAAAAAGTGTTACTTAAGGTTCATGTATAAGTGTTACCATGACGTGTTCCATAATGTAACACTTTTTTTTAAAGTGATACATAAATTATAAAAGTGTTACTTTAGACTTTAGGCTACACGGGCAACTGCAACGCCCTTAAAAGTGTAACCTATTTATAATATGTAATACTTTATACACATTAGGTAACATTTTTTAATTGTTACATAAAGTCAATTATGTTATAGTGATGGGTGGGTGATGAAGAAAAAAAGAGGGGATGGTATGGGGTGTGTTTGGCGGGGTGGTTTAAGGGGTGTTTTACCGTTGCTTAATTTTTGGGGCTGCCCCAAATTGTAATAACACCATATAAAATACCTTTCTATGTAATAGATCCTAATTGTTTTAATTAATAATTATGGGAATGTGGTTGATATAAAGGGAAAAAAAAACTTCTAATATAAGAACAGCTGATTAAGTGTATCAATTAGGTAATTAGGTTTTTTTTTTTTTTTATAATTATTATTGGTATTATATGATACAAAATTATACTACAAACTTTGGTAATATTTAAATTTATTATATATATATATAGGGTAAAAAAAAGGGCCCCTAAAATTTTGCAATACTTTTAGGCTTGAATTGATCGATTCATTGGTCTCATAGAAGGACCAGCCTTTGCGAGGAGGATCATGAAGAAGATCCCGAGCTGAATGTCAAAAAAGAGTTTCTATGTATTTTTTTTTATAAATATGATAATAGTTGATCGTAATAAATTTGCTCGCAGTTATGAGATGAGTGGTACCCATCACATTTTTAAAATCATAAATCGCATTTGGTACCCGTCGCAAATTTTGCACAATAACTCGTCGATTTTTTCCCAAACCTGGAGCTCGTCGCAAAATCCGTTGCAATTTGTGACTGACCGTTTAGCATCGACAATTTTGATGCTGGTACTTTATCAAGGGTGCAAAATTCAGAAATCGATAATTGGGCATTTTCTGGCCGCCTAGCGCCTATAATTTTTTTTTTTTGTATAATAGGGTTGCCTAAAGCCGCCTAGGTACGCCTACAGCCTAACCGCTTAGGGTCGCCTAGGTCCGCCAAAGCGGCGCTTAGGCCCAAAAATGCCTTGAACCATCGATTTTGTAGAAATTGGATCAGGAAGAGGCCTCCTAGCGCCTAAGCAGCCGCCTAGCCCGATTTCTGCATTATTGTATTTTATATGTTCAACTAGTCGCAAAATCGTCACAAAGAAGATTTAAGAGTTTGTCGCAAATTTATGTTGTAAATACCCATCTCTTTGTGGTGCATTAATTCTTAGTATATATATATATATATATATATATTTTTAATATTTAATGACTTTGCTTGATTAATTTTCAAATTTCAAATCTCAATTTTTATACCTTTATTTATTTAGTATGTTCTTGCCCGACAAATTTCAAACATTGAACTTTTATTTAAAGCGCGGGAGTCATTAAAAATGCATTGATAATATGCATACACACATGTAAACTAATAATAATGAACCACTTATTATATTTTTCATATATATATATATATATATATATATATAGATGTTCTTTCAATCAAAATATTTTGAAGGACAATAAGTGTAATTTTGACATGATAACAACACGCTCTGATTAATATGTAATAGGTACCCGTGTTTAAGTTGTCAATTTCTTTTATAAATGATATTTTTATGGCTTACGACTTCGAACTCTATTTAATTGAACATCGACCCACGCCTACTTATGCTTAATTTGGAATACAAGGAGTTAATTGAAGGATATGTCATTCGCCTATTCTGGCCCATTATTCTAAGTGGAAAGGTGTCGTTACAGTATAGGAGGATTACCACGATCTTTTGTTCTAAGATATTCTGTAAATGAAGAGCGTAACACTACTCAATTCATCGAAATAATATTTCACACAATTATTAGCACTGTAATGATTATGTTGAAAAAGTTGCGCTGTCTTGTACCTCCATATGTCTCCAATATTTTTAAATTGAAATTTATTGATAAATGATTAATAAATAAATTAATGAGTAGGTCTTGTATGAGACCGTTTTATAACATGAGACAATGAAAATTGGTGTAACTAGGGTATTGATTCATTAACACTTTGGTAGGGGTAGGAGTAGGTGCCATGAGACGGCCTCGTACAATTTTTTTTCTAAATATAAATAAATTGTGTTGGTGGCTAAAATATATTTACTTACACAATTCTTATGTCGCTATAGGAGTATATTTTATAAGAAAATATATTACAACAACTTTATATATCATGAAATTATTATAAGGTTTCAAATATATTATTAAAAATATCAAAAATTTCATTAGGAGTATAAAAGGTTGGGGGAAAAAAATTAATAACAACTACAATATAAACCTCAATATTTTATACTGCTGATGAGATTTTTGATACTCAACTATTTAATATTTTAAAATAATTTTATGATAAGCTTATCTTATAAACTATTTTTATATAAAATTTTGTCATGTTATAAACATATACACACACAAACCTTGGCAAACACGAATTTTTTGTTATGTTAATTTGGATATTATTGTGATTAGAAATAATTCATGTGAATATTTGCGATAATAAACATAGTGTTAATTAATTAACAAGTTCTATATCTAGTGTGAAATGGAATTAGCGTAAATGTAGGAGACATGCACGTTTAAGCATAAACTATAGTGATATCAAAGACATGCAAAAACTATACATATATACGTACGTTGATTTAAAAAAGAAAGAAAAAAAAGAAAAGAAAAATCAGGTAATATAAATATAGCGACTAATTATATTTATACAATTATTGGTATGAAACAAAACTATGATTTCAACATCCAATATATTTGAAATTTGAAATTAAAAAAGGCCAAAGTTTATAATTAACTCGCACTTAAGACAAGGCGCCGTACAATAACACTAGCTAGCTAGAAGAATACGACAACGTATAACGTTGTATGAAACCACACATTTCACCCCCGGCCCCACATCATCCCTGTCCCTTGCCCTCATGTCGTTAGGATTGGCTGCACGAGTAAAATGAGAAATGGAGTGCGTGTTTGTGTGTGTGAGAGAGAGAGAGAGGGAGAGAGATTCTTAAGAGAGAGTGGTAGTTTGGAGGGAGCTTTTCAATGAGATTTTAAGGTCGAGTGTCACGGTTAAGGATGGACTATGGAGGCCCTAACGTCCAAAGTGGGGCCCACATTATACTCACCTATTGGCCTACATTAACACACCTCTCTCTCTCTCTCTCTCTCTCTCTCTTTCTCACACTAGGTTTTTTTTAGGTGGTTGGTATTGTTGAAGAAGCTAAAAGGGCCCGCACTCTAAAACATTGCATGCATTTTAACCCTACCACCACTTTGATATAAATCATCACCTCCTCCAACCCTTTTTAAGGCACACCTCTTTTAATTTCTCCTCCTCCTCCTCCCTTAATTTATCATTGTTTCTCTGACTATACAAAGAGGAGAGAGAATGTCGGAGGACATGAACTTGTCCGTGAATGGACATTCCAAGGTTCCGCCGGGGTTCCGGTTCCACCCCACCGAGGAGGAGCTCCTCCACTATTACCTCCGCAAAAAAGTCGCCGCCGATAAAATCGATCTCGACGTCATTCGTGATGTCGATCTCAACAAACTCGAGCCTTGGGACATTCAAGGTATGTTGAACAAATTTTTCATCTCATAAAAACTTTCCACCCATGCCCAATTTTTTTACTCTAACATTAAAAGAGATTGAAAATTGTAAACATGTTTATGTCACGTGAGGATTTAATCTGGAAATTCAACTTTCAGCTATATATTTTGAACAAAAATTGGATAAATTTTAACTATTGGAACTCAATTAAAAAATTTGGACCAAAATTGAACACAAATTATGAAAAAACATTTTAAAGTATATATGAAAGAAATAATCTCATTATACATTAGGCTGTGCTCCAATTGAATATTAATTTGGATCATGCATATTAATCTTTAAAATGTAGTATATAATATATATAAGTGGATAGAATGCATGTCATGTCATACAAATTTTTGTAAAAAAATTTAAATGTAATGTAATGTATTGTTGATCAGAAAAATGCAAAATAGGATCAACTCCACAGAACGATTGGTACTTCTTCAGCCACAAAGACAAAAAATATCCGACTGGGACGCGGACGAACCGGGCGACTGCGGCTGGGTTCTGGAAGGCGACGGGGCGGGATAAGGTGATTCAGAGCAATTTGCGGCGAATCGGGATGAGGAAGACGCTGGTGTTCTACAGAGGGAGAGCTCCGCATGGCCAGAAATCCGACTGGATAATGCATGAATACAGGCTGGACCAGGACCTGGACCTGGACGACAACACCTCCACTACTAATCTACAAGTAATCATTTTTTTTTTTTTTTTTTGATTGATTGATTTGGCCATGCTTCTATTCTATGCATGAATCAGTGCCTTAAACTCCGGAATAATTTTAACTTTAATTTCGCTAGTGCATGGAAAATTAAACCCCTTATAATTATTTGATTGAGATTGGGTTTTCTGTTATAACTAGATCTTTGTCTTCTATTTAATTATATTTTTCAAATTGGTGAAAAGTTGGAATTATCTCTAACAAAAGTTTACTCATGCAACAAGAAGTTAATTAATCACCACTGGGAATTAAGCAATATGAGTTGGTATCAATTTATATGTTTCTAATCTAGGGTGAATCCAATATAAATTCTTTTAGGGGTAAATTGCAAGGATGGTCCCATGAGAATTTGTACTTGACAGATTTGGTCTCATGTTCTTTTTTGGTCCCATTTTTAGCAGAAAAGGTTTCATCCGTTAAATATTTTACAGTTTTCTATGGAATACTGGATGGAAAAACCTTTTCAACTTGATTTTTGGAGGAAAATGGGTCAGCTTTTGCTATTAACAATCATTTCAAGGTAAAATGCAAGTATGGAGACGATTCTGCAACTTTAGTTCGTAAAGTTTTAAGATGTTGGAAATTAATTATTTTTAAGTTGAGAATTATACGCGCGAGTTTTTGGCAGAAAACTAACGGGCGTGTGGGCCTCATGCTCGTTAATCTGTTATTTTTTGACGGAAAAATCGTATGGGACTATTTGCGCTTAAAAAAGGACCAAATTCATGAGGACCAATTCTTATGGGACCATTTCTGCAGTTTCCCCATTCTTTTAGATACGATTTAATTTGAAAATTACATTTTAACACTTAAGTGAATGAGTGTTAACTTGTCACACAATTTTTTTTTGTCATTTTTCTCTTTCTATTTTGTCAATTTTAGTCTTAATAGGGGTTCAATTTAAGTCTTGGGGTTGCTTTCCAAAATAAAAATTAGCCTTAGCGTGTTCAATTTTAGTCTTTTAGAGCCTTTAATAAATATAGTGTTATAGGGTGTCCAAATAAATCCACCGTTATTTCTTTTTTCCATTTTTTTTTTTTTAAATTGATCTAAAGTCACTTATGTCTAGAATTAAATTTGAACACACTAGAACTAATATCGGACACCCTTAGACTGAAATTAATAAAGGAGAAAACAAAATGATTTATATAGGATACACCCTAAATCACCCGACTAAATTGATATTAACTCCACCAATCAGCGTTTTCAATAATTAAAAAAAAAAAATCCACTAATCAGCGTTTAAAAAAAAAAAAAAAATCCACCACATTACCATAAATTATTTCATGCAATTAAAGGAAAAAAATTCTTTTAGTTCCAAGAGAATGAATGCAAAACACTTTTGATACCTATATACGAAAGTAGTTCTTTTTTTTTTTTTTTTTTTTGCAATTTTGGTCTCATCAATTAATTTTCAGGACCAAAATTACAAATTTCTCATATTCTCTTACGATCAAAATTGCAATTTATCTTTTATCTTCGGAGCAAAATTGTCATTTATTCTATTCTCATGGAACCAATAGTATCAAAAAAAAAAAAAAAAATTACTGGAAAATAACAATTTTAAAATGGACCAATTCTCTTGAAACAAAAAATGCAATTAACCCTTCAATCAAACATAGTTTAATTATATAATATAATGGAGTATCAATTATCATTAATTAAATTTGTGTTGATAAATTATATATAGGGTACAAACGAGTGTGGGCAAGAGGAAGGGTGGGTGGTATGCCGCGTTTTCAAGAAGAAGAACTACCACAAAGCATTAGAAAGCCCCTCCCCCTCCAACACCCTCCCCAAAAACGACGCCGTACTGGATCAGATTCTCATGTACATGGGAAAATCATCATCATCTAATTCATCTTGCAAGCAAGAACTCGATCCAAACATCCACTTTCCAAATATATCCCCACCTTTCTTGCACCTTCCAGAATTAGAAAGCCCCACAATGCACCCGCCCCTCGACCCGATCGGGCCCTCGTCCGACTGGGCCACGCTCGACCGGTTGGTGGCGTCCCAGCTCAACGGACAACCCTCCAAGCAATTCTCCACCTACGACGTCGAAGACTTCTCGTTTTCCACCTTCGATCACGAGCTTATGCACGTGCATGATAATAGAGCTGCTGAGAATTTGAACGCCCAGGATGTGTCCAGCTCGGACACGGATCTCTGGAACTTTGCCCGCTCCTCGTCGTCCCTGTCGTCCACGTCATCTGACCCGCTATGCCACTTGTCTGTATAATACTGCACCGAATTTTAATACTAGGGTTTGTGGTATTAATAATGATTTCAAGTAGAGAATATATGCGTATACATGTTGATTTGTACTGATAAGTTATAGGGAATTGATGATATACTTAGTCTTACAAAACGTATTTACGTTCTTTGTACCTAATAATTATGTTGTAGCTTCGTCGTCTACAAAGAAACGTAATTACGTGAAAAACATCCGTTTAATCAGTTTGATTCCTTTATTCCACTCTTTTGTATTCTACTTGGTGTTCCATTATTGAATTTTTAACACTTGGAAATTATAGTTGTTCATTGATTTTTTTATTTATTTTCCGTGTCAAACATCCAGAATACAAAGTGAAACACATAATTTCATTTAGTACACATTAATTACTTAATTTAATTAATATATTTTTTTATTCATTTTTGTGTTATTTTATGTTTTTATAGTATCCAAGGGTAGCTTTTCTAAGTTAAAAAAAAAAAAAAAAAAAAAAAAAAAAAAATTAATACTTTCTACTTTCTATTAAAAAGAAAATTAATGGTAAAAATTATTTTTAAAGATAGTATGAGGTTTGTAAGTTTGTTCTTAAAAAATAGGAAACTGTCAATTTGGAATGTGAGAATTTTCTTAACGATCCACAATTTGTACAATAGAAAACTTAAAAGATGGAAACTACTTTAGGATTAACACGTTCTAAAACCATATTTGACATTTTATACTCTCAAGTTAACCAACAATATTCCCATAAATCACAATTTCTAAAAAACAAAAAATATATTAATTTTATGTGAGTGGAAAAATAAGAAAAAAAAATAGTATTGGAAAAATAATAATGCACATTGATAAATAATAATATAAACTATAAGATCCCTATATAGATATATGTGTGTTGAGATTGTCCACTTGTCGACTCTTCATGCATTGTTGTTAGTTTACACTACAAAAAAAACACTGTTTTGCGACGGAATTAGCGACGGAAAATCCGTCGCAAACAGTGTTTTGCGACGGGATCTGCGACGGACACGTATCCGTACCTAAAACAGCCGTAGCAAATTTTTGCGACGGATTCAGCCATCCGTCGCAAATTAACGACGGACAAATCCGTCGCAAAATCGGCGGGACAGATCCGGCCGGGTCACACAGAATTTGCGACGGACAGTAGTCCGTCGCAAATGTTTTTATATATTTTTTATACTTTTTTGTGTTATAATTTGCGACGGGCTGTTTTCCGTCGCAAAATTAAATATTTGCGACGGAATATGGCCGTCGCAAATTACCGAGCCTATACAAAAAAAAAAGTGGCTCGCGTGGTTCGAGCCCGGGCACCCGAGGCGGCCGGGGCGGGCGCGGACCACTGGGCCACTCGGCCCATTGCTTAATATATGCGGCCCACCTTCTATATTAGTCTTATTAGGCCTTGAACAATTAATCCATTTTTGCGTCCAAGGGGAATCGAACACGGGACCTCTTGTGCAAGAGGAGGGGGCGCGCGCCACTAGAGCACAAGCTACTTTCGTTTATTTTTATGCAATTAATTGTATATGTATTCAAATTAAGTCATTTTTTTTATAATTCACCAAATTAATTTCTTTTCGTATCTAAGTTGTTTATTAAAATATTTTGCCCAACTCTTTTTTTTATTTTGTAAAATTATTTATTTCGACTCCCGCTTAAATTTATAATTCGTTCATTTGTACGCAATTAATTGTATATGTATCCAAATTGACTCTTTTTTTTTTCTACAATTCACCAAATTAATTCATTTTCGTTTCTAACTTGTTTTTATAAATATTGGGGCCATTTAATTTTTATAATTTCTGTAAAACTATTTATTTCGACTCCCGCTTAAATTTATAATTCATTCATTTGTACGCAATTAATTGTATATGTATCCAAATTGACTCTTTTTTTTTCTACAATTCACCAAATTAATTCATTTTTGTTTCTAACTTGTTTTTATAAATATTGGGGCCATTTAATTTTTTTTATTTCTGTAAAACTATTTATTTCGACTCCCGCTTAAATTTATAATTCGTTCATTTGTACGCAATTAATTGTGTATGTATCCAAATTGACTCATTTTTTTTTCTACAATTCACCAAATTAATTCATTTTTGTTTCTAACTTGTTTTTATAAATATTGGGGCCATTTAATTTTTATTATTTCTGTAAATTTATTTATTTCGACTCCCGCTTAAATTTGTAATTCGTTCATTTGTACGCAATTAATTGTGTATGTATCTAAATTGACTCATTTTTTTTTCTACAATTCACCAAATTAATTTATTTTCGTTTCTAACTTGTTTTTATAAATATTGGGGCCATTTAATTTTTATTATTTCTGTAAATTTATTTATTTCGACTCCCGCTTAAATTTATAATTCGTTCATTTGTACGCAATTAATTGTGTATGTATCTAAATTGACTCATTTTTTTTTTCTACAATTCACCAAATTAATTCATTTTCGTTTTTCACTTGTTATATATACAATAATTTAGTAATTCTAATCGTCGTCTTCTTCCTCGTCATCCTCATCATCATCTTCATCCTCTTCCTCATCTTCGTCCTCTTTCTCTTCCTCTTCCTCTTCCTCTTCCTCTTCCTCTTCCTCTTCCTCTTCCTCTTCCTCTTCCTCTTCCTCTTCTTCTTCCTCCCACCGCGCTCTTGTCCATCACCCTCATGATCACTTTCAATCATTATTATTTCTGGATTTGCAGCAAGTAAGTCGACAAAAATATTCACACCTGCTTGATCAACCTCTGTTTGAGCCTCTTGTATCTCTGTTTGAAATGGATCTATTGGTTCTACACCGTCTTTGTTTGACGGATTAGAAACTTCAACCAGTGATCTTGCCTTTACTTTGCAAACTGTCCTCAAGTTGGGCCTACTTGATCCGGGGTATTTGCAATAATATACCTGAGATGCTTGCGCAGCAAAAATATAAGGATCGTATGCCGCCGGAAACTTCTTTCCGGTGTTGATATCAACAATCTTGTAGTTTTTGTCGACTCTTGTTCCTTGGTTCCCTGGATCATACCATTCACACAAGAACAACACTATCGTCCTGCTCGGCCAACCCGGATATTCTATTTCAACTACTTCTTGCAGCACTCCATAGTAATCGATGGGTTCTTCGTTGTAGTTTGCACCGATAACGCAAACACCACTGTTTGTAGTCGATTTCGTTGAAGCATACGCTTCAGTATGAAATTTGTATCCATTTGCGTAATATCCGTGGTATGATACCACACTACGTAGTGGTCTTTTGCTCAGAGCTTCAAGATGTGGGTTGTTATTAAGTAGGCCATTTTGTCCCTGTAAATATTAAATTATCATGTATAAAAATAATAACATATTTGTTATAAGGTAAAAATCATATAATTATGTGGTACTCACGTAACGTTGGAACCAAAACATAAAATCATTGCGGATGGATTGAAAAACTGTTGCATCTGTGATGTCTGGTTCTACTTGACGCTTATACTCACAGAACATGCTTATATATCAGAAAAAAGAAATTAATTACTTTTCAGATATCAACAGTATACATATTGTAAAAAACTCAACTATAAAATTAAATTACTTACTCTATATACGGTTGGACTTCAGGACAATTCATCAAAACATATGAATGTATTGTTTCCTCTTCAATACTGCCCCTGAACGGTCGTTTGGTGCCCTTACCCATTGGTCGACCCGGATGCAAAAATACAGATAACATACCTTCAACATCACGAAGGGGATGGTCTACTCCACGACCATCGTAGTTGCGAGGCACATTTCTGATTCTGGTTTGAACTTGATCGCCGAAGTAGTAAGAACAAAATGCTCCAACCTCTTCAGTAAGGTATGCATTAACAATTGATGCTTCGATGTGGGCCGCATTTCCAATATTGAGCTTTAAATTGTGCAAATACCTAAAACATTCTTGTGTTAGAAAATTTATTCAGTATTGATCTTAAAAGTCGATTTAAAAAATGGTATAGAATTACCACTCAAAAGGGTACATCCATCGATACTGTACGGGACCAGCAATTGAGGCTTCATACGCTAAGTGTACGGGTAAGTGCTCCATCGAGTCGAAGAAGCTGGGTGGAAAAATCCGCTCAAGTTTGCATAGAATAACAGGGATCTCCTCATCCAAACGCCTCATGTCCTCAACTGTAATCGTTGATGCCGTTAAGTGTCTGAAAAAGAGACTTAATTCCGTGATGACACTCCATACATTCTTGGGAAGTGAGTACCGAAATGCAATAGGTAAGAGTCGTTGCATGAACACGTGACAATCATGACTCTTCATTCCAGACACCTTTCCGGTTTTCGTGTCAACTCTGTCTCCCAAATTCGACACATAATTGTCAGGGAAGCTCAACTCTTTCACCCACTTACACAAATTCTTCCTTTCTGCTTTACTAATTGTGTAAGAGGCCTGGGGATATGTTCTTGTCTGCTCATTCTTGTGTAGGGAAGCACGAGAACAGAAAAGTCTCAACTCATCTCTGGATTTTGAAGTGTCTTTGGTCTTCCCTTCAGTACCCACGACCGTATGAAACAAGTTGTCGAAAACATTCTTCTCTATATGCATCACATCCAAATTGTGTCGAATCAACAACTTGCTCCAATAAGGTAAGTCCCAAAAGATACTTCTCTTCTTCCAACCACCCTGGATACGTTTATTGTGCTCCATTGCACCCGCCTCAGTTGTCTTCATCAAATCAGTGACTGTAACCTCATACAACAACGAATCACCTGAAATAATTAATTTATATATGGTTAACTTATATATATGAGACACATAGACATCAGTAGTGATTCAGTACCCAGACACATACCTGATCGAATCCGTGGTCTTGGGCGGCCTACTGCATTTTTACCCTTTAGAAAGTCTGTTTTGTTCCTCCGAAAGGGATGATCAGGAGGAAGAAACTTGCGATGGTTGTCGAACCATGACACTTTTCTACTCAACGGAAGATAGAATGCATCAGAACTGTCCATGCAATACGGGCATGCTAGTTTTCCTGCTGTTGACCACCCAGACAACATAGAAAATGCTGGAAAGTCACTAATGGTCCACAAAAGTGCAGCTCGCATCGTGAAGTTCTGCTTCCTATGAACGTCGTAGGCCTCCACCCCCGTAGACCACAAAGATTTCAACTCTTTAATCAATGGCTGGAGATATACATCCAATTTATGCTTGGGGTTGTGTGGTCCAGGCACCAAGATACTAAGAAATATATGTTGAGGCTTCATGCACAACCAAGGAGGTAGATTGTACGGGGTCAACAGCACAGGCCATAATGAATACTTTTTTCCGTGCATTCCAAATGGGGCAAAACCATCTGTGCACAAGCCTAACCTCACATTTCTCGTCTCCCTTGCAAAATCTGGGAACTCCCTATCAAGATGTTTCCATGCCTCCGAGTCTGCAGGATGCCGCATCTCTCCAGAATTCTCACCAGAACACTCCTCAGCATGCCATGTCATGTCTTTAGCCGTGGCACTGGACTGATACAACCTCTCTAGACGAGGAGTGATGGGAAGGTAATACATTGCCTTATAAGCCTTCAACTGCACTTTCTTCTTACTTTTTGTACGACCAGATGGTTTGTACCGTGGGTGACCACACATCTTGCAATGATCCTCATCCTCATCCTCATCCCAAAACAACATGCAACCGTTTGTACAACAATCAATCTTCTCAAAGGGTAGACCCATATCCTTCAAGAGCCTCTTGCTCTGATAGAAATTATCAGGCGCCGTGTTGTCTTCAGGTAGAGCTCGTTTGAACAATTTAGCAAATTGATTGAACACTTTTTGACTGACCTTGCCTTCAGTTTTGATGTTCAACATTTGAGCATTGAATGACAATTGCGTCTCAGTCTCACAACCAGGAAACAACTTTTGATCAACGGTTTTAAGCATATCAAAAAACTTCTTTGACCGATGATTTGGTTCCTCCTCCATAGGTGTTTCATTGAATTGTGGTTGACCACCCAAAACAGATTCTGCAATCATCATCCGATATCTATCAAGTTCATCCTCTATTTGTGGTTCAAATTGAGTATACGGAACATAACTTGAACCACCAACATCAAAATTTCCACCACCGCTCCACCCAGTATACCAGTATTCTACGGTTTCGATGTCAACATTCCACCGTTGTTCACCGTGACTGGTCCAGTTGTAATAACGGGGAACAAAACCGGAAATCACAAGATGAGTTCTAACCTCATCAACACTCAAGAATCTCATATTTCTGCATCTTCTGTCTTTACACGGACACCTAATATTACCCATACAATCCATACTGCATGGATGTTGTAGTGCAAACTCAATAAACTCATCAATTTTATTGCAAAAGGCAGAGTTAATGCCTCCTCCTATCATTCTAGGTATTGAGTACATCCAACCACAATCTGGAAATTGCATCTGTTACAGATTAAAAGTAAATATCACGTGAGTTATAAAAAATTGGGCAGAGTTTGCCTAAAAATAAGGATATACAAAATTTTCCTTCACAAAAATCAATCCAACACAACCATATATATCAATCATAGTAAACCAATCAAATAAACAAATATCACACAATTTATCTAATAGTGTACATAAAAATTGAGCAGAGTTTCGACTAAAAATAGGTATAAATATCACACAAACTAAAATTAACGTACCCATCAAATAAACATATATCATCAATATAATACCTAAACCCATCAAATAAACATATATCATGCTCATTACCTAATAGTGTACTAAAAAATTGAAACAATAAAAATATGACATTTAAACGGTTAAAAATGTGAAAACGTACGGTGAAGTAGAAGGCAATGACAAATACGTACGGTGAGGTTGAAGGCAATGACAAATACACCAATTATACGTGAAGAACATATGAAAACCGCATCATTTCTTATTTTTTTCGTGAGTGAAAGTGAAAGGGAAAGAATAGTGAAAGTGAAAGGGAAGGAAAAGGAAAGGGGTTGTTATAAATCTGCACAAATTTGCGACGGACTGATTTTCCGTCGCAAATTCTATATTTTGCGACGGAAATTCCGTCGCAAATACGCTTTGCGACGACCCAGGTCAATTATTGGTCACCAACCCCTCTGACGAGCTTCAACTACTCAATTTTGCGACGGAAAAGTGGCCGTCGCAAATATGAATTTAAAATTTGCGACGGCTATTCCGTCGCAAAACAGGCAAATGGGTCATTTTCCGGGTGGCTACTTTTAAACGGGTCGTTTTGCGACGGAAAATTCCGTCGCAAATTTCATTTTTGACTTTGCGACGACATATCCGTCGCAAATGAGCAGGAGTACAACGAAGGTGGTGGGCCCTAGGATTTGCGACGGACATTTCCGTCACAAAACACTAACTGTTGCGACGGAATTTCATATCTGTCGCAAACCGATATTTTTTACGACGGCTTGCCCAAATCCGTCGCAAATACACAAAATTTGCGATGGATATTTGGCCGTCGCAAATTTTCCGTCGTTAAACCACGTCTTTTTTGTAGTGTTAATTGAGTGAGTTTAACTTATATGTCATTTTTATTGAATTTATAATGGGGTGTTTAACTTTTATTAGTTAAAAACACATGCCATTTGACTTGACTTGGAGAAATATCCAGTAAATTAAGATATGGGCACGGCTAATTAAACAAACTCCGAATCTACTACACATACCCCGAAAATATTTTAGATAAAAATATTTTTTGATTAAATGTCTCAATTACCCATATATAAATACTCCTTTAATTAAGATTTTTTTTTTTAAATTATTGGTGTTTACCAATATTAATATGTGAATGAAATTAAAAGAGAATTTAATTGAGATTGGGCTGAAGACATTAGACCTTGGACCTTGGTTATTGGTCCTTGACAATTGATCTTTGACTTGTATTTGGGCCATAGAAGAGTTTTCTAAGTTTGTTGAGCCCAAAGTTTGGACTTAGACCGGAAATCTGGAGAGTCCAGATTCGTTGAAGAGGACATGCAAGTGCATGATAAACATGCAAAACATGTGATGAAATTCAATTGTTGGCAAATTCCCTGATTTTCGTTTAATTGGGAGTGACTTACGCCTCCCTAATTTTGGCTGAGACGAATCGGAATGCAAAAATGTCCAGGTTCGTAGTTTGACTAATAATCCTTCCATGCATGTGTGGGTCTTGGAGGCCTATAAATACGTGTCTTCATGCATAGTTTCTGGCGCCACACAGAAATCTCTCACACTTTCTCCCTAAGTATTCTAGCATATAGAGTCTTTAAAAAATTAGTCCAGTTCATATGTTCTTCCTGTTCGCCGGAGCTTCAAAACCTGCGGTGCTGCACTCTTGAAGACGAAAGTGTCGTTTTACCTTTGGGGACGTATTTCCAGAACCGAAGAGCACTACCGGGAAAATTTCGTCTTGCAGGAAGAGGTCTTCCTCGACTCGACACACCGCAGTCTTACAATTTTCGTATTCTGTGTAAATTTAAGTTTCGATTTGTAATTTTATTTTATTATTTATTTTGTAATCAAATTATTATTTCCACAGTCATCAAAATTCCAACAATTGCATGACGAAATATGACTGACGGAAATAATAATTCTGAGTCTTCGAACCAAGGAAACACTGTTGTTCCTTCTGGTACTCCCATTCCTCTGGGCACCACTACCCCTATCCCCTCTGTAACTGTCCAAGTTGGGCAGATTTTGAATCTCAATGTGGTGAACCTTTTTCCCTTTGATGACGCTAGACCTTTCATGGTCCATAGCGAGAGATCCGAGAAGTTCTCGGGTAAGAATTAAAAAAAAAATGGCAGAAGAGAATGCTATTTTTTTACCACTTTGTGGTTGGCAAGGTTTGTCACTGAGGATACGCTTGCGTTCTTTGAGAACAATACGCAAAATGAGGATGTCAATGACAAATGGTGGCGATGGAAATAAAGTCTCGTGATTGAGATTAAAGCCGGTTGTTGATGAGAATCATGAACCGGATCACAATGAGGTTTTTCCGAATGAAATACTAATTTGAAATAAGAATTGGTGTGTTTTCGGGAAAAGATTGAATCGAAATGCCCGTGGTGGCGTTCGAGTCTGTCGCGATTTGAGTAAATCGGCGATTGACGTTATTGTTTCGAGAGAAAGTGACATGAATGGCCGTGTCTCTCTCCGTCGCTTGAAATTTTAGATGGCAAATAAGTTGAGCCATGCATTTTAATTTATTTTGGGTTGAAGATCATACTTACATGATTGACCCAAAATTAAATTAATGAGGATATTGACTAGTTTAGCCGAGTGCATAGGCCTGTTGTTGGTTTCAATTGGTCAAATTGATAAATTAAGGCTGAAACTCAAATTTCAGTTGAATTGTTGAGAGAAACATGGGACAAAATTAATTGAATTTTGGACCGTATAATATTATGGAAATAGTAATAATACTTGAGGTATTAAATACTTTTCCATGGATTTGGATTCCTTGATATCAAAATAATAATTTGATATGTGATCAAATATTTTTTGTGCTAGAGGCACAAATTATTATTTGAATTTAGTCCAAATGATTTGAGACGTCGTATAATTCGCTTGAGATTTGCTCGCGAATTATTGGTGGCATTAAGGCCTCATTTGAAACCGTGCTTTGAGGGCATGAGCAATGTGAATTTAATTCACAAGATTTAACTCGTATCAATGACGATTTATTTGAGAGTCAAAGGTGGCAATTACGGCCATAATGAAAATTAAATTTAATTTGGTATTTGACCAATATTAAATTTCGGACTTGAAGTGTAACTTAAAAATATTTGATTTTTCAATGTATTTCGAGATTGTATCCAAATTAATATTTGGTGAAATATTAAATAAAACGGACGAACAATCTCGAATGGGGGGGATGAGTTCTCGCCATGGATAAATTCGAATGTGGGGGAAGAAGAGGTTTCTCCATTGATATATTCGAATTTGATGTGTAGCGTGACTTTGAATTTAAATGGAAAATCTAAAGCAGTTGGTGCTTTGCAAAATTGTTTCCACAAGTTAAGTGGAAGTACTTTGTCAAGGAAGACGGAACTAAAAAGTTCACCGTGGCAAAATTTAGTGTTTCAATTTTATAACTTTTGAGGTTTATGTGTATAAATCTAAAAGTTGCAAAATAGTTAATAAAATTCATTTATTAACATTCCTAATATCGATAATCTTAAAAGACTATGATATATGTGGAAGTGAAAATGATATTATTTGTCATTAGTTTGGAACACTTACCTCTAGTACTTAGATCACACAAACATGTGTGATTTGAAGTTGGTGTAACTTAGAGGTGTATACCCTACAAATGTGGGGGTGTGTGATGAAAATTTGATCTCTAGTAATAGTGGATCCACTCATGAAAAGAGCTAGAGATCAAATAAAGTGCTAGAAAGAATGGGTCTAAAATTCACAAAGTAAAAACTGAAGCAGTGGTAACCGAACCATGATGACTGGAGATCCCAAGAACTTGATTCAATGGGAAAACTAAGCTGTGGATGTTTGTAGTTAAGAACACTTGGTAATTTGACCATTCTTTAGAATAACACAACACCAAGTGTTGGAATCCATGAGTTGTGGTATAGGTTAAGTCTTTGACTTTTAATGATTCCTAGAGTATAACGGGATACTCAAGATAGGAGATCACCTATATAAGTGTGAGGTGAGAGGCCGCCTCAAATATCACTGGATATTAAACACTTATGAATCCAAAGGGTGTCCATGGCCAAAACGGACAAAAACGTGAGAACAAGAGAAGAGCGTATAGATTTTATTATGTCAACATTACTGTCTCAGTGCACACCAAGGTGGAATGGTTCAAGACATAGTGTCCACTAGGCCGCCTGTGTACTCGGTAATGTTTGACTATGGAAGGTTCAAAGCTCCAAACTACCTATCCAGATGCAATAACATCTCGTTTGAACTAGACTGTGAGTCTGCATATTATAGGCTCTAATTTCCACTCATGTGGGGGATTGTTGAAAATTATTGGTGTTTACCAATATTAATATGTGAGTGAAAATTAAAAGGGAATTTAATTGAGATTGGGCTGAAGACATTGGACCTTGGACCTTGGTTATTGGTCCTTGACAATTGATCTTTGGGTTGTGTTTGGACCTTAGAAGAGTTTTCTAAGTTTGTTGAGCCCAAAGTTTGGACTTAGCCCGGAAATCTGGGGAGTCCAGATTCGTTGAAGAGGACATTAAAGTGCATGATAAACATGCAAAACATGTGATGAAATTCAATTGTTGGCAAATTCCCTGATTTTCGTTTAATTGGGAGTGACTTACGCCTCCCTAATTTTGGCTGAGACGAATCGAAATGCAAAAAGGTCCAGGTTCATATTTTGACTAATAATCCTTCCATGCATGTGTGGGTCTTGGAGACCTATAAATATGTGTCTTCATGCATAGTTTCTGGCGCCACACAGAAATCTCTTCCACTCTCCCCTAAGTATTCTAGCATATAGAGTCTTTAAAAAATCAGTCCAATTCATATGTTCTTCCTGTTCGTCGGAGCTTCAAGACCTGCGGTTCTGCACTCTTGAAGACGAAAGTGTCATTTTACCTTTGGGGACGTATTTCAGAACCGAAGAGCACTACCGGGGATATTTCGTCTTGCAGGAAGAGGTCTTCCTCGACTCGACACACTGCAGTCTTACAATTTTCGTATTCTGTGTAAATTTAAGTTTCGAGTTGTAATTTTATTTTATTATTTCTTCTGTAATCAAATTATTATTTCCACAGTCATCAAAATTCCAACATTTTTCCTCTTATTCACCTTATCATCTTCTTCCCACATAAAATCCTAAAAATCCTAGTTTATAGTCAATGAGATAAATAAAACAGTACGTAGTGACTGGCTGATTTTCTCACCCGATAAACATCCTCATTAATTGAAAGTGTGAGGATTTGTCCCTTCAAAACTGGCACATGAGACACATATGTTTTTAAAGGAAATTATTTTATAAATCTTCAAGAGGTCTCTAAAAAATAACAGTAGAATTAATTGAGTTTATATTATCTAGTTTGGAAATCAATGGAATACAAGAGTATCAAAAATATATATATATATATATATATATATATATATATATATCCTTGTGGCAGAACATAACTAATTATAATTTTTGCAAAACTTTTTGATTGAGTATTGTTTGTTGAAATGGCCCCAGAATTACAAAAAGTAATAAAGCCTCCATGTAATCTAAATCAACCATTAATTGTTAAATCTTAGATAATCAGATTAAAAAATGAGTGATGCTTTAGTGTAACAGACAAATTTAACCATGTCACAAATATTTCAATAATAACAAGGGTATAACAGTAAAAAAATGGGGTGCATATAGTATTTTAAATAAGTAAATAATTTTTAAAATGAGGTATAAATAGCAATTGGGGTATGTATAGTATATTTGGGTGTTTGTTTAGCAGGAGCTTTAAGATATACTCCCTTCGATTCATTTTATATTTACCCATTTCTCCATAAAAAGATTTTGTTTTTATTTTCCCCATTTTCCAAAATAGTAAAGAGTAAATTATATCCCTTTAAATTTACCTTTTAAAAAGTTTAAAACACCCTTTTACCCTTACTAAAAATTCAATTTTATATCCACATATACTAATAAACAACTCTTTTACTAAAATTTGTGCGCTTATATTTGGGTCAATCTAAAATGAATCAGAGGGAGTAGTTAATTTAAGAGAATATCTCTTTGACATAATTTTAGGATTCGCTTAATATTTTTCTTTTTCAAAATTGAAAATACGTGTGTTTTCTAATTATGCTAAAGATTTTGTTGAATTTTAATATTTTTTTTTGTATACATACTAAAATTATTATACAAATAAATAGTTTGAGTTTGAACTTGTACAATGAAAATAAAAAAAAATTAATTTTTAAATATATACATTTTATCTTATTATAATATATTTTCAAACCTCTCTAAAATGATGTGTCAGCACCACATTTCTCTAAAGGTGATGTGACACCTCTCAAATCCTTTTATTTCAAAATTCTGCATTCTCCTTAAAAGTTATTTTAGACATATTTTTAATCAAATTAGAGCATCTCCAATCCCGCACCAATCACCACACTAGCGCCAAGATTTGTCTCCAACCCTGCGTTATATTCTTGTGCCACACCACTGATGTGAACTATGTAGTGCTCTATTGAGCGCTGACTGCTCATAGCGCTGCATCATTTTCTTTCCTTTTTTTCCTTTTCTTTTTTAATTGTTAAATATATAATTTTCTCTAATAAAATAACATATAAATAATATATTATCATATTAATTATATTTATCTTTTGAACATATAAAAAATATCAAAATTAAATCTAAATAATATACTACAATATTTCAAATCATATTTAAATTAAACAAAATATATTAAAATGCATAAATTACATAAACATAATAATTAAACATCCTAATAATTTAAATACTTGAAATTAAACGTCCTAAAATACTTGAAAGTAATGTCCTAATAATTAAAATACTTGGATTGAAATACAATAATAATTAATAGTCTCCGAGATTACTTCCCGATCCTCCAAGTAAAATACCATAAGATTACATTGTACCATTGTATTGTGAAACTTAATTTAATATGTATGATTGTATCAAGTTATTTTATTTAATATTTTTCTATTATTTTTAGTGCATATATATATATATATATAATTGAACTATATAATTTATTTAAAATTAAAAAATATTTAATACTAGTTGATAATTGATATAAAATAAAATAAAAGATTATGTAAGTATTATGTTTAAAATAAAATTATATAAATTTAACTTTAAAATAAAATAAAAAATACATATAGCGCGGAATGTAGCGCAAACTGTTGGAGATGAATTTAATGTAGCGCGAACTTTGCGATAGTATAGAGCGAACTTTGCGATAGTATAACGCGAACTCTGCGACAGTGTAGAGATAAGGGTTGGAGATGGTCTTAGACTTAATCTACACCGTATATTTTATACTTTTAATCTCAACCATACATTTTATTTTATATTTTCTATAAATGTCAAATCTCACTTTAGTTTTCATTTGTTGGGATATATTTTAGTTTTGATGATTTTCCAAAACAACATGTAATAGGTTTGAAAGCAGTCAGGATTGTATCTTTTGTTTCAGGTCAGGCTAGGTTAGTTCTCAGTAGAATAGGTTATCAGTGGAGGAAGAACTCAGCTGAGGGGGAACTAAGCTGAGGGGGGAACTCTACTGAGGGGGGAACTCTACTGAGGGGGAACTCACTGATAGAACCTGAGGAAGTCAAGATAACATCACAAGGAGAACGACTGAAGCCATGTCAGAAGACCTGAACCTGAAGAGAAGCCTGAAGGAAGTCCCACTGAGTATAAACCTGACTATTCTAAGCTAAGTCAGTGGACTACTTAGTGAAGAGCATGATCAGGAGGATTAGTGCTGGGCCTAGTAGGACCTGAAGGAGTCAGGCTACTGAGGCTGGGAAGCTTGACAAATAGCCTTATGTCAACTCCCCTGAGTGGACTTCAAGTCTACTGAAGGAAGGTATCCTGAGAGGATTACAAGTCAGTTGAAGACAAGTCGCCTGAAGTCAGGACTACCCTGATCAAGTACCCTGAACAAAAGAGCCGTTGGACTCAGTCCACGTGGACCAATCAAGTCAAGGCAGCGAATCTGACAAAAGCTGACAAGGCCATAGTTTACTGAAAATGAGAATTTCACTCCAGAGATAGTCTGGATTTGAATGTTACTCTCTCCAACGGTAACATTCAAATTCACACTATAAATACAAACTCAAGCTTCATTTAGAAGGTGGAGCATATATGAGAGTGGTGCAAGTTCAAGGGAGGCATAAGGAGGCACCATCTCCATCAAGAACACTGACATTGAGTTCTTCATAGTCATATTTGAGTGTTCCAGTTTGTATACTCGAGCCTATCATATACATCCTCAGCTTAGAGAGATTTTCCCAATCCTAGCTTTCAGGCTAAAACCAAGTAAGGGAAAATCTCACCTAGTTGGAGAAGAACCAAACTAAACCCTTTCCAGAAGAGTGTTAGGTGTTGCAGTGAGGTGAGGAGAGGCAGTCCCTGAGAGTGAAGAGGGATGTGAGGCCAGTTCGAAGGGCAGCCCAGGGAGTGGCGTGAGTCCAGTTGTAAGTGCACCTTGACACGTTAAAAACAAGAATCCTAGTAGTGGATTTCCTGTTAAATCAGACAGTGGATGTAAGAGCTTAAGCCTCTGAACCACTTTACATTGTTGTGTTCATTATTGCCTTACAGTGTACATCAGTGTTAAAACAAAAATTTCTCCTGAATTCCCATTTTGCCCTTCAAAAAAAACGGGACCAACATCATTCTGATTTACAACCCTAATCATCCTCTCTTCTCTTCATTTTCTCATTCGTTTGTCTACCACAACAAATCACCGCTCCTTGACTTTTTATAGGTATAATACCGATTTTTTTCTCCTCTCTTCTCTCACGCCGTCGTCTCTCTTCTCTCAGGTTATTCACGAACCATCGTCTCCTCACGGATCTCCACCCTTGAACCGCACCGGATCTGTAACACCCCGTCCCGTTCTGTACCCTTTTTAGAAACCTTTTTTGTTTTTTTATATATATATTTTATTTTAAATTTTATTTATTTTTGCATGCTTCGTGTAATTTAAATTTATACCTACTTACAAAATTTCAAAATTCGTAGAAAGAAATCGAATCTTTCGAACGAATAAGGAACTTCGAGAATTAAATTAAAATCGGGGTTTTCGACCCGTATAATTTATTAAGATTAATTGCAATGTCTTGAAATAACTAATTAATTATTCAAATTTTAAATTTTACTTTGATTACTCGTTTTTAGTTTTAGATTCACAAACCAAACATTGCCTTAGCAAGTATCAAAGATATACATGAATTCTTGCCATTAATTTACAACCACAAATTAATTTAAAGTATTAAAATTAATCTTTTAATCTAATTAAACAAATTTGACTTATTCTATAAGATAACCGTCTTTTTCATCTCCCAAAAGATAAGATCAGTTCCAAATATCATTCCACGGTTTCTCTCTCTCTCCAAAAACCAAACGCGTCTCTCTCCCCTCACTGCCAAGCGACGCCTCTTCCTCCTACTTCGATCGATCGGCGACGCTGCTCACACCGCAACGCCGCCACGCTGCTCACGACACGCCTCTCCTTTCCTCCGTTCGAAGCCACGACGCGCCTCCTCTTTTCGATCGAAGCTCTTCCGCCTCCTTCTCCGGCCAACCACCAGCGACGCCGCGAAGCTTAACGATCGAAGTCCAGCCACGCCTCTCTTCCTCTTTCACGGACGAAGCCTCGAGCGTCTCCCCCTGCCGAATCGCCGCCGCCGCGACGCCCCTGCCGAATCGCCGCCGCCTCCTCTCCCTTTTTCTTCCAGTAAGTATTCAAGAGAAAATCCCCTTTCTCAATTTCGATTTCAGATTTTTTAATTTGATTTCAAAATATAACCCGATTCATTGTTTCTTTTCCCGATACGATGCCGAACCAAACCTTCGTTGCCGAAATTTCTGGAAAAATCGAGATACGCCGTTAGGCTGCCCAATTTCCACCTCGAACCCGAAGAAACGTAAGGGCTCTACCTTCATTTTCTTCCATTCGTAAATTCTGATTTTATCGAGGCTATTGCGGAACTGTGTAACAAGAAACGGGAGAGAATGGATAAACTACTGTTTTCTATTTTCTTCTATTCACTGACTGATGTTCAAGTTTCAAACTTTTTGGACTTTGGTTTATTAGTTCCAGTAGATGAATTTCTGAGTTCTGTTGTTTTCAAATTTTATTTGTAGTTCATGGACTTTAGAGGATTAGTATTAATCTTTGGCTGTTAAGTATTATTCTTATAGATGTATGGTATCACTGTTTAGTTGGACATTGTTTTGGAAATTAGTATTGTTAATTTCTACTGGATGATGATTTCAATTGTTAAAACGCTTTTGTTTTAAATCCGTAGACAAAGGGAAACTCGTCTTCTCCCTTGTCTCGGGTTAAACGGTTGTATCAAATGAAAAACAATTTAGTAGAAAATAATAGTACTCTTTTGTTTTGAAAATGATACAAGTTAACTCAATTAATAATACTAATAATATAGGAAAATATTTTTATTCTTTTAAGTTTTATTAAAATCTCTTTAAAATCAAGTACTTCTAAAAATGAAGAAAAAATATATATATGACATTATTTTAGTATTTATTCTTTAAATGAAATAATTTTCAAAGGATTTTATTTATAAAAGTATAAACTATATTCAATGGCCTTCTAAGAATAAGAAAGTAAAATCTTAGAAAAGAAAGACTTTAAATTTAGTACATATGTTATTAGTGTAAACTTCTATAAATTTCTTATCTTTTATCCTTTTCAAGAAAAGTATTTAAAGTTATACTTTTTAAAATAGTAAAAGTTTTTACAAAAAGAATAAAGGAAATTAAAGGTTTGTTTTGTAGAAATATAAATAATCATACAATCAAGAAAATTAGTAAGTACACTCCAAAAATACACCCATCCTTTTTAGAGGTGGTGTATTCACCAAAATGGGGTGTGAACTTTAAACCAGTCCTTTTAAAGTATATAAGACACCAACCTCTTGTCTCTCGTAATGCAAACTCTCGAATTCTTCCTAAATTCATCAAAAATCAACTTTTAATCGAATAACTTTATATTAGGAATCAGTGCTAGTGGGATTCCGCGCCAGAGACTCGACCACTCTTCTGTACACCACTTCCAGGACTCCCAACAATCAGGTGGGTGATGATCGGTTGATCGATCTGCTTATAATACGTTGTGCTGGTATACTCTGAACTCGACCATTTTAAATCTAAAACAACTAATCCAACATAAGTGTATCCCTATTATATAACTGTTTGAATTATGTGATATACTTATATATGATACAAAATACTTGTTGTTTTATTCAAATCAATCACTGTTGCATGACTTAGGGCGTATATGAGCATGAATCAATTTGATTGCAAATCGAGGAATTTTCCCTCCATGTTTTTAAATGTCAGTTTTATAAAAGGACGGAGTGTCAGTAAGTACGGAGTTGTGGTACGGGTATTAAATCCAACCTCCGGGGAGCTGTCGAGGACGCCCCCAGAATCAAGGTTGTTGATTCAAACAGATCTGGTCCCCGGGTCAGACGCCTACGTTGCGCACTGGGAATAAGGCCATTGATGGTTTGCGTTATTTATTTTGTCAGTGGTTGGAAGGAGTAAGGTTTTTGGAAGTGGAACAAGTCGAGTTTGGTCGTACGAAAATGGTTTGGAAGAGATTTACAATATGTGGAAAGTGATTTTGGCAGATTGAGCCGATACGTGAAAATGGTTTTGGGCTTTACCCCTTAATGTGAATCAACTTGTGATATATCAATTACGTGATTGTGAAACCTGCTATGCCCAATTAATTATTATGTGAGCTTGTTACTTCTGTGATATATGTTATTCATGTTTATATGTCAACTGGTTAAATAAATTATATACTTTCTCAATGAGTATAACTTAATATACTTCGGATTTACCAATCCCATGACGTTGCAAATCACCCATAAGTGAGAATTCAAATCTCACGCCCCACTTTTCTAACCCCTTGCAGATTATGAGTACGGGGAGCAAGGACAGTGATGAGGAAGACACGGCGTTTTCCCGATCAAATAAAATCCTAATTAGAACACTACGACGCCTATATTACTTTCTATTTTTCTAAATAAATGTTATCGTCAGTGCACTGTAAAACGATACAAATTTCCGTGTGATTCAGTACCTAAGACTCAGTATGTAATATTTCAAAATACTAAACTCTCTATACTTTTATATACATACATATATATATATATATATATATATATATATATATATATATAAGAGTGTGATGCGTTGTTATAATATTTCTCCCCACTTTCCTACTGTATGAAACTCATCGTCTATTTATGACATCTTTTCTTCAAAAATTTTATAGTTCGGGATTTTGATCTCAATTAACATCTCGAATTCTATATATTTAATATATATGGATTCGGGGCGTTACAGGATCACCCCAGCCTCGAACCGCATCGGAACACCGCACGCCGCCGCATCGTGTAAGAGATTAATTTTTTTTAATCTAATTGATTTTTTTTTGCATAGATATGGATAAATCCTCGGTATGACGATCCCAAACCGAAACACCACCTTACAGGAATTGGTCACAACGCCCCAGTTTATCGAGATAATTTGGAAAGCGACGGATGATAAAATGTTTTTTTCTTTAATTTTTTCTAGAAATTATTTATTTGTAAAATATAGAATTGTTATTACTAAGTTGTTATTTCTCTATAGTATACTATAAATCTGAATAAATTTAATCATGGTAACAAAATATTTACGTATAATATGATATTTTTTTTAAACAATAAATTAATGCAAGCAATTCTTTTTTCACTTTTTAACAAAATTTTTTTATTTTTAGGATTTTTAGTTTGCAACATATTAATATGTATGAAATTTGTAGGAGAGAATTTGAAATGTTTTGGAAAAAATATTTTCATCGAAATAGTGTATGATACCGAACAAAGCTTGCAACCAAATAAAATATCTTGCATTCAATAATAGATTGTAATACAAAAGTTTATTTTTGGATAAAATTATGCGGCCAAAATAGACTATTAAAGTGCAAAATACAAATATTATTTTCTAGACTAGGATTTCGATTTTTATTTTATAATTTTTAACATACAAATATTAAAAGAGTATTGTAATTGATAAATAAGTAAAATATTGTTATATCTTATATAATTAATGTATATATTTTTTCTTAAAATGTGTGGAATAAATTTTTTCTGGATTAGAAATTATAGTGTTGGAAAAAAGAAAAGGACATTATATTTTTTTACTAACAATTTAAGTACTATAACTTTAAAAAGTATCTTACGCTAAAATAAAAAAAATCTGAATATATATTTTAATCAATGAAAATAAAATATTTACGTATAATATAAAATATTATTTTAAATATTATATTAATTCAAACTAATATTTTTTCACGGTTGAACGATTTTTCTTCTTAGATATGTTGGAAGTTATATTTGCAAAATATTGATAGATGTAAAATTTTTGTAGGAGAGAATTGAAATATTTCAGAAAAGATATTGTCACCGAAATAGTGAATGATACCAAAAATTCTTGCCTTCAATAAAAAAAATATTTACGTAAAATATGGAATATTATTTTAAACTTTATATTAATGCAAGTGTATCTTTTTTAAAAGTTGAACGATTTCTCTTCTTAGATATTTTTTAAAGTTATTTTTGTAAAATATTGATAGATGTGAAATTTGTAGGAGGAAAATATTTTAGAAAATATATTGTCACCGAAATAGTATATGATACCAATAAAAATCTTGTCACCAAATATAATATCTTGCCTTCAATAAAAGATTGTAATACAAAAGTTTATTTTTTGATAAAATTATGCCGCCAAAATAGACTATTAACTGTATAGTAAATATATGTTGGGAAAATAGGGGTGCCCGGGAACTATTCGGGATGAAATTTAAATACGAATTTAAATTCAATTATTACTAGCATGAATTAATCCTAATTAATTCAAATAATAATTCCAACAACAATTTTATCATCATGCATGTTGAATTAATTCACATAAAATCTATGGCGGAAAAAACTAAGAAGTTATGTGATTTACGTACCACTCGTAGAATTGGCCTTTGAATAATACGGGACAACCCAAAGACCTTCTTAAGTATTTCCCTTTCGCCTTACTCGATCACCGGTGGGAAGTGCTTTCAAGTAATTTAAATAACTAAGGAAAAAGAAAAATATATATGCTCTTGATTCTTCCAACACGTGGAATTATGTACTTGGGGATGAAATAATCATCCCCCATTTATAAGATGGAGTGGCCGAAAATTACATATTTTATTAGCCTGGAGAAAATCTTTTCTTAGTCTCTAAGAAATCTTGAATATATCTTGTTGGGAAATGGTATAGACTTAAGTTTTGATTAAGATGTCAAAATGTTCCTCCTAAGTTATTTGTAAGTTAAATATTCAGTAGAGTTATAATTTAGTTAAACAATTATAAATGTTAAGAACTGGAGTGCAGTTAGAAATTTCTATAGTGTATTGAAGAACAAAGTCCACTGAAGACAAAGTCTGCTGAAGACGAAGTCCGCTGAAGGCAAGTAATCTGAGAAAGTAGTCTAAGTCTTGAATGTTTTCTAAGTGCATTCTCACTAAGACTAAAACCATCGGGAGAGGACCAAAGTCCACTGATGAGAACTAACAAAGCTCATTCAATGCTAAACATATTTAAAGCTATTAGTTAATCTGGTTAGAACAAGGCAAAACGAATTTCAGTGAAGCTTACAATAAATGAAGGAATAAGAAGGTTCTCTCAGAAGAGTTTCACCTTAAAGCAAGACAAGAATCTGGGCAAGCAGACTGAAGGTCCAATGAGAAGATGACACATCAGTGTACTTTATTGACAGCCAAACTGCTCCAGATTGACAAGTACCAAAAGTCTTTCCCTAGCAATCTACAGAAAGTTGGTGAACAGGCATGGTCTTTCAGCCGTTTCTTGACAAGACTTAAAGCTTCAAATAGAGCCGTTTGAACCAATCAGACACAAGAAGACTTACTTGAGAAGATTCAATTCCAATGGGAAGATTTTCAAGGAAGCCTATACATACAGAAGGACGTGCTCATTTCTATGCACAGGAAACTCACAAGATCAAAGCTATCTCTACATTCATAAGTTTCAAGAAGCACTCGAAATTACCTTTGTTTCCCAAGTGTTTCAAATCAGTAGAGAGCATAACAAACCTTCTGTAATCAAGCTTAAAAGTTATATCCAAACCTTAGAAAGAGATAATCCATCCTAAGCCTTGAGCTACACTGTAAGGATTATCTCACAACAGTTGGAACCAAACCATACTCAAAACCCTACTCAGTTGTTAGGTTGAGAGTTAGAGTTAAGTGGTGTTAGTAAGCTGATTATTTGTATCAGTCTGAAAGCTGGTTTGTTTTGGGAACTAGGACCTGGAATTATCCTAGTGATCAATCATCCTAAGAGAGGATTAATTGATCAGTGTACCTTGGCACTATACCACAAGGAATTCCAAGTGAAAGGAATTCTCCTGTTTGATCAAGACAGTGGACGTAGGAGATTCATCTCTGAACCACTTTATATCTTGTGTATTTACATACTGTTATTTCCTAAGTGTGTGTTATCCACTCAAAGTTTATCAAGTAAAACGAGTTTTCAAAAGGGCTCACTAATCCGCATCTGAAAGCTAATTAGATAGTAGTTCAACTGAAAGTCTTGAGCTTTCAGTGGAGGTATTATCTCAGTAAGCTTTCTCTAGTGATTTTCAGCAGACTTAAAGTCCACTGACGAGTTACTTTCTGAAGTCACCTGATAAGTTTTAAAGAAGTTTTAATTTGTAACCACAGGTGTATTCCCCCCCCCCCATACACCTGTTTACTCGTTTCGGGACCAACATATCTCATATATTATTTTCTCCATAATACAATATTCCACAAAAATCTCACTCACCTCATAAGCTCTTAATTTTCGAAATTAATAGAAGAGAATCCAAGATTTGGATCTTCTTGAATATATGAGATAATCTTGTATTCCAAGAATACTTATCTTCCATAATATCTTTCCAAGAAAATCAACAATATCTTTTCTCTCCTAATATTCTAAATTTTTTAAAATTTAAAAAAAAACAGCAATATATTTTCTTTTATTTTAATCACCTTATCATTATTGGGCTACTTGAGGGGCCTTAAGGAGAATTAAGATTGGACCTCCTAATGGACTTCTGAATTTCAATATTGAGCCCCAATATAATTCAGCCCATTAATATTAATTAGTACCACTAATAAATTAATATTGCACTATCCATCTTAATCCATATTACGATAATATGGGCTCCCGGTTATTATTTCCCGCGTTTAAGATTATCAAATCCATTAATTAATTAAGCTTCTGAATAGCTCTAAATTAATTAACATCTTTCACCATGGAGTAAAGATAGCTCAACATTATTATCCGTACCGAAGAAACTGATTCTTCACTTGCAAGATTTGGTACGATAAAACTTCTGAGCCCACCAAGGGGACTAATCACACGAGCCGTACTCGCACACGTTTCCCCGTATTAAATCTTAGCAACCTTCGTATGATTAATATTACTGCCCAAAACACAAAGTTCGAAGTCACAATGATTCTCACCCAACATGAATCAAAGAAGTAACCATTAAACACACATGGTCCTATTTAAGTGACGGAGATTAAGAAATCAACAACCACTGAGGTCTAATTCTTCACATTTTAAAACAGAAGAATTTATCCTCGCTGTAGGTCCTCTTCAACACATACTAAATGTGCTAGTGCAATCTCTTTGTTAAGACAAGCCAATCTGAGATATACACATCGACCTTTCACGACGGATTATTCAATTCCACCTAGGTCGTGAATTTGTATGTTTAGTTACAAGGAAACCGTTAATGTGATCTTCCGTGATCGGGTATCACCACATTAACTACAATGTAACATGTACTATTTATAATGAATTGGTTGCAATAAATATTCAACATTCAATCATATATAAAGCAAATGTGATAAAAGAATTATTCTCATAAACAAGTGTTTAATACATGAGTTATACAAAGTAAAAGCATACTTTCACGTATAACTCCAACAATCTCCCACTTATACTTAAAGTCTGCTTTTTAGTATACATCATCATGCATGTCTAGTGTAGTAGCTCTACGTGACATCTCATGTCAACCTACTCTAACATAATAATTCCTCCCACTTATACTTAAAGCAGATTGACAATAGTCTTGACTCCCATTCCATCCACATGTCTCTCGAATGTACTCTGAGGCAAATCCTTTGTGAATGGATATTCTAGGTTGTCTTCCGACGTTTATCTTTGCCACCTCTTTATCTCCTCTCTTAACGATTTCTCATATAAGATGGTGTTTTCTTTCAATGTGTTTGTTGGCCTTGTGGGCTCTCGGTTCCCTTGAATTTGCAACTGCTCCGGCACAATGATTGTGATGGGTAAATTCGGAACAACGTCCAAGTCCACTAAGAAGTACTTGAGCCAAACCGCTTCTTTTGCTGCTTCACAAGCAGTTACTTATTCGGTTTTCATGGTCGAATCGGCGATGCATTTCTGCTAATCACTTCTCCATGTTATGGCTCCTTCTCCCATGCAAAACACACTACCCAAGGTAGATATTCTGGATTCTATATCTGATTGAAAATTTGAGTCTGTACATCCCATGGGAATTAGACTGTCTGACTGTTAAATCAGCATTCCATCGCTAGTTCTTTTCAGAAACTACAGAATGCATTTAATTGTAGTCCAATAAGCTTTCCCGGGGTTACTTTTGATATCTTGTCATCATGCCCTAGGCAAAAGCAGATATCCGGTCTCGTACACAACATTGCATACATAAGGCTTCCTATGCCCGAAGCATATGGAACACCTCTCATGTCATCTATCTCCATATGCGTCTTAGGGCCTCTTTCTTTTTATAGATGTATTATGTGCCTAAAAGGTACAAAACCTTTCTTGGAATCTTGCATGCTGAAACGCTTCAAAACAGTGCCTTTGTATGAAATTTGCGATAAGCCCAACATCCTTCTCTTGCGATCTCAAGTGATCTTGATCCCAAGGATGTGACCAGCTTTCCCTAAGTCCTTCATATCAAACTGATTTGACAGCCATACCCTTACGTCTACATTGTTTCCAATGAGCAGAATATCATCTACGTGTAATACTAAGAATACCACCGCAGTTCCGTCACACCTTTTATACACACAACTCTCGAACTCGTTTTGATCAAACCCTTAAGACTTAATAACTTGATCAAAACATTGGTTCCAAGTACACGATGCTTGCTTAAGTCCATAAATGGATCTCTTAAGATTGCATACGAGGTGCTCTTGGCCTTTTTCAATAAAACATTTGGGCTGTTGCATATAGATATTTAACCCGTCAAGACTTCCGTTAAGGAAAGCTATCTTGACATCCATTTGCCAGATCTCGTAATCTAAGTGTGCAGCGATCGACAAGAGAATATGGATGGACTTAAGCATAGCTACAGACAAAAAGGTCTCCTCATAATCGATCCCTTTTTTTTTAGTATACCCTTTGGCCACTAGCCTTGCTTTGAAGGTCTCAACCCTTCCAACCGGTCCTCTTTTCCTCTTGTACACCTACTTACATCCAATGAGTTCTACCCCATTGGGTGGTTCGACCAACTCCCACACTTGATTATGATCCATCGAACCCTTCTCGGCTTCCATTGCCATTTGCCATGACTCCGCGTCTTTGTCTTGGATTGCCTCGTCGTATGTCCATGGGTCCGATTCATTACAGGGAATCAAATCTGAAGATTCTCCTATTCCCATGAATCTCTCGGGTTGCCTAGCAATCCTCCCACTGCGACGGGGTTCCGGTTATGAAGGTGTGACATGTGGTATATCATCTTGTATAATTTGGTATAAGAGTTTGCCATCTCAATTCGTCTAAGGTAATCTCACTTCTGGGCTTTCTTTTGTTCATATAGTCTTCCTCCAAGAATTTAAAGTGTGAACTAATCACGACCTTTTGATCCTTGAGATTATAGAACATACACCCTTTCGTTCCCGCAGGGTATTGTTGGGAAAAATTAGGGGTGCCCAGAATCTATTGGGGATGAAATTTAAATACGAATTTAAATTCAATTATTACTAGCATGAATTAATCCTAATTAATTCAAATAATAATTCCAACAACAAATTTAATATCATGCATGTTGAATTTATTCACATAAAATCTAGGCGGAATAAACAAGAATTTATGTGACTTACGTACCTCTTGTAGAATTGACCTTTGAATAAACGGGACAATCACAATCACGCTTTATCAACCCAAAAACCTTCTCAAGTATTTCCCTTTCGCCTTACTTGATCACCGGTGGGAGATGCTTTCAAGTAATTTAAATAACTAAGGAAAAAGAAAAATATATATGCTCTTGATTCTTCCAACACATGAAATTATGTACTTGGGGATGAAATAATCATCCCCTATTTATAATATGAGGGGGCCGAAAATAATAGGTGTATTTGGGCTTGGAGAAAATCTTTTCTTAGACTCTAAGAAATCTTGAATATATCTCATATATTCTTTTCTCCAAAATAAAATTTTCCACAAAAATCTCACCCTCCATATTACTTGAAATTTTCGAAAATAATAGGCCAAGAAACCAAGATTTGGATCTTCTTGAATATATGAGATAATCTTGTATTCCAAGAATACTTATCTTCCATAATATCTTTCCAAGAAAATCAACAAAATCTCTTCTTTCCTAATATCAATATTTTTGAAAAAAAATAGGAAAAATCATCATTATTATTTTCTTTTTATTTTAATCACCTTATCATTATTGAGCTACTTAATGGGCTACTTGAGGGGCCTTTAAGGAGAATTAAGATTGGACCTTCTAATGGACTTCTGAATTTCAATATTGAGCCCCAATGTAATTCAATCCATTAATATTAATTATTACCACTAATAAATTAATATTGCACTATCCATCTTAATCCATATTACGATAATATGGGCTCCCAGTTATTATTTCCCTCGTTTAAGATTATCAAGTCCATTAATAAATTAAGCTTCTGAATAGCTCTAAATTAATTAATATATTTCACCTTGGAGTAAAGACAGCTCAATATTATTATCTGTACCGAAGAAACTGATTCTTCACTTGCAAGATTTGGTACGATAAAACTTTTGAGCCCACCAAGGGGACTAATCACACGAGCCGTACTCGCACGCGTTTCTCTGTATTAAATCTTAGCAACTATCGTATGATTTATATTACTACCCAAGACACAAAATTCGAAGTCACAATGATTCTTACCCAACATGAATCAAAGCAGTAACCATTAAGCACACACGGTCCTATTTAAGTGATGGAGATTAAGAAATCAACAACCACTGAGGTCTAATTCTTCACATTTCAGAACATAAGAATTTATCCTCGTTGTAGGTCCTCTTCAACACATACTAAATGTGGTAGTGCAATCTCTTAGTCAAGACAGACCAATCTGAGACTTACACATCGACCTTTCACGGCGGATTGTTCAATTCCACCTTGGTCGTGAAAATGTACGTTTAGTTACAAGGAAACTGTTAATGTTATCTTCCGTGATCGGGTATCACCACATTAACTACAATGTAACTAGTACTATTATGAATTGTTTGCAATAAATATTCAACATTCAATCATATCTAAAGCATATGCGATAAAATAATTATTCTCATAAATAAGTGTTTGATACACGAGTTATACAAAGTAAAAGCATACTTTCACGTATAACTCCAACAATCTCCCACTTATACTTAAAGTCTGCTTTTTAGTATACATCATGCATGTCTTAGTGTAGTAGCTCTACGTGACATCTCATGTCAACCTACACTAACCTAATAATTCCTCCCACTTATACTTAAAGCAGATTGTCAATAGTCTTGACTCCCATTCCATCCACATGTCTCTCGAATGTACTCTGAAGCAGACCCTTTGTGAATAGATCAGCTAGGTTGTCTCTCGACGCTATCTTTGCCACCTCTATATCTCCTCTCTTAACGATTTCTCGTATAAGATGGTATTTTCTTTCTATGTGTTTGCTGACCTTGTGGGCTCTCGGTTCCTTTAAATTTGCAACTGCTCCGGCATTGTAACAAAAGACAGTTATCTTGTCGGGCAAATTCGGAACAACGTCCAAGTCCACTAAGAAGTTCTTGAGCCAAACTGCCTCTTTCGCTGCTTCACAAGCAGCTACATACTCGGTTTCCATGGTCGAATCGGTGATGCATTTCTGCTTAATGCTTCTCCATGAAATGGCTCCTCCTCCCATGCAAAACACACTACCCGAGGTTGACTTTCTTGAGTCTATGTCTGATTGGAAATCCGAGTCCGTGTATCCCACTGGCACAAGACTATCTGACTGGTAAATCAACATCCACTCACGAGTTCTTTTCAGATACCTCAAGATGCACTTTACGGCAATCCAATGGTCTTTTCCGGGATTACTTTGATATCTTGCCACCATGCCCACGGCAAAGCAGATACCCAGTCTCGTACACATCATTGCATACATAAGGCTTTCTACGGCCGAAGCGTACGGAACACCTTTCATGTCATCTATCTTCACTTGCGTCTTAGGGCTCATTTCTTTCGATAGATGGATTCCGTACCTAAAAGGTACAAAACCTTTCTTGAAATCTTGCATACTGAAACGCTTCAAAACAGTGTCAATGTATGAAGCTTGCGATAAGCCCAACATCCTCTTCTTACGATCGTGAGTGATCTTGATCCCAAGGATGTGACCGACTTCCCCTAAGTCCTTCATATCAAATTGTTTTGACAGGTATACCTTTACGTCTGACAATACCTTTACGTTGTTTCCAATGAGCAGAATATCATCTACGTACAATACTAAGAATACCACTGCAGTTCCGTCACACTTCTTATACACACAACTTTCGAACTCGTTTTGATCAAACCCATAAGACTTAATCACTTGATCAAAATACTAGTTCCAAGTACGCGATGCTTGCTTAAGTCCATAAATAGATCTCTTAAGCTTGCATACGAGGTGCTCTTGGCCTTTTTCAATAAAACCTTTGGGTTGTTGCATATAGATATCTATCCCGTCAAGACTTCTGTTAAGGAAAGCTGTCTTGACATCCATTTGCCAGATCTCGTAATCTAAGTGTGCAGCGATCGACAAGAGAATACAGATGGACTTAAGCATAGCTACAGGTCACAGGCCACAAGCCTTGCTTTGAAGGTCTCAACCCTTCCGTCCGGTCCTATTTTCCTCTTGTACACCCACTTGCATCCAATGAGTTTTACCCCATTGGGTAGATCGACCAACTCCCACACTTGATTATGATCCATCGAACCCATCTCGGTTTCCATTGCTGTTTGCCACGACTCCGCGTCTTTATCTTGGATTGCCTCATCGTATGTCCTTGGGCCTGATTCATCGCCGGAAATCAAATCCAAAGATTCTCCTATTCCCATGAATCTCTCGGGTTGCCTAGCAATCCTCCCACTGCGACGGGGTTCCGATTGTGAAGGTGTGACGTGTGGTACATCATCTTGTATACTTGGTATAGGAGTTTGCCCTCTTATCTCGTCTAAGGTAATCTCACTTCTGGGCTTTCTTTTGTTCATATAGTCTTCCTCCAAAAATTTAAAGTGCAAACTAATCACGGTCTTTTGATCCTTGAGACTATAGAATATACACAATTTCGTTCCCGCAGGGTATCCTATAAACAACCTTAATTCCGAACATGGATCCAACTTACCGGCTTCCTTATCTAGCACGTATGCCGGACAACCCCAAATCTGCAAGTGTCTTAGACTGGGCTTGTGCCCGCTCCACAATTCCATTGGGGTTCTAGAAACCGATTTGGATGGCACCAAGTTTAGAATGTAAGCCGTTGTTTCCAAGGCGTTGTCCCAAAACGATTTGGGTAAATCCGAATAACTCATCATGGATCTAACCATCTCTAAAAGAGTCTGGTTTCTTTGTTCCGCCACACCGTTCTGTTGAGGGGTTCCCGGTGCGGTTAACTGGGATACAATCCCTTCGTCCGATATGTAATTCAAGAATTCATCGCTGAGGTATTCGCCCCCACGATCTGTAAACTCTTTATCCTTATTTCTAATGAAATTCATATCTTCTCTGTTCAAAAGACAACCTCTTGTTGTCTTAATTGTTTGCCTGATAAGATCTATTCTAAGGTCTTATCCTTTATATGTTTTCTTGCTTAAATCTTCTTTGTGATCAGTTCTGGTAGTGTTTTAACTCCATCAAAAAGGGGGAAATTGTTAGGATAAAAATTGTTAGTTTTGATGAGTTAAAACAAACCAGAAGGTGTAATAGGACCATCTGGACCTGTTAGCCAGATGATGATCTAGATTAGGACTTAGTCTAGGGAGAACTGCCAGACCAGAAGACTTCACCAGAAGAGTCACCAGAAGACCCCACCAGAGGACTTCACCAGAGGACTCCACCAGAAGACTTCACCAGATGAGATCAGACCAGAGGCAGTGGACCTTCCCCAGACCAGACGAGTCCGGACCAGACGAAGTCTGGTGGAACAAAAGATGCTCAGTTTGATCCCCTTATTCTACTGAGTATTCTGGTTGTTCACCAGATAAGGACCAGAAGACACCGAGGTTGCCTGGTGTCTGGTCCTGCCTTCTCTGGAGAGAATCAGAGTTAGGCAGAGGAAGCTATTGACCGTTGGTGATTCAAATCAAGTCAACAAGATCAGGATTGGAAAGTATTTGAAGATAATCAATCCAAGGATCCCACCAACCCAATCAATCAATTAGGGAATTGATTGATTGAGGCTTCCTTATATAGAGGATCTGATTGGATTAGCCCTCCAATGGCTAGCCCTAATCCCCTCTATATATACAAGAGTGCAGTTCAAGAAAAAGCTTTAGAGACTCTACACGCGCACATAGCATACTAAGCTTTTTGATCACTACGCATTTGCACTCACTTTGTTCTTAATTACTCATCCAACTCGTAAGGAGTTTATATACTCAACCTGTTCATCTTGTTAGACAAGGTTGGAGTAAGTTTGTCTTTAGATCGAAGTTAGATCTAAAGAGATTGTAAGAAGGTGCTGGTACTTCGGAAATTCCAGTAAGTAGTGAGTTTGTTGGTTGGATAGTGAGACCCCTTTGATCAAGGGAGAGTGGACGTAGGATATTCAGATCCGAACCACTATATATACGGTGTTATTTATTGCTTTCTTTAATACCTGTTGTTTATTATTTGTGCTCTTAGAAAAGATTTTCTCTAAAGACATTTTGGCTATAAAGGCTTCCGCAATTAATCTATCTAGTGGGACCAACAAGTGGTATCAGAGCAGTGTGTCCAACGACCACTGCTTTGTAAAGCTTTTGGTGGTCACCGGGCAGATCCATTGCTCCTTAGTGCTTTTGTTAAAGTTCTTGTTATTTCCCAAATTTTATTTAAAATGTCTGCAAAATCTTCTTATAAGAGTCGCAAATTGCCAGAGTTCTCATTTGAGGACTATAGCCACTGGAGCTTCATGATGAGTAATCATCTGGGAGCTATCCACCACCGCATGTTAGATGTGGTAGAGAGTGGCCCCATTAAATTTTACTGGACTCCTATTGATAGTGGCAGGTCAGAGTCCAGAGAAGAAACTAGCGACGCTGCAGAGGATAGAGTTCCCAGACAACGAATCCTAAAAAAGAAAGAAGAACTTGACAACGATGAGAGAAAGCTACATAACCTGGACCAGGTGGCAAGAACCGAGATTATCAACACTCTCACCAAGGAGGTAATAGAGAAGGTCAGAACCTGTGTCACTGCGAAGGAGATGTGGGACAAACTTGCACTTCTCTGCGAGGGAACAGAGAAGATTAAAGATAACAAGCTCCAGGCTGTTCAACACTCGTTTGATACGTTCAAAATGAAACCAGACGAGACCATAGACCAGCTGGACATGCGCCTCACAAACCTCCTAAACAATGCTAGTGCCTTGGGTAAGACCTACTATGAAAAGGAAATTAATAGTAAAATTTTGCGTTCACTAACTAGCAGGTGGAGAATCAAAGTTACTGTGATCAAGGACAACAAGGATCTCAATACTCTGGATCATCATCTTCTGTTGTCTGATCTCAAAGCTTACGAGTATGATCTTCAAGAGGAGGATCAAACAGAAGAGGTTTCCTCTTCTGGCCAGAAAGGAGTTGCATTCTCTTCAACTCTCAAGCCTGATGTCAAGCCAAAGGAGTCTACTGCAGATGACTTGAGCCTCAAGGAGCAGGTAGCACTTCTAACTCGTAAATTAGACAAAATGAGTTCAAAATATGGCAGGTACAAAAGGCATTGGAAGGAGTCTACCAGAGACAGGAAGAGTTCCTTCAAGCCTGCAGAGAAGGAGAAGGCATCTGGAGACTCAAGGGAGGCCAGATTCAGAACTCCAGAAAGGAGAAGAGATGACAACCCTGGTATCTCTGGGAGATCAGATTATCAGAGAAGGGATGGTAGCTCTGGCAGACCTGACTACCAGAGGAGAGAGAGTAGTCCAGCCAGATCAGACTACAACCAGAGGAGGAGAGAGCCAAGTCCTAGTCCCAGAGGAGACAATGCCTGCTACACATGCAACAAGACTGGTCACTACAGTTATGATTGTCCTCAGCTTACTCCTAGGGAAAGAGAAGAGAAAAGAATCAAGAGAGATAGGAGATATGCAGATAAGAGGGCATTGCTGGCAGAAGCAGAGGAGGAGGATACTAGTTCCAGTTCTTATTCTTCTGACTTTGGATCAGATGATGATGTGTGTCTCATGGCAGACATCACTGAGGTAAATGAAACTACTCTAGTTTTATCAAATTCCAAATGTACTGAATCCTCTAATTCATCTGGTAACTCCAGAGAGTCTGATATGCAACAAATGCTATCAGATCTCCAAAATTGTGTCCAACTTTGTCAAAAACTTGAGAAAGAGAATGGTAGGCTCAGAGCTGAAGTTCAATCTCTCTCTCATGAGCACAAATCCACAAGAGAACTCATGAAAGATCATTCCAAAGAAGTCTCTGAACTTCAGGATAAGATCACAGAAAGAGATACTCTGGTAGATCAACTCATGAAAGAAAGGACCTCTCAAGAAGATGAGATCAATGAACTCAGAGCCAAATATCAGACTCTTATCAAGGGAAAACAAGTTGCTCACAACATAGAGGAGATACCTATGCCCAGAGAAGCTCCTAAGATACCATCTGTTGTATCTATCATATCAGAGTCTTCTCAGCGCATTTGTGATAAGAGTGGTTTAGGATATTCTGGAATTACCACTAAAACTCATAAATACCTTTATAATAAAGACAAGTCTGTAAGAGCTGGTAAATTGGTAGAAATCTGGAATGATAAAGACTTAACTGGAAATGGTTACAAGGTGGTTCACAATCCTGATTGGAAAAGGAATCACTCTGTTAATCACATAACAAATGGTCCAGAAGAGTTGACTGTTCTGGAAGAGAAAATGCTAGAGAATAAGTGTCAACAAGGGGAACCATTAAAGATTGATGGTTCTGTGAACAATGAGTCCCAAGGAGTAGAAATTACTCAAATTGGAGGACCCCAGAGAAATCCTCAAAGGGAACCTAAACAGATTAGGGGACCTCAAAGGAAACACTCAAGAAAGGGGAATACCAATCAGAGTAACAACTACCAGAGAAGGAACAATGTTCAACAGAACCAGGTACCCCAGAGACAATTTTCTCAGAGGAATCAATTCCAGAATAGGTATACTCAAAGGAACTATAATCACCAGAGCAAGTCTAATTATCAGAACCAGAGGAGGTCTTCTAGACCCATCTATGGAAAACCAACTGATCTGGGTAGTTATGACACCAGAGATGGTTCTTCTAGGATGTACCCTTACAACCAGACCTTTAAGACCATGTCTTTGAGGCAGGCCATTCCAAAGGCCAGATTTGAGAAAAGATACACCAGACCTGTTTATAGGAAAGGTGTCCTTATCAGACCAGTAGCTCAATATGTCATTGTCAGAGGACATGTGCTGGTAGATAGATTTGGAAGGAAGATAAGATCTCCTCATCCATCAAGGGATGATCTTTATCTATGGATTCCTACAAAACCTGCAACTAACCAATCAGGACCCAGCACTAGTAGGGGACCTAATTGATTTCTCTGCAGTTAGATAAGAGTCCATTGGAGAAAGGATTTTCAAGCAACCATGTCTGGTACATTGATAGTGGATGTTCCAAGCACATGACCTTCCAGAAAGATAATCTCCAAGATTTCAAGCCATTGAATGGACCAAGAGTGATGTTTGGTGACAACAACTATGGAGTCACCAGAGGAGTTGGAAAGTTGACCTTCAATGGAGTATCTGTAGATGAAGTCTACTATGTTGAAGGACTCAAGCATAATGTGCTTTCAGTATCCCAATTCTGTGACAAGGGATACTCAGTGAAGTTTTCTAGTGATTCATGCACTGTTTTCTCTTCTGATTATAATGATATTTTGCTAATAGGCTTGAGGAAGGGTAACATTTATCTTGCAGATTTTAACAGTTGCCCAAGAAATTCTTGCCTAGTTGCAAAAGGATCTGCAGAGAATAGCTGGATTTGGCACAAGAGATTGTGTCATCTCAACTTCAAAACACTGAATAAGATTGCCAGAAAAGGTCTCATTCGAGGTCTTCCTAATGAAGTGTTTAAGAAGGATCAGGTTTGTGGTTCATGCCAGAAGGGTAAACAACCCAAGACTTCCTTTAAGGATGTCCAGAGCACAACCACAACCAGAGTACTTCAACTACTTCACATGGACCTGTTTGGACCTGTTTCTCCTCTTAGTTTCAGTGGAAGGAAGTACACCTTAGTGATAGTAGATGACTTTTCAAGATACACTTGGGTAGTGTTCTTGTTTAAGAAAAATGAAACTATGACTAAGCTGCCAGAGTTCTTCAAGCAGATTCAGAATGAGCAGAACCAGAGCATAGTCAGAATCAGAAGTGACAAAGGAACAGAGTTTTTGAATTCACACATTGCAGATTACTGCAAGGATCATGGGATTTTTCATGAGACATCTGCTGCCAGAACACCCCAACAAAATGGAGTAGCAGAAAGGAGGAATATGACCCTCAAAGAAGCTGCAAGAACACTTCTGGTAGAATACAGCACTCCACAGAGATTTTGGGCAGAGGCCATCAATACAGCTTGCTATACTCAGAACAGATGTCTGATTGCCCAGAGACATAATAAGACTCCATATGAGGTATGGAAAGGTAAAACCCCATCTGTTTCATATTTTCATGTTTTTGGATGTAAGTGTTTCATCCATGACAATGGGAAATCTAAATTAAGAACCTTTGATGCTAAAGTGGCTGATGGAATATTTTTAGGATATTCCAGCACCAGTAAAGCTTTTAGAGTTTTTAATAAGAATTCACTTTGTGTGGAGGAAACACCTCATGTTGTTTTTGATGAATCTACTTTTGAGTTCAAGGTGGAATCTAAGTCTTCTGATGAGACCCAGAATCAGACTACACCCAGAGTTATCAAAGTCAATCCACCTGTTCTTGATTCAGATTCAGATTCAGATGATGACCCATCTCCTGGTTCTCTGAAGCAGCAGCCTTCACAAGGAGCAGAACCAGAAGAGGTTGGAACTCCTGTAGGGGGAAGCTCTTCTGCAGGTGGTGATAATCACCAAGGTACTGCAGCAGATGATCAACCAGGCAGGACCACGGGAAGGAGGACCCTGGTTGATCACCCCAATGACCTAATCCTTGGAGATACAACTAAGGGTGTCCAGACTAGGAGAACTCTTAACTTAGCTGCCTTATTCAGTTGCTATGTGTCCTTGATTGAGCCTAAGAACATCAAGGAGGCACTGAAAGATTCAAATTGGATTATTGCAATGCAAGAGGAGTTGAATCAATTCACCAGACAGGATGTTTGGGAGCTGGTAGACAGACCAAGACATCAAAAGGTGATAGGCACTAAGTGGGTTCTCAAGAATAAGAAAGATGAGAATGATGTCATTACTAGGAACAAGGCAAGGCTAGTGGCTCAGGGCTATTCTCAGTCTGAAGGAATAGACTATGATGAGACATTTGCTCCTGTTGCCAGACTAGAAGCCATCAGATTGTTCTTAGCATATGCTGCTCACATGAAGTTCAAAGTATACCAGATGGATGTGAAATCTGCCTTTCTTAATGGGATTCTCATTGAGGAAGTGTATGTGGAACAACCTCCTGGTTTTGAACAAGGTGACAAGGTGTTCAAGCTTAAGAAAGCTCTTTATGGGCTGAAGCAGGCACCCAGAGCATGGTATGACACTCTATCTCAGTTTCTTCTGGACAATGGTTTTTCTAAGGGTAAGATTGATAGAACCTTGTTTAGGAAAGAAGAAGGAAAGGACATCCTTCTGGTCCAAATATATGTTGATGACATTATATTTGGATCCCCTAACAAGAAGATGTGTGAGAAGTTTGGTGAACTCATGCAGAGTCAGTTTGAGATGTCCATGACGGGTGAGATGAATTACTTTTTAGGTTTGCAGGTTAAGCAATCAGAGAAGGGAATCTTCATTAATCAGGCCAAGTACACCAGAAACATGTTAGAGAAATTTGGAGTAGGATCTAGCAAAGCAGCCAAGATCCCTATGATGACAAATTTCAACATGGATCCAGATGAGTCTGGAGAGTGTGTGGACCAGACTCAGTACAGAGCACTTATTGGTTCTTTTTTGTACCTGACTGCAAGCAGACCAGATATTACCTTTGCTGTTGGAGTTTGTGCCAGATTTCAAGCTAATCCCAAGAAAAGTCACTTGGAAGCAGCAAGGAAGATTTTGAAATATCTTAAGGGAACAGTGAACTTAGGCTTATGGTATCCTGCAGATGACAATTTGGAATTGAGTGGTTATTCAGATTCAGACTATGGTGGTTGCAGAATAGATAGGAAATCTACAAGTGGAACATGCCAATTTCTAGGGAATAAATTGGTATCCTGGTTTTCTAAGAAGCAGACTTCAGTTGCTACATCAACAACAGAAGCAGAGTACATGGCTGCAGGGAGCTGTTGCTCTCAACTACTTTGGATTAGTCAACAGCTTAGGGATTACCAGATTAGAGCCAAGGATATTCCTATATTCTGTGATAGTAATAGTGCCATTGCAATTACCCAGAATCCAGTTCTTCATACCAGGTGTAAACATGTTGATATAAGACATCATTTTATCAGAGATCATGTTGAGAAGGGAGATATAAGGATGGAAAAGATTGCAACAGAGAAGCAGAGAGCAGATATCTTAACCAAGCCTTTGGCTGAGACCAGATTCAGAGAGTTAGCCTTTGAATTAGGATTGTTGGATCCAGAGACAGATTTGTTTTAGGGGGAACATCAGAGAAGTATCCTTTATTTCTACTTTATTGCATATTCTTTATTTCGTTTAAAACTAACATACCTGCAGATTAGACATATCAGAGAAGGTACCAGATAAGGTATGCACCAGGTGACACTTGTCCCAGATGAGGTGCTGAGTCAAATGTCCAGAATCTTCTCTGACCAGGACCAGATGAGTTTCATCAGAGGAGATGTAACATCAGATTAGCTGTGGTATCATCTGGTTACAATATCAGGTGACAGGTATGGTTTTACTTCTCTGGCCTCTGATCATTGGGATACACTTTTCAAATTAGTAAGTACACTCAAAACCTTTCAACTTCGGAGTGTATTTAAGACTAGGGTATAGGGCCTAGGCAATCATTTCGCTTTTTCTCTTGACTGCCACAAAACCCCTTTATGCCCCGTCCCAATGACTATGCCAACGCACCAGATTAAATCTGTATCTTGCCTTTCTTTGTGGCCATCGGATTTAATCACTGTGCAAAATGTCAATCAATTCAAATATTGATTTTGTTCCCTAATTTAATTTTGGAATTACACGCGTTCACACTTCATTTATTACTCGAGCCACGCGTATTACCCTATTTAAATCTAATTTTCTTACAATCTGTCTTTTCACGTTTTCATACTTTCAAACCCTAACCTCTCTCTGCAAAGTTCCTCTCTCTCTCTCTCTCTCTCACAGATATGGCTCCCCCGTGTAATTTTGACCATGAATTGATGATGAAGAAGCTCAAAACGGAGATGGTGGTTGACTTCTACACCACCAAGAACTCGTCTGCACTTGCTATTTTGGAACTATTGAGGAGATCCGGAGTTGAGAAGTTGATCTCCACCATTCCCAGAGATTTTCGTACTCTTGACGGTTATGCGGCCCAGTTTTTGGTTCGCATGAAGATCAATGAAGACCATATTTCTTCAAAGATTGACAGGGAAGATTTGGTGTTTTCCAAGCATGATTTATGTGCCCTGTTTGGAAACATTTCGGCGGAAGGAGTGGATCCTTTAACCTACAAGGAGGATGATATTGTGGGTTCCTTCAAACTGTTTGCTCGTTCCTCTTGCCAGAATATCACGAAGGGATTTCTGGATAAGCATCTGAGGCAAAAGTACAAGGTACTTTTTGACATAGTTGTTAAGGTGTTGATGTGTGAGAATCACAGCACAGATGCGATCTTTAATGGAAGAATGTGTGTGATGAGAGCCTTGTATGACGGCGTCCAATGTAATTGGGCAGAATTCTTTTGGGGCGTCTTGAGGAAGAATAAGGCGAAGGTTAACAAGGAAGCTTGTCCTTCCATTCTAGGGGAGATGCAGTTTTACTTCACTGCTAATGTTTCGTTGGGTACGAAACTTACCTTGATTTTGGACTCCTTGCTTCCAGAGAAGAGATGGAAGGAGTCTTGGTGCAAAGGCTTTCACAAATCTAAGGTGCTATTCTCAAAGGATGGTCCCCTTCATGGCCATCCTGATTCTGATGGAGAAGAAGCCATCCCTGCCCCTCCTCTTCAGGCAGTACCCTCACCTGCAAAGGGGCAGAAGCAGCAGCCAAGGCAGAAGGCCCAGAAGAAAGCTGCTGGTGCAACTGGTTTCTCAACCATTGCCTTTTCTGGTTCCTCGGAGGAGGACCAGATTCCCCTTCTTAACATTCTCAAGAAGAAGGGTGGTGATAATGATGAAGCTGTTAAGGCTGGGGCAGCCAAGCGGAAGAGGCCGGAGGAGGCCAAGAAGAGATCTGCTAAGAAGCCTAGAACTAGCAGAAGAGCTCCGAAGAAAACCCTTCTGGTGGATGAGCCATCAGAGGAAGAAGAGGAAGAGGAGATTGAACCTCTTAAGAGGAAGCCCAGGGCCAAGAGGGCAATTCTACAGGATCCTGGCTCTGGATCTGATCTTGGTGAGGCCCTGGAGAGAGCTATTGATGAAGCTTCCCAGATTATGGAGGATACTCCAGAGCTCGTTGTGCCTGCTGGTGTTGACCCAGCAGAGGTAAACCCTCTCTTACCCTCCTCTACTTCCATTGATCTTGTCTCTCCCTCTACCTCCCCACCAGATACTCAAACACATCCCATCTCATCTGCTCCTGGTGTTCCTTCATTCTCACCAGAGCAGACTCTCCCAGACACTCCTACATTCTCTACCTCAACCATTCCTCAAACACCCTCTTCCCCATCTTCCCATATACCTCTAAACACAAACCCCTCTCCCCCACCTTCTGTACCAGAGGTACCCTCAACCTCTTCTGGTGCAGAAATCCCCCCTCCAAACACTTCCACCTCCCAGATACCTCCTACTCCTTCTGTACCAGATGTTCCATCATCTTCTGGTGCAGAGCAACCCATTCCTACACCCTCTACTTCACAAAATCCTAACCCTCCCCAAACCCATACAGACCAGGACCCAACCATTTCTATGGCTCTGGGATTCGTTGGCCCTCCCCCTTCTCCTACCTGTTTAACCAGCGATGATAGTGAAGATGAGGAAGCTTCACTTGAGCCTGCTGACTTAGCACCTTCCTTCTCTGCCTCTGGGCCCAAACCCTTCACTTTCTCATCTGCAGAAATGGGTCCCATTAGGCAGAGTATGAGTGTAAGTGCTCAGCTCTGGCTAAGAGAGCATTTCCCAGTTCTTCTGGAGCACTTACCACTTCTGGCAGACCTTACTGATGCCAAGGTCTGAAGCAAGGCCAGACTTGAAGATGTGGAGGACCTATTGATGTTGCTTGAGGAAATGGGTCCCTCCAACTTCACTGCTTGGGAGATTGAGCTAAAGCAGAGGATGAATATTCAGAACCCAGCAGAGCTGGAGACTCCTGGTGCTGCTAAAGTCTTGATTCGCACCCTGCTCATCCAGAGAGGAGTAATGCTCACTCCAGAGGGCCCCACTTACAAGTTTGGTCCTCATTTTGTCTTTCCTCCAGAGCTATATTCAGATGAGGAAGACTTTGAGATGTCTCCTGCTGTGCTCCAGAAGATGAAAGCTTTCTTCAATGAGCAAATTATGCAGATTGGGCGCTTTTCAAAAGCTATTCAACATATGGCCCCTGCTATGATAGAGCACCAGATCAAGCATGAGAGGATAATCTTTCTGAAGCAGTTAAAGTCTTCCCTGGCAGAGGTAAAAGCTTCTTTTAAGGCTAATGGCTTGTTTGTCAAGCTGGATGTCATGCATAGCCAGAAGCAGCTACAAGAGCACGTGCTGGAGCAGTTGAGACCTGTCTCTGTGCTCAAAGTGGAGATGGCCAGCCAGATGATTCAAACTGCAAAGCTGAAAGACTCCCTCCAGGAGATGTTGGAGAAGCAAGAGAGACTTGTTGCAGAGTCTAAAGCTTACCTGGAGGAGGCCAAGCAGCTGCGTGATCTTCACTCTTCCTCCAGCACTGCCTTGCCTGATCTTATAAGGCAGGTAGTGGAGCCCCTCCTTGATGAAGTTAAAAAGGGGGAAGAGAAGTCCAGAACTGATCTGGCGAAGACCACTGATGAAACCCTTTTCAGCCATGGAGCTCGTCTGGACCTGTTGGAAAACACTTTGGCCCAGGCTGAGTTGCAGAAGAAGAAGAAGGAAGAGCTCAAATCTCTTTCCATGGCTAAGCAGCTTGCTGCAGAAGAGGAATCAGAAGCAGAGCAGAATCCTATTTCCATCTCTGGTCCTGCAAAGAAAGTGATCAGAAGAGTCAAGAAGAGCTTCTTGGAAGAGGTCGTTGAAGAAGCAGAGAAGAGATACAAAGAAGAGACTCCAGAGGAGAAGCAAGCCAGAATAAGGAAAAACATAGATGAAGAGCAGAGGCTCAGATATGTTAGGAGACAATCGAAGAAGAGCAGAGAAGCTGGTGCTTCTTCTGGTGCAGGTGGATCGAGCCAGAGGAGGAAAGCTCCCACTGAAGTGTTGAATATCTTGCCTCTCAGGACAGAAGGGTCCTTTGACTCTACTGTGCCTGTGCCCCTGATTGAAAAATGGAGAGAAGCCAAGACTCTCTGGTTTATTCAACATTACATCCAGAGGCCACCACCAGAAGATGAAGTACTTATTAACAGGACCTTCCATTCGTGGATGAAGTGTTACGATGCAGAGCTTTACAAGTAGCTAATGGATTCAACGATAGAGTTCAACCTGGAGGTCACAGCCCCTGAGTTTCATTACCTCAACACTCCCATGATAGGGGACCAGGTTGATTGGCTAGAGTTGAAGAAGTTATTCAAGACAAAGGTGTTGGTGAATTACACCCCAGCATCTTCTGCAGAGTTGAAGGCCATTCAAGACAGGTTTCTTGACTGGTTTCTGGTGCCTAAAGATAACAGAAGATATGCTTAGATAGGACCAGAATTTCATTATAATCTGTAAACTCTTTATCCTTATTTCTAATGAAATTCATATCTTCTCTGTTCAAAAGACAACCTCTTGTTGTCTTAATTGTTTGCCTGATAAGATCTATTCTAAGGTCTTATCCTTTATATGTTTTCTTGCTTAAATCTTCTTTGTGATCAGTTCTGGTAGTGTTTTAACTCCATCAAAAAGGGGGAAATTGTTAGGATAAAAATTGTAAGTTTTGATGAGTTAAAACGAACCAGAAGGTGTAATAGGACCATCTGGACCTGTTAGCCAGATGATGATCTAGATTAGGACTTAGTCTAGGGGGAACTGCCAGACCAGAAGACTTCACCAGAAGAGTCACCAGAAGACCCCACCAGAGGACTTCACCAGAGGACTCCACCAGAAGACTTCACCAGATGAGATCAGACCAGAGGCAGTGGACCTTTCCCAGACCAGACGAGTCCGGACCAGACGAAGTCTGGTGGAACAAAAGATGCTCAGTTTGATCCCCTTATTCTACTGAGTATTCTGGTTGTTCACCAGATAAGGACCAGAAGACACCGAGGTTGCCTGGTGTCTGGTCCTGCCTTCTCTGGAGAGAATCAGAGTTAGGCAGAGGAAGCTATTGACCGTTGGTGATTCAAATCAAGTCAACAAGATCAGGATTGGAAAGTATTTGAAGATAATCAATCCAAGGATCCCACCAACCCAATCAATCAATTAGGGAATTGATTGATTGAGGCTTCCTTATATAGAGGATCTGATTGGATTAGCCCTCCAATGGCTAGCCCTAATCCCCTCTATATATACAAGAGTGCAGTTCAAGAAAAAGCTTTAGAGACTCTACACGCGCACATAGCATACTAAGCTTTTTGATCACTACGCATTTGCACTCACTTTGTTCTTAATTACTCATCCAACTCGTAAGGAGTTTATATACTCAACCTGTTCATCTTGTTAGACAAGGTTGGAGTAAGTTTGTCTTTAGATCGAAGTTAGATCTAAAGAGATTGTAAGAAGGTGCTGGTACTTCGGAAATTCCAGTAAGTAGTGAGTTTGTTGGTTGGATAGTGAGACCCCTTTGATCAAGGGAGAGTGGACGTAGGATATTCAGATCCGAACCACTATATATACGGTGTTATTTATTGCTTTCTTTAATACCTGTTGTTTATTATTTGTGCTCTTAGAAAAGATTTTCCCTAAAGACATTTTGGCTATAAAGGCTTCCGCAATTAATCTATCTAGTGGGACCAACACGTGAAATTGTCATGATTCGTAGCTTGAAATACCCCAATCTTGGTCGAGTTTATAGAGTATTTAGAGTCAATTGAGCATTATTTCTACACGTTGATGAATTTGTCTCTTTGATGCTTATAGGTGAATAGAGGACGAAAAACGGAGTTCGTAGGACTTTGAATCGACTCAAACGGATGCCCGGATGAGAAGATATTGAAGAAATACGATTAGTATTAGTGTGGACGAGGAAAAGTATCAGTTGGGAGAAGTTGTAAGTCACTCGAGTGACTAGGTCGAGCGCCCCCGCTCGAGCGCATTGCTCGAGCGCCTAAACGTACAGAACTTTTCTTACGCTCGAGCAGCTCGAGCGCCACCGCTCGAGCAAATTGTGTCATTCGAGCTACACTGCTCGAGCGGGACCGCTTGAGCGTTTTGCTCGAGCAACCTTGGATTTTTGCCTCCGGATGCGTATTTTCGGCCCATTAACTCCCGTTTCAACCCGTGCCTATATATACCTCTTCCAAACACGTTTTGAAGAATCCCCGACTTTGAGAAATCACTTTAGACTTAGTTTTTAGAGAGAGGAAGAGGAGAAGAACGAGCAAGCTTTACTTTTACGTTGTTGAGGTTTTTCATACGAATTCTTAGTTTCTTTTCGTTTCTTAGTTTCTTTTCATTAGCTTGATTACTTTAAACGCTTTGAACGTCGTTTTAGTTAATTAAATTTCAGTTCTTAGAATTATTTTCTTTTAAAACCCTAGTTCATGTTTTATATTTTCGTTCTTCAATTCATTATGTTTATGTGTGTTGTTTCTTCTATTGCTTTTATTTTTGTTAAAACCATGTCCGGCTAAAACCCTTGCATGCTTAGGGTAGGATGAACTCGTAGAAGTAGGATGTGGGTACGTAATTAGGGTAATTTGTGACGTTAGTTTTAATTCTCTTAATTAATGAATTCATATAATTAATCTTAACTCTACCTTTGAATTTCGTACGAAAGTGTTAGAGAGAGGACGACCGCATCACTCAATAACAATTAGTAGTCTTAACGAGAAGGTTTAGGAAAGGTTAATTCATCTACCGGTTTAGCGAAAGAGGACGACCGCATCACCTTAGTTAAATTAGGGTCTCATTAATTAAGCACAATCTAGTAACTTGTTAGTAGATTCGTGAAGTTGAGTGTTAGGGTAAAGTATTAGGGTTTAGAATCTTGAGCTTTCACCTTGCATTCTTAGACTTAGGTTAATTCTTGTGTGTCACAGTTATTTTGATTATGTACCTGCTCCGTTAGTATACGTAGGGATTCCTATCCTAAGCATCACCATCTCTTATTTGAATCCAACCCTTAGTGAATTCGTCTGCTTTAGTATTTTAGTTTAATTAGTTTATTTTAGTTTTAATTAATCTTTCTAAAAAATCCAAAAACATACACTCATATTAACTACGACGCGTAGATCTTCAGGGATCTATTCGCATATACACCATCCCTTGGGTTCGATACTACTTGGTCATTATACTTACTCTTACTACAGTGAACCCGTCCGCTTGCGGGTGAGCGACTAGTAGAAGTTAGTAAAATCGCTTCAAGTCAATGGCGCCGTTGCCGGGGATGGCGTTGTATGCTTTTGAATAGGACTTGTAGATAGCTTAGTAGTTAGTAGTGGGTGATTTATTTTCTGTTTTTATTTTTATTTGTATTCAATCGGCAGTTGCGTTTTGATCCTTCTGCTAGTGTGTCAGGTTTATGAAAACACGCTCACAAGGCAATACGAGCGAAGAGAGAATACCGTTGGACCCTGAGACAATAGCCAGAAGGAACCGAGCCTTCTTGAGAAGGATGAACGCTGCCGACTTAGGAAAGGAACCAATGGATATCAATAATGAGTTGGACGATGCTGCCAACGATTTCAATCAGGCAGTAGACCGAGTTGAAGGCATTGGAGTTAGTGGTAGCCAGAATCAAATTCCATTAGGGGATAGCCAGAGCCTAAACCCGAATACACGAAACGTAGGGAATCCAGCTCAGAACCTTGTCCATAATCCTCATAACAACCCTGCTTACCCACAAAACCCAAATAACCCTTTTAACAACCCAGTATACCAACATTACCCATACCCACCTTATCCTTACCCACCATATCCATATCATCCACCCCAGTCTACAACCAACCACCTGTTTACCAACCACCACCCCAACAAGTACCCGTACCAGCTGCTAATCCTCAACACGTTCCTCAGAACGTAGATCACAATATGGTTATTCGAGGGAGGTTTGCAGCACAGCCACAGCGGTACTATGATGGAGTGGCTTTACCTCCTGTTAAGGCGAACAACTTCTCGATATCCCCGGGGATTTTAAAGTTGCTTACCGAGAATCAGTTCAAGGGGGTGATCGGGAAGGAGAATCCTCATACTCACTTGAGGAGCTTTCTCATGATAGCCTCAACATTTAATTATAATGGCATGTCTGAAGATGCCAAGAGGCTTAGGCTGTTCCCATTCTCATTGACGGGAATAGCTAAGGAGTGGTACGATAATACGCTTCCACGGGGAGGTATTACCACTTGGGCCGAGCTCGAGCGTCTATTCCTCGAGCGATTCTACCCTCCATCTAGGACGATCAAGGCTAGAATTGAGATCTCGTCCTTCCGCCAGAAGTCTGGAGAGGATTTACGCCAAGCGTGGGAGAGATACTCAAACATGCTGATTGAGTGCCCGCAGCACGGGTACAATGAGGGAGACATTATGGCGTTCTTCTATAGTGGTGCCAACAAGGCGGGGCAAGACCATTTAGACGCTTGTGCGGGCGGAGCATTCTTGAACCAAGGCATAGAGAGGTGTAGGGAAATCGTGGATAACATTGTCACGAATACCGGTGCTTGGGGTGAGGATGCAGATTTGCAAAGAGTGCATCAGGTTGAGGAGGGAGAAGGAACGAGAAGGCTATTGATGGCCATGATGGAGAAGATCAACAACCTCGAGTTGGGGAAGAGTTTGGTTGGAGAGCATGCAGTAGAGAATGAGAGAGTAGACCAGCCCAGTGGACAGCAAGAGGTAGCCAATTACATGGGAGGTCCGTATTACAATCAGAATGGCTACCAAGGTGGTAATCAGTATGGAAGGCCTTCTTATGGCCAACCATTTGTGCCTCCAGGCCCTCAGCCACTTCAAAATCAATGGAGGAACACACAAGGAGTTCAAGGAGGCCAGCAGCCTCCTCAAAACACATGGAGGAAGAATGATAACTTTTCTTATGCTAACCCAAAAGATGGTGTTACTGTTCCTGCAGGTGTTGATCCGGGGTCTAAACCTCCTGGTGGAGAAGGCGGTGCATCAACCGAGGAGATGTTGAGAACGATCCTTCAGAAGGTTGAGGAAGGGAGCAAGAGATTGTCATCCTTGGAGTACGATGTGAAGGAGTTGCATAAGAAGGGTGATCATCGTGATCAAGAGCTCCAGAAGATGAATGTTGAGTGGACTAGAACTCAACAAGAGAACAATCGAAGGTTCACTTCTTTAGAGCTCCAGATGAGCCAAATTGCAAAGTCAGTGAATAGAATGCCGGAAGGGAACCCGAAAGAGCATTGCAAGGCGATCCAGCTTAGAAGTGGAACCAATTATGAAGCTCCTCAGATGCCTGCTGATTCTGAGACGCCCCAAGTTGAGAAGGGGATTGAAAGTGAAGGGATTGAGAAGCATAGAGATATGGATGAGTCCCAGAAGGGCAAGGAAAGTGAGGAGGTTGAAAGAGTTCCTAAGTGGAAGAAGGCAAATGAAGCAAGGGAAAAAGTGAAAGAAACAGAAAGAGATGAATGGGGGGTACCCAAATCTGTGATACCAGTCCCATATCCACAGCGCTTCATGAAAAAGAAGCTTGATGAAAAAGTTACAAAATTTCTTGATGTTTTTAAACAACTTCATATTAATATTCCTTTTTATGATGCTTTGGAACAGATGCCGCACTATGGGAAGTTTTTGAAGGACTTGATTGCGAAAAGACGGCGAGTGGATGAGCCGAAGTTGGTGCAGCTGAACCACGAGGTGAGTGCATTAGTGCACAAGGCGCTCCCACCAAAGCTGAAGGATCCCGAGAGCTTCACGATCCTATGTGATATTGGGAATGGGATCAAGAAAGGAGCGCTATGTGATTTAGGGGCGAGCATCAATCTCATGCCCTTATCGCTTTTCAAGAAGCTGGAAGGTGGTGAACTTCAACCCACAATGATGACGCTTCAACTTGCCGACCGGTCTATTACTAGACCTCAAGGTGTGGTTGAAGACGTTCTAGTGAGAGTTGGAGATCACATTTTTCCAGCCGACTTTGTAGTGCTAGAGATGGAGGAAGATGAGCACGTTCTATTGATCTTGGGAAGGCCGTTCTTAGCTACGGCGGGGATGGTGCTAGATGTGGCAAACGGGAAGATTACGCTGAAGGTTGATGATCAAGAAGTGAAGATCTCCCTATATGAAGCCATGAAGCACCCGAAGGAGGATGAGAGCTTGTATTGCATGGATGCCATTGATCCTCGTGTTGAAGACACACCTCCTATCCCTAATTCTTCTCATATTCATGAATTTTATACTCATTCACTCAATAATTTAACCCATGAGCAGTATGTTCTTGATTATATTGATAGGGATAAAGTGAAGAAGTTGAAGGATGAAGAGGTGAAGAAAGTGGACGTGGTCCAGCTAGAGGGAAAAGAAGGAGTTAAGAAGAAGAAATCCAAACTCAAGAAACAGTTTAGTAAGACTCCTCCAGATAGAGGCAAGAAGGAGTTGAGACCCATAACACTTGGGGATGAGAGGAAGGAAGCAAAGGAACTCATGATGGAGGGGCATCAAGGAAAGGAATGCAAACACCACTCTTATGAGAGTAAGGGAGGTAAATTTGAGTATGATGTCCCATAAGCTCCTTTGAGCTTGGTCCGGCATGAGGACCTTAAAAATAGCGCTGAATGGGAGGCAACCCATTTTTTATTTGCTTTTGAGTGTTTTTAGTTATTTTCCTTTTATGTTACAAGGATGTTGTTGAGTCGTATGTTTAACCTCGTATTTGAGTAAGTTGCTTGTAGGCTTGTCTCTAAAGGAGTAAAGGTATCAAAGAAGTGGAGATTGAAGGAACCAACTTGAGACAAGGGAATGTGCAAAGCTATTGAGAGAAATTGAATTATTTGGTTGAGGTAACCCACAACCCCAAACTTAGACCTCTAGCAAGGTCGAAGTTTGGGGGGGTGGAGTTTTTTGTTTTTTATGTTTTATGATTACATTGCACATGCATGCATGCCCTTATCTTTGAGTTGAGTTTGATAGATTATTAGATTGTTGAGATACTCCTTGGGGTGATTTTGATTTGACTCGCGATTGTATATTTCATGCCTATCAATCATCTTATGCTTGTTGATTGCTATCTTTGAGTATGATTTGATGAGTAGGGTGAATTGTGAGGTTGAGTTAGGAGTTTTATTGTGTGAGTGTTTGGGTTTGAGCTGATTTGAGAAAGAACTTGTATGCTTGTGAATTTTTCTTTTGAGTACTTGTGTGATGAGAGTGAGAATGCACTAGGACTAGCATGGATGTGAAAAGCTGTGAGCTTTTGAGCCTTATGAGATTTTGATGCATTAATTAATCTCTTCGTTTGTGAGTGGATCGTCACCATAGAGGATGCTAGAACTTGTGTGTACTCTTGCTTCTTGATTGTGTCTAGTTTGATATGCCGAATAGGATCTTAGGCCATCTTTGATTTTATTGAGTCACTTAGCCAAAATTTTCCTTACCAATGACATTGATCCCTTGTTAGCCCCTTTGAGCCTAAAGCCTATTTTATTTGCTAGCACATATGAACACTATTCCAATTCCTAAGCCTTTTTATCCCAATTTGAGTGGAGAATAGGAAAGTGTGAATGTTAAGGGAGTGAATTGAGTGAAAAAGGAAAAGGTTGTTTGTTGAGTGAACATGAGAAGAAGGTTTGATGAAGTTATGAGATGTGGGAAAAAGAGAAAAAAAATTGAGAATGAGCAAAAGAAAAAAAAAATGAGCTCATGTGTTGTGCGAAAAAGAAAAAAAAAAGTGATTAAAAAAAAAGTGAAAAGAGTGAGAAAGAAAAAAATTGAAGTGTTGAGAGAAGTGGAATTAAAGTGTATTGATTGCAAATGTTGAAGTAGTCTGTTCCTAATCTCGAAGTGCCAAAGTTTGACTTTCTATTCTCCATTCACTTGAGTCACTTACCCCATATTGTTATCCCACCTGTCCAAAGAGCCTACATTACAACCTTGAGAAAAGTCCTTTTTGATTCGGCATTGATTTCTAGAGTATGGTCGGAGTTGAGAGTGCTTACAAGCCTCTGGCTGCCGATATGAGTGATTGATTGTTTGAGTGAGTCTCTTAATCATTGATATACACTTGTGAGGGAGTGAAACACATCGTTGAGAGCACATCCATGTTTGATCTTTGTGTTTCTTGTTGCATGAGTATGATGAAGGAAGGTGAGTGAGTATACATGTGATTGATCTTTAAAGCTCGAGTTCAATTAGCTTGCATGATTGATTCTTGATTCATTCCTAACAATTTCACTTGACTTATTATTTCGTTGCTTGAGGACAAGCAACATGGTAAGTTTGGGGGGGTTGATTAGGCGTGAAATTGTCATGATTTATAGCTTGAAATACCCCAATCTTGGTCGAGTTTATAGAGTATTTAGAGTCAATTGAGCATTATTTCTACACGTTGATGAATTTGTCTCTTTGATGCTCATAGGTGAATAGAGGACGAAAAACGGAGTTCGTAGGACTTTGAATCGACTCAAACGGATGCCCGGATGAGAAGATATTGAAGAAATACGATTAGTATTAGTGTGGACGAGGAAAAGTATCAGTTGGGAGGAGTTGTAAGTCACTCGAGTGACTAGGTCGAGCGCCCCCGCTCGAGCGCATTGCTCGAGCGCCTAAACGTACAGAACTTTTCTTGCGCTCAAGCAGCTCGAGCGCCACCGCTCGAGCGAATTGCTCGAGCGCCCAAAACATACAGTGTGATTTCAGCGCTCGACCGGCTCGAGCGGAACCGCTCGAGCGATTGTGTCATTCGAGCTACACTGCTCGAGCGGGACCGCTCGAGCGTTTTGCTCGAGCAACCTTGGATTTTTGCCTCCGGATGCGTATTTTCGGCCCATTAACTCCCGTTTCGACCCGTGCCTATATATACCTCTTCCAAACACGTTTTGAAGAATTCCCGACTTTGAGAAATCACTTTAGACTTAGTTTTTAGAGAGAGGAAGAGGAGAAGAACGAGCAAGCTTTACTTTTACGTTGTTGAGGTTTTTCATACGAATTCTTAGTTTCTTTTCGTTTCTTAGTTTCTTTTCATTAGCTTGATTACTTTAAACGCTTTGAACGTCGTTTTAGTTAATTAAATTTCAGTTCTTAGAATTATTTTCTTTTAAAACCCTAGTTCATGTTTCATATTTTCGTTCTTCAATTCATTATGTTTATGTGTGTTGTTTCTTCTATTGCTTTTATTTTTGTTAAAACCATGTCCGGCTAAAACCCTTGCATGCTTAGGGTAGGATGAACTCGTAGAAGTAGGATGTGGGTACGTAATTAGGGTAATTTGTGACGTTAGTTTTAATTCTCTTAATTAATGAATTCATATAATTAATCTTAACTCTACCTTTGAATTTCGTACGAAAGTGTTAGAGAGAGGACGACCGCATCACTCAATAACAATTAGTAGTCTTAACGAGAAGGTTTAGGAAAGGTTAATTCATCTACCGGTTTAGCGAAGGAGGACGACCGCATCACCTTAGTTAAATTAGGGTCTCATTAATTAAGCACAATCTAGAAACTTGTTAGTAGATTCGTGAAGTTGAGTGTTAGGGTAAAGTATTAGGGTTTAGAATCTTGAGCTTTCACCTTGCATTCTTAGACTTAGGTTAATTCTTGTGTGTCACAGTTATTTTGATTATGTACCTGCTCCGTTAGTATACGTAGGGATTCCTATCCTAAGCATCACCATCTCTTATTTGAATCCAACCCTTAGTGAATTCGTCTGCTTTAGTATTTTAGTTTAATTAGTTTATTTTAGTTTTAATTAATCTTTCTAAAAAATCCAAAAACATACACTCATATTAACTACGACGCGTAGATCTTCAGGGATCTATTCGCATATACACCATCCCTTGGGTTCGATACTACTTGGTCATTATACTTACTCTTACTACAGTGAACCCGTCCGCTTGCGGGTGAGCGACTAGTAGAAGTTAGTAAAATCGCTTCAAGTCAATTACCGTGAATAACCCAATTGTGTTTTCGTGCAGTAAGGATAAATTTAAAAATACATTTCCAATCAATATAATTCTCTCCAGAAAGTTTGTTATCTTTAAGTATACTAAACAGTGGATTAAAAGGTTGCGACATGATGAAATGAGAATAAAACATACATTCATATTAATATCTAGAAAAATATGAAATTATCACATAATTTGATCACATTAATTATATTGAAACCTTAAAACAATATAATCACGCATCAACCAACATCTCGAAACAATTTAAATGCGCCACGAGGGGTGGTCTATACATTTAAACACATTCAAGCGGATTACAAACTTAAAAGTTGCAAATCCTTAATTCAAAATTAATAGTTGACTCCCACTTTGACCACATAAAAATTGACAGGGACTCCGAGGGAAGTAAGTTAATATCAATTTCTTATGCCTAAGTAATAACCATAATTAATTACAGGATTATTATTTCGCTTTGAGCAAGTCACTCGTGGTGAGGGTCAATACCGCCACTAGTAATAATCCACAATCATCCTTTCGGAATTTATTCATGTGAAATCTGTCCTTTTGGCCGATCCGAGGGGGAAATATATTCCAAAAAGACTTCACATATAAATAAATTATGGAGGCCAAATTAATCCAATTTTAATATCCGTGTTTTCTTGGACAATTAAAATCATGCAAACACATATTAACAAATAATAATAAGTGCATGAAATAAAACATCCATCAAAACAAAATTAAACACATTGGAGCACTCAAATCCAATTGTCACGGTTTAATTTCTTCACGTCTTGATGCGAAAAATCGTCCTTGTTGTTTTCCATCGTTCATCTCGATACGCTCCCACTCGAACAGCAATACTTCATAAAAAACAACTTCATTTGAGGTTCGGGACGACGTTTAAAATCACAAAAAAAAATCGAGAATGGAAATAAAATTTCACGGCCCGAGATACGGCGCGCGTCGGCCCACGGGATGGGCCGTCGCCCCTCTGCACGACCGTCGAGCGCCAAGAGGTGGCGCCTCGCGCGCGTGCTCATGCGCTTCGGCTCTTCCGTCGTGCACGGTGTCGTGCGCCTCGCGCACTCCGTGCACCGGGTTTCATCGTTCGTTCTTGTTTTTCACCCGTGCATGATTTTACGTCCATGCATGCGACGTCCGGGTACGCCGTCTTTAATTCTTCGTTCTTCGTCTCGATCCAGTTATAATTTATTTTTAAAAAAATACTAGATCTAGACTAGTCTATTACAATGATCAAATAAAAATAAAAATAACTAATCTACTCATGGATTTTCTCACGAAAAAAATGAATTCGAACGAATCAAATTAAAAATATTAATTCACACGCATGAAAAAAAAAAAACATTAAAATCATGACAATTGGATACCTGCAAAAAAGATCTAGCAATTCTACTATCCAATTTAATTTTAATGTCTAACAATTTAAATTCCAATTTAAAGATCAGAGCCCGAAACAGTGGCTCTGATACCAGTTGTTGGGAAAATAGGGGTGCCCGGGAACTATTCGGGATGAAATTTAAATACGAATTTAAATTCAATTATTACTAGCATGAATTAATCCTAATCAATTCAAATAATAATTTCAACATCAATTTTATCATCATGCATGTTGAATTAATTCACATAAAATCTATGGCGGAATAAACTAAGAAGTTATGTGATTTACGTACCTCTCGTAGAATTGACCTTTGAATAATACGGGACAATCACGAACGCACTTTATCAACCCAAATACCTTCTCAAGTATTTCCCTTTCGCCTTACTCGATCACCTGTGAAAAGTGCTTTCAAGTAATTTAATAACTAAGGAAAAAGAAAAATATATATGCTCTTGATATTTCCAACACATGGAATTATGTACTTGGGGATGAAATAATCATCCCCTATATATAAGATGGAGTGGCCGAAAATTACATATTTTATGGGCCTGGAGAAAATCTTTTCTTAGTCTCTAAGAAATCTTGAATATATCTCACATATTCTTTTCTCCATAATAAAATATTCCACAAAAATCTCACTCACCTCATAAGCTCTTAATTTTTGAAATTAATAGAAGAGAATCCAAGATTTGGATCTTCTTGAATATATGAGATAATCTTGTATTCCAAGAATACTTATCTTCCATAATATCTTTCCAAGAAAATCAACAAAATCTTTTCTCTCCTAATATTCCAAATTTTAGAAAATTTCAAGAAAAATCAGCAATATATTTTCTTTTATTTTAATCACCTTATCATTATTGGGCTACTTTATGGGCTACTTGAGGGGGCTTAAGGAGAATTAAGATTGGACCTCCTAATGGACTTCTGAATTTCAATATTGAGCCTCAATATAATTCAGTCCATTAATATTAATTAGTACCACTAATAAATTAATATTGCACTATCCATCTTAATCCATATTACGATAATATGGGCTCCCGGTTATTATTTTCCGCGTTTAAGATTATCAAGTCCATTAATTAATTAAGATTTTGAATAGCTCTAAATTAATTAACATCTTTCACCTTGGAGTAAAGACAACTCAACATTATTATCCGTACCAAAGAAACTGATTCTTCACTTGCAAGATTTGGTACGATAAAACTTCTGAGCCCACCAAGGGGACTAATCACACGAGCCTTACTCGCACGCATTTTCCCGTATTAAATCTTAGCAACCGTCGTATGATTAATATTACTGCCCAAAATACAAAGTTCGAAGTCGCAATGATTCTCACCCAACATGAATCAAAGCAGTAACCATTAAGCACACATAGTCCTATTTAAGTGATGGAGATTAAGAAATCAACAACCACTGAGGTCTAATTCTTCACATTTCAGAACAGAAGAATTTATCCTCGCTGTAGGTCCTCTTCAACACATACTAAATGTGCTAGTGCAATCTCTTGGTCAAGACAAGCCAATCTGAGATATACACATCAACCTTTCACGGCGGATTGTTCAATTCTTCCTAGGTCGTGAATTTGTACGTTTAGTTACAAGAAAACCGTTTATGTGATCTTCCGTGATCGGGTATCACCACATTAACTACAATGTAACATGTACTATTTATAATGAACTGGTTGCAATAAATATTCAACATTCAATCATATCTAAAGCAAATGTGATAAAATAATTATTCTCATAAACAAGTGTTTAATACATGAGTTATACAAAGTAAAAGTATACTTTCACATATAACTCCAACAATATATTCTTTTCTATACTAGGATTTTAATTTTTTTTATATTTTTTAACATGCATATATTAAAATAGTATAGTAAATGATAAATAAGTAAAAGGATGTTATATATTATATAAATAATGTATATATATATATATATATATATATATATATATTTAAAATACGTGGAATAAAATTTTCATGGTTAAAAAATTATAATGTTGGCAAAAAAGAAAAAAAAACATTAAGTTTCTTTACTAACAATTTAAGTATTTTAACTTTAAAAAGTATCTTACTCTAAAATACAATAAATCTGAACATATTTTAATCAATGAAAACAAAATATTTACGTAAAATATGGAATATTATTTTAAATATTAAATTAATGCAAGCATATCTTTTTTCACAGTTGAACAATTTCTTTTTCTTAGATATTTTTGAAATTTATTTTTGCAAAATATCGATAGATGCGAAATTTTTAGGAGAATATTGAAATATTTTAGAAAGAGTATGTATAGAGTGAAATTGGTTTATATATGAATCATCAAAGAGTATTAGTTATTTTCACTGAAGAGTATTAGTTATTCTTACTGAAGAGTATTATTGGTTTACACTGAAGAGTCTTAGTTCATTTTCACCGAACAACTAAGACTCTTTAGTGTAAATCAGTAATACTCTTTAGTAAATATAACTAATACTCTTCAACGAAAACAACTAATACCCTTCGATGATTCATGTATAAACCAGTTTCACTCTATACTTTGTCTTTTAGAAAAGATATTGTCATTGAAATAACATTTGAATTCCAAAAAATATTGTCACAAAATATAATATCTTACCATCAATAATAGATTGTAACACAATTTTTTTGGGATAAAATTCTACCTGCAAAATAGAATTTAAACAGTAAAATATAAATATTATTTTGTAGAGTAGAATTTCGATTTTTTTTAATTTTAATTTTTGTACTTTTTTTTTTCAAAATATCTATATATGTGAATTGTATAGGAGGAAAATTAATTTTTAAAAAATAAATAAATGCTTAAACATCGATTTTATTGTTGAATTGTGTATTATAAATACCAACACATTGGCCAATTTTTTCAAACATTCATTTTAATTATGACATCTTTAATGTCAAACATTACCTTTAGATCTTAAATGTGTGATTATATATTTAGAGTTAAAATTTTGGATTCGATTGTTATTGTATCTTCATACCACGGGGGAAAACTGGGCATGCAATTATACAACAAATGTAATTTTAAGTAATATTGTGTTATACTAATTTGGGATTGAATGTGTGAATAAGTTAATATTTTTCAAATTTTCTATTTATTCATGTTTAATTTTTTTTATTGTTCATTGAATTACAATAACAATTTTAATATTATATCGAAATTACAAAATATTAAAAAATTAATATTTATAATTTGAAATAATAGTAACATTTTTTTCTTCCAGTCTGTGAAATTCGTGGGGGGAAGCACTAGTGTATCTATATATATATATATATATCATGTAATATAAAATATAATATATTATTCTTATGTCAAGGTCTCATATGCACGTGCATTCACTCAACCGTTAGTATTATTTACACTAAAAAGTGTGGGCTGATTACACTGAAAGTGCGAGTTGATTACACTGAAAATCGATAACACCAAAAAAAAAAATCAGTGTAATCAATCCCCACTTTTCAATATAAACATGTGGATACACTATGCGCCAGGTGCACAAAAAAACCTTACTCTATTCCTATATTTATAATAATGTTGCAATAAACTATTTTTTTATGTTCTCGTGTAATACACGAGACATATAATATTAATTTTTCCTTTAAAAAGGATAGTATTAATTTAGAAATCATAAGTATTTCTAGTTTGCATGGTCTAATCATTGATCCAAAAATTTCAATTCTCATCAAAAGCAAACTTCACTTATATTAAATTACATTTCACCTAAAAATTTAAATTTATAAAAAAATATAAAATTAATTCATTTAATTACGTCTCTAGTCTAAAAATAAAGTGTTCCATATAATCATTCATCATTTTCTTGCAAGACTACTACATATGATAAAAGGATATACACAAAGATATACAAAAAAGTTATATTGTACATTTTTCATTTCACTACAAAAAACTCGCATTTTTGCGACCGGGATTAGCGACCGCCTAGAAATCGGTCGCTAATTTGATTGATTAGCGACCGAAGGACCGAAGTGGTCAAGTTGACTGAAATTAGTGACCGACTGATGCGTCGGTCACTAATCTAAGACCGATTTTAGCGACCGTTTTGACCGTTTGATCCGGCGACGTCGTATTAAGGAGATTAGCGACCGATATCGGTCGCTAATTTGGAGGTAAATTTAGCGACCATCCCTGGCGGTCGCTAATTGCGAATCCCGAAGTTGGCAGGTGGGCAATAATGGCCCGATTTTGGTCCGTTATTTAGCGACCGTCCACGGCAGTCGCTAATCCCGTAAAGACGGTCGCTAAATGTTTATTACAGAATAAATTGTGCTCGTTTTTATTCATAATTTTTTAAGTAAAAAAACTTTTTTAAACTCGTTTTTCATCCGTTTAATCTACGACGAAGGTCTTTTTGAAGTGGTGGTAGGAATCGACTGGTTCTATATCACATTGTGCTCGTTGCTTCAACTTCACCGTACATTTTTCACACTTTTACCGTTTAATTCTTTTGTTGTATATATTTTTGTTTTTTGTAAATTTTTAGTTTGCATGCTTAAATGTATAGTTGTGATATAGTATATATGATTGTTATGTTGAATTTATGTGAAAAATAAATATGGATATGTCTATTTATAGTCAAAACTCTGCCCAAATTTTTGGAATTAATTAATATGTTGTGTTTGGTTAATTTATTATGTTAATTTGATGGATATATGTTTGTTTACAGTCGAAATTCTGCCTTTTTTTTATAATTAACTTGTTATTTACTATTAATTTGAAACAGATGAAATTTCCAGATCGTGGTTGGATGTATTCAATTCCTCGTATGATAGGAGGGGGCATGAATCTTCAATTTTGCCGTAAAATTGAAGAATTTATTGAGTTTGCAATAGTCATCCACACTGTCTTGATCGTTTCCATCGGTTTAGATGCCCGTGTAATTGAAAAAATGCAGGAATATGCAATACTTGAGCATTTATGAGGTTAAAACTCATATTTTTAGGGTTGGTTTTGTTTCCCGCTATTACAATTGGACTAGTCACGGTGAAAAAGTTAGTAAATATATATATAAAAAAGAATTAGAAACAAAAAGAAATTAATTTGATGAATTTTAAAAAAAGGGAGTCAATTTGAAATTATATACAATTAAATGAATAAAAATGAATGAATTAATAATTTAGAATAGTCTAAAATATTAAATTTATAAAATTAATAAAAAAGTTAGCAAATACATATATATAAACGAATTAGAAACAAAAAAGATTGAATTTGATGAATTTAAAAAAAAACGGGAGTCAATTTGGAATTATATACGATTAAATAAATAAAAACGAATAAATTAATAATTTAGAATAGTCTAAAATATTAAATTTATAAAATTAATAAAAAAGTTAGTAAATACATATATATAAACGAATTAGAAACAAAAAGGATTGAAGGAGATGAATTTTAAAAGAAATGAGAGTCAATTTGAGGTTATATACAATTAAATGCAAATAAATGAAAAAGAATAGCATGTGTCCTAGTGGTTCACACCTCTTTCGATCTACCCGGAGGTCTTGAGTTCGATTCCCTTGGGCGCTTATTTGTCCATTTATTTCTACAAGCCTCAGAAGGACTTATATACTACATGGGTCGCCTAATATGAGCTAGTGGGTTAGTGGGTCAGTGACTCAGCGGTTCGCACCCCGCCCGGACCCTAAGGGGCGCGAGTTCAAACCCAATGAGCCACTTTTTTTTCGATTGGTGACCGCCTTGATGGTCGCAGATTAGCGACCGATTTCAAAAAGCAGTCGCTAATATTAGCTACCCGCTTTTTAACGACCGATTTTTTTTCGATCAGAAATCGATAGCTAATCACGTTTTGCGACCGAAAATCGATCGCTAAGACCCATTTTTTTTTACTGTTTACCGGGGCACTATAGGAGTGACAAGAAACTATCATTATTGAAGTCGCGAATAATGATAAAAAATAATCCTAATAACTTTTGAAATTAAATGTTGATTGCTTTTCGAGGTTATTATAAAGTCTTCACAACATACATGCAATTTACATGTCATTGCTTTATGCATGATCATATCAGGTACCAATAAGATGAAATACTGAACAAATATGTACCTACACGATATAATAATTTTTTGGTTTACTAAAAATAGAATGCGTATATTAGTCTTTGTTCTTTGTTATTAAACCCCACCCCCACCCCCACAAATTTGCACACTTATCATTTTGATGCGTTCCACATTAATTTATACACTACCCAAAAAAAAAATATTAATTTGTGTACATAATCATAACATATACATATATTTATTTATATATCACTACTTTATTAAAAAAACACTATATTTTTCTTTAATAAGATGTGCAACTTTTTCGGGTGCAAATCTCTAAAGAAGACACATATATGTGTATATATTTTTTTATTTATTTATACCACAATAGTATATAATATTTTCTTATTATGCTTTCTAAAATTGTTTCTGAATGATCCATTATTACAATCTTGCATTGCTCCTTGATGTTGACTGCCTAGACGGCAGCTTAACACACCTTGAACCACCGTCCAAAATTTCAACACTCCACCAAAAATTTCAAACCACTTTGAAGTAGATGGTACTCATCGAGAGTGAGAGTGAGAGTGAGAGTGAGAGAGAGAGAGAGTATATTTTGAAATGGAGAACAAATCTGCTTTCTCTTTGCTTTTAAGACTAGCTCATTCATGTTTGGGGACGCCAATATTGGCCCGCTCTGTGGGTACCCGCTCTGGTCTGAGGCATTTGGGTCAGATCTGGGGATGCTCACGGTTCCGGAACTGACGGTTCCAAAGTTGCTATTTGTGGAATCAGAACTGAACCGTGGTCAAACAGGCGGTTCCGGCGGTTTTTTTATTAATTTTTTTCTAGTTTTTTTTATGGATTTTACTTGTGTTTTTTGGGTTTTTAATCTAATTGTAAATGAAAAATTAAATGGAAAAAAAATTTCATTAGTGATTGGACTATTACAAATTAATAATTTTAATTTAAAATAAGTATTAAATATCTATTATTACAAACTAATTGAAATATTACAAATTTACAAGTTTACAATTTAAAATCTTAATTTTTACAATATAAATTTGGGGGGAGGAGTTAAAGAAATTGGACTTGAGATTAATTTTAAAAGTTAAAATTAGAAATTCTAAGTTTGAAACTCAAAATTCTAAGTCACTTTTTTTTTTTTTTAGTTTTTTAGGGTTTCTACTTGTATTTTTTGGTTTTTTAATCTAAATGCAGATGACATATTAATTAAATGAAAAAAAAATCATTAGTAATTGAATAATTACAAATTAGTAATTCTAATTTAAAATAAGTATTAATATATATTATTACAAACTAATTGAAATATTACACATTTACAAATTGAATATTGAATTATTCCAAATTACTAATTACAAGTTTACAACTTAAAATCTTAAATTTTACAAAATAACTTTAGGGGAGGGGGGAAGGGGTTAAAGAAATTGGACTTGAACGTTTAATTGTAAAAAATAAACTTAGAAATTCTAAGTTTAAAACTCAAAATTAAAAAATAAACTCAAAATTCTAGGTGCGGAACCGCTTCGAAACCGCCGGAACTGCCTCGGAATCGTCGGAACCGCCGGTTCCGGTGCCGACTTTTAGTGGAACCGGAATCAAACCGTGGAACTTACGGTTTCGGTTCGGTTCCGGAACCGTGAAACCGGCGGTTCCAAAACCGACGGTTCCGGTTATTTTTTAGCATGACCCACCCCGTTTTGAGTATGGATCAGGTCGGACCAGCCCCGTTTTGAGAATGGAGCGGGTTTGAGTATTATGATGGTACTGTGGGTACCCGCCCCACACCGTACATATATACATATCAATATTAAAGTATATATATTAATTTTTTTTGGTACTCGGTATCCGACTCATTGACCGGCTAATCCGGGGGACCAATAATCCACCGTCCACTAGCAGAATAATCGAATTATATAAATAAAATAAATTATTATCTCTCACATGTTTTCAGTCTATGATTTGACCATATGATAATCGAGCCTAATTTTATCATAGTATAAGTATGGTAGTAGACTATCGAAATTAGAAAAAAAAAAGGTAAAAAAAGAAAAAGTGAAATTTGAAAACGGAGCAGGTCGGCCTGGACCCATACGGGATGGCTATTCAGGACCCGTGCGGGTCACGGGGCAGGTCTGAATAATCGACTACCCGTCCCGACCCAGCCCGGCCCATTGCCATCACTATTCAGGTTGCTCAATTTTAACAACTACGGACGAAAAATAAAAAAAATGGGACTCGTTACTCCATGTTATAATTTCATGTTTGTACAAGAAATTTTTTATAAATACATTTTGTATTATAAAAAGGGAAAAAAAAAAGTGTGGTGCTCAAAAGTAGTAAAAAAAATTATCACGGGCCCGAGACCAAGAGCGGAGCCAGAATATTGGGTGAGGGGTCAATGAATACTGTTCAATACTAATATATTTTAATTAAAAAAATAGTAAATATTTCATAGTTGCATCAAGAGATATAAATATCACTCCCTCCGTCCACGAAATACGGTCCTGTTACTTTTTGCACGGTTATTAAGAAAGTTGATATAATATGTAAAAAGTAAGAATATTGTGTCAAATCAAGTACAAAATAAATTATTTTAAAAATGTTATGTGTGTATGTTGAAAAAGTAGATAAAGTTTATGTTTTCCATTTTAGGCAACAAGACTATTTTTCGTGGACAGCCAAATAAGGCAACCAGGACTATATTTCACGGACGGAGGGAGTAATAAATAAAATCCCATAATACAAAGTTATGTTCGTAAAATATTAAAATTAAGTTTGTGGTCATTTCATCTAAAAAAAGAAATACAACACAAAAACCCAATTTATATATATAGTGGTGTATCACAAAATTAGTAGTTGACAATTTATAATGTACACTAAAAGTGAGACAATTGTTAGAATGGAACAATGTACATTAATAAATAATTTGCACTTCAATTGTAATAAATAAATAGAAAAGGAAAAACTGCACGTCGAACCATGAATCTACGAGGAGAATTATTGTGGATTTTTTTTTTATCTGAAATTGAATTATACTCAGAAAATTTAAACTCTATATTTTACAATATTCTGAAATTAGAAAATGATTAATAAAAAAATATTGAGATGAAAATTTACATGGTTAGGTTGGAATCGTGAAGACGCCTATCTTCGTAATCCAATTTATCATATCTCAATTTAGTCTGTAAGGTTTTCCATTATTGGATGGAATTCAATAAAAGAAAAACTATTATTTAATTAGTTGGCATTTAAAAATTGAGTAGTACTAGTGTGCAATTGAGTGCATCGTATGCTCTTAAATTTCGAAAAAAATAAATTCAAGCAGAAATTAACAATACCCCAAAAAATATTCAATAATATCCTAAGACATTAACATTTAGCAATACCCCAAGAAAACATCAGTAATACCACAAATGCAAAAAAATACACAGTTCGGTGTGTTTGTTTATATTTTGAAAAAAAAAATCAAAATCGAAATCAAAATTGAGCTTTAAATTTAAGTAATACACTAATACACCCTAAAATTTTACTTAAAAATTACTTAGATTAAAAAATACACGGGACTTGAAAAAGTTATTGGGCTTGATTTAGTAAAGAATCTAGAATCGAGCTAAAAAAAAAATTATCCCATTATTGCTAGTGCATAATACGTAAATTTTATTAATAAAACACACACTATCTAAATACATGCATGTAGGGCTGTTCAAGGTATGAACCAAAACAGATATTTAAAAATATTTGTGTCCGTACCAAACTTCGGTATTTTAAAATTTATGTGTCTGTGTTCATACCGAAATTTTGGTACGGTGCGGTACGGATATTTTATTTTTCGGTATGGATCGGAGCGGATTTTCTGTTACAATCGGATCGGATCAGTATGGAGCGGAGCGGAGAAACAGATTTTTTACCCATTTTTTTTTATCATTCTATCCTTTTTTTTTAATCAATTAAAAAAAAAACATATTGATGCATGTACACTTACACGAATACTAAACAACTTAAACTACAATCAAACATACATCATTACAAGCTCGAATATAATACATTATATGATAATAGGTGGTTAAAAAATCAACGCAAATCACCACCGATAGAGTATTTAAAATATAGTATATAAAATACTCCCTCCGTCCCGGGTTTTATTTCACGTTTTCCTCTTTGGGACGTCCCAACTCTTTTTTCACATCCTTAAAAAGGAAATTAATTACACACACAAAAGTCAATAAAGCACCTTTTTATTATTTAATTATTTAATTTTACACTCACACACTTCACTTTTCTTAAATATTGTGCCAACCCCACATATGAAATAAAACCCGGGACGGAGGGAGTATATATTTAAAAAATTCTTTTAAAATATTTTGTGAATGGAAAGTGCAATATTAAAATCACGTTGATCGTAATTCCTAACACAGGGTACACCATATCCAAGTTTTTTTAAGAAATGAATATACATGAAAAATAAAATTAAAAGAATAAAAAATTAAGTTAAATTATTTTGATATAAACATAAGTTAACCTTTTAAAAACTTAATAAGATAAATAATATTCCCTCCGTTCCAAAGTTATTTGCTACATTTTCAAAAAGGTATGTCTTATACTCAATTATTACATCCATTCTTTGCAAAGAAACAACAATACTTTTTAATATTATATTCTCCATACACTCCTAACTAAAACCGTCTACTTTATCACTTTAAATACTAATAAATAATTTTTTCTTAAAATATATGCAAACATTAATGTAGAAAACAACTATGGGACGGAGGGAATATAGTGTTTGTATTTTGAAAAAAAAGAGAAATTATGATATCGTATAGTTGTACTTGAATTCAATAATATTATAATAATGTTTGATAAATAAAAAATAAATAATGATTTAATTTAATACATATTTAATTCAGTTATTCAATTCGAATCGGTACGATCACATTCGGTTTTTTGATACGGTTAATTTAGTAGTATCCAGATCCATACCAAAAAAATATTCAGTTCAATTTCGATACGGTTAAAGTAAAAAAATCAATAAATTTTTTCGATTCGGTTCTTTTTTGTGCGGATTTTGATATGATTTCGGTAATTTCCAAACTCCATAAACAGTCCTACATGCACGTATATATTAGTTAAAAAAATTGTGGGGAGAGGGTGGGGGTAAACATACCCAGGTGACCGATATGAACCCAAATGCGACTAAAAAGAAAAAAAGAAAAATTCAAAACCCCCCTCCCCAAGTCGGGGAGAAACAACTTCTAACAAGCTTATCTAATAGAGCATTTCTTTTGTGCACTTAGTGTATGGTGCACCCACTCAACAGTTGATCATATTTACATTGAAAAATTTGTTCCAATTATACTGAAAAGTGCGATTGTATTACACTAAAAAGTTTACACTGAAAATCAGTTTTTAGTGTGAACTTTTATGTGTAATCCAACCACACTTTTCAATGTAATTGAAATAAACAATTTAGTATAAACATGATCAACTGTTGAGTGAGTGCACCGTGCACTTGGTGCATATGAGAGTTTGCATATCGGAATTGATCACATGCCAACCGGTGGGCACAATATTATATACTCATCGCGAATGTATTAATGACACATAAACAGATATAAATAATTAATAATTAATTAAAACAATAACGGTCCCCTGCTTATATCTCATTAATACATTCGCGATAGGTATATAATATTATTTCCATCGGTAGACATGATATCATTTTTGATATATTTATACATAACAAAAACAGCACATCTAGTATCCGAACTAGTATCCAAATTAGTTAAAAACTCAATCCCAAACTAATTTAGTCGCTAGAATTTATTTAGAACACAGATGCATTTCTGAAGTTGCACGAGTCGCCCCAGCAGAATTTGTCGAAATCATTACAATCTTTCCGGAAAAATTGTATTTTTTTGTTCCAAAAAAATAGTCTGGTCTCAAAATGGTTCCATTTTAAACAATTTTGGTTCCATAGTAATTTTTCATTCAAAGTTAATAGAAATGAGAGTGCGTGTGCGTCACTGGCCGTCAAAATTTTATTTTTTAAATTAAAAAACTTCCAAATTAATTGCTCTTAAAATCTAAATCATTTTGAAAACAATTAAATAATTATTACACACACGGCACAAATGACCACCCCACACCCGGCCACTGGCGCCACCAACCCCCACCTCACGCACCAAAATGTAGTTAAAGATTTTAAATCTTGTTTGATTTTTTTGTTCTAATTTTTAGATTTTAGATAATTATTATTTGATTAAATTTTTTTACATATATTTTTATTATTTGGATTGATTTTTTTTTTAAAATTACATACAAATTATATATATGCTTCTTCTAATTGTAAGTATACAAAATTTTATCTTTAAAAGTTTATTCTTTTTATTTATTTATTCATATTCAATATATATATATATACACATATATATATATATGTGTATGTATACACGGAATTGATCGTATGCCCACCGGTAGGTACAATATTATATATTCACCGTGAATGTGTTAATGACACATAAGCTAAGCAGTCAACTAAAATAAAAGTGGACCCCTGCTTATGTGTCATTAACACATTCGCGGTGGGTATATAATATTGTGCCCATCAGTGGCATGTAATCAATAATTTTCGTGTGATATATATATATATTACAATTTATAAATTTATTTTATTATATGTTTAATTAATATTTAATATTATTTACAAAAAATTGCTCTGTTTTACGACGACATTGACGACGGAAAATCCGTCGTAAATATTGTATTAACGACGGACATGTGTCCATCGTAAAACGCGAAGCTGAAACAAACAAAAAATGGTTCGTGTGGTTTGAACCCGGACCCCCCGTGCACCCGGGGCGGGTGCGAACCATTGGGCCACCAGCCCCCAAGCTAGAGGGGGCGCGCACCGTTATGACACTTGCTTCTATTGTTTGATTTATTGCAATTAATTGTATATGTATCCAAATTGTGCTTTTTTTTATCAATTATTCATCAAAATAATTTATTTTCATTTCTAACTTGTTTTAATAAATGTTGTTACTAACTATATATTTTTTTGTTTTGTAAATTTATTTAATTCAAAAAATGCGTAATTAATATTATAATCCGTTCATTTGTACATAATTAATTGTATACGTATCCAAATTGAGTCATTCTTTTCTATTATAGATCAAATTAATTCCTTTTCGTTTCTAACTTGTTTTAATAAATATTGTTACTAATTATATTTTTTTTGTTTTGTAAATTTATTTAATTCGAAAAACACGTAATTATTATTATAATCTGTTCATTTGTGTTATAAATCTAGAAGATTTAATATTCCAAATCTAGGAGATTTGGTGTGGACATTACTTAAGGACCAAAAAATATATTGGGCCTTATCCGTTAGACTAGAGTTTTACTATTATATATATCCCTTTGTACTCATAAATTATGTACTCTTATACACAAGAATATTAGTGGAACTCCTGGCTTGGATCGCCCCCAGACGTAGTCGTTCCCGACGAACTGGGTCAACAAATTGTGTCTCTTTATTTACGCACTTATTTACAACACGTTATCAGCACGAGTCTCTACCCGCAATTAATCGGTACGAATCTCAATTCATTTTCTCTTAAATATAATAACTAATCGGCAGTATTTATATATATATATTCCTAATGACGATTGTCGTAAACAAGTCCCGTTTTTCACTATTCATATACTACCATGTTCTGAGCCACCATAAGCTTAAGCTTTCACATACTGCGTATATTCATGTACATATAAATATTACCTTTGATATTACCATGAATATATATACTTTTGTAATCAATCTTATATGTGCCGTATATATATATATATATATATATATATATATGTTTTATGATTAATTATTTAATCATATATTCACACCTGCAACAAGTTATATCCATATGCATGTGATCGAAAATTATGTACTCATGTGGTGCATGTGGATCACGAGTCTCTAACCGAGATTATACGGTACGCCTTCAATTTAATTTTATATGAGTCTCATGATTTGTTGTGTACTTTAAAAATTGATTTCGTTCCTGAATTTTCCGCGTGTAATTATTTGTCGTGAAAATTATTTTGTGAATTAAATTAACGTGCAACGGTCGTCGCCCCAAAGACGACCGACCGCTGCCATCCCGCAGCTGAGGCGCAACTGCGCCGCTGCGGGCCTACGATGCGCAGCCGCCACCTCCGGCGCGCCGTCGCGCGCTGCAGCCCTGTTGCGCGAGCAACCGCCGCGACGTGTCGCCGCCCCAAGAGCAAGCAACGCACACTGCCATTCGCCGCTGCCGCGCCGCCGCCGCCTCCGCTGCGCCACTAGCTGCAACACTGCCATCGACCGCCACCCAGCAGCGCCGCCGTCGATGGCCGATCGAACACGGAGAGCGCCCTAGTGCGCCGACAAAATCGCGCGCAGCCCCAGGCCGACGGGCGCAGCCGTCGCTCATTCCCATGGACCGCCGCCCTGCGCTGCCTGTGGCCGGCGCCGCCTCCGCACGCCTCTGTGCGCCGCGTTGAGGCCGCGCTGCCTCCACCACGATCCCGCTAAGCGAAACCAGGGCATCACCGAGAAGGGAGTTGATCGCGCCTGTAGGACGCGACCACCAGAAGCAATCGCGCCTACAGAGCGCGATCACCCGTGGCAGTCGCGCCTGTAGATCGCGACTGGCCCGCGGGTTTTACTTTTCCAGCGCTCCCTCTCCTGCCATGCCACGAGTGTTTTTGCGCATTTCCTCGCGTCCATCGTTGCGCCTGCAGTCGCACCTGGCCGCGTACTTTGTGGAATCCTAACCCACTTTTGGGTTCGTTTTTGGGGATCACAAAATTCTAATTAATTTATTTTTAATCCTGAAAATATTTCGTTAAATTGCGTTAATATATACGAAACAATTATTCTTATGATTATTTCCTCTGTCTATTAAATCGTATATTTTCTGCAAATTATTTTCATGCGATTATCTCCCTTATTTGTTTTTGCATGTTTATGTGATTTTATTATCCTACATGCATTAATCATGCGCACATAGTTTATTTTATTTATAGTCCGCATATTATGCCCGGGTAGGCGGCGCCCGGTATTTGACGGACCGTAACTTTATGCCTTGGGTAGACGGCGCCCAGTACGTGCATCTATGTGTCTTAGAATAATCAAATAAATCCTTATTCCTCCGTTGTAAATTAATTTGGTCACAACTCTTACCATGTCACTTTAAAAATTATAGTGAATAATGTCCAATATTACCATGATAGAATTCGATGAGCTTGCTCTCGATGGTAATAACTACCTGACATGGGCGCTAGATGTCGAGATCCATCTAGCCTTAAATGAGTTTAGCGAAACAATTCTCGAAGGTTCGAAATCCACTAACGTCCTGAAGGCGAAAACGTTGATTTTTCTCATAAACCACCTGAGTGAGGAATTCATTATTCATATCCTCATTCAGGGACCCCGGAATATTATGGAGCTCCTTGTAGGACCATATACTCCTCCCTCCGGTACAATACGACTGGTGTATGCACCGTATTGTAACCCAGTTGATGCAGAGCAACCTGCCAACATTCCACGCTAGCAACCTTATACTCCAGCAGTAGTATAGGGACAATTATATTACTGGTTGCAAACGTGGAAGGGGGAGAGAGCGTAAGATGATCTGAATTAAAGGCCGAGGTCGTTGTACATCCGGTGGTCATTGAACCTCGAATTTCGCTCTTCAAAATCTGGTAAGGTTAAAACAGTCCTGCTACAGATGCAGAGGCCATTGGCCTCGCACGTGTCGCACTCCCAAGTACTTGGTCGAGGCTTATCAAAAGCAGTAGAAGGACGACAAGGGGAAGACCCCTAGAGTCGAAACTCACCATGCCAGACTGCTTGAAGCAGACTTTGACCAAGACAACGTCGATCCTCTGGGCATCAAGTTCAAGGACCTTGGAGATGATGAGTGATTTGTGTATTTGATTGTTTTAGTACTTTATTTTTTATCCTTTCTTTCAGATATTTTATTTATAGGTGAATTTATTAGCTTTGATGTATTTACCTTAAATAGTTGTCCATGTGTTTATTCGGATATTGCTGTTTTTTATTTATGGCTAGTAAACATATCAACTATTAGGTTCGGGTTAATTTCCTCTGGCATGATGGATTGAGGTTGTGATTTATGATTGGTAGATAGTGCCACCACTCATACAATGTTATAGAAGAACTTTCGTCCTTCTCCCCCGGATTGTACTATTCCTACATCCGGCCGTCAAATCTCCATCTAGTCATGAGTATGAAATTTCATGACCCGAACTTCTTTAAATTAAGGCATCAGCGGTTAAGTCATCCAGGACAATATATGATACGTAGGATTCTACCTAATTCGAATAGTAGAATCCTTCATGTTGATGAATTTAGTTGTGATGCATGTTCTAAGGGTAAGTTAATAGTGCGTCAGTCGCACCCTAAGGTTGGGCTAGAGTCTCCGGCATTCCTTGAAGTGAATTCAAGGAGACATTTGCGGACCGATTAACCCAGTATCAGGACCATTTCGTTATTTCATGGTCCTTATTGATGCCTACACTAGGTGGACATTTGCATGTTTGTTGTCCACCCGCACTCAAGCTTTTGCGAAGCTCATTGCGAAAACTATCGAGCTTAGAGCTCAATTCCCGGATTATCCAATTAAATTGATTCGCATGGATAATTCAGCCGAGTTTAGCTCGAAGGCCTTTACAGATTACTGTATGGCCCTGGGAATTAAAGTAAAGCATTCGGTCCCCTACGTCCATACCCAAAATGGTCTTGCTGAGGCGCTAATAAAACGTATCAAATTTATCGCGAGACCATTGCTTATGAACTCTAAAATACCCACCTCATGCTGGGGGCATGCAGTCCTTCATGCATCACACTTAATCCAAATCCGTCCAACTGCATATAATGATCATTCCCCCTACAGTTAGTGCGTGGGAAAGAAACTAGCATTTCCCATCTGCGTATTTTTGGATGTGTGGTATACGTACCAATTACGATACCCAAGCGAACCTCTATGGGCCCGCAAAGGAAACTCGGTATTTACATCGGATACGACTCTCCATCCATTGTGAAATATCTCGAGCCTTTGTCCGGGAATCAATTAACGGCCCGGTTTGCTGATTGCACGTTCGATGAAGATTACTTCCCGGCATTAGGGGGAGATCCGAATTCAAAATTGAATGAATGCCGGGAACTTACGTGGAACATAAGTAATCTTCAGTATCTAGATCCGCGCACTAATCAATCTGAACTGGAAGTTCAGAAGTTCATTAACCTGCAGAACTTAGCAAATAACCTGCCAGACGCATTCACTGACCATAGAGGTGTGACTAGATCGCATATACCTGCAGTAAATGCTCCCCAAAGGGTTGAGGTCCCAAGCAAGATGAGTACTCATGCCCCCACACGCCAGAAGTGTAAGGGAACCTCAAGAGATAGTAACACACCTAAACGAAAGGCTAGCAAATATGGTCAGTCGAATGGAAAATCTCTAGAAGAGATCCGTCTAGATAATCCCAAGTCTCTAGGAGACGAGAGTCCTAGTGATGAAGCACGTGCACAAAACATTCCATGCACTAGGACCGTAGAACGACCAGACCCAGATACAATAGGAAAAGAGGAAGGTCTGGTTGACGTAAACGTCAAAGTCTCTGTGAATTTCACAGATACGGGAGAAACATGTAATATAAATATTACTGTCGTCGATGATACATTTGTAGCGACATTTTCTCTTTCCATTAACGATCCGGATCCAGAACCCAAAACTATCGTAGAGTTCCGGAAGCGCTCCGATTGGGTAAAATGGAAAGAGGCAATTGAAGCGGAGCTCGCATCGCTAAACAAAAGACAAGTATTTGACTTTTTTGTTCGTACACCCCCGCGCGCTATCCCTGTAGGATATAAATGGGTTTTTGTATGAAAATGAAATGAGAACAATATTGTGGAGAGGTATAAAGTGATGCTTGTAGCACAAGGGTTTTCGCAGAGACCCGGGATTGATTTCGATCAAACCTATTCTCCCGTCATGAACTCATGTACTCAATAACGTTCCGCTACTTGATATCTTTGGCAGTTAAGTTGAATCTCCAAATGAGATTAATGGACGTAGTAACCGCGTACTTATACGGATCACTAGGTGCCGACATGTATATGAAAATTCCCGATGGATTTGACATTCCTCAGTTAAGGGATGGTGAAAACCGCAGCATGTATAGCATACAACTGCGAAAGTCGTTGTATGACCTGAAGCAATCGGGCCTTATGTGGTACAACCGACTTAGTGAATTCCTTCAGAAGAAGAGATACACGTTCGATAAAGCTTTTCCGTGCGTATTCACGAAGAAATCGCAAGACGGTTTTTGCATCATATCCATATATATTGATGACCTGAACATAATCGAAACATGCAAAGAGATTGAAGAAGTCAATTCAATCTTGAGAGCTGAATTCGAAATAAAGTCCTTGGGTAAAACCAAGTACTGCCTCGGCTTGCAGATCGAGCACCTCCCAGAAGGAGTCCTTGTCGACCTACGTGAAAAAGGTATTGGAGATATTTCACATGGATAAATCTCATCCGCTTAGCACCCCGATGGTAGTCCGATCCCTCGAAGTGGATAAGGACCCATTTAGGCCAAGAGAAGATTCAGAAGAAATTCTGGGACCAGAAGTTCCTTATTTTAGCGTTGGAGCTTTGCTCTATCTCGCAAATTGCACCTAGCAGGACATTGCATTTGCTATCAACTTGCTTGCGAGACATAGCGCTTCTCTTACGAGGAGACATTGGAATGGTGTTAAGCACGTTCTACGATACCTCCAAGGATCTCAAGGTCTTGAGCTGTTTTATCGTAAGAACCAAGATAAAACCTTAGTAGGTTATGCGGATGCTGGCTATTTGTCTGATCCCCACAACGCCGTATCCCAGACTGGTTATGTTTTTCTCTGTGGTGGAACCACAATCTCATGGAGATCGGTTAAACAATCCATGGTTACCACGTCTTCAAACCACTCAGAGATCATAACTTAATTTGAAGCCGCACGAGAATGTGTTTGGTTAAGGTCCTTGGTAAAACACATTGATGACTCGTGTGGTATCGCCAAAAGCGATACACCTCCCACTATTATATTTGAAGACAACGCTGCTTGCATCGCACAAATGAGTAATGGGTACGTCAAGGGAAACCTGACGAAATATATTTCACCTAAGTTTTTCTACCCATACGAACTCCAGAAGAGTGACGTGATTACCATTCAGAAGGTGCAATCTAGTAACAATCTAGCAGATTTGACTAAGTCCTTACCTACGTCTACTTTTGAAAAGTACGTTCGTGGTATTTGGATGCAAAGACTTAAAGTGTTGTTGTCTTCAGGGGGAGCGGTAACCTCGAAATAAATCTGGAAGATTTAGATCTAGAAGATCGACGATATTCCTCCCTACTTATTATTTGGCCAATCCTTAGCACGTGGAGTTTTTATGACAAGACATTTATGTTATGTCGTAATGTCCAAGGGGGAGTGTTATAAATCTAGAAGATTTAATATTCCAAATCTAGGAGATCTGATGTGGACATTACTTAAGGACCAGGAAATATATTGGGCCTTATCCGTTAGACTAGGTTTTACTATTATATATATCCATTTGTACTCATAAATTATGTACTCTCATACACAAGAATATTAGTGGAACTCCTGGCTTGGAACGCCCCCAGACGTAGTCGTTCCCGACGAACTGGGTCAACAAATCGTGTCTCTTTATTTACGCACTTATTTACAACAATTTGTACGTAATTAATTGTATATGTATCCAAATTGAGACATTCTTTTTTTTATTTTGCATCAATTTAATTCCTTTTCGTTTCTAACTTGTGTTAATAAACGTTGTTACTAATTATATAATTTTTGTTTTGTAAATTTATTTAATTCGAAAAATGTGTAATTAATATTATAATCCGTCCATTTGTACGTAATTAATTGTATATGTATCCAAATTGAGTCATTCTTTTTTTATTATTCATCAAATTAATTCCTTTTCGTTACTAACTTGTTTTAATAAATGTTGTTATAATTATATATTTTTTGTTTTGTAAATTAATTTAATTAAAAAAACGCATAATTAATATTATAATCCGTTCACTTGTACGTAATTAATTGTATACGTATCCAAATTGAGTCTTTTTTTTTTTATAATTCATCAAATTAATTTCTTTTTATTTCTAACTTATTTTAATAAATGTTGTTACTAATTAATTAAAAAAAATTGTTTTGTAAATTTATTTAATTCGACAATGTAAATTTATAATTGGTTTGTTTGTAAACTAAAACATGAAAATTATAATAAAAATATAAAATTAGCAACAAAATATTATAAAAGTAATGTTGAATAAAAAAATTCCTAATCATCGGATAGGAAATTCGAACCCTCTCTCTCTTCATCCTCCTGATGAGGCCTTCGGAGCTTCGGCGGGGCGGCGGGATCTCAGGCTGCACCGACTCCGGTGGTGGTGGTACTGATCCACCTAATGTGGAGGTAAGTATAATTTCCACCACTTGGCCATCTCGGCCCTATCCTTCCGCGCAGCCTCCTCCTCCGTTGCTCGTCGCCTTCTCTCGTACTCCAGTGCGCCTCCAGCTGCGCCTATCGCTACCAAAGGAGCTCCATCTGCTTGACGACAGTCGAAAGATGTCTCTCGTTCTCGCTGGTATGAGAGTCGATGGAGGATTGGGAGGAGGATGAGCCGGATCCACGAGATCGGAGCAGGCTCTTTCCAAAACCACACAATCTAGTGAACCGCCCCTTCTTAGCCTTGATGTTCTTAAAGTAGAGCTCATTTTAAACATCTACAGAAGGCTCTGAGGGGGGTGGGGGCATAGAGGCCGACCCGTCCATCCTTTCTAGAGGCTGAGATTGGGAGGCAAGGTCATCGCACATCTTCCTCTGAAAATTAACAATACTTTAAATTAATAAATATTTTTTTAAATAATACTCTAATTAATTACGTGGATCTCGGTGGTGCGACCGTAAGTGGACCTTTCGGTCTCCTCATCCATCGGGTGGGCAAGCTGCAAGCTCTCAAAATGACAAGGTTCACGTCCATGCTCCCGCTCCTACAAATAAATATTTAGTAATTTATATTACCAAAAATTCACAAAAAATATTAAAAATATAAAATTGGCCACTTACAAATTGCAACCTGTGCTCATAGATGGACTGAGAACCGGTCCGATGTCGTGCGGCCCCTTCTCCATCAGGGTTGTTGGGAAAATAGGGGTGCCCGAGAACTATTCGGGATGATAATTAAATACGAATTTAAATTCAATTATTACTAGCATGAATTAATCCTAATTAATTCAAATAATAATTCCAACAACAATTTTTATCATCATGCAAGTTGAATTAATTCGCATAATATCTATGTCTGAAAAACTAAGAGATTATGTGACTACATACCTCTTGTAGATATGGCCTTTGATTATCACGGGACGTGCTACCAACCAAAAGACCTTCTCAAGTATTTTCTTTTTGCCTCGCTTGATCACCGGTGGGAAGTGCTTTCAAGCAATTAAATAACTAAGGAAAAAGAAAAATATTTATGCTCTTAATTTTTCCAACACATGGAATTATGTTCTTGGGGATGAAATAGTCATCCCCTATTTATAACTGGGGTGGCCGAAATTTTCATGTGGAATGGGCTTGGAAAAAATCTTTTCTTAGTCTCTAAGAAATCTTGAATATATCCCATATATTATTTTCTCCATAACAAAATATTCCACAAAAATCTCACCCTCCTTATAATACTTGTGATTTTCGAAAATTATAAGAAGAGAATCCATGATTTGGATCTTGAATATATGAGATAATCTTGTATTCCAAGAATACTTATCTTCCATAATATCTTTTCAAGAAAATCAAAAAAATATTTTCTATCCTAAATAAGCTATTTTCGAAAATCTCATGAAAAAAACAGCAATACTATTTTCTTTTATTTTAATCATCTTATCATTATTGGGCTACTTAATGGGCTATTTGAGGGGCCTTATGGAGAATTAAGATTGGACCTCCAATGGACTTCTGAATTTCCCCAATATAATTCAGCCCATTAATATTAATTAGTACCACTAATAAATTTATATTGCACTATCCATCTTAATCCATATTATGATAATATTGGCTCCCGGTTATTATTTCCCGCATTTAAGATTATCAAGTCCATTAATTAATTAAAGCTTCTGAATAGCTCTAAATTAATTAATATATTTCGCCTTGGAGTAAAGACAACTCAACATTATTATCCGTACCGAAGAAACTAATTCTTCACTTGCAAGATTTGGTATGATAAAAAATTTCAGCCCACCAAGGGGGCAAATCACACGAGCCGTACTCACACGCGTTTTCCCGTATTAAATCTTAGTAACCGTCGTATGATTAATATTACTGCCCAAAGCACAAGGTTTGAAGTAACGATGATTCACACCCAACATGAATCAAAGCAGTAACCATTAAGCATACACGGTCCTATTTAAGTGACAGAGATTAAGAAATCAATAACCATTGAGGTCTAATTCTTCACATTTCAGAACATAAGAATTTATCCTCGTTGTAGGTCCTCTTCAACACATACTAAGTATGCTAGTGCAATCTCTTGATCAAGACAAGCTAATCTGAGATGTACACATCGACCTTTCACGGCGGATTGTTCAATTCCACCTAGGCCGTGAATTTGTACGTTTAGTTACAAGGAAACCGTTAATGTGATCTTCCGTGATCGGGTATCACCATATTAACTACAATGTAACATGTACCACTTATAATGAACTGGTTGCAATAAATATTCAACATTCAATTATATCTAAAGCAAATGCGATAAAAGATTTATTCTCATAAATAAGTGTTTAATACATGAGTTATACAAAGTAAAAGCATACTTTCACGTATAACTCCAACAATCTCTCACTTATACTTAAAGTCTGATTTTTAGTATACATCATGCATGTCTAGTGTAGTAGCTCTTCGTGACATCTCATGTCAACCTACACTAACCTAATAATTCCCCCCACTTATACTTAAAGCAGATTTGCAATAGTCTTGACTCTCATTCCATCCACATGTCTGTCGAATGTACTCTGAGGCAGACCCTTTGTGAATGGATCCGCTAGGTTGTCTCCCGACGCTATCTTTGCCACCTCTATATCTTCTCTCTTAACGATTTCTCGTATAAGATGGTATTTTCTTTCTATGTGTTTGTTGGCATTGTGGGCTCTCGGTTCCTTTGAATTTGCAACTGCTCCGACATTGTCACAATAGACAGTGATCATGTCGGGCAAATTCGGAACAACGTCCAAGTCCACTAAGAAGTTCTTGAACCAAACTGCCTCTTTTGCTGCTTCACAAGCAGCTACATATTCAGCTTCAATGGTCGAATCGGTGATACATTTCTGCTTAACGCTTCTCCATGAAATGACTCCTCCTCCCATGCAAAATACACTACCCGAGGTTGACTTTCTTGAGTCTATGTCTGATTGGAAATCCCAGTCTGTGTATCCTACGAGGATTAGACTATCCGACTGGTAAATCAGCATCCTCTCATGAGTTCTTTTCAGATACCTCAAGATGCACTTTACGGCAGTCCAATGGTCTTTCCCGGGATTACTTTGATATCTTTCCACCATGCCTACGGCAAAGTAGATATCTGGTCTCGTACACAGCATTGCATACATAAGGCTTCCTACGGCCGAAGCGTACGAAATACCTTTCATGTCATCTATCTCCGCTTGCGTCTTAAGGCTCATTTTTTTAGATAGATGGATTCCGTGCCTAAAAGGTACAAAACCTTTCTTGGAATCTTGCATGCTGAAACGCTTCAAAACAGTGTCAATGTATGAAGCTTACGATAAGCCCAACATCCTCTTCTTGTGATCGCGAGTGATCTTGATCCCAAGGATGTGACCGGCTTCCCCTAAGTCCTTCATATCAAATTGTTTTGACAACCATACCTTTACGTCTGACAATACCTTTAAATTGTTTCCAATGAGCAGAATACTAAGAATACCACCGCAGTTCCGTCACACTTTTTATACACACAACTTTCGAACTCGTTTTGATCAAACCCATAAGACTTAATCATTTGATCAAAACACTGGTTCCAAGTACGCGATGCTTGCTTAAGTCCATAAATGGATCTCTTAAGCTTGCATACGAGGTGCTCTTGGCCTTTTTCAATGAAACCTTTGAGCTGTTGCATATAGATATCTAACCCGTCAAGACTTCCGTTAAGGAAAGCTGTCTTGACATCCATTTGCCAGATCTCGTAATCTAGGTGCGCAGTGATCGACAAGAGAACACGGATGGACTTAAGCATGGCTACAGGTAAAAAGGTATCCTCATAATCGATCCCTTCTTTTTTAGTATACCCTTTGGCCACTAGCCTTGCTTTGAAGGTCTCAACCCTTCCGTCCGGTCATCTTTTCCTCTTGTACACCAACTTGCATCCAATGGGTTCTACCCCATTGGGTGGTTCGAGCAACTCCCACACTTGATTATGATCCATCGAACCCATCTCGGCTTCCATTGCCGTTTTTCATGACTCCGCGTCTTTGTCTTGGATTGCCTCGTCGTATGTCCATGGGTCCAATTCATCACCGAGAATCAAATTCGAAGATTCTCCTATTCCCATGAATCTCTCGGGTTGCCTAGCAATCCTCCCACTGCAATGGGGTTCTAGTTGTGAAGGTGTGACGTGTGATATATCATCTTGTATACTTGGTATCGAGGTTTGCGCTCTCAATTCTTCTAAGGTAATTTCACTTTTAGGCTTCCGATTGTTCATATAGTCTTCCTCCAAGAATTTAAAGTGTGTACTAAGTATGGTCTTTTGATCCTTGGGACTATAGAACGTACTCCCTTTCGTTCCCGCGTGGTATCCTATAAACAACCTTAATTCTGAACGTGGATCCAATTTACCGGCTTTCTTGTCTAGCACGTATGCCGGACAACCCCAAATCTGCAAGTGTCTTAAACTGGGCTTGCGCCCGGTCCACAATTCTATTGGGGTTTTAGGAACCGATTTGGATGACACCAAGTTTAGAATGTAAGCCGCCGTTTCCAAGGCATTACCCCAAAGCAATTTGGGTAAATCCGAATAACTCATCATGGATCTGACCATCTCTAAAAGTGTCCGGTTTCTTTGTTCCCCTACACCGTTCTGTTGAGGGGTTCCCGGTACGGTTAACTGGGATACGATCCCTTCGTCCGATAAGTAGTTCAAGAATTCATCGCTGAGGTATTTGCCTCCACGATCTGATCGTAGAAACTTAATACTCTTTTCCATATGTTTCTCGGCTTTAGCCTTAAACTCCTTGAACTTATCAAAAGTTTCAGACTTATGCCTCATAAGGTAAATGTACCCATATCTCGAGTAATCGTCAATGAAGGTGATAAAATACTCATACCCCATTCTCGCTTTGATCGTCATTGGACCACACACATCGGTATAAACGAGCTCTAACACTTCCATGGCTCTATTCCCCTTGGCTCCAAATGCCCTCTTGGTCATTTTACCCTCTAAACAGGATTCACAAGTTGGAAACGGTACGACTTGGAATGATTCCAAGGATCCATCTTTCACCAATCTTTCTACCCGCTTTAGATTAATATGACCTAGTCTAAGATGCCATAGAAGTATTTCGTTCATCTCCGAAGAACGCTTTCTTTTATTACTTGAAATGATCGACGTGTTATTAGATTCATTATTTAAGTGGTGTGCACACTTAGTCGTATAGAGATTGTTTACCAACGTTCCATGACAGATAATATCATTCTTAAAAGAAACAGTAACAACTTTATTAAAAGTAACTGAATATCCATCAAAAAACAACTTAGAAACCAAAATTAAATTCTTTCTAAAGTTCGGAACGTATAAAACATCTCTTAAAATTAAAACTCTATCTTCAAAAGACAGGTGCACGACTCCCACTGCTTCGGCTGCCACTCTCGTAGTATCGTCCAAAGTGATGAGGATCTCATTCTTGCTAAGTCGTCGGGTTAGCTGGAACCCCTGAAGAGTGAAACAAATATGATCAGTTGCCCAGGTATCCACTACCCAAACGTGGGTAGCATACGCCGCAACATAAGTTTCAACGACTAAAGCATGAGACTTACCTTTCTTTACCGCCTTCTTAGGCTTAAAACAGGTTGACCTCCAATGTCCTTTCTCACCGCAATTGAAGCACTTACCCTTAGCAGCCTTCTTTCCACCTCCTTTGCCTTTCGCCTTAGGTTTCGCAACAGTTGTATTTTCTTGGGTCTGGCCTTTTGTCCTCTTTCTCTTCTTCCCTCCCTTGGGACCAGAAGAGGCAGATGGACCGTTTACCACCATAGCAACAGTTTGATGTTCCATTATAGTCTCTGCCGACACCAAAGCTTGCAAGAGCTCGGGCAAACTATTTGTCCGTTCATTCATTTGATAGTTCAATTGAAACTGCTCAAAGCTCTTCGGAAAAGAATGGAGAATGAAATCGACTTTAGTAGGGAGATCAAATTCCGCACCAAGTACCTCCAACTTGTTGAGATAACCCATCATCTCGATAACGTGATCCCTTACGGGCGTACCCTCCACCATTTTCAGCGAAAGCATCTTTCGCATGGTGATTTGCCTAGCTGTAAGGTTCTGATGTTTAAACATCGCTTCAAGATTGAGCATTATCTTAGAGACGGTCTCCATGTGTTGGTGTTGGTGTTGCAACACATCTGACATTGAAGCCAGAATAGTACACCTAGCCATCTCATCGGAGTCTACCCAACTCTTATGCTCTTTCTTGACCAACTTGCTCGCATCTTCGGCAGACTCATCGGGCTTAGGAGTAGTAGGTACCCATTTGTGGTGTTGAGCGGTTAGGACAATATCAAAATTACATTTCCAATCAACATAGTTCTCACCAACAAGTTTGTTATCTTTAAGTATAATAAACAATGGATTAAAAGGTTGCGACATGATGAACTGAGAATAAAACATACATTCATATCAATATCTAGAAAAATATGAAATTATCACATAATTTGATCACATCAATTATATTGAAACCTTAAAAAAATATAATCATGCATCAGCCAACATCTCGAAACAATTTAAATGCGCCACGAGTGGTGGTCTATACATTTAAACACATTCAAGCGAATCACAAACTTGAAAGTTACAAATCCTTAATTCAGAATTAATAGTTGGCTCTCACTTTGACCACATTAAAATTGACAGGGACTCCGAGGGGAGTAAGTTAATATCAATTTCTTATGCCTAAGTAATAACCATAATTCAATACAGGATTATTATTTTGTTTTGAGCAAGCCACTCGTGGTGAGGGTCAATACCGCCATTAGTAATAAATCCACAATCATCCTTTCGGAATTTATTCATGTGAAATCCGTCTTTTTGGCCGATTTGAGGGGAAAATGTATTCCAAAAGGACTTCACAAATAAATAAATTATGGAGGTCAAATTAATCCAATTTTAATATCTAGAATAAAATTGCGATTAAAGAAACATACTTAGTAATTTTCGAAAGTAAGGTTTTTCTTGGACAATTAAAATCATGCAAACACATATTAAAATCATGCAAACACATAATAAGTGCACGAAATAAAACATCCATCAAAACAAAATTAAACACATTGGAGCACTCAAATCCAATTGTCACGGTTTAATTTCTTCACGTCTTATTGCGAGAAATCGTCCTTGTTGTTTTTCATAATTCATCTCGACACGCTTCCACTCGAACAACAACACTTTATCAAAAATAACTTCATTTGGGGTTCGGAAAAACGTTTAGAATCACACCAGAAATTGAGAACGAAAAAAAAATCCACGGCCCGAGATACGGCGCGTGTCGGCCCACGGAGGTGGGCCGCGCGCCTCTCGACCACGACTGCCGAAGTGCCAAGCACCGAGACTCACGCGCACGCCCGTGCAACGTCAGGCACCCGTCGTGCACGGTACCGTGCGCCTCGTGTATGCCGTGCATCGGGTTTCACCGTTCGTTCTCGTTTTCCACCCCGTGCATGATTCTACGTCCATGCATGCGCCACGCATGCATGCGTCGTCCGGGTACGTCGTCTTTAATTCTTCATTTCCGTCTTCGTCTCGATCCGATTACAATTTATTTATACAAATAAATACTAGATCTAGACTAGTCTATTACAATGATCAAATCAAAATAAAACTAACTAATCTACTCGTGGATTTTCTCACGAGAAAAATGAATTCGAACGAATCGAATTAAAAATAATTAATTCACACGCATGAAAAAATAAATAAACGTTAAAACCATGACAATTAGACACCTGCAAAAAAGATCTAGCATTTCTACTATCCAATTTCAATTTAATGTCAAATAATTTAAATTCCAATTTAAAGATCAGAGCTCGAAACCGGGGCTCTGATACCAGTTGTTGGGAAAATATGGGTGCCCGGGAACTATTCGAGATGATAATTAAATACGAATTTAAATTCAATTATTACTAGCATGAATTAATCCTAATTAATTCAAATAATAATTCCGACAACAATTTTTATCATCATGCAAGTTGAATTAATTCACATAATATATATGGCGGAAAAACTAAGAGATTATGTGACTACGTACGTCTTGTAGATATGACCTTTGATTATCACGGGACGTGCTACCAACCAAAAGACCTTCTCAAGTATTTCCCTTTCGCCTCGCTTGATCACCGGTGGGAAGTGCTTTCAAGCAATTAAATAACTAAGGAAAAAGAAAAATATTTTTGCTCTTGATTTTTTCAACACATGGAATTATGTTCTTGGGGATGAAATAATCATCCCCTATTTATAACTGGGGTGGCTGAAATTTTCATGTAGAATGGGCTTGAAAAAAATCTTTTCTTAGTCTCTAAGAAATCTTGAATATATCCCATATATTCTTTTCTCCATAACAAAATATTCCACAAAAATCTCACACTCCTTATAATACTTGTGATTTTCGAAAATTATAAGAAGATAATCCAAGATTTGGATCTTCTTGAATATATGAGATAATCTTGTATTCCAAGAATACTTATCTTCCATAATATCTTTTCAAGAAAATCAACAAAATCTTTTCTCTCCTAAATAAACCATTTTCGAAAATCTCATGAAAAAACAGCAATAATATTTTCTTTTATTTTAATCATCTTATCATTATTGGGCTACTTAATGGGCTACTTGAGGGGCCTTAAGGAGAATTAAGATTGAACCTCCTAATGGACTTCTGAATTTCAATATTGAGCCCCAATATAATTCAGCCCATTAATATTAATTAATATCACTAATAAATTAATATTGCACTATCCATCTTAATCCATATTACGATAATATGGGCTCCCGGTTATTATTTCCCGCGTTTAAGATTATCAAGTCCATTAATTAATTAAGCTTCTGAATAGCTCTAAATTAATTAACATCTTTCACCTTGGAGTAAAGACAGCTCAACATTATCATTCGTACCGAAGAAACTAATTCTTCACTTGCAAGATTTGGTACGATAAAACTTCGGAGCCCACCAAAGGGACAAATTACACGAGCCATACTCGCACGCGTTTCCCCGTATTAAATCTTAGCAACTGTCGTATGATTAATATTACTGCCCAAAATACAAGGTTTGAAGTCACGATGATTCGCACCCAACATGAATCAAAGCAGTAACCATTAAGCACACATAGGGGTGGACCAAATACCGAAAATACCGGTATACCGCACTTACCATACCGAAAAATACCGAATTTATCGAAAATTTCGGTATACCATAATTTTCGGTACGGTATGATACCATACCGAAATTTTCGATACGGTATCGGTATGAATATTTAGAAAATTTTGGTATACGATATCATACTGAAATACCGAAATATTTTTGATATATACCGGTATACAGGAATATTTTCCGTATACCGATAATATTTCGGTATACCGACAATATTTCGGTATTTCGGTATACCGGTATATACCGTACCTTTAATTTATTATTAAAATTTAATATTTAAATTATTTTCATATTAAATAATTAGTTAAATATTTCGGTATAGACCGGTATGACCGGTATTTCGGTATGAATCGGTATTTCGGTATGCATTGGTATTTCGGTATGGACCGGTATTTCGGTATGGACCGGTATATACTGAAATATCGGTAAGGTACGGCATACCGAATGTTCGGTACGGTATGCGGTATGCATTTTTGGTATACCGAAATTTTCGGTACGGTATCGGTATGGATTTTTGCATACCGAAATTTTCGGTACGGTATGCGGTACGGTACGGTATGGCCGGTACGGTTGGGTATGCCACCCTTAAGCACACACGGTCCTATTTAAGTGATGGAGATTAAGAAATCAATAACCACTGAGGTCTAATTCTTCAATTTCAGTACAGAAGAATTTATCCTCGTTGTAGGTCCTTTTCAACACATACTAAATGTACTAGTGCAATCTCGTGGTCAAGACAAGCCAATCTGAGATGTACACATCGACCTTTTACAGCGGATTGTTCAATTCCACCTAGGTCATGAATTTGTACATTTAGTTACAAGGAAACCGTTAATGTGATCTTCCGTGATCGGGTATCACCACATTAACTACAATTTAACATGTACCACTTATAATGAACTGGTTGCAATAAATATTCAACATTCAATTATATCTAAAGCAAATGCGATAAAAAAATTATTCTCATAAATAAGTGTTTAATACATGAGTTATACAAAGTAAAAACATACTTTCACGTATAACTCCAACAAGGGTCGCTAAGGCGATTCGCCTTGTTCTTCTGCAACTTCTCCTTGAATTCGTCGTAGTTCCAGTAGTCAAGAGATAGGGGCCAAATCTCCCGGCCCCTGTTGTCCTTCCCCATATTTGTCGGGGTCTCATTCTTTTTGTATTCGAGGCGAAAGTTATACATCAAGTCTCTGTATCGTTCGGCCACTTTTCCACAGAAATTCTTCCACATCTGGGCCTCGTGCTCTGGTCTCCAGGCGACGAATTTCTACCATTACATTAAAATATAAGTATCAACTTATTTATATAATTTATTAATAAATAATGAATAAATTCAATAAATTAAATAAAATTTACCTTGAACTCCTCGAAATAATCTTGTTTCTTCCTTTCAGACATCGCTGACCAACTGTAAGCGGTGGGCTCGAATCCACCCTTCAAGAAGGACTGGGTTACGTGTGTAGTAACCTCATGTCCCGGGATCCAACTTGCAACATTAAAAATTTAAAGTTAGTAAAATAATTAGATTTTAATAAAAAAATTGAATATAAAATATTAAAACTTACGATGTCCCACGTGGCTCAACATCAATCCGCGGCTGTCCAGTGGGATGCTGGCGAGAGGAAGATGAGGCCTCTCCCGCCTGGGTGCGGACGAGGACCCCTCAGGCTGGACAATCAGAGCTACAACGAGTCTATGAGGCCCCGCTCGTCTTCTCCCTCTTCCTCGACCCCTCTCCTGGCTTCCACTCCCTCCAGCGGATCCACAACCTTGTCCACTCATCTAAAACATTTAATATATAACAACAATCAATATTTATATACAAAAATGTAAACAACTATATATACCCTAAAATATTAAAAATTTAAACCATTCAATATATAACAACAATCAATATTTATATATAAAAATCTAAACAATTATATATATCCTAAAATATTAAAAAAATTAAAACATTCAATAAATAACAACAATCAATATTTATTTATAAAATCTAAACATCTATATATATCCTAAAATATTAAAAATTTAAAACTTTCAATATATAACAACAATCAATATTTATTTATAAAAATCTAAACAACTATATATATATATCCTAAAATATAAAAAATTTAAAACATTCAATATATAACAACAATCAATATTTATTTATAAAAATCTAAACAATTAACATGTTTTATACGTACTTATATCTAAACAAAAAACTAAACAATTAACATGTTTTATACATACTCATATCTAAACAAAAATCTAAATAATTTACATGTTTTATGCATACTCATATCTAAACAAAATTCTAAACAATTAACATGTCACATACATACTCATATCTAAACAAAAATCTAAACAATTAACATGTTTTATGCATACTCATATCTAAACAGAATTCTAAACAATTAACATGTCACATACATACTCATATCTAAATAAAATCTAAACAATTAACATGTTTTATACATACCCATATCTAAACAAAAAATCTACACAATTAACATGTGATCACATACATACTCATATCTAAACAAAAATCAAAATAATTAACATGTTTTATACATACTCATATCTAAACAATTAACATATCACATACATACTCATATCAAAACAAAAAACTGAAGACTAATCAAATTTTTTAAATGAAATTTAAACGGTATAAAATAGAAAAACTTACGATTAAAAGGTAGAGATCGACGAAAAAAGAACTTTGATCGAGATGAAATTGGCTCCTGAGTGCTTGCCGGACGTTACACTCTTCTTCTTCGATTTTGCTCGTGTGAGGAATGAGCTCGTTGGCACTGCCTTAAATAGGCAAAAAAAGTGTCCGTCGCTAAATTTTTTTCCTTGACGCCAAATACAACGTCATATTTGGAGATTTACAACGGAGAAGCCCGTCGTAAATATTAAAATTAAAATTTACGATGGACTTTACCGTCGTAAATCAGTCACCGACAATAAATATGCACCAGTTCGCGAAAGATTGCGGCCAAAATAATATGTTTTACGACGGCCAAGGCCGTCGTTAAATATAAAGTTAAATTTTACGACAGACATCCCGTCGTAAACTTATCGGCCACTATAAGTTTGCACTGATTCTGAAAGGTCTTGGTCAACCGGTTGGAATTTTACGACGGGTCTTCCGTCGGTAAATTTGGCAGAATAAACGAGGAGTTGGGCCCGCTTATTTTACCACGGCCTTATCCGTCATAAATTCTTGAAATTTACCAGGGATTTTAGTAATCCGTCGTAAAAATTAAGGATTGACGAACTTTGGTTAATTTCCGTCGTAGATCCGTCGTAAAACATATATATTAGCGACGAATATCTTGTCCGTCGTAAATTTTCATCGGAAAAGCGTGCGATTTTTGTAGTGCTTCATATATTAATAAACAAATACTTTCTTAAATAACTATTTTTTACTTTTTTCACAACTCCTTGTTACTTTACACAAAAGTCAACACGTGGTTCACCATTTATTAATAAACACACAAATTATAGTATGCACTTAGATTTTAAGCTCAATTTTGATTTTTTTTTTTCAAACTAACACGCCGAACTCTTTGTATGTGTGTGTGTGTTTTTTTTTTTTTTTTTTGCAATAGGTGTTATACTGATTTTTGTTTGGGGTATTTTTTTTTTTTTCAAAATCCAAGTGCATAATTCAAATGCACACTAAAACTACTCTAATAAATAATACATTTTTTTTTAATAAATCAACAAAAAAAAAGGGAAAAACTTATAGTGGGACAGAGAGAGTATGACAAAACCTCAATTTATGATTTTTTTTTTTATGCAATTTGAATCAACATATAGATATGATGCCTAGAAATGATGTGTCACTTACATTACAACAAATAATTAATTGTATAAACATGTTGGATTTGTTCAGAACACAACAAATAATTAATGTCATTTTATGCATTATCGAAAATTTGTTGGTTGGAGTGGTAAAAGAAAAAAAATGACCAAGTTTTATTTATATGCATGATTTAAAAAAAAAAAAAACTAGATTGCAATTTAGCGAAGAATTATAATTTTATTTGCCATTAAATCATTTATTTTATAGTACAATAAATATAACAAATAACTTTGAGCATATCTTTATAGTTGGACTCAGCAAATAAATAGTTATATAATATACATAACACATTATTCAAACTCGACTCCTGCTTTTGATTAAACCTTGTGCATGTCCAATTTGAGGGTAACCAATCTAACTCAAACATCAATCGCAACTTTTTCATCGCTATAGAAATCAAAAAGCATGAATAATTAATAATGTGTCCACATTCTATAAACTTGATTCATAGTTTTAAAAGAGTTTGAAATAGATGGTAAAGGGAACAAATGTAGGGTTAACCGACGACCCCACCCTTGGAAAATTATAATAGAGAAATGTTTGTTTAATCATATCACAAGGGAGTTGTGGGCCAATTATCACATCAATACACAAAGATTGCAAGTGCTGCTAATCATAATTAGGTAGACAATTAAACACAAATTTCTCATGCATCCTTAGGAATATTTAATAGTTGAATGATGTTTCACTTTCTTTCACCCAATTGATAGCAAACTTTTAACGCCAATCCATAGAAAATAAAAATATATGAATATAGATATATACAATAAGGTGTGTCTTTATTCTACGATTCGTCCGGAAACTATGTGTAGATTAAAAAAAGCATGTATATTTATGCCCCTACCGGAAATAACCACTATTTTCACCGGTGGACATAATATTATATACTCACCGCGAATATGTTAATAACACATAAGCAAGAGACCCACTATCATTTTAATTAATTGTTTATATCTGTTTATGTATCACTAACACATTCGCGGTGGGTATATAATATTGTGTTCACTGGTGGACATGTGATCAATTCCGATGCCCCTACCGCACTTTGTTTCAAAATGTTTGTTTAGCTTCTTTTTTTTATCTCCACATTTTTTCCTTACTTTATCGATCCATGTATACATTCCTAAAATATTTTGCAAACCCAAAAAATTTCTCCATAATTTTGCACCTATTCCTCTTTCCTCTCTTTCATGAAATATATAGAAAAGCAATTGGTTTCCATATATAGTTGTGAATTAGCTCCTATGAAACTTGTTTACAGTATATATCATTACATATGCATTCGCTAATGCTACAATATTTTATACTTTAATTTTATTTTATAAGTCTAATTATATCTGTGAATACATGTATAATATTAAATTTATACTATGAACCAATTTCACCACAACCAACTGAAAAGAGTAGATTTGAAAAAGAAAAAAAAAAGGAACTATGTTCCTTACTTCTATACAGAATGTCAAAAGCAACAATACTATTGCATGCATCCCACCACCATTTATAGCATTTTTCTTAACGTACAAATTAATCTATCATTAATCAAATTTACAATTATAATATTACTTTGGGCACTTTATTTATTTATCTTTTCCAAAATTATTTGCACACTCCAAAAAATGAACAATTGATTTGAGTGCACATTCACAATAATATATGCATATTTTATCATATGTCATTACTTTATTCAAAAAGTGATTTTTTTTTTTTTAATGTGGTATTTCAACTATGCAAATAATATAGGGACCGTGTGAACCTTTTATGAGTTTCTAAATTTATCAATCACAACAAATTTAGTAGACTAGTTACCAAAATTATGGCGACCTAGTAAATAATTATAATTACAAAATTATTATTCTTCTTTCATTAGATAGTTGAAATGAGTTTTAAAATTTGATAATTTACACTACAAAAAAAACACTGTTTTGCGACGGAATTTGCGACAGAAAATCCGTCGCAAACAGTGTTTTGCGACGGATTCTGCGACGGACACGTATCCGTTCCTAAAACAGCCGTAGCTAATTTTTGCGACGGATTTTGCCGTCCGTCGCAAATTAGCGATGGATAAATCGTCGCAAAATTGGCGGGTCAGACCTGGCCGGGTCGCACAGAATTTGCGACGGACAATAGTCCGTCGCAAATCTTTCGGGTCAGACCCGATCGGGTCAACAACATTTGCGACGGCCACATTCCGTCGCAAATGTTTATATATATATATATATTTTTTTTTTCTGTTAGAATTTGCGACGGGCTGTTTTCCGTCGCAAAATTCAAAATTTGCGACGGAATTTGACCGTCGCAAATTACCGAGCCTATACAAAAAAAAGTGGCTTCCGTGGTTTGAGCCCGGGCACCCGGGGCGGGCGCGGACCACTGGGCCACCCGGCCCATTGCTTATTATATGTGGCCCACCTTCTATATTAGTCTTATTAGGCCTTGAACAATTAATCCAATTTTGCGCCCAAGGGGAATCGATCACGGGACCTCTTGTGCAAGAGGAGGGGGCGCGCGCCACTAGGGCACAAGCTACTTTCGTTCATTTTTATGCAATTAATTGTATATGTATTCAAATTAAGTCATTTTTTTATATAATTCATCAAATTAATTTCTTTTCATATCTAAGTTGTTTATTAAAATATTTTGCCCAACTATTTTTTTTTTGTAAAATTATTTATTTCGACAATGCATAATTTTATAATTCGTTCATTTGTACACAATTAATTGTATATGTATCCAAATTGACTCTTTTTTTTTTCCATAATTCACCAAATTAATTCATTTTCGTTTCTCACTTGTTTTTATAAATGTTGTGGCCATTTAATTTTTATTAGTTTGGTAAAATTATTTATTTCGACTCCTGCTTAAATTTATAATTCGTTCATTTGTATGCAATTAATTGTATATGTATCCAAATTGATTCATTTTTTTCCATAATTCACCAAATTAATTCATTTTCGTTTCTCACTTGTTTTTATAAATGTTGTGGCCATTTAATTTTTATTAGTTTGGTAAAATTATTTATTCCGACTCCCGCTTAAATTTATAATTCGTTCATTTGTATGCAATTAATTGTATATGTATCCAAATTGATTCATTTTTTTTCCATAATTCACCAAATTAATTCATTTTCATTTCTAACTTGTTATATATATAATAATTTAGTAATTCTAATCGTCGTCTTCTTCCTCGTCATCCTCATCATCATCTTCATCTTCATCCTCATCCTCATCCTCATCCTCATCCTCTTCTTCTTCTTCATCTACATCCTCCTCACCGCGCTCTTGTCCATCACCCTCATGATCACTTTCAATCATTACCATTTCTGGATTTGCAGCAAGTAAGTCGACAAAAATATTCACACCTGCTTGATCAACCTTTGTGTAGGATCAAGCGCTTGCCACTAGACTAAAAGCCCGGACTTGTAGTGAGGTGCTACTTTATTTCCTTTAACCCTATCTAGCTGCAGCGCCACGGGTCGAATAGCCTCCGCCGGACCTGGCGCACCGGGCCTTTATCCCGCCCGACTCGGCTGGAAGATGCTGGACTCCGCGCCCAACAACCCCCCCACCCCCCTGCATCTGCTAGCCCTCTTGGCCAACAAATGCCTTCCACTGGGATTCGAACCCGTGATCTGTGCTCTGATACCAATTGTAGGATCAAGCGCTTGCCACTAGACTAAAAGCCCGGACTTGTAGTGAGGTGTTACTTTATTTCCTTTAACCCTATCTAGCTGCAGCGCCACGGGTCGAATAGCCTCCGCCGGACTTGGCGCACCGGGCCTTTATCACGCCCGACTCGGCTGGGAGATGCTGGACTCCGCGCCCAACACTTTGTTTGAGCCTCTTGTATCTCTGTTCGAAATGGATCTGTTGGTTCTACACCGTCTTTGTTTGATGGATTAGAAACTTCAACCAATGATCTTGCCTTCACTTTGCAAACTGTCCTCAAGTTGGGCCTACTTGATCCGGAGTATTTGCAATAATATACCTGAGATGCTTGCGTTGCAAAAATATAGGGATCGTATGCCGCCGAAAACTTCTTTCCGGTGTTGATATCAACAATCTTGTAGTTTTTGTCGACTCTTGTTCCTTGGTTCCCTGGATCATACCATTCACACAAGAACAACACTATCGTCCTCTTCGGCCAACCCGGATATTCTATTTCAACTACTTCTTGCAGCACTCCATAGTAATCGATGGGTTCTTCGTTGTAGTTTGCACCGGTAACGCAAACACCACTGTTTGTAGTCGATTTCGTTGAAGCATACGCTTCAGTATGAAACTTGTATCCATTTGCGTAATATCCGTGGTATGATACCACACTACGTAGTGGTCTTTTGCTCAGAGCATCAAGATGTGAGTTGTTATTAAGTAGGCCACTTTGTCCCTGTAAATATTAAATTATCATGTATAAAAATAATAACATATTTGTTATAGGGTAAAAATCATATAATTATGTGATACTCACGTAACGTTGGAACCAAAACATAAAATCATTGCCGATGGATTTAAAAACTGTTGCATATGTGATGTCTGGTTCTACTTGACGCTTATACTCACAGAACATCCTTATATATCAGAAAAAATAAATTAATTACTTTTCAGGTATCAACAGTATACATATTGTAAAAAACTCAACTATAAAATTAAATTACTTACTCTATATACGGTTGGACTTCAGGACAATTCATCAAAATATATGAATGTATAGTTTCCTCTTCGATACTGCCCCTGAACGGTCGTTTGGTGCCCTTACCCATTGGTCGACCCGGATGTAAAAATACAGATAACATACCTTCAACATCACGAAGGGGATGGTCTACTCCACGACCATCGTAGTTGCGAGGCACATTTCTGATTCTGGTTTGAACTTGATCGCTGAAGTAGTAAGAACAAAATGCTCCAACCTCTTCAGTAAGGTATGCATTAACAATTGATGCTTCGATGTGGGCCGCATTTCCAATATTGAGCTTTAAGTTGTGCAAATACCTAAAACAAGAAGTGTTAGAAAATTTATTCAGTATTGATCTTAAAAATTGATCTAAAAAATGGTATAGAATTACCTCTCAAAAGGGTACATCCATCGATACTGTACGGGACCAGCAATTGAGGCTTCATATGCTAAGTGTACGGATAAGTGCTCCATCGAGTCAAAGAAGCTGGGTGGAAAAATCCGCTCAAGTTTGCATAGAATAACAGGGATCTCCTCATCCAAACGCCTCATGTCCTCAACTGTAATCGTTGATGCCGTTAAGTGTCTGAAAAAGAGACTTAATTCTGTGATGACACTCCATACATTCTTGGGAAGTGAGTACCGAAATGCAATAGGTAAGAGTCGTTGCATGAACACGTGACAATCATGAATCTTCATTCCAGACACCTTTCCGGTTTCCGTGTCAACTCTGTCTCCCAAATTCGACACATAATTGTCAGGGAAGCTCAACTCTTTCACCCACTTACACAATTTCTTCCTTTCTGCTTTACTAATTGTGTAAGAGGCCTGGGGATATGTTCTTGTCTGCTCATCCTTGTGTAGGGAAGCACGAGAACAGAAGAGCCTCAACTCATCTCTGGATTTTGAAGTGTCTTTGGTCTTCCCTTCAATATCCAGGACCGTATGAAACAAGTTGTCGAAAACATTCTTCTCTATATGCATCACATCCAAATTGTGTCGAATCAACAACTTGCTCCAATAAGGTAAGTCCCAAAAGATACTTCTCTTCTTCCAACCACCCTGGATGCGTTTATTGTGCTCCATTGCACCCGCCTCAGTTGTCTTCATCAAATCAGTGGCTGTAACCTCATACAACAACGAATCACCTGAAATAATTAATTTATATATGCTTAACTTATTTATATGAGACACATAGACATAAGTAGTGATTCAGTACCCAGACACATACCTGATCGAATCCGTGGTCTTGGGCGGCCTACTGCATTTTTACCCTTTAGAAAGTTTGTTTTGTTCCTCCGGAAGGGATGATCAGGAGGAAGAAACTTGCGATGGTTGTCAAACCATGACACATTTCTACTCAATGGAAGATAGAATGCATCAGAACCGTCCATGCAATATGGGCATGCTAGTTTTCCTGCTGTTGACCACCCAGACAACATAGAAAATGTTGGAAAATCACTAATGGTCCACAAAAGTGCAGCTCGCATCGTGAAGTTCTGCTTCCTATGAACGTCGTAGGCCTCCACCCCCGTAGACCACAAAGATTTCAACTCTTTAATCAATGGCTGGAGATATATATCCAATTTATGCTTGGGGTTGTGTGGTCCAGGCACCAAGATACAAAGAAATATATGTTGAGGCTTCATGCACAACCAAGGAGGTAGATTGTACGGGGTCAACAACACAGGCCATAATGAATACTTTTTTCCGTACATTCCAAATGGAGCAAAACCATCCGTGCACAAGCCTAACCTCACATTTCTCGTCTCGCTTGCAAAATCTGGAAACTTGCTATTAAGATGTTTCCATGCCTCCGAGTCTGCAGGATGCCGCATCTCTCCAGAATTCTCACCAGAACACTCCTCAGCATGCCATGTCAAGTCTTTAGCCGTGGCACTAGACTGATACAACCTCTCTAGACAAGGAGTGATGGGAAGGTAATACATTGCCTTATAAGCCTTCAACTGCACTTTCTTCTTACTTTTTGTACGAACAGATGGTTTGTACCGTGGGTGACCACACATCTTGCAATGATCCTCATCTCAAAACAACATGCAACCGTTTGTACACCAATCAATCTTCTCAAAAGGTAGACCCATATCCTTCAAGATCCTCTTGCTCTGATAGAAATTATCAGGCGCCGTGTTGTCTTCAGGTAGAGCTTGTTTGACCAATTTAGCAAATTGATTGAACACTTTTTGACCGACCTTGCCTTCAGCTTTGATGTTCAACATTTGAGCATTGAATGACAACTGCGTCTTAGTCTCACAACCGGGAAACAACTTTTGATCAACGATTTTAAGCATATCAAAAAACTTCTTTGACCGATGATTTGGTTCCTCCTCCATAGGTGTTTCATTGAATTGTGGTTGACCACCCAAAACAGATTCTGCAATCATCATCTGATATCTATCAGGTTCATCCTCTATTTGTGGTTCAAATTGAGTATACGGAACATAACTTGAACTACCAACATCGGAACTTCCACCACCGCTCTACCCAGTATACCAGTATTCTATAGTTTCGATGTCAACATTCCACCGTTGTTCACCGTGACTGGTCCAGTTGTAATAACAGGGAACAAAATAAAAAATTACAAGATGAGTTCTAACCTCATCAACACTCAAGAATCTCATATTTCTGCATCTTCTGTCTTTACACGGACACCTAATATTACCCATACAATCCATACTGCATGGATGTTGTAGTGCAAACTCAATAAACTCATCAATTTTATTGCAAAAGACAAAGTTAATGCCTCCTCCTATCATTCTAGGTATTGAGTACATCCAACCACGATCTAGAAATTGCATCTGTTACAGATTAAAAGTAAATATCACATGAGTTGTAAAAAATTGGGCAGAGTTTGCCTAAAAATAAGGATATACAAAATTTTCCTTCACAAAAATCAATCCAACACAACCATATATATCAATCATAGTAAACCAATCAAATAAACAAATATCACACAATTTATCTAATAGTGTACAGAAAAATTGAGCAGAGTTTCGACTAAAAAAAGGTATAAATATCACACAAACTAAAATTAACGTACCCATCAAATAAACATATATCATCAATCATACTAAAACCCATCAAATAAACATATATCATGCTCATTACCTAATAGTGTACTAAAAAATTAAAACAATAAAAATATGACATTTAAACGGTTAAAAATGTGAAAACGTACGGTGAAGTTGAAGGCAATGACAAATACGTACGGTGAGGTTGAAGGCAATGACAAATACACCAATTATACGTGAAGAACATATAAAAACCGCATCATTTCTTATTTTTTCGTGAGTGAAAGTGAAAGGGAAGGAAAAGGAAGTGGACTGTTATAAATCTGCGCAAATTTGCGACGGCCTTAATTTCCGTCGCAAATTGCATATTTTGCGACGACCCGGGTCAATTATTGGTCACCAACCCGCCTGACAAGATTCAACCGCTCAAATTTGCGACGGAAAAGTGGTCCGTCGCAAATTTGAATTTAAAAGTTGCGACGGAAAGCCGTCGCAAAATGTAACCCGGCCGAATTTGCAACGGAAATGTGGTCCTTAGCAAATATTTTGCTTAGAATTTACGACGGCGTCCGTCGCAAATGGGTTCAAAACGTCGGCGTTTTATGTCTCCGTCGCTAAAATCCGTTGCAAATTTGCGACGGGCTTCTCTTGCCGTCGCAAAATCGGTCAAAATTGACCAACTGACGGAATCCGTCGCAAAACTGTCAAAAGTCCGTCACAAATGACCTAATTTGCGACGGATATACGTCCGTCGCAAATTTCCCGTCGCTAAACACCGTCTTTTTTGTAGTGTTATTTTGAACACAAGACATCATGTTACATGTATCCATGTGGTTGTCACTTTATTAGTATTATGATATGATGGGATTGCACATATTTGGATCCACCGTGAGCATGATATTTGCACGTACAAGGGAGATGGTTAATTTCAGGAACGAATAATAGGAATTAATGAACTAAGAAAGAGTATTTTGTGAATCAATTTTAATATGAAATTTGTTTGTTTTAAATAGTGATTGTCCCATTAAATAATACTATTTTAAAAATAATATTATATTAGAAAACAATTAATATTATTTTGATTATACGACAAAATTAATTTACAAAAGAATTTTTTTAACTATTTTATTTATTAGAGTTTTTGCGTGATACATATATGATTAATATGGTAATTTTCGAGGTAGTAAATTTGTGTGCCAAACCAAAGAATGCCATCAAACATACCAATTGATTTGTGCGTAGATTTGATTATAAAATATTATAGTTTTGTCTCTGTTAATTAGTTAAATAAGTTAATCAAATATAGTACTTAAAATGGCTGAGCGCGTTAATTAGTGGTTTGTGTGATTTAGATTTTTGGGGAAATAGGTTGAATATGTTAATTTGGAGTTTTTGGTTTAATTATAAGAATTAAAATGGTTGAATCCTAATTTAATTGATTTAATCATTTATCGAGCTAAAAAATAAATAAAAGATATTGCATACATAAAGAAAAATAAAATGGATGAGTTATTTTGCAAAGTTGTATGGGGAGTGAGTAATGTCGGATGGCTATTGGAGATGCAGATCGAAGGTGGGGGTGGCATTATGGCTAATTGGATCTCTGATTTGTTTGGGAAGAACAATGAGTGTACATTTTAATATGGGTGGAGTAGCTTTCAATGGGAATCGAACCCAAGATTTTTGTTAGGGCGTGAACCTTTTTGGCTCTAATACCATGTAAGAATTTCATCTCATCTAAAAATTCAAACTTGTAGAAAGGTGTGAAATTAATTCATTTAATTATTTTCCTTATATTCCCCATCACTCATGGGTCAAACTCAACCTTTCCTTTTTTGAGAGGTCCAATGAGTAGACCATTTAATATGGGTGGAGTTGCTCCCTGCGAGAATCGAACCCAACATGGTATGTCAGAAAACACGATAAATCTATTTTACCTTTGCAGCTTAGTGCATCTGCTATCACATTCGCCTTACCAAGATGTTAATGAATGGTGCAATCATAATCCTTTACCAGCTCCAACCACATACGTTGTAGCATATTCAACTCTTTTTGCGTGAAGAAGTATTTCAGACTTTTATGGTCTATATAAATATTGTACCTCGCCCCATAAAGACAGTATCTCTAAATCTTCAAAGCATGGACCATTGCGGCAAGTTCCAAGTCGTGAGTGGGGTAATACAGTTCATGATTCTTGAGTTGCCTTGAGGCATAGGCAATCACCTTACCACGTTGCATCAAGACGCATCTTAGACCTTACTTCGATGCATCGTTGTATATGACAAAATCTTTAGACGTATCGCAAATTGTTAGAATAGGAGCCAAGATTAATCTCATCTGTAACTCCTGGAAGCTTTTCTCACACTTCTTCGTCCATTCAAACTTTTCTTCTTTCCTTGTCAAACAAGTCATAGGTGAGGAAATCTTCGAGAACCCTTTGATGAACCTTCTATAATAGTCGGCCAAGCCCAAAAAACTGTGGACATCATTAACATTAGTAGGCGTCTTCCATTCGCTAGTTGCTTCCACTATAGCCGGATCGACCTCTATTCCTTGAGCAGTGACCACATGTCGAAGGAACACAACTCGGTCTAGTCAAAACTTGCACTTCTTGAACTTCGCAAACAACTTCTCCTTGCAAAGTACCTCTAGTACTGTGTGTTCCTCATGTTGTTGGGTGTTCTTCGACGAGTGTATTAGCATGTCATCGATATACACAATTAAAAACTGATCCAAGAATGGGTGGAATACTCGGTTCATCAGATCCTTAAATACTGCAGGAGCATTGCTTAGCCCAAAAGACATTACTATGAACTTGTAATGTCCATATCGAGTTCAAAAAGTCGTCTTTGGTATATCATTATCCATAACTTTTAACTGGTGATAACCAGGCCACAAATCTATCTTGGAAAAGATATTGGCTCCCTTCAACTGATCGAACAAATCTTTTATCCTCGACAAAGATACTTGTTCTTGATGGTCAGTCGATTTAGTTCTCTATAGTCGATGCACATTCTCATAGTCTCATCCTTCTTCTTAAAAAATAAGACAGGTGCACCCCAATGCGAGATACTAAGTCGAATGAATTTCTTATCCAACAATTATTGTAGTTGTACCTCTAGTTCCTCCAACTCCTTTGATGTCATTCGATCGATATTGTGGGTTGAATATGGGTGTTGATCCCGACAATAAGTCTTTCACTTGTCTTTCAGGTGGTATTCTAGGCAAATCCTCCAGGAAAACATCTAGATAATCTTACACTACCGGGACACCTTCAATCTTCACATCATGAGTTGATGTACCAGTCACGTGGACAAAATACCCTTGACATATGTCATTCCGCAACATCTTCATGGCCTTCATAGCAATTATAATGAGGTTTTTAGTATCTTTCCTAGACCCAAAGTAAACCAATTTCTTTCCGCTCGACAACTTTAGCACTACTTCCTTTTTACGACAATCAATACTAGCTTGATACTTAGACAACCAATCCATTCCAAAAATTACATCAAAGTGTTCCATCTCTATGACGTATAAATTAGCCTCTAGGTTTCTACCACGAATGTCTAAGTTCACATCTTTAGCTACCATATCTGTAACTATCGATTTACAAAAAGGATTATTGAAATCAAGTGCTTCAACGGTGGTGGTTTCCTTGCAAATAACTTTAGCACAAAACTTTGTGGACATAAAAGAATGTGTTGCACCCGTATCAAATAAAGCTACTACTTGTAATTTTTTAATGTTAACATACCTATCAGGGTATCAGGACGTTGATGCTCTTCATCCTCTTATCTAATCATAGAGTAAACCTATGCATTGCCTTTAGGTGCGGGATTCGGCCCCCCAGAGCTAGGACAAAAGTATTGGATTTTAGAGGCACGTAAACACGTAATACATGCGCAGCGGAATAATCGTTCACCAACAACAAACAGTTAATTGCATAATTAAATACGAGAAAACTTAAACAAGAATTCTTACAACGTTTCGTGCATGGAATACTCTATCATGGTATCCACGCAACATCTATTCACCAACCCGTATCGATTTGCTAGCATTGAATCTCGAGACGAACTTGCTAGGAAAATTCGAGCTAGAGATTTTATGGAGAAATTATATTTCTTATGTGTCTTTCGGAATTCCCATAGGGCTCATATTTATGGGGATTATCTTGGCTTAATTCTTAAGCAAGATAACAGGTCTAGTCCATAATTATAATCTCTACGATATTTCTCTATAGATATTTTCCTACGAATAATATCTTGACCATATTATTCTTGTATAATAATATTCCAAATATTATTATTGGGATTTCATGTTTAATTAAATCTAATTTAATTAAATATTAATAATAATTAATTCTATATATAATAATTATTATATTCTCCATAAATTAAATATTATATCTAATATAATACTTAATCAACCAACTATAATTGGTGAACTGTCATTGCTTGTTGTGTGACCCATAGGCCCTCATATATCGAGCGATTAGTCAAACTAACGGCTTTAATTGAACTCTAGACAAAAAATCAGACATTCTCAATATACGAGGTACGTTGCGAGAAAATCTGCAACTACCTATAATATTGTAGGCTATTGTGATATTTTTCTTTCATTCACGAATACTCGATTAAGCCTTTAACATGATGAAGTGTCTATTCAAATAACTTAATTATATTATCTCGAATCACTAATTGATCACTCTTGTAGACATATCCTGACTGCAATTTGTAATCATCATAGTTGGATTGAAAACTTGCATCAACATAGCCCATATCGACTAGATCTGACTGTCTACCGTAGACGAGAAAGTGTTCTTTGGTACGCCTGATGTATTCCAGAATATTCTTGACAGCAATCCAGTGAGGTTCACCTGGATTCTGCTAGTATCTACCAGTGGAACTGACAACGTAGACCACATCTGGCCTGGTGCAAGTCATGGTGTACATGATGAACCCAATTGCAGATGCATATGGTACATCCTTCATGTGCTCGATATCAGCTTCACTAGAAGGACAATCCTTCTTCGACAACTTTATCCCATGATTTTCTGGTAGAGGCCCTCTCTTAGAGTTCTCCATCGCAAAACGCTTCAACACCTTATCTATGTAGGTGGATTGTGACAACCCTAGCATCTTTTTGGATCTATCCCTATGGATCTTGATCCCTAAGATGTAGTATGCCTCGCCAAGATCCTTCATGTGGAAAGGTCTTTGATAACCAATCTTTCACGCACTGCATCGGCGGGATGCTATTTCCTATAATCAATATGTCATCGACATACTCGACTATAAAGACAATACTCTTCCCGCTGCATTTACAATAAATGCAAGGATCTTCTGAGTTTCTTATGAAGTTAAAAGATTTGAAAGCTTCATTAAATCGAATATTCCAACTCCTAGAAGCTTGCTTCAATCCATAGATGGATCGTTTGAGCTTGCACACAAGATTATACTTTGGCTTAAATATAAAACCCTCTGATTGAGTCATAAACACGTCCTTATCTATGTTTCTATTGAGGAAGGATGTTTTGACGTCCATCTGCCAAATCTCATAATCGTAGTGTGCCGCTATCGCAAGTAAAATATGAATGGACTTGATCTTAGCAATTGGCGAGAAGGTCTCATCATAGTCAATGCTTTCGCATTGACTATACCCTTTCACCACCAACCTAGCCTTGTATGTTTTTACTTTGCCATTTGCATCGTTCTTATGCTTGAAGACCCACTTGCAACCTATGGGTTTTACCCCCTTTGGCAATTCAACCAAGTCCCAAACTTGATTGATGTACATCGAGTCCATCTCGGATTTCATGGCTTCATGCCACTTTTCTGAGTCAACATCCAATGTTGCCTCAGTGTAAGTTATAGATCCGTCTTTATCCGAAATCTCCATGTCTTCATGTTCCTCCACAAGAAAACCATAATTTCTATTGGGTGAATTACGAATCCTAGTCGACTTACGGAGTTGTAGTTGTGCGGGCTGTACATTCTGATCGTGAAATTTTTATGGTGCAGTGACTTCATCATTGACCGGAGAGTCCTCAAGAGCGATATTTTCAGATGCCTCTTGGGCGGGAATTTAAACTATGATGTTCTCATTTAGCCTACTTGGAGGTTGTTGTGAATGCAATGCAACTCCAATTACACTTCCACTGGCTGAAAGAGGACCAGCTAGTGATAAACTTCCACCATGAGAGTCGTTGAATGCTCCCACTGGCTCTTTGTCATGTTGCTTTGATAAATTATCAGTCTCTATGTTAATTCGTGGTTCTTGAATCTCTTCAAGTTTTATCCTCTTACGACTTTGTTCCTTAAAGACGTACTCATCTTCTAGGAACTTAGCTTGCCTAGAAATAATCACCGTTTGTTTCTCAGGTAGATAGAAATAATATCCTCTAGTCTCCTTAGGATATCCCATGAAATAACCCTTTTCACCTTTGGATTCCAACTTATCAGTCAGTATTTTCTTCACAACTGCGGGGTAACCCCACGTTCTAATGTGCAGAAAAGATGGCTTCTTGCCATGCCATAACTCGTATGGTGTTTGCTCAACTGATTTGGATGGGATCCTATTCATAATGTGGATTGAGATTTGTAATGCGTATCCCTATAAGAATATTGGAAGAGAGATAAAGCTCATCATGGACCTCACCATGTCTAACAAGGTTCAGTTTCTCCTTTCAGAAATACCGTTCATCTGAGGTGTTCTAGGAGGAGTCCATTGTGACTGGATTCCATGAAGCTTCAAGTAATCGGTGAACTCATGGCTAAGGTACTCACCTTCTCGATCCGATCGAAGAGTCTTGATACTCTTACCAAGATGCTTCTCTACTATAGCTTTGTACTTCTTAAAAAGGATTCAGACTTGTGCTTCATAAGATACACGTATCCAAATCTAGAGTAATCATCAGTGAAGGTGATGATGTAGCCAAAGTGGCCCCTAGCTAGAGTGGGCAATATTCCACAAACATCACTATGAACCAACACTAGAACTTCTTTGGCACGTACCCCTTTCCCGGAAAAGGGGTTTGTTGATCATCTTGCCCATGAGACAAGATTCGTAATCACCATAAGACTCTAAGTCAAATGAGATCAAGTAGTCTAACTTTCTTGACCTTGCGATTCTTTTCTCGTTCGCATGATCAAGTCTACAATGCCACAAGTAAGTTGGGTTTCATGATTACTAAGCTTGAGTCTTTTATTTTGTTCATTAAGAACTTTATCTCCACAATGCAACAAGTATAAACCATTCACAAGAGGAGCATTTCCATGAACATCACCATTAAGCGAAAAATAACAAGTATTAATTGCAAAACTGAAGGAAAACCCCTCAATGTCTAACATGGGAACGGAAATAATATTACGAGTAATAAATGGAACGAAATAACAATTATTCAAGTCAAGTCATAAACCAGAAGGTAAGTCTAAAACATAAGTCCCTACATGTTCAACAACAACTCTTGCTCCATTCCCAACATGGAGGGCGACTTCACCCAACCTAACTACTCTGTTGTCCTTGAGCCCCTGCACATTCGTACAAATGTGTGAGCCACAAACGGTATCTAATACCCAGCAGTTAGAATCATTTGTGGACATATTTATCTCAATAACATACATGTTCCAGTAGCTGAAGCACCTTGTGCTTTCTTTTCAGCTGCTAGAACCTTATAGTCCTTCTTCCAATGCCCCTTCTGCTTATAGTGGAGGCATACATCCTTATTAACCCACTCCTTCTTTTGAATCCCACATTTGGGCTTGAGGAAATTAGGCTTAAAGCCTTTCTTAGCCTTGCTTCTTCTTGCCTTTAGGGGCAGAAGAAGTAGAAGAACCCACCATGACTACGAGTTTTTCCTTAGTAGTGGAAGACTCAAAAGTCTTGAGCATGTTATGAAGCTCAGGCATGGTCGATAAAGTTTACTACGAAACTCGTGTATGAATCGGGTAGCAACTAAAGAATAACATAAACAGCAACAATGGTCTGCAACTCAATGCCCAAACAACCAAGTTTCTCGATTATCCCTATCATCTTCAATACATGAGGGGAGACCTTCCCTCCTTCAGACATCCGACATCTAAACAGATCTCTCATCACTTCATAAATCTCAGAACGAGACTCAGAATCAAAGAGATCCTTAATATGTCTAAGCATCACATAGGGAGGCATCCTCTCGTGTTGCCTTTGCAACTCGGGAGTCATACCGAGCAACATAACACACTGAGCCTGGGAAGCATCATCTTGATGCTTCTTTTGAGCTTCAGCATCAAACGCTTCGGCTACTTCAGAACCAACCTCAGGGGTGAGTAGGGATTGGCGTGTCCAACACGTACTCAATCTTTTCTTGCTTAAGCACCAAACACACATTTCGATCCCAGTCCAGAAAATTTAGCCCAACCAATTTGTTTGTTTCCAAAACACTTATCAACGACAAGTTATTCATTTTAACAATCCTAGAAAATAAAATAAAATAGGAATTAAACACGTAATTCCTATGATCAATATTCCGCAATCAAAATAAACATGATTTTTTATTTATTTTGTCTCCATTATTTTCACATACCCAGCGACCTCATCGGAAGAGTATGAATTTTATATCCAATATAAATCATAATGGACTAGGATCCACATTCCTACTATTACAATATCTATTGAGGCTGAATATTGTAACAACAGAACTGGTAGGTCTCTAAACCACTTGCCTCACGTAATTCCTAGTTGATTGAACATATTTCAATCGGATATCACCTAATTCTCATTTCCCTGCTGGGGCTGGCAAAATAGAATTAAGTTGGTTTACAACCATAAAGTGGCAACAACACGTATCCCTATAAAAGTCCCGTTTACATTTCCACTAAGTGTTTTATGGATCTTTTTAGTGTTTTGGCATCATCAAAAATGGGGAAATTGTTGGGACAATGTCAGTTTTGAGTTGATCTCAAATACCCTGAAAAGATGAGTTTGCCTAAGTGTTGTATTAGCCAGGTTGGCCTTGATAGACCTAGTATAGGCTAGAATATTTTATATTCACAGGTACACAATGAGAGGAGTACTCATTGTTGGCATTCAAGGCTGAAGCCTGAAGACACAAGAGCACCATCACTGAAACTTATGCTAGTCTTTCTAAGCTGGCTGACTAAGTATCAGGATAAAGAACATGATCCTGAGATCATTGTTTACTCAGCCCTGAAGGAGTCAGGATGACACTGAGAACTTATGCTAGTCAAAATTTTAACTCCTCTATTTCAAGTCTGAAGGCTATTAGTTTTTATATTATAAAACTCTTATAAAAAATAGCTAATGAGTGTTTTTCGAAAATTAAATCTTTCTTACACTATTTCGAAGAGATTTTGGTATGGCAAGCATTTAATGCGCGTTGTACAAGTCAGGTTCACTTTTACAGTTACCTATCTCACGCGCCTTAAAACCCGGATGATGTGACCTTCCGGCTACCAACTTTTTCAATCTAAACCTTCCATTTTAGGCGGTTCTTTTCTAACCGTCAAGATCTCTTAAAAACTTCCCACTAACCCCTTGGACTATCCACGATCTCAAACCAAATTAATCTCAGACGTTAATCTCTCCTCTCAATCTCACCGTTCATTACTCATATAAAACCCCCAAATTTACGCTTGTAAACCTTTTTCAAAATCACTCACAAGCAAACACTTACTCTCTATTCAAAACACTCTCTGCAATTCTATCTCTACTACCTTTCCAAATCCTATTCGAAAAATGGCCAAAATTAACCTAGGGTTTTTTAACAACAAAGATAACTTCTGGTATGAACCCATAGTGGTTTTTGATAATCCAAAAATTGAATCAAGACCAGAGTTCTCTCACATTAAATAAGCTTTGGAGATGGTCAAAGCTGCGGGGTTGGAGAAATTTTTATCAGTTCATCCTGAGTACTGCTACGATAGACAGGTTCTTGAGTTCTACAACATTTCCAACTCTGACTCAAGAATCAAGTCTTGTCTATTTCTCCAAAAGAAGAAAAAGGTGATACGAGACGATATGGAGGTTGTTGAACACCAGAAAATCAGAAAGGAGATTAGAATCAGTGGTGATGATTTGAAGTAGCTATTTGATCTCCCCTCTGAAGGTCCAAACCCAGATACCTGTATTACTGACAAAGAGGAGGACTGAGTGTACACTATTATGTAAAAGAAGGTGAAATACAGTCCCACGATGAACAAAAGTTTACTACTTCCCGTATACAATGTCCTGTGTGAGATTGTTGGGAAATGTATACTGGGAAATCAGGGAAGCACTGAACAAGTAAGCAAGCCCAAGCTTAGATTGATGAGGGCAATAGTTGAAAGCAAAGAGAAGAGCTTCAACTGGCAGATGTTCTTCTTGAGATCATTGAACAAAGAACACTCAAAATTCCAGGCTGACAAAACTCCCCAGTTGTCAAGTAAGTTAAATTTTGCCACTAAAATCTCTTACTTGATAGAGAATGTGGATGTGGGAGTAGACTGGTTAAAGGAGAGGAAGTGGAGTAATCTGAAGGCCCTGTTCAAGTCTGGAAAGGCCTTAGAAACAAGAATGGTAAAGGCAGCTGTAGAGAGCCCTGAAGCGGCAGAAGAGGAGGAGCAAGTTGGGTATGCTGAGGGAAAGAAGACCAAACTTAAGAGGAGATTGGTCAAGTTAAGTGATAAGATGGCACTGCACAAGGAGGAGAAAGCACAAAAAGCTTCAAAGAAGGAAAAGTAAAGGTCTTCTGAGGCCGTGAAGGAGAATGCACCCAAGAAAGTCAGAGTCACAAACTCCACTGATGAGTCATCATCAGGTCACCCTGACTCTTCTCCCAATATAATCTCAACTGAGTCTGACTCAGATGTACCTGCACCTACCCCCATCAAACCAAAAACCAAGCCCAGAACGCCCATGAAAACTAAGAAAATATCCAAAATATAAAAAACCCCCCACTGAAGGCTCTCAACAGCCTGAAAGTGGATCCCAAAACACCACCCCATCTGAGGCATCTGCTGAGGCAACCTCAACCCCTTCTGAACCCATCCCCTCAACCCCCATTGAACAAAATCCAACCTCTCCTGAAACTCAAACCCAACCCTCATCTGAACCAAACCCGCCTGAAACTCATCCAACTCATTTAGAGTCCATCCCAGAGGAACCCTCTGATCTCAGATCCCCTACCCCTTCCCTCCCATCCCTTCCCTCCCATCAGACGATGAAGAAGAATACTCATTCTTAGACACTCTTAAGGATGAGGTGGCCTACTCTTTGGAGTCGAAGTACCCCGAGCTTTATGGCTATCCCACCCTTAAAGAAATGTTCATGAGACCGAGACTCCTTGTCCAGCTCAAAGATAGAAGATTGGGTGAGATTTTAATGGCTGTCAGAGTCAGCAGCTCTGATGAATGGAAGAAAGAGGAGATAGAGGTGATGACATTTGCCGGTATGACCAAAACCAGACTTCTCTGTGATGAGAAGATATTTGAGAGTCTGGTTATGAAAAAACTAGCAGAGGCAAGGAAGGGTGATGATCAAGAGACAGCTGAAGTTAAAGCTGAGAAGGAGAAAGGAGAAGAAGGAGTACAAAAATTGGAAGAAGGAGAAGGTACTTCACCTAGGCAAGGTGATGGTGAAGTAGCCGAGGATGTATCTGTGGCAAGAGATACTGAGGCTCAAAATTTGCCAAAGAAAAGCTCAGTAGAGGTGTCTACTGAAGCTATCCCACAACAGCCCTCAGTGGTGACTAAGGAGTCAGCTGAGGTGTCTGGAATAGAAGGAGTTGAAAAAGAGATTAAAAAACCTGAGGGAGGAGAAAAAGATGTGGAAATTACTGCAGTAGTAAGTGGTGAAATTAGAGCAATTATTCCTGTAAAGGATGATTTGGCTGAAAAAATAATAGTTGAAAATAAAGAAGAGGCTGAGAAGAGTGAGAAGAGAGAGGAGGAGGGAGTAGCAATGGAATTAGATGTGACAGGAGACTTAGGATGTGAGATTGAGGGGGAAGGAACTAACACTGTGTGTAATGCAGGTGTTCAAACTGATGAAGTTCCCCCAATCCAAGTCAACCTAACTCCTCTGAGGGATGCTGTTCAATCACTCCAAGAGGAAAGCATGCCTTCTCTCCAAGCACAACTGAGGGATGTCCAGGAGATAGTGCAAGAAGAAGTGGATGAGATGGTCATCCTCTCAGACCATGTTGATGAAATCATGGAATCCACCACAACATCACTAAAAAATCTTACTCTTAAAGTTGAAGATTCTCAGAAGATGGTGATTGATGTTGTTGAAGGACAAAGCATGCTTGTTGTTAGGATAAAAATTGTTAGTTTTGATGAGTTAAAACAAACCAGAAGATGTAATAGGACCATCTGGACCTGTTAGCCAGATGATGATCTAGATTAGGACTTAGTCTAGGGGGAACTGCCAGACCAGAAGACTTCACCAGAAGAGTCACCAGAAGACCCCACCAGAGGACTTCACCAGAGGACTCCACCTGAAGACTTCACCAGATGAGATCCGACCAGAGGCAGAGGACCTTCCCCAGACCAGACGAGTCCGGACCAGACGAGTCTGGTGGAACAAAAGATACTCAGTTTGATCTCCTTATTCTACTGAGTATTCTTGTTGTTCACCAGATAAGGACCAGAAGACACCGAGGTTGCCTGGTGTCTGGTCCTGCCTTCTCTGGAGAGTATCAGAGTTAGGCAGAGGAAGCTATTGACCGTTGGTGATTCAAATCAAGTCAACAAGATCAGGATTGGAAAGTATTTGAAGATAATCAATCCAAGGATCCCACCAACCCAATCAATCAATTAGGGAATTGATTGATTGAGGCTTCCTTATATAGAGGATCTGATTGGATTAGCCCTCCAACGGCTAGCCCTAATCCCCTCTATATATACAAGAGTGCAGTTCAAGAAAAAGCTCTAGAGACTCTACACGCGCACATAGCATACCAAGCTTTTTGATCACTACGCATTTGCACTCACTCTGTTCTTAATTACTCATCCAACTCGTAAGGAGTTTATATACTCAACCTGTTCATCTTGTTAGACAAGGTTGGAGTAAGTTTGTCTTTAGATCGAAGTTAGATCTAAAGAGATTGTAAGAAGGTGCTGGTACTTCGGAAATTCCAGTAAGTAGTGAGTTTGTTGGTTGGATAGTGAGACCCCTTTGATCAAGGGAGAGTGGACGTAGGATATTCAGATCCGAACCACTATAAATACGGTGTTATTTATTGCTTTCTTTAATACATGTTGTTTATTATTTGTGCTCTTAGAAAAGATTTTCGCTAAAGACATTTTGGCTTTAAAGGCTTCCGCAATTAATCTATCTAGTGGGACCAACAAGTGGTATCAGAGCACAGGTCACGGGTTCGAGTCCCCCATGGCGTAAATAGTGGTATTTTTGGCGAAAAGTCAGGATACTGCTAGGGGGGGGGGGGGGGATTGTTGGGAAATATCCTAGCAGTCTCCTGCCTTCCAGGCTTAAGCGCTCAAGTCCTGCCCGCTCGCTCGATTAAAGTCATAGTTGAGTGCCGCCCGTGGCGCTGCAGCTAGATATGGGTTAAAGAAAATAAAGTAGCACCTCACTACAAGTCCGGGCTTTTAGTCTAGTGGCAAGCGTTTGATCCTACAAGTGGTATCAGAGATGGTGGTTGACTTCTACACCACCAAGAACTCGTCTGCACTTGCTATTTTGGAACTATTGAGGAGATCCGGAGTTGAGAAGTTGATCTCCACCATTCCCAGAGATTTTCGTACCCTTGACGGTTATGCGGCCCAGTTTTTGGTTCGCATGAAGATCAATGAAGACCATATTTCTTCAAAGATTGACAGGGAAGATTTGGTGTTTTCCAAGCATGATTTCTGTGCCCTGTTTGGAAACATTTCGGCGGAAGGAGTGGATCCTTTAACCTACAAGGAGGATGATATTGTGGGTTCCTTCAAACTGTTCGCTCGTTCCTCTTGCCAGAATATCACGAAGGGATTTCTAGATAAGCATCTGAGGCAAAAGTACAAGGTACTTTTTGACATAGTTGTTAAGGTGTTGATGTGTGAAAATCACAGCACAGATGCGATCTTTAATGGAAGAATGTGTGTGATGAGAGCCTTGTATGACGGCGTCCAATGCAATTGGGCAGAATTCTTTTGGGGCGTCTTGAGGAAGAATAAGGCGAAGGTTAACAAGGAAGCTTGTCCTTCCATTCCAGGGGAGATGCAGTTTTATTTCACTGCTAATGTTTCGTTGGGTACGAAACTTACCTTGATTTTGGACTCCCTGCTTCCAGAGAAGAGATGGAAGGAGACTTGGTGCAAAGGTTTTCACAAGTCTAAGGTGCTATTCTCAAAGGATGGTCCCCTTCATGGCCATCCTGATTCTGATGGAGAAGAAGCCATCCCTGCCCCTCCTCTTCAGGCAGTACCCTCACCTGCAAAGGGGCAGAAGCAGCAGCCAAGGCAGAAGGCCCAGAAGAAAGCTGCTGGTGCAACTGGTTCCTCAACTATTGCCTTTTCTGGTTCCTCGGAGGAGGACCAGATTCCCCTTCTTAACATTCTTAAGAAGAAGGGTGGTGATGATGATGAAGCTGTTAAGGCTGGGGCAGCCAAGCGGAAGAGGCCGGTGGAGGCCAAGAAGAAATCTGCCAAGAAGCCAAGGACTGGCAGAAGAGCTCCGAAGAAAACCCTTCTGGTGGATGAGCCATCAGAGGAAGAAGAGGAAGAGGAGGTTGAACCTCTTAAGAGGAAGCCCAGGGCCAAGAGGGCAATTCTACAGGATCCTGACTCTGGATCTGATCTTGGTGAGGCCCTGGAGAGAGCTATTAATGATGCTTCCCAGATTATGGAGGTTTCTCCAGAGCTTGTTGTGCCTGCTGGTGTTGACCCAGCAGAGGTAAACCCTTTCTTACCCTCCTCTACTTCCATTGATCTTGTCTCCCCCTCTACCTCCCCACCAGATAATCAAACACATCCCATCTCATCTGCTCCTGGTGTTCCTTCATTCTCACCAGAGCAGACTCTCCCAGACACACCTACATTCTCTACCTCAACCATTCCTCAAACACCCTCTTCCCCATCTTCCCATATACCTCTAAACACAAACCCCTCTCCCCCACCTTCTGTACCAGAGGTACCCTCAACCTCTTCTGGTGTAGAAATCCCCCCTCCAAACACTTCCACCTCCCAGATACCTCCTACACCTTCTGTACCAGATGTTCCATCATCTTCTGGTGCAGAGCAACCCATTCATACACCCTCTACTTCACAAAATCCTAACCCTCCCCAAACCCATACAGACCAGGACCCAACCATTTCTATGGCTCTGGGATTCGTTGGCCCTCCCCCTTCTCCTACCTGTTTAACCAGCGATGATAGTGAAGATGAGGAAGCTTCACTTGAGCCTGCTGACTTAGCACCTTCCTCCTCTGCCTCTGGGCCCAAACCCTTCACTTTCTCATCTGCAGAAATGGGTCCCATTAGGCAGAGTATGAGTGTAAGTGCTCAGCTCTGGCTAAGAGAGCATTTCCCAGTTCTTCTGGAGCACTTACCACTTCTGGCAGACCTTACTGATGCCAAGGTCTGGAGCAAGGCCAGACTTGAAGATGTGGAGGACCTATTGATGTTGCTTGAGGAAATGGGTCCCTCCAACTTCACTGCTTGGGAGATTGAGCTAAAGCAGAGAATGAATATTCAGAACCCAGCAGAGCTGGAGACTCCTGGTGCTGCTAAAGTCTTGATTCGCACCCTGCTCATCCAGAGAGGAGTAATGCTCACTCCAGAGGGCCCCACTTACAAGTTTGGTCCTCATTTTGTCTTTCCTCCAGAGCTATATTCAGATGAGGAAGACTTTGAGATGTCTCCTGCTGTGCTCCAGAAGATGAAAGCTTTCTTCAATGAGCAAATCATGCAGATTGGGCGATTTTCAAAAGCTATTCAACATATGGCCCCTGCTATGATAGAGCACCAGATCAAGCATGAGAGGAGAATCTTTCTGAAGCAGTTAAAGTCTTCTCTGGCAGAGGTAAAAGCTTCTTTTAAGGCTAATGGCTTGTTTGTCAAGCTGGATGTCATGCATAGCCAGAAGCAGCTACAGGAGCACGTGCTGGAGCAGTTGAGACCTGTCTCTGTGCTCAAAGTGGAGATGGCCAGCCAGATGATTCAAACTGCAAAGCTGAAAGACTCCCTCCAGGAGATGTTGGAGAAGCAAGAGAGACTTGTTGCAGAGTCTAAAGCTTACCTGGAGGAGGCCAAGCAGCTGCGTGATCTTCACTCTTCCTCCAACACTGCCTTGCCTGATCTTATAAGGCAGGTAGTGGAGCCCCTCCTTGATGAAGTTAAAAAGGGGGAAGAGAAGGCCAGAACTGATCTGGCGAAGACCACAAATGAAACTCTCTTCAGCCATGGAGCTCGTCTGGACCTGCTGGAGAATACATTGGCCCAGGCGGAGTTGCAGAAGAAGAAGAAGGAAGAGCTCAAATCCCTTTCCATGGCTAAGCAGCTTGCTGCAGAAGAGGAGTCCGAAGTAGAGCAGGATCCAATTTCCATCTCTGGACCTGCTAAGAGGAAGATAAGGAAAGTAAAGAAGAGCTTCCTTGAATCTGTGGTTGAAGAAGCAGAGAAGAGATTCAAGGAAGAGTCGCCTGAAGAGAGGCAAGCAAGGATAAGGAAAAACATAGATGAAGAGCAGAGGCTCCGATATGTTAGAAGGCAAAATAAGAAGAGCAGAGAAGCTGGTATCACTCCTGGTGCTAGTGGATCCAGCCAGAAGAGAAAAGGGCCTGCTGAAGTTATGAACATCCTCCCTCTCAGGACAGAAGGGTCCTTTGACTCAACTGTTCCTGTGCCTTTGATAGAAAAATGGAGAGAAGCCAAGACTCTCTGGTTCATTCAACATTACATCCAGAGACCTCCACCAGAGGATGATGCTCTCATCAACAGGACCTTCCATTCTTGGATGCAGGCATATGATGCAGATTTGTACAAGCAGTTGATGGATTCAACTATTGAATTCAACCTGGAAGTCACTGCTCCTGAGTTCCATTTTCTCAACACTCCAATGGCAGGAGACCAGGTTGATTGGGCTGAGCTGAAGAAATTGTACAAGACCAAGGTGTTGGCAAACTTCACCCCATCATCTTCTGCAGAGTTGAAGGCCATTCAAGACAGGTTTCTTGACTGGTTTCTGGTGCCCAAAGACAACAGAAGATATGCATAGAATAGGATCTGATCTTCAATGTAATCTGTATTCTTCTTTGTCCTTATTATTAATGAAAATCTCATATCTTCTCTGTTCTAAAGACAACCTCTTGTTGTCTTAATTGTTTGCCTGATAAGATCTATTCTAAGGTCTTATCCTTTATATGTTTTCCTGCTTAAAGTATTCTTTGTGATCAGTTCTGGTAGTGTTTTAACTCCATCAAAAAGGGGAAAATTGTTAGGATAAAAATTGTTAGTTTTGATGAGTTAAAACAAACCAGAAGATGTAATAGGACCATCTGGACCTGTTAGCCAGATGATGATCTAGATTAGGACTTAGTCTAGGGGGAACTGCCAGACCAGAAGACTTCACCAGAAGAGTCACCAGAAGACCCCACCAGAGGACTTCACCAGAGGACTCCACCAGAAGACTTCACCAGATGAGATCTGACCAGAGGCAGAGGACCTTCCCCAGACCAGACGAGTCCGGACCAGACGAGTCTGGTGGAACAAAAGATACTCAGTTTGATCTCCTTATTCTACTGAGTATTCTGGTTGTTCACCAGATAAGGACCAGAAGACACCGAGGTTGCCTGGTGTCTGGTCCTGCCTTCTCTGGAGAGTATCAGAGTTAGGCAGAGGAAGCTATTGACCATTGGTGATTCAAATCAAGTCAACAAGATCAGGATTGGAAAGTATTTGAAGATAATCAATCCAAGGATCCCACCAACCCAATCAATCAATTAGGGAATTGATTGATTGAGGCTTCCTTATATAGAGGATCTGATTGGATTAGCCCTCCAACGGCTAGCCCTAATCCCCTCTATATATACAAGAGTGCAGTTCAAGAAAAAGCTCTAGAGACTCTACACGCGCACATAGCATACCAAGCTTTTTTATCACTACGCATTTGCACTCACTCTGTTCTTAATTACTCATCCAACTCGTAAGGAGTTTATATACTCAACCTGTTCATCTTGTTAGACAAGGTTGGAGTAAGTTTGTCTTTAGATCGAAGTTAGATCTAAAGAGATTGTAAGAAGGTGCTGGTACTTTGGAAATTCCAGTAAGTAGTGAGTTTGTTGGTTGGATAGTGAGACCCCTTTGATCAAGGGAGAGTGGACGTAGGATATTCAGATCCGAACCACTATAAATACGGTGTTATTTATTGCTTTCTTTAATACCTGTTGTTTATTATTTGTGCTCTTAGAAAAGATTTTCGCTAAAGACATTTTGGCTTTAAAGGCTTCCGCAATTAATCTATCTAGTGGGACCAACACTTGTTATAGAAGCTTTGAAGAAGCTGGAGCAGAAGGAGAAAGAGGCCAGAACTCAATTTCTTAAAGACTCAGTGGAGAATTTCTCTATCAACCTAAAGTCCTCAGTATAGGCTTTCTCAGCGGACCTACTTGGGAAGGTTGAAAGGTTGTGGAATTCAAAGCTGATAGAATTTTAGGCCAAGCACGAAGAATTGGGAGCAAAGCTGGGAGAGGTCCTGAAGAAGGCGGCATAGGACTTTCCTACACAGGAGAAGACAAATGTGCTAATTAATGAGAAGTTAGCACAGTTTGTACAGTTTGGGCAAACAGCTGGAGCCACTCTGGAGAGGTTAGAGGATGAAGTGGACCACTGCTCCACTGAGCTAAAGGCCCTTGCCCATGATCAACTGAAGCTAAAAATCACAGTGGCTGAGTGCATGATTAATGCCAGAAAGGGGGAAAAGATGGTAAGTGCTAAAGAGATGAAGCAGGACCCCAAGAACAAGATGAAGATTATCCTCGAGACCCCCAATTTTGAAAAAGGCCAAAAAGTTAAGAATACGTTGAAAAGGGTATATGCTGAGGCTCAGAAGGCTGCTGAAGCCAAAAAAGGGAAGGAGACCCCATCTGAGAACATGTCAAAGTTCAAGGAAGATCACTTAAGGGAAAAGGAAGAAAGAGCAGCTCAGAAGGGGGAATCTGCCAAGAGGAAGACCACTGATGCTCTTTCAGCAGAGGTTACAAAGAAGACCAGAACCTCAAGGAGGTTAGCAGCCAAGTCCACTGGCTCAACTGAGTCAGTTGAGGTACTCCCCATTCTTAACCCTGAACCTCTTTCATTTGAACCTCCTAAATCTACCCCCACAAGAGTCACAGAGCTCACTGAGCTTATCAAAGAGGCTGGAGGGATGAATGAGAGAGCACAGAAGCTGGCTACTCAACAACAAGAAAGGAGGGATAAGGTAGTTGGAAAGATGGAGACCATAGCTGAGATGGCAGAGAGGAAGAGGAAGGAGAGGCTAACCACCTTTGATAAGACTACTTCCAAGAAATTCAGGAATAGTTATCAAAGGTGGGCTGCTAAGCTAAAGAAAGATAAAATCACTCCCTCAAAGGCCAAGTTTCCACACCATGATGTATGGGTACCTAAGAAGCTCAATGATGCATGGGAAACTGCTAAAAGGGAATTCGTGTATTCCTATTATGTCAGTGGAGAATTGGGAAGAGACAATGTGCAAGAAGTCTTCAACTCATGGATGTTTGAAGTCTACCCAAAACTCTTTCCTACCATCATGGAAGCCTGGAATGATAAGTTCCCTGATCTTGCCTTGAAGGCCCTTGAGCAAATTATCTACTGGCCGCCTCAAGATGCAACTGGAGCTGTTGATAGAGATCAAATCACAGAAGAATGGGTATCTTTGTGCGAGCAACTAGGTCTCAAGGGACACTCAAAAGAGGTCATGGAGAGGAAGAATGAGCTGAAGATCCAAGTCTTCAAACAATATGGACTGGAGCCCTTGTTTGAAACTATTTAAAGAGGTTAAGTGTTTTTGTTGGGCATTTGTTTATAAGTCCCATATGTTTTAAATCTGAACTTTTGATAGTAGAATTCATGTAATCTGTACTTCTCTACTTATCATGAAATGAACTCTACTGATGTTTTTTTTGCCCAAGATAATATCTCATTATCATTTAGGCTTATGTACTTGGATGTTTTTTACTTACAAAATCCTTGAACTTTTATGTCACCTGAAGAACCTCATCTGAATGAAGATATGTAATAAGATAGGTTCTGACATAATCAAAAAGGGAGAAATTGTTGGGAAATTGTATAGACTTAAGTTTTGATTAAGATGCCAAAATGTTCCTCCTAAGTTATTTGTAAGTAAAATATTCAGTAGAGTTAGTGTTTAGTTAAACAGTTCAATTGTTAGGGAACTGAAGTACAGTTAGTAATTTCTAGAGTGTATTGAAGAATGAAGTCTGCTGAAATCAAAGTCCGCTGAAAACGGAGTCCACTGAAGACAAGTGATCTGAGAAATAGTCTAACTCTTGAATGTTTTCTAAGTGCATTCTAACTAAGACTAAAACCATCAGGAGAGGACCAAGATCCACTGATGAGAACTAACAAAGCACATTCAATGCTAAACATATTAAAAGATGTAGTTAATCTGGTTGGAACAAGGCAAAACGAATTTCAGTGAAGCTTTCAATAAATGAAGGAATAAGAAGGTTCTCTCAGAGGAGTTCCACCTTAAAGTAAGACAAGAATCTGGGCAAGCAGACTGAAGGTCCAATGAGAAGATGACACGTCAGTGTACTTTACTGACAGCCGACCTGCCCCAGACTGACTAGTACCAAAAGTCTTTCCCTAGCAATCTACAGAAAGTTGGTGAATAGGCATGGTCTTTCAGCCGTTTCTTGACAAGACTTAAAGCTTTAAATAGAGCCGTTTGAGCCAATCAGATACAAGAAGACTTACTTGAGAAGATTCAAATCCAACGGGAATATTTTCAAGGAAGCCTATAAATGCAGAAGGACGTGCTCATCTCTATGCACGGGAAACTCACAAGATCAAAGCTATCTCTACATTCATAACTATCTAGAAGCACTCGAAATTACCATTGTTTCCCAAGTGTTTCACATTTGTAGAGAGCCTAACCAACCTTCTGTAACAAAGCTTAAAAGCAATATCCAAACCTTAGAAAGAGATAATACATCCTAAGCATTGAGCTACTTTGTAAGGATTATCTCACAACAGTTGGAATCAAACCCTACTCAAAACCCTACTCAGTCGTTAGTTTAAGATTTAGAGTTAAGTGGTGTTAGTAAGCTGATTGTTTGTATCAGTCTGAAAGCTGGTTTGTTTTGGGAACTAGGACCTGGAATTATCCTAGTGATCAATCATCCTAAGAGAGGATTAGTTGATCAGTGCACATTGGCACTATAACACAAGGAATTCCAAGTGAAACGAATTCTCCTGTTTGATCAGGACAGTGGACGTAGGAGATTCATCTCTGAACCACTTTATACCTTGTGTACTTACTTTCTACTATTTCATAAGTGTGTGTTTGCTCACTCAAAGTTTATCAAGTACAACGAGTTTTCGAAAGGGCTCACTAATCCACAGTTGAAAGCTAATATGATAGTAGTTCAACTGAAAGTCTTGAGCTTTCAGTGGAGGTATTATCTCAGTAAGCTTTCACTAGTAACTCTCAGCAGACTTAAAGTCCACTGACGAGTTACTCTCTGAAGTCACCTGATAAGAATTAAAAAAGTTTTAATTTGTAACCACAGGTGTATTCTCCCCCCATACACCTGTTTGCTCATTTCGGGACCAACAGACTAGGAGTAGGATCCAAGCATGCAAAAGGAATATCAGCGTTGGGACAAGACTGAACATGCATGAGGATAAATTTGAACTCCGTAAAGATAAGTCTGAACTGAAGAATGAGTTCTGACATTCTCACCAACCTGATGACGTGGACCAATCAGGTAAGGACACGCAGGTACGGACCCTGACACTAAGCTCTGCATTCCTGCACATCTTCAACAGACATGCATTTACCAAATCTATGCAAGGACGGCTGCTGCATGGGAAATACGTCCGCTAGAATATCCTACAAGCAAGGTGACTAGAAGGCTATCTCTCCAACGGATAGTTTTTCAAAACCATCTATAAATACAAAAGACCTTGCACCCAATCAAGGTTAAAAGAAATTTCGAAGCCAGAAATTACTCAAGACTCTTAGCTCTCAAAGCATTCAGCATTCAAAGAAGCACCTGAAAAACCTAGAATTTTCCAAGTCTTTCTTAAGTTTAGAGTCTATTATGTATTCCACTGAGTTTACTTTTCATATCTTAATCTTAGAGTGATAATCCAATTCTTAGCATAGGTTTGTGTTGTAAGGATTATTACACCTAGTTGGAATCCAAACTGAAACCAAAACCCTCAGTGTTAGGTTTGTTGGTGGAGGTTAGTTAGTGAGTTAGAAGGAAGAAGATCAATGAGTTGGTCTTGTGCGCCTTGGCACGTTAAAAATAAGCTAATCCTTTAGTAGATTCTCCTATTAAATCAGGACCGTGGACGTAGGAGCTTGAGTCTCTGAACCACGTTAAACTGGCCTGAGTTTTTTATTTTTTTAATATTGCTTTGTATTATTTATCATTGTCATTCATTGCATGCTTTGTCAGTGTTGAATCAATCAGCCTGACCTGAACTCATTGCACTGCCCTTCTAATCACGACTTTTTAAGAGGAAAATCAGTTTTCGGAAAGCAAACTAAAACAAGTCTTAAAACTTTCAGGGCTCACACATTTCACAAGAACATAAATAGATAGTTGGCCAACTGACTCACCTCAGTGCAGTTTGTAGGTTTATTATCTATTCAGTGTTCATCACTTAAACTCTGAGTTAATGGGACTCAGCTTTGAAAAGAAAGTTGAAAATTTGTATACGTGTATTCTCCCCGCCATACACGTATCACTGAGACTTGTACGGAACCAACAAAAAATAATAATTATTATATTCTCCATAAATTAAATATTATATCTAATGTTGCGAGGAATCTGCAACTACTTGTAATACTGTAGGCTACTGTGATATCTTTCTTTCATTTACGAATACTCGATTAAGTTTTGAACATGATGAAGTGTCTATTCAAATAACTTAATCATATTATCTTGAATCACTAATTGATCACTCGTGTTGCATTTGACCACAAAGTCCAATTCGACGTGCATCGGCCGATATCTTAGATCCAATTATGATGATGAGAAGACAAGTATTCTCTCTATATCCACATTGAGGAATGAATCATATTCTTGGCTCAACTACCACGCACAGGCACTTCGTGATGAACTCAATCCATGACACATTTACCATTGGAGGGTGCAAGCGTCGATCATGGTCAAAGCCCATCACTCCGCACATGTCATGCGTATTGACCTCAAGTCAGAGGAGTATCACATCGCTCCCACTAATCGAGATACCCGTAGACACATTATGTGGAATTACATCAAACGGTTTCTCGGATGGGTATACCAATACCCTCTAAGGTATGTGTGCATCCATTATGAGATACCTAGTATCTCGTAGTAAGTGAGATCTTACTACACTCTCTCATAGAGAATAATGCAGAAAGCACACCAATCTCAATTGCATCATCAATATCTCATTCTTGATGATCCTTGATTGGGACTATTTAAGAATCATATTTAAGTCATCTGAGTTCTTACTCACTCAATGACATTATTGATTCATGGGAACAGAGATATGAATAAATGCAAACAAGCAAACATAATATTCAGATAGTGTAATGCCATATAATTAATATCAAATCATTCAATAATATTAAACCATAAACTGAATATCATCTTAGTATTATGTCCTTCCAAGTGATTGTCTCTAGGACACTAACACTAACAAAAAGGGAGTCGTATGACCCGGCTATAAGCATCTGAAGCACTTGTCTTGACTTAAAATGCACTATTCTCAGTGATTTCTCCCATAACTTGCACAAAGAGGCTTAATCGGTTGGGTATTGACACTCGTGGATCCTTGAAAGTTTCTTGGAGGTGGGTTTCCTTGAGGGCGTGATGGAGTAGGATCACCCTGAAATTTTCCCTATTTATTCGGATTGTTGTTTTGGTTACGATCATTCCATCTCTTCTTGTCTAAGTTGTCTATCGGTTTCTGATGGACTATCTCAGTATGCTAGCTTGAAATAATTTCTCTAGTTCTCCTCACTAAATCATTGAAAGACATGTCCTCGAGACCCGCTAAGATACTGCGAATCTCGGGTCGTAGCCATTTCTTGAATTTCTGAACCTTCTTTCTTTTAGTATCCACCATGTTGTTAACAAAGTGTGTTATATTGCTGAATTGTCTCTCATAATCCTCCACGGTCAAATTCTCTTGCTTGAAGTTGAAGAATCGAGACTCCATCTACTCACGATAGATATCGGGGAAGAACCTTTCCATGAAAATTCCCTTGAAGCCATCCCAAGTTAAAGTGTTCTTTTCTACTTCAGTTCTTGACCGCCAATACCCATCCCACCAATGATCAGCATCTTCTACAAGTTGAAATTTAGCACAAGATACATGTTGATGAGTCGTGCACCTAACGAGATAGAAAATGCATTCCAAAGCTCAAAACCGTTCTTTAACTCTATCAGGCACATCACGTTTGTTAAAAGTAATTGTTCGACAATGTTCACATTGTTCTGAAATTTATGTGCCTCTTGGGGTGCCTGGTTGTTGGGAAATTGTATAGACTTAAGTTTTGATTAAGATGCCAAAATGTTCCTTCTAAGTTGTTTGTAAGTAAAATATTCAGTAGAGTTAGATTTTAGTTAAACAGTTCTAAATGTTAAGAACTGGAGTGCAGTTAGAAATTTCTTGAGTGTATTGAAGAACAAAGTCCGCTGAAGACAAGGTCTGCTGAAGACGAAGTCCGCTGAAGACAAGTGATCTGAGAATGTAGTCTAAGTCTTAAATGTTTTCTAAGTACATTCTCACTAAGACTAAAACCATCAGGAGAGGACCAAGGTCTACTGATGAGAACTAACAAAGCTCATTAAATGCTAAACACATTAAAAGCTGTTAGTTAATCTGGTTGGAACAAGGCAAAACGAATTTAAGTGAAGCTTACAATAAATGAAGGAATAAGAAGGTTCTGTCAGAGGAGTTCCACCTTAAAGCAAGACAAGAGTCTGGGCAAGCAGACTGAAGGTCCAATGAGAAGATGACACGTCAGTGTACTTTACTGACATCCAACCTGCCCCAGACTGACAAGTACCAAAAGTCTTTCCCTAGCAATCTACAGAAAGTTAGGTGAACAAGCACGACCTTTCAGCCGTTTTTTGACAAGACTTAAAGCTTCATATAGAGTCGTTTGAACCAATCAGATACAAGAAGACTTACTTGAGAAGATTCAAATCCAACGGGAAGATTTTCAAGGAAGTCTATAAATACAGAAGGACGTGCTCATTTCTATGCACGGGAAACTCATAAGATCAAAGCCATCTCTACATTCATAACCTTCAAGAAGCACTCGAAATTACCTTTGTTTCCCAAGTGTTTCAATTCAGTAGAGAGCTTAACAAACCTTCTGTAACCAAGCTTAAAAGCTATATCCAAACCTTAGAAAGAGATAATCCATCCTAAGCCTTGAGCTACACTGTAAGGATTATCTCACAACAGTTGGAACCAAAACCCTACTCAAAACCCTACTCCGTTGTTAGGTTGAGAGTTAGAGTTAAGTGGTGTTAGTAAGCTGATTATTTGTATCAGTCTGAAAACTGGTTTGTTTTAGGAACTAGGACCTGGAATTATCCTAGTGATCAATCATCCTAAGAGAGGATTATTTGATCAGTGCCCCTTGGCACTATAACACAAGGAATTCCAAGTGAAAGGAATTCTCCTGTTTGATCAGGACAGTGGACGTAGGAGATTCATCTCTGAACCACTTTATATCTTGTGTACTTACATTCTGCTATTTCCTAAGTGTGTGTTATTCACTCAAAATTTATCAAGTAAAATGAGTTTTCTAAAGGGCTCACTAATCCGCAGTTGAAAGCTAATTAGATAGTAGTTCAACTGAAATTCTTGAGCTTTCAGTGGAGGTATTATCTCAGTAAGCTTTCACAAGTAACTCTCAGCAGACTTAAAGTCCACTGACGAGTTACTCTCTGAAGTCACCTGTTAAAGTTTTCAAGAAGTTTTAATTTGTAACCACAAGTGTATTCCCCCCCCATACACCTGTTTACTCGTTTCGGGACCAACAATCGGTATCAGAGCAGTGGTTCAAAAGACCATTGTTCAAAGTATACCTTGTGCTTAAAGGTATTTTCTATCAGGTCATCTGAATTGATCTTATTTGATAAACTTGTTTAGATATTATGGTTGACAATGCAGCTAGGGTAGCACCACCAGCGGAGAACAACATGGGAGTTAATCCCTTGAACCATATGTCCCATCACAAGCTTCCACAATTCTCAGTGGAAAATTATGATTTCTGGAAGATCAGAATGAGAGCTCATCTTGCCTGTGTGCATGATGAAATGTTAAAGGTTATTACTAAAGGTCCATTTATTTTTATGACACCTAACCCTAGAACCACAACTGAGACTATTGCAGATCCAAGAGAAGAATGGCCCAAGGATGAAGATAACTTCACTGCAGATGAGAGGAGGAGAAACAACCTCAACTTCATAGCTATGAATATTCTCTATACCACCATTCCAGATTCTATAATGGGAAGAGTGATCCACTGCAAGACTGCAAAGGAACTTTGGGACACTCTTGCTCTCATGTGTGAAGGAACTGACAAGATAAAGGAGAACAAGCTTTCAGTAACAGTTCAAAAATATGAGCAGTTCACAATGGAGCCCACTGAGACCATTGACCAGCTTGATGGGAGGTTCACTGATATCATGAATGAAATAAACTCTCTGGGAAAGGTCTATACCAAAAGAGTAGTTGCCTTGAAAATCCTGAGAGGTTTAACCTCAAGATGGGATGTGTACTCTGTAATGATGCAGAATACCAAGGATCTATCCAGCATGTCTATGCAACAGGTATTCTCTGAACTTAAGGCTTATGAGTTTGATCTTAACAGAAAAAGGGCTCCTGATGAGACCTCAGCTGAGAAGGGAGTTGCCTTCAAAGCTAAGGAGACTGAGCCTAAATCCCCAAAGCCTCAAAAGAGTACAAAGGCAAGCAAGTCTCAAAGCAAAGCTGAGATGCAAGAAGAACTCAGCCTTATGGCTAGAAGGTTTGAGAAACTTAACAGCCGTTTTGGCAAGTATAAAAGATTTTACAGGGATAACAGAGGAGAAAGAAGTTATCCACAGAAAGACATCAGAGAAGGAGAGAAAAGCTCAACTGAGCTGGAAAAGAGAAAAGATTACAAGAACTATAACAGAGGTGAAGGATCATCATCAAAGACCAAGGAGTCTACTGAGGAAAGGAATGATGATGCCAATAGATGCTTCCAGTGCAAGAAGGTTGGACATTTTCAATATGATTGTCCTCAACTGAGCACAAATGAGAGGAAAGAAAGGTAAGCCAAGAGAGACAGGAGATATGGAGAGAGGAAAGCCATGGTGGCTGAGGATGTTGATAAAAATCTGGAGTCATCTGATGGACTGTTCTCAGACAGCAGTGAAGATGACATGTGTCTCATGGCAAGAGAAGAACCAGAGGTACAATCTAAACCATCCATTTCTCTAGAGCACTCACCTGAGCTAAGGTCAGAGTCAACTGAGGAACTCAATCTTCAGTCCGCTTTGGAACAATTGATGATTGATTTCTCAAGGTTGCAAGAAGCAAGTTTTTATCTCCAAGATGTAAACAAAAATCTCCTGAGAGAAAACTTTAAGTTAATTGAATCTGAGAATCAGGCAGATCTTAACTCAGCACAGTCTACCATTGAGTTGACAAAAGAGGTGGAAACCCTCAAGAGTCAAGGAAATGGCAAAGATCAACTGATAAAAGATCTTACTGAATCTAAGATAAAGTTAACTGAAGAAAATTTAAAACTGGTAAGCCAAATAAAGGATTCTCTCCTGAAAATTGATGTCTTACATAAATCTGAAGAGACCTTGTTAAAAAGGATTGATGCTCTTAACAAACCCTCTCTTGCCATAGAGGAGATTCAAAATTTTCAAATAAATCCTAATAACAAGTGTGGAATAGGCTTTATTCCAAAACCTTCAGAAGGTCCTCTGAGTGTTGTTTCTTCAAGTGGCACAAAGAGAGTTTTTGTTAAGTCTGTAGCCTTTCAAACACAGACTTTAGATAAGGGTAAAAGACCAGCTGAGATCACACAAAAGAAAAGTCAAACTAAGCCAAAACCAAATGGAAAGGCTTAGGTGACTAATCAAACCAGATCTCAGCAGAGGTACTATCAGCCGAGGTCTTCACAGATGAAGCAACCTCAGCTGAGAGCACCCAGGCATGAGCATTCCTCAAGGAATAACTCATACAGAAGACCTATTCCTTTTGTGCCTAAAGGAAAATGCCCTTCATACCCTTTTCAACAAAAACTCAGGCCAGGTGCACTCAAGCCTAAAAGAAAGAATGTAAAGAAGGTTCCTGTTCCTTCAAAGGCTGACACCCATAGAAAGTTTACTCCCAAGGCACCTAGGGAGATAACAATCTATGTAGATATTTATGGAAGACAAATTAGCCACTCTAAAATGATTAGAACTGTAAGGCAAATTTGGATTCCGAAAGGTACAGCTAACCTGGTAGGACCCAACACCAAATGGGTACCTAAAACTTGATTATGATTATAGGGCTCAGTGGACCTCAACAAAGGAGATGCTCTAAAATTTTCAGTCTGGTACTTGGACAGTGGATGTTCTAGGCACATGACTGGTAACAAAGATCTCCTGTTAGAGTTTGTTGAGAAAGAAGGTCCACAAGTTACCTTTGGTGATAATTCACAAGGAGCCACTAAAGGTTACAGTACTTTAATAATTGGCTCAGTAAGAGTGAGCAATGTATCCTATGTCAGTGGACTTAAGCATAATCTTTTGTCCATAAGTCAGTTTTGTGATAAAGGATACAGTGTTGAATTTTCTTGTAACCTGTGTTTTGTCAAGAATATATCTTCACAACAGGTTCTACTGACTGGGTCAAGGAAAGGAAATGTCTATCTTGCAGATTGGAAGTCTTGCACACCAAATGCATGTCTTATTGCAAAAAGCTCAACTGATACTAATTGGCTGTGGCACAATAGACTAAGTCATCTGAACTTCAAGATGATGAACAGAATAGCAAGACATGGACTGGTGGAGGGAATGCCAAATGAAGTATACAATAAAGAGCACATCTGTAAAGCCTGTCAGGAGGGAAAGCAAGTAAAAGCATCTTTCAAAAGCAAAGTTGCAACCTCTACTGACAGAGTACTTCAACTGTTACATATGGATCTCTTTGGTCCAGTAACCCCTGTAAGTATCAATGGAAGAAAATATACACTTGTTGTTGTTGATGATTTCTCCAGGTACACTTGGGTAGTATTCCTAGCAAGCAAGAAGGAGACTCAACTGAGGCTGTCAGAGCTCCTGAAGAAAGTTAGCAATGAAAAGAGCTTGAACATTGTAAAGATAAGATCAGATAAGGGCACTGACTTCATTAACTCTATTATATCTGACTTCTGCAAAGAAGTAGGCATTGCACATGAGACCTCAGCTGCAAGAACTCCACAACAAAATGGAGTAGCTGAAAGAAGAAATAGGACTCTCAAGGAGGCAACAAGAACAATGCTTGCAGAAGCTCAAGTTCCTAAAAGATTTTGGGCTGAAGCTATTAACACTACCTGCCACACTCAAAATAGATCCATGTTAACCAAACATCAAGGAAAAACTCCATATGAGTTATGGAATGGCAGAAAGCTACAGGTATCTTACTTTCATATCTTTGGTTGCAAGTGTTTCATTCACAACAATGGGAAAACTCAACTGAAAGCTTTTGATAGCAAAGCTGATGAAGGAATTTTCTTAGGATATTCCCAAATCAGTAGAGCTTTCAGAGTTTACAATTGTAGAACTCTTGTTGTGGAAGAAACACCTCATGTGGTCTTTGATGAATCTACTTTTGAGTCCAGGAGTAAGGAGAATGAGGAAGTGATAAGCCAAAGACTAACCAGACTGAGTATCAAGTCTAAAAGCTATCCTGAGAATTGTGTTGATACATACATCCCAACTTGGGATAACTTCAATGATCAACAATTCAAAGAGGACACTCAAAGTCAGACCACTTCTCAAAGCTCACCTGAGAGCTCTCCTGAACAAGCAACTGAACTGATGAACACTATCCCAGTTCAAGAGGTAACAAATTTCAATGAAGATGTGGTCACAGCTGAGACATCCACTGAGCTTATCATTCAAGGGGGAACCAATAAGTTTACCATTGAGAATGAAAATACCTTGAATGATGACTCAGGACTTCAACCCTCTGTTTTATTTCCTGAATTTGATTTCATTCCTATATCTAGTGACTCAACTCCAGGAGAGTTCAACTCTACTGAAGGGCATCAGCCTAGGAGGACTTGGCTCTCAGATCACCCTGTTGAGCAAATCCTAGGTGATCCTACCTCAGGAGTCAAAACTAGAAGTTTTCATGGAGAAAGTGCTTTGTTTTGTTGTTTCGTATCTAACCAGGAACCAGGTTCCATTGGAGAAGCACTTCAAGATTCAAATTGGATCATTGCCATGCAAGAAGAGCTCAACCAATTTACAAGAAATCAAGTATGAGAGCTGGTTGACAGACCATATCACTGCAATGTGATAGGAACCAAGTGGGTATTCAAGAACAAAAAGGATGAAAATGATGTCATAGTCAGAAACAAGGCCAGACTAGTTGCAAAAGGCTATTCTCAAGTTGAAGGCTTTGATTATGATGAAACTTTTGCCCCAGTGGCCAGATTGGAGGCAATAAGGTTATTTCTTGCGTATGCTGCTCACAAGAAGTTCAAGGTGTATCAGATGGATGTTAAGAGTGCTTTCTTGAATGGAGTACTCAATGAAGAAGTCTATGTGGAGCAACCCCCAGGTTTTGAAGAAAGCCACAAAGTATATAGACTGAGAAAAGCTCTATATGGACTGAAACAGGCTCCAAGAGCTTGGTATGATACTTTGTCACAATTCCTTTTGGATCATGGTTTTATCAAAGGAAGAGTAGACAGAACTCTGTTCAGGATCACAAAAGGAGAGGACACCTTGCTAGTTCAAATCTATGTGGATGATATCATTTTTGGTTGTCCAAACCAAGTCCTCTGTGAAAAGTTTTCTCAGCTGATGAAAGGAAAGTTTGAGATGTCAATGATGGGAGAAATGAACTTCTTCCTAGGACTTCAAGTTAAGCAGTCTCCTGAAGGAATCTTCATCAATCAAGCCAAATACACAAGGGAGCTGATCAACAAGTTTGGATGCCAGACCAGCAAAGTTGCAAGAGTTCCACTCAACACCAACACCAAGATGGAACCAGATGAAGATGCTGAATCAGTAGACCAGACTCACTACAGAGCTATTATTGGATCTCTACTGTATCTCACAGCAAGCAGACCTGATATCACATTTGCAGTTGGGATATTTGCAAGATATCAAGCAAATCCTAAGAAAAGTCATCTGGAAGCTGCTAAGAGGATTCTCAGATATCTCAAGGGTACTGTGAATATGGGATTGTGGTATCCCTCAGATGACAATCTGGAACTCACAGGATACTCAGATGTTGACTATGGAGGATGTAGAATTGACAGGAAATCAACCTCAGGTACTTGTCAATTCTTAGGAAGTAAGCTGATATCTTGGTTTTCCAAGAAATAAAACTCAGTAGCCACAAGCACTACTGAAGCTGAATATATGGCAGCTGGAAGTTGTTGTGCACAAATCCTTTGGCTAAGACAACAACTGAGAGATTACAATATCTTTGCTAATGAAGTCCTTATTTTCTATGATAACAATAGTGCAATTGTTATTTCAGAAAATCCAGTTCTCCACACAAGATGCAAACATGTGGATATAAGGCATCATTTCATCAGAGATCATGTGGAGAAGAAGGATATCAAAATGCTCAAGATACACACTGACAAACAAAAAGGCTGATATATTCACTAAACCTTTGGCTGAAGCAAGGTTTCAAGAACTGTCAGTAGAGCTTGGATTTCTAGATCCAGGAGAGTAGAGGAATGAGCCAATCTCATAAGAGTTGATTTCGAATCAGTGGAGGTTCTACCTCAGAAGAGGATCACCTCAGTGGAGTCACTGATCACAGAAGAGCTTATGTCTCTCAGAAGAGGTTCAACCTCAGTAGAGGTCAAAAGTTTTAACTCTGCTATTTTTTCAAATCTGAAATCTCTTAGTTTTATATTATAAAACTCCTATCAAAATAGCTAATGAGTGCTTTCTGAAAATTAAATCTTTCTTACACTATTTCGAAGAGATTTTGGTATGGCAAGCATTTAATGCGCATTGTACAAGTCAGAATTACTTTTACAGTTACCTATCTCACGCGCCCTAAAAGCCGGATGACGTGACCTTCCGGCTACCAACTCTTTTAATCCATACCCCTCATTTTAGGCGGTTCTTTTCTAACCGTCGAGATCTCTAAAAAACTCCCCACTAACCCCTTCAACTATCCACGACCTTTCACTCAAACTAATCGCACTTTTTGATTGCGGAATTAAATCTCACCGTTCATTACTCATATAAAAGACCCCAATTTCAGTCTAAGAAACTTTTCGAACACTCTCACTAGCAAACTCTTACTATCATTCTCTATTTTCTCTGCATTCCCTTCTTTCAAACACTCAAAATGGCCAAAATTAATCTAGGGTTCCTTAACAACAAGGATAATTTCTGGTATGAGCCGATAGTTCTTTTCAACAATCCAGAGATTGAATCTAGACTGGATTTTGCTCACATTAAAGAAACCTTGGAGATGGTCAAGGCTGCTGGATTAGAGAAATTCTTATTAGTTTATCCTGAGAACTGCTTTGATAGACAAGTTCTTGAGTTCTTCTACAATATATCCAACTCTGAGTCAAGAATCAAGTCATGTCTATTCCTTCAAAGGAAGAAAAAGGTGATGAGAGATGATATGGAGGTTTTTGAACACCAGAAGATAAGGAAGGAGATTCGGATCAGTGGTGATGATTTAAAGGAGTTATTTGATCTCCCCTCTAAAGGTCCAAATCCAGATACATGTATCTTGGATAAGGAGGAAGACTGGATCTACACCATCATGGAGAAAAGGGTAAAATACAGTCCCACAATGAACATAAGTTTACTACTTCCAGTCTACAATGTTCTTTGTGAAATTGTTGGGAAATGCATTCTGGGAAACCAGGGGAGCACGGAGCAAGTGAGCAAACCAAAGCTTAGGCTAATGAAGGCAATAGTGGAGAGCAAGGAGAAGTCCTTCGACTGGCAACAATTCTTCCTAAGGGCTCTGTACAAAGAACATTCTAAGTTTCAGCCTGACAAAACTCCCCAATTGGCAAGTAAGCTAAATTTTGCTACCAAGACTTCATATCTAATAGAAAATGTGGATGTGGGAGTAGACTGGATCCAAGATAGAAAATGAAGTAATCTGAAGACTCTTTTCAAGTCTGGAAAAAGGCTAGAGGCAAGAAAGCTGAACTTAGAAAAGGAGAGCCCTAAAACGGTAGAAGAGGATGTGGAAGTTGGTTCTGCTGGGGAAAAGAAAACCAAATTAAAGAAGAGGCTGATCAAACTAAGTGACAAGATGGCCTTACACAAGGAGGAGAAGGCAGTGAAGGCCTCAAAGAAAGAGAAGAAGAGGTCTTCTGAAGCTGAGAAGGAGAGTGCCTCAAAGAAAGTCAGAGTCACAAACTCTACTGATGAATCTTCATCAGGTAACCCTGACTCTTCTCCTAATATAATCTCAACTGAGTCTGACTCAGATGTCCCTGCCCCTACCCCCATCAAACCAAAAACCAAGCCCATAACACCCATGAAAACAAAGAAAATTTCCAAAATAGCTAAAACCCCTACTGAAGGCTCTCAACAGCCTGAAAGTGGATCCCAAAATACCACCCCATCTGAGGCATCTACTGAGGCATCCTCAACCCCCTCTGAACCCATCATCTCAACCCCCACTGAACAAAATCCAACCCCTCCTGAAGCTCAACCCCAACCCTCATCTGAACCAAACCCACCTGATACTCATCCAACTCAACTGGAGTCCATCCCAGAGGAGCCCTCTGATCTCATATCACCTACCCCTTCCCTCCCATCAGACGATGAAGAAGAGTACTCATTCTTAGACACTCTTAAGGATGAGGTGGCCTACTCTTTGGAGTCTAAGTACCCTGAGCTTGATGGGTGCCCCACCCTAAAAGCAATGTTCATGAGGCTGAGACTCCTTGTCCAGCTCAAGGATATATGATTGGGTGAGATTTTAATGGATTTCAGAGGCAGCAACTCTGATGAATGGAAGAAAGGGAAGATAGAGGTGATGAAATTTGCTGGTATGACCAAAACCAGACTTCTCTGTGATGAGAAGATATTTGAGAGTCTGGTTATGGAAAAACTAGCTGAGGCAAGGAAGGTAGATGAACAAGAGAAGGCTGATGGAAGTGAGAAAGAGAAGCCAGCTGAGGTTGTAGCTGAGAAAGAAAAAGAAGAGGAAGAAGTACAAGCTGTGGGAGGAGAAGAGGAGAAAGAAAAAGAAGTGCAAGAAATGGGAGCAGAAGAAGGTACTTCACCTAGGCAAGGTGATGGTGAAGTAGCCAGGGATGTATCTTTGGCAAGAGATACTGAGGCTCAAAATTTGCCAAAGGAAAGCCCAGTAGAGGTGTCTACTGAAGCTCTCCCACAACAGCCCTCAGTGGTGACTAAGGAGTTAGCTGAGGTGTCTGGAAATGATGGAGTTGAAAAAGAGATTGAAAAAACTGAGAGAGGAGAAAAAGATGTGGAAATTACTGGTGTAGTAAGTGGTGAAATTAGAGCAATCATTCCTGTAAAGGATGATTTGGCTGAAAAAAATATAGTTGAAAAGAAAGAAGAGGATGAGAAAAGTGAGAAGAGAGAGGAGGAGGGAGTAGCTATGGATTTAGATGTGACAGGAGACTTAGGCTGTGAGATTGAGGGGGAAGGAACTAACACTGTTTGTAATGCAGGTGTTCAAACTGATGAAGTTCCCCCAGTCCAAGTCAACCTAACTCCTCTGAGGGATGTTGTTCACTCACTCCTCAACTGAAGGATGTACAGGAGATTGTGCAAGAAGAAGTGGACGAAATGGTCAACCTCTCAGACCATGTGGATGAAATGATGGAGTCCACAACCAAATCACTTCAGAACCTAACCTTGAAGATTGAAGACTCTCAGCAGATGGTGCTGGATGTAGTAGAAGGTCAAAGTGTGCTGGTAATTGAAGGTCTGAAGAAGCTGGAACAGAAGGAAGAGGAAGCAAGAGCTCAATTCCTGAAGGACGCAGTAGACAATGTTTCCATTAACCTCAAGTCTTATGTTGAGACTTTCTCAGCTGACCTTATTGGGAAAGTTGAAGGGTTATGGAATCAAAAGATGTTGGAATTTGAGGCGAAACATGAAGAGCTGGGAGCCAAGCTGGGGGAGGTCCTGAAGAAGGCGGCGGAGGACTTCCCTACACAAGAGAAGACAAATGTACTTATTGACGAGAAGTTAGCTCAATTTGTGTAGTTTGGGCAAACAGCTGGAGCAACCCTGGAAAGACTGGAAGACGAAGTTGATCATTGCTCCACTGAGTTGAAGGCCTTAGCTCATGATCAAATGAAGCTCAACATTTATGTGGTTGAGTTTGTGATTAATGTCGGAAAGGGGGAAAATAGGGTAAGTGCGAAGGACATGAAGGCAGACTCTAAAAATAAGATGCAGATTATTCTCGAAACCCCAGAATTTGAGAGAGGCCAGCAAATGAAGAGCACTTTGAAGAAGGCAGATGCTGAGGCTCAGAAGGGCGTTGAAGCCAAGAAAGGGAAGGAGAAGACCCTATCTGAGGACTTATCAAAGTTCAAGGAAGCTCACATAAAGGAAAAGGAAGAAAGAGCAGCTCAGAAGGGAGAATATACCAAAGAAGACCAGAACCTCAACGGAGGTTAGCAAAGAAGACCAGAACCTCAGGGAGGTTAGCTGCTAAGTCCACTGGCTCCACGGAGTCAGTTGAGGTACTCCCTATCCTTAACCCTGAACCTTTATCATCTGAACCTCCTAAATCAGACCCCACAAGAGTCACAGAGCTCACTGAGCTTATCAAAGAGGCTGGAGGGATGAATGAGAGAGCACAGAAGTTAGCTGCTCAACAATAAGAAAGGAGGGACAAGGTGGTTGGGAAGATGGAGACCATTGCTGAGATGGCTGAGAGGAAGAGGAAGGAGAGGCTGACCACTTTTGATAAGACTACATCCAAGAAGTTCAGAAACAATTATCAAAGGTAGGCTGCTAAGCTAAAGAAAGATAAAATCACTCCTTCAAAGGCTAAATTCCCTCACCATGACGAGTGGGTACCCAAGAAACTCAATGATGCATGGGAAACTGCAAAAAGAGAGTTTGTGTACTCCTACTATGTCAGTGGAGAGTTGGGAAAGGACAATGTGCAAGAGGTGTTCAGCTCTTGGATGTTAGAAGTATATCCAAAGCTCTTCCCTGCCATCATGGAAGCCTGGAATGATAGATTCCCTGATCTTGCCTTGAAGGCTCCTGAGCCAATCACCTACTGGCCTCCTCAAGATGCAACCAGAGCAGTTGACAAAGATCGGATCACAGATGAATGGGTGTCCTTGTGCGAGCAACTAGGTCTCAAGGGTCACTCAAAAGAAGTCATGGAGAGGAAGAATGACCTGAAGATCCGAGTCTTCAAACAATATGGACTTGAACCTCTGTTTGAGTCCATCTAAGGAGTTAAGTGTTTTTGCTGGGCATCTGTTTATAAGTCCCAGATGATCTTATTTTGAATCCTTCCAGTGGATGTTTTGTAAAATGTACTCAGTGTATTATTAATGAAAACTCTACTGTTTTGCCCAAGATAATATCTCATTATCATTTAGGCTTATGTACTTGAATGTTTTTACTTACAAAATCCTTGAACTTTTATATCATCTGAAGAACCTTTTCTGGAAGAAGATATGTAATAAGATAGGTTCCGGCATAATAAAAAAGGGGGAAATTGTTGGGAAATTGTATAGACTTAAGTTTTGATTAAGATGCCAAAATGTTCCTTCTAAGTTGTTTGTAAGTAAAATATTCAGTAGAGTTAGATTTTAATTAAACAGTTCTAAATGTTAAGAACTGGAGTGCAGTTAGAAATTTCTTGAGTGTATTGAAGAACAAAGTCCGCTGAAGACAAGGTCTGCTGAAGACGAAGTCCGCTGAAGACAAGTAATCTGAGAATGTAGTCTATGTCTTGAATGTTTTCTAAGTACATTCTCACTAAGACTAAAACCATCAGGAGAAGACCAAGGTCCACTGATGAGAACTAACACAGCTCATTAAATGCTAAACACATTAAAAGATGTTAGTTAATCTGGTTGGAACAAGGCAAAACGAATTTCAGTGAAGCTTACAATAAATGAAGGAATAAGAAGGTTCTCTCATTCCATCTCTTCTTGTCTAAGTTGTCTATAGGTTTCTGATGGACTATCTCAGTATGCTATATTGAAATAATTTCTCCAGTTCTCCTCATTAAATCACTGAAAGACATGTCCTCGAGACCCGCTAAGATACTGCGAATCTCGGGTCGTAGCCATTTCTTGAATTTATGAACCTTATTCCTTTTAGTATCCACCATGTTGCTAACAAAGTGTGTTATATTGCTGAATTTTCTCTCATAATCCTCCACGGTCAAATTCTCTTGCTTGAAGTTGAAGAATCGAGACTCCATCTACTCACGATAGATATCGGGGAAGAACCTTTCCATGAAAATTCCCTTGAAGCCATCCCAAGTTAAAGTGTTCTTTTCTACTTCAGTTCTTGACCGCCAATACCCATCCCACCAATTATCAGCATCTTCTACAAGTTGAAATTTAGCACAAGATACACGTTGATGAGTCGTGCACCTAACGAGATGGAAAATGCATTCCAAAGCTCAAAATCGTTCTTTAACTCTATCAGGCACATCACGTTTGTTAAAAGTAATTGTTCGACAATGTTCACATTGTTCTGAAATTTATGTGCCTCTTGGGGTGCCTGGTTGTTGGGAAATTGTATAGACTTAAGTTTTGATTAAGATGCCAAAATGTTCCTTCTAAGTTGTTTGTAAGTAAAATATTCAGTAGAGTTAGATTTTAGTTAAACAGTTCTAAATGTTAAGAACTGGAGTGCAGTTAGAAATTTCTTGAGTGTATTGAAGAACAAAGTCCGCTGAAGACAAGGTCTGCTGAAGACGAAGTCCGCTGAAGACAAGTGATCTGAGAATGTAGTCTAAGTCTTGAATGTTTTCTAAGTACATTCTCACTAAGACTAAAACCATCAGGAGAGGACCAAGGTCCACTGATGAGAACTAACAAAGCTCATTAAATGCTAAACACATTAAAAGCTGTTAGTTAATCTGGTTGGAACAAGGCAAAATGAATTTCAGTGAAGCTTACAATAAAATAAAGGAATAAGAAGGTTCTGTCAGAGGAGTTCCACCTTAAAGCAAGACAATTGTCTGGGCAAGCAGACTGAAGGTCCAATGAGAAGATGACATGTCAGTGTACTTTACTGACATCCAATCTGCCCCAGACTTACAAGTATCAAAAGTCTTTCCCTAGCAATCTACAGAAAGTTAGGTGAACAAGCACGGTCTTTCAGCCGTTTCTTGATAAGACTTAAAGCTTCAAATAGAGCCGTTTGAACCAATCAGATACAAGAAGACTTACTTGAGATGATTCAAATCCAACGGGAAGATTTTCAAGGAAGTCTATAAATACAGAAGGACGTGCTCATTTCTATGCACGGGAAACTCATAAGATCAAAGTTGTCTCTACATTCATAACCTTCAAGAAGCACTCGAAATTACCTTTGTTTCCCAAGTGTTTCAATTCAGTAGAGAGCTTAACAAACCTTTTGTAACCAAGCTTAAAAGCTATATCCAAACCTTAGAAAGAGATAATCCATCCTAAGCCTTGAGCTACACTGTAAGGATTATCTCACAACAGATGGAACCAAAACCCTACTCAAAACTCTACTCCGTTGTTAGGTTGAGAGTTAGAGTTAAGTAGTGTTAGTAAGCTGATTATTTGTATCAGTCAGAAAACTGGTTTGTTTTGGGAACTAGGACCTGGAATTATCCTAGTGATCAATCATCCTAAGAGAGGATTATTTGATCAGTGCACCTTGACACTATAACACAAGGAATTCCAAGTGAAAGGAATTCTCCTGTTTGATCAGGACAGTGGACGTAGGAGATTCATCTCTGAACCACTTTATATCTTGTGTACTTACATTCTGCTATTTTCTAAGTGTGTGTTATTCACTCAAAATTTATCAAGTGAAACGAGTTTTCTAAAGGGCACACTAATCCGCAGTTGAAAGATAATTAGATAGTAGTTCAACTGAAAGTTTTGAGCTTTCAGTGGAGGTATTATCTCAGTAAGCTTTCACAAGTAACTCTCAGCAGACTTAAAGTCCACTGACGAGTTACTCTCTGAAGTCACCTGTTAAAGTTTTCAAGAAGTTTTAATTTCTAACCACAGGTGTATTCCCCCCCCCCCCCATACACCTGTTTACTCATTTCGGGACCAACACTGGTTTTTATCCACAACCTGATTACGTACATTACCACGAGTCATAAACTAAAATATATCGAAGCTTATATGATTTTAATACTTGCAGCCTCCACATAGGTTTGGTCTCATTGATCCATCACAGGCGTACAGTACATAATTAAACATAATTAGTAATACACAAAAGAGGAATACATATCATTGATCGTGGAATCAACAAACTTATTTACTAAATGTTTTAATTAAGGTAAAGATAAAATAAAATTTATAACATCTAATGACCACAATCGAGTTGAAAATAAATAAATAAAAATTTATAAACAAAACGACATAGTTCCTCCCAAAATATGCAAATCAAGTGGACTCATCCTCAGATGGGTCTTCCTCAAAGATATCCTTAGGAACTCCATCTCTTATCTCTCCTGGAGTTCCCTTGTCTTTTGAAAACCACATAGTGAGTAAATGAATTTCGTATTGGAAATAGTTCAACACAGACTCATTTTTTTCCGCTGACATCTCTTGACATAATTGTTTCCTTGGTCACTTCCACTCTTTTGGGAGCGAAGGGGTCAGGGTTCGTATCGCTCTACTTGTAGTGAATCTACGCCCCTGTTTCATCAATTTAATCCATCTCCATCGCATTTGGTTTAAATGAGTTTCTAGATCATCACTCACATTATGTTTATAATGAAGAAAGTCATGTACATATGGATTTATCCTCTTCCTAAGTGTTTGACGAATTACTATTGACCGTCATAGTTCACATGTCAGTTTTAGTATACTAAGGTATGCAAGTTCGTGTCATGTGAAAATAATCATGCAATGCTTATAAACACGTAAAAATATGAAATCTCAATCATATGGCATATAGAGTTTATTAGAAGCACAATAACATTGTAACTAAATACTTAGATATGAACCTTATGAGCTGAGATGAAGAGCTATTGATGGATGACTTTAAAATTTTCTAAAATTTTCTCATGGAATAAACATTTTCAAATAACTAAACTATAGGATTCTTTTTTTTAGCAAATCTTTAGGAATGTAAACCCGCTCTGATACCACATTGTGACGCCCTAGACTTTAAAACTCGGACATTAAAAAAAAACATTTATAACTAACATATTTCAAGCGCCAAAATTCGAATCTAACTAATTTTAACGACAAGTAATTTCTTAAATTAAAGTAAATGTTACAGCAGAAACTTAACACTTTAACAAGTTTATTAAAAGATAATTAAACCCAAAACTTCCAACCAAGATTTCTTAAAATATTCTCTCCTGAGTTTAATAAATTCTTTTCTTATGTATAATAATATGCCATCCTCCATCACCACTTTCCCGCCGATCAACTCCTTAGTCTGCAATGTTAATAATTGGGGTGAGTATGTAAGCATACTCGGTGGAGATAAATTATTCAAAATTAAATGCACATATAAACAATAAGAAATTACAAGTCGCATAGAAATTCACATGAAACTTTGTCAATAGTAAATGTGTCAACTTTACCACATGGATATTGAGCACGATGGGTTAAACCCGAAGACCCGTTGGTCCTGAACCACATAAGGGTCCCTGGCTATTAGAATTTGCCGAGCACGGCGAGATACACCCGAAGACCCGTCGGTCCCGAACATCAAAAGGGCCCCAGGCTATTAGAATAACATTGAATAAATAATTTAAGCAAGCATCTCATGTAATTTATACATAACATTTAAAATTGAATTAAAAATGCACACTCTACGATAAAAAATGTAGAGTTTAGAGCAAATAAATTTCCACCTTAAAAGCAATTAACATGGGGGTCATTAAATAGATGTCTCGTAAGAACTAGTCCTCATAATTGACGTCATCTAGAATAGAATTAAATCTATTTAGAAAATATCCTCAAGTAAAAAGAATTGTAAATCTTAATTAAAATTCTAAGTAATAAATTTAGTAAATTAATTTTTTTTATTTACTAACACCATACCTACCACAAAGAAATTATATCCAAAATCATTTACTCGGCATCGCTTCAAACAACTCCAATAGTTAGTCCAATTATTGACTTGTATGCTCAATTGCCATTTAATTAGGAAAACCTATAATAACTTTAACACACATATATGCCCAAATTAAAACCAGACCACACCCTCTACACTATAATTAGTGATCATCAAAATAATTTAAAAGAAACAATATCTAGTCAAAGTTGTAATTAAAACTAAAAATCCATAATGAAACGTCTACTGCTTAATTATATTGTTATTATCCCCCATTAACTCATTCTCATAACTGTAGGATCAAGCGTTTGCCACTAAACTAAAAATCCAGACTTGTAGTGAAGTGCTACTTTATTTCCTTTAACCCCATCTAGATGCAGCGCCACGGGTCGAATAGTCTCCACTGGACTTGACGCACTGGGCCTTTATAGCGCCCGACTCGGCTGGGAGATGCTGGACACCGCGCCCAACAACCCCCCCCCCCCCCCCCAACATCTGCCAGCCCCTTGCCAACAAATGTCTTCCAGGGGATTCAAACCCGTGACCTGTGCTCTGATACCAATTGTAGGATAAAGCGCTTGCCACTAGACTAAAAGTCCGGATTTGTAGTGAGGTGCTACTTTATTTCCTTTAATCCACGGGTCGAATAGCCTCTGCCGGACTTGGCGCACCGGGCCTTTATTGCGCCCGACTCTGCTGGGAGATGCTGGACTCCGCACCCAACAATCCCCTCCCCCCAGCATTTGTCAGCCCCTTGCCAACAAATGTCTTTCAGGGGATTCGAACTCGTGACCTGTACTCTGATACCAATTGTAGGATCAAACGTTTGCCACTAGACTAAAAGCCTGAACTTGTAGTGAGGTGCTACTTTATTTCCTTTAATCCCATCTAGCTGCAACGCCACGGGTCGAATAGCCTCCGCCGGACTTGGTGCACCGGGTCTTTATCGCGCCCAACTCGACTGAGAGATGCTGGACTCCGCGCCCAACAATAACTAGATTACTCCTTGTAAATAAAATTAATACTAGAGACTGAATAATACCTAATCCACAAAATGAAACATGAACCTGACATTGGCATAATCTCTAAAATTCACGAATGGGTGTAGACTCTTTATGAAATAAATTCTCACTCAAATTCTAAATTAAAAATTTTTAATGAATAAAATAAAAATAAAACAAATAATAATTAGAATATTATCAATCCCCTCAATTGGATATAGTTAAATGTGGCTCATATTCCTTTTTATGATTACTGCCGAAAAGAGAATTATTATAGGACACTAATAACCTTGATACTAAAATTTATTAGAATAAACAATTCGGAGAAGAAGGAAATATATATATATATATATATATATATATATATATATATATATATATATATATAATGAATAAAAGAAAAGGTGTAGGAAGTAATGTAAACTTTCTGCAATGAATTTCATTAAACAGGTCTCACGTAGTATGGCAAATAAAATATAATAAAATACATAACAAGAAGCATGGATAAAATTCAATGCAGATAAAGAATCATGGATGAGATTTATAATGGAGGAAAAGAATGAGTAATGTTGACACAATAAAATCTCTACGCTCTTCTCTTGTTCTCACATTTTTGTCCGTTTCGGCCATGGACACCTTTTAGATTCATAAGTGTTTAATATCCAGTGATATTTGAGGCGGCCTCTCACCTCACACTTATATAGGTGATCTCTTATCTTGAGTATTCCGTTATACTCTAGAAATCATTAAAAATCAAAGACTTAACATATACCACAACTCATGGGTTCCAACACTTGGTGTTGTGGTCTTCTAAAAAATGATCAAATTTCCAAGTGTTCTTAACAACAAATATCCACAGCTTAGTTTTCCCATTGAACCAAGTTCTTGGGATCTCCAGTCATCATGGTTGGGTTACCACTGCTTCAATTTTTATTTTGTGGATTTTAGACTCATTCTTTCTAGCACTTTATTTGATCTCAGCTAGCTCTTTTCGTGAGTGGATCCACTATTACTAGAGATGAAATTTACATCACGCACCCCCACATTTTAGGCTATACACCTCTAAGTTACACCAACTTCAAATTGCACACATCTATGTGATCTAAGTATTAGAGGTAAAGTGTTCCAAACTAATGACAAATATTGTCATTTTCACTTCCACATATATCATAATCTTTTAGGTTATCGATATTAGGAATGTTAATAAATAAATTTTATTAACTATTTTACAACTTTAAGATTTATACAACTAAATCTCAAAAGTTATAAAATTGGAACACTAAATTTTGCCACCATGAACTTTTTAGTTCCGGCTTCCTCGAAAAAGTACTTACATTTAACTTGTGGAAATAATTCTGGAAGACACCAACTGCTTTAGATTTTCCATTTAAATTCAAAGTCACGCATTTGCTAATCACACATTAAATTCGAATATATCAATTGAGAGACCACTTCTCTCCCCACATTCCAATTTATCCATGGTGAGAACTCATCCCCTATATTCGAGATTGCTCGTCCATTTTATTTAATATTTCACCAAATATAAATTTGGATACAATCTCGAAATACATTGGAAAACCAAACGTTTTGAAGTTACACTTCAAGTCCGAAATTTAATATTATCAAATACCAAATTAAATTCAATTTTCATTATGGTCGTAATTGCCACCTTTGACTCTGAAATAAATCGTCATTGATACGAGTCAAATCTTGTGAATTAAATTCACATTGCTCATGCTCTCAAAGTATAATTTCAAATGAAGCCTAAATGTCACCATTTATTCACGAGCAAATCTCAAGCGAATTATACGACGTCTCAAATCTTTTGGACTAAATCCAAAAAATAATTTGTACTCTCAAGCACAAAGTATTTGATTCCATATAATATTTTTATATAATATCAAGGAAATCAAATTTATGAAATAATATTTATAATACCTGAAAGTATTATTAAATAAATTTCATAAAAAAATATGGTCCAAAATTCAATTAATTTTGTCCCATGTTTCTTTCAACCATTCAACTGAAATTTGAGTTTCATCCTTAGTTCATCAATTTGGCCAATAGAGATCAACAACAGGCCTACGCACTCGACTAAATTAGCCAATATCCTCAATAATTTAATTTTGGGTCAATCATATAAGTATGATTTTCAACCCAAAATAAATTAAACACATGGCTTTAACCATGCCCATTTAACTTTTTTAGGCGGCAGAGAGTGACACAACCATTCATGTCCCTTTCTCCCGGGACAACAACGTCAATCCCCGATGTACTCAAATCGCGATAGACTCAAACGCCACCGCGGACGTTTTGATTCAATCTTTTTCTAAAAAGCCACCAATTCTTATTTCAAGTTGTTGCTTCATTCGGAAAAAGCCTCGTCACAATCCGATTCATGATTCTCATCAACAACCAGTTTTAATCTCAATCACAAGACTTTATGTTCATTGCCACCATTTGTCACTGACATCCTCATTTTGTGTATCGTTCTCAATGAATGCAAGCAGATCCTCAGTGACAAACCTTGCCAACCACAAGATGGTAAGAAAAAAATACTTACCCCGAAAACTTCTCGGGTCTCTCACTATGGACCATGAAAGGTCTAGCATCATCAAAGAGGAAATGATTCACCACATTGGGATTCGAAGTCTGCCCAACTTGGGCAGTTACAGTGGGGATAGGGGTAGTGGTGCCCTGGGGAGGACCGGTAAAAATAGAAATGGTCCCTTGGGTTTTAGGGTCAGAGTTATTATCACCATTAGTCATAATTTTTGCTTTGCGATTGTTGGAAATTTGACTATAGTGATAATAATTCTTTACAATGAAATAACAAAAATTACACGGAAAAGAAAAAGAAAACAAAACTTCAAGTATCGAGTCAAGGAAACCCTTTTCTCGTAAAGCAAAAATTTCCCGATAGTGGTCGTCGGTCTGGAATTACGCTTCCAAAGGTAAAATGATATTTTCGTCTTCAAGAGTGCAGAACTGCAGGTCTTGAAGCTTCGGCGAACAAAAAGAACGTATGGACTGGACTGGTTTCTTAAAGACTCTATATGCTAGAATACTGAGGGTGAGAGTAAGAGAATTTCTGAGTCTGATCAAGAAACTATGCATGATGACACCTATTTATAGGCCTCCAAGACCCACACATGCATGGAAGGATTGTTAATCAATCTACGAACATGGACCTTTCTGCATTCCGGTTCGTTTCAACCAAAATAAGGGAGGCGTAAGTCACTCCCAATTAAAAAAAAAATCGGAAAATTGTCAACTTTAGAATTTCGTCACATGTTTTGCATTTCTAGCATGTATTATTCATGTTCACTTCAACGAATCTGGACACTCCAGATTTCCGGGCTAAGTCCAAACTTTTGGGCTCAACAAACTTAGAAACTCTTCTAAGGTCCAAATATAACCCAAAGTTCAATTGTCAAGGACCAATAACCAAGGTCCATGGTCCAATGTCTTCAGCCCAGTCTCGATTAAATTCTCTTTTCATTTTAACTCACATATTATTATTGGTGAACACCAATAATCCCAGCAAAACCAATGTTGGAACAGTGAAAAGTTAAAAGGAGAAATTAATTTTGGTAAGAGAATTGAGGTGTGTATTTTACTTGAGTGAGAAATGGAGTGAGGAAAAGTAACTGTATATTCTATTCCTTGCAATGATAGAACCATTCTCCTAATGGTATCTACTCCACAAGTTTGGCATACAAGAAGAGGACAATGAACACATCACAAGTGAATCTAGAAGACATGGCGTATAGAAGACTTTGAAAGAGCTACGCCCCTAAGAGAACTCAAGCAATTGTTTGGAAGGTATTGAGACAAAAACTTACAACAAATGGTGATTTAAAATGCGTGTTTTCTGAAAGGGAAGAGGAGAGCATACCTCATATATTAATTCACTTGCAATTTTGCGAGGAAGGTATGGGCTAGATGCTACGAGTGGATGTCGAACTTCCATGGTCCCACATAATGTTTGATTCTTCACTTTTTACAACATGGTGGCATACTTGGTAATTCGAAGAAATCAAAATTCTAGCAACTTTTGGGTTGCGGTTGTTTGGTCTTTGTGGAATGAAAAGAAACAAAATAGTCTTCAATGGAAAGAAGTTGAATGATTTCAGAATTTTTTCGGACATCAAAGTTAAAGTTTGATCTTGACTAGGCATTATCGATAATCTTCTAAAGTCTCATTCATTTTCCGAGTGGAGTAATGATCATAAGTCCTGCTTGTGAAGTTCCTGAATCCTTATTTGCTAGGATCACTTTCAGAATTTTTTAAACTTATTGTAAAAGTAGAAGCACCCCTTCTTCTCCGAATTTTTATAATAAATTTATTATTCTCTTAAAAAAAACATTGGTTCTGAAAATAGACCATAACCAAGCAAAGCCGGAAGTTGCTGACATATGTTACACCAAATTTATATTATTTGGGACTTTGGGGGTAGCATGTGAAAGATACAATACAATGCGTAATAAAGAATTTTAATAATCTCTTTAAAGAAGAGAGAACTAATATCTTTGACAATAATAATACAATTATGTTATAGCTTAGGATCATATACTAATTTATATAAATACAAAAATAATGTCAGGATCACATTGATATATCAGTTGCACCAAATGTAGGCATAATGTGGGCACAACACAACCATCATTGAAGCCACCTTGTTAGTTTAATTGCATCAGCTTTGAGTTGATATCATTTCTGCTAATAAAGTTCAGGGCTATCTCCGAAATTAGGCCAACACTTTTATAAAAATTTGAGTAGATCTTGTATGAGACCATCTTATGGTATGAGACAATGAGAATGTGTGTAACTAGGGCATTGACTCATTAACAGTTTAATAGGAGTAGATGTTAATTTATTTGGTCCTGTGTCATAAGACGATCTCATACGAGTTTTCACCTAAAAATTTACACAATGCAAATGAGTTCAGAACTTATCCAAATCATTGCAGCTCTTGTTCAAACCTTGCGGTTCTTCCAGCAAATTTCACGTATCTTTCACGCGCTGTAATATTGTTCATTATAAGACATAATAATATTTCATATAAAAGGTAATATTTTAACTTTAAAACATAATCCCTCCGTTTCGGGGGTAGATTTCCCATTTTCTTTGGAATTGTCCCACAATAAATTTTTTCTTTCATAAAAAAATAAAAGCAATGCTTCATATATTAATAAACAAATATTTTTTAAACCACTATCATTTACATTCCAGCACTATTCATTGTTTTACACAAAAATTAACATGTGGTCCACAATATATTAATAAGCAAATACATTTTTTTAAACAAAATAACATAAAATTATTAAAAATTTAATTCAGAGCGGATAGTGTAATATTTAAGCCAATATTACTCCATAAATCAGGCTAACAATATTATACATAATTACACATTGCAAATCGTCAAATGAGTGCAGAACTTCTCCAAATCAGTGCAAATTTTATCCAAATTTAGCAGACCATGTAATTCTTCCGCATCTTTTATCACATTAATATTATTTATTATAAAATGTAATATTGTTTTATCCAAAAGGTGATATTTAAGACATTACTTCATAAATTAAATACTTAGAGGGGTGTATTCAATTAGGATTCTATTGGATTTTTTTAGACTTTAAAAAGTCTGTTGTAGACAGCGATTTATAACGGATCTCGCTGCCGGGTTCCTAGCGGGTAGGATTTGATATTAATGATAACAAGAAGCAATTAATGTGTGAGTAAATGAGCTCTCAAAAGTGTATTTGCAATAAATGTGATGTGTGTTACAAATGGGCATTTAAAGCCCTATTTATAGTGTACAAGGTGGGGGTTCCCCATGCTTGGTAGGTGGACTTGTGGGCCCCCCCTACTCTTAGCTGGAAGGTAATAAGTGGCTACAGCCTCCCCTACGAGCCAATGAGGAGACGCCACGTGGCGCTGTCACCCCTGAGGTGATTGGATTTGGCCCCAACTGCCCTCTTTGACCCTGTCACATCCTCTGGACTGATGGCACCCGACGTCCTCTCACAGCTGGCGCGGCCTGGGGTCGGGCAGACGGGTACTCGGGTACCGGGAAACGAGTCCGGACGAGAGTACCCTGGTTGTTCATCTGCGGGTAGGCGGGTAGAGCACCTGCCCCGGAGCTCGCCGCTTGCCGCCCGATACCCGGGCCTGTGGGTAACTAAGTATCCTGCCCGGCAGCTCCCAGAGGCTCGCGTCGGGTAGCCTCTATGTCCCCGCCCGTCTGTCTGACCGGTCGGCGGACTACTCTTACTCGAGCCCGCTACAGTAGTAGGTCCATGTCTGATACCCGATGGGTCAGGTAGTAAATATCGGGTGTAACAATTGCCCCACCAGCCCGACATCGGGGGGCCGCAGTCGTCGGGTGGCGGGCTGGTCGAACTGCAGACTGTTTTGAATTTGAATTTGAACTTTGGGGATGACGTTTCGGTTTCCGAGACGACGCCTCGTATGCCGCGCCTGCTGACGTCACGGGATGGCGTGACTGATGCGCAGAAGTCCAGGGGTCACGTCCGCCGAACCTGCTCCCCAACCGTTACGCGCGTGGCCCCCACGCGCGCCCCTGAATTTTGTTTTATTCCATTTTTGACCCCGTTTTTTGCAGTTCAGTCCCTCCTACTTCTTCTATAAATAGGGGCTTTCAGCCCATTTTCTCATTTTCACTCCCTTGCAAACTCGTGCCCCCCTTAAGAAGATTCAAATTTTTCGGCGAATTTCCCAGATTTCGGCGATCTTTCTCGAGTCCCAAGGTAATTTCTTGTTTTCTTCATCGAAACTTTTCTTCTTTCTATTCTCCTTTCGCCATGAGTGACTCCGTTGAGAGTATTGGGGCCGCCGACGCCTATCATTTCCACCGTCGTGCCGCCGCCGACGCCGAGAGGCCTCTCCATCCGGCCAGAGAAGGGACGTCCCGTGCTGCCGCCGCCAGAGAGGGCGAGGGTAATTCCACGGATGTGGATGCCTTTGTTGAAGATTTGGAGGGGATGAGCCCCCATCGTGAGGGGGAGGCCCTAAGTGTTTCCCCGGTCTCAGCCTACCCGCCCAGGGCCGAAGATTTTTTGTTCGAGCGGGAAGCTGTGCCCGACCAAATAAACTACGCGGACAGCCGGCTAATCGGGTTCGACTACTCGAAATATATGAGCTGGTTCGTGCGAAAGCACTCTCCCCGCGCATATCTCGAGGCCCGGGACACCGACTTTGGGGCCTCTCGCCGCCCCAGCTGCCTTCCCCCGGACGCCGACGTAAAGGAGTTGTATTGGACATTCCAGGCGCCCTCCGACGTCTTCTTTTATGCTCCCCGGGAGAATGAACAGGCTGACCAACCTCCGGAAGGCCTAATCGCCATTAACTCGGACACACTTCATGCCGGGCTCCGCTTCCCGCTTCACCCGACGATCTCCAAGTTGCTCGCTGCATGGAACCTGTCGATCACCCAGATCACCCCGAACGGGTGGAGCTACATTCTGGGGGCAATGGTTGCTCTCGGTCGGCGCGGGCTGCATCGTATGCCTACTCTGTCCGAGATCAACTATCTTTATTACACCGTGGCTTCGGTCGGGTGGATGAACCATGGGTATTACTCCGTGAAGCCCCGGGGCGGAGATGCCATCGTCTTCGGCATCTCGTCGAAGGTGACGCACTGGCAGGAAAAGTGGTGGTGGGTCGGCGGCGCCTGGGAGAGCGTTGGTGTTGATGGGCACACCATCCCGGTTCCCCGGGAGTATCGAGAGCGCGACCGTCGAGGTAGATACTGAATTTTTTCTCATCTCTTAGTACTGATCTAATTCTTCTTTCATTGTGCAGGCTGCGCGGTCCCAAACCAGGCCGACCTGACAGACGACTTCAGGCAGGCGCTTGCCTTGGTGAGATCCGAGAGCGTGGATAATCGCGACGTCGACCTTCTCAACGACGACGAGTATAGAAGGCTCTCCGGACTTCAGACCTTCCCGCGCCACTTGGATTTCGGTGGTAAGACTCTTTCCTGCCCGACTCTTCTTATCCTCGTTCTCGCTTCTCGGCTTTTAATCTTGTCACTCTTCTTGCAGCGCAACGTTTCCCGGCCGAATCCTCCACGCCATCATCTTCCCCGGCAGTCTCCCCGAGGGCCACACCTGAGGCCGGCCAGGCAGCCATCCCGGTCGTCAACGTAGAATCCTCCGAGGAGACCGTCGACATGGCTCCTAAGAAGAACGCCTTGGCAAAGCTGGCGAAGCGGGGAGCCGTCCGCGCCACTGGGGTGACGATCTGCAGTCCTCCTGCGACCCCGGTGCCCCCGACAGCCTCCTCCCCGGCGGACGGCCAGCGTCCATCGAAGCAGGCCCGGGTTGAAGGCCAGACATCTGTCGACCCGGCCATGGTGACGGTCAACCTGGACCCGGCGACAGGCGGGCTTGTGGCCGGCACCGTCGAGGCGACTATAGGGAGCCCGGCCTCCCCTGCTCGCGATCGCAGCGACTTCTCCTTCTTGGGTTGGGGCAATCACCTCACGTAAGTATTTCGTTTCTTTTTCCAAGTTTACTGGTCGACTTTGCGATGCATAATTTTTTACACAACCTTTCTTTCCGTGGTCTTGCAGGCCTGAGCCTCTGCCCCCGCCCGAGGTCCTTCAATTCCTGCGCTCGCAGGATCCTCCGTACTCGGAGGCCGTGCTGGAGTCTTGGCCGGAGGACCTACGCCGCGCCGTGCTGAATCTTCCCCGGTCCTGGACCCTCAACTGCCAGAAGGCCACGAGGACCGTCTCGCTCGCCGACCGGATGAGGGCGGCGGCCATCCGTACCTCCCGCAACGCTATTGCCATGGAGGGCATCATGCTCGAGTTCGAGCGGGAGATGCGGACTGCCTCCTCCTACAAGGCAGCCTTCCAAACGAAGAGGGACGAAGCTACCCGTCTGGAGGAGGAGAACAAAAAGCTTCGGGAGGAGCTGGAGGCCGGTCGAGCGAGTCGGGTAGAACTTGAGGGCATCCTCGAGGAGGAGAGGAAGGCGCGCGCCGAGGCCGATGCGAGGACGGCTGAAGAAGTCCGCCAAGCCAGGGAGGCTCTTGTGGCGGAGGCGGAAACGCGCCTGGAGTCCGAGCGTGCCCGATTGGCCGCTGAGAACGAGTCGGCCGGATCCATGGTGTACATTAATGCCTACGCCGACTCGATCCGCTCTCTACTCCGTCGAAATCCCGAGGCCGACTACTCCGGGCCCCTGGCTGATCTGAGGAGTTATGTCGAGTCCAATCCTCCCTCCCCGGACTACGATATTACTCTGAAGGACTTGGTCGATCGCGGGCTGGATCTATCATTTCTCGGCGACCCGGTGACCTTTATCTACCCTCTGGCCGACGAGGACGCGGCCGAGGACCCGGGCGTGGTGGACGCGGCGGCCCCGTGAATTCCTTTATTTTTTCTTTTATTTTGCTAAGTTTGTTGGCCGCGGGCCTTTTGTACTTTCCCTTTTTCGAATCTTTCGTTAATGAAATCTCCTTTGCACTTTATTTCGCTTTGTCTCCTTGAACTTAGTTTATCGATCGGGTTAATGACGTAATTGGATCATAAAAGATGAAGTGTTCTAGCCGAATGTCGATCGGGTTGAACTAACGACTATAAAATTAATCGACAGATTAATTAGTGAAGTGCTATAGCCGAATGTCGGGCAGCGACTTCACGAAGATGGGATTGATTTAACAACCGCTTAAAAGAATTAACCAACAGATTAATTAATGAAGTGTTATAGCCGAATATCGGGCAGCGACTTCACGAAAATGGGATTGATTTAACAACCGCTTAAAGAATTAACCAACAGATTAATTAAGGAAGTGCTATAGCCGAATGTCGGGCAGCGACTTCACGAAAATGGGATTGATTTAACAACCGCTTAAAGAATTAACCAACAGATTAATTAATGAAGTGCTATAGCCGAATGTCGGGCAGCGACTTCACGAAAATGGGATTGATTTAACAACCGCTTAAAGAATTAACCAACATATTAATTAATGAAGTGTTATAGCCGAATATCGGGCAGCGACTTCACGAAGATGGGATTGATTTAACAACCGTTTATTAATTTTTACAAATTTGCGCTTCGAGTAGCGATTACAATGAGCCCCTACTGGTAGTATTTTTTTAGTAGGGAGGCGTTCCAAGGGTATTGGGCCGGGTTTCCCTCAAGGCTTTCTAGCTCGTAGGCACTGTTGGCTAGGCGCTTAGATATCTTTAGGGGTCCCTCCCAATTTGGGCCAAATGCCCCTTTGGGTTGTCCGACCGTCCGTCGAAGCACTAGGTCCCCGGCTTCGAATTCCCTGACTTTGATTTTCGTATTGAAGTATTTTTCAGCCCGGCGTTTGTAAGCAATGTTTCTTTGCTCGGCGGATAGCCTTCTCTCCTCCAGCAGGTCCAACTCGTTTAGCATGGCTTGGTCGTTCTCGGTCCCCACAGGTTGTGAGGTGCGGAGGCTTGGGATAATGACCTCGGCCGGGATGACTGCCTCTGTTCCGAAAGCTAGAGCGAAAGGAGTCTCTCCGGTTGCTGTTCGACAGGTTGTTCTGTACGACCATAACACTTCGGGTAGTTTGCTTGCCTATGTTCCCTTACTTTCCTCCAACCTTGCCTTCAATGTGTGTTTGATTATCTTGTTTACTGCCTCGACCTGCCCGTTCGACTGGGGGTGGTAGGGTGACGAGAACAGCCTCTTGATCTTGTGCTTCTGGCAGAATCTTTCCATCTCTAGCCCGTCGAATTGTTTCCCATTGTCCGAATGATTATCTGTGGGAGGCCGAATCGAGAGATTATGTTGCGCCAGATGAACCTGATAACATGTTCCTGATCAATCGTTTTCAGTGATTCCGCCTCCGCCCATTTGGTGAAGTAATCCACGGCGACAATTGCGTACTTGACGCTGCCCGGGGCCGTAGGTAAAGGGCCAATGAGATCGATCCCCCACTTTGCGAACGGCCACGGGCTCAGGATCGAGGTGAGCTCGGTTGGAGCCTGGTGGATTGCCGGCGAATAGACTTGACACTTGTGGCATACCCGTGCGTAGTTGATTGCGTCCTTCTTTAGGGTGGGCCAGAAATATCCCTGTCGGATAACCTTCTGGGCGAGCACCTGGCCGCCGGCGTGGTTCCCGCAGCGTCCTTCGTGGACTTCTACCAAGATCTTCCTTCCCTGCCCCGGCGTTACGCATTTTAGGAGGGGCAGGGCGAAGCCTCGCTTGTACAACTGGTCCCCGATGATCGTGTACCGGGCCGCCCGGAGCTGCAACTGTCTTGCTGCTACCCGGTCGACTGGGAGTTGGCCGTCACGGAGGTACTTTAGGATGGGGGTCATCCAGCTGTCCTCCTCCTGCCCCAGGTTATTCACCCACTGGTTTGAGCTCGTGGGGGCGGTCAGGTAAGTAACTGTGATCTGGGACATGTCAGCTGCCCCTTCAGATGTTGCGAGGCGGGCAAGTGCGTCTGCTTGAGTGTTGTCGAGTCAGGGTACCACCTCTATGCAAACGTGATCGAATTTTTCGAGCAGGTTCTTGGCTAATCCCTGGTAGGCCAACATCCTATCACTGCGCGCCTCGTATTCTCCTGAGATTTGACATGTAACGAGCTGTGAGTCGCTGTAGACCTGGAGTCTCTTCACTCCCATGGCCATGGCCATTTCCAGGCCATTAATTAATGCTTCGTACTCGGCCTCATTGTTGGTCGCGTGGAAACCTAATCTTATGGCTGTCGTGAACGACTGGCCGGACGGGCTGAGAAGGAAAATTCCCGCGCCTGCCCGCGTAGTTGTGGAGGATCCGTCAACGTACATTTTCCACGGTGGCTGCTCGATCTTGGACATCGCCTCCGGGTAAGTGAGCTCGACTATGAAGTCGGCCATGGCTTGGCCTTTGATGGATGTTCGGGGAGCGTATGTGACTCCGAATTGCCCGATCTCAACAGCCCATTTGAGGCACCTGCCCGCCGTGTCTGGCCGATGTAGTACTTGGTGAAGTGGCATTGTTGTCAGTACCTCTACTTGGTGATCGAAAAAGTATGGGCGTAACTTGCGTACGCTCATTACTAGAGCGTATGCTAATTTTTCCAGGGGTGGGTACCGTAGCTCGGCGTCGTGAAGTGTCTGGCTGACATAGTAGATTGGCAGATGTGCCTGCCCCTCAGCCCGCACTAGCACGACACTGAGAGCTGAGTCTGAAACCGCCAAGTATAGGAAAAGCTTCTCGCCGGGGACGGGTTTGGCCAGCACCTGGGCGTTTGACAGGTATGCTTTCAAGTTATCGAAAGTGAGCTGACTCTGGGGAGTCCAATTTAGTTTCCCCTTCCGCATGCTGTCGAATAAAGGCTTGCATCGGTCCCCCATGCGGGAGATGAAACGGCTGAGAGCGGCCAGGCTGCCCGTCATCCTTTGTACCTCCTTCACCGTGCGGGGAGGGCTCATGTCGAGGATCGCCTGTACCTTGGTCGGGTTTGCCTCGATTCCTCGTCGGCTAACCATGTGCCCCAAGAACTTGCCCGACTCGACGCCGAAACTGCACTTTTTCGGGTTGAGCCTCATCCGATATTTTCTCAAGATTTCGAATGTTTCGGCTAGGTGTGCGAGGTGGTCTTCTTTCTTCTCGCTCTTGACGATGATGTCGTCGATATATACTTCCATGGTCGCCCCGATTTGGTCGTGAAACATGTGGTTGACCAACCTTTGGTAGGTTGCCCCCGCGTTCATGAGCCCGAATGGCATCCGCTTCCAGAAATACATGTTTTTCTCGGTGAGGAAAGTGGTGTGTTTCTGGTCGTCTGTGGCCATCGGAATCTGGTGGTAGCCGGCAAATGCGTCCATGAAAGTGAGCATCTCGTGCCCGGCTGTGCTGTCCACCAGGTGGTCGATGTGTGGCATCGGAAAGTGATCTTTTGGGCAAGCTTTGTTCAGATCTGTGAAGTCGATGCATAGCCGCCAGGTGTTGTTGCTCTTTTTGACGAGTACAGCGTTGGATACCCATTGAGGCTTGTCGTCGGGGTCGACCATTCCGATAAGTTTGTTGTCGAGCAGCTTTTTGACTTCGGTGGCAATGACCGCGTATTTGTCTGGGCCGAATTTCCTTCTTTTCTGTGAGATTGGTTTGCGGGATGGATCGATGTGCAGTTGGTGTGAACATACGGCTGGATCGATCCCGACCATGTCCTCATGGGACCAGGCGAACACGTCTAAATTCTGTTCTAAAAATGCGGTCATCTTTGCCCGCATCTCACCGGACATTGACGAACCGAGTTGAACACTTACTTCTGGCCGATTCTTCATTATGACCGAAATTAATTCCTCGATCGGGCTGGCTCCCCGCTCGCCGTAGCGTGGATCGTCGATCTGCCCTGTTAGGGTTTTGTCAATCTCCATGGGTTCGTACCCGAGCCTTGGCTCCAGGTCGACTTGGATGTTCTCAAAAGTTTGTGAATCTTCTTCCATTGGGTGGGTAGTGGGTGGGATTTCTTCGTCTATTTCCATGTCTCATTCCCCGATTGTGCAGACATAATCTAGATTTGCAAAATTTGAAATAACATCGATATACGCCAAACATCCTCGTGCCATTTTCTGATTTCCCTTAAGAGTCCCAACCTTCCCGGAGGGGGTTGGGAACTTGATACAATAATAGAATGCTAAGGCGGCGGCTTCGAACTCGTGCTCGAATGGCCTGCCGAGAAACCCGTTATAGGTTAACGGCTGGTCGACAATGATAAAATCGAGCTGTTTCGAAGCCTTAACCTCAGCGTCTATGCTAGAAACTAATTCTACGGCTAGCCTAACTATCCCGTAGGGTTTCACTGTGGCGTCGCCGAAACCTTTGATAACCTGGTCGCATGACTCCACATACTTCTCAAAGGAGCTGTCCAGCTGGTCGAATGCGGCTTTGAAAAGGATGTTGCAGTAGGCTCCGTTGTCGACAAGCATGCGATGGATGGTGATGCCCATGATGTTGACGGATACGACCAGGGCGTCGTGGTTCGGGTAGATGACCCCGGTGCGATCCTCCTCCTTGAAAGCGAGGAAGTCTGTCTCCCTTGCCGTCATGTTGACCGGCATTGTGATCTGGTGGACGTTGTCCATTGCCCGCAGCTCGCTCTTCTGCCTGCGGTTGGACAGCGAGGTGGTGGGCGCGAAGCCCCCCACCGGGGAGAGCATGTTGACGGCCCGACGGGCTTGGTTTTCCTGAATCGGCGGGCATACGAGGGCTGCCTCCCGGTTTGGCTCTGCGGGGCGGGCAGCGGCTTGAGCTTCCGGTCTGGCCGCCGGTCTCTTCACGAACTCCTCCAGCTTCCCCTCCTCGAAGAGTCGCCAGAGTTGTTTCAGGAGGTCGCGGCACTCGCTTGTGTTGTGCCCGGCGGTTTGGTGGTAGTGGCAGTACTTGTTGGGGTTGATCTGTACCCCCGGTTTGTGGACCCACGGCCGTGCCTTGGGCATCATGTTTTTGTCCCGGATCTGTACATAGACGTACTCCGGGGTGGCTGACAATCTTTCGGCCAGTTTCACTTCGACGGAGTTGAAGGGTTTGAATGGTTGGGAGGCCCGATAGGAAAAGCTCCTTCGGGACGGCGTGCCGCGAGGCTTCTCCTTCTCCGTCGGCGTGCTCTCGCCCAGCCGCTGCGCCAAAATATCGGCGTTGTAGATGATCTTCCCCGCCCGCTGCCTGAACTCCGAGTAGGACTTTGGATAGTCCTTGTTCATGGACCTCCATAATTTTGTTCTTAGGCGGAGCCCGCCTATGACGCCGATGAGCTTGACTTCATCCCCGATGGGCTCGCCTTCCATGATGATCTGGTCGACCCGGTCGATGTACGCCGAGTCCGTCTCGTCCTTCCCCTGAGCCAAGTTGGCCATGCGATTGGCGCCGGCCAGTCGTGGCGCCATCGAGGAGAAATGTTCCAGGAACAGCTCCCCCAATTGGTGGAATGAAACCACCTTCCCCGCGGGTAGCAAGGAGTACCAACGGTGTGCCCGGTCACCGAGGGTTAATTGAAACATCCGGCACTGGGTCGCGTCTGTAGCTCCCATGGAGATCATGTAAGTAGAGTACTTGCTCAGGTGGGTGACGGGGTCCGTCTCCCCGTCATATTGGCCCACAGCGGCCACGTTGATTTTTGGTTGGGCTGGGGCCCGCACCAGGATGTCTGCGAGGGGCGAGTTGGGCATGTAGGGGACATGATGTTGCCCGTCCCGCCTCTCGAGCTTGGCCTCAAGGTTCGTGACCTTCTTTAAGATAGCGGCCATAGCGCTGTCGGCCGCGGGGGAAGAACGGGGACAGGGGTGGTCTCCCAAGCGGTCACGGACCGACGGCCTCGTGGCCGCATCGTTGTGACGCCTGGGAGAGCGCGCCTGTTCTCGCTCCTGGGGCCTGGAGCTGGCGTTGGACTCACAGGGTCGGGCAGCTCCCCGAGCCTGGGAACCCAACCGAGAGAAAACTGACCCCGCAGGTCGGCGAGAAACCCGTTGTGAGTCGGCTTCCTCGTCGAGGCGCCTCTTTAGGTTCTGAGGCCGTGGGTTACTGGCGGCCCTCCTGGCCGTTTCCTGCTCCTGCTGTGGCTGGCCGGTGGCCCTGGACCGGGCTGGCTCCTTTCCGGGTCTATGAGTGCGGATAGGAGCGGCGTTGATCTCGGCCTGACGGCGTTCGATCATGGCCTTGGCGGCCTGGAGGTCCTCCGGAGTTCTTATGGCCGACAAGAACTCGAAGGGACCCTGGAGGGTTTCCGCCGTGGCTGGAGCCGGGGTGGCGGTTTCACCGATGTCCTCGACTTGGTGCTGGGTTCGTGTGGTCTTTGAAGTGGTCATTTTTTTCTTTGAATGAAAGTGGATGGGGTTTTGTTCGAGGTGACTAGATAAACGAAACCGAGTGTACTTCGATATTAGTCACCCTCCTTCTAGCGCCAAAATGTAGACAGCGATTTATAACAGATCTCGCTGCCGGGTTCCTAGCGGGTAGGATTTGATATTAATGATAACAAGAAGCAATTAATGTGTGAGTAAATGAGCTCTCAAGAGTGTATTTGCAATAAATATGATGTGTGTTACAAATGGGCATTTAAAGCCCTATTTATAGTGTACAAGGTGGGGGTTCCCCATGCTTGGTAGGTGGACTTGTGGGCCCCCCCTACTCTTAGCTGGAAGGTAATAAGTGGCTACAGCCTCCCCTACGAGCCAATGAGGAGACGCCACGTGGCGCTGTCACCCCTGAGGTGATTGGACTTGGCCCCAACTGCCCTCTTTGACCCTGTCACATCCTCTGGACTGATGGCACCCGACGTCCTCTCACAGCTGGCGCGGCCTGGGGTCGGACAGACGGGTACTCGGGTACCGGGAAACGAGTCCGGACGAGAGTACCCTGGTTGTTCATCTGCGGGTAGGCGGGTAGAGCACCTGCCCCGGAGCTCGCCGCTGGCCGCCCGATACCCGGGCCTGTGGGTAACTAAGTATCCTGCCCGGCAGCTCCCAGAGGCTCGCGTCGGGTAGCCTCTATGTCCCTGCCCGTCTGTCTGACCGGTCGGCGGACTACTCTTACCCGAGCCCGCTACAGTAGTAGGTCCATGTCTGATACCCGATGGGTCGGATTTAGAAAATCTATAGACTTCATGCTGAGTTTGATTGACTTTTTTTATTGATTTACTTGGATATTCATAGACTTTACAAGATTATGGAATACATTTTTTTATTCATTTAAATGGATTTTTATAAATTCCGGTGCTGGAATCATTGATGCAAATGTATATGGAACACACTTGTATATAAAAAAAATTATCTAAATTATTTAGAAAAAACAAAAAAACAAAAACACGTTAGTTAAAAAATATATTATTATTCGCATCTTCATTTTCATCACTGTTATACCTCGCCCTCATTAGAAGTCTCTGGTTGTTAGAAGAGATTTTGGAGAGTAAAATTTATTTATATTTTTTGAAGAGTAGACTTGGCAGTAGGGAGGGGAATCCCGATCCCTGTGGGGATCCGCCCCAAAAGGGGCGGGGAATCCCCAAAACAAATGGGGACAAGGAATTTTGTTTGCCTCGTAGGCGGGGACCGGGATAGTATTCCCAATCCCGGGGGATCTCCTTCTCGTTCCCCGCGGGGAGCCGCATTATTTTTTATATAATATATATATATATATATATATATATATATATATATAATTTAAAAGTAAATTACAAATAAATATTTCATAATTTCCTACTCAATTAACTATTTATTAAAAATTACATCTATATTTTATTTAATATTATGTTATTAGTTTAAATTATATAATTTTCACATTTATATATATGTTAATTAAAAATATTAGAATTAGAGGTTCTGCAAATTGTTTAAATTAATTTTTTTAACACCAACTTAAAGTAATTGTTGTGTATGATTAAATTTTTTAATTTAAATATTATTTTATATATTTTTAATTTAAAAAATGAGATAAGAAAATAATTAGGTGGGAAACCAGCGAGACGGGGATCCCCGGCGAGGTGGGGATGGAGGAAAAATTTTCCCATGGAAGATAATCAAAGAAAGTCCATAGATTGTTGAATACCTAAAGATTTTTTTAAGACTTTTTAAAATCCGTGGAAATCTCTGCTTATTAGAAGAGATTTTGAAGTGTGAAAGCTATTTATATTTTGGAAGATATCAAAGAAATCCATGGAGAATTAAAATCCATAGATTGTTGAATACCTAAAGATTTTTTAAGACTTTTTAAAATCTGTATTGAATACCTCAGGAATTTTAAAGACTTTTGAAAATCCAGATTGAATACCCCCAAACTTTAAAAGTCTAAAAAAATTCTACAAACTCTATAACCAATACACCCCTCTTAATCCCAATTATATAGGTTTATTTGCCTAATTCAATGTTCTTAAACTTGAACCGATCATCAAATTGGACAATAAACTGAGTCAGTAATTTAACTGATTGAATCGTTGTAAAAAAATCGGATGACTCGAAATATATATAATTATTAAAATAAATAAATAAAATTATTGAAATAATATATTTTTAATTAAATATATCATTTGATAGCAATACATTACAACTAAAATTAATATTATATATGTGAATCTCAGTGTTATGATATCAGATTGCTCTGATACCGATTTGTGAGTGTGCGTGGTGTTTTTCAAAGTAGTGTTAACTGAAATATTGACAACACGCGTGACAACACAAGACGGTTACGAACAATTATTAACATATCTAAGCACTTTTAAACAGCGGAACTCTTAAACACCTTGCAAACGAAATTCAAAATTTGTCATAGACTTAAATAAAGTCTATGATGCCTCATGGCGAAAAGCTTCACTATAATCATGTAGTGGTACAAACAAAGATCTAACATAAGATCTCAAAGTGAGGGTAAGGTGTAAACACACCGCCTAAATAGATCTACGATGACTAGAAAGTTGATCACACTCAGACCCTAATCTAGTCTATTTTCGATCTCAATACTGATAGGAGTGTTGCAGCGCTCGACCAGCACAAAATATAATAGTAACGGTCCTTCTACACTAGATGTACATGAACACTCGATAGTATAGCTCTTGGTTACTACTTCCTGGCTTGTTTCCCCTGATTTTTTCTTCGTCTATCTTCTGGTATTTATAGATGTAGGATCCAACGGAAGTTACAATCACTAGGTCAGTTTGGAAAGACCTAGAAAGAAATCCTCCACTAACTCCATGATTAAGAAATAACCGCTCATGATGTATTTGATCTCCTCACTTGATAACCGCAACCGCATGACCTAGAATATTCTAGGTCTTCATCCTGGGAACACAACATCAAACACAACATAGAACAAAAGTGTTAGTGTTAGGAGAAAGGGCAAATTCAGTAATGTTATCCAGAATGTTGCCTAAACATTTTTGACAACACTGACATAACATTAACAATCTCCCCGAATTTGGTCTTTCTACTACAACACACCTGATGAAAATCTCAGTAATATGCGTGTAATAGAGAATGACAAAAGAACATCCAAAATAGATATTATTCTGCCAAAAAATGCCAAAAGATCAGGATTTAACTAAGCACAAATCATGCTTATCCCAAATAAAATCCAAAAACAAATAAGCTGTTCTTAAGATAAGACAACAATAAAACATAATTATTGTTCAGAGCCTTTGTATAAGAAACAGGCACAAACAATAAACTATGTTCAAATAACTATTGTTCAGAGCAAGGTGAAAACTTAAACAAATGATTTTAAACATTAGAAAAAATAACAGGGCTAGATAGAGCTATTCGAGCTAATCCTAGCTACAAATTTAACAAAAAGCTATCAGAGCCATAGCTAGCTTCAAATATTCAAGAGCTATTACAATAAAGGAAGATATAAACCAAGATGGGAAATGATTGGACTGTAGGATATCAACAGATGCATCTTCAATTAATCTGCACAATACTCCCTCATACTTGAATCTCCCCCCATCTTCAAGCTCTAAATTGACCTTCAAAGGTCACCATCTTCATTTCTTGGTCCAGCATCAGCAGCAACATCTTCTCTGACTTCAACATCATCACCAGCATCTTCTTCTTGATTAGAACCTCCATGTCCAGATGGTCCAGCAACATCTTCAGGTCTTTGTGGAGCATTTTCATCAGCTACTCCCCCTGTTGGAGTAGAAAGCAGAAATCTCCAAAAATTTCTTTGTTGTTCCATCCTGGATAGAGTTCTCTTCAAGTCTTCAATAGTCTTGTCCAAATCTGCAATTTGATTAGAGATATATGGAGCAGATATGGTAATAGAAGAAACAGATGACCCATCAACATTGATGTCGGCCGGTATGTTGATAACATTGGGGTCAACACTCCCTCTATTTTGAGTAGACTATGGTTTTGGGTCAGCTTCAGGCATAGGTTCATCAACTCTTGGTCCTGGAAGGGCTAAATCAATAACTTTGTTGTTGCCAATCAACAATTGATGGTTGATTCCAAAAGCAAGTGCATAATTACTGATTACTTCATCATCAGCTCTTTCAAGCTCTTTATTTTGCAGTAATTGGTGTATCAAACAAGGATAGGGCGACAGACCTCTTCCACTAATTTCTCCAACATACCTCAACATGTTATTAAATATAGTTTGACCTAAATCAAACTCATTCAGCCCACCTATCCTATGCAGAAGGATAGCTTGTTCTTCAGTCAAACATGTTGAATTGGTTGTTGGCAGCCAATTATGGATGACCAATCTATGTAGTGCAGAGTACAAACTTGTCAATCTAGAAGTCAAAATTCTCTTTGCCCAGATTCTGACTTTACCACCAGTGACCATAGATATCACCAAATTCAAATCTGTTATAGACCTTTCCTCCATGCTCCTTGTTCTTGGAATGCGGTTTGTTGGGATATGTTTAGTTTTGATGATTTTCCAAAACCACATGTAATAGGTTTGGAAGCAGTCAGGATTTTATCTTTAGTTTCAGGTCAGGCTAGGTTATTTCTCAGTAGAATAGGCTGCCAGTTGAGAAGAACTCAGTTGAGGAAGCACTCAGTTGAGGGGGAACTCAGCGAGGGGGAACTCAACAACACAACCTGAGGAAATCAAGATGACATCACAAGAAAAACTGACTGAAGCCATGGCAGAGACCTGAACCTGAAGAGAAGCCTGAAGGATGTCCCACTGAGTATAAACCTGGCTGATCTAAGCTAAGTCAGTGGACTACTCAGTGAAGAGCATGATCAAGAGGATCAGTGTTGTACCAAGTAGGCCCTGATGGAGTCAGGCTATTGTGGTCAGAGAAGTTTGTCATTCAGCCTTATGACAAACTTCTTGGAAAGATCTTCAAGAGTCTACTGAAGGAAAACTACACTGAAGACATTAATGTCTACTGAAGATCATCAAGTCAGTGGAGGATAAGCCATCTGAAGTCAGTGCGCCCTGATCAAGCTCACTGAGACAAAGATTCGTTGGATTCAGTCTGCGTGGACCAATCAAGTCAAGACAGCATATCTGACACTGACAAGGCCGCATTCCAAGAAAAGTAGGTGAAACCTATTAATTGTATGGATTCAAATGTAATTTCCTCCAATGGTTACATTTGAATCCACGCTATAAATACAAGCTCATAGCTGCGGTTTGAAGTGTGTGTGAGTAAGAAAAATCAACACCTACGAGCTGTGAAGGTGTGAGTGTATAGTGCGTTTTCATGGGAGGTATAAGGAAGCACGTTTCACACCTTGTACATTGACCATTAAGGTCCTTACAGATATATAAATGAGTTTTCAACTTGTAACTCATAGCTTAGAGAGGTTTTCCCAATCTTAGCTTTAGGCTAACACATTGTAAGGAAAAACCTCACCTAGTTGGAGAAAACCTAACTGAAACCAAAACCCTACTTGTCAGGTTTGTTGGTGGAAGTTGTTGTTGAGTTAGGAGGGAAGAAAGCAAGATCTGAGTTGTATAGATCTGGGTGCACCTTGGCACGTAAAAAACAAATATCCCAAGTTAGTGGATTTCCTGTTAAATCAGGCACGTAGATGTAAGAGCTTGAGTTTCTGAACTACGTTAAACTAAGCGTTGTTTATTGTTTAAGTACTTACTAAAGTGTGGTGTAAAATCTGCTCACTTAGAGCATTGTTGAAGAAACTTTGGTTGAGTAATTTAGTCAGGGAGAACCAATCTCACTGACATGCTTAAGCAAGCACTCGAGAGTCCAGTATCTCGAGTCACTGCGTTGCTTAGAGCATGAATCTCCAAGTCTTCACCCTGACTTGGTAGCTTAGCCTCTAAGCAGTGCAGTGACTTGAAGTGTTCCCTCATTGAACTCATTCAGGGTGCGATGCAAAGTTAAAAAAAATTCTCCTAAATTCCCATTTTGGTATTCGAAAACGAGACCATCAATTGGTATCAAAGCGGGTTGTTCATATGACCACTGATCCAGTTTTGTTAAGAAAAATGGTCAACCGAACAGATCTTAAACGTTTTAAACTATGGGAATTTCTGCATTTTTCAAACTATTACTTGTGTTCTGACATCATTCATGTAATAGAAAATCCTTTTGTTAGAAGTTTTAGAATCATCAAAAAATGAGGAAAATGTTGGGATATGTTTAGTTATGATGATTTTCCAAAACCACATGTAATAGGTTTGAAAGCAGTCAGGATAGTATCTTTAGTTTCAGGTCAGGCTAGGTTATTTCTCAGTAGAATAGGTTGTTAGTTGAGAAGAACTCAGTTGAGGAAGCACTCAGTTGAGGGGGAACTCAGCGAGGGGGAACTCAGTAACACAACCTGAGAAAATCAAAATGACATCACAAGAAGAACTGACTAAAGCCATGGTAGAGACCTGAACCTGAAGTGAAGCCTGAAGGATGTCCTACTGAGTATAAACCTGGCTGATCTAAGCTAAGCCAGTGGACTACTCAGTGAAGAACATGATCAAGAGGATCAGTGTTGTACCAAGTAGGCCCTGAAGGAGTCATGCTACTGTGGTTAGGGAATTTTTCATTCAACCTAGTTGGAATCCAAACTGAAACCAAAACCCTAAAGTTAGGTTTGTTGGAAGTAAGTTGAGTTAGTTAGTAAGGAAGTTTGTATAGGTCAGTGAGGTAGCTGATCTTGGTGCACCTTGGCACGTTAAAAACAAGAATCTCTTGAGTGGATTTCCTGTTAAATCAGGCCGTGGATGTAGGAGCTTGAGACTCTGAACCACGTTAAACTTGTTGTGTTCTTATTGCTTTGATATATTGCATACATGCCGTATTAACTATTCATTCATTGCATAAGATTTATCAGACTTGAATCAATCAGCCTGATCTATTGAAAAGAGCACTGCCTTTACTAAACGCTATTCATTTGAGTAATCAAGGTTTTCAGAAAGCAAACTAAACAAGACTTTAAACTATCAGGGCTCACGCATTTCCGCACTGAACTTAAACTGATAGTTAGCCAACTGACCCGCACCAAGTGTAGTCAGTAGGTGGATTATCATTGCCTATTTCTTTATCACTCTGAGTAAAGGGGACTCAGTAAGGTTTTAAGTTTGAAAATTGGTATACGTGTATTCCTCCCCCTCATACACGTATTCCTCAGTCTTGTACCGGGACCAACAATACCACTAATAAATTAATATTGCACTATCCATCTTAATCCATATTACGATAAAATGGGCTCCCGATTATTATTTCCCGTGTTTAAGATTATCTAGTCCACTAATTTATTAAACCTCAGAATAGAAACAAATTAATTAATATCTTTTACCTTGGAGTAAAGACGGCTCAACATTATTATCTGTTGGGACATTGTCAGTTTTGATTAAGATCACAAAGCCCCTGAAAAGATGTTTGCCTTAATCTGTCTTTGTCAGGCTAGTCTTGGTTAGGATCAGTACTTAGTCATTTTACACTTCACAGGTACTCAGTGAGAGGAGAACTCACTGGTGACAATCAAGACCAAAAGCCTGAAGACGAAGAGCACCATCCTGAACTTATGGCAGTCCTCTAAGCTGGCTGAGTAAGTGTCAGTGATGAAGAGTATGACCCTGAGGTCATTACTAACTCAGTCCTGAAGGGAACAGGATGTCACTGAGTTTATGGGAAGACTTGGAGTAGAGCCAAGCAATGCAAAAAGAATGTCAGCGTCAGGACAAGACCGGTGAGCTCAAGACAAAATGAACTTAAAGAGCCAAGCCTGAAGCTCATGAATAAGTTCTGACATTCTCACCAACCTGATGACGTGGACCAATAATGGAAGGACACGCACGTACGGAACCTGACAAGTAGACTGAATTCAGACTGCATATTCAACGGGCAAGCATTTAATGTGCATTTAATGCAACTACCAAATCCATGCAAGGACGGCTGTTGCATGAAGATATGTCCGTTTGAAGCCACTCTACATAGTTGACAAGAAAGGTTATCTCTCCAACGGATAGTTTTTCAAATCATCTATAAATACAGAAGACCTTGAACCCACTCAAGGTTACGGGAAATTTCCAAGCCAGAAATTACTCAAACTCTCAAGCATTCAAAGCATTCAGCCTTTAAGAGAAGCACTCGAAACCATCTAAATTTACCAAGTGTTTCTTAGTTACTGAGAGTTATTCTGTATTCCAATAGCGAACTAGTATTATATTAAGCTTAGAGAGATTATCCAATCCTTAGCATAGCTTTGCCTTGTAAGGATAATCTCAACTCAGTTGGAATCCAAACTGAAACCAAAACCCTAAGTTAGGTTTGTTGGGAGTAAGTCAGTTAGTGTGTTAGTAAGGAAGTTTGTATAGATCAGTGAGGTTAGCTGGTCTTGGTGCACCTTGGCACGTTAAAAACAAGAATCCCTTGAGTGGATTTCCTGTTAAGTCAGGTCGTGGACGTAGGAGCTTGAGCCTATGAACCACGTTAAAATTCCTTATGTTCTTATTGCTTTGATATTGTGCATACTTGCCATATTATTTGCTCATGCATTGCATTCGGTTTATCGGGCTTGAATCAATCAGCCTGATCCTCAAAAAGAGCACTGCCTTACTAAACACCTTTCAGAATTGAGTAAAACAAGTTTTCAGAAAGCAATCTAGATAAGACTTTAAACTATCAGGGCTCAAACAATTCCGCACTAAACTTGAACTGATAGTTAGCCAACTGACCCGCACCAAGTGTAGTCAGTAGGTGTGTTATCAGCTCCTAGTTCTTTACCACTCTGAGTAAAGGGGACTCAGTCAGTTTTTAAGGTTAAAAATAGGTATACGTGTATTCCCCCCCTCCATACACGTATTCCTCAGTCTTGTACCGGGACCAACAAGTGGTATCAGAGCAGTGGTTCAAAAGACCACTAACTTTGAATACTAATAGTTTCAGAGGAGAAACTGTTGGTGGTCACTGAACAGATCTGAGTTTGCTTTTCATAAAACTTGCATCATCATGACTTCGAGGAGACTTGAAGCTTCGTTACCTGAATTCTCTGTGTCTAACTTTGTCTATTGGAAGTTCAAATTAGAAGCACATCTAGATGTCATCCATGACCAGATGCCGCGTGTACTCAGGGAAGGACCGATCAAGATCACTATTCCTAACGTCAGAGGACTGGGGTATGAGGATCTTGCGATTGGCGTGCAGGTTCCTAAAGAAAGGAAAGACATGACCAACGATGAAATCAAGATGATGGGACTTGACAACGTCGCCAGAAACATCATCTTGCATACGGTGCCCTTCGAAGAGTCAGCTAGGCTGATGAACTTAAAGACAGCAAAGGAGGCTTGGGATGAGCTGACCAGGATGTGCGAAGGGTCAGAAAAGATAAAGGAGAACAAGAGAAATATTGCCATTCAGAAATTTGAAGCATTCGAGATGTTGCTTGACGAGAGCATAGATCAAATGGAGTCTAGATTCATCAAGTTGATGAATGAGTTGGTGATGTTGGACAAGGATGTCCCAAGGAGAGATGTTGCTTCAAAGATCCTGAATGCCCTTCCTGAGAGATGGGATAACAGTGTAATTATGCTTAAGAACACTCAGGATATGAGTAACATAACTTCTTCTTTACTTTTTTCAGAGCTCAAAGCGCTTGAATTTGATCTTAACAAAAGAAAGAAGAAAGTTCAGTCAGAAGAGGAAGTGAAGGAGAAAACTCCTGAGAAAAGTGTGGCGTTCAAGGCCAGGTCTGAACCTGTTGAGCCCTCATCAAATTCTTCATCAAAGTCACTGATGGAGATGAGCAGGGAAGAACTCGCTGAGGAGTACAGCCTGATGGCCAGACGATTTGACAAGCTTAATTCCAGGTTTGGTCGTTATAAAAAGTTTTATCAGGACTCACGTGACAGAAAACCTGAAGGAACCCACCAAAGCTCAAGGAGATATGAGGAGCGAAGGAATACTGACCAGAGGAGAGAACGTGGTGATGAAAGGAGATATTCTGAACCAAAGCCTGAAAGAAGAGGCGAACAGAGACGTACTCGCGATGATAGATATCCAACCAAGTCTGAAAGCTCGCCGAGAACCAGGGAACCTGACTCAAGGAGGAACCCAGAATCGAGGAAAGAAAGAGTAAGCGAGCAAATAGCATGTTACAACTGTAACAAGATTGGTCACTATCAGTACGACTGCCCAGAGCTGAGTGCGAGGGAGAGAGAGGAAAGGAGAGCCACGAGGGATCTAAGATCTGCTGATCGGAGAGCAATGGTCGCTGAAGATGCAACAGACTCTGACGGTCCTACTGAAAGGTCACCTGAACTCTTCTCAGATGACGAGTACGATGATGTCTGTCTTATGGCTTGGGATGAGCCTGAGGTAACATCAAATTATGTTTGTGCTTCTTACACTGGTCAAAATCCTGAGCTTAGCTCAGAGTCAGTTAGAGAAATGAACCATCAGATCTGCATTGATCAATTGATGGTTGATTTCTCCAGACTGCAGGAAACTAATGTCTTCTTGGTAGAGGAGAACAAGAAATTGAGTACTGAGGTTCAAAACCTGAATGAACAACTCACTCAGTCTGATCTTAAAGAATTAGCTCAAATTGTGAGACTAACTCAGGAGATTGATTTAATCAATGTTGAGCGTCTTCCAAGAGAGAAGATTCTGAAGGAATTAGCTGAGGAAGAGCTGGCCAGGAAGGAAGAACTGAATGTACTTAAGAGTAAGTTTGATGACCTCTTTACCAGACATGAAATCCTGAAAAAGAGTGAGGACTCTCTCAAGAAAAAGGTTGCAGCAATGAATAAATCCTCAGTGGCTAGAGAGGAAATAAATAGCAGCCAGATGCTTGGGAATGAGAAAAAGGGACTTGGATATGTTCCTAAGAAATCCTCACAAGGTCAGTCTCATGTTGCTTCAGGGAGCAACACTGAGAGGGTATTTGTTCAGGCAGGCCAGAATGCACCTAAGGTTGTACTTCAGGCCCGTCAAGCCGATAAGGGCAAAGAAACTGCTGACTCAGTCAGGGTTGCTCCTAAGGTAGCTAAGCCAAAACCTAAGGGAAAGGCAAAGCAATCTAAGGAAGCCCCTGAGAGCTCAGGCCAGGGAAAGCCTCAGCGAAAGCAGAGGAAGACTCAGGCCAAGAGCCCTCAGACTGGTCAGCGAGGGTACCATCATGCTTGGCAATACCAACAGGGAAGGCCAAACATGATGACACCCCCATGGTTTTGGCATCCTGAGGCCTTTAACTGTTTTTCATTCCCTCACTTGCCTAGGGGGAATAGAACACAGGGTCCTTATCAAGAACAAGGCCCAAGACCTGCTGCACCCAGACCTAGGAAGAACAGGAAGCCAGCCCAAAAGGCACCCACTCAGGCTCCTGTGAAGCCTAAGTCTAGCACTCATACACCATCTTCCTCTCAGGCAAAGAAGAAGAAAGTTGTGTATGTTGATGTTTCAGGGAGACAGATTTACCACTCTGAGGCAATCAGGGTTGTTAAGCAAGTCTGGATCCCGAAGGGTACAGCTGACACGATAGGACCCAACACCCAATGGGTACCTAAAGCCTGATTTGCTTGCAGGCGGCTGTGGATCACAACAAGAGGAGAGGAGACTCAATCAAAGTTGTTTGGTACCTAGACAGTGGTTGCACAGGCACATGACTGGAATGAAGAGTCTTCTCCAAGAATATCAAGCTAAAGATGGTCCACAGGTAACCTTTGGTGATAACTCAAAAGGTGTTACTAAAGGTTTTGGTGTTTTGATAATAGGTACAGTCAGAGTGGAAAATGTGTCCTTTGTGGACGGACTGAAGCATAACCTATTGTCAGTAAGTCAATTCTGTGACAAAGGGTTCAGTGTTGAGTTCTCATCGAATATATGTTCAGTCAAGGACAAATCAACACAAGTGCTTCTATCAGGTATCAGGAGAGGTAATGTTTATCTCGCTGATTGGAGCAGCACTATTCCTAATACTTGTTTTGTTGCTAAAAGCTCTCTAGAGCTCAGTTGGTTATGGCATAAAAGATTAAGCCATCTGAACTTCAAGATTCTTAACAAAATTTCTAGACAGTCACTTGTTGAAGGTCTACCTAATGAAGTTTTTAGCAAAGATCATGTGTGCAAAGCTTGTCAGGAAGGGAAGTAGGTCAGAGCGTCATTCAAAGAGAAAGCTTCTCATTCCACTGACAGGATACTTCAGCTCTTGCACATGGATTTATTTGGTCCCATAACACCTGTGAGTATGAATGGTAGAAAGTATACCCTTGTGGTTATTGATGATTATTCTAGATATACTTGGGTTATCTTCTTGTTAAATAAGAAGGAAACACAGGTGAAGCTTCCAGAGTTGCTCAGGAGACTCAGCAATGAGAAGAATCAGTCCATTACTAAGATCAGATCTGACAAGGGCACTGAATTTATAAATTCATATATTTCTGACCTTTGTAATGAACTTGGTATAGCTCATGAGACTTCTGCAGCTAGAACCCCACAACAGAATGGTGTCGCTGAAAGAAGGAACAGGACACTGAAAGAAGCTGCAAGGACCATGCTGGCTGAGTCAGGATTGCCCAAGAAATTATGGGCTGAGGCAATCAACACTGCATGCTACACTCAGAATAGATCCATGCTGAACAAACAACATGCACAGACCCCATATGAGACATGGAATAAGAGAAAACCTCGTATTTCCTATTTTTATGTATTTGGTTGTAAGTGCTTCATCCTCAACAATGGGAAGACCCAATTGAAAGCCTTTGATAGCAAATCTGATGAAGGAATATTCTTAGGATATTCTAAAATTAGTAAAGCCTTCAGGGTTTACAATTGTAGGACCCTTGTTGTGGAAGAATCACCTCATGTTGTCTTTGATGAATCTGCTAATGAGTCTAGGGCAAAGATGTTGAATCCTTACACTGAGGAGGTCACAAAGAGAGTGACAAGGCTGAGCTTAAAGAATCAACCTGATCGAGAGGTCAAAACTGTGCCAATTCCAAGATGGGATGATGACGATGATCAGGATGATGAATCAGGCGCCACTCCTAAGCCCAGTACATCAGGGATTGTTGAGCCTCAGACTGAGGAACAGGCTCAACCTGAGGTAAGTACCGTCTATGAAGATGATGTCGCAGCTGAGACGGTTCCTGAGTCACCTCATCAAGGAGGAATCAATGTCCCTGATATTGAGCTTATTAATCCCTTTGGTATAGACTCAGGATCATTCCCTTCTGTTCAATTTCCTGAATTTTATGAGCCTGTAGACACTAACATTGTAGGTACTTCAGGAACAACTCCTGGCAAGAGAACATGGCTAGAGGATCATCCCATTGATCAAATCATTGGTGATCCAACTGAGGGAGTCAGGACCAGACGGTTCCATAGTGAGAGTGCATTGTTCTGTTGCTTTTTCTTTGAGCAAGAGCCTCAGAACATTGAAGAAGCTCTCAGTGACTCAAACTGGATCATTGCCATGCAAGAGGAGTTGAATCAGTTCACAAGGAATCAGGTTTGGGAACTGGTAGATAGACCTAGGCATCAAGGTGTAATTGGTACCAAGTGGGTCTTTAAGAACAAGAAGGATGAGAATGGTGTTGTAGTAAGGAACAAGGTTAGACTGGTTGCGAAAGGGTATTGTCAATCTGAGGGAATAGACTATGATGAGACTTTTGCTCCAGTAGCTAGGTTGGAAGCTATCAGGTTGTTCCTTGCATATGCAACATATAAGAAGTTTAAGGTGTATCAAATGGATGTCAAGAGTGCCTTCCTGAATGGTGTACTCAATGAAGAGGTATATGTTGAACAACTTCCCGGGTTTGAGGTTGGAGATAGAGTATACCATTTGAAGAAAGCACTCTATGGACTTAAGCAAGCACCAAGAGCTTGGTATGATACCCTCTCTCAATTCCTGACAGACCATGGATTCAAGAAGGGAACTATGGATAGGACATTGTTCAGGATCACTGAAGGTGATGACATTCTCTTGGTCCAGATTTATGTGGATAACATAATATTTGGATCACCAAATCATTAGCTCTGTGAGAAATTCTCTAAGTTGATGACTGGTAAATTTGAGATGTCAATGATGGGAGAGATGAACTTCTTCTTAGGATTGCAGGTTAAGCAGACTGATCAAGGTATCTTCATAAATCAGGCTAAGTATACAAGAGACTTGATTCAAAAGTTTGGTGTTCAGAACAGCAATCCAGACAGGATCCCTATGAACACAAATTGGAAGATGGATCCTGACACTGAAGGGACTCCAGTAAATTAAACTGAGTATCGAGGGCTGACAGGTTCCTTGTTGTACCTGACTGCAAGTAGGCCTGACATTACGTTTGCAGTTGGTGTGTGTGCTAGGTATCAGTCTGATCCCAAGAGAAGTCATTTGGAGGCTGCTAAGAGGATACTTAAGTATTTGAAAAGGACAGTCAATATGGGACTATGGTACCCTTCAGATGACAACTTAGAACTGACAGGTTATTCAGATGCAGATTATGGAGGTTGTAGGATTGATAGGAAATCAACCTCAGGGACATGTCAGTTTTTTTAGAGTAAGTTGATCTCGTGGTTTAGTAAGAAGCAGAATTCAGTGGCTACATCCACAACTGAGGCTGAGTATATGGCTGTAGGTAGTTGTTGTGCTCAGATTTTATGGTTGAGGCAACAGTTGAGGGACTACCAAGTGTTTGCTAATCAGGTTCCGATCTATTGTGACAACAATAGTGCAATAGCAATTACTCAGAACCCAGTGCTTCACACAAGGTGCAAGCATTTGGATATTAGGCATCACTTCATTCGAGATCATGTGGAGAAGAAAGATATTAGGATGGAGAAGATTCACACTGATAGGCAAAGAGCTGACATCTTGACTAAGCCTCTGGCTGAAGCAAGGTTTATGGAACTGTCAGTGGAGTTAGGACTCTTAGATTCGGAAGAGCAGTCAGTGTAAGGTTCTAGGGGGAACTCAGGTCAGACTCGACTCAGCGAGGTATCAGGGTGCTACAATGTCTCTCTGACAGGTATGAGTTCTAACCTCTTGTGAATTTCAAGCGTCTCCCTGAGTCCTTCGTCCTGAAAATCTTTATTAAATGCATTCTGTTTTCATTAAAAGTGTGCCTTTTCATATTTAAACCCACGCGCACGGAGCATTTAATGCTACAGTTACTTTCTCATATATGTGTCCGTTTTATACGGGATATGACTGACATGGCGTTTTGATTGAAACTAAGATTAATCCTAGCCCCTCATTTCAAAACCTTTCGAATTCAGGAATTAATCTCAACCCCACGTTTGAGTAACTGACTTAGTCTTATCAATCAAGAATGCCATTTGAGGTTTTTACGCAAACACAACGCACATCTGCACACTGAGTTTTTTCTTGCTCAAACACAGAAAATTCGAAAAATCTTTTCTTTTCAAAACAATGGCATTTCTTAATTCCAACTGGACAACCGATAAGCTCGAAGACGTTGTCAATAACAAATTGGTACACATGGAGCAAGTCATCTCCATGGAGGGTACCTGTCTTACGGTGGAGGAAATCAAACCCATTTTCAAATGGATTTCCAAAGATGGGTTGGAGACATACTTCACCACCCGCCCCATCTCCATGCTTTCTAGAACAGTCGTGGAGGCGTATCTAAATATGTTCTTACGGAAGGGTGAACTGTTCACCAAGGTAACGGCGCTCAAGCCGACGGGAGAAAAGAACAGCGACGGCGAACCTCTCTACAGCTCGGAGGTAGTCACCATTGACTTAAGGAGGGCGGTCAGGGAAGTTTTTGCACTGCCATCATCAGGCATCAACCCAAAGACGTACAAGGAGAACTCGGAGGGAGAACTTCTTGGGAAATGGACCAAGTCTGGGTCATCAGAGTTCAAGGCTCGTCAGAACAAGAATACTCTTAAGCCTGAATACAGAGCTCTGGTGGATTTGGTGTCCAAGATTGTGATGGGTGCAACTGGCTCTCACGAGCAATTGAGCCTGCCCAAGCTGAGACTCATGGAAGCAATTGTTGATGGAGTGGAAGCAAACTGGGAGCAGTTCTTCCTCGATCAACTCCATCAGGCCGGGTTGGACAAGCTAAAACGAGATGAGGAGAAGAAGCACACCTCAGTTTATGCCATCTTGCCATTCGGAACGAGGATGTCCATCCTGATAGCTCATGTTTGCCATGGGTATACCTTCGATTTTGAGGATAGTCTCTCCTCAAAGAAGGTAATGTTTTCCTCACTGAGTGATACCTATTCAGTGCTAGGGCTGACTGATCCCAATGCGAAAGCAAAGGGTCAGGCCAAAAAGCCAGCTGGTAAGGCCAAGAGAGTGGCTACCAATCTCATTGAAAGGGTAGATGACCTCCTTGAGAGGAGTAAGGAAGGTGAGGATGAGGTAGTAGCTGAGGAGGTGGAACAGCCTGAGATGGACGCGGCTGAGAAGAAGACAAAGAGGGTGAAAATTGTGCTGTCAGGGAAGAGCACAATGTCAGGGACTGAGTCTGATCCCAAGAAGGCCGGGTCTGAGGCTGAGGGAACTGACAATGACGTCAGGAAGGAGAGTGATCAGGGAGAGAGGCCCCTGAAGATGCTTAGGAAGGGACCCAAAAAGTCCCCGGCTAAGAAGTTGCCTGTAGTGAGTGAGAGGGAGGAGTCAAGCTCACCTGGAGCCTCTGACTTGGAGGAAGTGAGAAAATCTGTCGAGACGGCTGAGTTGTTACAGCCTGAGATAGTACCCACTCAAACACCCACTCACCCCGAAACCCAAACACTTTCCAACCCTGACCCTACACCTCAACCCCCTCAATCACCCCAAACCACAGAGCCAAATCATCCTACTGAGTCAGTGCCATCAAACTTACCAACGAATGAGCCTGACCAGTCTTTTGAGCCACACCTTCCTGAGCCCACAGATTTTCCATCTTACCCCAACCCCATGGATTATCCCAAATCCTTCCCAACTGAAGAAGATGACTTCCTTGTCATTCAGGAGGAGGAGGAACTGGATGAACATATGATGGGGGGAGTACTGGAGAATACGCTGAGGGGGAATGCCACTGAATGGGCGTCTAAGTGCTGGCCAGGACTGAATAGATACAAAGAGCTACTGGCAAATGTAGTTGAGCTCAAGGTTTGGTTGGAATTCAAACAATCAAACATGCAGGAGCAGCATTTGTTGGTGGATGCGCGTGGCTGGGAGCACTGGGAAACGGAGGAGGCCAGACTGTGTTCCTATTTTGGCCTGACTAGCTGGCTTCAATTGCTTAACTTCGATAACCTGAAGGAGCTAGTCAACAACCTGATGGCCCAGAGCAAGGCTGACATCCTGTCTGAGGAGGAAAAGGATGATGAGGATGATGATGGTGCTCAGGGTGGAGCTATGGAGAAGGCAGTGGAGGAGACTGCTAAGGAAGTTCATGAGATGATCTCTGAGCCTCAGGCTCAGGGGGAAGGTGAAAGGGACACTGGTGCCAAAGGTGGACCAGTGGCTGAGGGTGTTTTGAACATCTCAGCTGCCAATGACACATCTGTCGATGAAGGGATTCCCTGCCCTGAGACAAGAGAGGAAGATGTTGAGGCATTCAAGGGGACTCTCAGTTCCGAGGGACAAGTTCCTAAGGTTCGAGATGGCGGGGCTGAGCCTGAGCAGGTGGCCCTGACCACTCAACAACTGCCTTCAGTGTACCCTGGAGAGGGGACTGATGCCGCAGGGGCTGATAGGGGAAAACAGCCACTTACTGATGAGGCCGTCGATGATGATGAAGATGTGATGATCACCAGGGTCGGCCGTGCTGAATTCACAAGCATAGTGGAGGTCAAGCAGGAGAAAACCACAGAAAATCTAGCTGAACTTCAGGAGGAAGTAATGAGGCTACGAGCTGAAAAAGAAGAAGACTCCAAGGCCCTGGTGAAACACATCAAATGGATAAAGTCAGCGTACAACTCCCTTGCCAACAGGGAGCTAATTTTGCTAAAGAGAACAATGACTGACACGGCCAAGTCAGTAAGGAATGAGCGGAAGAGGACAAAGAAGATGCTAAGGCAGACCTTGAAGCAGTTGACTGAGAAGGATGAACAAAGGAAGGAGGATCTCAATCAGGCGGTGGAGAAGCTTGCGGCTCAGGCTGGAGCCCTATTCACTCAGGCCATTTCTGGCTCAGCGTCAAAGTTTGAGCTGGAGTCAGAACGCATTGCTCAGACTTCAAAGGACATTGCTGAAAGGCTGACTCAAGCAGATGGGCGATCTGCTCTGGTGGAGGAGAAGATAGAGAAGGTTGAGCAAAGACTCCAACTCTCCATGGAGGTCTTTGAGAAGAAGGTCCAAGCTGCAATCAGTTCTGTCTCTTTTGCAGGGACTGGTATCTCAATGGGAGTTGAGTTATTGAAGGAGGGAATTAATGATGTCCATTCCCTAGCCTCCTTCGTAATCAACAGCGGATCTGACGCATTCCCATCTGAGGCCAATGATGATGCCAAAAAGGGGAAAAAGAAGAAGAAAAGATCCCGCCCTGAGGCATCGGAGGCAGTCAACCAAGGCAAAACCGTTCAAGCTGACCCTGAAGCCAATCCTGAAGGGAATGTGCTAAGGGTGAGGAAGTCAGCAAGGTTGGCGGCAGTAGAAAAGGAAGGAGAGGAGATTGTTGCCATGCGAAGGGCGGAGGCAGCAAAGGCAAAGGCTGATGAACCTTCCAAGCTACAACCTGAGCCAGTTCAGAGGTCTTCTCCCATGAGCTCAAGGAAGAATCCCATCACTTACTCCGGGGAGTTGGTGGCGGAGTTATGTGCTGAAGCATGGGGAGATCATTCTGAGAAATCTGAGGCTATGCGCAGAGCTGAAATTGCTCAGAAGGAGAAGATGCGCATCTTGGAAAAGAGGGTTGAGAAGCTGACTGATATCACTGAGCTTCAACAAAGGGAGTTAGATGATGCAGTGATCAGTCTGCTTAGGTGGAAGAAGGCGAAGCCTGAGCCTAGGAAGTACAGGAAGAGGCCAACAGTTAGGAAGTCTTCAATTCTTCAAGTCAGCAGGCCAGAATCAGGAGTAAAGGAAGCTTTTGTCGATGAGTTCGTCTCAGAGGCATTGAAGGAGTTTGACTGATGCAAGGGATGAATTTGTAAAATTGTGGTATGTTGTGAAGAAGTGGGGCGACACTGATGATATCAATGCCCACTTCACTGACTACATGATGGACAATCATCCTGAGTTATTCCAGAAGATCTTGGAGGAGGCTGATGCAGCTCAAGTCCAAGTGAAGGCTCCTGAGTTCACCATTCGAGCTCCTTCCTTAATTCCTGGAACTCAAAAGCACGATACAAAGGCCATTATGATGGAAGTTTTGAAGATAGCCAAAGCTGAAGGATACGTGAACCAACCTAGAAGACTTGACGAGCTGAAGGCAAGAGTCTATGCAGGATATGGACTTGAACCTGAAATGAGATTAGTCTAGGTGTTCACAGGCTTCTTTGTAATAGATTAGATTCATTGTAACTATTTCCAAATCAATCAATGAAATATATTACGTTTGCCCACAGACAAAAACTCATTGTCTTTTTGGCTGTTTGTTTAAATTCTGTACTTTATCAAGAATTCCTCTAACACTGTCTTATCTTATAGATAGGTTTATCACATTTCCTCTAAGTGTTTTGAGGATCTTTTCAGTGTTTTGGCATCATCAAAAAGGGGGAAATTGTTGGGATATTGTCAGTTTTGATTAAGATCCCAAAGCCCCTGAAAAGATGTTTGCCTTAATCTGTCTTTGTCAGGCTAGTCTTGGTTAGGATCAGTACTTAGTCATTTTACACTTCACAGGTACTCAGTGAGAGGAGAACTCACTGGTGACAATCAAGACCAAGAGCCTGAAGACGAAGAGCATCATCCTGAACTTATGGCAGTCCTCTAAGCTGGCTGAGTAAGTGTCAGTGATGAAGAGTATGACCCTGAGGTCATTACTAACTCAGTCCTGAAGGGAACAGGATGTCACTGAGTTTATGGGAAGACTTGGAGTAGAGCCAAGCAATGCAAAAAGAATGTCAGCGTCAGGACAAGACCGGTGAGCTCAAGACAAAATGAACTTAAAGAGACAAGCCTGAAGCTCATGAATAAGTTCTGACATTTTCACCAACCTGATGACGTGGACCAATACTGGAAGGACACGCACGTACGGAACCTGACAAGTAGACTGAATTCAGACAGCATATTCAACGGGCAAGCATTTAATGTGCATTTAATGCAACTACCAAATCCATGCAAGGACGGCTGCTGCATGAAGATATGTCCGTTTGAAGCCACTCTACATAGTTGACAAGAAAGGCTATCTCTCCAATGGATAGTTTTTCAAATCATCTATAAATACAGAAGACCTTGAACCCACTCAAGGTTACGGGAAATTTCCAAGCCAGAAATTACTCAAACTCTCAAGCATTCAAAGCATTCAGCCTTTAAGAGAAGCACTCGAAACCATCTAAATTTCCCAAGTGTTTCTTAGTTACTGAGAGTTATTCTGTATTCCAATAGCGAACTAGCATTATATTAAGCTTAGAGAGATTATCCAATCCTTAGCATAGCTTTGCCTTGTAAGGATAATCTCAACTCAGTTGGAATCAAAACTGAAACCAAAACCCTAAGTTAGGTTTGTTGGGAGTAAGTCAGTTAGTGTGTTAGTAAGGAAGTTTGTATAGATCAGTGAGGTTAGCTGGTCTTGGTGCACCTTGGCACGTTAAAAACAAGAATCCCTTGAGTGGATTTCCTGTTAAGTCAGGTCGTGGACGTAGGAGCTTGAGCCTCTGAACCACGTTAAAATTCCTTGTGTTCTTATTGCTTTGATATTGTGCATACTTGCAATATTATTTGCTCATTCATTGCATTCGGTTTATAAGGCTTGAATCAATCAGCCTGATCCTCAAAAAGAGCACTGCCTTACTAAACACCTTTCAGAATTGAGTAAAACAAGTTTTCAGAAAGCAAACTAGACAAGACTTTAAACTATCAGGGCTCAAACAATTCCGCACTGAACTTGAACTGATAGTTAGCCAACTGACCCGCACCAAGTGTAGTCAGTAGGAGTGTTATCAGCTCCTAGTTCTTTACCACTCTGAGTAAAGGGGACTCAGTCAGTTTTTAAGGTTAAAAATTGGTATACGTGTATTCCCCCCCCCCATACACGTATTCCTCAGTCTTGTACCGGGACCAACATTATCCATACCGAAGAAACTAATTCTTCACTTGCAAGATTTGGTATGATAAAACTTCTGAGCCCACTAAGGGGACAAATCACACGAGCCGTACTCGCACACGTTTCTCTGTATTAAATCTTAGCAACCGTCGTATGATTAATATTACTGCCCAAGATACAAGGTTCGAAGTCACGATGATTCTCACCTAACATGAATCAAAGCAATAACCATTAACCACACACGGTCATATTTAAGTGACGGAGATTAAGAAATCAATAACCACTGAGGTCTAATTCTTCACATTTCAGAACAGAAGAATTTATCCTCGTTGTAGGTCCTCTTCAACACATACTAAATGTGCTAGTGCAATCTCTTGGTCAAGACAGGCCAATATGAGAATTACACGTCGACCTTTCACGACGGATTGTTCAATTCCACCTGGGTCGTGAATTTGTATGTTTTAGTTACAAGTAACCATCAATATGATCTTCTGCGATCGGGTATCACCACATTAACTACATTGTAACACGTACTACTTATATTAAACTGGTTGCAATAAATATTCAACATTCATTCATATCTAAAGCAAATGCGATAAAAGATTTATTCTTATAAATAAGTGTTTAATTCATGAGTTATACAAAGTAAAAGCATACTTTCACGTATAACTCCAACAATCTCCCACTTATACTTAAAGTCTGCTTTTTAGTATACACCATGCATGTCTAGTGTAGTAGTACTACGTGACATCTCATGTTAACCTACACTAACCTAATAATTCCTCCCACTTATACTTAAAGCAGATTGGCAATAATCTTTACTCACATTCCATCCACATGTCTCTCGAATGTACTCTGAGGTAGACCCTTTGTGAATGGATATACTAGGTTGTCCTCCGACGTTTATCTTTGTCTTCTCTTTATCTCCTCTCTTAACGATTTCTCATATAAGATGGTGTTTTCTTTCAATGTGTTTGTTAGCCTTGTGGGCTCTCGGTTCCCTTGAATTTGCAACTACTCCGGCACAATGATTGTACTGGGCAAATTCGGAACAACGTCCAAGTCCAATAAGAAGTACTTGAGCCAAACCGCTTCTTTCGCTGCTTCACAAGCAGTTACTTATTCGGCTTTCATAGTTGAATCGGCGATGCATTTCTGCTAATCGCTTCTCCATGTCATAGCTCCTTCTCCCATGCAAAACACACTACCCGAGGTAGATATTTTGGATTCTATATCTGATTTGAAATTTGAGTCCCTGCATCCCATGGGAATTAGACTGTCTGACTATTAAATCAGCATTTCATCGCTAGTTCTTTTCAAAAACTATATAATGTATTTAATTGCAGTCCAATAAGCTTTTCCGGGGTTACTTTGATGTCTTGCCATCATGCCCGAGGCAGAAGCAGATATCCGGTCTCGTATACAACATTGCATACATAAGGCTTCCTATGCCCGAAGCGTATAGAACGCCTTTTATGTCATCTATCTCCATATGCGTCTTAGGGCTCATTTCTTTCGATAGATGGATTCCGTGCATAAAAGGTGCAAAACCTTTCTTGGAATCTTGCATGCTAAAACGCTTCAAAACTGTGTCAATATATGAAGCTTGCGATAAGCCCAACATCCTTTTCTTGCTATCGCGAGTGATCTTGATCCCAAGGATGTGACCGGCTTCCTCTAAGTCCTTCATATCAAATTATTTTGACAGCCATACCTTTACGTTTGACAATACCTTTACATTATTTCCAATGAACAGAATATCATCTACGTATAATACTAAGAATACCACCGCAGTTCCGTCACACTTTTTATACACACAACTCTAGAACTCGTTTTGATCAAACCCATAAGACTTAATCACTTGATCAAAATATTGGTTCCAAGTACGCGATGCTTGCTTAAGTCCATAAATGGATCTCTTGAGCTTGCATACGAGATTCTATCAGCCTTTTTCAATAAAATCTTTGGGTTGTTGCATATAGATATCTAACCCGTCAAGACTTTCGTTAAGGAAAGTTATCTTAACATCTATTTACCAGATCTTGTAATCTAGGTGTGCAGCGATCGACAAAAGAATACGGATGGAGAGGACAGGAGGGCCAAGAGAGACCAGAGACTTGTAGACCGGAGAGCGATGCTTGCTGAGGATGCAACTGACTCTGACGGTCCTGAGGAGAGGTCGCCTGAACTCTTTTCTGATGATGAGTACGATGATATCTGCCTGATGGCAAGGGAGGAACCCGAGGTAACCTCTAACCCTGTATGTGGTTCCTACACTGGTCAAAATCCTGAGCTTAGCTCAGAGTCAGACAGAGAAATAAACCTTCAGATCTGTCTGGATCAATTGATGGTTGATTTCTCCAGATTGCAGGAAACTAATGTCTTCTTGGTAGAGGAGAACAAGAAATTGAGTACTGAGGTTCAGAACCTGAATGATCAGCTCACTCAGTCTAATCTTAAAGAATCAACTCAGGTTGTAAGACTAACTCAGGAGATTGATTTAATCAATGTTGAGCGTCTCCCAAGAGAGAAGCTTTTGAAGGAATTGGCTGAGGAAGAGTTGGTCAGGAAGGAAGAACTGAAAGCACTCAAGAGTAAGTTTGATGACCTCTTTGACAGACATGAAATCCTAAAAAAGATAGAGGACTCACTCAAGCAAAAGGTTGCAGCAATGAATAAATCCTCAGTGGCTAGAGAGGAAATAAATAGCAGTCAGATGCTTGGGAACGAGAAAAAGGGACTTGGATATGTTCATAAGAAATCCTCACAGGGTCAATCTCATGTTGCTTTAGGGAGCAACACTGAGAGGGTATTTGTTCAGGCAGACCAGAGTGCACCTAAGGTTGTACTTCGGGCCCGTCAAACTGATAAGGGCAAGGAAATTGTTGACACAGTCAGGGTTGCCCCCAAGGTTGTTAAGCCAAAACCCAAGGGAAAGGCAAAGCAACCGAAGGAGGTCCCTGAGAGCTTAGGCCAGATAAAGCCTCAGCAAAAGCAGAGGAAGACTCAGGCCAAGAGCCCTCAGACTGATCAACGAGGGTACCATCATGCTTGGCAATATCAACAGGGAAGGCCAAACATGATGACACCCTCATGGTTTTGGCATCCTGAGGCCTTTAACTATTTTCCATTCCATCCTAGAGGGAATAGAACACAGGGTCCTTATCAAGAACAAGGCCCAAGACCTGCTGCACCCAGACCTAGGAAGAATAGGAAGCCAGCCCAAAAGGCACCCACTCAGGCTCCTGTGAAGCCTAAGTCCAGCACTCATACACCATTTTCCTCTCAAGCAAAGAAGAAGAAAGTTGTGTATGTTGATGTTTCAGGGAGACAGATTTACCACTATGAGGCAATCAGGGTTGTTAAGCAAGTCTGGATCCCGAAGGGTACAACTGACACGATAGGACCCAACACCCAATGGGTACCTAAAGCCTGATTTGCTTGCAGGCGGTTGTGGATCACAACAAGAGGAGAGGAGACTCAAACAAAGTTGTTTGGTACCTAGACATTGGATGCTCAAGGCATATGACTGGAATGAAGAGTCTTCTCCAAGAATTTCAGGCTAAGGATGGTCCACAGGTAACCTTTGGTGATAACTCAAAAGGTGTTACTAAAGGTTTTGGTGTTTTGATAATAGGTACAGTTAGAGTGGAAAATGTGTCCTTTGTGGAAGGACTGAAGCATAACCTATTGTTAGTAAGCCAATTCTGTGACAAAGGTTTCAGTTTTGAGTTCTCATCGAATATATGTTCAGTCAAGGACAAATCAACACAAGTGCTTCTATCAGGTATCAGGAAAGGTAATGTTTATCTTGCTGATTGGAGCCGCAATATACCTAATACTTGTTTTGTTGCTAAAAGCTCTCTAGAGCTCAGTTGGTTATGGCATAAAAGATTAAGCCACCTGAACTTCAAGATTCTTAACAAAATTTCTAGACAGTCACTTGTTGATGGTCTACCTAATGAAGTTTTTAGCAAAGATCATGTGTGCAAAGCTTGTCAGGAAGGGAAGCAGGTTAGAGCTTCATTCAAAGAGAAAGCTTCCCATTCCACTGACATGATTCTTCAGCTCTTGCACATGGACTTATTTGGTCCTATTACACCTGTGAGTATAAATGGCAGGAAATATACCCCTGTGGTTATTGATGATTATTCTAGATATACTTGGGTCATTTTCTTGATGAATAAAAAGGAAACACAGGTGAAGCTTCCAGAGTTGCTCAGGAGACTCAGCAATGAGAAGAATCAGTCCATTACTAAGATCAGATCTGACAAGGGCACTGAATTTATAAATTCATATATTTCTGACTTTTGTAAAGAACTTGGTATAGCTCATAAGACTTCTGCAGCTAGAACCCCACAACAAAACGGTGTTGCTGAGAGAAGGAACAGGACACTAAAGGAAGCTGCCAGGACCATGCTGGCTGAGTCAGGATTGCCCAAGAAATTCTGGGCTAAGGTAATCAACACTGCATGCTACACTCAGAACAGATCCATGCTGAACAAACATGTTAGGATAAAAGTTGTATAGTTTTGATGAGTTAAAACAAACCAGAAGATGTAATAGGACCATCTGGACCTGTTAGCCAGATGATGATCTAGATTAGGACTTAGTCTAGGGGGAACTGCCAGACCAGAAGACTTCACCAGAAGACCCCACCAGAGGACTTCACTAGAGGACTCCACCAGAAGACTTCACCAGATGAGATCTGACCAGAGGCAGAGGACCTTCCCCAGACCAGACGAGTCCGGACCAGACGAGTCTGGTAGAACAAAAGATGCTCAGTTTGATTCCCTGATTCTACTGAGTATTCTGGTTGTTTACCAGAGTTGGACCAGAAGACACCGAGGTTGCTTGGTGTCTGGTCTTGCCTTCTCTGTTGAGAATCAGAGTTTGGCAGAGGAAGCATTTGACCGTTGGTGATTCAAATCAGTCAACAAGATCAGGATTGGAAAGTATTTGAAGATAATCAATCCAAGGATCCCACCAACCCAATCAATCAATTAGGGAATTGATTGATTGAGGCTTCCATAAATAGAGGATCTGATTGGATTAGCCCTCCAATGGCTAGCCCTAATCCCCTCTATAAATACAAGAGTGCAGTTCAAGAAAAAGCTCTAGAGAGACAATATACGCGTATAAGTCCATCCAAGCTTTTGATAATTACTCTTAGCACTCTTATTGTTCATAATATACATCTACTCTTAAGGAGTTGTTGAAACCTCAACCTGTTCATCTACCAGATAAGGTTGAAGGCTGTTGATCTTTAGATTGAAGTTAAATCTAAAGAGTTTGTAAGAAGGAACTGGTACTTCCCAATTCCAGTGAGTAAGTAAGTGAGTTGGTTGTTAGTGAGACCCCTTGGATAAAAGGGAGAGTGGACGTAGGATATTCAAATCCGAACCACTATATATCTTGTGTTCTTTATTGCTTTCATTTACTTATTCTCTTATTGGTTTTTGTGCTCTTGTAAAAGAATTTGTTAAGACATTTAACTTAAGCTTCCGCAATTAATCTAACTAGTGGGACCAATAAGTGGTATCAGAGCAGTGTGTCCAACGACCACTGCTTTGAAAAGCTTTTGGTGGTCACCGGGCAGATCCATTGCTCTTTAGTACTTTTGTTCAAGTTCTTGTTATTTCCCTAATTTTATCAAAAATGTCTGCAAAATCTTCTTACAAGAGCCGTAAGCTTCCAGAATTCTCTTTCGAGGATTACAGCCACTGGAGCTTCATGATGAGCAATCATCTTGGAGCTATTCACCACCGCATGTTAGATGTGGTAGAAAGTGGACCCATTCAATTTTACTGGACTCCTATTGATATTGGCAGGTCAGAGTCCAGGGAAGAAACTAGTGAAGCTGCCCAGAAAGCTGCAGAGGATAGAGTCCCCAGGCAAAGAATCCTCAAAAAGAAAGATGAGCTTGACAACGATGAAAGAAAGCTCTATAACTTGGACCAGGTAGCAAGAACAGAGATCATCAACACACTTACTAAAGAGGTGATTGAAAAGGTCAGAACGTGTGCCACTGCCAAGGAGATGTGGGACAAACTTGCACTTCTCTGTGAGGGAACAGAGAAGATTAAAGACAACAAGCTTCAAGCTGTTCAACATTCGTTTGACACTTTCAAGATGAAACCAGACGAGACCATTGACCAGCTGGACATGCGTCTCACAAACCTCCTGAACAAGGCTAGTGCCTTAGGTAAGACCTATTCTGAAAAAGAAATTAATAGTAAAATCTTGCGTTCACTAACCAGTAGGTGGAGAATTAAAGTCACTGTGATCAAGGACAATAAGGATCTCAACACTCTGGATCATCATCTTCTGTTGTCTGATCTCAAAGCTTATGAGTATGATCTTCAAGAGGAGGATCAAACAGAAGAGGTTTCCTCTTCTGGTCAGAAAGGTGTTGCATTCTCTTCAACTATCAAGCCTGATGTCAAGCCAAATGAGTCTACTGCAGATGACTTGAGCCTCAAGGAGCAGGTAGCACTTCTAACCCGTAAATTAGATAAAATGAGTTCAAAATATGGCAGGTGCAAAAGGCATTGGAAGGAGTCTACCAGAGACAGGAAGAGTTCCTTCAAGCCTGCAGAAAAGGAAAAGACATCTGGAGACTCAAGGGAGACCAGATTCAGAACTCCAGAGAGGAGGAGAGATGACAACCCTGGCAACTCTGGGAGATCAGATTATCAGAGGAGGAATGGTAGCTCTGGCAGACCTGACTACCAGAGGAGAGAGAGTAGTCCAGACAGATCAGACTACAACCAGAGGAGAAGAGAGCCAAGTCCTAGTCCCAGAGGAGACAATGCCTGCTATACATGCAACAAGACTGGTCACTACAGTTATGATTGTCCTCAACTTACTCCTAGGGAAAGAGAAGAGAAAAGGATCAAGAGAGATAGGAGATATGCAGACAAGAGAGCATTGCTGGCAGAAGCAGAGGAGGAGGATACTAGCTCCAGTTCTTCTTCTTCTGATTTCGAATCAGATGATGATGTGTGTCTTATGGCAGACATCACTGAGGTAAATGAAACTACTCTAGTCTTATCAAATTCCAAATATACTGAATCCTCTAATTCATCTGGTAACTCCAGAGAGTCTGATATGCAACAAATGCTATCAGATCTCCAAAATTGTGTCCAACTTTGTCAAAAACTTGAGAAAGAGAATGGTAGGCTCAGAGCTGAAGTTCAATCTCTCTCTCATGAGCATAAATCCACCAGAGAACTCATGAAAGATCATTCCAAAGAAGTCTCTGAACTTCAGGATAAGATCACAGAAAGAGATACTCTGGTAGATCAACTCATGAAAGAAAATAACTCTCAAGAAGATGAGATCAATGAACTCAGAGCCAAATACCAGACTCTTATCAAGGGAAAACAAGTTGCTCACAACATAGAGGAGATACCCATGCCCAGAGAAGCTCCTAAGATACCATATGGTGTATCTATCATATCAGAGTATTCTCAGCGCATTAATGATAAGAGTGGTTTAGGATATCCTGGAATTACCACTAAACCTCATAAATACCTTTATAATAAAGACAAGTCTGTAAGAGCTGGTAAATTGGTAGAAATCTGGGATGATAAAGACTTAACTGGTAATGGTTACAAGGTGGTTCACAATCCTGATTGGAAAAGGAATCACTCTGTTAATCACATAACATATGGTCCAGAAGAGTTGACTGTCCTGGAAGAGAAGATCCTAGAGAATAAGAGTCAACAAGGGGAACCATTGAAGATTGATGGTCCTGTGAACAATGAGTCCCAAGGAGTAGAACTTACTCAAATTGGAGGACCCCAGAGAAATTCTCAAAGGGAACCTAACCAGATTAGGGGACCTCAAGGGAAACACTCAAGAAAGGGGAATACCAATCAGAGTAAGAACTACCAGAGAAGGAACAATGTTCAACAGCACCAGGTACCCCAGAGACGATTTTCTCAGAGGAATCAATTCCAGAATAGGTATACTCAAAGGAACTATAACCACCAGAACAAGTCTACTTTTCAGAACCAGAGGTGGTCTTCCAGACCCATCTATAGAAAACCAACTGATCTGGGAAGTTATGACACCAGAGATGGTTCTTCTAGGATGTACTCTTACAACCAGACCTTTAAGACCATGTCTTTGAGGCAAGCCATTCCAAAGGCCAGATTTGAGAAAAGGTACACCAGACCTGTTTATAGAAAAGGTGTCCTTATCAGACCAGTAGCCCAATATGTCATTGTCAGAGGACATGTGCTGGTAGATAGATTTGGAAGGAAGATAAGATCTCCTCATCCAACAAGGGATGATCTTTATCTATGGATTCCTACAAAACCTACAACTAACCAATCAGGACCCAGCACTAGTAGGGGACCTAATTGATTTCCCTGCAGGTAGATAAGAGCCCATTGGAGAAAGGACTTTCAAGCAACCATGTCTGGTACATTGATAGTGGATGTTCCAACCACATGACCTTCCAGAAGGATAATCTCCAAGATTTCAAGCCATTGAATGGACCAAGAGTGATGTTTGGTGACAACAACTATGGAGTCACCAGAGGAGTTGGAAAATTGACCTTCAATGGAGTATATGTAGATGAAGTCTACTATGTAGAAGGACTCAAGCATAATCTGCTTTCAGTATCCCAATTCTGTGACAAGGGATACTCAGTGAAGTTCTCTAGTGATTCATGCACTGTCTTTTCTTCTGATTATAATGATATCTTGCTAATAGGCTTGAGGAAGGGTAACTTTATCCTGCAGATTTTAGCAGTTGCCCAAGAAATGCTTACCTGGTTGCAAAAGGATCTGCAGAGAACAGCTGGATTTGGCACAAGAGATTGTGTCATCTTAACTTCAAAACACTGAATAAGATTGCCAGAAAAGGTCTAATTCGAGGTCTTCCTAATGAAGTGTTTAAGAAGAATCAGGTTTGTGGCTCATGCCAGAAGGGTAAACAACCCAAGACTTCCTTTAAGGATGTCCAGAGCACAACCACAACCAGAGTACTTCAACTACTTCACATGGACCTGTTTGGACCAGTTTCTCCTCTTAGTTTCAGTAGAAGGAAGTACACCTTGGTGATAGTAGATGACTTTTCAAGATACACTTGGGTAGTGTTCCTGTTTAAGAAAAATGAAACTATCACTAAGCTGCCAGAGTTCTTCAAGCAGATTCAAAATGAGCAGAACCAGAGCATAGTCAGAATCAGAAGTGACAAAGGGACAGGGTTTTTGAATTCACACATTGCAGATTACTGCAAGGACCATGGGATTTTTCATGAGACATCTGCTGCCAGAACACCCCAACAAAATGGAGTAGCAGAAAGGAGGAATAGTACCTTCAAAGAAGCTGCAAGAACACTTCTGGCAGAGTACAACACTCCATAGAGATTTTGGGCAGAGGCCATTAATACAGCTTGCTACACTCAGAACAGGTGTCTAATTGCCCAGAGACATAACAAAACTCCATATGAGGTATGGAAAGGTAAAACCCCATTTGTTTCATATTTTCATGTTTTTGGATGTAAGTGTTTCATCCATGACAATGGGAAATCTAAATTAAGAATTTTTGATGCCAAAGTGGCAGATGGAATATTTTTAGGATATTCCAGCACCAGTAAGGCTTTTAGAGTTTTTAATAAGAATTCACTTTGTGTGGAGGAAACACCTCATGTTGTTTTTTATGAATCTACTTTTGAGTGCAAGGTGGACTTAAAGTCTTCTGATGAGAACCAGAATCAGACTACTCCCAGAGTAATCAAAGTCAATCCACCTATTCTTGGTTCAGATTCAGATTCAGATGATGACCCATCTCCTGGTTCTCTGAAGCAGAAGCCTTCACAAGGAGCAGAACCAGAAGAGGTTGGAACTCCTGTAGGGGGAAGCTCTTCTGCAGGTGGTGATAATCACCAAGGTACTGCAGAAGATGATCAACCAGGCAAGACCACGGGAAGGAGGACCCTGGTTGATCACCCCAATGACCTGATCTTAGGAGATCCAACTAAGGGTGTCCAGACTAGGAGAACTCTTAACTTAGTTGCCTTATTCAGTTGCTATGTGTCCTTGATTGAGCCCAAGAAAATCAAGGAGGCACTGAAAGATTCAAATTGGATTGTTGCTATGCAGGAGGAGTTGAATCAATTCACCAGACAGGATGTTTGGGAGCTGGTAGACAGACCAAGACATCAAAAGGTGATAGGCACTAAGTGGGTTTTCAAGAATAAGAAAGATGAGAATGATGTCATTACTAGGAACAAGGCAAGGCTAGTGGCCCAGGGCTATTCTCAGTCTGAAGGAATAGACTATGATGAGACATTTGCTCCTGTTGCCAGACTAGAAGCCATCAGATTGTTCTTAGCATATGCTGCTCACATGAAGTTCAAAGTATACCAGATGGATGTGAAATCTGCCTTTCTTAATGGGATTCTCATTGAGGAAGTGTATGTGGAACAACCTCCTGGTTTTGAACAAGGTGACAAGGTGTTTAAGCTTAAGAAAGCTCTTTATGGGCTGAAGCAGGCACCCAGAGCATGGTATGACACTCTATCTCAATTTCTTCTGGACAATGGTTTTTCTAAGGGTAAGATTGATAGGACCTTGTTTAGGAAAGAAGAAGGAAAGGACATCCTTTTGGTCCAAATATATGTTGATGACATTATATTTGGATCCCCTAACAAGAAGTTGTGTGAGAAGTTTGGTGAGCTCATGCAGAGTCAGTTTGAGATGTCCATGATGGGTGAAATGAATTACTTTTTAGGTTTGCAGGTAAAGCAATCAGAGAAGGGAATTTTTATTAATCAGGCAAAGTACATCATAAACATGTTAGAGAAATTTGGAGTAGGATCTAGCAAAGTAGCCAAGATCCCTATGATGACAAATTTCAACATGGATCCAGATGAGTCTGGAGAGAGTGTGGACCAGACTCAGTACAGAGCACTTATTGGTTCTCTTCTGTACCTGACTGCAAGCAGACCAGATATTACTTTTGCTGTAGGAGTGTGTGCCAGATTTCAAGAAAATCCTAAGAAAAGTCATTTGGAAGCAGCTAGGAAAATATTGAAATATCTTAAGGGAACAGTGAATATAGGATTGTGGTATCCTGCAGATGACAACTTAGAATTGAGTGGTTATTCAGATTCAGCTTATGGTGGATGCAGAATAGATAGGAAGTCTACAAGTGGAACATGCCAATTTTTAGGGAATAAATTGGTATCCTGGTTTTCTAAGAAGCAGACTTCAGTTGCTACATCAACAACAGAAGCAGAGTACATGGCTGCAGGGAGTTGTTGTTCTCAACTACTCTGGATTAGTCAACAGCTTAGGGACTACCAGATTAGAGCTAAGGATATTCCTATATTCTGTGATAGTAATAGTGCAATTGCAATCACCCAGAATCCAGTTCTTCATACCAGGTGTAAACATGTTGATATAAGGCATCATTTTATCAGAGATCATGTTGAGAAGGGAGATATAAGGATGGAAAAGATTGCAACAGAGAAGCAGAGAGCAGATATTCTGACTAAGCCTTTGGCTGAGACCAGATTCGGAGAGTTAGCTTTTGAGTTAGGATTGTTGGATCCAGAGACAGATTTGTTTTAGGGGGAACATCAGAGAAGTATCCTTTATTTATGCCTTACTGCATATTCTTTATTTTATTTTATAAACTAACATACCTGCAGATTAGACATATCAGAGAAGTTATATCTCCAGATAAGGTATGCACCAGGTGACACTTGTCCCAGATGAGGTGCTGAGTCAGATTCAAGAAATGTCCAAAGTCTTCTCTGACCAGGACCAGATGAGTTCTATCAGAGGAGATGTAACACCAGAAAAGTTGTGGTATCATCTGGTTACAATATCAGGTGACAGGTATGCTTTTACTTCTCTGGCCTCTGATCATTGGGATACACCTTTCAAATTAGTAAGTACACTCAAAACGTTTCAACTTCGGAGTGTATTTAAGACTAGGGTATAGGGCCTAGGTAATCATTTCGCTTTTTCTCTTGACTGCCACAAAAACCCCTTTATGCCCAGTCCCAATGACCACGCCAACGCACCAGATTAAATCTGTATCTCGCCTTTCATCGTGGCCATCAGATTTAATCAATGTGCAATATGTCAATCAATTCAAAAATTGATTTTGTTCCCTAAATTAAATTTGCTATTACACGTGTTCACACTTCATTTAATAATCAAGCCACGCGTCTTGCCCTATTTAAATCAAAATTTCATTCAATCTGTCCTTTCACGTTTCATATCTTTTCAAACCCTAACTTTCTCTCTGCAATTCTTTCGATCTTTCTCTCTCTCTCTCTCTCTCTCACAGCAATGGTGCCCAAGTGCAATTTCGATCCAGACCATGTCTGCAAGAAGCTCAAGACTGAAATGGTGGTGGACTTCTATTCCACCAAGAATCCAGCCGCCCTGGAGATTTTGGAGCTTCTCCGTCGTTCTGGGCTGGAGGAGTTAATTTCAAAGGTTCCTAAGGATCTGCGTACCTTGGATGGCTATGCTGCTCAGTTCCTTATCCGGATGAAGATCCATGAAGACCATATTTCATCCAAGATTGATTCGGAGGATGTTGTTTTCTCGAAGGCAGACTTCTGTAGTCTTTTTGGTAACCTGTCTGGGAAAGGTGTAGACCCACTGAAGTACAAAGAAGGAGAGGCGTTGGACTCCTTCAAGATGTTTGCCAGAAATTCATGCCAGAACATTACTAAGGGCTTCTTGGACAAGCATCTTAGACAGAAGTATAAAGTTCTTTTCGACATTGTGGTGAAGATTCTCATGTGCGAGAGCCATAGCACAGATGCCATCTTCATTGGCAGGCTCTGTGTTATGAGGGCCATTCTGGATGGTGCTCAATGTAACTGGGCTGAGTTCTTCTGGGGAGTGCTTAGGAAGAACAAGGTGAAGGTCCAGAAGGAAGAATGCCCTCAGTTGCCAGGAGAACAACAGTTTGTGTTCAATGCTAATGTATCATTGGGCACAAAACTCACCCTAATTCTGGACTCCATCCTTCCAGAGAAGAAATGGAGACAATCCTGGTGTAAGGGCTTTCATAAGTCCAAGATTATGTTCTCCAAGGATGGTCCCCTTCATGGCCATCCTGATTCTGATGTTGAGCAAGCCATCCCTGCCCCTCCCCTTCAAGCCACTCCCTCACCTGCTAAGGGGCAGAAGCAGCAGAAGAAGCAGCAGAGTTCGAAGCAGGCTGCTGGAGCAACTGGTTCTTCAACAGTTGTCTTCTCTGGTTCCTCGGAGGAGGACCAGATTCCCCTTAAAAATATTTTGAAGAAGAAGGCTGAAGTGGCTGAGGCTACTAAGAAGGCTGGCGCAGCCAAGAGAAAGAAGCCAGAGGAGGCCAAGAGAGGCTCTGCTAAGAAGTCCAGGACTAGCAGGAAGGCCAAGAAAACCCTTCTGGTGGATGAGCCATCAGAGGAAGAAGAGGTTGAACCTCTCAAGAAGAAGTCCAAGGCCAAGAGAGCCATTCTTCAAGAGTCAGACTCTGGCTCTGATCTTGGAGAGGCCTTGGAGAAGGCTATTGATGAAGCTTCTCTGATGATGGAGGATGCTCCAGAGCATGTTGTACCTGCTGATGTTGACTCAGCAGAGGTAAATCCTTCCAATCCTTCCTCAATTCCCTCTCCTGCTCATGTTAACCTTGTTACCCCTACTACTTCCCCACCAGACACCCAAACACAACCCATATCCTCTGCTCCTGGTGTTCCTATATCCACACTAGAGCAGACTTTACCAGATACCCCCGTATATACTCCCTCAACCATACCTACCCAAACACCTTCTCCCCCAATTTCCCAAACACATCTTCCCACAAACCCCTCTCCCCCAGCTTCTGTACCAGAGGTGCCATCAACCTCTTCTGGTGCAGAAATTCCCCTTCCAAACACTTCCACTTCACAAACTCCCATCCCACCTTCTGTACCAGAGATCCCATCTTCTTCTGGTGCAGAGCAACCCATCCCCTCCACTTCTACCTCACAAAACCCTACCCCTCCCCAAACTCATACAGACCAGGACCCAACCATTTCTATGGCTCTGGGATTCGTTGGCCCTCCCCCTTCTCCCACCTGTTTAACAAGCGATGATAGTGAAGATTAGAAAGCTTCACTTGAGCCTACTAACTTAGCACCTTCCTCCTCTGCCTCTGGGCCCAAACCCTTCACTTTCTCATCTGCAGAAATGGGTCCCATTAGGCAGAGTATGAGTGTAAGTGCTCAGCTCTGGCTAAGAGAGCATTTCTCAGTCCTTCTGGAGCACTTACCACTTCTGGCAGAGCTTACTGATGCCAAGGTCTGGAGCAAAGCCAGACTTGAAGATGTGGAGGACCTGATGCTTTTGCTTGAGGAAATGGGTCCCTTCAACTTCACTGCTTGGGAGATTGAGCTGAAGAAGAGGATGAACATTCAGAACCCGGCAGAGCTGGAGACCCCTGGTGCAGCTAAAGTCTTGATTCGCACCCTGCTCATCCAGAGAGGGGTAATGCTCACTCCAGAGGGCCCCACTTACAAGTTTGGTCCTCATTTTGTCTTTCCTCTAGAGCTTTATTCAGATGAGGAAGACTTTGAGATGTCTCCTGCCGTGCTCCAGAAGATGAAAGCCTTCTTCAACGAGCAGATCATGCAGATATGGCGTTTTTCCAAAGCAATTCAACACATGGCCCCTGCTATGATAGAGCATCAGATCAGGCAGGAGAGGAGGATCTTCCTGAAGCAGATCAAGTCTACTCTGGCTGAGGTTAAAGCTTCTTTCAAGGCCAATGGCCTCTTTGTCAATCTGGATGTTATGCACAGCCAGAAGCAGCTCCAGGAGCACGTGCTGGAGCAGATGAGGCCAGTCTCTGTGCTGAAGGTTGAGATGGCCAGCCAGATGATCCAGACTGCCAAGCTGAAGGACTCCCTCCAGGAGATGTTGGAGAAGCAGGAAAGGCTTGTTACAGAATCGAAAGCCTACCTGGAGGAGGCAAAGCAGCTGCGTGATCTTCACTCTTCCTCCAACACTGCCTTGTCTGATCTTATAAGGCAGGTAGTGGAGCCCCTCCTTGATGAAGTTAAAAAGGGGGAAGAGAAGGCCAGAACTGATCTGGCGAAGACCACAAATGAAACTCTTTTCAGCCATGGAGCTCGTTTGGACCTGCTGGAGAACACATTGGCCCAGGCAGAGTTGCAGAAGAAGAAGAAAGAAGAATTCAAATCTCTTACCATGGCTAAGCAGCTTGCTGCAGAAGAGGATTCATCAGAAGCAGAGCAGGATCCAATCTCAATCTCTGGACCTGCAAAGAGGAAGATCAGGAGAGTCAAGAAGAGCTTCCTGGAGACTGTTGTTGAGGAAGCTCAGAAGAGATACAAAGAAGAGACTCCAGAGGAGAAGCAGGCAAGGATCAGGAAGAACAAAGATGAAGAGCAGAAGCTCAGATATGTTAGGAGGCAAAACAAGAAGAGCAGAGAAGTTGGTGCTTCTTCTGGTGCAGGTGGATCTAACCAGAGGAGGAAAGCTCCCATTGAAGTGATGAACATTCTGCCTCTCAGGACAGAAGGGTCTTTTGACTCTACTGTGCCTGTGCCCTTGATTGAGAAATGGAAGGAGGCAAAGACTCTCTGGTTCATCCAACATTACATCCAGAGGCCAGCACCAGAGGATGATGAGCTGATCAACAGAACCTTCCACTCCTGGATGCAAGCTTATGATGCAGAGTTGTACAAGCAATTGATGGACTCTACCATTGAGTTCAACCTGGAGGTGACTGCCCCTGAGTTCACTTATCTTAACACTCACATGGTAGGAGACCAGGTTGATTGGGCTGAGCTGAAGAGACTGTACAAGACCAAGGTGTTGGTGAACTTCACTCCAACATCTTCTGCAGAGTTGAAGGCCGTCCAGGATAGGTTCCTTGACTGGTTCCTTGTGCCCAAGGAAAACAGGAGATATGCATAGAATAGGACTTTGAACTTCAATGTAATTTGTAATCATCTTGTCCTTATTATTAATGAAAGTATCATATATTTTCTGTTCAAAAGACAACCTCTTGTTGTCTTAATTGTTTGCCTGATAAGATCTATTCTAAGGTCTTATCTTTTATTGTTTTCATGCTTAAGTCTTATGTTTTGATCAGTTCTGGTAGTGTTTTAACTTCATCAAAAAGGGGGAAATTGTTAGGATAAAAGTTGTATAGTTTTGATGAGTTAAAACAAACCAGAAGATGTAATAGGACCATCTGGACCTGTTAGCCAGATGATGATCTAGATTAGGACTTAGTCTAGGGGGAACTGCCAGACCAGAAGACTTCACCAGAAGACCCCACCAGAGGACTTCACCAGAGGACTCCACCAGAAGACTTCACCAGATGAGATCTGACCAGAGGCAGAGGACCTTCCCCAGACCAGACGAGTCCGGACCAGACGAGTCTGGTAGAACAAAAGATGCTCAGTTTGATCCCCTGATTCTACTGAGTATTCTGGTTGTTTACCAGAGTTGGACCAGAAGACACCGAGGTTGCCTGGTGTCTGGTCTTGCCTTCTCTATTGAGAATCAGAGTTTGGCAGAGGAAGCATTTGATCGTTGGTGATTCAAATCAGTCAACAAGATCAGGATTGGAAAGTATTTGAAGATAATCAATCCAAGGATCCCACCAACCCAATCAATCAATTAGGGAATTGATTGATTGAGGCTTCCTTAAATAGAGGATCTGATTGGATTAGCCCTCCAACGGCTAGCCCTAATCCCCTCTATAAATACAAGAGTGCAGTTCAAGAAAAAGCTCTAGAGAGACAATATACGCGCATAAGTCCATCCAAGCTTTTGATAATTACTCTTAGCAATCTTATAGTTCATAATATACATCTACTCTTAAGGAGTTGTTGAAACCTCAACCTGTTCATCTACCAGATAAGGTTGAAGGCTGTTGATCTTTAGATTGAAGTTAAATCTAAAGAGTTTGTAAGAAGGAACTGGTACTTCCCAATTCCAGTGAGTAAGTAAGTGAGTTGGTTATTAGTGAGACCCCTTGGATAAAAGGGAGAGTGGACGTAGGATATTCAAATCCGAACCACTATATATCTTGTGTTCTTTATTGCTTTAATTTACTTATTCTCTTATTGGTTTTTGTGCTCTTGTAAAAGAATTTGTTAAGACATTTAACTTAAGCTTCCACAATTAATCTAACTAGTGGGACCAACAAAACAACATGCACAGACCCCATATGAGACATGGAATAAGAGGAAACCTCGTATCTCTTACTTTCTATATTTGGTTGTAAGTGCTTCATCCTCAACAATGGGAAGACCCTATTGAAAGCCTTTGATAGCAAATCTGATGAAGGGATATTCTTAGGATATTCTGAAGTTAGTAAAGTTTTTAGGGTTTACAATTGTAGGACCCTTGTTGTGGAAGAATCACCACATGTTGTGTTTGATGAATCTGCTAATGAGTCTAGGGTAAGAGAGTTGAATCCTGACACTGAGGAGGTCACAAGGAGGGTGACAAGGCTAAGCTTAAAGAATCAACCTGATCCAAAGGTCAAAGTATTGCCAGTTCCAAGATGGGATGATGACGATGATCAGGATGATGAACCAAGTGTCACTCCTAAACCCAGCACATAAGGGATAGTTGAGCCTCAGACTGAGGAACAGGCTCAACCTGAGGTAAGCACCGTCTATGAAGATGATGTTGCAGCTGAGACGGTTCCTGAGTCACCTCATCAAGGGGAAACCAATATCCCGACATTAGCTTGTTAATCCCTTTGGTATAGACTCAGGTTTATCTCCTTCTGTTCAATTTCCTGAATTTCTTGAACCTGTAGATACTAACCTTGCAGGTACTTCAGGAACAACTCCTAGCAAAAGAACATGGATAGAGGATCATCCTATTGATCAAGTTATTGGGGATCCAACTGAGGGAGTCAGGACCAGACGGTTTCATGGTGAGAGTGCATTGTTCTGTTGCTTTCTCTCTGAGCAAGAGCCTCAGAACATTGAAGAAGCTCTCACTGACTCGAACTGGATCATTGCCATGCAAGAGGAGTTGAATCAGTTCACAAGGAATCAGGTTTGGGAACTGGTTGATAGACCTAGGCATCAGGGTGTTATTGGTACCAAGTGGGACTTTAAGAACAAGAAGGATGAGAATGGTGTTGTAGTAAGGAACAAGGCTAGACTGGTTGCAAAGGGGTATTGTCAGTCTGAAGGAATAGACTATGATGAGACTTTTGCTCCAGTGGCTAGATTGGAAGCTATCAGGTTGTTCCTTGCATACGCAACATACAAGAAGTTCAAGGTGTATCAAATGGACGTCAAGAGTGCCTTCCTGAATGGTGTACTCAATGAAGAGGTATATGTTGAACAACCTCCCGGGTTTGAGGTTGGAGATAGAGTATACCATATAAAGAAAGCACTCTATGGACTTAAGCAAGGACCAAGAGCTTGGTATGATACCCTCTCTCAATTCCTGACAGACCATGGGTTCAAGAAGGGAACCGTGGATAGGACATTAATCAGGATCACTGAAGGTGATGACATTCTCTTGGTCCAGATTTATGTGGATGACATAATATTTGGATCACCAAATTATCAGCTCTGTGAGAAATTCTCTAAGCTAATGACTGGTAAATTTGAGATGTCTATGATGGGAGAGATGAACTTCTTTTTAGGATTGCAGGTCAAGCAGACTGATCAAGGTATCTTCATTAATCAGGTCAAGTATACAAGAGACTTGATTCATAAGTTTGGTGTTCAGAACAACAATCCAGCCAGGATCCCTATGAACACAAATTAGAAGATGGATCCTGACACTGAAGGGACTTCAGTAAATCAGACTGAGTATCGAGGGCTGATAGGTTCTTTATTGTACCTGACTACAAGTAGGCCTGACATCACGTTTGCAGTTGGTGTATGTGCTAGGTATCAGTCTGATCCCAAGAGAAGTCATTTGGAGGCTGCTAAGAGGATACTTAAGTATTTGAAAAGGACAGTCAATATAGGACTATGGTATCCTTCAGATGACAACTTAGAACTGACAAGTTATTCAGATGCAGATTATGGAGGTTGTAGAATTGATGGGAAATCAACCTCAGGGACATGTCAGTTTTTGGGGAGCAAGTTGATCTCGTGGTTTAGTAAGAAGCATAATTCAGTTGCAACATCCACAACTGAGGCTGAGTATATGGCTGCTGGTAGTTGTTGTGCTTGATTAGGCGTGAAATTGTTATGTTTTGGTGCCGGATTTGCCCATGTTTTGAGTATTTTCGACGAGTGTTTGGAGTCAAATGAGTATCATTTTTATAAACTTATTAATTTGTCTCTTTGGTTTTCATAGATGGATAGAGGGCGAAAAGAGGAGTTTGTAGGACTTTGAATCGGCCAAAACGGACTCCTGGTTGAGAAGTTATGAAGGTTTTACGAACATGTGTACAGCCAGCGGTCGAGCGCCTCGCTCGACCTCTTGACCCGCTCGACCACCAAGCTCGAATGGGGCGCTCGAGCTGCACCTGCACTCGAGCGTTTTTGCGTGTTTTTGGCCCAAAATCGCTCAAATTCGTCCCAAAGCCTATATATACCCCTTCCAAGCATATTTTCACATATCACAACATACCAACACATATTTTTATATATTTTGAGCGAGGAGAAAGCTTGGGAGGGAGATTGGAAGAGTTTTATACGTTGTAATCGAGGTTTTAATTTACGAATTCTTCGTTTTAGTATTTCTTTTGAACGTATTAGATTAATTCTTTCTTTCTTTACTCTTGGAGACGATTAAACCTAGTTTTTCAGATTTATATAGATTTCTTTAGAGACTTTAATTTGTTCTTTCGTTTATGTTCTTGATTTCTTTCGTTAATTTAATTATGCATATGATTATTGTTCTTGTGATTGCTTTTATTATTCAAACCACCATGTTAGGCTAGAACCCTTGCATGCTTGGGGTAGGATGAACTCGTAGAAGTAGGATGTGGGTATGTAATTAGGGTAACTTGTGATGTTAGGTTTTAATTCTCTTGATTAATGAATTCTTAAAATCAATCTTCACTTTGCCTTTGAATTTCGTTCGAAAAGTGTTAGAGAGAGGACGACCGTATCACTCTTTAACAACGAGTAGACTTAACGAGAGGGTTTAGGAAGGGTTAATTCATCTACCAGTTTAGCGAAGGAGGACGACCGCATCACCTTAGTTAAATTAGGGTCTCATTAATTAAGCACAATCTATTAACTTGTTAGTAGATTAGTGAAGTCGAGTGTTAGGGTAAAGTATTAGGGTTTAGAATCTTGAGCTTTCACCTTGCATTCTTAGACTTAGGTTATTTCTTGTGTGTCACAGTTATTCTGATTATGTACCTGCTCTGTTAGTATACGTAGGGATTCCAATCCTAAGCATCACCATCTCTCATTAGAACACAACCCTTAGTTAATTTGATTTCTTTAGTATTTTAGTTTACTTAGTTTAATTCAGTCTTTTAATTAATCTTTCAAAAACCCAAAAACATTACACTCATATTAACTACGACGCGTAGATCTTCAGGGATCTGTTCGCATACACACTTTCCCTTGGGTTCGATAATACTTGGTCACTATACTTGCCCATACTACTGTGAACCCGTTCTCTTGCGGAGTAACTACTAGTAGAAAGCTAGTGTAGTTCGCATCAAGTCAATGGCGCCGTTAACGGGAAAGGCGTTGTATTTCTTTTGAATAGGACTTGTAGATAGCTTAGTAGTTAGTAGTGAGTGCTTTATTTTCTATTTTATTTTTATTTTTATTCATTCGGCAGTTGCGTTTTGATCCTTCTGCTAGTGTGTCAAGTATATGAAAATATGCTCACAAGGCAATACGAGCGAAGAGAGAATACCGTTGGACCCTGAGACAATAGCAAGAAGAAACCGAGCCTTTTTATGAAGGATGAACGCTGCTGGAGGGAAAGAACCGATGGACATCACTCATGAGTTGGACGACGTCGAGAATGAGTTCAATCAGGCATTGAACCGGGTTGACGGCACTGAGGGCAATACTAGCAAGAATCAGGATCCATTAGGAGAGAGCCAGAGCCAAAACCCGGGTACTCAGAACCAAAACAGCCCAGCTCATAACATGGTCCAAAATCCACATAACAACCCTGCTTACCCACATCCTAACCTACCACAAAACAACTTACCCTATCCACCCTACCCATACCCACCGTATCCTTACCCACCATACACGTATCCTCCACCTCCAGTTTACAATCAACCACCTGTTTACCAACCACCACCACCCCAACAAGTACCCGTACCAGCTGTTAATCCTCAACACGTTCCGCAGAACGTAGATCAAAATCTGGCTATTCGAGGGAGGTTTGCAGCGCAGCCACAAAGGTACTATGATGGAGTGGCATTGCCTTCTGTTGAGGCAAATAACTTCTCGATTTCCCCGGGAATTCTTAAGCTGCTTACCGAGAACCAATTCAAAGGGAAAGTTGGGAAGGAGAATCCTCACACTCACTTGAGGAGTTTCCTCATGATAGCATCTACTTTCAATTACAATGGCATGTCTGAAGATGCCAAGAGGCTTAGGCTGTTCCCATTCTCACTGACGGGAATAGCTAAAGAGTGGTATGACAACACGCTCCCACGGGGAGGTGTAACCACATGGGCCGAGCTCGAGCGTCTGTTCCTCGAGCGATTCTACCCTCCATCGAGAACGATTAAAGCGAGAATTGAGATCTCTTCTTTCCGCCAGAAGCAAGGAGAGGACCTACGTCAAGCGTGGGAGAGATACTCAAACATGTTGATAGAGTGCCTGCAGCACGGGTACAATGAGGGGATATTATGGCATTCTTCTACAGTGGTGCCAACAAGGTGGGGCAAGACTATTTAGACGCCTGTGCGGGCGGAGCATTCCTGAATCAAGGCATAGAGAGGTGTAGAGAGATCGTGGACAACATTGTCACGAATGTCGGGGCTTGGAATGGAGATCCAGATTTTCAGAGAGTTCATCAGGTTGAGGAGAGTGAAGGAACGAGAAGGCTGTTGATTGCCATGATGGAGAAGATTAACAACCTTGAGTTGGGGAAGAACTTGGTTGGAGGGAATGTAGCAGAGAAGGAAAGAGTAGACCAGCCAAGTGGACAGCAAGAGGTAGCCAATTACATGGGAGGTCCGTATTACAATCAGAATGGCTACCAAAGTGGTAATCAATATGGAAGGCCTTCTTATGGCCAACCTTTTGTACCACCAGGTCCACAGCCTCCTCCTAATCAGTGGAGGAACAATCAAGGAGGCCAGCAGCCTCCTCAAAACACATGGAGAAAGAATGAGAATTTCTCATATGTTAACCCAAAGGCGGGTATTACAGTTCCTCCGGGTGTTGACCCAGGTTCAAAGCCTCCGGGTGGAGAAGGCGGTGCATCGACTGAGGAGATGTTGAGAGCGATCCTACAGAAGGTGGAGGAAGGAAGTAAGAGATTGTCATCCTTAGAGTACGATGTGAAATAGTTACATAAAAAAGGTGATCATCGTGATCAAGAGCTCCAGAAGATGAACGTTGAGTGGACTAGAACTCAACAAGAGAACAATTGAAGGTTCACTTCTATAGAGTTCCAAATGAGCCAGATTGCAAAGTCATTGAATAGAGAGCCTGGCAAATACCCTTCAATGCCTGAGGGTAATCCCAAAGAGCATTGTAAGGCTATCCAGCTTAGAAGTGGGACCAAATATGATGGTCCCGAGATGCCTGCTGATTCTGAGACGCTCAAAGAAGAAGTTGAGACAGAAGGGATAGAGTCTCAAGGTGATGGAGTTGAGGTTGAGAATGAAGGAGTTAAGATGAAAATTGATGATAAGAGTAAAGAGAACAATGAGTCCCAGAAGGGGAAAGACTTTGAGGAGATAGAGAGGGTTCCAAAGTGGAAGAAGGCAAAGGAAGCAAGGGAGAAAGTAAAAGTGACCGAGTGAATGGGGGGTACCCAAATCTGTGATACCCGTCCCATATCCACAGCGCTTCATGAAAAAGAAGCTTGATGAAAAATTTGCAAAATTTCTTGATGTTTTTAAACAACTTCACATTAACATTCCTTTTTATGATGCTTTGGAACAGATGCCAAATTATGCCAAGTTCCTGAAGGACTTGATCGCGAAAAGACGGCGAGTGGATGAGCCGAAGTTGGTGCAGTTGAACCACGAGGTGAGTGCATTAGTGCACAAGGCACTTCCTCCAAAGCTGAAGGATCCCGGGAGCTTCACTATTCTTTGTGATATCGGGAACGGGATCAAGAAGGGAGCGTTGTGCGACCTCGGAGCGAGTATTAATTTGATGCCACTGTCGCTTTTCAAGAAGTTGGAAGGTGGAGAACTTCAACCCACAATGATGACGCTTCAACTTGCCGACCGGTCTATCACGAGACCTCAAGGGGTGGTTGAAGACGTCCTAGTGAGAGTTGGAGATCACATCTTTCCAGCCGACTTTGTAGTGCTAGAGATGGAGGAAGATGAGCACGTGCCCCTGATCTTGGGAAGACCGTTCTTAGCTACGGCGGGGATGGTGCTAGACGTGGCAAACGGGAAGATTACGTTGAAGGTTGATGATTAAGAAGTGAAGATCTCCCTATATGAAGCCATGAAGCACACGAGGGAGGATGAGAGCTTGTATTGCATTGATGCAATTGATCCTCGTGTTGAAGACACGCCTCCTATCCCTAATCCTTCTCATATTCATGATTTTGTTAGTCCTTCACGTGATTATTTAACCCATGAGCATTATGATCTTGATTATTTTGATAGGGATAAAGTGAAGAAGTTGAAGGATGAAGAGGTGAAGAAAGTGGACGTGGTCCAGTTAAAAGGGAAAGGAGGAGTTAAAAAGAAAAAGTCCAAATTCAAGAAATTGTTTAGTAAGACTCCTCCAGATAAAGGAAAGAAGGAGTTGAGACCTATACCACTTGAGGTGGGGAAGGAAGCAAAAGGGCTCATGATGGTGGAACAAGGAAAGAAATTCAAACACCACTCTTATGAGAGTAAGGGAGGTAAATTTGAGTATGATGTCCCATAAGCTCCTTTGAGCTCGGTCCGGCATGAGGACCTTAAAAATAGCGCTGAATGGGAGGCAACCCATTATTTTTTTTTTTTATTATTTGCTTTGAGTTTTTTTTAGGGAGTTATTTTGAGTCGTATGTTTAACCTCGTACTTGAGAGTTTTATTTTGTAGGCTTGTCTCTAAAGGAGTAAAGGTATCATGGAGTGCCAAAGAAGTGGAGATTGAAGGAACCAACTTGAGACAAGGGAGTGTGCAAAGCTATTGAGAGAAATTGAATTATTTGGTTGAGGTAACCCACAACCCCAAACTTAGACCTCTAGCAAGGTCGAAGTTTGGGGGGGGGGGAGTTTTTTTATTTGTTTTATGATTACATTGCACATGCATGCACCTCTTATCTTTTGAGTTGAGTTTGATTGATTATTGGTTTGTTGAGATACTCCTTGGGGTGATTTTGAGTTGACTCGCTATTGCATATTTCATGCCTATCGATCATCTTATGCTTGTTGATTGTTATCTTTGAGTATGATTTGATGAGTAGAGTGAGTTGTAAGGGTGAGTTAGAAATTCTTTTGTGTGAGTGTTTGAGTTTGAGCTGATTTGAGAAAGAACTTGTATGCTTGTGAATTTTTCTTTTGAGTACTTGTGTGATGAGAGTGAGAATGCACTAGGACTAGCATGGATGTGAAAGCCGTGAGCTTTTGAGCCTTATGAGATTTTGATGCATTAATTAATCTCTTCGTTTGTGAGTGGATCGTCACCTTAGAGGATGCTAGAACTTGTGTGTGCTCTTGCTTCTTGATTGTGTCTAGTTTGATATGCCGAATGTGATCTTAGGCCATCTTTGTTTTTATTGAGTCACTTAGCCAAAATTTTCCTTACCAATGACATGTATCCCTTGCTAGCCCCGTTGAGCCTAAAGCTTATTTTATTTGCTAGCACATTTAAACACTATTTCAAGTTCCTAAGCCTTTTTGTCCCAATTTGAGTGGAGAATAGGAAAAGTGTGAAGGTTGAAGGGATTGAGTTGATTTGAGAAAAGGAATTATGATGGTTGAGTGGTGATAAAATAAGGGTGTGAATGAGATATGAGTTGTGGGAAAGAAAAAATTGAAAATGAGCAAAAGAAAAATTGAGCTCATGTGTTTGTGCGAAAAAGAAAAAAAAAGTGAAGTGATTGAAAAAAAAAGTGAAAAGAGTTAGAAAAAAAATTGAAGTGTTGAGAAAAGTGGAATTGAAAGAGTGTTGATTGAATATGTTTGAAGTAGTCTGTTCCTAATCTCGAAGTGCCAAAGTTTGACTTTCTATTCTCCATTCACTTAAGTCACTTACCCATATTGTTATCCCACCTGTCCAAAGAGCCTACATTACAACCTTGAGAAAAGTCCTTTTTGATTCGGCATTGATTTCTAGAGTATGGTCGGAGTTTAGAGTGCTTACAAGCCTATGGCTGCCGATATGAGTGATTGATTGTTTGAGTGAGTCCCTTAATCATTGATATACACTTGTGAGGGAGTGAAACACATCGTTGAGTGCACATCCATGTTTGATCTTGGTGGTTCTTGTTGTTGTTGCATGAGTATGATAAAGGAAGGTGAGTGAGTATACATGTGATTGATCTTTAAAGCTCGAGTTCATTTGCTTGCATGAGTTGATTCTTTGACTCATTCCTAACAATTTCACTTGACTTATTATTTCATTGCTTGAGGACAAGCAATATGGTAAGTTTGGGGGGGTTGATTAGGCGTGAAATTGTTAAGTTTTGGTGCCGGATTTGCCCATGTTTTGAGTATTTTCGACGAGTGTTTGGAGTCAAATGAGTATCATTTTTATAAACTTATTAATTTGTCTCTTTGGTTTTAATATATGGATATAGGGCGAAAAGAGGAGTTTGTAGGACTTTGAATCGGCCAAAACGGACTCCCGGTTGAGAAGTTATGAAGGTTTTACGAACATGTGTACAGTCAGCGGTCGAGCGCCTCGCTCGACCTCTTGACCCGCTCGACCACCAAGCTCGAATGGGGCGCTCGAGCTGCACCTGCATTCGAGCGTTTTTGCGTGTTTTTGGCCCAAAATCGCCCAAATTCGTCCCAAAGCCTATATATACCCCTTCCAAGCATATTTTCACATATCACAACATACCAACACATATTTTTATATATTTTGAGCGAGGAGAAAGCTTGGGAGGGAGATTGGAAGAGTTTTATACGTTGTAATCGAGGTTTTAATTTACGAATTCTTCGTTTTAGTATTTCTTTTGAACGTATTAGATTAATTCTTTCTTTCTTTACTCTTGGAGACGATTAAACCTAGTTTTTCAGATTTATATAGATTTCTTTAGAGACTTTAATTTGTTCTTTCGTTTATGTTCTTGATTTCTTTCGTTAATTTAATTATGCATATGATTATTGTTCTTGTGATTGCTTTTATTATTCAAACCACCATGTTAGGCTAGAACCCTTGCATGCTTGGGGTAGGATGAACTCGTAGAAGTAGGATGTGGGTATGTAATTAGGGTAACTTGTGACGTTAGGTTTTAATTCTCTTGATTAATGAATTCTTAAAATCAATCTTCACTTTGCCTTTGAATTTCATTCAAAAAGTGTTAGAGAGAGGACGACCGTATCACTCTTTAACAACGAGTAGACTTAACGAGAGGGTTTAGGAAGGGTAATTCATCTACCAGTTTAGCGAAGGAGGACGACCGCATCACCTTAGTTAAATTAGGGTCTCATTAATTAAGCACAATCTATTAACTTGTTAGTAGATTAGTGAAGTCGAGTGTTAGGGTAAAGTATTAGGGTTTAGAATCTTGAGCTTTCACCTTGCATTCTTAGACTTAGGTTATTTCTTGTGTGTCACAGTTATTCTGATTATGTACCTGCTCCGTTAGTATACGTAGGGATTCCAATCCTAAGCATCACCATCTCTCATTAGAACACAACCCTTAGTTAATTTGATTTCTTTAGTATTTTAGTTTACTTAGTTTGATTCAGTCTTTTAATTAATCTTTCAAAAACCCAAAAACATTACACTCATATTAACTACGACGCGTAGATCTTCAGGGATCTGTTCGCATACACACTTTCCCTTGGGTTCTATAATACTTGGTCCCTATACTTGCCCATACTACTGTGAACCCGTTCTCTTGCGGGGTAACTACTAGTAGAAAGCTAGGGTAGTTCGCATCAAGTCAGTGCTCAGATTTTATGGTTAAGGCAACAGTTGAGGGACTACCAGGTATTTGCTAATGAAGTTCCAATCTATTGTGACAACAATAGTGCTATAGCAATTACTCAGAACCCAGTGTTTCACACAAGGTGCAAGCATGTGGATATTAGGCATCATTTCATTCGAGATCATGTGGAAAATAAGGACATTAGGATGGAGAAAATTCACACTGACTGGCAGAGAGTTGACATCTTGACTAAGCCTTTGGCTGAAACAAGATTTATGGAACTGTCAGTAGAGTTAGGTCTTTTAAATCCAGGAGAACAGTCAGTTTAGGGTCTAGGGGGGAACTCAGTCAGACTCGACTCAACAAGGTATCAGGGTGCTACAATGTCTCCCTGACAGGTATGAGTTTCAACCTGACTTTGTGAACTTCAAGCGTCTCCCAGAGTTCTTCGTCCTGAAAATCTTTATTAAATGCATTCCGTTTTCATTAAAAGTGCTCATTTTCATATTTAAACCCACGCGCAACGGAGCATTTAATGTTTCAGTTACTTTTTCGTATATGTGTCCGTTTTATACGGAATATGACTAACATGGGTAAATGATTGATGCTGAGATTAATCCTAGCCTTTCATTTCAAAACGTTTCAAATTCAGGAATTGATCTCAACCCCACGTCTGAGTAACTAATTCAATCTTATCAATCAAAGAATGTCATTGAGGTTTTTACGCAAACACTAAAGCACTTGCACACTGAGTATTATCCTACTCAAGCACTCAATTTCAGTTTTTCAAAAACCTTTACTCTTAATCAATGGCATTTCTCAAATCAACCTGGTCCACAGACAGCATCGATGATGTCGTCAACAACAAGCTTGTGCACATGGAGCAAGTCATCTCCATGGACGGCATTTGCTTGAATATGGAGGAAATCCGTCCAGTCTTCAAATGGATTTCTGAAGCAGGTCTTGAGACATATTTCACCAAGCGACCTGTCTCCGTGCTACCCAAAGCAGTGGTTGAGGCCTACTTCAACCTTTTCGTTAGGAGGGGAGAGATGTTCACTCGAGTGACCGCTCTAAAGCCCACCGGAGAGAAGGACGTTGATGGCGAGCCCTTCTACAAATCGACGGAGGTGGAGATCGACCTCAGAAGAGCAGTGAGGGAAGTGTTTATTTTGCCATCATCTGGTGTCAACCCCAGGGTGTACAAGGAGAACAGTGAAGGAGAACTCCTTGTGAATTGGACTAAGACGGGGTCAAGCGAGTTTAAGGCCCGTCGGAACAAGAGCACCTTGAAGCCTGAGTATAGGGCTCTTGTGGATCTTGTATCCAAGGTGGTCATGGGGTCCACTGGCTCACATGAACAGTTGAGCCTGCCCAAACTAAGGATCATGGGGGCAATTGTGGATGGAGTGGAAGCCAAAGCAGTGGTTGAGGCCTACTTCAACCTTTTTGTTAGGAGGAGAGAGATGTTCACTCGAGTGACCGCTCTAAAACCCACCGGAGAGAAGGACGTTGATGGCGAGCCCTTCTACGAATCGACGGAGGTGGAGATCGACCTCAGAAGAGCAGTGAGGGAAGTGTTCATTATGCCATCATCTGGTGTCAACCCCAGGGTGTACAAGGAGAACGGTGAAGGAGAACTCCTTGCGAATTGGACTAAGACGGGGTCAGGCGAGTTTAAGGCCCGTCAGAACAAGAGTACCCTGAAGCCTGAGTATAGGGCTCTTGTGATCTTGTATCCAAGGTGGTCATGGGGTCCACTGGCTCGCATGAACAGTTGAGCCTGCCCAAATTAAGGATCATGGGGGCAATTATGGATGGAGTGGAAGCCAACTGGGAGTAGTTCTTCCTTGACCAGATCAGTCAGGCGGCACTGGACAAGCTTAAGAAGGACGAAGATAAGAAGCACATCTCGGTCTGCCCTTTGGCACGCGCCTATCAATTCTGATTGCCCATGTCTGCCATGGGTACACGTTCGACTTGGAGGACACCCTATCTTCCAAGAGGGTGATGCTCACCTCGCTGAGTGATACCTACGCGATGCTAGGGCTGACTGATCCCAATGCCAAGGCAAAGGGTCAGGCCAAAAAGCCAGCTGGTAAGGCCAAGAAGGTGGCTACTAGTCTCATCGAGAAGGTAGATGAGCTCTTCGAGAGGAGAGAGGAAAGTGAGGAGGCTGTGGAGCCTGAGGAAGAGGCGCAGCCTGTGGTGGAGAAGGTGGAGAAGAAGAGGGTTAAGATTGTGCTGTCAGGGAAGAGCACAAGTTCAGGGACTGAGTCAAATCCCAAGATGGCCAGTTCTAAGGCTGAGGGAACTGACGATGACGTCAGTAAGGATCAAGGGAAGAGGCCTTACAAAAGACTTAGAAAGGGACCCAAAAAGTCCCCAGCTAAAAGCCTTCCTGAGATCACAGAGAGGGAGAAGTCAAGCTCTCCTAGAGCCTCTGACTTGGAGGAAGTAAGAAAGTCTATCGAGATGGCTGAGTTGTTGCAGCCTGAGATAGCAGCCCATACATTCCTTACTAACCCTGAACCCCAACCCCAAACCAACCCTGATCCCTCACCTCAACCAACCCAATCACCCATCACCTCAGAGCCAAACGTCTCAGTGTCAGTGCCATCCCCTCAGAGGCCTGACCCTCTCTCAGATCCTACCCCTAACCCTGATGATTTCACCTCATACCCCAACCCCAAAGATTGCCCCAAATCCTTGCCCAATGAAGAGGATGACTTCCTCGAGATGCAGGAGGAGGAGGAGTTGGATGAACACATGATGGGTGGTATGTTGGAGAACACCCTAAGGGGGAATGCCACGGAGTGGGCAGCTAAGTGCTGGCCCGGGCTGAATAGGTACAAGGAGCTGCTAGCCAATGTTGTCGAGCTGAAAGTGTGGCTGGAATTTAAACAATCTAACATGCAAGAGCAACATATGCTGGTGGATGCTCGTGGCTAGGAGCATTGGGAGACTGAGGAAGCAAGGCTGTGCACCTTCTTTGGACTGACTAGCTGGCTGCAATTGCTAAATTTCGAGAACCTGAAGCAGCTGGTAGTTGAGATGATGTCCAAAGCGAAGGTTGACATCCGCTCGGATGACAAGGAGGATAAGGAAGAGGATGATGAAGATGCTCAGGGTGGAGCATTGGAGAAAGCTGTGGAGGAGACATCTAAGGATGTAGATAGTATGATCCCTGAGTCTCAGGCTCAGGGGGAAGGTGTGAAAGACACTGGTGCCAAGGGTGGACCAGTGGCTGAGGATGTTGTGAACATCTCAGTCGCCGATGAGACATATGTCGATGACGGGATTCCCTGCCCTGAGACAAGGGAGAAAGATGTTGAGGCGTCAAAGGAGACTCCCAGTTCCGAAGGACAAGTTCCTAAGGTTCGAGATGGTATGGCTGAGCCTGAGCAGGCAGCCACGACCACTCAACAACTGCCTTTAGTGCACCCTGAAGAGGGGACTGATGCCGCAGGGGCTGATAAGGGAAAGGAGCCCATCACTGAGAAGGTCGTCGATGAAGAAGAAGATGTTTTCATCACCTGGGTCAGACGCGCTGAGTTCACTACCCCTGTGGAGGTGAAGAAGGAGAAAACCACTGAAAATCTAGCTGAACTTCAGGAGGAAGTGATGAGGCTACGAGCTGAGAAAGATAAAGACGCCAAGGCCCTGGCGAAACACATCAGGTGGACAAAGTCAGCATATAACACCCTTGCAAACAGGGAGTTGATTTTGCTTAAGAGGATGATGACTGACACGGCCAAGTCAGTGAGGAACGAGAGGTAGCGCACTAATAAAATGCTAAGGCAAGCCTTGAGGCAGCTGACTGAGAAGGATGAGCAAAGGAAGGAGGAACTCAATCAGGCGGTGGAGAAGCTTGAAGCTCAGGTTGGGGCCCTATTCACTCAGGTCATTCAAGACTCAGCGTCCAAGTTGGAGCTGGAGTCAGATCGAATTGCTCAGACTTCAAAGTCCATTGCTGAGAGGCTGACCCAAGCAACTGATCAATCCACCAAGATGGAGGAGAGGATCAAAAAAGCTGAACAAAGACTCCAGCTTTCCATGGAGGTCTTTGAGAAGAAGGTAAATGCTGCAATCAGCTCTGTATCTTTTGCAGGGACTGGTATCTCGATGGGAGTTCAAATGCTGAAGGAGGGAATCTCTGAAGTCCAATCCTTAACCTCCTTCGTAATCAACAGCGGTTTTGACGCGTTCCCATCGCAGGCCGATGATGATGCCAAAAAAGGGGGAAATAAGAAGAAAAGATCCCGCCCTGAGGCATCGGAGGCAGTCAACCAAGGCGAAATAGTTCTAGTTGATCCTGAAGGGAATGTGCTAAGGGTAAGGAAGTCAGCAAGGTTGGCGGTAGTAGAGAAGGAAGGTGAGGAGATTGTTGCCAGGCTGAAGGCGGAGGCAGCAAAGAAGGCAAAGGCTGGTGAACCTTCAAAGCAACCTGAGCCAGTTCAGAAGTCTCCTCCAATGAGCACAAGGAAGAACCCCATCACTTACTCTGCGGAGACAGTAATGGAGTTATGCGCTGAGGCATGGGGAGCACCTTCTGAGAAAACTGAGGCTGAGCGCAGAGCTGAGATAGCACAAAAAGAGAAAATGCGCATTTTGGAGAAGAAGGTTGAAAAGCTGACTGATATCACTGAGCTTCAACAAAGGGAACTCGATGATGCAGTGATCAGTCTGCTTAGAAGGAAGAAGGCGAAGCCTGAGCCTAGGAAGTACAGGAAGAGGCCTACAGCAAGTAAGTCAACAATTCTTCAGGTCAGAAGGCCAGAATCAGGTCAGAGGGAAGCATATGTTGATGAGTTTATCTCAGAAGCATTGAAGGAGTTCTGGGCTGATGCAAGGGATGAGTTTGTGAAATTATGGTACGTGGTGAAGAAGTGGGGCGACTCTGAAGACATCAATGCCCACTTCACTGACTACATGATGGACAATCATCCTGAGCTGATCCAAAAGATCTTGGAGGAGGCTGAAGCAGCTCAAGTCCAAGTGAAGGCCCCTGAATTCATTGTCAAATCGCCTCCCTTAGTCCCTGGAACTGGAAAGCATGATACTAAGGCCATTATGACTAAAGTGCTGAAGATTGTGAAGGCTGAAGGGTTCGTGAACCAACCTAGAAGACTTGACGAGCTGAAGGCAAGAGTCTACGCAGGATATGGACTTAAACCTGAAATGAGATTAGTCTAGGTGTTCACTACTTCCTTGTAATAGATTAGATTCATTGTAACCACTTTTAGATCATTTAATGAAATCTATTACTTTTGCCCACAGACAAAAACTCATTGTCTTTTTGGTTGTTATTTAAATTATGTACTTTATCAAGAATTGCTCTAACACTGTCTTATCTTATAGATAGGATCTTAAATTTTCTCTAAGTGTTTTGAGGATCTTTTCAGTGTTTTGGCATCATCAAAAAGGGGGAAATTGTTGGGACAATGTCAGTTTTGATTAGATCCCAAAGCCCCTGAAAAGATATTTGCATTTGTTTGTCAGGCTAGTCTTGGTTAGGCTTTGTACTTAGTCATTTTACACTTCACAGGTACTCAGTAAGAGGAGCACTTACTGATGACAATCAAAACAAGAGCCTGAAGACGGTTTACCATCCTGAACTTATGGCAGTTCTCTAAGCTGGCTGAGTAAGTCTCAGTGATGAAGAGTATGACCCTGAGGTCATTACTACTCAGTCCTGAAGGAAACAGGATGATACTGAGTTTATGGGAAGACTTGGAGTAGAGCTAAGCAATGCAAAAAGAATGTTAGAGTCAGGACAAGACCGGTGAGCTCAAGACAAAAAGAACTTAATAAGACAAGTCTGAAGCCTAGGAATAAGTTCTGACATTCTCACCAACCTGATGACGTGGACCAATCCGAAAAAGACACGCACGTACGGAACCTGACAGAAGACTGACTTCAGACTGCAAAATTCAACGGGCAAGCATTTAATTTGCATTTAATGCATCTACCTAATTCCATGCAAGGACGGTTGAAGCATGAAGATATGTCCGTTTGAAACACTCTACATAGTTGACAAGAAAGGCTATCTCTCCAACGGATAGTTTTTTTCAAATCACCTATAAATACAGAAGGCCTTGAACCCATTCAAGGTTATGGGAAATTTCCAAGCCAGAAATTACTCAAACTCTCAAGCACTCAAAGCATTCAGCCTTTAGAAGAAGCACTCGAAACCCTCTAAATTTCCCAAGTGTTTCTTAGCAACTGAGAGTTAATCTGTATTCCAAGAGCGTACAAGCAATATCTTAAGCTTAGAGAGATTATCCAACCCTTAGCATAGCTCTGTCTCGTAAGGATAATCTCAACCTAGTTGGAATCCAAACTAAAACCAAAACCCTAAAGTTAGGTTTGTTGGAAGTAAGGTAAGTTAGTTAGTAAGGAAGTTTGTATAGGTCAGTGAGGTAGCTGATCTTGGTGCACCTTGGCACGTTAAAAACAAGAATCCCTGGAGTGGATTTCCTGTTAAATCAGGCCGTGGACGTAGGAGCTTGAGACTCTGAACCACGTTAAACTTGTTGTGTTCTTATTGCTTTGATATATTGCATACCTGCCATATTAACTATTCATTCATTGCATAAGATTTATCAGGCTTGAATCAATCAGCCTGATCTATTGAAAAGAGCACTGCCCTTACTAAACGCTATTCATTTGAGTAATCAAGGTTTTCAGAAAGCAAACTAAATAAGACTTTAAACTATCAGGGCTCACGCATTTCCGCACTGAACTTAAACTGATAGTTAGCCAACTGACCCGCACCAAGTGTAGTCAGTAGGTGTATTATCAGTGCCTAGTTCTTTATCACTCTGAGTAAAGGGGACTCAGTAAGGTTTTAAGTTTGAAAATTGGTATACATGTATTCCTCCCCCCCCCATACACGTATTCCTCAGTCTTGTACCGGGACCAACAATACCACTAATAAATTAATATTGCACTATCCATCTTAATCCATATTACGATAAAATGGGCTCCCGGTTATTATTTCCCGTGTTTAAGATTATCTAGTCCATTAATTTATTAAACCTCTGAATAGCAACAAATTAATTAGTATCTTTTACCTTGGAGTAAAGACGGCTCAACATTATTATCCATACCGAAGAAACAAATTCTTCACTTGCAAGATTTGGTATGATAAAACTTCTGAGCCCACTAAGGGGACAAATCACACGAGCCATACTCGCACACGTTTCTCTGTATTAAATCTTAGCAACCGTCGTATGATTAATATTACTGCCCCAAGATACAAGGTTCAAAGTCACGATGATTCTCACCCAACATGAATCAAAGCAATAACCATTAATCACACACGGTCCTATTTAAGTGACGGAGATTAAGAAATCAATAACCACTGAGGTCTAATTCTTCACATTTCAGAACAGGAGAATTTATCCTCGTTGTAGGTCCTCTTCAACACATACTAAATGTGATAGTGCAATCTCTTGGTCAAGACAGGCCAATATGAGAATTACACGTCGACCTTTCACGGCGGATTGTTCAATTCCACCTGGGTCGTGAATTTGTATATTTTAGTTACAAGTAACCGTCAATATGATCTTATGCAATCGGGTATCACCACATTAACTACTTTGTAACACGTACTACTTATATTGAACTAGTTGCAATAAATATTCAACATTCATTCATATCTAAAGCAAATGCGATAAAAGATTTATTCTTATAAATAAGTGTTTAATACATGAGTTATACAAAGTAAAAGCATACTTTCACGTATAACTCCAACAATCTCCCACTTATACTTAAAGTCTGCTTTTTAGTATACACCATGCATGTCTAGTGTAGTAGTACTACGTGACATCTCATGTTAACCTACACTAACCTAATAATTCCTCCCACTTATACTTAAAGCAGATTGGCAATAGTCTTTACTCACATTCCATCCACATGTCTCTCGAATGTACTCTGAGGTAGACCCTTTGTGAATGGATATACTAGGTTGTCCTCTGACGTTTATCTTTGTCTTCTCTTTATCTCCTCTCTTAACGATTTCTCATATAAGATGGTGTTTTCTTTCAATGTGTTTGTTGGCCTTGTGGGCTCTCGGTTCCTTCAAATTTGCAACTGCTCCGGCACAATGATTGTACTGGGCAAATTTGGAATAACGTCCAAGTCCAATAAGAAGTACTTGAGCCAAACCGCTTCTTTCGCTGCTTCACAAGCAGTTACTTATTCGGCTTTCATAGTTAAATCGAAGATGCATTTATGCTAATCGCTTCTCCATGTCATGGCTCCTTCTCACATGCAAAACACACTACCCGAGGTAGATATTTTGGATTCTATATCTGATTGGAAATTTGAGTCCCTGCATCCCATGGGAATTAGACTGTCTGACTATTAAATCAGCATTTCATCGCTTGTTCTTTTCAAAAACTACATAATGCATTTAATTGCAGTCCAATAAGCTTTCCCGGGGTTACTTTGATGTCTTGCCATCATGCCCGAGGCAGAAGCAGATATTCGGTCTCGTATACAACATTGCATACATAAGGCTTCCTACGCCCGAAGCGTATAGAATGCCTTTCATGTCATCTATCTCCATATGCGTCTTAGGGCTCATTTCTTTCGATAGATGGATTCCGTGCCTAAAAGGTACAAAACCTTTCTTGGAATCTTGCATGCTAAAACGCTTCAAAACTGTGTCAATGTATGAAGCTTGCGATAAGCCCAACATCCTTTTCTTGCTATCGCGAGTGATCTTGATCCCAAGGATGTGACCGGCTTCCCCTAAGTCCTTTATATCAAATTATTTTGACAGCCATACCTTTACGTCTGACAATACCTTTACATTATTTCCAATGAACAGAATATCATCTACGTATAATACTAAGAATACCACCGCAGTTTCGTCACACTTTTTATACACACAACTCTCGAACTCGTTTTGATCAAACCCATAAGACTTAATCACTTGATCAAAATATTGGTTCCAAGTACGCGATGCTTGCTTAAGTCCATAAATGGATCTCTTGAGCTTGCATACGAGATTCTCTCAGCCTTTTTCAATAAAATCTTTGGGTTGTTGCATATAGAAATCTAACCCGTCAAGACTTTCGTTAAGGAAAGTTGTCTTGACATCCATTTACCAGATCTTGTAATCTAGGTGCGCAGCGATCGACAAGAGAATACGGATGGACTTAAGCATATCTACAGGTGAAAAGGCTTCCTCATAATCGATCCCTTCTTTTTTGGTATACCCTTTTACCACAAGCCTTGCCTTGAAGGTCTCAACCCTTCCGTCCGGTCCTCTTTTCCTCTTGTATACCCACTTGCATCTAATGGGTTCTACCCCATTGGGTGGTTCGACCAACTCCCACACTTGATTATGATCCATCGAACCCATCTCGGCTTCCATTGTCGTTTGCCATGAGTCTGCGTCTTTATCTTGGATTGCCTCGTCGTATGTCCAAGGGTCTGATTCATCACCGGGAATCAAATTTGAAGATTTTCCTATTCCCATGAATCTCTCGGGTTGTCTAACAAACAACCCACTGCGATGGTATTTCGGCTATGAAGGTGTGACGTGTGGTATGTCATCTTGTATACTTGGTATCGAGGTTTGCCCTCTCAATTCTTCTAAGGTAATTTCATTTTTAGGCTTCCGATTGTTCAAATAGTCCTCCTCTAAGAATTTAAAGTGTGTACTAATCACGGTCTTTTGATCCTTGTGACTATAGAACATACATTTTTTCGTTCCCGCGGGATAGGGTTGTAAACGAATCAAACAATTTTGGTTCAATTTGGTATTTGTATTCGAAATTTGGTATTCGTATTCGAAATTTTATAATTCGAATTCGAGTATAAATAATTTTTTTGATTCGATTAGTTATCAAAAACAAATACAAATACAAATACAAATACTGTGATATTTGATTCGATATTCATAAATATTCGAGTAAATATTCGGTTAAATATATTATTACATAATTATATAATGATAGTAATAACAAATATAATTATTTATAAATTTAAGTCCATTATAATTATTTTAAGGATATTAACCTTTATAACTTCATCCAATAAGTGAGCTTTTAGGCAATTCTTAATTAAATATTTTTGATTAAAAAATATTTAATATAATTTAATTATTAAAAACTTAACAAGTTAAAAAAGAATTGCAGGTCAACACTCTTAATTTGATTATTCAAGTGTTTTTTCCATGAATTTGATAAATAAAAAATTATTTACTTACTTGATTATGTTATGCAAATTTTATGTTTATAGTTTGTTTGTGAATTCAAACAATGACAATTTTGAAATTAATAATTGAATATTGACAAAGTATTATGTGAATAGTACTCATGATAACTATTACCGTGAACAACGAATTACTAATATTTCACAAAGTGGTGTAACTCAAGTGGTTAAAAAATCTCACTACCTATGATACAGAGGTTATGCATTTGAGTCACAACTTTATCTATAAAAAAATATTAATACCTTATGTTGAAACAACTAATATCTTTAGTGAGAATAACTAATACCACTTCAACTAATATCTTTAATAAAAACAACTAAATATCCTTTGGAGCTGATAACTTTAGTGCAATTCACTGATACTTTTAGTTTAATTTACCAATACCCTTCAAACAAGTTTCAGTATGAATATTGTTCACATAATATCTTCTCTTAAATATTATTTGTTAGGAACATGCTTGAGAAAAAAATCGATTCGAATATTCGACTCAAGTATTCGTATATTTTCTAATAATTCGATATGAGTTTCAAATCAAATATAAATCACATTCACTGTTCAAAAAATATTCGATTCGAATTCGATATTCGGAATAATTTCACAAATACAAATTCAAACACAGTGGTATTCGACTCGATTCGATTCGTTTACATCCCTACAGCGGGATATCCTATAAACAGCCTTAACTCCGAACGTGGATCCAATTTATCGGCTTCCTTGTCTAGCACGTATGCCGGGACACCCCCATATCCGCATGTGTTTCAGACAGGGCTTGCGCCCGGTCCATAATTCTATCGGGGTTTTGGGAACCGATTTGGATGGCACCAAGTTTAGAATGTAAGTCGTCGTTTCCAAGGCGTTACCCCAAAATGATTAGGGTAAATCTGAATAACTTATCATGGATCTGACCATTTCTAAAAGAGTCTGGTTTCTTCGTTCCGCCACACCGTTCTGTTGAGGGGTTCCCGGTGCAGTTAACTGGGATACGATCCCTTCATCCGATAGGTAGTTCAAGAATTCATCGCTGAGGTATTCGCCTCCACGATCTGATCGTAGAAACTTGATACTCTTTTCCCTATGTTTCTCGGCTTCGACCTTAAACTCCTTGAACTTGTCAAAAGTTTCAGACTTATGCCTCATAAGGTAGATGTATCCATATCTCGAGTAATCGTCAACAAAAGTGACAAAATACTCATACCCCTTCTAGTTATGATCGTCATTGTACCACACATATTGGTATGAACGAGTTCTAACACTTCTGTGGCTCTATTCCCCTTGGCTCCAAATACCCTCTAGATCATCTTACCCTCTAAACAGGATAAACAAGTTGGAAATGGCTCAACTTGAAGAGACTTCAAGGATCCATTTTTCACCAACCTTTGTATCCGCATTAGATTAATGTGATCTAATCTAAGATACCATAGAATCATTTTGTTCATGTCAAGAGAACGCTATCCTTTATAACTTGAAATAGTCGATGTGTTATTAGATTCAATTTGTGAGTGGTGTGCCCAAATAATGGTATAAAGATCATCCAACAATGTTCCGGAACAGATAAAACTCATCGTTTCAAGAAATAATAACATCCTAATTAAAAGAAACTGAGTATCTATTCAAAACAGTTTAGAAACGGAAGGTTGAGTTATTTCTAAACTAGGAACATGAAGAACGTCTCTCAAGACCATAACTCTATCTTCAAAAGATAGGCGCACTTCTCCTACTGCTTCAGCTGCCACTCTCGTAGCATTGCCCGGTGTGATGGGGATCTCACTTCCACTAAGTCGTCGGGTTAGCTTGAACCCATGCAAAATGAAACAAATGTGATAAGCAGCTTTCGTATCCACTATCCACGAATGGACAGCATACGCCACTTCACAAGTTTCGATAACTAGGGCATGTGAATTACCTAACTTTTCTAACCTCTTAGGCTTGCAACAGACAGACCTCCAATGTCCTCTCTTACCGCAGTTAAAAATAATTCCCCTTCGATGCTAGCCTTGGCTTTGCCTTTCACAACAATTGGATTTCCTTGGGTCCGGCCTTTGGTTCTCTTCCTCTTCTTCCCTTCCTTGGGACCAGAAGAGGTAGACGGACCATTAGCCACCATAGCAGTGGACTGGTGCCCCATTATCGTCTCCGCCGAAACTAAAGCTTACAAGAGCTCGGGCAAACGACTTGTCCGTTCATTTATCTGACAGTTCAAATGAAACTGCTCAAAGCTTTTCGGTAGAGAATGGAGTATGAAATCGACCTGAGAAGGGACATCAAAATCCGCACCAAGTACTTCCAACTTGTTAAGGTATGTCATAATCTCGAGAACGTACTTCCTCATGGGCGTTCCCTCCACCACTTTCAACTTGACCGAGTCATGTTTGGTGAACTAATTAGTCATGGGGTTCTGATGTGAAAACATCTCTTCAAGGTTTACAACGGATACAATGTCTTCATGAATGCGCCTCAAATCCTCAGACAGAGATGTCAAGATGATGTGTTTCATGTGTTCATTGTCACAATTTCAATCATAAACTGCCTTTTCCCCATTGCTTGACTTATCATTAGACTTGCCGGGTTTATTAACGTAAATAACCCAATTGTATTTTTGTACAGTAAGGATAAAATTTAAATTACATTTCCAATCGACATAATTCTTCTCCAAAATGTTTGTTAACTTAAAGTATACTAAACAGTAGATTAAAAGGCTGTGACATGAAGAAATGAGAATAAGACATACATTCTTATTAATATCTAGAAAAATATGAAATTATCACATTATTCGATCACATCAATTATATTGAAATCTTAAAACAATATAATCATGCATTAGCCAACATCTCAAAACAATTTAAATGTACCATGAGGGATGGTCTATACATTTAAACACATTCAAGCGGATCACAAACTTTAAAGTTACATATCCTTAATTCAAAATTAATAGTCGGCTCCCACTTTGACCACATAAAAATTGACAGGAACTCCGCGGGGAGTAAGTTAATATCAATTTCTTATGCCTAAGTAATAACCATAATTCAATACAGGATTATTATTTCGCTTTGAGCAAGCCACTCGTGGTGAGGGTCAATACCGCCACTAGTAATAATTCACAATCATCCTTTCGGAATTTATACATGTGAAATCCATCTTTTTGGCCGATCCGAGGGAAAAATGTATTCCAAAAAGACTTCACAAATAAATAAATTATGGAGGTCAAATTAATCCAATTTTATTATCCGGAATAAAATTGCGATTAAAGAAACAACTTACTAATTTTCGAAAGTAAGATTTTTCTTGGACAATTAAAATAATGCAAATACATATCAACAAATAATAGGTGCACGAAAAAAATATCTATCAAAACAAAAATTAAAATACATTGGAGCACTCAAATCCAATTGTCACGGTTTAATTTTCTTCACGTCTTGATGCGAGAAATTGTCCTCGTTGCTTTCATCGTTCGTCTCGATAAGCTCCCACTCGAACAACAACACTTCGTCAAAAAAACTTCTTTTGGGGTTCGGCACGACGTTTAGAATCTCACAAAAAAAGCACGAAAATGCGATAGCGCGGGCCGAGATCCGGCGTACGTCGGCCCACGGTGGTGGACCGTCCGCCTCTTGGCGCCCCAACACGGGCGAGCAGCACCCACAGGCAGCCGCACCTCTCGGAGCGTCTCGGGCTGCTCGGCGCCCCATCGCGTATGGCTCCGTGCGCTTCACACACGCCATGCGTTGGGTTTCACTATTCGTGTTTGTTTTTCACCCCATGCACAATCCACGTCCATACATGCACCACGCATGCATGCATCGTTCGGGTACGTCGTCTTCAATTCTTCATTTTCGTTCCGATCCGGTTAAAATTTATTTACAAAAAATAAATAAAAACTAGATCTAGACTAGTCTATTACATTGATCAAATCAAACAAATAAAATAACTAATCTACTTGTGGATTTTCTCACGAGAAAAATAAATTTGAAAGAATCAAATGGAAAAAAATTAATTCATACGCATGAATAAAACAAACATTAAAACCATGACAATTGGATACCTGCAAAAAAGATCTAGCAATTCTACTATCCAATTTCAATTTAATGTTAAACAATTTAAATTTCAATTTAAAGATCAGAGCTCGAAAACCATGGCTCTGATACCAGTTGTTGGGAATATAGGGGTCCCCGAATCTATTCAGGATGATATTTAAATACAAATTTAAATTAATTATTACTAGCATGAATTAATCCTAAATTAATTCAAATAATAATTATGCCAACAACAATTAATCATGCATACGAATTTATTTCACGTAAAATTCTATGGCGGAAAAACTAAGAATTTACGCGTTTACGTACCTCTTGAAGTGACGTCCAACTGAGATCTACGGGACAAGCGAGACGATGCTATCAACCATAAAAACCTTCTCAAGTATTCCCTTTCGTCCTATTCATTCGCCGGTGGAAAGTGCTCACGAACAATTTAAAATAACAAGGAAGAAAGAAAAAAAATTGTTGCTGATTTTTTTTAACACTGTGAAACTGTAAACTGGAGATGTAATAATCATCCCCTATATATAGGAGAGGTGATTTTGAAATTTTTGTGTATATAGAGGAGAGAAAATCTTTTTCTTGGCCTCCAAGAAATCTTGAATATATCTCATATATTATTTTCTCCATAATAAAATATTCCACAAAAATCTCAACTTCCAACTATATATGATTTCCGAAAATATGGGGATTGAAATAGCTAGATTTGGATCTCCTTGAATTTATGAGATAATCTTGTATTCCTAGAATACATATCTTCCATAATATCTTTCCAAGAAAATCAACAAGATTTTTTATCTCTCCATATCATAATTTTCGAAATTAAGAAGAAAAATCTGCAATATTAATTTTCTTTTATTTAAATCACCTTATTATTATCGGGCTATATATTGGGCTACTTGAGGGGCCTTTAGGAGAATTAAGATTGGATCTCCAATGGGCTTCTGAATTACAATATTGAGCCCCAATATTATTCAGCCCATTAATATTAATTAATACCACTAATAAATTAATATTGCACTATCCATCTTAATCCATATTATGATAATATGGGCTCTCAGTTATTATTTCCCGTGTTTAAGATTATCTAGTCCATTAATTTATTAAGCCTCTGAATAGCAACAAATTAATTAATATCTTTTACCTTGGAGTAAAGACAACTCAACATTATTATCCGTACCGAAGAAACTAATTCTTTACTTGCAAGATGTGGTACGATAAAACTTCTGAGCCCACCAAGGGGACAAATCACACGAGTCATACTCGCACACGTTTCTCCGTATTAAACTTTAGCAACTGTCGTATGATTAATATTACTGCCCAAGACACAAGGTTCGAAGTCACGATAATTCTCATCCAACATGAATCAAAGCAGTAACCATTAACCACACACGGTCCTATTTAGGTGACGGAGATTAAGAAATCAATAACCACTGAGGTCTAATTCTTCACATTTCAGAACATAAGAATTTATCCTCGATGTAGGCCCTCTTCAACACATACTAAATGTGCTAGTGCAATCTCTTGGTCAAGACAGGCCAATCTGAGAATTACACATCGACCTTTCACGGTTGATAGTTCAATTCCACCTGGGTCGTGAATTTGTATGTTTTAGTTACAAGTAACCGTCAATGTGAACTTCTGTGATCGGGTATCACCATATTAACTACTTTGTAACACGTACTACTTACATTGAACTGGTTGCAATAAATATTCAACATTCATTCATGTCTAAAGCAAATGCGATAAAAGATTTATTCTTATAAATAAGTGTTTAATACATGAGTTATACAAAGTAAAAGCATACTTTCACGTATAACTCCAATATTACGTCCTTACAAAGGATTGTCTCAAGGACACTAACACTAATAAAGATATAAAAGAAATACGAAAAATATTAGTTCGGGTGAAAAAAGTATCATTTGGCATGAAAAGGAGAAGTGCTCGAGCACCACTTGAATGGGGTTAGCTCACTGGACAAATTTGGCGCTCGACTGTATTACTCGAGCGCTGGTGCTCGACCACCTAAGCTCGAGCGGTATCTGTGCACTGGAAGATTTTTGCACTCGACCAGCACCCGCTCGAGTGCGAGGCGCTCAACTAAGGGGCTGGCTCAAGTGCCCTGGACAGTTTTAGGCCCAAATCATATAAATACCTGTCTCAGCCCTTATTTTACACATCTAGACTCGTTTTTCGAAGGGGAAGAAGCTTAGAAGGTGTTTTTGAGTGTTTGCCAAGGATTTCAAGAGTAGAAACAAGATTTTTATCATACGGATTCCATAGAACGATCATGACGTTGAACGGTTTAGTTTTCTTATTTGGTTTTTTATACTTTTTTAGATTCAAATCTTAATTCCAGAATTTTAGACAACTTTTATAGATTAATTTTCCAGATTCGAGTTAAGTTAAATTCATAGTTGGTTTATGTTCTTGATTTTCTTAATTTCTCTAATTATGTCTTTGATTGTTATCTTTTGTATTGCTTTTGTTGATGAAATCACCATGTTAGGCTAAACCCTTGTATGCTTAGGATAGGATGAACTCATAGAATTAGGATGTTGGTACGTAATTAGGGTAATTCGTGATGTATAGTTTTAATCCTCTTAATTATTAAAAAATATAATAAACCCCAGAATAATCATAGAATTAAGTATGAAAATTGTTAGGAAGAGAAAGACTGCATCACTCTTTATCAACGAATAGGCTTAAGGAGAGGGTTTTTGAAGGGGTTTATAATTAACCAATTTATCTAGGGAGGACGGCCAAATCACCTTAGTTAAATTAGGGTCTCAATAATTAAGCGCAACTCATATAATTTAATTAGTGGGTTAGCGAAGTAGATTGTTAGAGTGTAGTATTGGGATTAATTCTGAGTTTTAATTCTTACAATTCTTTTGCTAGATTAGGGAAGTTGATTGCTTAGTTTAAAGTACACTTAGGATTTTAACTTGGAATATCACAAGTATTTTAGTTAATGTACCAACTTCGTTAGTATACGTAGGGATTCCTATCCAAAGCATCATCCATCTCATTTACACTTCAAACCAAAGTTAGAATAGTTTTAATTTTGTGATTAGAACATAATTAGTAGAATATAATTAGTCTACAACCAAATCGCATTCATATTAACTACGACACGTAGATTTCCAGGGATTTACTTGTGTATAAGTCCTCTCACGGGTTTGATACTACTTGGTCCCTATACTTGCCAATACTACAGTGATCCCATACTCTTGTGGGGTAACTACTAGTAAAAGCTAGTATTTTACAACCAAGTCAACGACGCCGTTGCTGGGGAAGGCGATGTGTGCTCATTGAGTAAAACTTGGAAATAGTTTAGTAGTAAGTAGTGATTGCATTCTTTTCTATTCTTTTTCTTATTTCTTGTTAAGATAAATGTTGTTAGTTTTGATGAGTTAAACAAACCAGAAGATGTAATAGGACCATCTGGACCTGTCAGCCAGATGAAGAACTAGATTAGGACTTAGTCTAGGGGGAACTGCCAGACCAGAAGAGTTCACCAGAAGACTTCACCAGAAGAGTCACCAGAAGACTTCACCAGAGGACTCCACCAGAAGACTTCACCAGAGAAGATCAAGATCAGAGGCGGAAGACCTTCCCCAGACCAGACGAATCTGGTAAACCAAAAGATGCTCAGAATCATCTCTAGATTCTACTGAGTATTCTGGTTCTTAACCGGCTCTGGACCAGAGGACATCGAGGTCATCTGGTGTCTGGTTCAGCCTACTCTGGAAGAATTAGAGTTGTGCAATGGAAGCATTTGACCGTTGGTATTTCAAATGAAGTCAAACATGATCGGATTGGAAAGTATTTTTAGATAATCAATCCAAGGATCTCACCAACCCAATCAATCAATTAGGGAATTGATTGATTGAAGCTTCCATAAATAGAGATCGGATTAGATTAGCTCTCCAACGGCTAAACCCTAATCACCTCTATAAATACAAGAGTGCATCATTGAAGAAATGCTCTAGACACGCGCACGAAGCTCATATCCAAGCCTATATAATCACTAAGCATTAAGCACTCTTACTTATTCTTATTCATATCTACTCTTAAGGAGTTAGTTGGAACACTCAACATGTTCATCTTGTTAGACAAGGTTTGAGTAAGTTAGGCTTTAGATCGAAGTTAGATCTAAAGGCTGTAAGAAGGATCTGGTACTTCTAATTCCAGAAAGTCAGTAAGTTGGTTGGTTGGTTAGTAAGACCCCTTGAAAAAAGGGAGAGTGAACGTAGGATTTTAACATCCGAACCACTATACATCGTGTGTTCTTTATTGCTTTTATTTACTCTTTATTTATACTTGTGCTCTTAGTAAAAAAATGTCTTGAAAGAGTTTTAATTAAGCTTCCGCATTCTTTCTAAAACTGACTAGTGGGACCAACAAGTGGTATCAGAGCAGTGTGTCCTAGACCACTGCTTTGAAAAGCTTTTGGTGGTCACCGGGCAGATCCATTGCTCTATTTAAAATTGTTTAATCTCTTTGAAATTTGCTCAAAATGTCTTCAAAATCTTCTTACAAGAGCCGCGAGTTGCCAGAATTCTCTTTTGAGGATTATAGCCACTGGAGTTTCATGATGAGTAATCATCTTGGAGCTATCCATCACCGCATGCTTGATGTGGTTGAGAGTGGCCCAATACAATTTTACTGGACTCTCATTGATGATGGCAGGTCAGAGTCCAGGGAAGAAACCAGTGAAACTGCACAGAAAAATGATGAGGACAGAGTTCCCAGGCAAAGAATTCTCAAGAAAATAGAGGAGCTAAACAACGATGAAAGAAAGTTGTACAACCTGGAACAGGTGGCTAGGACCGAGATCATCAACACTCTCACTAAAGAAGTGATTGAGAAGGTAAGATCCTGTGCTACGGCCAAGGAGATGTGGGACAAACTAGCTCTACTCTGCGAGGGAACAGAGAAGATAAAGGATAACAAGCTCCAGGAGGTTCAACACTCATTTGACACGTTTAAGATGAAGCCAGATAAGACGATTGACCAGCTGGACATGCGTCTCACCAACCTCCTTAACAAGGTTAGTGCCTTAGGTAAAACCTACTCTGAAAAGGAAATTAATAGTAAAATATTAAGATCACTAACAAGCTTGTGGAGAATTAAAGTCACGGTCATCAAGGACAACAAGGACCTCAATACTCTGGACCATCATCTTCTTATATCTGATCTGAAGGCCTATGAGTATGACCTACAAGAAGAAGATCAATCAGAGGAGATTTCTTCTTCTGGTAAAAAAGGAGTTGTCTTCTCTTCAACAATAAAGACTGAAGAAAAAGTAAAAAAGTCAACTGCAGATGACATGAGCCTCAAGGAGCAGGTAGCACTTCTAACTCGAAAACTTGATAAATGAGCTCCAAGTATGGAAGGTACAAAAGACACTGGAAGGAATCTACCAGAGACAGGAAGAGTTCCTTCAAGTCTGCAGACAAAGAGAAGTCATCTGGAGACTCAAGGGAGACCAGATTCAAGTCACCAGAGAAGAGGATAGACGATAGTTCTGGCAGATCAGAATACCAGAGGAGAGATGGTAGTTCTGGCAGATCAGACTATCAGAGGAGAGAGAATAGTCCAGCCAGATCAGAATACAACCAGAGGAGGAGAGATCCTAGTCCCAGTCCCAGAGGAGACAACACATGCAACAAGCCAGGCCACTACAGCTATGATTGCCCTCAACTCACTCCTAGAGAAAGAGAAGAGAAAAGACTCAAGAGAGATTGGAGATATGTAGACAAGAGAGCATTGCTGGCAGAAGCAGAGGAGGAGGATACTAGTTCCAGTTCTTCTTCTTCTGACTTTGGGTCTGATGATGATGTATGTCTCATGGCAGACATCATTGAGGTACAAGAAACTACCCTTTGCTTATCTAATTCCAAATATACTGAATCCTCTCACTCATCTGGTACCTCCAGAGAGTCTGATATGCAGCAAATGCTATCAGATCTCCAGAACTGTGTACAACTTTGCCAGAAACTTGAGAAGGAGAATGGTAGGCTCAGAGCAGAAGTTCAATCCTTATCTCATGAGCAGAAATCCACCAGAGAACTCATGAAAGATCATTCCAAATAAGTCTCTGAACTTCAGGATAAGATCACAGAAAAAGATACTCTGGTAGATCAGCTCATAAGAGAAAGAGACTCTAAGCAAGATGAGTTTAATGAACTTAGAGCCAAATACCAATCTCTTATCAAGGGAAAGTAAGTTGAACAAACTATTGAGGAGATACCTATGCCCAGAGAAGCTCCAAAGATACCAACTATTGTATATATTATATCAGAGTCTTCTCAGCGCATTAATGATAAGAGTGGTTTAGGATATTCTGGAATTACTACCAGATCTCATAAATATCATTATAATAAAGACAAGTCTGTAAGAGCTGGTGAATTATTAGAAATCTGGGATGAAAGTCCTAATGGTAATGGTTACAGAGTAGTTCACAATTTTAAACGGAACTGCTCTGTTGATCATGTAGAATATAGTCCAGAGGAGTTAACTGAACTGAAAGAGAAAATCTTAGAGACTAAACGTCAAAATGGGGAACCAATGACAATTGATGGTTCTGTTTATCTAAAACCTCAAAGAGTAAGACCTAATCAGATGAGAGGACCTCAGAGGAATCCTCAAAGAGCTGAACCTAAGCAGATTAGGGGATCTCAGATGAGACACTCAAGAAGGGTGAATTTCAACCAGAATAGGAATTCTCAGAGATGGAATAATGGTTAACATAACTATCATCAGAACCAGGGACCCTAGAGACAATTTTCTCAGAGGAATCAAATTTAAAAACAGATACACTCAAAGGAACTATAATCACCAGAAAAGGTCTAACTTTCATCAGAACCAGAGACCCATCTATAGAAAACCAACTGATCTGGGTAGTTATGACACCAGAGATGGTTCTTCTAGGATGTACCCTTACAACCATATCTTTAAGATCATGTCTTTGAGGCAAGCCATTCCAAAGGTCAGATTTGAGGTGAGATGCACTAGACTAGTGTATAGGAAAGGTGTTCTCATCAGACCAGCAGCTCAATTTGTCATTGTAAGAGGACATGTACTGGTAGATAGATTTGGAAGGAAGATAAGATCTCCTCATCAAGAAAGGGATGATCTTTATCTATGGATTCCTACAAAACCTGCAACTAACCAATCAGGACCCAGCACTAGTAGGGGACCTAATTAATTTCCCTGCAGGAGAACAAGAGCCCATTGGAGAAAGGACTTTCAAGCAACCGTGTCTGGTACATTGATAGTGGATGTTCCAATCACATGACATTTGAGAAAGATCATCTCCAGGATTTCAAGCCACTGAATGGGCCAAGAGTGATGGTTGGTGACAACAATTATAGAGTCACCAGGGGAGTTGGAAAGTTGATCATCAATGATGTATCTGTAGATGAAGTCTACTATGTTGCAGGACTCAAGCATAATCTGCTTTCTGTATCCCAATTTTGTGACAATGGATACTCAGTGAAGTTCTCTAGTGATTCATGCACTGTCTTTTCTTATGATTATAATGGTATCTTGCTTATTGGCTTGAGGAAGGGTAACATTTATCTTGCAAATTTTAACAGCTGTCCGAGAAACACTTGCCTGGTTGCAAAGGGATCTGCAGAGAACAGCTGGCTTTGGCACAAGAGATTGAGTCATCTGAACTTCAAAGCACTGAACAAGATTGCCAGAAAAGGTCTAGTTCGAGGTCTTTCCAATGAAGTGTTCAAGAAGGATCAGGTTTGTGGTTCCTGCCAGAAGGGTAAACAACCCAAGACTTCCTTTAAGGATGTCCAGAGCACAACCACAACCAGAGTACTTCAACTACTTCACATGGACCTGTTTCACCTCTTAGTTTCAGTGGGAGGAAGTACACCTTGGTGATAGTAGATGACTTTTCAAGATACACTTGGGTAGTGTTCTTGTTTAAGAAAAATGAAACTATCACTAAGCTGCCAGAGTTCTTCAAGTAGATTCAGAATGAGCAGAACTAGAGCATAGTGAGGATCAGAAGGGACAGAGTTTTTGAATTCACACATTGCAGAGTACTGCAAGGATAATGGGATTTTTCATGAGACATTTGCTGCCAGAACACCCCAACTGAATGGAGTAGCAGAAAGGAGGAACAGAACCCTCAAGGAAGCTGCAAGGACTCTTCTAGCAGAATACAACACACCTCAGAGATTTTGGGTAGAAGTTATTAACATAGCCTGTTGCACCCAGAACAGATGCCTCATTGCCCAGAGACATAGTAAGACACCATATGAGGTATGGAAAGGTAAAACTCCATCTGTTTCATTCTTTCATGTTTTTGGATGCAAGTGTTTCATCCATGACAATGGGAAGTCCAAGTTAAAGACTTTTGATGCTAAAGTGGCAGATGGAATATTCTTATGATATTCCAGCACAAGTAAAGCATAAAGAGTCTTTAATAGGAATTCTCTTTGTGTGGAAGAAACACCTCATGTTGTTTTTTATGAATCTACTCTTGAGTGCAAGGTGGACAAAAGAAATCAGTCTCCAGAAGAGACACAGAATCAGACTACTCCCAGAGTCATCAAAGTCAATCCACATATTCTTGATTCAGAGTCAGATTCAGATTCAGATGGTGACCCATCCTCTGGTTCTCTGGAGCAGAAGCCTCCACAAGGTGCAGAACCAGAAGAGGTTGGAACTCCTGTAGGGGGAAGCTCTCATGTAGTTGGTGATGATCACCAAGGTGCTGCAGTAGATGGTCAATCAGGCAAGGCCAAGGGAAGAAAAACCCTGGTTGATCACCTCAATGAGTTAATTATAGGAGATCTAACTAAGGGTGTCCAGACTAGGAGAACTCTTAACTTAGCTGTCTTGTTTAGTTGCTCTGTGTCCTTGATTGAGCCCAAGAACATCAAGGAAGCAATGAAGGATTCAAATTGGATTGTTGCAATGCAGGAGGAGTTGAATCAATTCACCAGACAGGATGTTTGGGAGCTGGTAGACAGACCAAGACATCAAAAGGTGATATGCACTAAGTGGGTTTTCAAAAACAAGAGAGATGAGAATGATGTCATTACTAGAAACATGGCAAGGCTAGTGGCTCAGGGCTATTCTCAGTCTGAAGGAATAGACTATGATGAGACATTTGCTCATGTTGCCAGACTAGAAGCCATCGGATTGTTTCTAGCATATGCTGCTCACATGAAGTTCAAAGTATACTAGATGGATGTGAAATCTGTCTTTCTTAATGGGATTCTTATTGAGGAAGTGTATGTTGAACAACCCTCTGGTTTTGAACAAGGTGACAAGGTGTGTAAGCTTAAGAAGGCTCTTTATGGGCTTAAGCAGGCACTCAGAGCATGGTATGACACTCTATCTCAGTTTCTTCTGGACAATGGTTTTTGTTGGGATATGTTTTAGTTTTGATGATTTTCCAAAACAACATGTAATAGGTTTGAAAGCAGTCAGGATAGTATCTTTAGATTCAGGTCAGGATAGTTTGTGTATTCAGTTAGACAGGTTGTAATGTGAGAAGAACTTAGCTGAGGAAGCACTCAGTTGAGGGGGAACTCAACTGAGGGGGAACTCAGTGAGGGGGAACTCATTGATAAAGCCTGAGGAAGTCAAGATGACATCTCAAGAGAACTGACTGAAGCCATTGAAGGAAGACCTGAACCTGAAGAGAAGCCTGAAGGATGTCCCACTGAGTGTAAGTCAGGCTGATCTAAGCCAAGTCTGGTGGACCACTCAGTGAAGAGCCTGATCAGGAGGATCAGTGCTGCACCAAGTAGGCCTGAAGGAGTCAGGCTACTGTGGTCAGGGAAGTTTGTCATCCAGCCTTATGACAAACTTCTTGGAGTGATCTTCAAACAGTCTCTGAAGAACAACTGCACTGAGGACGAGTCAGTCCACTGAAGATCAGAGTCAGTGAAGGAGGAAGCTACCTTAAGTCAGTGGGTCTTAGTCAAACCCACTGAGTCAAAGATCCGTGAATCCAGGCCACGTGGACCAATCAGCACGAGGCAGCAACTCTGACACTGACAAAGGCCGCATTCCAAGAAAAGTGGTTGAAACCATTTAATGTTGGATTCAAATGTATTTCCTCTCCAACGGATACATTTGAATCCCCATTATAAATACAAGCTCATAGCTTGTTGATAGAGTGTGTTGTGTTGTGTTGTGTTGTTGTATCATTGTAAGAAAACCAACACCTACGAGCTGAGAGTGTGAGTAGTAGCATACGTGCATGGGAGATATAAGGAGGTCCTACTCACGTCTTATACACTGAGAGTTCACAAATATATACATAAGAGTGCTCAGCTTGTAACTCTAGGCTTAGAGAGGTTTTCCCTATCTTAGCTATTGGCTAACACATTGTAAAGGGAAAACCTCACCTAGTTGGAGAAAACCCTAACCGAAACCAAAACCCTCTAGTCAGGTTTGTTGGGAGTAAGTTGTTTGTAAGGAGAGGCAGCTCCGTGGAGGGGTGTGAGTCCAGTTGTAAGTGCACCTTGGCACGTTAAAAACAAGAATCCAAAGGAGTGGATTTCCTGTTAAATCAGGCCGTGGATGTAAGAGCTTGAGTCTCTGAACCACGTTAAACTAAGTGTTATTATTTGGAATATCTTTTCTTCTAAAGTATTGCGAAAATCTGCTCACTGAGAGCATTGTTTAAAAAGGAACTTTAGTTAAGCATTTCAGTCAGGGAGATCCATCTCACTGACTGAATCAGGCTAGGCACTCGAGAGTTCAGTCTCTCGAGTCACTGCCTTGTTGAGAGCCTGAGCTTTCAAGTCTCTTCACTGACTTGATAGCTCTGACTCTCAGCAACGCAATGACTTGAGTATTCCGTCACTGAACTCGGTCAGGGTGCAAGCTGTGATTTGATAACGCACTCGAGAGTTCAGCATCTCAAGCCACTGTCCTTGCTCAGAGCATGAGTCTCCAAGCCTTCTCTCTGACTTGGTAACTCAGCCTCTGAGCAGAGCAGTGACTTGAGTATTTCTCACTCCTGCTGAACTCCCTGAGGAAAAAGGTTTAAAAAAAAAAATTGCTCCTGAATTCCCATTTTGCCCTTCGAAAACGGGACCATCAGTTTTACTAAAGGTAAGATTGATAGAACCTTGTTTAGAAAAGAAGAAGGAAAGGACACCCTTCTGGTCCAGATATATGTTGATGACATTATATTTGGATCCCCTAACAAGAAGTTGTGTGAGAAGTTTGGAGATCTCATGCAGAGCCAGTTTAAATGTCTATGATGGGTGAGATGAATTATTTCTTAGGTTTGCAGGTAAAGCAATCAGAGAAGGGAATTTTTATCAATCAAGCTAAGTACATCAGAAATATGTTAGAGAAATTTAGAATAGGATCTAGCAAGGCTGCCAAGATTTCTATGATGATAAATTTCAACATGGATCCAGATGAGTCTGGAGAGAGTGTGGACCAGACTCAGTATAGGGCACTTATTGGTTCTCTTTTGTACCTGACTGTAAGCAGACCAGATATTACTTTTGCTGTAGGAGTGTGTGCCAGATTTCAAGAAAATCCTAAGAAAAGTCATTTGGAAGCAGCTAGGAAAATATTGAAATATCTTAAGGGAACAGTGAATATAGGATTGTGGTATCCTGCAGATGACAACTTAGAATTGAGTGGTTATTCAGATTCAGCTTATGGTGGATGCAGAATAGATAGGAAGTCTACAAGTGGAACATGCCAATTTTTAGGGAATAAGTTGGTATCTTAGTTTTCTAGGAAACAGACTTCAGTTGCTACATCAACCACAGAAGCAGAGTACATGGCTGCAGGTAGCTGTTGTTCACAACTACTCTGGATTAGTCAGCAGCTTAGGGACTACCAGATTAAGGCTAAGGATATTCCAATATTTTGTGATAGCAACAGTGCTATAGCCATCACCCAGAATCCAGTTCTTCACACCAGATGCAAACATGTTGATATAAGGCACTATTTTATCAGAGATCATGTAGAGAAGGGAGATATAAGGATGGAAAAAATTGCAACAGAGAAGCAGAGAGCAGATATTCTCACAAAGTCTTTGGCTGAGACCAGATTCAGAGAGTTAGCATTTGAGTTTGGATTGTTGGATCCAGAGACAGAATTGGTTTAGGGGGAACATCAAAGAAGTGTCCTTTATTTCAATTATTTCATTTAAGGGAAAATAGAGTTTTTTGTCCTTTAAGTTTCGTTGACTTTGATTTTCGTCCTCCTAACTTTTGAATTTTGAAATTAGTCCCATAACTTACAAAAATTGATTTTTTAGTCCTTCGACCTGCTGCTCTAGGTCACCCTTCCGGTAATACGCTGACGTGGCATTATTTTTTTATTTTCTTTTATTTTAATATAATAAATATCATACTTGGAGAAATCTGATTGGTGGATACTTATTTGTCACCATTTGGATTGAAATTTTATTCATATTTAACAGAATATTTAAGAAAAATCACATTTAATATATAATTTTTAATATTTTATGGGAAATCTCACCTAAAAGGAAATCTGTAAATGTTAAAAGAAATTTGTTAAAATAAATAATTATATTACTAAAATTAATGTTCATATTTTTTATTAATTAAAGAAATATAAATAAAAAATAAAAAAATGATTAAAATTTGATTTGAAAAAGAATTTAAAAATTCTAAAATAAATAATTATAAAAATCTTGTTTAAATAATGAGGAATTCGAAACCTAACTAATATTAATTAAATTTTAGGTAAAATTAAAACAACAATAATTTAATAATAAAAATATTATTATAATTGAAATTATCCAAAAAAATTTATCAATTACCAAAATCCAGAAAAATATTAAATTTCAAAAATCCCCCCAGCCCCCTTTCCCCCCCGATCATATGCGCAACCCCTCCCCGCCCCACCCCCACTGCCTCTGCAACTCAAGATCATCATACCCCTTCCCCCCACCCCCTTCTCCCTCACGCTAACATCTATGTTAAGAATAAAATCATTTTCAGTGCTTTACAAACTTACCTCTTGAAATTTTCCGGCGACCGAAAACAGCCAAATCGAAGAAAATTAAAAATAACAAAAGGAAGCATTAAATTGCAGATAGAGCATCCAAACCCAGAATTTTCGTTAACCATCCAAGAATGTCTTTCTCAAGGCCCAATTCGAGCTCTACCTGGAGGTCCAACCGTCATTGTCGCTCTACTTTCACCGGAGTGCGTTTCTGACCACCTTCCCCAATGTGACTACTACTGATAGTTTCGTATTCACCCTAGGATCATTTCGCTCAAATCTATTTTACATTTTCATGCCTCCAAATTTGCCAATTAAATTTCTAGGGCTAACCCATTTGCTCTGAAATTGGGGATTTTGAATCTCTTGCTCTGAAATTGAGGATTTCCACTCCTCTCTTGGGTTATCCACCGGAATGGGATTATCACGAACGGAATTTTCACTCATCTCTGAAGTTGGGTTATCCACCGGAATATGGGCGGTGGGAGCAAGGGAGATGATTAACGGCGGGACTTGGGGGGAGGCGGTTGGGTGATTTTATTTATTTATTTTGTTTCTTTATATAAAATTTAATTGTGAAATATTGATTTTGTTTAAATATTTCCTATTTCTATAATTAAACTTATCCACGTGTGTATTCATCTAATAAAAAAGAAAAAAATCGTGCCACGTCATCTATGACCGGATGGGTGATCTAGAGTAGCAGGTCGAAGGGCTAAAAATCAATTTTTTGTAAGTTATAGGACTAATTTCAAAATTCAAAAGTTAGGAAGACAAAAATCAAAGTCAACGAAACTTAAAGGACAAAAAACTCTATTTTCCTTCATTTAATGTCACTTGATATACTAACCTGTCTACAGATTAGATATACCAGAGAAGTTACATCTCCAGATGAGTGTTGTACCAGATAAGGTACATTATCAGTTTCCGAAGAAATCTGAAGAACATTTGACCAAATAAGTTTCATCAGATGAGATGTAACATCAGACTACTTGAGGTATCATCTGGTTACGATACCAGATGACAGGTATGTATTTACTTCCCTGCCTCTGATCATTGGGACACACTTTTCAAATTACTAAATACACCCAAAACGTTTCATATTCAGAGTGTATTTAGAACTAGGGCCGTGGGCCTAGGCAATCATTTCGCTTTTTCTCTTGACTGCCACAAAACCCCCTCGAACCCAGTCCCAATGACCATGCCACGCACACAATTAAATCTGTAACTTGCCAAAAACAATCCTGGCCGTCAGATTTAATTAAAGTACAATATGTCAATCAATTGACAAATTGATTATGTCCCCCAATTTAATTTTGAATGTACACGCGTTCACACCTCATTTAATTTCATGCACGCGTGTATTCCTCTTATAAACTCAAAGTTTTCAATCTGTCTCTTCACATTTTCATAACTTTCAAACCCTAACCTCTCTCTGCAAACACAATCCTCTCTCTATTCTTCTCTATTTCACAGAAATGGCACAAAAGTGTAACTTTGACCCAGACTATGTCTGCAAGAAGTTGAAGACGGACACACAACTGCCATCATTGAGGAACGGCACCGCGTTGGTGTTGGAAATTAGATTTTGTATTATATATTTATCATTGTGTAATGGTGTAATACATTTTTTGATAAATAAAATTTTTGAGAAATTAAACGTCGTAGGATCGATCTACTCTCGGAGTAGATGATCGTGGTATATTTGAAATCTCAAAACCGAATTTCGGTGAGTGAGAAATTAATATACGGAGTTGAAACGTCGTTAGCATTTTAATGGTATTAAAGTGTTAAAGGCTGAATATTATTTCTTTTGGGCTTCTGAAAATCTAGCCCAATTGATGTTGTGGCCCAGCTGTCCGAATAAGTCAATGTGTTTATCGGTGATAGCATATCGAATGTATCAGATAAGCTACCTGACTTGACATATATGGCGGCGTGATTTGTGGCATCGAAATAGCAAGCATGTGGAAGCTTGAGAATAAATCTAGACGTGCGTTTCGACTAGTAATGGCTGGCGGTTATGGCTGGATTTAATTCCGTGTTAAATTTGGTGTTAAACACACTTAATAACCTTCCTCATGTGATAGGTGGATGACCTCCTATAAATAGGGGTCTGCATGCATGCATTTCACAACTTGAAATTGAGAGAGAAAAAATTCTGCATATTTTTTCCATACGATATTGTGCAGTCTGTGTTCTCATTTAGTAGCGTCGTCCAGTTCCGATGTTCATCTTTTGTTCGCCGGTACCTTTACACGTTGTGGTGCAACTCGTGTAAAGGGGGAAAGTCGTTTTACCTCTTGGAACAATACGTCAAACTGTGTGCACTAGCCGGGACGTAATTGTTTTGCGGGAAAAGGGATTTCCCTTGACTCGACTTTATAATTTTGGTTCGTAATTTGTCTATCCATTGTTCGGGGAGTTCCGTTCGTGACTGTTCGGGGAGTTCCGTTTGTGACTGTTTGTGTCTAATCCAGTTCGTGGTTCGAGTTGAAGTGAAAAAATATTTCCTTGTAATTTTTTATTTTTTACTTGTGATTATTTCTTCTTTTCCCGATCACATTGTAGCCATCGTTGGTGCACTATAAATCAACAATCGCAAAACAATTAAATACGGTTGAGCGATGGCATCCGACGGGAAAATTGATAACTCTCTCTCTTTTGTTAATTCAGGGGATGATCAAAACTCGACCACTCCTGCCTCTTCGGTTCAGGCGGTCACTACCCCTGTACCTGCTGTTACTTCCCAACTAGAGCATCCCTCTATCACTTCTGTGATGGCTCCGTTTCCTTTCACTGATGGACGACCTTTTGTGTTCCATAGTGAAAGACCCGAGAAGTTCTCGGGTAAGCATTTTAAGAGGTGGCAGCAGAAAATGTTGTTCTACCTCACCACTTTGAGTCTAGCGAGGTTCCTTACTGAGGATCCGCCAACGGTCGTTGATAACGATCCAGTAAATTAAGATGTCCGATCTAAATGGTGGAATCTTAATTTCTTTACCCGGAGTTATATTCAGGGAGGATTGGTGGACTCACTGTATGATGTCTACCGGAAGGTCACTACTGCCAAGGAATTATGGAATTCCTTGGAAATGAAGTATGTGGCTAAGGATGTTGGTACTATGAAGTACCTTGTGGGAAAGTTTTTGAACTTTAAGATGGTGGACTCAAAATACGTCATGGAAACAAGTTCAAAACTTCCAACTTATTCTGCACGATATAGCTGCAGAAGGGATGGAACTGTCAGATGTTTTTCAAGCAGCGGCAGTAATTGAGAAATTACCTCCCAGTTGGAGGGATTTCCAAAGTCACCTTAAACTAAAGAAGAAGAATATGACTTTGCAAGAGGTCATATGACTTCTTCAGATACGTGAAGGTGGTTTGGAAAGAAACCAAGAACCATCAGAGGCGAGAGCAAATATGATGGAACATGAAGAATCCTCCAGGAAGAGGAAGAGGCCGAATAATAATGGCAAGAAACCTGCTACTGGGAAAACCACCTTTAGTGGTAATTGCTACAACTGTGGCAAATCTGGTCACAAGGCGAAGGCTGCTCTGAGCCTAAGAAAGAGAAAGATAAGGGCAAACGCAAGGCACAGTCAAGTGCAAATGTGGCTCAATATGAACTCACGGACTTGGATATGTCTGCGTAATAAATTTGAGTTTGGAATAAGCAAACCTAGACGGTTCCTGGGTTGTAGCTATGCATTGTTCAATGTAAATGTAATAATAATTGATGTGATGAATAAAGGTTTTTTTATTCTATCAATGTTATTGGGTGTTCCAAATATATATGTTTTTTAGATTTGGGTGTATAAATCTAAAATTTATGAAATAGTTAATAAAATGATTTTATTAACATTCCAAGTATCAATATCCTTAAAAGGTGTATGATATGTGTGGAAGTGGAAGATGACAACACTGTCATTATTTTGGAACATTGGACCTCTAATACTTAGGTTACACAGACATGTGTGATTTAAGTTGGTGTAATTTAGAGGTGTATACCCTAAATGTGGAGGTGTATGATGAAAATTTGATCTTTAGTTAAAGTGGATCCACTAACGAAAAGAGCTAGCTGAGATCAAATAAAGTGCTAGAAAGAATGAGTGTAAAATCCACAAAATGAACTGAAGCAGTGGTAACCCAACCTTGGTGACTGGAGATCCCATGATCTTGGTTCAAAGGGACAACTAAGTTGTGAACGTTCAGTCGAATACACTTGGTAATCAGACTATTCCTTAGAGAGCACAACACCATGTGTTGTAGCCCGTTTTTGTGGTGTAGGTTAAGTCTTTGACTTTTAATGAATCCTCAAACCTCTAGGAGGTGGAGTATGGCGGGATACTCTGGGAGGAGTTCACCTATATAAGTAAGAAGTGTGGGCCGCTTCGCCAGAGACTTATGAATACAAGAGTGTCCAGGGCCGAGACGGACAAAAACGTGAGAACAAAAGGCGTTTGAGACTTGGTTGTGTCGGCACTATTGTCTCAGTGTACATTAGGGTGGAATAGTTCAAGGCATCAAGTCCACTAGGCCGCCAGTATACTCGATAGTGTTTGACTACGGAAGGTTCAAGGCTCAAACCACATATCCGGAAGCAATCAGGTCTATTGTGAACTGGACTATAGTCTTTGCATAATTATAGGACTAATTTCCACTCATGTGGGGGATTGTTGGAAATTGGATTTTGTATTATTTATTTATCATTGTGTAATGGTGTAATACATTTTTTGATAAATAAAATTTTTGAGAAATTAAACGTTGTAGGATCGATCTACTTTCGGAGTAGATGATCGTGGTATATTTGAAATCTCAAAACCGAATTTCAGTGAGTGAGAATTAATACACGGAGTTGAAACGTCGTTAGCATTTTAATGGTATTAAAGTGCTAAAGGTTGAATATTATTTCTTTTGGGCTTCTGAAAATCTAGCCCAATTGATGTTGTGGCCCAACTGTCCGAATAAGTCAATGTGTTTATCGGTGATAGCATATCGAATGTATCAGATAAGCTACCTGACTTGACATATATGGCGGCGTGATTTGTGGCATCAAAATAGCAAGCATGTGGAAGCTTGAGAACAAATCTAGACGTGCGTTTCAACTAGTAACGGCTGGCGGTTATGGCTGGATTTAATTCCGTATTAAGTCTGGTGTTAAACCCACTTAATGACCTTCCTCATGTGATAGGTGGATGACCTCCTATAAATAGGGGTCTGCATGCATGCATTTCACAACTTGAAATTGAGAGAGAAAAAATTCTGCATATTTTTTCCATACGATATTGTGCAGTCCATGTCCTCATTTAGTAGCATCGTCCAGTTCCGACGTTCATCTTTTGTTCGCCAGTACCTTTTCACGCTGTGGTGCAACTCGTGTAAAGGGGGAAAGTCGTTTTACCTCTTGGAACAATACGTCAAACCGTGTGCACTAGCCGGGACGTAATTGTTTTGCGAGAAAAGGGATTTCCCTTGACTCGACTTTATACTTTTGGTTCGTAATTTGTCTATCCATTGTTCGGGTTAGTTCCGTTCGTGACTGTTTGTGTCTAATCCAGTTCATGGTTCGAGTTGAAGTGAAGAAATATTTCCTTGTAATTTTTTATTTTTTACTTGTGATTATTTCTTCTTTTCCCAATCACATTGTAGCCATCGTTGGTGCACTATAAACCAACAGTTGGCACACAGATCTATCATCTCTCTCAAACTTCACATTTCATCTTCTTCCCTGCTCTTCATCCACTTTATGGCTTCATCAATAGTGTATCGACAAATCTTCAATTGAGAATTTGAAGCACCGAGTCTCATGGTTAAACCGGAGGCCGATCAAACCCATTTTTTACGTTTTTGGGCAATTTTCGAGCACTTTCGAAGACAACCGGTCCAATGCTGTCGAACCCTACGTCAGGCTGTCCGAGTAGCGGTCGGATCGAACCGCTTATTAAAATATAGCCCTAAAGTAGAAGGTCTTAATTGATTTCAATCACACAATCTTATTCATTAAAATTGGATACAAAAGATAGGTTGGGCACAAGTAGATTCATTACATCTATATTCCATGTGGAATAGTGCATGTTTAATTAAAATTTTGTTCATAAGTATTAAGAGGGTGTAAAATTGAATGTATATTAGCCAGTTCTACTTTATTGAAGAGAGTTTGTTCATTGCTAAAGGGTATATTGAAAAATATAATGCAATAGGATAAAAACAAGTGATGTTTGGAAGTAATTACTTTTAAAGAGTAAAACTGTTTTAACGTGGTTTGAGATAATTTAAATTGTAACGGAGAAAGCATTTGGTTGCAATTTAAACCATGGATGCATAAATAAGGTAGGCGGTCCCTTCCGGCCCAATTTCCACATAATCGATCAATATAGGTGTTGCATCGCCTAGGCTGCCCTAGGCAGCAAGCGCTGATTTCCTTCCTTTCTTTCTTTCTTTCTTTCTTTCTTTCTTTTTTAATTTAAATAATAAAATAAAACAAAAATCGGTCCATTTCATTTTCAACCAAACCCTAGACAGAGAAGAGGGTCATCGCCGCCACGCCACCCACATCGCGCCGCCACCCACATTGCGATCGCAACCGCCCACATCACATCGCCATTGCGCCCAACCCAACATGAAATCAGAATAGGTTTCCCAAATTCTTCTTCTTCGATTACAAAAAACTTTCGATTTAATCTGTATTTGAGCTCAACGTTAGCAAATATTGTTTAAAGAAAATGAGTAAACAAATTTAGAGAATTATCATTGTTTATTGAATTTCAGGAATTTTCTCCAAAAAAAAAAAATTTGGTGCCTAGCCCGCTAGTCGGTCAAGTAAACTTCGAATGACGATTTTCGACTTCTGCAACACTAATTCAAAACAGGGAGCAAATACTTTACTATTTTGATTTGATGCTTACGTTCGTTCGAAATTCGAATATTAACGCATAATTAATCATATTTTTTAGGAGATGTAAATCTATCATTTACTTAAAATTACTAACAAAATTTAAATTGTAATTTTATTTGTACCTATTTAAAAATTTAAGTTAAATTGCCATTTGAAAAAAAAAATGATTTTATTTCCAATTACCCTTCTTAAAATTAGGATTTCCGGCATGAAAACCAATCATCCCAGGAAGCAAATCGAAAGTTCACCCCAAAAAAAATCAACCAGGAATCTGAAATCCGATGCAATTAAGACTCAAGAAATCTTAACCAAGTCTGAAATCTGAATCAGGAATTAAGACTATGCTCATTTCATTTTTATCCTTGTCAGACCTTAATCTAGTATATGTTGATAACAGAAGAACCCCCAAATCAAGCATAATAACATCAAAATATGGAGCACATAATTTTATTAGTTAAAAACCTTACCTAATAATCATACAAATTGCAAGAAGGTCACGTGCAAATGGGGCAACGCATCAACCCATTCTCATTGCAATCGCCGCATCTCACCTTCCCACAGCCCTCCTCCGCCGCCATCTTACAGCTGCCGTTGCACCGGAAACACGGGCGGAACCTGGCGCCGCCGCACCCCTCACATACATGCCCTCCTTCTCTGGCTCTTCCCAACCCCTTCACCAATTCCCCCAAAACCTCCTCCTCCACCATTCTCATCACCTCCTCAAAACCCCCTACATACCTCCCCTTAACAAACACTCTGGGGGGAATCAACTCCTTCTTCTCTCTGTTCTTCATCAACTCCCTCAACTCATCCCTAAACCCTAAATCCATCGACATATCTCTCTCGTGAATCAAAACCCCCACTCCTTCAATCGCAGATCTGACAGCATTGCACTCGTCGAAAGTCTTCCGCACTCCCCTCAACGACGTCGTATATATCACCACTCTGTTCTCCCCATTCGGAGGGCAAATCGATTCGAATCTATCGAACTCGGATTGAACGTTCGGGCTTAAATTCTCCTGCGAATCTACGGCCACCGTCAGATCTGAGGGTTTCGAGCGAATCAACGGCGAAGGTGATAAGTGGAAACTGGGGATGTGGTCCGCATCGAGGCCCGACATTAGGTCCCATGAGTTTATGCTTTCAAGGGGCTGGTATCTGAGAGACCGGGGTTCGGATAACGGGCTGGGGAAGAGAGATCCGAGAGTGACTCGAGGCGGAGCGGCGGCGTAGGTCGGAGAAGGCTGCAGCGGCGGAGGATCGAGGGTTAATAAGCCGTAAGTGGTGGAGGTGAGGGAGACGATGTGGTGGCTGAAAACGGCGGAGCCACCGATTTGGGAGAATTCTTCGTCCTGATTAAGCAATGTGGATGATACGCAACCCATTGGGAATAAGACGAGAGAATCGATTCATTCAAATTTTCAAAGTTGTGGGTGGGGGAATTGTTTTAGCGCTCAAATGTTTGGTTGAATAAGAATTTGAATGAATAAATTCACTGTATTTGGTCTTGGGAGGAGGAGCCCTCCAATTTTAAAATTTTTATTTTCACCGCTCCCCAAACTTTCAAGTTTCACCTAATTCCCCTTTGCTCAATCGTTAATTTATTAATCTCGAATCAAGCACCGACCTTATTTCTATTTTAATACTCCCTCAATCTCGGTTAACTTTTACAATTTTTTTTTTTTTTAAAACGTCCCATGATAACTTTCAACACCTCAAGTATAAAAATAAAACTTTTATAATACGTACTTTAATTCAAAATGTTCTTCAATCATTAGTTGAAAAATTCAATAAACCCATTTTTTTTTTAAATTTGTGTCACCTCACCTCTAAAAGTTAAGAGAGAACGGAAGGATTATTATGATTTTTATGTACAATAAAGTGTATGATATGAATTTGAATTTTAAAAATCAATTAAAAAAGATATACAATTTGGTGTGTAATGTGTTTTTGAATTAGTAGTGCCTCAGTAATACTCCAAGTAATAATCATTAATATCACGAGCAATAACCAATAATACCCCATGTGATAGTCAATAATACCTCAAGCAGTAGTCAGTTATACCCAAAGCATCAATACTCCCAATTTTTTTAATATATATTTCTAATTGAAAGGGTCGATCTTAAAATTCAAGTGCATTTCATGCATTTGAATACGTACAAAAATTTGTATTTTACTCAACATATATGAAATTAATGTTATTATAAATAAGTTGTTATTTTATACCATTAATATACAAATTCTTGTATGCACCAAGTGTATAGCATGCACTTAAATTTTGAGTTCAATTTTAAATTGATTATTTCAAATTGGACTTTGAAAAGTCAAAATTGACTTGAAATTGGACTTAAAATCAAAGTGATTGATATGCATTTGAGTGCACACAAGAAATACTCCAATTTCAAATGCATAATATGCACTTGGATTTTGAGTCCAATTTCAAATCATTTTTTAGAGCAAGTGTGTATTATTTTGGTGGAGCAAATGTTTGTTAATGTTATAGTAAATATGTATTACTGCAAATGTGTGTTAATGTTATACTCCCTCCGTCCCACAACACATTGCGGACTTTCCATTTTCGTTTGTCCCACGAAAAGTTTGCGGACCTTAAAATGGACATTACTTATTATATATGGCCCACATCTAATTACACTTAACTAATCTAATTAAATCAATTAACCCAACCCAATACTTAACCTACCCAGCCCAAAACAAACCTACCCACACTCAAACCCAACCCATTTTGAAATTCAGTCTATCTCTCAAACTCTCTCGACTCTTCCACACACAAACCCTAGCCGATTCTTCTTCTTCCACACTCTCAAACCCTAGCCGATTCTCTTCACTCTATCTATGGCGGAAATGATCGATGGCGGAGATTGCTCCGATTCGCCACAGTTCGAAACCCCAGTTCCCTTTTCCGATTCACCACAAATTGGTACCCCAGTCCCCTTCTCCGATTCTCCTCAAATCGGAACCCCACATTTTCTGCAAATCGGACATGAGTTTTTTGATTCTCCACAAATCGGAATCCCCTTGTCCGATTATCTACAAATAAAAAATCCCTTCTCTGATTCTCCAAAAATCGGAACCCCTTTGTCCGATTCTCCACAAATCGGAACACCTCTATCCGATTCTCTTCAAATCGCAACCCCTGAGTCGTGGATGCGTGAATACGAAGAATCAGACTCCATGGTGGCCGATTCATTGGTTTGCCAATCTGTGAGTCCCGATTTGCGAGTTGGTGATGACTTTGCAAAGATATGGGGTGATTTCAAAGGACCAATGTCCCCTGAGATGCGTCGGTTTGCGGTTGAGTTGTACACAATGTGGATTCCAGGAGCTAAATACCTCCTTTGATAGGTGTTATCTAACTCTCTTCTATTTTTTATTTCAATGCCTTATATGATGATTGCATGTCTAATCTGAGCCCTATGATGAATGTTGGTGTATATTTGAGCATGGTAATGGTGTTTACAGCCACCACTTTGATCTGTTATCTTAGTTTTTGGAGGCTTAAACTTGTTCCCTAAACCCTATGATGATTTATGGTGTATTTGGGTGAGTCTGAGGGTTTAAATTGTGTTATATATGGTCTGGATTTGTTGTATGGGTGAAATGATGAATGATGGTGTATATTTGAGCATGTTAATTATGTTTACAGCCACCACTATGATCTGTTATATTAGTTTTTGGAGGCTTAAACTTGTTCCCTAAACCTTATGATGATTTCTGGTGTATTTGGGTGAGTCTGAGGGTTTAAATTGTGTTATATATGGTCTGGATTTGTTGTATGGGTGAAATGATGAATGATGGTGTATATTTGAGCATGTTAATTGTGTTTACAACCACCACTATGATCTGTTATCTTAGTTTTTTTAGACTTAAACTTGTTCCCTAAACCCTATGATAATTTCTGGTGTATTTGGGTGAGTCTGAGGGTTTAAATTGTGTTATATATGGTCTGGATTTGTTGTATGGGTGAAATGATGAATGATGGTGTATATTTGAGCATGTTAATTGTGTTTACAGCCACCACTATGATCTGTTATCTTAGTTTTTGGAGGCTTAAACCTGTTCCCTAAATCCTATGATGATTTCTGGTGTATTTGGGTGAGTCTAAGGGTTTAAATTGTGTTATATATGGTCTGGATTTGTTGTATGGGTGAAATGATGAATGATGGTGTATACTTGAGCATGTTAATTGTGTTTACAGCCACCACTATGATCTGTTATATTAGTTTTTGGAGGCTTAAACCTGTTCCCTAAATCCTATGATGATTTCTGGTGTATTTGGGTGAGTCTAAGGGTTTAAATTGTGTTATATATGGTCTGGATTTGTTGTATGGGTGAAATGATGATTGCATGTTTTGGATGACCATGTTAATGGTGTTTACAGCCACCACTTTGATCTGTTATCTTAGTTTTTGGTAATCTGAGCTTGTAAAATCATGATTTTGTTGCCTATAGTGTTTACAGCCACCACTTTGACCCTTTTATCTTAGTTTATGGAGGCTTGAAACCTGTTGAGTGGCCCTATGATGAATTTGGTGTATATTTGGTAATCTGAGCTTGTAAACCTGTTCAATTAATGCCATCACCTAGTTATTTAACTTAGGTTAGGAGGCTTAATTGTTCATGTGTGATCCCTGTGATTCAAGCATTCCGAGGGCACTTAAAAACTTGTAAAATCAAAGTTCAAACTTGCAAAAGATTATGATAGCTAATGTTTACAGTCTAAGCAAGTCCTATATGACTTCTTGGGATATGTTTATGCTGTAAACATAACCATCTTGCAAAAGCTAGGTCCCTTACTAAATATACCCTAAACCCAACATTAGTGCTTCCAAATCATATGTGGCCCCTTCAATTTCTTCATGATGCCCCAAATACTCTATGCACTCTCTTACAAGGGTCTCATCCACTTCTAAAGTTAATGGCAGTCTTCCTTCTCTAATAAAGCCTTCTTTGTTCATGTGTGACACCTTATAGTCATTGTGTCCTTTGATTTTCATAACTTCAATCATACAACCCTGCAAACTTAGGAACACATTGTTAAGTGTAACATCTGTGAGTTTTTCAAATGAGTTCATCACATTTTGAACCAAATCAATAACTCTGTATGATGGTGTGTCAACTTGCAAACTTTGTATAGCCCGAAACCACTCCAAGTCATTAATATTGGTGTCAGGGGAATTGGGTGGCTGAAATATTAGTTGGATGTTGAATCCATCTGAGCTTGCAGGTGCTCTGAATTCAGAATCAAAGTTGGTTATGTGAGGTCTTGCATTATCTTGCTGAATGAATATGTCTTTGCTTGAATTTGTGGGCCATTTTGCCTTAATTGCTGGAATAATTTGAAATTACATGAAAACAGTAATGTCACCAACTAAAAATTGTTTAATTTTTCAGTTATGGAGACTTACTTGTGAATATAAATAAATGAAACATGAAAACAATAATGTCACCAATTGAAAATTGTTTAAATTTTCAGTTTTTGAGACTTACTTGTGAATAAAACTAAATGATGAAATTGTTCTGATAATTTAATGCTTACCTGCTTAACTAGACAGTCCCTAATCACATCTTTTGTGATTGAGTCAATTGTTTTTGTCTCCATTGTGTCCCTTTCTCTGTTTTTGCTTCCTCTTTTGGCTGGTTCCTCCATTATAAATGGAAACATGCCTATTTTGCCATCAAATATGCATGCACCATCACTTGAATATAGAGGTCTTGCAACAGCACACATAAACATGATTTTGATGATGAACCTCTTGCTTTTGCATGACCCGTAAGGGTCAACTTCACCTGGCAGCTTGTAACCTCTTTGACTTGCTTTAGTCATGAAGAACCACTTCTCATCGATGCGAATCACATTATGCATAGTTGCAAACTTGATTTTATTGTTGAGCCTGTCAATTTCTAGTGAACTCAAGTTGTACATTAGCCTTTGCATCTTATTTGTTGTAGTAATATCAGGGTTGATGGCATTTGTGTGTGGTAGAATTTGGCCCTTTTTCACCCATCTAGCAACTGTGCTTTTGGTCATGCCCAGTTCACTTGTTAACCTTCTTATTGTTGATCTCTTGTCAAATGGTATGACCCTCATTCTTTCTTGATCCAGCAGTACTATATCACTTCTGTTGTGAACTATGCCCTTCTTCTTTGATGTAAAAGTAACAGGCCCCCCCTCATTGATTTGTTTCTTTGTAGCTGCCCAGATATACTGAACTGTCCTCAAGGATGCAGCTGCTTCATCTTGTTTGCCCCTTCCAACAAGACCATTCCTGCTGGTAGAAAGGAGGAATTGGGCAACCAAGTTCTTCTCTGATGGAGTTAGTTCAGTAGATCTATATCTGGTGCTCATTGAATGCTCTTGTAGTTGATGTACTTTTTGTTTGTAATTTCAGAATTTATGATCCTATTTTGAGGTAGATGAAGGTGTTTAATGGTTGTAAAAATAGGAGGGAATTGTAAAAAATTAAAATTTTTAATCTATGCAATTTTCAGTTTTGAGTATTTTTCATTTTGGAGGGAATTCAAATTTTGAAATTTTGGTGTTAAAATTTCGAAAATTTTGATCTCAAAATTTGGCTCCAAATCGGCTGCTATTTGGAGGGAGACCCAAGTTGTTTAATCTTGGCTCCATTTCAACTAATCTATACTTAATTGCATAATAGGATGACTCATAAAGTAAAAAGCAAATTTTCTTAAACTGTGTGCCCAAAGATATCCCGCAATGTGTTGTGGGACGGAGGGAGTAGTAAATATGTATTACTGCAAATGTGTATTAATATTAGAGAAAATGTGTGTTACTACAAATATGTGTTACTAATGTGTATTAAGGCAAAAACTTGTATGAGACGGGCTCATGGCATGAGACAACACAAATTAACACTTATCCATACCAAAGTGTTAATGAGTCAATGTCCTAATTATATCAATTTCTATTGTCTCATACAAGACCTACTCGTGCATTAATGTTAAATTAAATGTGTGTTACTATTAGAGCATAATGCATTAATGTTAGAACAAATATGTGTTAACGTTAGAGTAAATGTGTGTTACCGTAAATATGTATTATTGTGGAGCAAATGTGTGTTAATGTTAGAGCAAATATATGTTATTGTTGGAGCAAATATATATTAATGTATGAAACAATAAATCTAGATTTAAAGGGATGATAAATAAATTAGAAAACACATATTTGTCCTTATAGTTACTTTAAAATATAAAAATCTGTTTTTTGAAGGACTAGTAACACATATTTTATCTTAAAGAAGTTCACATTTGTCCCTATAATAATACAATTTAAAAGTAAAAATTATGAAATAAATTTTCTGCAATTTTTTTTTTAAAATCAATTCAACCCACTTAAAACCAGTAAATTTTGACATGGAGCGACAATGACCCACAATTTTTTTTAATATTGGCATATTATAAGTATATTTTACGATTGAAATATTTTCGCAAGTGTGTGGCTGTATTATTAAAAAAAAAAAAGTATATATATATATATATACTTTTTTTTCCCCTCATTTTGCGTTTAAAAATAATTGATTTTCATCTGCTCATTTCCCCAATCCTCCACTGAATCCACTCCTGGAACTATATCAGCTCATTTTTTTAATCGGACCACCCTATTCATATCGATTATCGGCGTCGAGCTACCGTTGATACTGGTGGATCCACCGCCGTCCCCGGCCTTACCGGCAGGTATGGTTGTCGCTTAACCCTAGCTCTCTATTAATTGTTCTCCTTTTTTTTTTTTTTTTTTTTATTCTGTGTTTCGCGCGCCTTCTCATCTCACCAATGTTCCAATATTGCTTCTATCAATTCAACGCAACTCACTCCAAGTTTATATTCTAGGTTATTTTTTGGGATGCGCAATGAAATCAACTATTTGTATTTTAAATAGTTTTTGTTTTCATATTAGAGAAGAAAAAAGGAGTTGCAATAATTGTCCCCTTTCCCTTTTCAATTCGCTGGCAGTTTGAGCAGCTTTAATTTTTAGGCAATCCGCAATCCAAACTAGAAGAAAGTGCGATTAGAAAAGCATTGTTGGGAAAGGACTCCTTCGTTAGTATATTTCTGCCATTCTCGAGCAGAACAGAGTCATGGCGCCGCCGGATTTGCGCCGACCATTTAAACGGGCGGCAATCTCCGACCAGCAGAGGCGGCGAGAGCTGTCCTTGCAACGCCAGGCCCAAAACCGCCGCGACGCCCAGCATCAGGCCCGATGTTTGGCGCAGACTATTCTATCCCTTCAAAGTGATTCGTCAGCACCTGAGCTCGAATTCGAAAGCGTGCGGGTGGTAGAAGTTGGAACCATGGCCCACGACGAAGAACAGGCCCAAGACTTTGATGTTCGGCAGGCAGCCCATCTAAGAGGGCCCGAAGCCCGGAGATGGTTCGCCAAACAGCTCATGCTGCCGGAGTGGATGATCGATGTGCCTGATGGATTAACTGTAGACTGGTATGCCATTTTTAGTTCTTCTAACCACTTCCCTCTCTATTTGCATGTCCTGAAGTTAAGTCATTCTTATTTTAGTTCGCGATAGTTATCTTTTCTTCTGTTGAAAATTTGAATTCAAAACCAATGTTATCTTCTATAAACCAAGCTAAAGCTTGCTTTGACTGAAAGAGTAAAACTTGCTTATAGTATTCCAGAAGGTGGAAATAAGATAACAAATGCAATATTACTCATCTCCTATAGTTTTTGGTGCTATATTGTCAATTGAGAGCTTGAATTGTTGAAAAAGAGACGCCTGTATCACATGTTTTAAGAATTTATGCTTTAATTTGTTGATTAACAAGATGTTAAGCCTTAAATTTATGTATTGATTAGTAATACAGTATGAAGCCTTAAGAGCAGATTAATGCAAAAGTTAGCTAGACCTCTCAAGTTGGTATTGGTGATTCATGCCATATAATCTGGAAAATCTTACAGGTATGTATGTGGTAGACCAGCTGGAAAACGTTGTTTTGTGGTGTCATCTAATGGGACAACCATTAGTAGGTTGCGCAATGGCAGCATGCTGCACCGGTTTCCTTCTGCTTTACCCAATGGTGCCAGGGTTAATAACAGCAACCGTTCTGGCCAATCTTATTCTATACTCGATTGCATATTTCATGAGGTAGTAGGTTTTTTGACCCCTTTGTGGCTTCGTTCCCTGAATTCGTATCTGTTACATCTTTTGCTTTGACTTGCAGCCTGATCAGACATACTATGTAATTGACATGGTGTGTTGGGGGGGAATGTCGATGTATGAATGTACCACTGAGTTCAGGTTTTTCTGGTTAAACAGCAAGCTTGCTGAGACTGGGGCTTGTGATGATCCTTCGCCTTACCATAAATATAGGTTCAGAACTGTTCTGATGTACAACTGTGACCAGGAGGGTCTTCAAGCAGCTTATACTGGATCAGTGCCATACGTGAAGGATGGTCTGTTGTTCTACAATAAGTAGGATTCTTTTTCTCACTATCTGATAATGATTTTCATGACAGCCTTTTGATATCACAGGTTGTAAATGCCCAATGGTTTGCATAACTCTTAAGTGTATATTAGTGATAAACAACTCAGTAATACAATGACATTTTGGACCAGAAAATATGCTAGAACTTGTGGACTTTATCTTTATTCGCTGTAACCTTGTAAAATAGGGTCCTAATGTCACAATGCTTTTCCGTAGTGGGTTCTTGTTGGATGCAAAGGGCCCCAGCTGCATTGCATTTGACATGTAATTGTGTGTTCAGAATCTTATGAAGTTAATACAGCACATTTGCTGAAACTAAATTTTTAAACTTTTACCATGACAGACTACATATTCAACATAAAGTCTGAAGTGGTGTAAAGTTGGACTAGAAACCATTTTCAGATAATTGTGGCAGTGTTCATGTATGGTATTCAAATTGAGTGTCATTCTTATCAGAGTGTTTATTAACAACTCTTTCATACTAAGTGAATTGCTGTTATTTCGCTTTCACTTTGGACCCAAATCTGTGAATCTTTATTGCTATACCACTGCCAAAATAAAGAGGCCAGGGTCTAGGACATGCTAAGATGAAAGACAGCATCAGTAAATAGCAGTCTACATACTTAATCAATTAATTGTTGCCATATAAAAATGATAAAGGGACTATAAACCTTTCTTAAAAAAAAAAAAATACTTATTCAAAGTTAATTTCTTTCAATGCTTTGATGCCTGAAATTCCCAGCTTTCTGTTTATATAAGAAAAAGTAATTGCTAGCTAAGTCTAAAATCTCGTTATTTCAGATCTTTTTCCTTGCTTCAATTCTGCATCATAATTGTATTTACAGGCCTTTCCCGTTGTTCTTTAGAAGGACTTTTTTCATTCCTTACTGTACTCATTCTTTCAAACTCAAATTATTATTTTTTTTCTTTTGATTATTTCAGGCATGCACATTATCAACCAGGAAATACCCCTTTGGTATTAGTCTGGAAGGACGAGAATTGTAGTCAATATGTTCTTGATACAGACAGTAAGGGACAGGTTCCTGATCAACAACAGGTATATATAAATGCACTTGGGAATAATTTTTGTTGAATATCATCATGTAATTCGAAATAAATCTTCCAAAAGGGTAACTCTTGTCGTCAACCCTCTTCTATAATATCTGTGAGCAATGTATCTCCATAGTCTCCATGTTGATAGAGTGTGTTAGCAAAGAATAGATGTTAGCATTTACTCATTTAGCATCTTAATGTTTTCTGCGAGGCTCTCCATGAGTTTTAAGTAATCTTGCAGAATTAGGTTTTGTTCCATTCATGCAAGCAAGGACCTACTTTTACATAGAAACCTCTCAAGGATGCTTCTACGAAATCTTTTAGTGTTGCTTAGAGGCTATGTTAAATTGTTAATTTATTGAACACACGAAGAATTCCCTGTGTGATTAATGTTTCTCAAAGTAAATGGTTCTGTCCTGCTCCAGAACTGATCTTTCACCTTTGAAAAATAATCAGGTAGTATTGGAGCTACTGGATGATGGGCGACTGGCGACATCAGATGATCCAGCTGTTATATTTAGTTCGTTAAATTGTGACTTCATACACAAGGTTTGATTATTTTTATTTGTATTTGTTAAAATATTAAATGAAAGTGTTAAGTCTTCAGTGGTTTAAAAAGATGAGAATCTTCTATCCTGCCAAAGTGCAAGGTCTGGTTTATTTTTGTATTTAGAAATCTGTTTATAGCTTAGTCAAGTCCTATGATTCAATAAAGACTCCAGGTAGTGCACATAAACTAGAAATGCAAGTACAATGACCCTCTCCATACATGGATTTTATATTTTAAAGCTAAAGAAGTTTAGTTGATTTAGAAGTACTTATGTTTTTCATATTAGACCAATGAACCAATAATCTGAAAGCCATGCCACAAGAATAGATCACTTAATTTGGTTGTAATAGATATCCCACAATTACGGCTTCTTTTATACATTCTGTCTCCCGAATAAACAATGGAGTGGGTGCCAAAGGACAAATTAGTGAAGATGTCTGAAGCCTTGGAGAAAGTCAGAAAAGATTGTCATATTATGTGTGGGTTTCTTTGGGGATGTTTGATATCAGTTTATTATGTGTCACTGTCACTTGAATTTAAATTTCAGAGTTTAACTAAATGTGAATTCTTTAATCATTATACTCATATTGGAAAAATGTGAGTGCATATGTTTAAATTTGTCATGTTCTTCTGAATGGCATGAGGATTGTTGATTGACTGGTCATCTTGCATTTGTTTTCGAGGTTAATATTTTGTGTGTATATTTTCTAAGGAGGGAAGAGTTAGTTTAAATTTTTTTATTAATTAATTAATTCATTTAGTTTCACAATTACAAATTGTTATAAACCACAGACTAGAACAAGAATACATCTTGATTATTTGCATGCCTTCAAGATGGCTGATGACATGATATTATCAAAACGTTTGTACGTTTTATATTTCTTATTCAGTGCAAATAAAAAAAAAATGGAAGGAATTATTAGCATATCATAGCTAGGGAACCAAATATTTTTCTACTTGAGATGGTTTTGCATAGATATATTTGCGGTTCTATATCAATAATGTAGCAGTACTGAATTATTCTTGGAATTTCCAGTTTAGTGCTTCTCTGTTTTGTGTCTTTTGGGGAACCATACTTCTTTACATATTTTACCGCTTGAGAATCTTTATTCTTGTTTAAATAGCATGTGTGTTTTATATATATGTGTGTGTGTGTGTGTACTGTACCTACACAATCATAATATTATGACTTGCATTTATAATATTGCAGATTATCAGTTCACTTAAATCTAATTATATATCGCCACTCACTGACAACAAAACATTTACACTAGTAGAAAATGTGTCTGGGAATATATTATAAAAAAACTTATAAATACCTTTAAAAAAAAAAACTTCCAAATACATTTTCATTATCCACACGTTCCCCAATCCTATCAAAACACATTGTCCTAGAACAATCCTGTGGAAAACCAACATTATCCTGATGGTTTTGATACTTCATTTTTCTGTGTCAATCAGTGCTTTAATGAGTGGTGTAGGTGCTGCAGTTAGTCCTTGAGAACTCCATTTAATTGATCATTGTCCAGTGATTAAGAACTGGGGATTTGGTCATATTTCAATTACTTCAGTTATATCCTTGTTCAAACGAGAATTTTGTGTTTCCTAGTTTTTAGCTTAGTAAAATGCAGGTGGTAAGAGAATCAGGAATATCCAATATTAGACCTTTCAGTTTGCTCACTGATAGTAGTACATAAAAAAGTAGTTCTACAATTTTGATTACTAAATTGTGCTAATTTTCTCCTAATGGACTATTTCAGAGCCCCTTTGAGGTTTTACTTATTTGGCATAAAATAGAAATTCTATATTAACTTCATTTAGGCACCACTTAAATTTCTACATAGATCTGTCTCTCTCTATTTTACCGGAAAACAGATTGAATTTACCCTTGCAGTGAGAGTAAGCTAGAAGAAACTTTCAGAATATTTTTGATAGAGTTATAGTGGGTGTGGGTGGGGTTGCATTTCTTACTAGGCACTTAAGTGATGGTAAATAGGGTGTCAACTATAATTTTCTTGAACAAGGCCATTCTTAAAAGATCATATAGATATGTTTGCTTATTATCTTTTCTTTCTCGCCAAATGGAAAATCCTGAGTGAAAATCTAGAGTTTAGACCCTATTTTTTAACCCCTCCTCATTCCCCCCTGGTGCTCGAACATAGGTCCGCGCTGGTTTATGTAATGGTGCACTTGTCATTGGAGCTATCCCACTTCGTCAATTTAGACCCTGTCTTTGTGCATGGATTATGATATGAGGACAATTTTTGAGAAAGGGCAGTTGACTTCTCATATTTTGTTCAGAAAAGCTGCACCATGACTTAAATTGCCCGAGGATTATCAAAACTTAAATGGGAAATCTAGTAGGACATTACCTATAAAGAGGCTCATGATTGGCTCTAAAAGAAGGGCTGTTGCATATTGAGATCCCATCAAGGTTAGCTTGCAAATGAACAAATAACCACTCAATTGTAACACAAAGTCCCAATCAGACTCTATTAACCTGCCTCCTTATTCTTTCATATTATTTAGATGATAAGCAATGATATTTTTGTGCATCACATTCATCTCTAGTTTTTATTTTAATTGGTTGCTAGTAACTTATAAATATATGATCCGTTTGATCCAAGAGGTCTCCATGATACTATGACAAAGAAGTAAAGGAATCTGTATTTATGTGACTGCCAAACATTTTTCAAATATTATTAGGTGCAATATTCAACCAAAAGTTTTGGGAAGATCGTTACCAAAATCATATGCTGATTCACGGTTTTCAGACAGGACTTGTGGCTGGCAATCTCCTCCGGTTTGCCATTGGTGAAGGCGGCTTATGTTTTGCAGATGGTAAACTAGGGAGGGCTGATCTTCACTACCTTGATAAACCTAATCGTGCACGTGCTTTTGCTGATAGTTACTCCAAGGTAAGCAGGCTGTCTAAACTGTTTTTTCTTGTATACATTTTTCATCTCGTTACTCTATTCAAGAATCGATAGAGGTTGAATAATCATGTCACAGCTTTTCAGTTGAACCAAAATGTGATTATACAAAAAATTATGCACAATATCTCCATCTATAATATGATTAATTAATTTTTATTCAGCGATTAATGCAAACTTATTACAAAATGCACATGCTTTAGAATGCAATAATCTTGGCCGATTAGTTGGGATGTTATACATGCACTGAATTTGCATTTAATGGCCAAACTCCAAAACTTCAGCCAGCTCTTTAACGGTATGTTTGATTTGGGTTTGAAAACCGGATTTTGGATTTTGAAATCTAAATCCAGTTCTACTTTGGGATTTTAGAATCCGGTTCTACGCTGAAGTCTCTCCAATGATCCATATGATTTTTTGTATCCCCACTCTTAATTTATTTATCACTTTTAACACTTTTAGTTCTCACATTTGGAACTTCAATACACACACTAATAATTACACAATCATTTAATCATTACAATTAAAATCAACAACAATAATAATATAATAATACAACATTACATACTCTTACACATTGATTTGACATATAGTTAAATATTATCCTATTTAATTTTAAAACACACACTATTACTCCCTCTGTTTTAAAATAAGTGTCATTTATAGGTTAAATTTTGATTTAAATTAAGTGGTTTTAACAATTTTTCCTCATTTACCCCCAATCTTATTTAAAAGTATAAAAGATATTTTAGGAATTATTAAAATATAATAGATCTTTTAGGGTGTTTTAAAATATAATAGATCTTTTAGAGATATATATATATGAGAATATATATATGTCAAAATTTTATGTTCCTTAATTTGATACAAATTCTCTAAAACTGACACTTATTTTGAAATGAAGGAAGTAGTACTATTTATCAAGATTTTGAAATGCAGATTTCAAAATCCTTTCCCAAATCAAACATACCCTAAAGATGCCACAGTTTCATTTAAGTATTAATTCTGTATGATAAGTTTCAACCTTGTTTGTCAATTTTTGATAGAGGCAGATAAGAAAAAGATAAAAACTTGGAACAGTAATTTCATTGAACAAAGTAACAATGGAGATTACTCACCAGTTATGCCATCATATCAGCCCTCAAATCAGTGGGTCTTATTCTCTTCAGTTATCCTTCTATTTCTATGTGAGTAAATTACAACAAGGGAACTTGGGGAAGGAGCTTGATTAGCTCCATCAGTTTTCAATTGAAATTTAAACAATTGTTTTTTCCGTTTTAGTATCGTTTGGGTAGTTAAAGAATAGGCTGCATTTTTGGAATACTTCAATTCCCACTTTCTAAGTATAGGTTATCTTGTTCTGACATCCCAGTAGTCGTTCTTTCCATTTTCTGGTATTCCTTCCGTCCCACTACAAATTTCCCATAGATTTTGGGAACATGGATAAGTTAAATGTTAAAATAATAGTTGTTATGTAAGTGATGTGATAGGAAAAGAAAACAAGTAATGAAAATGAGAAGTAAAAAGTAGGATGCCAAAAAGAAAATGAGAAGTTTATTGTGGGATGTAGGGAGTATCTATTAAGGTAAAACAGAAAAAACGATAGTATGGTCAAACTTCTTTTGTTTGTTTGTTTGTAATTCTTCCAGTGGTTCTCATTTTGAGAGTTAAAAATCTTCTCTTAAAATGTAAAAAGAAGTTGAATTGTGCTGATTTGTGTAGTCTCTAGTAACTTAACGTTGGAGTTGGTAGATTGGTGTGAACTGGTGGTTTGCGTTTCAGGTGATGTTCCAGTACGCTGCTCGGCATTCTCCTCTCAGAATTGAGCATCTTTTTGCATCAATTAATTCGTCGAATGTGGAAGAGAAGGCTCGCGACGTAGATATGGTTGGCTAAAGATTGGGTGCTTTACTTTGCTCGTGTATTGAGGAGACTGTATGTATATCAGTATCACTGTATATGTCTTTATCTAATCATAATCATTGAACAACTCCTTGTTCGGTGAAATTTTTACCTGTATTAGGTAAGGCATTATATTCTATTACATTTTAGTGTTTCACCTTTGGTTCGATTATCTTTAATTCTCATAAAGTATATGATATAACTAATTAATAATGTGACAATTGACATGTAAAAGAAAAAAAAGAGAAAAAAGTACAATATGAAACACCAAGTTAAACTAGGAGATCCTATCCGATAAATCGTGATCCATCTAAAAGATGGATACAGTTACTAGTAAGTAGTAACTGAACTTTTGGAGGAGTTCTACAAAATGGGTTAGTCGTGTAAATTGTTTTACTGTGCAGTTTTGTAACTAATAGTACTTTATTGTAAAGTAATTAATATTTTTTAGTGAACATCTAATACTATCAAATTAATACATTTTAATTAAACAATTAATACTATTAAAAATACAACGCATAATGTTGACCATCTAGTACATGATAAAATTATTTTATGCAAGACTTTGCCTTAAAGAATATCATGGTTCTCTGTCTCTCTCTTTTTATTTTATTTAACACGTGTGAAATGAATCTAAATTACGTGTTTTACTTAGCTTATTTATTTACTAACTCTTACATATTTTCATTTATTTTACTAATTGATAAACATTGAGAGACATTCTTACTTTGATTACTCAACTACTTTTTTCTAGTATATTTGTCTCACCTCAAGACAAGTAGACAAACTAGTTGGTTAGACCACTACTGGCACTACACTAGTTAGTTTCCAAATATTAGCCTCGAACGAACATTTTAGCTTTAATTCTTGTGGCACATTCATTAATATTTAAATAAGAGTTGTATGCAATATGCCAATATTGCATTCAGGTTGACCCTACAATATATCTGATTTATACCCGAATTTCATATATGGATCAACTATTTATATTATATGGTTGCATTTTAGACTTCAGTTTTCAAAAGCATTTTTTTTTAAAAAAAATCCATTTTTGTCGTCCTTTCATTCGTCGATAGTGGATTTTCTCTCTTTTCGTGTGCTTCTATTGGTGAAATATTACATTTCGAAGATGGGTTTTGGTAGTTTTTGAACAGTTTTCTGTTGTGAGACGACGATTTCTCAAAATTTTCGTCTACAAACTCTAGTTTTGGCATTTTTCACGTTTTGTCAGTTTCGTTTTCTTTTCTCTGTTGTACAACTTCATGTATGATCTTATTTCTTCGTGAAAACGATTATTTGTGTTATAGTTTTAGATTTTTTCTTTAGCCTTTTTGGTTTTTCGTACAACTTCATGTATGATCTTATTTCTCCGCAAAAATGATTATTTGTGTTATAGTTATAGGTTTTTTTTTAGCTTTTTTGGTTGTTCTGTTTTCATTGTTCTTCGTTTTTTTTTTCTTATCCTTGTTCTTAGTGTTTTATATTTTTTTAGAATCTATTTTATTGTTAGATATTTGTTGTTCTTATACTCCCTCCATCCATAAAAAATATGCACATATGCTTAGACACAAGTTTTAATAAAAGGTACTCCCTCCAATCCATTATAAATGACGTTTTGGAAATTTTAATTTTGTTCATTTTAATTGACGTTTTGAGTTTTATTTGCATATACAATGCACATAATTAATTCATGAACTAATTGATGCATATTACCATGTTTGTTATTAAAGCATTCACAAGTAATTGAACGTCATGCATTAAATTCATATGCATACACTGATGAACAATTTGTCATAGTTTGACCATATATGAATGGGACAAAACTAATTTTAAGAACTAATTTAGCACTTCGTTATAATTAATGAAGAGCATATTAGTAAAATTAAATACTCCTTAATTTGTGTGTAGAGCTTAAGGACGTCATTTATAAAGGATTGGAGGGAGTATAAAGTAAGAGTATTTGTGGGGTGTAGTGGAGCTATTTATTGATAAAGTAATTGATGTGAGTGTAAAGTCAATGACATATAGGTAATTAAGTGATAGTTTGAGAGTGATAATAAAATGATTGTTTCCATAAATAAAATGTGCATACTTTTGATAGACGAACGAATAAGACAAATGAACATATTTTTTGTGAACGGAAAAAGTAGCTAAGATCCTACTTCCATTAGTCGGTTCAGGGTTTTTTGTAGTGTAGATCAATGGTTTTTTTTTATAAATCTATTCAAGGGTTTTCTATGAATAACTTGTTAATGCTATGTTTTTTTATTTCAATTAAATATTAAGATTTGTATTATCTACTTATATTATTTTGAATCCATAGTGGTGTCGTGCTTGGATGAATTGGATTTGTATAAATGATGATCTCCTCGCTTTATTTGTCTTTCCACAAAAAATATTCTTGATTCTTAAAATGGAAATAACAAATTTTATCTAAAATTTTTAAATACACACATAATATTTTTAAAATAATATATTATATACTTGATTTGACACAATATTTTTATTATTTATACAAAAGTATCAAGCCCAATTTTTATAAACAGAGGTAGTATTGATTAGTCATACATAAAACACGAGGTTAGTTTATTATTTATCACTAATAATTTAGGGGACGCTTGTTTCGAATTCTTTGATGAGAATGAGAATGCAAACTTTTATTTTCGATTTACGCCATTAAATATGTTAGGAGAATGATACTATCCATGGTGATTACATTACAAGTGTTGTACTCCAATTTTGAAAAAAATGAACAAAAAAAGAGATTGTTGGTTGTGACATGGAAAATTAATTGGAGTGGAGAATTATAAGAAAATACAATATTAATCAAACAGAGTAATAATAACCTTATTTAGGAGGGCAAGTAATATTGTGTACCATCTTTTGTTTACAAATAATTACCATTATTTATATTACAATTGAAAATTTTCGAAACCAAGCGACACCTTACTTTACAAAATTGACATTTTATGTTAGAGTTAAGAGAATGGAACACAAATACGTAATATTATTGATAATAAAGGGACTCCTCAAACGAGGCCACAAAGTGCTACACTCTGCCATAGAGATAAATCTCTACGACAACCGAAGTTGCCTATAATTTTTTGATCCGAAGATGATTCCTACTGCTGAAAAACTAAAGTATAAGTAGACTCTAATATCTAACCTAACTTAGGCTCCAAGTATTACATACTTAGACCCCAAGTAACCAAAGCTCACGAGCTATTTATTCTAAACTTAATACTTAATTAAAAGACTCTAATTAAAAGACGCAACTTATAATAAAAGCCCAATTATAATAATAATTAAAAGTATAATTAAAGTGATGCGTATCAATTTCCGACCCCTTAAAACCAGTCTTGTCCTCAAGGCTGGAAAGAGGAACAGGCCCGACTGATCTCCTTGAATCGACTCTAGGAGCACGATCCAACGTAAGTTTATGCTCTATCTCCCGAGAGATATGCGATGTTGCACAGGTTTCTTCTGTTTCCTTAGTCCGGCTGTGAACCCGTATGTCTTCCCGTAGACTGGTAAGCAACAAGCCCAGACCATGAAAATTTGGTAAATTTGTGATTGACTCCCTTTGAGGGTTAGTCCAGGGAATTTCAGCGTGAGAAATCTAATATGAGGGATTCTCGCCATTGAGCCCTTTTATTTCCATCTTTGCTAGTGTACAGACCAGCTGCACGATCAACGGAGTAGTAACCAGAGCAAGTGTCGATCGGTTAGCCTCGGTCGTTGAAGAGTCATCAAGAGCGACACCCTTCTCTCGTCAGAGTTAGCGTATCTCGACTCCTTCACACATCTTCATCAAGGTAGTTTGCATCGTCGCTAAAATTATCCGCATTTTTTCCACTTCTTCAAATTTCTTCATTCCCTTCTCTAACGTTGTCATCCGTGCCTTCAAGATATGGTAGGTCGAACTAATTTTTAGAGTTAAGAGAATGAAACACAAATATGTAATATTATTGATAATAACATGATTCCTCGAACGAGGCCACATAGTGCTACACTCTACCACTAAGATAAATCTTTGCCACAACCGAAGTTGCCTACAATTTTCTAATCCAAAGATGATTCCTAGTGCTGGAAAACTAAAATATAAATAGACTCCAAGATCTAACCTTAGGCCCCAAGTAACAAAAGCCCACGGACTATTTATACTAGACTTAATACTTAATTAAAAGACTCAACTTATAATAAAAGCCCAATTACAATAATAATTAAAAGTATAATTAAAGTTATGCATATCACCCATCAATATAATTAAAGTGATGCGTATCACCCATCAGTATTGATACTTTAATTATACTTTTAATTATTATTGTAATAGAACTTTTATTATTAGTTAGTCTTTTAATTAAGTATTAAGTCTAGAATAAATAGCCCATGGGCTTTTGTTACTTGGGGCCTAATGTTAGATCTTAGAGTCCATTTATATTTTATACTTTAGTTTTCCAATAGTAGGAATCATCTTTGGATCAGAAAATTGTAGGCAATTTTGATTGTGACAAAGATTTATCTCTGTTGCAGAGTGTAGCACTCTATGGCATCGTTTGAGGAGTCTCGTTTAATATTAAGTGAACTCAATTTAACATTAATGTTTAATCGATGACTTTTTCTTTCTTCATATAATAAAAAAATAAAACATTACAAGTTTAGTGTCACTACGGTACCACAAGCCACCAATTATCATAACAAGCAAAAATAAATATCTCCTTGTTTTGCATTAACAGAAACTTACAGTAACACATGACACAAGACAACCCAGGTATATGTCCACAGCCTTCAAACCCACATATAAGAGTTAAGCAATCCTATTATGCTTTGTCCATTAGCTGTATTGGAGAGAGGATGTTGGCCTTGCTCGTTTCGACGATACAACCATTCATCACCATTTCCTCCAGCATGAAGTGTGCTTTCTCCAAATGAAACATGATATCCAACTCACACTGACGAAAAAAAAAAAAAAAAAAGAAGGCTCAGATATGATTATTGCAATTTGTTTCTTTAGTTTTTTCTTTAATCGGTAACTTACCACATTGCCAAAATGGCGATCCATAGTTTCGACTAGCAGGTGTATAAATTCCAGAATAGCAAGCTCATTCTGCAAACGTGGACAACTTAGAGCTTGATCAAAAAATTAAGCAAGCTCATTCAGAAAATCATAACACAAAATCAGAGAGTTCATACCATTTACACAAGCACCTGCACTAAGACTAGAATCCATCTCATTCGGTTCTAAACAATTATTTATCCTATATCGATTTTTTCCACATAGTTTCAGGCAATCTAATCATCTAGGGGGCACTTGGTTAGTAATTCTTCAATGGTAATGAGAATGAGATTAAAAATTAGTATAATTTTGATGGTTCATGAGAATAAAACATTAAGGGGGCGCTTGGTTAGCAATTCTTCAATGGTAATGTGAATGAAAATTTATTTCCATCTATGCCCTCATAAGAAAAATGATATGTTAGAGGGAGAATTGTTCCAATGGTGACACCATTGCTAGTGTCATGCCCCAATTTTGGAATAGAAGTTGACAACAAATGGTTGTTGGTGGAGGAATGGAGGAGTGATTGAGGAGGATGATTATAGGAAGAGAATAGGGTAATCAAAATGGAGTAGTGATTACCTTATTTAGGAGGAGAGGTAGTGATTTTGTTCTCATGAACCATGCTAATTACAATAATTTTCAATCTCTTTCCCATTACCATTGAAGAGTTGTTAACCAAGCTTCCCTCCTAAATAAGGTAATCACTACCCCATTTTGATTACCCATTTCCCCTCCTACAATCATCCTCCGCAATTACTCCCTTTTTCCTCCACCAACGACCACTTGTTGTCCATTTCTATTTCAAAATTGGGGCATGACACAAGCAATACAACCATTATTAGAACAATTCATCCCCCAACAAATCATTTTTATTATAGGGATATAGATGGAAAGTAAGTTTTCATTCCCATTACCATTGAAGTATTGCTAACCAAGCGCTCCCTAAGATGTTACTATAGCAAGCTCTCTTCTTGACTCACAATTAACTAGTGTCTGAGTGATGATAAGAAGTTTGTGAGACTCCTGTTATTCTGAATGCATAAGATGCATCCCCCTTAATATACAAGAAAACCTAGCTAACACATGATCTTTCATCGAGAGAAATACAATTGACGATTTCTTAATGCACTGCATTGTTAATAAAAAACGTTAGAAATAAAACACGCTTATGAGAGTTTTCAAAATGTCTTGTAACCTTACTTTAACTTAACCTTTCTTTTATGGCAAATGAGTCCTACTAACTTGTAAAGCGAAAGACAAATGGAACATTGGACTTCATTTAAAGCTTCAGCCATGTTATAGGACTAACGTCCACGAAAAAAGCTCTTTGACAGAAGATGCTTACTTTACGAAAATAGAGGAACGGTGCTTCACCGATTCACTACTTGGAGTTTGGTCAATTATTAATTCCTTAAAATATAAAGCAGTATTATTAGTCAGATAAAAAGATAATTACAAGATGAAGCAGGCAGTGAAGGACAATGTTTTACTACAACATAGTATCACTTACTTCTTCGTTGTCTACTCCAACCAGGAAAAATAATGATGCATATCGCCTATACACAACTTTGTAGTTTCGATGCTCAACAAACGAACACTGTTCAGCACAGAAGAAAGAATCAATAAGCCTGCAGCTTCAGAAACCAAGTGTGGAGTAAGGCCAAATAATTAATTTTACACAATTTACACGAGAGAATAATATTTTCTCCAGACGGAGTATCTGGACTGTGTGAATATTTAACACCCCCACTGCAATTTTAAAAATATTAACCTCAAAAATCTCCAAATAACATTTGATTCCAGCCTGAGTTTCTCATCTAAATCATAATCAAATACTTAGATAATCCAAAAATGCTTTCTTTAGTATCAAACCATCATCACATCCACTAAGAAGTCGAAGAAGATAAAATACAGCGTTTAAGCTAAAATTTGTTAAAATCAAATGTGTATTAACCATTTAAGTCGACTCTGCTTGTATACAAAACCCTAAATAAAATAAATCAATCAGCGATTTAGTAAGACACATACATATGAAATTAAGATAGGGAGAGACCTGTTGTTGGGTGCGGTGCGGGCGAGGCATTTGCGAACAATTTCACCTTCGAGAGCTCTACGTTCTTCGAGGGTTAGGTATTCGTAGTACTGTGCTAGACGGGTCTGTCCTTGCTTATTCACCATTAATACGAATCTCATCCCCATTTCTATTTCTATTCATTGCTTCCTTCTTCCTTTCTACTCCTTCTCTTCCGATCTTACAGTTACAACATATCCCACACATTTTCACGTTTGTCCATGTTTTTTTTCCCGGCATGTTCTTAGAATATATTATTTCTATTGGGCTCACAGAAAAATGCTGTGGGCCGATTTCTTTATTGAGACCACTATTTGACTTCAGTTTTTTTTTTTTTTTTAGTAGGTGCAAGAAGTTGAAAATAAAAATAAAAATCTGAAAATTATTAAGTTTTTCTTAAAAAAAAAAAAGAAGAAAATTATAATAATATTTGAATGGAGTGTATTAATAAAAGATAGGACCTTTATTACTTTAAGCACTTTTAGTTGTTAAATACTCATATAAAAGTGGTGCAGTATTTTTTTAAATAATTTTTTTTCCGAGCCTAAAAAAATTGGCACAATTTAAAAACTTGCAATTTTTTTTTTTTACTCGATAGTAAAAGAATAATACATAGCCTATATTTCCATATATGTGTTTGTGCATATTTAAATGTGGCTTTTTAATTTGTTTATGCACGTTTATTAACCTTTTATATTTTGTTTGTTTATTCAAATTTTGGTATATGATTTCAATTTTTTTTAAATTCTACTCTGTAATGCCTACTTTCTCTATCCACCAAAAGTGTGTCACTGTCAACTCTATAATAACTAATACAAGACTCCTTTACTTTTTTAAAACATATCCTACTCAATACTTAAAAAGAATACAAGTACTAAAATCCAATGGATTTTAAAAAAAAAACCACTGACTTTCAAAACAGATACCTTTGCTAATAAAAAAAGTAATTAAATTAAGAGTAGGTCTTGTATGAAACCGTCTCATGGTATGAGATAATGAGAATGAGTGTAACTAAGACATTGACTCATTAACACTTTGGTAGGAGTAGATGTTAATTTGTATGGTCTCATGCCATGAGAGGGTCTCATACAAAATTTTGTCTTAAATTAAATATATTAAGATAATACTACAAACTACTCTTCTGATTTGACCTATTTTAAAATTAAGTACCCAATATTTTTTAAAAGAAAAACCATGTTCAAAGTATTACCGTGTCTAAACCAGACATCATAAATGACTCCGTTGAAATGTGTTTTTATTTGAGAAATTAAAATTGAGGGCTTAAATTATAAGAAAACTGGAGTACTAACCATGGGTTTATAGTGGGATTAAGTACAAAAAAAATCACACATTTACACATTTTATTAACTAATATATGTATAAATTTTGTAATTTGATGCACAATTTTTTTAAGTTGCTGCAATTCTATCAAGTGATTATTTTCGGGCAAGTCCGGCTGATGTATCTACTTGTAAAAAAAAAAAAAATTGTGATTGAATTGAAATAATAACTAAAAGTTGTGATTAAATTGAAATCACAGCATAAGATCATGAGTTTATTTGTTTTTTATTTTAAAAAAAATTATGGTAGCCACATTAGCATAACTTGTTGAGGTAGAGTCTTGTGGTATATGTTGATAAACAGGTGGAGCTGCAAGTCACTCTCGATGAGAGTAAATCACAACTCCAAGGTGGAGAAGATCAACATACTCCTGCTGAAAGTACAAGTTCTGATGTTCATCCAGAAGCTCGCCAGACAAGCATAGCTGTTGATAGAGCTAGGAGAACAGGCGTGAAGCCTCCTGTGCGGTACGGTTTTGAGGATATGGTGACTTATGCATTACAAGTCGCTGACGAGGTGGAAGAGGAAGAACCATCTGCAGGTGAACCATTCACCTACAGAGAGGCTGTTTCATGCAGTGAGTCGGCCCAATGGCTCACTGCAATGAGAGAAGAGATGGAATCGCTTGCCAAGAATGAGACTTGGGAGCTGGTCAAACGGCCTAAGGAGAGGAAGATTGTTACTTGCAAATGGATATTCAAGAAGAAGGAAGAAACCACACCTGGTGAGGGTGTGAGATACAAAGCTCGGCTAGTTGCAAGAGGGTTCACACAGAAGGAGGGGGTTGATTATAATGAGATATTCTCACCAGTGGTCAGACACACTTCCATCAGAGTGTTACTAGCAATGGTTGCACATCAGGATTTAGAACTTGAGCAACTAGATGTGAAGACAGCTTTTCTACATGGAAAGCTCGAAGACGATATCTACATGACTCAGCCAGAGGGGTTCCAGGTTCCGGGGAAGGAAGATTATGTTTGCAAGTTGAGTAGGTCTTTATATGGGCTAAAGCAGTCTCCAAGGCAGTGGTATAAGAGGTTTGACAGTTACATGATCCAGTTGGGATACAACAGGAGTCCGTATGATTGTTGTGTGTATCACAACAAAGCTGATGATGGTTCCATGATCTATCTTGTCCTGTATGTGGATGATATGCTCATAGCTGCAAAGTCCAAGTCTGATATTCAGAAGTTGAAGGATCTGCTCAGTGCTGAGTTCGATATGAAGGATTTGGGTGCTGCCAAGAAAATTTTGGGTATGGAGATATATAGGGAAAGAGAGAAGAAGAAGCTTTTCTTGTCACAGAAGAGTTACATTCAGAAGATTTTGTCTAGATTTGGCATGTCTACCGCCAAGCCTATTGATACTCCAAGTGCTACAAATATTCATTTATCCACTGATCATGCACCAAAATCTGTAGCTGAGCAGGTGTACATGTCTCGAGTCCCATACTCTAATGCAGTAGGGAGTTTGATGTATGCTATGGTCTGCACTAGACCAGATCTTGCACATGCTGTTAGTGTTGTCAGCAGGTTCATGGGACAACCTGGAAAGGAGCATTGGCAAGCTGTGAAGAGGATTTTTCGTTATCTCAGAGGTACGTCTGATGTTGGTCTCATTTATGGAGGTGATGCTCACATTTATGTGACTGGTTATTCTGATTCTGACTATGCTGGAGATGTTGATAGTAGAAGATCTATGACTGGTTATGTTTTCACTTTTTGTGGTTCTTTTGTTAGTTGGAAGGCAACTCTGCAGGCTACAGTTACTTTGTCTACAACTGAAGCAGAGTATATGGCACTGACAGAAGCTGCTAAAGAGGGAGTTTGGTTGAAAGGGCTTGTAGGTGATCTTGGTCTACATCATGATCAAGTTATTGTATTCTGTGACAGTCTGAGTGCAATCTGTTTGACCAAGGATCAGGTCCATCATGAGAGGACAAAGCATATTGATGTGAGGTATCATTTTCTGAGGAATGAGCAGAGAATCAAGGTGATGAAAGTAGGTACTGCTGATAATCCTGCTGACATGTTCACCAAGCCAGTCCCGCATAGCAAGTTTCGACATTGTTTGGACTTGCTAAACGTCACAAGCTGTTAGTTGCCCAAGGAGGGCAAATCTGAGGCAGAAAGGAGGAGTCTGTTTCATCTGGCATTGTAATGATGCATCTGCAAGGAAGATTCAAGTCAAGGTGGAGATTTGTTGATATGTCTTGAATCACACACTTCTCTGAGCTGTACGGGGGTCTCGCTGTTTTGGAATTCAGAACTATGATCTCATATGTTCAATCTTTTAAACGTTATTAATTCTTGAAATTATTTTTGCATGTAGTATTTTTACTCCCGCTTTTACCGAGTTTAATATGAAAATTGTTTATGATAAGGTTATCATAAAACTGTTTTAAAATATTAAATATTTAATTAGAAGTAAAAAAAAAAGGGTAAGTGGTATTATATTATAATTGTTATTTATTCTTTTGACCTCAATTTTTAATATTTTTATGAGATTTTTAATACTTTTAAGCAAATATTTAATACCTTAAAACAATTTCATGATAAACTACTTTCATATAAAAAGCATATTCTTATACTTTACATTTAACCTCATGGCAATTTTTTGTGCATGGTGTTCATTTTCAAATAATACTAGCTACTCCTTCCGCCCCACATCAATATGCATTATAGGGGGTTGCATAATTTTTAAAAAAATATGTGCTTTCTTAATAAAGTAGTGATATATGGGTAAATATGTGTATATATTTGTGAGTGTGTACACAAATCAATATTTTTTCTTTTTTGTAGTGTGCAAATTGATGTGGGATGAACCAAAATGATAAGTGTGTAAATTGATGAGGGACGAATGTAGTGTTTTTATTTAACAATGATATTATTATTGAACAATATGAATTATTTTCATTTAACAGTATTAGTTATCTTTATTAAATATTATCAGTTGTACTTGTACATAATGCATTGACGTATTACAATTTCACATATATATAGTGAATTTTTGAACTAGGTCAGTAGGGCCCAGTAGTGCCCTCCATGGCACCCATTGGCTCATTAATATTTAGTAATATAGATATATCATAAAACTAGTGTATATCCCCGCAAATTTCGCGGACCGAAAAAAATATTATTTTTATTTTTAAATTATAAGTATAAATATTTTTTATTTTAAATATCTTGTAATTTCGATATAATATTAAATGTCAATTTAAATTATTTAAAAAATTCAATTCCCTCTTAAACATTTCATATATACACGTATTTTTAAAAAATAGAGCCGTTTGAACCAATCAGATAGAGCCGTTTGAACCAATCAGATACAAGAAGACTTACTTGAGAAGATTCAAATCCAACGGGAAGATTTTCAAGGAAGCCTATAAATACAGAAGGACGTGCATTGTTACAAGCACGGGAAACTCACAAGATCAAAGCTATCTCTAAATTCATAACCATCTAGAAGCACTCGAAATTATCATTGTTTCCCAAGTGTTTCACAGTTGTAGAGAGCCTAACAAACCTTCTGTAACCAAGTTTAAAAGCTATATCCAAATCTTAGAAAGAGATAATCCAATCCTAAGCATTGAGCTAAACTTGTAAGGATTATCTCAAAATAGTTGGAACCAAAACCCTACTCAAAACCCTACTCAGTGTTTAGGTTGAGAGCTAGTGTTAAGTGGTGTTAGTAAGCTGATTATTGTATCAGTCTGAAAGCTGGTTTGTTTTGGGAACTAGGACCTGGAATTTCCTAGTGATCAATCATCCTAAGAGAGGAGAAGTTGATCAGTGCACCTTGGCACTATAACACAAGGAATTCCAAGTGAAAGGAATTCTCCTGTTTGATCAGGCCAGTGGACGTAGGAGATTTATCTCTGAACCACTTTACATCTTGTGTACTTACATTCTGCTATTTCATAAGTGTTTGTTAATCTCAAGTTTATCAAAGTAAAACGAGTTTTCTAAAGGGCTCACTAATCCGCGTCTGAAAGCTAATTAGATAGTAGTTCAACTGAAAGTCTTGAGCTTTCAGTGGAAGTATTATCTCAGTAAGCTTTCACAAGTAACTCTCAGCAGACCTCAAGTCCACTGACGAGCTACGGTCTTAAGTAACCTGATAAGTTTTTATAAGAAGTTTTAATTTGTAATAATAGGTGTATTCCCCCCCCCCCCCATACACCTGTTTACTCGTTTCGGCCCAACGGTATGCAGTATTGGGCCTTAAGCCCAATTTCGGTGTTTTATCTCAGTGCTATATATATAGTCTTTGAGATCTGTAATCTGTAACCTACATCAGTAATAAAATCCGTTCTCCTCTCTGCCCGTGGACGTAGCCAATTTATTGGTGAACCACGTAAATCTCTTGTCTTTTTACGTTTCTTGTTTATGCTCTATAATCCTATTCTGTCACAACATCATCTATCCACGACTTTTTACTAAAATCAATCTCAGTCGTTGATTGCGGGATTAGATCCAACCGTTTATTTCTCTTATAAAAACCCCAAACTTAAGCTTGCAAACCTTTTCGAATACACTTCCAAGCAAGCACCTACTATCTCTTCTGCGATACATTTACTATCCATCCTATACATTCTGCAAATTTCCCATCTCTTATTCAAATGGCTAAACTTAATCTTAGTTTCCTTACCAATAAGGATAACTTCTGGTATGAACCCATTGTGGTGTTTGATACCCCAGAAATTGAGACAAAACCTGAATTTGCCCATATCAAAGAAGCCCTAGATATGCTCAAATCTGCAGGGTTAGAGAAATTTCTATCTGTTCATCCAGAGAACTATTTTGACAGACAGGTTCTTGAATTCTACAACAATGTCTCCAACTCAGACACAAGGATCAGGTCTCATCTGATCTTGCAAAGGAAGAAGAAAGTTATGAGAGATGACATGGAGGTCACAGAGCACCAAAAGATAAAGAAGGAGATTCGTGTGAGCGGAGAAGTTCTGAAGGAGCTATTTGATCTTCCTTCTGAAGGTCCCAATCCAGACACGTGCATAGTGGACAAAGAGGAGGAATGGGTTAATACCATTATGCAGAGGAATGTGAAATATAGCCCAACCATGAATAGAAGTATACTCCTGCCAGTATACAATGTTCTATGTGAAGTTGTGGGTAAATGCATTCTGGGGAACCAAGGAAGTACTGAGCAAGTGAGCAAGCCAAAGCTCAGACTGATGAAGGCCATTGTAGAAAGCAAAGAAAGGTCTTTTAACTGGCAACAATTCTTTCTGAGGGCCTTGAACAAAGAGAACTCAAAGCTCCAACCAGACAAAACTCCCCAACTATCAAGTAAGCTCAATTATGCTACAAAAATCTCTTACTTGATAGAGAATGTAGATCTGGGAGTGGATTGGATCCCTGATAGGAAGTGGAGCAATTTGAAAGCCCTATTCAAGCCTGGAAAGAATCTTGAAGGGAGGATGATTAAGCCTGTTGTGGAAAGCCCAGAGGCAGTTGAGGAGGAGGAAGCTGCCCCTGCTGAAGGGAAGAAAACCAAGCTGAAGAGAAGGCTGGTAAAGTTGAGTGACAAAATGGCTCAACATAAGGAGGCTGAGGCAGAGAAGGCCTCAAAGAAGGAAAAGAAGAGGTCTTCTGAAGCAGAGAAGGAGGTTGCTTCGAAGAAAGTCAGAATCACCAACTCTACTGATGAGTCGTCATCAGATAACCCTGACTCTTCACCTCATATAACCTCAACTGAGTCTGACTCAGATGCCCCTGTCCCTGCTTCTACCCCCATTAAATCCAAAACCAAACCTCGCACCCCAGCCAAAACCAAACGCATCTCCAAAATAACTCACACTCAAACCCCCACTGAAGGCTCTCAACAGCTTAAAAGTGGATCCCAAACTACCCCCCCTGAGGCATCTGCTGAAGCATCCTCAACCCCATCTGACCCCATTCCCTCAACCCCTACTGAACAAACCTCCACTGACACCCCATCCCAAACGTCATCTGAACCAAACCCACCTGAAACCCAAACCTCAACTCACCTGGAATCTATTCCAGAAGAACCCACCGATATCAGATCCCCTACCCCTTCCCTTCCTTCAGACGATGAAGAAGAGTACTCATTCTTAGACACCCTTAAGGATGAGGTTGCTTACTCTTTGGAGTCTAAATACCCTTAACTTGACAACTTCCCCACACTCAAGGCTATATTCTTGAGGCTGCGACTCATTGTCCAGCTCAAGGATAGAAGACTTGGTGAAATTCTTCTAGCTGTAAGAGGCAGCAATGCAGAGGAGTGGAAGAAGGAGGAAGCTGAAGTGCTGAACTTTGCTGGAATGCACAAGACCAGACTTCTCTGTGATGAGAAGGTCTTTGAAAGTTTGGTCTTGGAGAAAATTGCTGAGGCCAAGAAGGGAGATGAGGTGAAGAGAGCTGATGTTGGTGAGCAAGAGAAGTCAGCTGAGGTGATAGCTGAAGGAGAGGAGGAGAAAGAGGAAAATGTACAAGGAGGAGGGACCTCACCAAGGCAAGGTGATGGTGAGGTGGCCAAGGATGTATCCAAGGCAAAGGATACTGAGGCTCAAAATTTGCCACAGGAGAGTCCAGTAGAGGTGTCTACTGAGATTCTCCCACAACAGCCCTCAATGGTGGCTTTAGAGTCAACTGAGGTGTCTGGAATCGAAGGAGTTGAAAAAGAAAAAGAAAAAGCTGAGGGTGGTGAGAAAGATATGGAAATCACTGAAGTTGTGAGTGGTCAAATAAAAGCAATCATCCCTGTAAAGGGTGAATTGGTTGAAAAAATCATAGTTGAAAAGAGGAGTGAAGAGAAAAGTAAGATGAGTGAGGAGGAGGGAGTTCCAATGGAGTTAGAAATTACAGGTGACTTAGGTGGTGAGACTGAGGGAGGAAGATCTAACACTATCTTAAATGCAGGTACTCAAACTGATGAGATCCCTCCAGTCCAGGTCAACCTAACTCCCCTGAAGGATGCAATGCTTATACTCCAAGATGAAAGGCTTCCTTCTCTTGAAACTCAACTGAGAGATGTTCAAGAAGTTGTCCAAGAGGAGGTAGATGAAATGGTCATACTCTCAGACCATGTTGATGAATTGATGGAGTCAACAACTACTTCACTTCAAAATCTAACCCTGAGGGTGCAAGACTCAACTCAGATGGTGTCTGACCTAGTTGAAGGCAACTGTGTTCTCATGCTAGAAGGTCTGAAGAACCTGGAGAAGAAGGAGGAAGAAGCCAGAACTCAATTCCTGAAGGAATCAGTAGAGAACGTGTCCATCAACCTAAAGTCTTCTGTTGAAGCTTTCTCAGCCGACCTTATTGGGAAGGTTGAAAGGTTATGGAACCAGAAGATGCAGGAGTTCGAGGCAAAGCACGAAGAACTTGGAGCCAAGCTTGGTGAAGTTCTTAAGAAAGCTGCTGAGGACTTCCCAACTCAGGAAAAGACCAATGTGCTGATTGATGAGAAGCTGGCCCAATTTGTAAAATTTGGTCAAACTGCTGGAGCCGCACTAGAAAGAATGGAAGATGAAGTTGACCACTGCTCGACTGAACTTAAAGCCATCGCTCACAATCAGTTGAAGTTAAACATCATTGTGGCTGAGTGCATGATTAATGCCGGAAAGGGGGAAAGAAGGATATCTTCTAAGGAGCTGAAGGCTGATCCAAGGAACAAAATGCAAATCATCTTTGAGACCCCGGAGTTCGAGAAAGGTCAACAAATCAAAAGCACTATCAAGAAAACTGATGCTGAGGCCCAGAAGCTTGCTGAGAAAAAGAAAGGCAAGGAGACTGCATCAGTGGACTACTCAAAGTTCAAAGAAGCTCATCTGAAAGAGAAGGAAGAGAGAGCTGCAAAGAAGGGGGAACCTGCAAAGAGGAAGGCATCTGAAACTCTCTCAGCAGAGGTTGCCAAAAAGACAAGAACCTCAGAGAGGTTGGCAGCTAAGTCCACAACCTCTACTGATGAAGTTGAGGTACTCCCTATTCTAAATCCTGAACCCTTATCTTCTGAACCTCCCAAGTCCGCACCTACAAAAGTCACAGAGCTCGCTGAGCTAATTAAAGAGGCTGGAGGCATGAATGAAAGAGCAAGGAAGCTAACAGCCCAGCAGCAGGAGAGGAGAGATAAGGTGGTTGATAAGATAGAGACCATTGCTGAGCTTGCAGAGAGGAAAAGAAAGGAGAGGCTAGCCACATTTGATAAAACTACTTCTAAGAAATTCAGAAGTGGTTATCTAAAGTGGGCTGCCAAACTGAAGAAAGACAAGATCACACCATCTCTGAACAGATTTCCTCACCATGATGCATGGGTTCCTAAGAAGCTCAATGATGCTTGGGAGACTGCCAAAAGGGATTTCGTTTATTCCTTTTATGTCAGTGGAGAGTTAGGAAGGGACAATGCTCAAGAAGTCTTCAACTCATGGTTGTTTGATGCCTATCCCAAACTCTATCCCGAGATCAGTGGTGCTTGGAATGATGCCTTCCCTGATCAAGCCCTAAAGGCCCCTGAGCCAATCACCTACTGGCCTCCCCAAGATGCAACTGGTGTTGTTGACAGAGAAAGGATCACTGAAGAGTGGACATCCTTGTGTGAGCACCTTGGACTCAGAGGACATTCGAAGGAGATGATGGAGAGGAAGAATGAGCTGAAGATCAGAGTCTTCAAGCAATATGGACTTGAACCTCTATTTGAGTCCATCTGAGAAAGTTGTATTTTTGCTGGGCATTTGTTTATAAGTCCCAGATGTTCTTAGTTTGAACTTTTGATAGTAGATTTCTTGTAATATGTACTTCATCTTTTTATCAAGAAATGAACTCTACTGATGTTTTGCCCAAGATAATATCTCATTATCATTTAGGCTTTTGTACTTGAATGTTTTTACTTACAAAATCCTTGAACTTTATGTCATCTGAAGAACCTCATCTGATAGAAGATATGTAATAAGATAGGTTCCTGCATAATCAAAAAGGGGGAAATTGTTGGGAAAATGTATAAGACTTAGTTTTGATTAGATGCCAAAATGTTCCTCCTAAGTTGTTTGTAAGTAAATTATTCAGTAGAGTTAGAGTTTAAATTAAACAGTTCAAAGTGTTAAGAACTGAGTGCAGTTAGTAAAAACTAGAGTGTATTTTTAGTATGAAGTCTGCTGTAGATGAAGTCCACTGAAGTGAAGTCCGCTGAAGACTAAGTGATCTGAGAAAGAAGTCAAAGTCTTGAAAGTTTTCTAAGTGCATTCTCACTAAGACTAAATCTATCAGGAGAGGACGAAGGTCCACTGATAAAGAACTAACAACGTACTTTTAATGCTAAACATATTTAAAGTTGTTAGTTAATCTGGTTGGAACAAGGCAAAATGAATTTCAGTGAAGCTTACAATAAATGAAGGAATAAGAAGGTTCTCTCAGAGGAGTTCCACCTTAAAGCAAGACAAGAATCTGGGCACGCAGACTTAAGGTCCAATAAGAAGATGACACGTCAGTGTACCTTACTGACAGCCGACCTGCCCCAGCCTGACAAGTACCAAAAGTCTTTCACCTAGCAATCTACAGAAAGTTGGTGAACAAGCAGGGTTTTGCAGCCGTTTCTTGACAAGACTTAAAGCTTCAAATAGAGCCGTTTGAACCAATCAGATACAAGAAGACTTACTTGAGAAGATTCAAATCCAATGGGAAGATTTTCAAGGAAGCCTATAAATACAGAAGGACGTGCATTGTTACAAGCACGGGAAACTCACAAGATCAAAGCTATCTCTACATTCATAACCATCTAGAAGCACTCGAAATTATCATTGTTTCCCAAGTGTTTCACAGTTGTAGAGAGCCTAACAAACCTTCTGTAACCAAGCTTAAAAGCTATATCCAAAACTTAGAAAGAGATAATCCAATCCTAAGCATTGAGCTAAACATGTAAGGATTATCTCAAAATAGTTGGAACCAAAACCCTACTCAAAACCTTACTCAGTGTTTAGGTTGAGAGCTAGTGTTAAGTGGTGTTAGTAAGCTGATTGTTGTATCAGTCTGAAAGCTGGTTTGTTTTGGGAACTAGGACCTGAAATTTCCTAGTGATCAATCATCCTAAGAGAGGAGAAGTTGATCAGTGCACCTTGGCACTATAACACAAGGAATTCCAAGTGAAAGGAATTCTCCTGTTTGATCAGGTCAGTGGACGTAGGAGATTTATCTCTGAACCACTTTACATCTTGTGTACTTACATCCTGCTATTTCATAAGTGTTTGTTAATCTCAAGTTTATCAAAGTAAAACGAGTTTTCTAAAGGGCTTACTAATCCGCGTCTGAAAGCTAATTAGATAGTAGTTCAACTGAAAGTCTTGAGCTTTCAGTGGAGGTATTATCTTAGTAAGCTTTCACAAGTAACTCTCAGCAGACCTCAAGTCCACTGACGAGCTACGGTCTTAAGTAACCTGATAAGTTTTTATAAGAAGTTTTAATTTGTAATAACAGGTGTATTCCCCCCCCATACACCTGTTTACTCGTTTCGGGACCAACACAATAAGATATCAATTGTTAATGGAAAATCCTTGAAGGATTATATTCATCGTAGTTTATAAAAATCTCTGAAGGATTATATTCAACTATAAATCTTGGATAAAATCGATAGCAGAAAATATCGATAGATGAAAATCATGGCCGATGCCAAATGATTGTTGAGGTGGTCGAGATCGAGTATTCCCCAAGCGAATCTCAGCATACCAGTTTGCCTGAAGCAAACATGAACATTGTCAGTGACATGCCATTAAAGACTATGAGTTGTCAAGATACACAGTGTCATTATTTTGTGATTTTTATGCATGTTATGACTATATGCTTTGTCATGATTAGTATATGCGAAAAATTACAACTTAATTACCGGATGTCTTTAACAACTCCAGCAAAGTTACTAAATCTCATATTTATATAGAAAATCCCCGGTTAAAATTGATGTCCCTAAAGGACAAAATATTACATGCCAATGAATCTAAAGCACGCCTGAAGCGTGGAAGACCTCAGTAACAACATCCAACCTCCTGAAGAGTTGTAAACGTGGTCTTAAATTCAATTTAGATTCATACATATTATAGCATAAACGGTTAGTCCATCTAAAATAATATTAAGATATGTCGGATTTTGTCTAAGTTCATTGGCTATAACACGTCAAACTCTTTCGTAGATAAATATGGCATGTACAAATGGTGAACTTAGAGTACAGTTGAATCGTACTAAAGTTGGAATTAAATCTCCCATTTTTAGAATGATTTCATTGAGATTTTTGTGGACTGATTATCCTAGTATGGGGACCATTTTGGTAGTTAATGGCCATAATTAATACTTTCACACGGTGGACTTATGTATGTTCGTTATCTACCTGCAATTACGCTTTTGCCAAGCCTATTGCAAAATTGTTGAGCTTAGTTCTCATTTCCCAAATTATCAAATTAAATCCAATCGATTGGATAATGCCAGTGAGCTCACATTGACTGCATTCAATGTTTATTATATGGCATTAGAAAATTAAAGTGAAGCATTAAGTCCCTTACGTCCACACCATAATGGTCTAGCTGAGTCTCTAATTTGATGCATCAAACTATTAGCTAGACCGTTATTACACGAAATTCCAACTTAGCTACATGTTAGGGGCATGAAATTTACATGTAGCTACTCGAATTTAAATCCAAACCACTGCATATCATTAATACTCCCCTCTACAACTAGTGCGCAAAAATGATACATTATTTCCCACTTGCGAACATTCTATCGTGCAGTACGCGTACCACCACAACACGTTAACAACCATGTTGACTGACTGCATAATTGATGAAGAGTCTATTCTGGGCATTAGGGGGAGATTAGGATTAAAAATTAAATGAATGTCAAGATTATTTCTTGAAAGAAACAGATCGATATATTTTTCTTGAAGGAAAAAGACCAAGAAATTTCCCTGAAGGAAAAAAATCCTCGATATTTAGACTCATGCACTAGTTAGACTGAACTTGAAGTTCAAAATATAAGTAACCTGCAATGTATAGCAAGTAATCTGCCAGATGAGTTTACTGACCACAAAGGTGTAAAGGTCCAAATGAAATAGAGTATACATGCCCTAAACACCAGAAGCGGAAATGACCTATAAAAGCGACATACACACCTAGAATGAAAGCTAGCAGAATTGGTCAGTCAGACTTGAAATCTCCAGAAGAGATACGTCCAGAAGACTTGAAATCTCCAGAAGAGATTCGTCCTGAAGACGAAGAATCCTAGTAGCAAAGCATCTAATATTAGGATTGCAAAACGACCAGATCAAATACAGAAGGGAAATGATGAGAATCTGGTTAACATGAGATCAATAAATAAATACCGGAAAAACAATATAAATTTATTGTTGACAACTTATCTGTGTCCACAATTGCTTTTTCTAAAATCCGAATCCAGTACTTAAGTTGAGTGCCCGAAGCCCTTTGATTTGAGTGCAATAAGGAAGAAGTAAAAGTGTGGCAGAGCTAAACTCGCTAATAATAAGTTTTGGTTCTATCGTACGTACACTCGAAAAGTTATCCCTGTAGGATAATGAGTATTTACACAAAAACCAAAAAAATAGTGGTAAGCGAGATTAATAGCTTTAGGATTTTCACAGAAACCCATGATTGTTTGTGATCAAACATATTCTCCTGGTATGAACGAACAAAGTTCCGCTAATCACTGACAACTAAAATATAATGCAGTTAATGGACCTTGTAAACCGCATATTTTATATGGTCATTACATGCCAATATTTATATCCCTGATGGATTTAAGATTCCCCAGAAGAGGAATGATGAAAACCGCAGTATGTATAGTACAAAACTATGAAGGTCATTACATGATCTAGAAACAGTCGGATCAAATGTGGTACGATCGACTTAGTGAGTTCCTCCCGAAGAAGGAATATACAAACAATAAAGCTTTCCCTGCGCATTTATAAAGAAATCGCAAAGTGGTTCTTGCATCACCTCCGTCTATGTTGATGACCTAAACGTAATCAGAACATGCAAAGAGATTGAAGAAGTCAGTTCAATCTTGAAAGCTGAATTCGAAATAAAAAACTTGGATAAAACCAAGTATAGTCTCGACCTGCTGATTCGAAAATTTCCTTGAAGGAGAAATGAATTCAAGTACTTCCCTGAAGGAAAATTAAATTTATGGAGATCCATAAATTTATGGCACACTTGGTTATATTTTTCTTTGTGCTGATATTGTGATCTTATGGAGATCCATTAAACAATACATTCCCCACAGTAATCGATGAAGACAACCCAATTTTTGTTGCACAAATGAACAACGGGTACGTTAAGAGGAACTTAACGAAACATATTTCCCCGAATTTTTTTTTCTCATACGAACTCCAGAAGAGTGACGTAATTACCATATAACATGTGCGACCTAGTGACAATCACGATCTAGCAGATCTATTCACTAAGTCCTTACCTATCCCTACGTTTGAGATATATATTTATGGTATCAGGATGCGAAGACGTAAAAGGTTGTTGACTTCAGGGGGAGTGGTAACCTCGAAACAATCCTGAAGATTGGATCCGAAAGATCAATAATTGCACTCCTCCCTAGCTAAATATTTTTATCGCTACCAAGCATGTGGAGTTTTTCTGACGAGACATATACGTTGTGTCGTAATGTCCAAGGGGGAGTGTTGTAAATCCAGTAGATTTAATATACCAAATTCGAAAGATTTGATGTGGACATTACTTATGTGCCTAATAACCTAAACATGCTTCAGGGTTTCGATTAGGGTTTCTCTATTATAAATACATCCTTGTACTCAGTATTATAAACACACAAAAATATTAGTGAAAACTCTTGGCTTGGTACGTCTCCAAACGTAGTCGTTATCGGCGAAGTGAGTAAACAAATCGGTGTCTCTACTTTGCGTTTATTATTTTACAACAAACATAAATAATATATGTGTCTCATCTAGAGTCATGGGAAATATATATATATATATATATATTTTTTTTTTTTTTTTTTGCGTGAACTGAATTTATGTGAACTTATTTTTTTCAAATGTCAATATTATGTATATACACTATCGGTGTATGTAGATTCACTATAGTTATTATGCGTACGTATTATCATTGTCTAAAAAATTAAATATTTTTATAAAATAATGATAGTTGAAATGTAAAATTGTATTAGTATGTATAAATAATAATGATATTTAAAAGACAAAGTTCATGTAAATTTGAATTAAAAAAGACTTAGCTCAATAAAAAATTTATGTAAACAAAATTTGAAGTCAGATTGTTTATCAAGGTAAAAACGAGTTTATATTTATATACAAATCTTATTATAATATATTTCAAAACCTCTCTAAGGTGATGTGTCAACACCACCTTATTCTAAGGATGAGGTAGCATGTCTCAAATCTCTCCATTTTGAAATATTGCACTCTCATTAAAAGTCGGTTTAAGTTTTAATCTCAACCATTTATTTTATACCATTACATCTAAATATTAATTTGTAACTAGGGTTAATATAATTATTTATCATTTTCATTCGCCCATAAGCCGTCTCTCTCTCTCCCCTTCGATCTCTCTCACACCGCCACACTCCTCTTCGATCTTTTTCACATTTTCGCTTCCGCCCCCTCTCCAATCAGCGCGAACCAACTATGGATGCCAGGTTATAACTTTCTCTGTTATTTTGTCTTTTCATTTCTACTCATCTCACGGTTCATTTTCTCAAATTTTTCATTTCCTAACGCCCTTACGGGGCTGGCTTCCTTGCCACTGTCTGCCATGACTCCGCCCCAATCTTATTCTCTACACACGCCGCCTCATTCCCAAAATCTTTCAAAGGTCAGGGTTTTCTTTTTTAATTCACGAATTCTTGCGAAATTATCTTCGTTATTAAGTTTTCTCTGTGAATTCCTCCATTGAATAGTCTCGGCGCCGCCGCCATGTCCTCTAAGATGTAAAATATATATTTTTTCCACAGTTCAACAATTTTCTTACTTAGATATTTTTGGAATTTATTTTTGCAAAATATTTATATATGTTAATTTTTGTAAGAGGATATTGAAATATTTTGCAAAAGATATTGTCACGTAAAAGATGACAAGATTCCCAAAGAATCTTGCCATGAAATGCAATATCTTACCATGTATAATACAATAATAGATATATTTGAAATATATATTTTTACAAAATATTTATATATGCTAATTTTCTAAGAGGATATTAAAATATTTTTCAAAAGATATTGTCACGTAAAAGATGACAAGATTCCCAAATAATCTTGTCATCCAATATCATATCTTACCATGAATAATAGATTATAACATTAATATTTTTTTTGGACAAAATTTTACTATCCAAAAGATATTGTCACTGAAATAACACATTATTTCCAAAAAATCTTGTCATGATATACAATATCTTACCATGTTTATATACTATGAAACTGAAAGTTAGCAATTTTATTTTTAATTTCAATTTTTTTAATTTTTTTTAAAAATACGTGTATATATGAAATGTTTAAGAGGGAATTGAATTTTTTAAATAATTTAAATTGACATTTAATATTATATCGAAATTACAAGATATTTAAAATAAAAAATATTTATGCTTATAATTTAAAAATAAAAATAATATTTTTTTCGGTCCGCGAAATTTGCGGGGATATACACTAGTTTTATGATATATCTATATTACTAAATATTAATGAGCCAATGGGTGCCATGGAGGGCACTACTGGGCCCTACTGACCTAGTTCAAAAATTCACTATATATATGTGAAATTGTAATACGTCAATGCATTATGTACAAGTACAACTGATAATATTTAATAAAGATAACTAATACTGTTAAATGAAAATAATTCATATTGTTCAATAATAATATCATTGTTAAATAAAAACACTACATTCGTCCCTCATCAATTTACACACTTATCATTTTGGTTCATCCCACATCAATTTGCACACTACAAAAAAGAAAAAATATTGATTTGTGTACACACTCACAAATATATACACATATTTACCCATATATCACTACTTTATTAAGAAAGCACATATTTTTTTAAAAATTATGCAACCCCCTATAATGCATATTGATGTGGGGCGGAAGGAGTAGCTAGTATTATTTGAAAATGAACACCATGCACAAAAAATTGCCATGAGGTTAAATGTAAAGTATAAGAATATGCTTTTTATATGAAAGTAGTTTATCATGAAATTGTTTTAAGGTATTAAATATTTGCTTAAAAGTATTAAAAATCTCATAAAAATATTAAAAATTGAGGTCAAAAGAATAAATAACAATTATAATATAATACCACTTACCCTTTTTTTTTTACTTCTAATTAAATATTTAATATTTTAAAACAGTTTTATGATAACCTTATCATAAACAATTTTCATATTAAACTCGGTAAAAGCGGGAGTAAAAATACTACATGCAAAAATAATTTCAAGAATTAATAACGTTTAAAAGATTGAACATATGAGATCATAGTTCTGAATTCCAAAACAGCGAGACCCCCGTACAGCTCAGAGAAGTGTGTGATTCAAGACATATCAACAAATCTCCACCTTGACTTGAATCTTCCTTGCAGATGCATCATTACAATGCCAGATGAAACAGACTCCTCCTTTCTGCCTCAGATTTGCCCTCCTTGGGCAACTAACAGCTTGTGACGTTTAGCAAGTCCAAACAATGTCGAAACTTGCTATGCGGGACTGGCTTGGTGAACATGTCAGCAGGATTATCAGCAGTACCTACTTTCATCACCTTGATTCTCTGCTCATTCCTCAGAAAATGATACCTCACATCAATATGCTTTGTCCTCTCATGATGGACCTGATCCTTGGTCAAACAGATTGCACTCAGACTGTCACAGAATACAATAACTTGATCATGATGTAGACCAAGATCACCTACAAGACCTTTCAACCAAACTCCCTCTTTAGCAGCTTCTGTCAGTGCCATATACTCTGCTTCAGTTGTAGACAAAGTAACTGTAGCCTGCAGAGTTGCCTTCCAACTAACAACAGAACCACAAAAACTATATATATAGGTTACAGATTACAGATCTCAAAGACTATATATATAGCACTGAGATAAAACACCGAAATTGGGCTTAAGGCCCAATACTGCATACCGTTGGGCCGAAACGAGTAAACAGGTGTATGGGGGGGGGGGGGGGAATACACCTATTATTACAAATTAAAACTTCTTATAAAAACTTATCAGGTTACTTAAGACCGTAGCTCGTCAGTGGACTTGAGGTCTGCTGAGAGTTACTTGTGAAAGCTTACTGAGATAATACTTCCACTGAAAGCTCAAGACTTTCAGTTGAACTACTATCTAATTAGCTTTCAGACGCGGATTAGTGAGCCCTTTAGAAAACTCGTTTTACTTTGATAAACTTGAGATTAACAAACACTTATGAAATAGCAGAATGTAAGTACACAAGATGTAAAGTGGTTCAGAGATAAATCTCCTACGTCCACTGGCCTGATCAAACAGGAGAATTCCTTTCACTTGGAATTCCTTGTGTTATAGTGCCAAGGTGCACTGATCAACTTCTCCTCTCTTAGGATGATTGATCACTAGGAAATTCCAGGTCCTAGTTCCCAAAACAAACCAGCTTTCAGACTGATACAATAATCAGCTTACTAACACCACTTAACACTAGCTCTCAACCTAAACACTGAGTAGGGTTTTGAGTAGGGTTTTGGTTCCAACTATTTTGAGATAATCCTTACAAGTTTAGCTCAATGCTTAGGATTGGATTATCTCTTTCTAAGATTTGGATATAGCTTTTAAACTTGGTTACAGAAGGTTTGTTAGGCTCTCTACAACTGTGAAACACTTGGGAAACAATGATAATTTCGAGTGCTTCTAGATGGTTATGAATTTAGAGATAGCTTTGATCTTGTGAGTTTCCCGTGCTTGTAACAATGCACGTCCTTCTGTATTTATAGGCTTCCTTGAAAATCTTCCCGTTGGATTTGAATCTTCTCAAGTAAGTCTTCTTGTATCTGATTGGTTCAAACGGCTCTATTTGAAGCTTTAAGTCTTGTCAAGAAACGGCTGCAAAACCCTGCTTGTTCACCAACTTTCTGTAGATTGCTAGGTGAAAGACTTTTGGTACTTGTCAGGCTGGGGAAGGTCGGCTGTCAGTAAGGTACACTGACGTGTCATCTTCTTATTGGACCTTAAGTCTGCGTGCCCAGATTCTTGTCTTGCTTTAAGGTGGAACTCCTCTGAGAGAACCTTCTTATTCCTTCATTTATTGTAAGCTTCACTGAAATTCATTATGCCTTGTTCCAACCAGATTAACTAACAGCTTTAAATATGTTTAGCATTAAAAGTACGTTGTTAGTTCTTTATCAGTGGACCTTCGTCCTCTCCTGATAGATTTAGTCTTAGTGAGAATGCACTTAGAAAACTTTCAAGACTTTGACTTCTTTCTCAGATCACTTAGTCTTCAGCGGACTTCACTTCAGTGGACTTCATCTACAGCAGACTTCATACTAAAAATACACTCTAGTTTTTACTAACTGCACTCAGTTCTTAACACTTTGAACTGTTTAATTTAAACTCTAACTCTACTGAATAATTTACTTACAAACAACTTAGGAGGAACATTTTGGCATCTAATCAAAACTAAGTCTTATACATTTTCCCAACATATTGAGATAGTATCGAAGAATTTAATCAGTGCATCTGCCTTCTGGGCAAAGATGGGGTCAAAACTTCATTACATTGTCCCAAATGAAGCAAGACGAATCTTAAAGCCTAAGTCAGAATACTAATAATGTCTATTTATGTAAGTCACTCTTTGTCTCCAAAATCTTTGAGCTCCAAGCTAAAAAAGATCATCATTGTCTATGTCAAAATCTACTTAAGGCAGACTGACATGGTGAGATTCACCCTGAGGGGCCCTGCCCTTGTTATTCTTTTGTATCTTTCGATAAGCCTCAATCAAGTGTTTGGGTTTGTGGATTTCTTCCTTTCCACGCTTATGACCACTCAGGCTCCCTTGAGCTATATGTGCTTCGGGCACTGCTTGTGAGCCAACCAGTCTAACATTGTGATTTCTCATCAGGAGTTGGTTGTATTTTTCTGCCACTAAAAGTGCAGAAATTAGCTCTGAGTGAGAGGTGTACTGCTGCTGGAGTACAAGGTTACTAGCATGGAATGTTGATAACATTTTCTGTATCAACTCGGCCTTAGTAATTTGCTGCTGACATAATTTTAACTGAGATACAATACGATGCAAGGTAGAATTGCACTCCGTTATAAATTTAAATCTTGAAAATGGAGATTCAGCCTATCGTATTGTGCCCGAGGGATTATATCATTTTGTTGATAGAAACAATTCTTACAGGATGTCCATAAAGTGCTAGGGTCCATCTCGGTTAGGTGGTACCTGAGATAAATCAACGTTTTTGCCTTCTGGGCATTAGTGGATTTGAGACCATAGACAATGATTCCGCTTTAATTAGGATGAGGCTAGATGAATCTCAACAACTATGGACCATGTCACGTAGTTATTACCATCGAGAGTAAGCTTAGTAAATTCTCTCTTAGTAATACCAAGCATTTTCACTACGTTTAAAATGGACATGTTACGACATAAGATTTGAATTTTCATTAACAAGGGAGAAGGAGGATTTAATTTACATGCTCAATCACAAAAGAGCAAATATTGGGTGTCGTCTACCCAAACATGATTCACGGTCCGACAAGTACTGGGTGCCGCCTACCCAGACAATATATGCAGAGTAAAGGGGAAATTTAATTCACATAAATAGTTATACAAGTATGAGCAAGTATTCAAGTTCAAAATTTAGTCAATGCTCATGTTTGCTTCAAACAAACTTGTATACAAAATTCTGGGTATTTTTTTAGTGAATTAAATTAGTAGCGAAGGTAATAATAGGCACACGGGGATTTTCACATAAATCCTAATTTCTACAGCAAATAATTTTCAAGTCTATTCTGCTACAAGCAGTTCTAACTGTTGGAAATTTAAAGGAAATTAAGTCATTTTACCAGAGCGAACCCCTATGGTAAGGATTCCTAAACACCTGTTGATGGATTCGGCTAACATCGGACAACCTTAGACAAGTCTCAAGTGGGTGGAGCAACCATACAAGCATCGAGTCCAAAAGAAAGCTCAACACAAAATGTGTTAGTATATTCCAAGAGACGATTTAAATTTAATGCACATGAATAATTATACAAGTTCTCATGCTTTATTAAAATTATACAAATAAATATTTTGTAATTATTTAGCACATAAAATTTATGTCTTATTTAATTTATTAAGAAAAGAATTTGAGCTAAGATAATTAAAAGGCCCAGTTTAATTAATTGAAAGGGCCCAGCTAGATTAATTATTCGGCCAAATTAAAAAGGGACCATGTTAAATAAATTAAAGGGCCCAGCTAATTAATTACCAGCCCAGAGAAAAGAAAACTCCTGCTGCGCATTGGAGTAGTGGCGGAGCATGACCAGAGCGAAGCTCCTGCTACGCATCGGAGTAGCAGCGGAGCTTGATCAGAGCTCGACGCCAGCCATCCGCTCCTTGGTATCCTTCGTGCGGTGGCGATTTCGAAGGCAACAATTTCAGCAATTGGCGATCGGATAAAGATGAGTCTGATAGAGCGGCGATGGACATGGAGGTCTGGGCGACCAGCAGCGGTTCGCGACCTTCGTGGGTTAGCAACGGCCATGCTCCACGGCGCACCATGGAGGTCGAAGCCTCACGCAAGCAGGGCGATGCGTGTCGAATCCGGGTGTCGATAGCCACAGGCCACCACCACTGGGGCGTCGCTCCACGGGTGGATGCCGATAGCCGTAGGCCACCATCGGCCATGGGCGGCACGAGTCCAGATGAGATCGAGACGGCGCCGCCAGAAGCGCACCCCCTCGTCTCAGTTTGCGGAATTGCATCAGATCCGCTTTGGGGGATTCCGAGTTTTCACCGTAGGGCGTTCGAATAGGACTCGATGGGAGTCCTTCCGATCAGACCCTACTCGGTCAATGGATCGGGCTCAACGGGAGCCGATTAATTGCGGTTTAAATTCACGGCCATATACACGTCCATATATACATATAAATAGAAGTTGAAAGCTTATACAGAGATAGGAGTTGAAAGTTTATTCACGACAATAATCATGAATTCATATGTATATGTAGAGGTACAAAATTATGCAGAGAAGAGATAGGCATATACATGTAAAAACTGGAGATTAATTATCAACAGGCATGTGTATGAATTTCATGATACAAAACGGATAATTAATCATCATATTTAAGAGAAAATAAATTGAGAATCGTACCGATTAACTACGGGTAGAGACTCGTGCTGATAACGTGTTGTAAAATAATAAACGTATAGTAGAGACACCGATTTATTTACCCTGTTCGCCGATAACGACTACGTCTGGGGGCGTACCAAGCCAGGAGTTTTCACTAATATTTCTGTATGTTTACAATACTGAGTACAAGGATGTATTTATAATAGAGAAACCCTAATCGAAACCCTGAAGTCTGTTTAGGTTATTAGGCCCAAAAGTAATGTCCACATTCCGGATTTGGTATATTAAATCTACTGGATTTACAACAATATTTTCAATATTTCTACTCAAACATACATTGTAGTAATTCACATTAATTTTTTATTTTATTTTAATGATGATTATTTTATAAAAATATCCAAATTATATTGAGTGATATTTATATTTCTTTAATATGATGAATAATAAAACATAAATTACTAATAAAATAACATTTTAGACTAATTTGATACTAAGGGGTGTCCACTCTTAGTGATGAGTGTTGTAAATCTAGAAGATTTGATATGTCAAATCCAGAAGCTTTAATGTGGACATTACTTACGGGCCAAGTAACGTAATAGGTTTTTAGGGTTTTCTATTATTATAAATATATATATCTGTACTCATTATTGTATATATACAACAAAAATATAGTGAAAAACTTCTGACTTGGTACGCCCCCAGACGTAGTCATTATTGACGAACTGGGTAAACAAATCGGTATTCCTGCTTTGCGCTCTTTATTTTACAACACATTATCAGCACGAGTGCTCCTAAATCTTCGATTTTCACAAGGCGTGTGGTACTTATTCTATTTTATTTCATTAAAGAAATTTCGTTGATTAACTCAATTTCGTATTTTGTTTTATACACTATAAATATGAAATCCTAAATAGTTTGTTCAATTTGTTTAACTTGCTGAGTAAATCTAAATATTACTGCTTATAATCTACTGCTTTTGCCCAACGGAATTTACAAGATCATCGGGCTCCCGTTAAGCCCGATCCGCAGACCGAGTGAGATCCGATCGGAAAGACTCTTGTCGAGTCCAATCCCACGGCCCTCGACGGTGCTAAACAGGGTTCCGGAAGAACCCGAGCGACAACCACTTCGCTGTAATTGTCAAAGCCACTGGCAGCGGCACAATAGTCGAGGCCACTGCAATCTGACTGGTGGCAGTGATCTGTTGCGATGGTGATGCGATGGTCGCGATTTGCCACCAATTGGGCCCGCGCGCAGATGATTGAGACGATGGCCGCCATAGTGCTGCCCTTGTCGCCGCTCGTCATGCCCGCAACTGCCGAGTATTGGCAGCCACACCGTTGCTTGAGAGCCACTGGTGCTGCGTCTTGAGAGCCACTACTACCATGACTTAGAGCCACCAGTGTCGTCGGGGCGGCTGCTCGCAGCGAACCAGGCACCGCTTCCTCTGTCTTGCCGGAGGGATCCGCCTCCGCGACCGATGCGCTGTGTACCCCGGGCCGATGCCTAAAATTCGGGCCGTATTGGAGTGTTTTCATGGCCGCCGATTCACAACCGCCCATACGATTTTTGGGCTATTTTTCTGAAAAAGGAATTTTGGGCCCTTTAATTAATTTAACTGGGCCTTCTAATTTATTAACCTTGGGCCTTTTAATTCTACTTGTAACTTTTGGGTCTTTAATTTAATTAACCTAGGCCAAAGACATGAATTTTTCTTTTTGGACTGTTTTGTTTTTTTTTTTTTTGGGCTATAAATGAAAATGAATGAATGAATAAAATATTAAGCCCAAATCCCTTTTAGAATTAATTATTAGTTTTCCATATATTAAATAAGGCCCAAATTTAATTCATGTGATTAGTTACTATATATGCATGCTATGTTGGGTTTTAGAGGCACGTAAACATGTAAACATGTGCAACACATATTTATAGGAATTAACTTGGCTTAATTCCTAAGCAAGATATCGGGTCTAGCCCGTAAATATAATCTCTATGGATTATATTTCCCTAGATATGTTTCTACGAATAATATATTTATCATATCTATTATTCTTGTATAATAATATTTCAAATATTATTATTGAGATTTATATTTTATTAAATCCAATTTAATTAAATAATAACAATAATAATAATAATTAATTCCAAATATAATTATTATATTCTCCATAAATTAAATATTATATCTAATATAATATTTAATCAACCAACTATAATCGGTAAACTGCCATTGTTTGTTGTGTGACCCATATGCCCTCGTATATCGAGCGATTAGTCAAACTAACAGTCTTAATTGAACCCTAGACAATAAATCGGACATTCTTAATATACGAGGTGTTGGTCCCAAAACGAGTAAACAGGTGTATGGGCGGGCGGGGGGGGGGGGGGGGGGGGGGGATACACCTGAGGTTACAAATTAAAATTTCTTCTAAAACTTATCAGATTACTTCAAATAGTAATTTGTCAGTGGACTTAGGTCTGCTGAGAATTACTAGAGAAAGCTTACTGAGATAATACCTCCACTGAAAGCTCAAGACTTTCAGTTGAACTACTATCTAATTAGCTTTCAAATGCGGATTAGTGAGCCCTTTAGAAAACTCATTTTACTTGATAAACTTTGAGTGGATAACACACACTTAGGAAATAGCAGAATGTAAATACACAAGATATAAAGTGGTTCAGAGATGAAACTCCTACGTCCACTGTCCTGACCAAACAGGAGAATTCCTTTCACTTGGAATTCCTTGAGTTATAGTTCCAAGGTGCACTGATCAATTAATCCTCTCTTAGGATGATTGATCACTAGGATAATTCCAGGTCCTAGTTCCCAAAACAAACCAGCTTTCAGACTGATATAGATAATCAGCTTACTAACACCACTAAACACTCACTTTCAACCTAACAACTGAGTGGGGTTTTGAGTAGGGTTTGGTTCCAACTGTCGTGAGATAATCCTTACAGTGTAGCTCAAGGCTTAGGGTGGATTATCTCTTTCTAAGGTTTGGATATAACTTTTAAGCTTGGTTACAGAAGGTTTATTATGCTCTCTACAAATGTGAAATACTTAGGAAACAACGGTAATTTCGAGTGCTTCTAGGTAGTTATGAATGTAGAGATAGCTTTGATCTTTTGAGTTTCCCGTGCATAAAAATGAGCACGTCCTTCTGTATTTATAGGCTTCCTTGAAAATCTTTCCGTTGGATTTGAATCTTCTCAAGTAAGTCTTCTTGTATCTGATTTGTTCAAACGACTCTATTTGGAGCTTTAAGTCTTGTCAAGAAACGACTGAAAGACCATGCATGTTCACCAACTTTCTGTAGATTGCTAGGAAAAGACTTTTGGTACTTGTCAGTCTGGGACAGGTCGGTTGTCAGTAAAGTACACTGACGTGTTATCTTCTCATTGGACCTTCAGTCTGCTTGCCCAGATTCTTGTCTTGCTTTAAGGTGGAACTCCTCTGAGAGGGCCTTCTTATTCCTTCATTTATTGTAAGCTTCACTGAAATTCGTTTTGCCTTGTTTCAACCAGATTAACTAACAGCTTTTAATATGTTTAGCATTAAATGTGCTTTGTTAGTTCTCATCAGTGGACCTTGGTCCTCTCCTGATGGATTTAGTCTTAGTGAGAATGCACTTAGACTACTTCCTCAGATCACTTGTCTCCAGTGGACTTCATCTTCAGCAGACTTTGCTTTCAGCGGACTTCGTTCTTCAATACACTCTAGAAGTTACTAACTGCACTCCAGTTCTTAACATTTTGAACTGTTTAACTAAACTCTAACTCTACTGAATATTTTACTTACAAACAACCTAGGAGGAACATTTTGGCATCTTAATCAAAACTTAAGTCTTATACAATTTTCCAACAATTTCCCCCTTTTTTGATTATGCCGGAACCTATCTTATTACATATCTTCTTTAGGTGAGGTTCTTCAGATGACATAAAAAGTTCAAGGATTTTGTAAGTAAAAGCATATAAGTACATAAGCCTAAATGATAATGAGATATTATCTTGGGCAAAAACATCAGTAGAGTTTCATTCCATGAGAAATATGAGAAGTATAGTTTACATGAAGTCTACTATTGAAAAGTTCAAACTTAAAACATCTGGGACTTATAAACAAATGCCCAGCAAAAGCACTTAATAACTTCAAATAGTTTCAAACAAAGGTTCCAGTCCATATTGTTTAAAAAACTCTGATTTTCAGCTCATTCTTCCTCTCCATCACCTCCTTTGAATGACCTTTGAGACCAAGATGCTCACATAGGGATACCCATTCTTCTGTAATCCTCTCTCTGTCCACAGCTCCAGTTGCATCTTGAGGGGGCCAGTAGATGATTGGCTCATGAGCCTTCAGGGCATGATCTGGGAATTTATCATTCCAGGCCTTACTTATGTCAGGATAGAGTTTTGGGTAAGATTCAAAAAACCAATCATTGAATAAGTCCTGTGCGTTTTCTTTCCCCAATTCTCCACTGACATAGTATGTGTATACGAATTCCCTCTTGGCAGTTTCCCAAGCATCATTTAGCTTCTTGGGAACCCAAGTATCGAGATGAGGGAACTGAGCCTTTGCAAGTGCCACATTCTCCTTCTTCAACTTCGCAGCCCACCTTTGATAGCCATTTCTGAATTTCTTTGTCGTGGACTTGTCGAAAGTAGCTAGCCTTTCCTGCCTCTTCATTTCTGCCAACTCAGCAATGGATTCCATCTTTCCTACAACCTTATCTCTCATCTCTTGCTGTTGAGCAGTTAGCTTTTTGGCTCTTTCATTCATACCCCCAGCCGCCTTGATTAGCTCAGTGAGCTCTGTAACTTTGGTGAGGGCAGATTTTGGAATTTCAGCAGGGATAGGATCAGGGTTTTGAATAGGAAGTACCTTAACTAACTCAGTTGAGCCAGTAGACTTGGCAGCTAACCTCCCTGAGGTTCTGGTCTTCTTGGCCACCTCTGCTGAGAGGACATCAGTTGCCTTCCTCTTGGTAGATTCCCCCTTCTGAGCAGCTCTTTCTTCTTTCTCCTTCAGATGAGCTTCCTTGAACTTTGATAAGTCTTCAGATGGGGTCTCCTTCCCTTTCTTGGCTTCAGCAATCTCCTGGGCCTCAGCATCTGCCTTCTTCAATGTGCTCTTGACTTGTTGGTTTTTTTCAAAATCAGGGGTCTCAAGGATAATGCTCATCTTGTTCTTGGGGTCCAGCTTCATTTCCTTAGCACTTACCCTCTTTTCCCCCTTTCCGACATTAATCATGCATTCGGCCACAATTATATTTAGCTTTAGCTGGTCATGGGCAAGGGCCTTCAACTCAGTGGAGCAGTGGTCAACTTCATCCTCTAGCCTCTCCAAAGTTGCTCCAGCTATTTGCCCAAAGCTCACAAACTGAGCTAACTTCTCATCAATTAACACATTTGTCTTTTCTTGTGTAGGGAAGTCCTCTGCCGCCTTCTTCAGGACTTCACCTAGCTTGGCTCCTAACTCTTCATGCTTAGCCTCGAATTCCAGTATCTTCTGGTTCCATAACCCCTCAACTTTCCCAATAAGGTCAGCTGAGAAAGCCTCAACAGAGGACTTTAGGTTAATGGATACACTGTCAACTGAGTCCTTCAGGAATTGAGCTCTTGCTTCTTCTTCTTTCTGTTCCAGCTTCTTCAGTCCTTCAATAACCAGCACACTTTAACCTTCCACCACATCCAGCACCATCTGCTGAGAGTCTTCAATCTTTAAGGTCAGGTTCTGAAGTGATTTGGTTGTGGACTCCATCATTTCATCTACATGGTCTGAGAGGATGACCATCTCATCCACTTCTTCTTGCACAATCTCTTGTACATCCCTCAGTTGAGCTTGAAGAGAGGGAAGACTTTCCTCCTGGAGTGAGTGAACAGCATCTTTCAGAGGAGTTAGGTTGAGTTGGACTGGGGGAACTTCATCAGTTTGTACACCTGCATGACAAACACTGTTAGTCCTTTCCCCCTCATTCACACAACCTAAGTCTTCTGTCACACCTACCACCATAGAAACCCTATCCTCCTCTCTCTTCTCACTTTCTTTCTCATTCTCTTTTTCTTCAACTATTTTCTTTTCAGCCAATTCATCCTTTACAGGAATGATTGCTCTTATTTCTCCACTCACAACCCCAGTTATTTCAACATCCTTTTCATCTCCCTCAGATTTTTTAATTTCTTTTTCAACTCCTTCATTTCCAGACACCTCAGCTGACCCCTTAGTCACCACCGAGGGTTGTTGTGGGAGAACTTCAGTAGACACCTCTACTGAGCTCTCCTTTGGCAAATTTTGTGCCTCAATATCTCTTGCCAAAGATACATCCTCGGCTACTTCACCATCGCCTTGCTTTGGTGAAGTACCTTCTCCTTCTCCCATCAACTTTTCTTTCTCTCCCTCCTTCTCAGACTCTTTTTCAACAGCTTTCTCCTTCTCAGATCCCTTCTAGGCCTCAGCCAGTTTGTCCATAACCAGACTCTCAAATATCTTCTCATCACAGAGAAGTCTGGATTTGGTCATTCCAGCAAATGTCATCACTTCCACCTCCTCCTTCTTCCACTCATCAGCATTGCTGCCTCTGACGGCCATCATGATTTCACCTAGCCTCCTGTCCTTGAGCTGGGCAAGAAGTCTGACTCTCAAGAACATTGCTTTCAGGGTGGGAAACCCATCAAGCTCAGGATACTTGGATTCTAGAGAGTAAGCCACCTCATCTTTAAGAGTATCCAGAAAGGAGTACTCTTCTTCATCTTCTGATGGTAAGGAAGGGGTAGGGGATCTGATATCTGTGGGCTCTTCTGGGATAGACTCCAGGTGTGTTGAATGAATTTCAGATGGGCTGGGTTCAGATGAGGGTTGGGCTTGAGTTTCAGGAGGGGTTGGGTTTTGTTCAGTGGGGGTTGAGGGGATGGGTTCAGAGGGGGTTGAGGATGCCTCAGTAGAAGCCTCAGATGGGGTGGTATTTTGTGATCCACTTTCAGGCTGTTGAGAGCCTTCAGTGGGGGTTTTAGACATTTTGGAAATTTTTTTTGTTTTTACAGGGGTTCTTGGTTTGGTTTTGGGTTTGATGGGGGTAGGGGCAGGTACATCTGAGTCAGACTCAGTTGAGTTCACATTGGGAGAAGAGTCAGGGTTACCTGATGAAGATTCATCAATAGAGTTTGTGACCCTGATTTTCTTGGATGCACTCTCCTTCACGGCCTCAGAAGACCTCTTCTTCTCCTTCTTTGAGGTCTTCTGTGCCTTCTCCTCCTTGTGAAGGGCCATCTTATCACCCAGCTTGACCAGCCTCCTCTTAAGCTTGGTCTTCTTTCCCTCAGCAGACCCAACTTCTTCCTCCTCTTCTGCCGCTTCAAGGCTCTCTACTGCTGCCTTGATCATCCTTGTTTCTAAGGCCTTTCCAGATTTGAACAAGGCCTTCAGATTACTCTATTTTCTGTCTTGTATCCAGTCCGCTCCCACATCCACATTCTCTATCAAGTAGGAGATTTTAGTTGCATAGTTCAGCTTACTTGATAGTTGGGGAGTCTTTTCCGGCTGGAATTTAGAGTGTTCTTTGTTTAGAGTCCTTAGGAAATATTGTTGCCAGTTGAAGGACTTCTCTTTGCTCTCCACAATTGCCTTCATTAACCTCAGCTTTGGCTTGCTAACTTGCTCCGTGCTCCCTTGATTTTCCAATATACATTTACCAACAATCTCACAAAGGACATTGTAAACTGGTAAAAGTACACTTCTGTTCATCGTTGGGCTGTACTTTATCTTCTTTTGCATAATGGTGTACACCCAATCCTTCTCTTTGTCCGCAATACAGGTATCTGGGTTTGGACCTTCAGAGGGGAGTTCAAATAACTCCTTTAAATCCTCACCACTCAGATGAATCTCCTTCTTGATCCTTTGGTGCTCAACAACCTCCATATCGTCTCTTACCACCTTTTTCTTCCTTTGTAAGAATAGACATGACTTGATTCTTGAGTCAGAATTGGATACGTTGTAGAAGAACTCAAGAACCTGTCTATCGAAGCAGTTCTCAGGATGAACTGATAAGAACTTCTCCAATCCAGCTTTTGACCATCTCCAGGGCCTCCTTAATGTGTGCAAACTCTAGTCTTGTTTCCACCTCTGGATTATTGAAGATAACAATGGGCTCATACCAGAAGTTGTCCTTGTGGGTAAGGAACCCTAGATTAATTTTGGCCATTTGATTTGAAAGGTTTTTTAGAAAATTGCAGAGAGTGTTTAGGAAAGATAGTAGGGGTTTGCTTGAAAGTGTGTTCGAAAAGGTTCTTAGGCTGAATTTTGGGGGCTTTATATGAGTAATGAACGGTGAGATCTAATCCCGCAATCAACGTCTGAGATTGATTGGATGAAAGATCGTGGATAGTTGAAAGGATTAGTGGGGAGTATTTGAGAGATCTCAACGGTTAGAAAAGAACCGCCTAAAACAAGGGGTATGGATTAAAGGAGTTGGTAACCGGAAGGTCACATCATCCGGCTTTTAAGGTGCGTGAGATATGTAACTGTAAAAGCAAAACTGACTTGTACAACGCGCATTAAATGCTTGCCATAATGAATTTTTTTTTAAACAGAGTAAAAAGATTTAATTTCCAAGAAAATACTCATTAGCTATTGTTGATAAGAGTTTTATAATATGAAACTAATAGCCTTCAGACTTGGAAAAATAGCAGAGTTAAAACTTTGACCTCTACTGAGGTGGAACCTCTTTTGAGAGACATAAGCTCTTCTGTGATCAGTGACTCCACTGAGGTGATCCTCTTCTGAGGTTGAACCTCCACTGACTCATAATCAACTTATCTGAGATTGGCTCCTTCCTTTACTCTCCTGGATCTAGAAGTCCAAGCTCTACTGACAGTTCTTGAAACCTTGCTTCTGCCAAAGGTTTTGTGAATATATCAACCTTTTGTTTGTCAGTGTGTATCTTGAGCATTTTGATATCCTTCTTCTCCACATGATCTATGATGAAATGATGCCTTATATCCACATGTTTGCATCTTGTGTGGAGAACTGGATTTTCTGAAATAGCAATTGCACTATTGTTGTCACAGAAGATAGAAACTTCATTAGCAAAGATATTGTAGTCTCTCAGTTGTTGTCTTAGCCAAAGAATTTGAGCACAACAGCTTCCAGCTGCCATATATTCAGTTTCAGTAGTGCTTGTGGCTACTGAGTTTTGTTTCTTGGAAAACCAAGAGATCAGCTTACTTCCCAAGAATTGACAAGTGCCTGAGGTTGATTTCCTGTCAATTCTACATCCTCCATAGTCAGCATCTGAGTATCCTGTGAGTTCCAGATTGTCATCTGAGGGATACCATAATCTCATATTCACAGTACCCTTGAGATATTTAAGAATCCTCTTAGCAGCTTCCAGATGACTTTTCTTAGGATTTGCTTGATATCTTGCACATATCCCAACTGCAAAAGTGATATCAGGCCTGCTTGCTGTGAGATACAGTAGAGATCCAATGATAGCTCTGTAATGAGTTTGGTCTACTGATTCACCATCTTCATCAGGTTCCATCTTGGTGTTGGTGTTTAGTGGAACTCTTGCAACTTTGCTGGTCTGGTATCCAAACTTGTTGATCAACTCCCTTGTGTATTTGGCTTGGTTGATGAAGATTCCTTCAGGAGACTGCTTAACTTGAAGTCCTAGGAAGAAGTTCATTTCTCCCATCATTGACATCTCAAACTTTCCTTTCATCAGCTGAGAGAACTTTTCACAGAGGACTTGGTTTGGACAACTAAATATGATATCATCCACATAGATTTGAACTAGCAATGTGTCCTCTCCTTTTGTGATCCTGAAGAGAGTTCTATCTACTCTTTCTTTAATAAAGCCATGATCCAAAAGGAATTGTGACAAAGTATCATACCAAGCTCTTGGAGCCTGTTTCAGTCCATATAGAGCTTTTCTCAGTCTATATACTTTGTGGCTTTCTTCAAAACCTGGGGGTTGCTCCACATAGACTTCCTCATTGAGTATTCCATTCAAGAATGCACTCTTAACATCCATCTGATACACCTTGAATTTCTTGTGAGCAGCATATGCAAGAAATAACCTTATTGCCTCCAATCTGGCCACTGGGGCAAAAGTTTCATCATAGTCAAAGCCTTCAACTTGAGAATAGCCCTTTGCAACTAGCCTGGCCTTGTTTCTGACTATGACATCATTTTCATCCTTCTTGTTCTTGAATACCCAATTGGTTCCTATTACATTGCAATGATGGTCTGTCAACCAGCTCCCATACTTGATTTCTTGTAAATTGGTTGAGCTATTCTTGCATGGCAATGATCCAATTTGAATCTTGAAGTACCTCTCCAATGGAACCTGGTTCCTGGTTAGATAAGAAACACCAAAACAAAGCACTTTCTCCATGAAAACTTCTAGTTTTGACTCCTGGGGTAGGATCACCTAGGATTTGCTCAACAGGGTAATCTGAGAGCCATGTCCTCCTAGGCTGATGTCCTTCAGTAGAGTTTAAATCTTCTGAAGTTGAGTCACTAGATAAAGGAATGAAATCAAATTCAGGAAATAAGACAGAGGGTTGAAGTCCTGAGTCATCATTCAAGGTATTCTCATTCTCAATGATAATATCATTGGTTCCCCCTTGAATGATGGGCTCAGTGGATGTCTCAGCTGTGACCACATCTTCATTGACATCACTTACCTCTTGAACTGGGATTGTGTTCATTAGTTCAGTTACTTGTTCGGGAGAGCTCTCAGGTGAGCTTTGAGGAGTGGTTTGACTTTGGGTGACCTCTTTGAATTGTTGATCATTGAAGTTATCCCTGGTTGGGATGTGTGTATCAACACAATTCTCAGGATAGCCTTTAGACTTGATACTCAATCTAGTTAGTCTTTGGCTTATCACATCCTCATTCTCCTTACTCCTGTACTCAAAAGTAGACTCATCAAAAACCACATGAGGTGTTTCTTCCACAACAAGAGTTCTACAATTATAAACTCTGAAAGCTCTACTGATTTGGGAATACCTTAAGAAGATTCCTTCATCAGCTTTGCTATCGAAGGCTTTCAGTTGAGTTTTCCCATTGTTGTGAATGAAACACTTACAACCAAAGATATGAAAGTAAGATACATGTGGCTTTCTACCATTCCATAGCTCGTATGGAGTTTTTCCTTGATGTTTGGTTACCATGGATCTATTTTGAGTGTGGCAGACAGTATTAATAGCTTCAGCCCAAAATCTTTTAGGAACTTGAGCTTCTGCAAGCATTGTTCTTGCTACCTCCTTGAGAGTCCTATTTCTTCTTTCAGCTACTCCATTTTGTTGTGGAGTTCTTGCAGCTGAGGTCTCATGTGTAATGCCTAATTCTTTGCAGAAATCAGATATAATAGAGTTAATGAATTCAGTGCCCTTATCTGATCTTATCTTTACAATGTTCATGCTCTTTTCATTGCTAACTTTCTTCAGGAGCTCTGGCAGCCTCAGTTGAGTCTCCTTCTTGCTTGCTAGGAATACCACCCAAGTGTACCTGGAAAAATCATCTACAACAACAAGTGTATATTTTCTCCCATTGATACTTACAGGGGTTACTGGACCAAAGAGATCCATATGTAACAGTTGAAGTACTCTGTCAGTAGAGGTTGCTACTTTGCTTTTGAAAGATGCTTTCACTTGCTTTCCCTCCTGACAGGCTTTGCAGATGTGTTCTTTGTTGTATACTTCATTTGGCATTCCTTTCACCAGTCCATGTTGTGCAATCATGTTCATCATCTTGAAGTTCAGATGAATTAGTCTTTTGTGCCACAGCCAATTAGTATCAGTTGAGCTCTTTGCAATGAGACATGCATTTGGTGTGCAAGACTTCCAATCTGCAAGATAGACATTTCCTTTCCTTGACCCAGTTAGTAGAACCTGTTGTGAAGATATATTCTTGACAAAACACAGGTTACAAGAAAATTCAACACTGTATCCTTTATCACAAAACTGACTTATGGACAAAAGATTATGCTTAAGTCCACTGACATAGGATACATTGCTTACTCTTACTGAGCCAATTATTAAGGTACCATAACCTTTAGTAGCTCCTTGTGAATTGTCACCAAAAGTGACTTGTGGACCTTCTTTCTCAACAAACTTTGACAGGAGATCTTTATGGCCAGTCAGGTGCCTGGAACATCCACTGTCCAAGTACTAGACTGAAGATTTGAGAGCTTCTCCTTTGTTGAGGTCCACTGAGCACTGCAATCATAATCAAGTTTTAGGTACCCATTTGGTGTTGGGTCCTACCAGGTTAGCTGTACCTTTCGGAATCCAAATTTGCATCATAGTTCTAATCACTTTAGAATGACTAATTTGTCTTCCATAAACATCTACATAGATTGTTATCTCCCTAGGTGCCTTGGGAGTAAACTTTCTATGGGTGTCAGCCTTTGAAGGAACATGAACCTTCTTTACATTCTTTCTTTTAGGCTGGGATGCACCTGGCCTGAGTTTTTGTTGATAAGGGTATGAAGGGTCTTTTCCTTTAGGCACAAAAGGAATAGGTCTTCTGTATGAGTCATTCCTTTAGGAGTGCTCATGCCTGGGTGCTTTCAGCTGAGGTTGCTTCATCTGTGAAGACCTCGGCTGATAGTACCTCTGCTGAGGTCTATTATGATTAGTCAACTGAGTCTTTCCCTTTGGTTTTGGCTGAGTTTGACTTCTCTTTTGTTGGACCTTAGCTGGTCTTTTACCTTTATCTAAAGTCTATGGTTGAAACGTCACAGACTTAACGAAAACTCTCTTTGTGCCACTTGAAGAAGTAACACTCAGAGGACCTTCTGAAGGTTTTGGAATAAAGCCTATTCTACACTTGTTATTATGATTGATCTGAAAATTTTGAATCTCTTCTATGGCAAGAGAGGGTTTGTTAAGAGCATCAATCCTTTTTAACAAGGTCTCTTCAGATTTATGTAAGACATCAATTTTCAGGAGAGAATCCTTTACTTGGCTTACCAGTTTTAAGTTTTCTTCAATTAACTTTATCTTAGATTCAGTAAGATCTTTTATCAGTTGATCTTTGCCATTTCCTTGACTCTTGAGGGTTTCCACCTCTTTTGTCAACTCAATGGTAGACTGAGCTGAGTTAAGATCTGCCTGATTCCCAGATTCTATTAACTTGGAGTTTTCTCTCAGGAGATTTTTGTTTTCATCTTGGAGACAAAAACTTGCTTCTTGCAACCTTGAGAAATCAATCATCAATTGTTCCAAAGCGGACTGAAGATTGAGTTCCTTAGTTGACTCTGAGCTCAGCTCTGGTGAGTGTTCTAGAGAGATGGGTGGTTTAGATTGTACCTCTGGTTCTTCTCTTGCCATGAGACACATGTCATCTTCACTGCTGTCTGAGAACAGTCCATCAGATGACTCCAGATCTTTATCAACATCCTCAGCCACCATGGCTTTCCTTTCTCCATATCTCCTGTCTCTCTTGGCTTGCCTTTCCTTTCCTTTCTTTCCTTTGTGCTCAATTGAGGACAATCATATTGAAAATGTCCAACCTTCTTGCACTGGAAGCATTAATTGGCATCATCATTCTTTTCCTCAGTAGACTCCTTGGTCTTTGATGATGATCCTTCGCCTCTATTATAGTTCTTGTAATCCTTTCTTTTCTCCAGCTCAGTTGAGCTTTTCTCTCCTTCTTTGGTGTCTCTTTGTGGATAACTTCTTCCTTCTCTGTTATCCCTGTAAAATCTTTTATACTTGCCAAAACGGCTGTTAAGTTTCTCAAACCTTCTAGCCATCAGGCTGAGTTCTTCTTGCATCTCAGCCTTGCTTTGAGATTTGCTTGCCTTTGTACTCTTCTGAGGCTTTGGGGATTTTGGCTCAGTCTCCTTAGCTTTGAAGGCTACTCCCTTCTCAGCTGAGGTCTCATCAGGAGCCATTTTCCTGTTAAGATCAAACTCATAAGCCTTAAGTTCAGAGAATACCTGTTGCATAGACATGCTGGATAGATCCTTGGTATTCTGCATCATCACAGAGTACACATCCCATCTTGAGGTTAGACCTCTCAGGATCTTTAAGGCAACTTCTCTTTTGGTATAGACTTTTCCCAGAGAGTTTATTTTATTCATGATGTCAGTGAACCTCCAATCAAGCTGGTTAATGGTCTCAGTGGGCTCCATGGTGAACTGCTCATACTTTTGAACAACTACAGAAAGCTTGTTCTCATTTATCTTGCCAGTTCCTTCACACATGAGAGCAAGAGTGTCCCAAAGTTCCTTTGCAGTCTTGCAGTGGATCACTCTTCCCATTACAGAATCTGGAATGGTGGTGTAGAGAATATTCATGACTATGAAGTTGAGGTTGTTTCTCCTCCTCTCATCTGCAGTGAAGTTATCTTCATCTTTGGGCCATTCTTCTCTTGGATCTGCAATAGTCTCAGCTGTGGTTCTTGGGTTAGGGGTCATAAAAATAAATGGACCTTTAGTAATTACCCTTAACATTTCATCATGCACACAGGCAAGATGAACTCTCATTCTGGTCTTCCAGAAGTCATAATTTTCCACTGAGAATTGTGGAAGTTTGTGATGGGACATATGGTTTAAAGGATTAACTCCCATATTGTTCTCTGCTGGTAGTGCTACCCTAGCTGCATTGTCAGCCATAATATCTAAACAAGTTTATCAAAGAGATAAATTCAGATGACCTATATAAAATACCTTTAAGCACAAAGTATACTTAGAACAATGGTCTTTTGAACCACCGCTCTGATACCAATTGTTGGTCCCAAAACGAGTAAACAGGTGTATGGGGGGGGGGGGGGGGAATACACCTGAGGTTATAAATTAAAATTTCTTCTAAAACTTATCAAATTACTTCAAATAGTAATTTGTCTGTGGACTTAAGTCTGCTGAGAATTACTAGAGAAAGCTTACTGAGATAATACCTCCACTGAAAGCTCAATACTTTCAGTTGAACTACTATCTAATTAGCTTTCAAATGCGGATTAGTGAGCCCTTTAGAAAACTCATTTTACTTGATAAACTTTGAGTGGATAACACACACTTAGGAAATAGCAAAATGTAAATACACAAGATATAAAGTGGTTCAGAGATGAAACTCCTACGTCCACTGTCCTGATTAAACAGGAGAATTCCTTTCACTTGGAATTCCTTGTGTTATAGTGCCAAGGTGCACTGATCAATTAATCCTCTCTTAGGATGATTGATCACTAGGATAATTCCAGGTCCTAGTTCCCAAAACAAACCAGCTTTCAGACTGATACAGATAATCAACTTACTAACACCACTAAACACTCACTCTCAACCTAACAACTAAGTAGGGTTTGGTTCCAACTGTCGTGAGATAATCCTTACAGTGTAGCTCAAGTCTTAGGGTGGATTATCTCTTTCTAAGGTTTGGATATAGCTTTTAAGCTTGGTTACAGAAGGTTTTTTATGCTCTCTACAAATGTAAAACACTTGGAAAACAACGGTAATTTCGAGTGCTTCTAGGTAGTTATGAATGTAGAGATAGCTTTGATCTTGTGAGTTTCCCGTGCATAAAAATGAGCACGTCCTTCTGTATTTATAGGTTTCCTTGAAAATCTTCCCGTTGGATTTGAATCTTCTCAAGTAAGTCTTCTTGTATCTAATTGGTTCAAACAACTCTATTTGGAGCTTTAAGTCTTGTCAAGAAACGGCTGAAAGACCATGCCTGTTCACCAACTTTCTGTAGATTGCTAGGGAAAGACTTTTGGTACTTGTCAGTTTGGGACAGGTCGGCTGTCAGTAAAGTACACTCATCTTCTCATTGAACCTTCAGGCTGCTTGCCCAGATTCTTGTCTTGCTTTAAGGTGGAACTCCTCTGAGAGAGCCTTCTTATTCCTTCATTTATTGTAAGCTTTACTGAAATTCGTTTTGCCTTGTTTCAACCAGATTTACTAACAGCTTTTAATATGTTTAGCATTGAATGTGCTTTGTTAGTTCTCATCAGTGGACCTTGGTCCTCTCCTGATGGATTTAGTCTTAGTGAGAATGCACTTAGAAAACATTCAAGACTTAGACTACTTCCTCAGATCACTTGTCTCCAGTGGACTTCATCTTCAGCAGACTTTGCTTTCAGCGAACTTCATTCTTCAATACACTCTAGAAGTTACTAACTGCACTCCAGTTCTTAACATTTTGAATTATTTAACTAAACTCTAACTCTACTGAATATTTTACTTACAAACAACCTAGGAGGAACATTTTGGCATCTTAATCAAAACTTAAGTCTTATACAATTTCCCAACACGAGGTATGTTGCGAGGGAATCTGCAACTACCTGTAATACTGTAGACTACTGTCATATCTTCCTTTCATACGCGAATACTCGATTAAGCCTTGAACATGATGACGTGTCTATTCAAATAACTTAATCATATTATCTCGAATCACTAATCGATCACTCGCATCGCACTTGGCCACAAAGTTCAAGTCGACTTGCATCAGCTGATATCTTAGTCAATTATGATGAGAAGACGAGTATTCTCTCTTAAATCCACATTGAGGAATGAATCATATTCTTGGCTCAACTACCACGCACATGCACTTCGTGATGAACCCAATCCATGTCATATCTACCCTTGGAGGGTGCAAGCATCGATCATGGTCAAAGTCCATCATGTCATGCGTATTGACCTAAAGTCAGAGGAGTATCACATCACTCCCACTAACCGAGACACCCGTAGACACATTATGCGAAATTACATCAAACGATTTCTTGGATGGGTATACCAATACCCTATAAGGTATTTGTGCATCCATTATGAGATACCTAGTATATCGGAGTAAGTGAGATCTTATTGCACTCTCCCATAGAATATAATGCAGATCACACACTATTCTCTATTACATCATCAATATCCCATTCTTGATGATCCTTGATCGGGGCTATTTGAGAATCATACTTGAGTCATCTGAGATCTCACTCACTCAGTGACAGTATCGATTCAAGGGAACACATATATGAATAATGTAAACAATCAAACATAACATTCAGACTAGTGTAAAACCATACATTTAATATTAAACCATAAACTGAATGTCATCTTAGTATTATGTCCTTACAAAGGATTGTCACTAGGACACTAACACTAACATGCTATATATAATAACTGCTCATGCATGCATTATTATTTTTGCACATAGCTTTTAGTCCACATACATTGTTTGGGTAGGCGGCGCCCAGCACTTGTCGGACCGTAATTTATGTTTGGGTAGACGACGCCCAATACTTGTCCCTATGTGTTTGAACATGATTAAATAAATCCTTATTTTTCCGTTATCAATAAAAGGTCACATGACTGACTATGTCACTTTAAATATTATAGTGAGAATGTCTGACATTACTAAGAGAGAATTTGCTGAGCTTGCTCTTGATGGTAATAATTACCTAACATGAGCTCTAGATGTTGAGATTCATCTAGACTCCACTGAGTTGAGCGGAACCATTGTCAAAGGTCCTAAATCCACTAATGCCCAGAAGGCAAAAGCGTTGATTTTTCTCAGGCACCACCTGAATCAGGACTTGAAAAATGAATACCTCACTGAGAAAGATCCCAGAGTGTTGTGGATGTCCCTGAAGGACCATTTCCAGCAACAAAAAGATATAATCCTCCATCAGACATAATACGATTGGCTGAACATCCGTTTTTAAGGTTTTAAGTCTGTGACGGAGTACAATTCTATCTTGCACTGTATTGTATCTCAATTAAAGCTATGCAAATAAGTAATAACTATGGCCGAGGTTATGGTAGTTTGGTGGTTAAGGAACCTCGAATGACAATCAAGCTCAGAATCGTGGAAAGGGTTTACCCAACACGAATTCCGCTCCACAAAAATCTGACTCTCAAGATAAGATTGAGCATTCCTACTACAGATGTGGATGCAGAGGTCATTGGACTCGCACGTGTCGCACTCCTAAGTATTTGGTTGAGGCTTATCAAAAACAGCAAAAGGACAACAAGGGGAAGGCCCCTCAGAGTGAATCTCACCATGCCAGCCAGCCTGAAGCAAGATTTGACCATGACAATGACGATCTCTTGGGCCTGGAGCTCAAAGACTATGGAGATAATGAGTGATACGAATATTTGATCATTTTCAGTACTTTATTTTGATTGAGACCTTTTATTATTGAGGATCCTATTTTTGGATACATAATTTTACCTTTGGTATGACATTTATGGTTTAGCTTTGATGTGTTTACTCTAATATATGTTATCTGTTATATTTGTGGATATTGCTATTCTTATACATGACTTGTGAACATATCAGCTATTAGGTTTGGGTATTTTCCTCTGGTATGATGGATGCATATTGTGATTTATGTCTGGTAGATAGCGCCATCACACATACAATCTTAAGAGATAGGAAGTATTTTCATAACTTGATAGAAAGAAAGGGAGTGTAACTACGATAGCCAATGACAATATTATGATAGTGGGCTCCGGAAGAGCCCCTGTCATCCTTCCTATGGGTACCGAACTCATAATTGACAATGTTTTGTGTATCCACAGTCAAAGCGTACCCTTTTCAGTTTTAAAGACATAAGAACTAATGGCTATCACATTGAAATTAAAACTGAGAATAATAATGAATACCTTTTGATAATTGTCTCTCGAGGTAGCCGTAAACAAGTTATTGAAAAACTTCTCTCCTTCTCTTCTGGATTGTACTATACCTACATTCGGCCGTCTAACCTCCATATAGCCATGGGCGTGAAATTTCATGACCCAAACTCATAAGTTATGACATCAACGGTTAGGTCATCCGGAAGAAACAATGATACGTAGGATTCTATCTAATTCCACTGGTCATAATATATCGAATAATAGAATCTCTCCTGTTGATGAATTTATCTGTGATGTATGTTCCAAGGGTAAGTTAATAGTGCGGCCGTCGTGCACTAAGGTGGGACTTGAATCTCCAATTTACCTTGAACGAATTCATGGAGATATTTGTGGACCGATTCACCCAGCATCAGGATCATTTCGATATTTCATAGTCTTAACTGATGCCTCCACTCGGTGGAGTTATGCCTGTTTGCTATCCACTCACAATCAAACCTTTGTCAAGCTTATTGCAAAAACTATTGAGCTTCGAGCTCAGATTATCCAATAAAATTAATTCGTATGGATAATACTGCTGAGTTTACCTCAAAAGCTTTTACTGATTACTGTATAACACTGGGAATTAAAGTGGAGCATTCGGTCCCTTACGTTCACACCCAAAATGGTCTAACTGGGGTGCTAATAAAACATATCAAATTAATCGCTAGACCATTACCGATGAACTCAAACTTACCCACCTCATGCTGGGGGCATGTAGTCCTACATGCATCACATTTGATATAAATCCGTCCAACTGCATATAATGATCATTCCCCCCTACAACTAGTGCGTGAGAAAGAACCTAACATTTCCCATCTGTATATATTTAGATGTGGCGGTGTATGTTCCAAAAATATTATCGAAGCGTACCTCTATGGGCCCACAAAGGAAAATAAATATATACGTTGGATTTGACTCTCCATCCATCTTGAGATACCTAGAACCTTTGTCCGGGGATCAATTAACGGCCCGGTTCGCTGACTACATATTTGATAAAGATCACTTCCCGACATTAGGGGGGATCTGAATTTAAAATTAAATAAAAGTCGGGAACTTACATGGAACGTAAGTGATCTTCAGTATCTAGATTCATGCACTAGTCAATCTGAACTTGAAGTTCAGAAGATCATTAACTTGCAACATTTAACAAACAATCTGCCAAATGCGTTTACTGACCATAGAGGTGTGACTAAATTGCATATACCTGCAGTTAGGGCTGTTCATGGAGTTCGGTGATTATCGAACCCATATCGAAATTCGTACCGAAAAATTGTGGACTCTTTTATTTTAACCTTACCGAAACCGAATATTTTTTCGTACAGATCTGAAGATTACCAAATTAATCGTAATGAAAAACCTAATGTGATCGAACTAAACCGTACCGAACCAAATAACTGAATTAAATATGCATTAAATTTTAATTATTATTTATCAAATATTATTACAATATTATTGAATTCAAGTACAAGCAAACGATATCATAATTTTTCTTTATTTTTAGAATACAAACACTATATTATTTGTCTTATTAAGTTCGTAAAACATTAACATATGTTTAGGTGTATATCAAAATGATTTAATTTTAATTTTTTATTCTTTTAATTTCATTGTTCATGCATATTCATTTCTTACAAAAAATTGGATATGATGTACCCTATATCGATCAACGTGATTTTAATATTGCACTTTCTATTCACAAGATATTTAAGATATATATATATATATATATATATATATATATATATATATATATATATATATATTGTACTTTAAATACTCTATTGGTGGTGATTTACGTGAATTTTTTAACTATCCATTATCATATAATGTATTATATTCGAGTTTGTAATAATATATGTTTGATTGTAGTTGAAGTTGTGTAGTATTCGTGTGAGTGTACATGCATCGATTTTTTTAAATGATTAAAAAAAAGAAGAGAATGATAAAAAAAGGCAAAATATTCGTTTCTCCACTCCATTCCGTATCAATCTATTTGTAGCAAAAAATCCACTCCGATCCGTACCAAAAAATAAAATATCCGTACCATACCGTACCAAAATTTTGGTACGGACACTCGAATTTTAAATTAATCAAACTTTGGTACGGACATGGATATTTTTAAATATTCGTTTTGGTGTACCGTGAACACCCCTACCTGCAGTAAATGCATCCCAAAGGGTATAGGTCCCAATAAAAATAAGTATACATGCCCTACATGCCAGAAGCGTAAAAGATCTATAAAAGATGCGAACAAACCTAAAATGAAAGCTAGCAAAACTGGTCAGTCAAACTTAAAATCTCCAGAAGAGATTCGTCCAGAAGACGAGTTTCCTAGTAATGAAACACGTGCCCAAAATATTCAACGCACTAGGACTGCGGAACGACTAGACCTAGATACAGTGGGAAATGAAGAAGGTCTGGTTGATATAAACGTTGAAGTCTATATGAATTTCATAGATACAGGAGAAATTTATAATAAAAATATTACTGTCGTCGACGACACATTTGTAGTGACAATTGCTCTTTCCGTTATAAATAACGATCTGGATCCAGAATCCAAATCAATAGCTGAGTGTCGAAAGCGCTCAAATTGAGTGAAATGGAAAGAGGCAGTTGAAGCAGATCTCGCCTTGCTAAATAAAAGAAAAGTATTTGACTCTATCGTTTGTACACCCGCACGCGCTATCCATGTAAGATATAGATGGGTTTTTGTACGAAAACGAAATAAGAACAATATTGTGGAGAGATACAAAGTGAGGCTAGTAGCTCAAGGATTTTCGCAGTGACCCGATATTGATTTTGATCAAACCTATTCTCCTGTAATGGACGGAATAACATTCCGCTACTTGATATCTTTGACAGTTAAACTAAATCTCCCGATGAGATTGATGGACATTGTGACCGTGTATTTATACGGATCACTAGATGTCGACATCTATATGAAAAGCTCTGATGGATTTAAGTTCCCCAGATGAGGAAAGATAAAAATCGCAGTATGTATAACATAAAATTGCAGAAGTCGTTGTATGGCCTAAAACAATCAGGTCTAATGTGGTACAACCGACTTAGTGAATTCCTCCAGAAGAAGGGATACACAAACAATATAGCTTTTCCCTACATATATATAAAGAAATCGCAAAGTGGTTTTTGCATCATATCCGTATATGTTGACGATCTAAACATAATCGGGACATGCAGAGAGATTGAAGAAGCCAGTTCAATGTTGAAAGCTGAATTCAAAATGAAAATCTTGGGCAAAACCAAGTATTGCCTCGGCCTGCAGATCGAGCATCTCCCTGAAGGAATTGTTATACACCAGTCAACCTACGTGAAAAAGGTATTGAAGAGACTTCACATGGATAAATCTCATACACTCAGCACACCCATGGTTGTCCGATCCCTCGAAGTGGATAAACACCCATTTAGACCAAAAGAAGTGTTAGGATTTTATCTGCAATTATAGAGAAATTGAAAAATGGAACAAACGATTTGGTTACCCAGTTCGTCTGTAAAGACTACGTCTGGGGGCACTACCAAGCCAGGAGATATACTATATTTTCGGTGATACAATTACAATGAGTCATATGAGAATATATAAGAAACCTGGGCCAAAACCCTAAGCCCATCCAACCGAAAATTCTGCCTTTCGAAAAAAGGCCCAAAAAAATACAAAATCACCGAGAAGCTGGGACGTGAAGCAGTCGAGCAGGCTCCATAACTCAACAAGAAGATACAAAAGAAATTCTGGGATCAGAAGTTTCTTATCTTGGCGCTGTTGGTGCATTACTTTATCTCGCAAACTGCACTAGACCGAACATTGCATTTGTAGTTAATCTGCTTGCGAGATACACCGCTTCTCCTACAAGGAGACATTGGAATGGTATTAAGCACATTCTACGGTATCTCCAAGGGTCTCAAGATCTTGGATTGTTTTACCTTAGAAACCAAGATAGAACCTTGGTAGGTTATGCGGATGCTGACTATTTGTATGATCCCCACAATGCCGTATCTCAGACTTAGGGGTGGAAATAAGCCAGACCACCCGACAGGGGCCTACGGCCTAGCCTACTAAGGGTCTAGCCTGACCTGACCTATTTATTAAACGAGCTGGACCAAGGCTTATTAAAAGGCCTATTTATTTAAGTAGGTTAGACTCAGGCTTTGTAAAAGGCCTTAAATGCCTAATAGGCCTGCCTATTTAAAATGATTTACTATTTTATTAAATATTTATTTTATATATTATTTATATATTTTATTGTATAATATGGTCAAGTCATATTAAATATGAACTGTGAACGGATGGAAAATAATTTCAAAACCACGATTTTCATATTTAATTTTTTAAAAATTTCAATTTATATTTTTGAGTCGATGCTAACAACCTCGATCTGACATGACAGTAGTAAAAATAGATAAAAATAATTTTAGACTATTTTAAAAATATGTAAAAAAAATAGAATTTTTAAATATTGAATATAATATAAATTAAATTTTAATAGGCTTCTAAAAGGCTCGTAGGCCTGGCCTGTTTAGTTAAAAAGATCAGGTCGAGCCTATAAAAAAAAACTATCATAGTTAATAGGCCAGACTCAGGCTATGCCTTTATGAAGTAGGCCTAGTCTTTTCAATGTAAGGCCTGGTCTGGCCTACTTCCACCTCTACTCAAACTGGTTATGTTTTTCTCTGTGGTGGTATTGCAATCTCATGGAGATCGATTAAACAAACTATGGTTACCACATCTTCAAACCACTTAGAGATAATAGCTTTGTTTGAAGCCTCACGAGAATATGTTTGGTTGACATAATTGGTAAAAGACATTGGTGACTCGTGTAGTATTGCTAAAAACGATACATTTCCTATTGTTATATTTGAAGATAACACAGTCTGCATCACATAAATGAGTTATGAGTACGTTAAAGGAAACCTGGCGAAACATATTTCACCGAAATTTTTCTACCCATACGAACTCCAAAAGAGTGGCGTAATTACCATACAATAAGTGTGATTTGTTCACTAAGTCTCTACCTACCTTTACTTTTGAAAAGTATATTTATTATATCAGGATGCGAAGACTTAAAAGGTTGTTGTCTTCAGGGGGAGTGACAACCTCGAAACAATCTTGAAGATTGGATTCAGAAGATCAATAACACTCCTCCCCAGCTAAACAATTTTCTTGCTACCTAGCATGTGGAGTTTTCTGACGAGACATATACGTCGCGTCGTAATGTCCAAGGGGGGTGTTGTAAATCTAGATATGTCAAATTTAGAAGATTTGATGTGGACATTACTTATAGGCCAAGTAACGTAATAGACTTTTAGGATTTTCTCTTATTATAAATATATCCCTATACTCAGTATTGTATATATACAACAAAAATATAGTGAAAAACTCCTAACTTGGTACGCCACCAGACTTAGTCATTATTGACGAATTGGGTAAACAAATCGGTGTTCCTACTTTGCGCTCTTTATTTTACAACAATGAGAATCACTTCTAAGACCATCTTCAAGGGTTCTATAGTAAAATTTGCGCTAGTCTAAGAAAAGTTCGTGATGTACTCAAATTTATCTCAAACCATCGACACTATATTTTACTTTATATTTACTATTTTTATTTATATTTACTATTTTTATTTTTACTTAATTAAATTTATATAAATTTAAACTTAATAATTACATAAGTTTTTTTTTAAATTAAATTCCATGATTCTTCCAAAATATACGAAAATTAGGCAAAAATATTATGTGAATGATACTCACAATAACTATTACCATGAACAACAATTTACTAATATCTTATGTTGAAACAACTAATATTTTTAGTTAAAATAATAATACCATTTTAACTAATACCTTTAGTGAAAACAACTAATACATTTCAGAGCTGATACCTTTAGTACAATTCACGGATACATTTAGTGTAATTTACTAATATTATTAAAACAAATTTCACCATTAATATTATTCACATGTACCTTCTCTGAAAATTATAGAAAAGCTTTAAATTAAAAATTATAAAATTAATACATAATAACAAAACGCACACAAGTGCGTGAAAGAGAGAAGTTTCACAACCCATAATTATAGTTGAAAGTTTAAGTGGTTATGTATCTGAATGTACAATCGTGAAAAAATATCTATAAAAAATGGAAAATTGTTATATAAAATATTCTATAATATAGAATCTATAGAATAATTCATATTAAAAAAAATTCACGGTCTTGATCGAGTTGGATCGGATCTGATGATTTTTTTTTTCCAAAATCTCGCGCTGTCTAGTTCCAAGATTTTCGCTCTCGATTTGTGTTACCATATATATAAGCAAATGTATGTTATAGTAGGACAAAATATGTGTTATTATTTTAAACTGAATATTGTTTTTCACCAATTTTTGTGTGTTTTTTACTGAAATAAATATGAATTCATACAATATAAGAGCAAAATATGTGTTACTATCTATTCAAATATTGATTTTCAAAAATATTTATACAATTTTACAAAAAAAAATGATTTTTCCATACAATAACATATGTAAGACAGTGAAAAATGTATTACTGTAATAACACAAATGTCTTACTCAATGAATAAAAATATGTTTGCACAAATACATAAAAGCACTATCCTAGGTTGTGTTCTAAAAGCAAATGTGTGTTATTGTTGAAGCAAATGTGTGTTAATGTTAGAGCAAATGTGTGTTACTAGTGGAACAAATGTGTGTTGATGTTAGATAAAATATGTGTTATTGCAAATATATGTTAATATTAGAGTAAATGTGTGTTGATATTAAAGAAAATGTGTATTAATATTAGAGCAAATGTGTGTTATTATTGGAGTAAAGTTTGTTAAATGTAAGAAACAATTAAAAAAATCTACTGTTTTGTTCTTGTTAGGTGTGATCATTTGGTTAATTTGATGTTGTTTTGATTAATTATACTAACATGCCGTATATTGTTTGTAAAAAAATGATAACCAATCCGACTTTTGGAGAAACGAGCGAATTTACTAAATAATGTGGTCAGTTAAGTCGGTGAAAAAAAAAACAGGCATTTTTTTTAGTCTTACACTGTTCAAAATGGTCACAAATTATGTGTTCTTTTTTTCATTGTTTTCTATTATGACTTTGAGATTTTAAAATTGAACTGACACAATTATGATACATTACTTGTTTGATTAGAGGTCTAAATAACAAATTGTGCCAACCAAATGTTTAAATAATATATGAAAAGGGATAATATAAATCACTATGAATGTAAAGTTTTAACTATATAACGTTCAATTAATAATTATGTAAACAATTATATTAAAGATAAGTCAATTAGTATACATATAATTCTGTTAAACCATTTATTTTGACTATTAACCTAATCTAAAATAATATCTAAAGGAACCAAATTTGAATGAACTGAATTTAGCAGTCCGATTAGCTGGGAGTGTTTTGAGTTTTGGAGCGGTGAGTGGAGCAAATTTGGACGAGCAAAGAAAAATGGATGGGGTAAATTTTAATGAATAAAAGACCAGTGTTTTGTTTGTGTTGAATGTGGATAAATGAAACGTTGTGTCAAATCAATATTTCGGAGAAATTTACATACTTTTTTTTTGTTCGTCCCAAAAGAACTTATACATATTATAAAATGAAATATTGATTTACATGTACACTCACAAAAATATACATATACCTACTCATATGTCACTACTTTATTCAAAAAGTAATTTTTTCTTAAAAAATGTATACAAAATGGTGTGCAAGTTCCTCCGAAATGAGAGAGTGTTTTTGAGTGATGATGTAGAGATATTTTATTATTGTTAATTTTGTAATAATTTGGTGAAAGAAAAGTAAAAGAGATGATAGGGGGGGGGGGGGGGGGGGGGTTAGGAGATCGAAAATTGGTGAGTATAAAAAAATAGAAGATATAAGGAGTGAGAGATAGAAAAATGTTGATGTTATAGTAATAGAAACGGTGGGTTATGGGCAAGGTTGAAAATATCGGTATCGATGGATATATCGAGGCCTTAAATTTGTGGAAATATCGATGGATATATCGATATCGAATATCGATATCGGTGACCACGAAAAATGGATATATCGGGGATATATCGTGGAAATTTCCGGATATTTTCGTCCTTGTTTATGGGTTACCCAAATTAGTTGGCCAATAAACCGAATACCGAGTAAAAAAAAGATGAGATGTCTATCATTAAAAGAAAAAAAGATGTGATATAATTCTTTAACGATATCATAGTCTTTGACTCAAGCCTACATCTTGAATTCATATCCCGTTGAAATTAATTTTATCAATATTAAATTGTCCACTTAATGTGTCTTTTTGTAAATTGTTTGGGATGTACAAAAATTCATCCTCTTCTGATGTATCCCGAGCTCAAATCAAGCATACATACAACAATTGTATAAATATTATTATATTATATTTTGGGAAAAGGGTCATTTTAGACCCTCAACTTATCTTGCAGGATCAAATAAACCTCCACTTTTTCTTTTGTTCATCCAACCCCCGGTCCTTCTCAATTAAGATCAAATAGACCCTTCATCATATAAAAGTCAAGTCACATGAACCCCTCCATCAACTTAAAGTGGACGCCGTTAAAAATGGTGTGGATCCACTATTAAAAAACTGTACTCCCTCCGTCAATGAAAAATAGTCCTGCTTTTTTGCACGTTGTTTAATGCAAAATGTCGGAGGGTATTACGGGGTTTTTTGAGATTGTTTTTTAATAATATTATCGTTAATGGAAAGTATGCGAAACGAACTTTCCATTAACGATCATTTTATTAAAAAACGGATTTCGAAAAACCGCGTAATACTCTCCGACATATCGCATTAAACCACGTGCAAAGAAACAAACCTATTTTTCGTTTATGGAGGTAGTACAACTGAACATTCAATAGTCAATAGAAGTATTCAATATTAAATGTCACATAAAGACTCACATTATTGTTGCATAAATAGTTCAACAAACAGTTAGTATACATTAGGAAAAAGCTAAGAGATTATACTAAGAGGTTGTAACAAAGCCCAGAAACTATTGGAGTTGGGTTCAAGAAACTTTTTTTCTCAGACTATGAAATCAAGAGGTTGGCATCGGAGGTTACCGGGGTGAGTGGTGGTGCGCCGTGACTTCACTAATTTCTAGTTCAAACTTTAAAGAAGTTGAGAGGGCAACTAAGAAGGGGCTACCTTGGCGAATTCTTTTTACTGTAAAGTAGTATGGTTCACGGCCACATTTGGTGCAAAAAAATCTTTTCAAAATACATTATTCTAGAAAAATTGTAGAAAAACACATTCACTCAGCTAGCCTCCACCACCATCGACTTGCAAAACCAAATCACAAATTTCAGACAATTCCTGAATCACATAGAATGCATTTCAGAAAAGGGGCTTATGTTCAATGTGGGGGGGGGGGGGGGGTTCCTTCTATACCCGGGTGTTGTATATTAGTGTATTTACATAATAAGATTATTTGAGAGTACTCTTCGTGAATGGACATAATTTCAGTGGAAGGTTGTAACCATTGGTTCAATATGACTATTCGGTGAAGTGACACCATTTTGTGAGTAAGAGTTGCAACTCTTGAGTTTACTACAACTCTTGAGTAGGGTCATAACCTTTTTTATGCAACCCTTACTCAGGTTTGTTGAGAATTCATAAATCACTGAAATTAGATTTGAAATTGAGAAGTTGAGTTTCTCAATGCATTGAAAAGTTGAGTTTCTCTATAAATAGTAATCGAGTCTTATATTTTGAGTTTATTGATACACTTGTGATTTCTGCTTTTGAAATTCGTTAGAGCATAACTATCAAATTTTCGTGAGGTAGGAAGGTCAATTCCTTGTGAACTATTTACACTGATGTGGGAGGAATTAATACTTTAAAGATAGCATCGTTTTTGGGTGTGCCTAACCTATCATTAAACTCAATTACCCAATAGATTTGAGGACTTGTGGACGAGGTTCCGACACCGACATTCTCCCTCCACATGGTAGCACCACTTTGGCTCTCTCCTCAAATAATGACTTTCTCGATCTTGATCTGCTTCTTCCTCATTTTTCAGAAAAACCGCCGAGATTATTTCGGAAGAAATCGTTTGGCAAACCATCATATGGGCTACAATTTACCAGCTACCAAGTCTCTCTTCTTCGTCCCATTTCTTCGAACCACGACTCCACTAGATTATTAACGTTGTTTTCTTTTAAAATGACGGAAGTACTTATTTATCTGATTTTTATATAATTAAGGGGCTATTTGATATTATTTGAGAGAGCTAAGGCTTTAAATGTACAAAAGAAAAAAAAAGGGGGGCTTATTTGATCCTATGAGATAAGTTAAGAGTGCAAATCGGTTTTTTTCCTTTTTATTTTTTAGTAAATATATAAAAATTTGTAGAATATTTTTAATGAGACAAACTCATGCGACATTTTCTATTATATTACAAATATATTAAAAGGTAAAAACAACATAATAAAAATACAAGGAGTGAGCATAAACAAACTAAAGAGTAGGTGAAAGATTACAATTGTATCCATACTTCTATTTTTTATTGAATACTTGAGCTCGCAGTTTCATCTTATATATATTAGTGTTTAATTGAGTTGTAAAGAGCAAGTTGACACTTTAAAGTGGAAACGAAAGAGAGACAATTTTTTTACTATTTCCACCACAAAAAAAACCTTATAAGACGAGGGATTTTAAAGAGGGAACTTCTGCCCTCATTATGTACGAGGGAATAAACGAGGGTTAATAGAAAAAGAGGGTTCTGACGAGGGTACATATTTGCTCGCCTAAAACGAGGGTTTTCCCGACCAATTTCCTGTCCCCCGACAAATACACGAGGGTATTGACGAGGGATTCAGTCTGACATGCTCCGCTGCAACTACACGAGGGATTTTTCCCTCGGCTGGTGGCGTCTGGCGTTTCTCGAGGGACGCATTCCCTCGTCTAGCCTGGGATTCCGTGTCACGAGGGTTTGACTCCCTCGGCCATTTGAAAATTCTGGCATGCATGCAGCTTTGTTGACCGCGTGGGTCCGGCTAGGGAATCTTAGGGCATGAAGAGGGTTTTTCCCTCTTAAAAACCCTCTCCCAATTATATTTTATGTCTTACCACCAACCTTCTTTTGCAGTTTATCAACCGAGAAGATCAGAAGGAGGAGGAGGAAAAGAGCTGGGGAGGAGGAAGAGGAGGAAAAGAGCGGGGGAGGAGTCTACCACGCCGTCGGACGTGAAAAATAATCCACCACGAGTCGTATTTTGCTCTACACATTGACGAGAACATTTATACGGTAAGTTTTTTTGTTTTAATCGGTTAAATAATTATTTATTAACTAATTAATTTTGCATTTTCGACTTCCATATATATATGTTAATTGTGCACGTGTATGTATACATGTTTTATGCAATTAGTTGTTTAATTCGTAGTATATAGCTAATTAATTAATTGAATATTTGCATGCTTAATTAGCTTAATTAATTATTAGTATATATAGTATATATGAATATAGGTAGAGCTACGTATGTGTGTATTTTATATAGTATTTATATAGTGTATATATATATATATATATATATATATATATATATATATATATAATTGGTGTATATAGCTAATTATATATATATATTCAATTTGTGCATTGTGTTTTATGGAATTAAATTTGTTATATTTAGTTGCTAATTATAATTAATTTGTTATTGTGTATATATATGCTAAATTAATATAAATGCTGGAGTTGAAGGAGGGGTATTCATGGATATTTGTTGTTTGTTATAGAATATGTGTGTTCCGACTTGATTAATATTATAATTAAGTCGAAAATGGATGCACGTAGGAATTTTGATTAACTGGGAATACGAAAAAACAAAATGAAACTCTGCCGAAATTTTTAGAAAATATTAATTAATTAATTAATTATAATGTAATAATAACTTAATAGGAGAATACAAATGATTAATTATAGGGTTTAATTCATTAATATGAAACAGATTGATATGGACTACTCAAGCCGTTTACGTTGGATGTATGGTCCAAGATCGATTAATGGTATGTTAGCTCCTGAATTTATTAGTGGACTCGATTCATTCGTAGACTTCGCCACTAGTAACCCAAATTGGATGAATCGAGGAAAGATTAGGTGTCCCTGTAACAAATTTAGATGCAGGAACAAAACGTATCAGTACCCCGATGATGTGAAAGCTCATTTGTATAGAAATGGTTTTATGCCAAATTATTACAATTGGGTTTTTCACGGTGAGGAAAATTGGGGTCAAATTCCGCATCAATACAATGATCAGGTGTCGTCTTCTTACGGACCGGTTGATGAGACCGCAGGATCTAGCTCGTACCACGATATGATCACGGACTTAACTTCCGGTCCCCACTTTGGAAATGTGGATGACGAGCCGCCTGTTGAGGAACCCCCTAATCAGTATGCTGCACAGTTTTATGATATGCTTCGTGCAGCGGATCGGGATTTGTATCCTGGCTGCGAATCACACTCGCAACTGTCATTCAATGCCTGTATGCTGAACATTAAAACTGAAAACAGACTATCTGAAAGGGGTTATAATCAAATCGTTGACCTGGTACGTGAGATATGTCCTCCGGATAATTTGGTGCCCAGGAAGTTTTCCGATAGCAAACAGTTGATGGGTGAGATGGGGCTTCCTGTGGAGAGGGTCGACTGTTGTGCAGGGAATTGTATGTTATATTGGGGTGCGGACAGCGATCTTGAATATTGTAAGTTTTGCGGTCGGCCACGGTTCAAACCCGCTAGACGCGATGTGAATGGTCGATTGAAAAAGAAGAGCCCTTTCAAGGAGATGTTCTACTTTCCCATCATCCCTAGACTGCAAAGATTGTATCAGTCCAATGCAACTGCGAAGGATATGACATGGCATGCAAGTTGCTCTAATAATGATCAGTCTGGTGTTATGCGTCACCCTGCAGACTCGCAGGCTTGGAAACACTTGGACCAGTCGTATCCTGAATTTGCATCAGAAATTCGGAACGTGAGGTTGGGCTTGAGCACCGACGGTTTTCAGCCGTTTGGGCAGTCGGGGAAACAATACTCCTCATGGCCCGTGATACTGACGCCGTACAATCTACCGCCATGGATGTGCATGAAGGATCAATTCATATTTCTTACGGTTCTGGTGCCTGGTCCAAAAAATCCAAAGGATAAATTGGATGTATTTTTACAACCATTGATCCGTGATTTGATAATTTTATGGGAATATGGAGTGGTAACGTACGATATTGCTACAAAGCATAATTTTTTGATGCGGGCTGCACTAATCTGGACCATAAGTGACTTTCCAGCCTACTCGATGTTGTCTAGATGGAGCACATCTGGAAGGCTTGCTTGTCCATATTGTGCAGAATACACGGATGCTTTCACTTTGAGGCTCAGTCGAAAGCAGTCGTGGTTTGACAACCATCGTAAGTTCTTACCCAGATATCATCCGTATCGAAGGAACAAGACTGCATTAAAAAAGAACAAAACAGTTGATGATGATCCACCGCCCATCCGTACAGGTGTTTCGATCCTTGAGGAAATTAATTGGATTGGATTTATGAAAGTTACGGAAGAGGGTGCTGATGCTCACAACAAAGTTCTAGATGGGGGTTGGAAGAAGAAGAGCATTTTCTGGGATTTACCGTACAGGAGTATGCTGTTGATCCGACACAATTTGGATGTGATGCACATCGAAAAAAATGTGTTTGATAATCTCTTCTACACGGTGATGAATGTGGAAGGGAAAACGAAGGACACAAATAAATCTAGGGATGAACTCAATGAATACTGTCGTCGGCCCTCGTTGCAGAGATGTCCAAATACAGGAAAGTACCCCAAAGCTGCTTATTCACTTGATAAGAGACAGAGAGATATTGTTTGCAAGTGGGTAGATGAATTGAAATTCCCTGATGATTATGTGTCCAACCTGTCTCGTTGCGTAGACTGGAGCAAATTGAAGATGTTTGGGATGAAGAGTCATGATTGTCAAGTGTTTATGCAGAGACTGCTTCCAATTGCTTTCCGTGAATTACTGCCGGCCAACATTTGGAAAGCTATCACTGAAATTAGTTTGTTTTTCAAGGAGTTAACATCTAGGACCATTACAGTGGAAAACATGACTAGGTTGGACCATGATATCCCAGACATCTTGTGCAAGTTGGAACGAATATTTCCACCCAGCTTCTTTAATTCAATGGAGCATCTACCTGTCCATCTTGCATATGAGGCAAAGATCGCTGGTCCAGTACAATACAGATGGATGTACCCATTTGAGAGGTAATCTATTAATTTACCTGTTTATTTTTAATATAATCTCGTTCGGGAATTACAGTAGCTCATCCGTGGACCTTGAATTAGGTATCTTCACAATTTAAAGTTAAGTGTGGGTAACAAGGCGCATGTGGAAGCTTCAATTGCAAATGCTTATTTAACAAAAGAAGCATCAATGTTTTGTTCCCATTATTTTGAGGACCATGTGCTGACGAGGCGACACAATGTACCTCGCAATTTCAGCGGTCGTGAAGTACCCGAAGCAGTTGAAGGTAATCTTTCGATATTTGTGCCTTCTGGTACACATCTTGGAAAGAAGGGTAAAAGATGGATTGTAGACTTAGAGAAGCAAGTTGCCCACATATACGTGTTACTAAATTGCAATGAGGTGCAACCGTGTATTGCGTAAGTTAACCTACCTCTTAGTGGAAACTTAAGTTGTTTTTTATCTTCTAATTTGTGCCTCAATCATATGTAGCGTGTTTTTCGAGCAACTACTGCTTGTTCAACCGAATCTATCAGGTGCTGAAAAAGACGATGTGCTTCAAATGGAATTTGCGTCGTGGTTTGAACAACTTGTAAGTGATATATATCTATAAGTAACTTGTTATTATTAATTTTTATATATAATGGAATATATCGTAAAATTTTAAAATATAGGTGGAGAGAAATCGTATTCAGGATCAGTTTATACGTGCTCTCGCGGGCGGTCCTAGCAGTACTGTCACCACGTACCCTGGGTATTACGTGAATGGTTTCAAATTTCACACACGAGATTATGGTGCCTCTAAAGCAACCATGAACAGTGGAGTTTGCATTAAAGGAACAAACTATGATTCCAATGAAAATGATTTCTATGGGATACTCGAGGAAGTAGTAGTTTTGATGAATTCTGTATTTGTTGTGTTTGTTTGATGTATTGATGTGTTTGCTTGTTTTAATTAATTAATGGATTCTGTATTTGTTGTGTTTGTTTGATGTATTGATGTGTTTGCTTGTTTTAATTGTTATGTACATACATATTTTAATTTTACATTATATTGTTACTTAATGTATTAATTGCTATGTATATAGATGGCTGGAGGTAGAAGTATCCGTAACTTGTTCGGTGGCCGGCGATCGTCCTCTCGTACACCAGAGTCGGACCAAGAGAGAGAACCGGTACAACTCTTTTTAGTTGTCCCAACCAAAATATATTGTACACATGTTATAAATGTACGTAATTGTTAAATACAGATGGAAACATCGGAAACAAATACAGGTCGACGTAGCTTTTGGGGATCCTCCTCCCAAACCGGAAGAGTACCGGTTCCTGATTTGCAGAATCAGAATGAAGAACCAGATATGGTTGAGGATGACCCTGTCGTTCCGGAAACTGCGGAAGAGCTCACCAATCATGCACCTCGTCCGAACCGGCTACGCATCTATACATATCACAATGTGTATGTTAAATATAACTTTGTTTTTTTATTTAATTTTATTAAAATATATTTATCAATGTGTGAAACAAAGTTTCTACAGATTGATGCCCTCGAATGCTGTTTCGAGGTTGATTCGGAACATCATGTCCCGTCGAATGGAGATGGGCGGTTTCACTTATAAGCTGGTGTCAGAAGGAAGGAGGAAAGAGTGGTGGGAGACATTCCAGGTAATTGTTAATTTTGTTAAGTATGTAGTATTATATGTATGTCTACATTTTTACTTAATTAAAATAAACGTGATTGTATATATTTTCTTCAGAGGGAGACCTACTGGGATCCGACGACAGAAAATACGGTGGTAATTAAAAAGTTGTTCATCCAGAGGTGTAGAGAACGATTCTCGGATCTCCTCAGTCTTTGGAAGAGGATCCATCGACGTGAAGGAAAAAACCCACCGTGGGAGCCGACATTCTGGACTGCACTACTCGAGTATTGGCAATTGCCCGAAGTCATTGCCAAAAGCAACCAGTGTAGGACAAACCGCTTATCTTCGGTCGGAGGAAGAGGCCCCTCAAAACACAAAGGAGGGGCAAAAGGAGCTGCACAATGGACTGAGGAATACGTAAGTAATTAATCCTGCACTACAACATAGGGAGATTTTAATTACTTTATTATACATAACCCGAATTTTTTGGAATACAGGAGAAGAAATATAACCGGCTCCCAACTGAATGGGAAATTGTGCAACATTTCCACAACTGTGGGGAAGGGGAGTACACGTATGGGGGAATTGCTGAAATAATTGTAAGTATTTTACATTAACATTAATAATATAAATAACACGTTTATATACTTTTTCATTTACATAATTTTGTATGTCTAGGGCTCCGTGGAGGAACGAGTCTCGCAATTACCACCTTCATCGGACGAAGATGAGCGCTTGAACCGATTGAGTCAAGCGTATGCTGAGACAGTGAGGCCAGAACACGGAAAAGTTAGGGGTCTCGGTCAAATGAAGACGATGCGCATACAATCTGGCCCTGGCGGGACATCATCTGGCACACACGTTGGCGGCTATGACCAAAGAGATGTTGATCGCTTGCTGGCTGAAGAGCGCGCGAGATATGAAAGAATGCTGGCGGAGCAACAGAGACAGTATAACGAAAATTTGCGTCAGGAAGTGCACAACCAGATGATGGCGTGGATGCAAGGACATCAGGGAAACCTACCTAGTGGGTTTTCCCAACCAGCTACTTCATATCCTCCTTACCCAGCTTATCCTTCTTATCCTCCCGCCCCTGGTTACGCCCCTTGTCCTCCCACCGGTCCTTCTAGTGGTGTTCCTCCCGTTCCTCCTAGTGGTTTTCCCGCCGCCCCTTATCCTCAGGCCTCTCCTGCTCGTCCTCCAGCTTCTGGTCCTTCCCCGTCTCGTCGTAATTCCATATCTCCAACTGGATTTGTAGACCTACTTGAAAGAGGTGCATATTCTGGTTACCCTCCGAGGGGTAATTATTCTGGAAATGAAAGAGGTGGTGATGATGATGATGATGATGTGAGATAGATGTCATGAATATTTGATCGTGTTTTTGAACTATATATGTTGGTTTAAGATTTTACTGTTTATTTAGATTTAATTGTCTGGATATTTGAGCATGTGTGGATATTTTAATTGTTATGTCTGGATATAATTGGAACTATATATGTTGGTTTGTTATTATTATTATTATTGATTTTAGTGAAAAACAATTTCAAAAATATTTATTTTAAAATTTTATTGATTTAATAAAAAAATAGACTTTATATGTGTATATGTGTACACATATATATTAGTAAATAGTGAAAATGAATTTAAAAAGAACTTTTATTTTATTTTATTGATTTTTAAAAAAATTAACGATCAATATATGTGTATATGTGTACACACATTAGTAAATAGTAAAAATAAATTAAAAAATATTTATTTTTAAAAACAAAAACAATCAATATATGTGTAATAGTGAAAAATAATTAAAATATATTTATTTTAAAATTATATTGATTTTTAATAATATATACAAGTGATAGTTTAATTTTATATGTAATGATAATTTTCATATAAAATATAAAAAACAATTAATATTAAATAGTATTATATTTAAAATATATAACAGAAAATATATTAAACGTATATATTACACTTGAAAACATAACAAGTAAATAGCCTTGCCCGAGCGGCACGGCGAAACACGCAAGGCCTCCGCATACATGGAGGTCGCGTGTTCGAAACCTTTGGGGGGCGAAAATTCGCCATTTACAGCCCTCAAGTAGGGGGTAAATATGACATTTCACGTATAAAATGGTGTGGTGGGTGGTGGCCTAGTGGTTTCGCGGGTGTGGCTCGGGCCTGAGGTCGTGGGTTCGAAACCCACGAATTTTTTTTTAATAAGGATGCAGGTTACTCGAGGGCATTCACGAGGGATTTTCCCTCGCCACGTCAGCCGAGGGATTAATCCCTCGCCCAGTACCTGCAGGCCGCGTCAGACTTGCCGAGGGAAATGTTCCCTCGTGCAACATTCTCGAGGGTTATTTCCCTCGCCCTTTACGAGGGTATAGCTGAGGGTTTTTTGTCGAGGGAAAATTCCCTCGTCCGTTCCTACACAAAATTCCCTCTCCAAGACCCTCTTTATTTTTCGAGGGAATGTATTTTCCCTCGTGTAAAGGTTGGCGACGAGCCTTTTGGAGAGGGAAAATTTCCCTCTTCAAAACCCTCTCTATACTCAATTCCCTCTCCAAAACCCTCTCCAAATTAACATATTTTTGTGGTGTTCCTATGGAATACTTTTTCTGTATAATAAAAAAAAAGTCATCAAGATAAAAATTACTCATTCCGTCCCTTAAGATATCAAATGACACTTACATTCTTATTATTATTTTTATTCATTATAAGATAATGATTACTTCTAATATTTATTAGAGACATCGTTAAAAAAATTAGTTAAAATATATATTGATATTAATAAAGTAAAAATTAAAAAATGATATTATTTTAGATAAAGTGGGACAGATAAAAAAAATCCCTCAGAATTTAAGGGCATGATGCAAGCGACATATTATTGAAGAAATCAATATTCAATTTTGACTGCATATCACACGTACATTTATGTATATGTTATTCTTAGAAGTGCTTTGAGAGAGGGAGGGAGATGTGTGTATTTGTTTCAATATATTTTTTAAAAGAAGCACTTCCATTTAAGCCTGTCTTACTCAACATCATGGTATCGTATAAGAATTTATATTCCTTTATATCCCAACAATGTTATTTTATAATGGATCAAACACGATGCCGTGGATCTCTTGATGGTTGTTGGGTGGGGATTCTTTTTCCCTTTTCCCACCACTTTTGGATGGAATTGGGTGCATACTTCAGAAGACAAAAACTTTTGTGTTCCCGTTAATATAATTTTTGAAAAAATTACTGTTATATAAGTATACTATTACAACTATCAAGGTTTAAAAATAAAAAGTGATAATTAATATATATAGAGAGAGTAATGATAGTATATCCTGTAATAGTTGAAAATGAGAGCGTACAAGATATCTGCTCATTTCATAATCTTTTTAAGTAAGTTTACTACGGTTGAAATGGTGCTTATTTGGAGTTTTTCAATGATTATGAATTTTCCCCCCTATATTCTCAAATATATAAGATAAATAATAAACCACTATAATTATTATATACCCATTCTAATTTTTGTTGAAAAATTTAAAAATTGCCCCCTAAAAATTTGAAACCAAAAAATTGCTTATATGTCAACTATTAATGAAACATTCTGTCGAAAACCCTGTATCTGGCCGGTTAATTGGTTCTTTTACGTCAATTTTTTTTTCTTTTTTTAAATTTCATCATATGTCAAATTCTTTAGGATTGTGTTTGGATGAAGAGATTTGAAATATGAATTTTAAATTCACATCACTAGTTTGGATAAAATATTCAAATTTATGAATTTCAAATACTTAACTTTAACCTTAATTTAAATTGAAGAAATTTTTAATACTTAAAAAATCATGTCATTTGAAATCCATTTATTTTCAAATCCCTTTTTCTAAACACAACCTAAAATTATCCAAACAAAACCTAAAATTTCAAACTAATATCTTATGATAAAAAAACTAAGAGTAAGTTTTGTATGAGAGCATCTCATAGCATGATAACAATAATATTTGATCCACTTTTAATTTAAAATATAACTTAATTAAGAAGTTGTCACTTTAAAAAAATAAAAAATTGTTAAAAACAACTTATTACTTTCCTCTTAAAACATTGTCATATTTTATTATACTCCAATCATTTTTTTTAATTTGGTCATTCTCATATTATGAGACGATCTTACATAATATTTTGCCAAAAGTAATACCTTCAATAAAATAACGACTCCTAATTAAAACTTTTTTTTTTTTACTCTAAACTCACGTCAAAACTTATTCACACAGGAGATAGACAATTAATTAATAGAATAAGAGAAAAATATTCCGGTTACAATTTTCCAAAATTCGGAACCGAAATCAAAATGTAATCGACCCCTACCCAAATTGATTTGGATTGGAACCGAAAAAGGCGTAGTTCCAAGTCCATCAATACAATACATTACATTACATGTACTTGTAAATGTTCGATTGCAGGGGAAACTGAAACAAGCATATGATATGACTATTACACATTTACAGCTCAGAATTACTCGACTTATTTCATAACATTTGTATGACATAACACGTGAAGGCCTGAGGGAAGAGTCAGCCATTATTTATGCATAACATAAAGCACATTCAATCAATCAGAAAGCGATACTATTTTAAAGGGTCCTTGGAATCTTATGCACCTAATCCCCCCACAAATTATATGTGCAATTTCTGACACCCCCCACCATTAGTTTTTCTATTTCCCATGCCACTACAAAATACCTACAGAAATATTGAAGCCCGCACAGTATTAGAGGCTGCACAGATAAGCACCACCCAATAAAAACACTAATACTAATACTAATACTATTTCACCCCCTCAATTATTGTGTAGTGTTACTATATTCATTCATTAGCTAGAGTTATAATGTTATATAGACTACTCCTATTCATCTTCCTATTCCTATACTAGTCTTTCTCTATATTCATTCCATTCCAATGGGAAAGAAGGGCGGCACCTCTTGGTTAACCGCAGTGAAGAGGGCCTTCAGGTCTCCCACCAAAGACCCTGAGAAGAAAAGCAGCAGAAGGAAAGTAGATCATGGGCATGAAGACATCGAGGAAGATAAGGTAATCAATCTAATCTAAACTCCTTTTCCTTTTTACTTCAATTCAACAAGCTTTACCTAAAGATTCATTATCCCTGTGCAGAAAACTGAGAGGAGGAGATGGCTATTCAGAAAGCAATCCTCCACCACCACCCCTCAACTAACTGAACCAAAGGAAATCACAGCCCCCAAAACACCGGACCAAAGGCATGCCGTCGCAACGGCGGTGGAGATTATCCGGCGGGCCCACCCCTCCAGCTCCAATGCTACTTCATTCAAACAGTATTCTGCAGCAAGAATCATTCAAACTGCCTTTAGAGGCTATCTAGTAAGTGGTAGTAGCTTCAACTAGAAATTGAAATAGTAGTACGGTTTTTGCAGGGAGGATGTACTGTTCATGAGATTTATATCATTATACTCATCAAGTGATGTCATTGTGCATTGGTTTATAGGTGCAATGACATCACTTAGTGAATGTTATAATATCAATTTCATAAACATGTTTCACGGAGAGTGACCCAATTAAAGTTTGAAAAAAAAGCTAAAAGTGAGTGATTAAGTGCAGGCGAGGAGAGCTTTGATTGCGTTGAAGGGGATAGTGAAGCTTCAAGCTCTGATAAGAGGGCAGAACGTTAGAAAGCAAGCGAATATGACGATGAGATGCATGCAGTCGCTGCTGCGCGTGCAGGCGCGTGTGCGTGATCAACGAGCCCGTTTATCGCACGACGGGGGAGGGAGAAGGTCCATGTTTGCAGAAACCACCAACTTGTGGGAGTCTAAGTATCTGAGAGACGTGAGGGACAGAAAGGCCAGGGTGAGTGATTTTTGTTACGCAGATAAACATCTATACATACATTGATTGATTGATGCTGATGCTGATGCTGATGCTGATGTTAATTAACATGACAGTCTAGAGAGGGAAGCACAATCAGTGATGACTGGAGGGAATGCCCCCGTACACTCGAAGAGCTCGAAGCTATCCTCAAAGCCAGAAATGAAGCAGCATTAACACATGAAAAATCTCTGGCTTTTGCTTTCTCTCAACAAGTAAGCATCATTATCAAATACGAATGAATGAATGAATGATTGAATCGCGATTCACATAAATTGGTGTTCTCTTACCAGAACAAAATAAAGCAGCAGCGGGATGAAGAACAACCAGAGGTCGATAACAGAGGAAGTTGGCATGATAAATGGATGGCAACCAACAGTAGAGGTTCAACCGATTACAGAAGAGACTCGATCAAAACCGTCGAAATCGACTCCCTGAAAACATCATCCAACGGTCGAAAATCGCGGTGCCAGAGCCCCATCCACAGGCAATCAATTGCTTCGCCTCGCCATCGCTCTCTCTACGGCGTTCAATCCCCTTCGACGCCATCCCTAATTTCTAAAAATCGATCGACAACTCCTCGATGCCTAAAGGAGGAGAAGAGCTATTCGACTGCAAATACCCCCAATTTGCGCGCGACGCAGCGAATCAACAGCAGTATCTCGCGCTACAGCACCAGCACAAACGACGGAACCCCCAATTCTTCGTCGTCAATCCCTAATTACATGGCCGCTACTGAGTCGGCGAAAGCCAGGATCCGGTCGCAGAGCGCGCCGCGGCAGAGGCCTTCGACGCCGGAGAGAGAGCGCGGCGGATCGGCGGCGGCGAAGAAACGGCTCTCGTATCCTATCCCGGAGCCGTACTGTGTGAATTTCGGATTCGGATGCAACAGCAACAGCTTTAGCCAGAATCTGAGAAGCCCTAGCTTCAAGAGCGTTCAGGCCGGATATGTGGGGATGGAAGAGCAATCGAACTATTCGTGCTACACTGAGAGCATCGGCGGCGAAATATCGCCGTGCTCGACCACCGATCTGCGGCGGTGGTTGAGGTGAGGAGGATGAATTCTGTGATTTCTGAATTTGATAGAAGAAGCATTTGATTTGTTTGATGATGGATGAGATTTGTGCGAGTTGACAGTAGCAGGAAATAACTGTTTTAGTTGCGATTTCTAATTTGTATTTTTGCTTGATTTTTCTAAGCTAAAAGTAGAAGTGTTGCTACATTTTATTTCCCACAAATAATAATAGCCTTTCATTCCAGTTTCAACCAATTCTCTATTCATTATACTCGATCAAACTCTTAACAGTAATTGTTTTCTTTAATTCTCTCTAATTTATAAGAGCAACTAAAATTTATTTATATATAAATTATCTTACGGTACCTTTTAATAGAATAATTTATAATTTTTAAGTATATAAACAACTAATGCATCTTATTTAAATAATTTATAGCTTCCTACACTTTAACTTATATTTTTTAATGAAAATAATTTGTACTCTCCAGACGAATACCTTTAAATAATTAATACCTTTTAATAAAAAAATTAATATTCTTCAATGGTTCATGTATAAATAATTTTCATTCTTATGCTTTGCCATTTTTTATTAGGGGTGTGCAACGGTCGGTTTGGTCACCAAACCGAACCGTATTAGTCAAACCGAACACCAAACCGAATTTTTTTTACAAACCAAAAACCGAACCATATTTTAAAAAACCGTTTGGTTCCAAACCGAAATATTTCGGTTCGGTTCGGTCCCAAACCGTACAAACCGTATTTTTTTTTACACTTTTCTTTTTTAAAATCAGCTTAATTTTTTTAGCATCAACACACATGTTTAATTCAATTATTTGCAACATGTCAACATCTAAATACTAATATAAGCAAAGATGCATCAATAAACCTATTACATAATCCAATAAAAACATCAACATAATAGTTTTCAAAAGCTAAGCAACAATTTGAAAAAAATATACAACACAAAACACCATTCCTCAAGTATTTTATGCAAAACACAAATTAACTCAAATCTTTTATACGTGAATCTAAATTATCTAATATTAATATTATTATATTATATTAGAATATAAGCTATTAAATATTAATTTAGTGAATATTAATATAAATATAATATATTATTATTATTACTAAAAATATTTCGGTTCGGTTTGGTTTATATGGTTTTTAATTCGTAAAAACCATAAACCAAACCGAAATAAAAAAAATTCAAATTTCAAAACCGAAAATCGAACCATAAACCGAAAACCGAACCAAAATTTATATTTCGGTTTGGTTTGATCGGTTTTTTCGGTTCAAACCGTATTTTGCACACCCCTATTTTTTATAATTATATTTTTAGGCCAACAAACGTATAAGATAAATTTAAAATTTATTATATTTATTTATATAATGTTCATTGTATATTAATTTGCCGGACGATTAATTGGACAATTAAAAAGTTCAATCTTTGATATGTGTACAATTCAATAAATATTTTACTTTTGTTAATATTAGTAAGCGTATTGATTTAATTATGTTTGTTGATTTTTTTATATATGAGGTTGCAACAATATTAAAGTTTAATTTCTTTATTATAATTTTGAAAGTTGTAATTAAATGTATACTAGCTTTAAAATGATCAATTAATATAGAGCTAACCTTTAAATAATTATCATTTTGTCCATTAATTTTAACAATTAAATATTTTTATAAGTTGTGAATCGATTTCATGTGAGAAATTGTGAATGCCTCTAATTCTTATGATAACATGATGCAAAATATCTCAAACTCACAATAGATAAAAAGATAAAGTATAGAATAGTTTAAACATGAACCATTGAAGGACATCAATTGTTTTCACTAAAAAATATTAGTTGTTTTAACTGTAGGGTATTAGTTATTTTCACTGAAGAGTATTAGTTGTTTACTAAAAATAAACTAAGACTCTTCAATGAAACAACTAATACTCTTAAGTGAAAACTACTTATATTCTTCAATAATTTATGTATGAACCAATTTTACTTTATACATACTCTAGGTAAAATTAATAATTAGAGAATAATCTTTATCATATTGTGTTAATGGATAATATATTCAGTGGGAATAACAGACTATATCGTAAGATAGAGATATTACTAAGAGTAAATGAAAAATACTATAAGCAAAAGAAAACCAGAGTAAATGAAAATACTCTTTTATGATAAGTTTATTGTGAAACGATTTTAAAATGTTAAATATTTAATTAAAAGTATTAAGAATTATTAAATATTTAATTAAGAGTATTAAATTTTTTATTAAGGTATAAAAAATTGGAGTCAATTGTATCATATTTTAATTGTGGGCAGTTGTAAACTTATATTTCAACTAGAACAATGTTCCAAAAACGAAACTAAAAGCTAAATAGACTTATATTTCAACTAGAGTAATGTCCCAAAAACAAAACTAGAAGTTAAATTCCAAACGTATACAAGATCCAGACAAGAGAAAATCAAGATTGATTTTAAAGTGGAGGTGGAGACGTCAATTATTTAATATGGAGGTAGGACATGTTAATAATCTCTTGGCTTTAATTGACAGGTTTAATCCAAAGGTGTTGCAGATTATTGGAGATGGACTACAACTCAAAACAAAATGTGTTCAACAAAGGCAGGCTATGATCTTATATTATCTTCATGTCAACCAGTGGTGCAGATTGGGATTAAGGAAAAATATTTTAAGATCATCTGGAAAAGCTTCGCTCCTTCAAAAATTATTGGACATGGGTGGCGACTCTTTCATGATCGTCTACCTACGAAAAATAACTTGAGAAGGAGAAGTATCCTCAATTCGAACAACTTAAGGTGTGTTTTTTGTGAAGAACATGAAGAATCAAGTAGGCATACTTTTTTCGAGTGCAATAAAGTGTACCGGTAATGAATGATAATCCTCAATTGGCTTAATTGTACTATGATTTTGCATTCTCATACCTTCCAAAACTTCGACCTTTATTTGTTCCTTAGCTCATGGCAAGAGGGGAAGAAGGGTGACTGCAAGCATTTTGCTAGGAGTTGTTTGGATCATTTGGAAATGGAGAAATGAAATCATTTTTAGGAACGCATTTTGGTCGTTGCCTAAGGCAGTGGAAGAAATAAAAGTTAGGGTTTAGAGTTGGTTGTATGTGAAAGATCAAGGTGATGCTAATTATTATTTCAACAATTGGCTTTGTAATCCTAGAAAGATCCTAGATCATTAATTTGTATTCTTGTAATTGTGGTACGTTTTGTACCGAGTTATCTCTATAAAAAAATTCATTTTACTTAAAAAAAAAAATCTCCCTTTAGAAAATAATACTACATAGAAATGTAAATGAACCTAGGTTGAAGCAAGTCGTATACATTATCAATCAATTCATCATATTGTTGGAGTTATACGTGAAAGTATGCTTTTACTTTGTATAACTCGTGTATCAAACACTCGTTTTATGAGAATAATTCTTTTATCACATTTGCTTTAGTTATGATTGAATGTTGAATTTATATTGCAAACCGTTCAATATATAGTACATGTTACATTGTAGTTAATGTGGTGATACCCGATCACGGAAGACAACATTAACAGTTTACTTGTAACTAAACGTACATTTTCACGACCTAGGTGGAATTGAACAATCCGCCGTGAAAGGTCGATGTGTAAGGCTCAGATTGGTCTGTCTTGACTAAGGGATTGCACTAGCACATTTAGTATGTGTTGAAGAGGTCCTACAGCGAGGAGAAATTCTTCTGTTCTGAAAGGTGAAGAATTAGACCTCAGTGGTTGTTGATTTCTTAATCTCCGTCACTTAAATAGGACCGTGTGTGCTTAATAGTTACTGCTTTGATTCATGTTGGGTGAGAATCATTGCGACTTCGAACTTTGTGTCTTGGGCAGTAATATTAATCATACGACGGTTGCTAAGATTTAATACGGAGAAACGCGTGCGAGTACGGCTCGTGTGATTAGTCCCCTTGGTGGGCTCAGAAGTTTTATTGTACCAAATCTTGCAAGTGAAGAATTAGTTTCTTCGGTACGAATAATAATGTTGAGCTGTCTTTACTCCAAGGTGAAATATATTAATTAATTTAGAGCTGTTCAGAAGCTCAATTAATTAATGGACTTGATAATCTTAAACGCGGGAAATAATAACCGGGAGCCCATATTATCGTAATATGGATTAAGATGGATAGTGCAATATTAATTTATTAGTGGTAATAATTAATATTAATGGGCTGAATTATATTGGGGCTCAATATTGAAATTCAGAAGTCCATTAGGAGGTCCAATCTTAATTCTCCTTAAGGCCCCTCAAGTAGCCCAATAAGTAGCCCAATAATGATAAGGTGATTAAAATAAAAAGAAAATAATTATGCTGATTTTTCTTTATTATTTTCGAAAATATGATGATTAGGAGAAATAAGATTTTGTTGATTTTCTTGGAAAGATATTATGAAAGATATGTATTCTAGGAATACAAGAATATCTCATATATTCAAGAAGATCCAAATCTTGGATTTCTTCTATGAAATTTTCGAAAATTACTAATTAATTAGGAGGGTGAGATTTTTGTGGAATATTTTATTTTGGAGAAAAGAATATATGAGATATATTCAAGATTTCTTAGAGTCTAAGAAAAGATTTTTTCCAAGCCCATAATCCACTAAAAAATCGACCACCTCTAATTATAAATAGGGGATGATTATTTCATCCCCAAGTACATAATTCCATGTGTTGGAAAAATCAAGAAGCATAGATATTTTTCTTTTTCCTTAGTTTATTAAATTACTTGAAAGCGTCTCCCACCGGCGATCAAGTGAGGTGAAAAGGGAAATACTTGAGAAGGCTTTGGGTTGATAGAGCGAGATTATAATTGTCCCGTATATCCAAAGGCCAATTCTACAAGAGGTACGTTAATCGCATATTTACTTGTTTATTCCGCCTAGTTAAATATGTGAAATTAATTCAACATGCATGATGATAATTAGTTGTTGGAATTATTATTTGAATTAATTAGGATTAATTCATGCTAGTAATAATTGTATTTAAATTCGTATTTAAAAATTCATCCCGAATAGATTCCGGGCAACCCCGTTTTTCCCAACAACTGGTATCAGAGCCACGGTTTCGGGCTCTGAAATTTAAATTGGAATTTAAATTGTTAAACATTAAATTAAAATTGGATAGTAGAATTGTTAGATCTTTTTTGCAGGTATCCAATTGTCATGGTTTTAATGTTGTTAATTTCATGCGTGTGAATTAATTGATTTTTAATTCGATTCGTTCGAATTCGTTTTCCTCGTGAGAAAATCCACGAGTAGATTAGTTGTTTTTATTTTGATTTAATCATTATAATAGACTAGTCTAGATCTAGTATTTATTTTTTTTGTAAAAATAAATTGTAACCGGATCGTGACGAAGAACGAAGAATTAAAAACGGCGTACCCGGACGACGCATACAAGCGTGGCGCGTGTATGGACGTAAAATCATGCAAGGGGTGAAGAAAACGAGGACGAACGGCGAAAAAAACGGCGCACGGGGGTGCACGGCGCACGCCGTGCGCGACGGAGGCTGGCGCCGCGCGCGCGCTTCGGACCCGGGCTGCAGCGCCTCGGGGCGCTCCGGGCGGCGTCTCGGCACGCCTCCGTGCAGCGCCTCGGGTGCGCCTCGGCAGCGCCTCGGGGCTGCGCTTTGGCGCGCTTCGGGCAGCGTTTCGGCGCTTCTCGGGCCGGGAAGCGCGCGGGCCCACTTCGTGGGCCGACGTGCGCTGTATCTCAGGCCGTGGAATTTTTTCGGTTCGTGTTTTTTTTCCGTGTGATTTTAAACGTCGTCCCGAACCCCAAACGATGCTGTTTTTGAAGAAGTGTTGCTGTTCGAGTGGGAGCACGTCGAGACGAACGTCGGAAAGCAACAAGGACGATTTTTCGCATCAAGACGTGAAAAAATTAAACTGTGACAATTGGAATTGAGTGCTCCAATGTGTTTAATTTTATTTTGATGGATGTTTTATTTCGTGCAATTTTTATTATTTGTTAATATGTGTTTGCATGAATTTAATTGTCTAAGAAAAACCTTACTTTCGAAAATTACTAAGTATGTTTTTATAATCGCAATTTTATTCCGGATATTAAAATTGGATTATTTTGGCCTCCATACTTTATTTATTTGTGAAGTTCTTTTGGAATACATTTCCCCCTCGGATCGGCCAAAAGAACGGATTTCACATGAATAAATTCCGAAAGGATGATTGTGGATTATTACTAGTGGCGGTATTGACCCTCACCACGAGTGGCTTGCTCAAAGCGAAATAATAATCTTGTATTTAATTATGGTTATTACTTAGGCATAGGAAATTGATATTAACTTACTCCCCTCGGAGTCCCTGTCAATTTCTATGTGGTCAAAGTGGGAGCCAACTATTAATTTTGAATTAAGGATTTGTAACTTTTAAGTTTGTGATCCGCTTGAATGTATTTAAATGTATAGACCACCCCTCGTGGCGCATTTAAATTGTTTCGAGATGTTGGCTGATGCATGATTATATTGTTTTAAGGTTTCAATATAATTGATGTGATCGAATTATGTGATAATTTCATATTTTTCTAGATATTGATATGAATGTATGTTTTATTCTCATTTCATCATGTCGCAACCTTTTAATCCACTGTTTAATATACTTAAAGTTAATAAACTTTTTGGAGAGAATTATATCGATTGGAAATGTTTTTTTTTTAAATTTGTCCTTACTGCACGAAAACACAATTGGGTTATTTATGTTAATATACCCGACAAGCCTAATGATAAGTCAAGCAATGGGAAGAGGCAGTTTATGATCGGAAGCGTGACAATGAATGAAGTGCATCATCTTGACATTTCTGTCTGAGGATTTGAGGCGCGTTCATGAAGACATTGTATCCGCTGTTGAAATCATAGAACACCTTGAAGAGATGTTTTCACATCAGAATCCCATGACTAATCAGTTCACCAAACATGACTCGGTCAAGTTGGAAATGGTGGAAGGAACGCCCGTAAGGGAGCACGTTCTCGAGATAATGGCATACCTTAACAAGTTGGAAGTACTTGGTGCGGATTTTGATTGATTTCATATACCATTCCCTACCGAGAAGCTTTGAGTAGTTTCATCTGAACTGTCAGATGAATGAACGGACAAGTCGTTTGCCCGAGCTCTTGCAAGCTTTAGTTTCGGTGGAGGTGATAATGGAGCACCAGTCTAGTGCTATGGTGGCTAATGGTTCGTCTACCTCTTTTGGTCCCAAGGGAGGGAAAAAGAGGAAGAGAACCAAAGGCCGGATCCAAGCAAATCCAATTGTTGCGAAAGGCAAATGCAAAGGCAAGCATCGAAGGGGAAGTGTTTTAGTTGCGGTGAGAGAGGACAATGGAGGTTTGCCTGTTCCAAGCCTAAGAGACTAGGAAAGTTAGGTAATTCACACACCTTAGTCGTCGAAACTTGTGAAGTGGCGTATGCTGTCTATTCGTGGATAGTGGATACGAGAGCTACTGATCACATTTGTTTCATGGGTTTAAGCTAACCCGACGACTTAACGGAAGTGAGATCCCCATCACATCGGGCAATGCTACGAGAGTGGCAGCTGAAACAGTGGGAGAAGTGCGCCTATCTTGTGAAGATAGAGTTATGGTCTTGAGAGACGTTCCTCATGTTCCTAGTTTAGAAAGAACTCAACCTTCAGTTTCTAAACTGTTTGAATAGATACTCAGTTTCTTTTAATAAGGATGTTATTATTGCTTGAAATGATGAGTTTATCCGTTCCGGAACTTTAATGGATGATCTTTATACCATTATTTGGGCACACCACTCACAAAATTGAATCTAATAACACATCGATTATTTCGAGTAATAAAAGAAAGCGTTCTTCGGAGATGAACGAAACACTTCTATGGCATCTTAGACTAGGTCATATTAATCTAAAGTGGATAGAGAGATTGGTGAAAGATGGATCCTTGGAATCATTCCAAGTCGAACCGTTTCCAACTTGTGAATCCTGTTTAGAGGGTAAAATGACCAAGAGGGCATTTGGAGCCAAGGGGAATAGAACTACGGAAGTGTTAGAACTCGTTCATACCGATATGTGTGGTTCAATGACGATCATAGCAAGAAGAGGTATGAGTAATTTGATGATTACTCAAGATACGGATACATCTACCTTATGATGCATAGGGAAAAAAGTATCAAGTCTCTACGATTTGTTCGTGGAGGCGAATACCTTAGCAATGAATTCTTGAACTACCTATCTGAAGAAGGAATTGTATCCCTGTTGACCACATCGGGAACCCCTCAATAGAACGGTGTGGCGGAACGAAGGAGCCAGACTCTTTTAGAAATAGTCAGATCCATGATGAGTTATTCGGATTTACCCAAGTCGTTTTGGGGTAACGCCTTGGAAACAATGACTTACATTCTAAACTTGGTGCCATCCAAATCGGTTCCTAAAACCCTAATGGAATTGTGGACCGGGGCGCAAGCCCAGTCTAAGACACTTGCAGATTTGGGGTTGTCCGACATACGTGCTAGACAAGGAAGCCGGTAAATTGGATCCATGTTCGGAATTAAGGTTGTTTATAGGATATCCCATGGGAACGAAAGGGTGTATGTTCTATAGTCTCAAGGATTAAAAGACCGTGATTAGTTCGCACTTTAAATTCTTGGAGGAAGACTATATGAACAAAAGAAAGCCCAGAAGTGAGATTACCTTAGACGAGTTAAGAGGGCAAACTCCTATACCAAGTATACAAGATGATATACCACACATCATACCTTCACAACCGGAACCCCGTCGTAGTGGGAGGATTGCAAAGCAACCTGAGAGATTCATGGGAATTGGAGAATCTTCGGATTTGATTCCCGGCGATGAATCAGACCCATGAACGTACGACGAGGCAATCCAAGACAAAGACGCGGAAGTGTGGCAAACCGCAATGGAAACCGAGGTGGGTTCGATGGATTATAATCAAGTGTGGGAGTTGGTTGATCCACCTAATGGGGTAGAGCCCATTGGATGCAAGTGGGTGTACAAGAGGAAAAGAGGACCGGACGGAAGGGTAGAGACCTTCAAAGCAAGGCTTGTGGCCTGTGGCCTGTAGCTATGCTTAAGTCCATCCGTATTCTCTTGTCGATCGCTGCGCACTTAGATTACAAGATCTGGCAAATGGATGTCAAGACAGCTTTCCTTAACGGAAGTCTTGATGGGATCTATATGCAACAGCCCAAAGGTTTCGTTGAAAAAGGCCAAGAGCACCTCGTATGCAAGCTTAAGAGATCCATTTATGGACTTAAGCAAGCATCGCGTACTTGGAACCAATGTTTTGATCAATTAATTAAGTCTTATGGGTTTGTGATCAAAACAAGTTCGAAAGCTGTGTGTACAAAAGATGTGACGGAACTGCGGTGGTATTCTTAGTATTATACGTAGACGATATTCTGCTCATTGGAAACAATGTAAAGGTATTGTCAGACGTAAGGGTATGACTGTCAAATCAGTTTGATATGAAGGACTTAGGGAAAAGCCGGTCACATCCTTGGGATCAAGTTCACTCGAGATCGCAAGAGGAAGATGTTGGGCTTATCGCAAGTTTCATACAAAGCCACTGTTTTGAAGCATATCAGCGTGCAAGATTCCAAGAAAGGTTTTGTACCTTCTAGACACGGAATCCATCTATCCAAAGAAATATGCCCTAAGACGCAAGTGGAGATAGATGACATGAAAGACGTTCCGTACGTTTCGGACGTAGGGAGTCTTATGTATGCAACGTTGTGTACGAGACCGGATATCTGCTTTGCCGTGGGCATGATGGCAAGATATCAAAGTAACCTCGGGAAAGCACATTAGGTTGCAATTAAATGCGTTCTTTAGTTTCTGAAAAGAACTTGGCATGGAATGCTGATTTAACAATCAGACAATCTAATTCCCATGGGATACACAGACTCAAATTTCCAATCAGACATAGATTCCAAAATAACTACCTCGGGTAGTGTGTTTTGCATGGGAGAAGGAGCCATGACATGGAGAAGTGATTTGCAGAAATGCATCGCAGATTCGACCATGGAAGCCGAATAAGTAGTTGCTTGAGAAGTAGCGAAAGAAGCGGTTTGGCTCAAGTACTTCTTAGTGGACTTGGACGATGTTCTGAATTTGCCCGACAAGATAACTGTCTTTTGTGACAATGTCGGAGCAGTTGCAAATTCAAGGGAACCGAGAGCCCACAAGGCCAACAAACACATTGAAAGAAAACACCATCTTATACGAGAAATCGTTAAGAGAGGAGATAAAGAGGTGACAAAGGTAAAAGTCGGAGGACAACCTAGTATATCCATTCACAAAGGGTCTGCCTCTGAGTACATTCGAGAGACATGTGGATGGAATGGGAGTCAAGACTATTGCCAATCTGCTTTAAGTATAAGTGGGAGGAATTATTAGGTTAGTGTAGGTTGACATAAGATGTCACGTAGAGCTACTACACTAAGACATGCGTGATGTATACTAAAAGCAGACTTTAAGTATAAGTGGGAGATTGTTGGAGTTATACGTGAAAGTATGCTTTTACTTTGTATAACTCGTGTATCAAACACTCGTTTTATGAGAATAATTCTTTTATCACATTTGCTTTAGTTATGATTGAATGTTGAATTTCTATTGCAAACCGTTCAATATATAGTACATGTTACATTGTAGTTAATGTGGTGATACCCGATCACGGAAGACAACATTAACAGTTTACTTGTAACTAAACGTACATTTTCACGACCTAGGTGGAATTGAACAATCCTCCGTGAAAGGTCGATGTGTAAGGCTCAGATTGGTCTGTCTTGACTAAGGGATTGCACTAGCACATTTAGTATGTGTTGAAGAGGTCCTACAGCGAGGAGAAATTCTTCTGTTCTGAAAGGTGAAGAATTAGACCTCAGTGGTTGTTGATTTCTTAATCTCCGTCACTTAAATAGGACCGTGTGTGCTTAATAGTTACTGCTTTGATTCATGTTGGGTGAGAATCATTGCGACTTCGAACTTTGTGTCTTGGGCAGTAATATTAATCATACGACGGTTGCTAAGATTTAATACGGAGAAACGCGTGCGAGTACGGCTCGTGTGATTAGTCCCCTTGGTGGGCTCAGAAGTTTTATTGTACCAAATCTTGCAAGTGAAGAATTAGTTTCTTCGGTACGAATAATAATGTTGAGCTGTCTTTACTCCAAGGTGAAATATATTAATTAATTTAGAGCTGTTCAGAAGCTCAATTAATTAATGGACTTGATAATCTTAAACGCGGGAAATAATAACCGGGAGCCCATATTATCGTAATATGGATTAAGATGGATAGTGCAATATTAATTTATTAGTGGTAATAATTAATATTAATGGGCTGAATTATATTGGGGCTCAATATTGAAATTCAGAAGTCCATTAGGAGGTCCAATCTTAATTCTCCTTAAGGCCCCTCAAGTAGCCCAATAAGTAGCCCAATAATGATAAGGTGATTAAAATAAAAAGAAAATAATTATGCTGATTTTTCTTTATTATTTTCGAAAATATGATGATTAGGAGAAATAAGATTTTGTTGATTTTCTTGGAAAGATATTATGAAAGATATGTATTCTAGGAATACAAGAATATCTCATATATTCAAGAAGATCCAAATCTTGGATTTCTTCTATGAAATTTTCGAAAATTACTAATTAATTAGGAGGGTGAGATTTTTGTGGAATATTTTATTTTGGAGAAAAGAATATATGAGATATATTCAAGATTTCTTAGAGTCTAAGAAAAGATTTTTTCCAAGCCCATAATCCACTAAAAAATCGACCACCTCTAATTATAAATAGGGGATGATTATTTCATCCCCAAGTACATAATTCCATGTGTTGGAAAAATCAAGAAGCATAGATATTTTTCTTTTTCCTTAGTTTATTAAATTACTTGAAAGCGTCTCCCACCGGCGATCAAGTGAGGTGAAAAGGGAAATACTTGAGAAGGCTTTGGGTTGATAGAGCGAGATTATAATTGTCCCGTATATCCAAAGGCCAATTCTACAAGAGGTACGTTAATCGCATATTTACTTGTTTATTCCGCCTAGTTAAATATGTGAAATTAATTCAACATGCATGATGATAATTAGTTGTTGGAATTATTATTTGAATTAATTAGGATTAATTCATGCTAGTAATAATTGTATTTAAATTCGTATTTAAAAATTCATCCCGAATAGATTCCGGGCAACCCCGTTTTTCCCAACAACTGGTATCAGAGCCACGGTTTCGGGCTCTGAAATTTAAATTGGAATTTAAATTGTTAAACATTAAATTAAAATTGGATAGTAGAATTGTTAGATCTTTTTTGCAGGTATCCAATTGTCATGGTTTTAATGTTGTTAATTTCATGCGTGTGAATTAATTGATTTTTAATTCGATTCGTTCGAATTCGTTTTCCTCGTGAGAAAATCCACGAGTAGATTAGTTGTTTTTATTTTGATTTGATCATTATAATAGACTAGTCTAGATCTAGTATTTTTTTTTTTTGTAAAAATAAATTGTAACCGGATCGTGACGAAGAACGAAGAATTAAAAACGGCGTACCCGGACGACGCATACAAGCGTGGCGCGTGTATGGACGTAAAATCATGCAAGGGGTGAAGAAAACGAGGACGAACGGCGAAAAAAACGGCGCACGGGGGTGCACGGCGCACGCCGTGCGCGACGGAGGCTGGCGCCGCGCGCGCGCTTCGGACCCGGGCTGCAGCGCCTCGGGGCGCTCCGGGCGGCGTCTCGGCACGCCTCCGTGCAGCGCCTCGGGTGCGCCTCGGCAGCGCCTCGGGGCTGCGCTTTGGCGCGCTTCGGGCAGCGTTTCGGCGCTTCTCGGGCCGGGAAGCGCGCGGGCCCACTTCGTGGGCCGACGTGCGCTGTATCTCAGGCCGTGGAATTTTTTCGGTTCGTGTTTTTTTTCCGTGTGATTTTAAACGTCGTCCCGAACCCCAAACGATGCTGTTTTTGAAGAAGTGTTGCTGTTCGAGTGGGAGCACGTCGAGACGAACGTCGGAAAGCAACAAGGACGATTTTTCGCATCAAGACGTGAAAAAATTAAACCGTGACAATTGGAATTGAGTGCTCCAATGTGTTTAATTTTATTTTGATGGATGTTTTATTTCGTGCAATTTTTATTATTTGTTAATATGTGTTTGCATGAATTTAATTGTCTAAGAAAAACCTTACTTTCGAAAATTACTAAGTATGTTTTTATAATCGCAATTTTATTCCGGATATTAAAATTGGATTATTTTGGCCTCCATACTTTATTTATTTGTGAAGTTCTTTTGGAATACATTTCCCCCTCGGATCGGCCAAAAGAACGGATTTCACATGAATAAATTCCGAAAGGATGATTGTGGATTATTACTAGTGGCGGTATTGACCCTCACCACGAGTGGCTTGCTCAAAGCGAAATAATAATCTTGTATTTAATTATGGTTATTACTTAGGCATAGGAAATTGATATTAACTTACTCCCCTCGGAGTCCCTGTCAATTTCTATGTGGTCAAAGTGGGAGTCAACTATTAATTTTGAATTAAGGATTTGTAACTTTTAAGTTTGTGATCCGCTTGAATGTATTTAAATGTATAGACCACCCCTCGTGGCGCATTTAAATTGTTTCGAGATGTTGGCTGATGCATGATTATATTGTTTTAAGGTTTCAATATAATTGATGTGATCGAATTATGTGATAATTTCATATTTTTCTAGATATTGATATGAATGTATGTTTTATTCTCATTTCATCATGTCGCAACCTTTTAATCCACTGTTTAATATACTTAAAGTTAATAAACTTTTTGGAGAGAATTATATCGATTGGAAATGTTTTTTTTTTAAATTTGTCCTTACTGCACGAAAACACAATTGGGTTATTTATGTTAATATACCCGACAAGCCTAATGATAAGTCAAGCAATGGGAAGAGGCAGTTTATGATCGGAAGCGTGACAATGAATGAAGTGCATCATCTTGACATTTCTGTCTGAGGATTTGAGGCGCGTTCATGAAGACATTGTATCCGCTGTTGAAATCATAGAACACCTTGAAGAGATGTTTTCACATCAGAATCCCATGACTAATCAGTTCACCAAACATGACTCGGTCAAGTTGGAAATGGTGGAAGGAACGCCCGTAAGGGAGCACGTTCTCGAGATAATGGCATACCTTAACAAGTTGGAAGTACTTGGTGCGGATTTTGATTGATTTCATATACCATTCCCTACCGAGAAGCTTTGAGTAGTTTCATCTGAACTGTCAGATGAATGAACGGACAAGTCGTTTGCCCGAGCTCTTGCAAGCTTTAGTTTCGGTGGAGGTGATAATGGAGCACCAGTCTAGTGCTATGGTGGCTAATGGTTCGTCTACCTCTTTTGGTCCCAAGGGAGGGAAAAAGAGGAAGAGAACCAAAGGCCGGATCCAAGCAAATCCAATTGTTGCGAAAGGCAAATGCAAAGGCAAGCATCGAAGGGGAAGTGTTTTAGTTGCGGTGAGAGAGGACAATGGAGGTTTGCCTGTTCCAAGCCTAAGAGACTAGGAAAGTTAGGTAATTCACACACCTTAGTCGTCGAAACTTGTGAAGTGGCGTATGCTGTCTATTCGTGGATAGTGGATACGAGAGCTACTGATCACATTTGTTTCATGGGTTTAAGCTAACCCGACGACTTAACGGAAGTGAGATCCCCATCACATCGGGCAATGCTACGAGAGTGGCAGCTGAAACAGTGGGAGAAGTGCGCCTATCTTGTGAAGATAGAGTTATGGTCTTGAGAGACGTTCCTCATGTTCCTAGTTTAGAAAGAACTCAACCTTCAGTTTCTAAACTGTTTGAATAGATACTCAGTTTCTTTTAATAAGGATGTTATTATTGCTTGAAATGATGAGTTTATCCGTTCCGGAACTTTAATGGATGATCTTTATACCATTATTTGGGCACACCACTCACAAAATTGAATCTAATAACACATCGATTATTTCGAGTAATAAAAGAAAGCGTTCTTCGGAGATGAACGAAACACTTCTATGGCATCTTAGACTAGGTCATATTAATCTAAAGTGGATAGAGAGATTGGTGAAAGATGGATCCTTGGAATCATTCCAAGTCGAACCGTTTCCAACTTGTGAATCCTGTTTAGAGGGTAAAATGACCAAGAGGGCATTTGGAGCCAAGGGGAATAGAACTACGGAAGTGTTAGAACTCGTTCATACCGATATGTGTGGTTCAATGACGATCATAGCAAGAAAAGGTATGAGTAATTTGATGATTACTCAAGATACGGATACATCTACCTTATGATGCATAGGGAAAAAAGTATCAAGTCTCTACGATTTGTTCGTGGAGGCGAATACCTTAGCAATGAATTCTTGAACTACCTATCTGAAGAAGGAATTGTATCCCTGTTGACCACATCGGGAACCCCTCAATAGAACGGTGTGGCGGAACGAAGGAGCCAGACTCTTTTAGAAATAGTCAGATCCATGATGAGTTATTCGGATTTACCCAAGTCGTTTTGGGGTAACGCCTTGGAAACAATGACTTACATTCTAAACTTGGTGCCATCCAAATCGGTTCCTAAAACCCTAATGGAATTGTGGACCGGGGCGCAAGCCCAGTCTAAGACACTTGCAGATTTGGGGTTGTCCGACATACGTGCTAGACAAGGAAGCCGGTAAATTGGATCCATGTTCGGAATTAAGGTTGTTTATAGGATATCCCATGGGAACGAAAGGGTGTATGTTCTATAGTCTCAAGGATTAAAAGACCGTGATTAGTTCGCACTTTAAATTCTTGGAGGAAGACTATATGAACAAAATAAAGCCCAGAAGTGAGATTACCTTAGACGAGTTAAGAGGGCAAACTCCTATACCAAGTATACAAGATGATATACCACACGTCATACCTTCACAACCGGAACCCCGTCGTAGTGGGAGGATTGCAAAGCAACCTGAGAGATTCATGGGAATTGGAGAATCTTCGGATTTGATTCCCGGCGATGAATCAGACCCATGAACGTACGACGAGGCAATCCAAGACAAAGACGCGGAAGTGTGGCAAACCGCAATGGAAACCGAGGTGGGTTCGATGGATTATAATCAAGTGTGGGAGTTGGTTGATCCACCTAATGGGGTAGAGCCCATTGGATGCAAGTGGGTGTACAAGAGGAAAAGAGGACCGGACGGAAGGGTAGAGACCTTCAAAGCAAGGCTTGTGGCCTGTGGCCTGTAGCTATGCTTAAGTCCATCCGTATTCTCTTGTCGATCGCTGCGCACTTAGATTACAAGATCTGGCAAGTGGATGTCAAGACAGCTTTCCTTAACGGAAGTCTTGATGGGATCTATATGCAACAGCCCAAAGGTTTCGTTGAAAAAGGCCAAGAGCACCTCGTATGCAAGCTTAAGAGATCCATTTATGGACTTAAGCAAGCATCGCGTACTTGGAACCAATGTTTTGATCAATTAATTAAGTCTTATGGGTTTGTGATCAAAACAAGTTCGAAAGCTGTGTGTACAAAAGATGTGACGGAACTGCGGTGGTATTCTTAGTATTATACGTAGACGATATTCTGCTCATTGGAAACAATGTAAAGGTATTGTCAGACGTAAGGGTATGACTGTCAAATCAGTTTGATATGAAGGACTTAGGGAAAAGCCGGTCACATCCTTGGGATCAAGTTCACTCGAGATCGCAAGAGGAAGATGTTGGGCTTATCGCAAGTTTCATACAAAGCCACTGTTTTGAAGCATATCAGCGTGCAAGATTCCAAGAAAGGTTTTGTACCTTCTAGACACGGAATCCATCTATCCAAAGAAATATGCCCTAAGACGCAAGTGGAGATAGATGACATGAAAGACGTTCCGTACGTTTCGGACGTAGGGAGTCTTATGTATGCAACGTTGTGTACGAGACCGGATATCTGCTTTGCCGTGGGCATGATGGCAAGATATCAAAGTAACCTCGGGAAAGCACATTAGGTTGCAATTAAATGCGTTCTTTAGTTTCTGAAAAGAACTTGGCATGGAATGCTGATTTAACAATCAGACAATCTAATTCCCATGGGATACACAGACTCAAATTTCCAATCAGACATAGATTCCAAAATAACTACCTCGGGTAGTGTGTTTTGCATGGGAGAAGGAGCCATGACATGGAGAAGTGATTTGCAGAAATGCATCGCAGATTCGACCATGGAAGCCGAATAAGTAGTTGCTTGAGAAGTAGCGAAAGAAGCGGTTTGGCTCAAGTACTTCTTAGTGGACTTGGACGATGTTCTGAATTTGCCCGACAAGATAACTGTCTTTTGTGACAATGTCGGAGCAGTTGCAAATTCAAGGGAACCGAGAGCCCACAAGGCCAACAAACACATTGAAAGAAAACACCATCTTATACGAGAAATCGTTAAGAGAGGAGATAAAGAGGTGACAAAGGTAAAAGTTGTTGGAGTTATACGTGAAAGTATGCTTTTACTTTGTATAACTCGTGTATCAAACACTCGATTTATGAGAATAATTCTTTTATCACATTTGCTTTAGATATAATTGAATGTTGAATTTCTATTGCAAACCGTTCAATATATAGTACATGTTACATTGTAGTTAATGTGGTGATACCCGATCACGGAAGACAACATTAACAGTTTACTTGTAACTAAACGTACAATTCACGACCCAGGTGGAATTGAACAATCCGTCGTGAAAGGTCGATGTGTAAGGCTCAGATTGGTCTGTCTTGACCAAGAGATTGCACTAGCACATTTAGTATGTGTTGAAGAGGTCCTACAGCGAGGAGAAATTCTTCTGTTCTGAAAGGTGAAGAATTAGACCTCAGTGGTTGTTGATTTCTTAATCTCCGTCACTTAAATAGGACCGTGTGTGCTTAGTAGTTACTGCTTTGATTCATGTTGGGTGAGAATCATTGTGACTTCGAACTTTGTGTCTTGGGCAGTAATATTAATCATACGACGGTTGCTAAGATTTAATACGGAGAAACGCGTGCGAGTACGGCTCGTGTGATTAGTCCCCTTGGTGGGCTCAGAAGTTTTATTGTACCAAATCTTGCAAGTGAAGAATTAGTTTCTTCGGTACGAATAATAATGTTGAGCTGTCTTTACTCCAAGGTGAAATATATTAATTAATTTAGAGCTATTCAGAAGCTCAATTAATTAATGGACTTGATGATCTTAAACGCGGGAAATAATAACCGGGAGCCCATATTATCGTAATATGGATTAAGATGGATAGTGCAATATTAATTTATTAGTGGTAATAATTAATATTAATGGGCTGAATTATATTGGGGCTCAATATTGAAATTCAGAAGTCCATTAGGAGGTCCAATCTTAATTCTCCTTAAGGCCCCTCAAGTAGCCCAATTAAGTAGCCCAATAATGATAAGGTGATTAAAATAAAAAGAAAATAATATGCTGATTTTTTCCTTTAATTTTCGAAAAATACATGATAAGGAGGAAAAAGATTTTGTTGATTTTCTTGGAAAGATATTATGCAAGATATGTATTCTAAGAATACAAGAATATCTCATATATTCAAGAAGATCCAAATATTGGATTTTCTCCATGTAAATTTCGAAAGTTTCATATTTATTTAAGGGAGTGAGATTTTTGTGGAATATTTTATTATGGAGAAAAGAATATATGAGATATATTCAAGATTTCTTAGAGATTAAGAAAAGATTTTCTCCCTGCCCATAAAATCTCTACGAATTTCGGTCACCCCCCTTTATAAATAGGAGATGATTATTTCATCTCAACGCACATAATTCCATGTGTTGGAAAAATCAAGAAGCATAGATATTTTTCTTTTTCCTTAGTTTATTAAATTGCTTGAAAGCGTCTCCCACCGGCGATCAAGTAAGGCGAAAGGGAAATACTTGAGAAGGTTTTTGGGTTGATAAAGCGTGTACGAGAGTCCCGTTTTATTCAAAGGCCAAGTTCTACAAGAGGTACGTTAATCACATATTTACTTGTTTATTCCGCCATAGTTAATATGTGAAATTAATTTAGCATGCATGATGATAATTAGTTGTTGGAATTATTATTTGAATTAATTAGGATTAATTCATGATAGTAATAATTGTATTTAAATTCGTATTTAAAATTCATCCCGAATAGATTCCGGGCACCCCTATATTTTCCCAACAACTGGTATCAGAGCCACGGTTTCGGGCTCTGAATTTTAAATTGGAATTTAAATTGTTGAACATTAAATTTGAAATTGGATAGTAGAATTGTTAGATCTTTTTTGCAGGTATCCAATTGTCATGGTTTTTAATGTTGTTAATTTCATGCGTGTGAATTAATTTGGTTTTTAATTCGATTCGTTCGAATTCATTTTTCTCGTGAGAAAATCCACGAGTAGATTAGTTGTTTTTATTTTGATTCGATCATTGTAATAGACTAGTCTAGATCTAGTATTTATTTTTTTGTAAAAATAAATTGTAACCGGATCGTGACGAAGAACGAAGAATTAAAAACGGCGTACCCGGACGACGCATGCAAGCGTGGAGCGTGTATGGAGGTAAAATCATGCAAGGGGTGAAGAAAACGAGGACGAACGGCGAAAAAAACGGCGCACGGGGGTGCACGGCGCACGCCATGCGCAACGGGCGCACCGCGCCGCGCGCACGGCGCGCGCGCGCCTCGGCAGCTCCCTGCAGCGCCTCGGGGCGCCTCGGGTGCGCCTCGGCGCGCCTCCGTGCAGCGCCTCGGGCGCGCCTCGGGTGCGCCTCGGGGCTGCGCTTCGGCGCGCCTCGGGCGCTTTTCCAGCGCTTCTCGGGCCGGGAAGCGCGCGGGCCCACTTCGTGGGCCGACGCGCGCTGTATCTCAGGCCGTGGAATTTTTTCGGTTCGTGTTTTTTTAGTGTGATTTTAAACGTCGTCCCGAACCCCAAACGATGCTGTTTTTGAAGAAGTGTTGCTGTTCGAGTGGGAGCACGTCGAGACGAACGTCGGAAAGCAACAAGGACGATTTTTTCGCATCAAGACGTGAAGAAATTAAACCGTGACAATTGGATTCGAGTGCTCCAATGTGTTTAATTTTGTTTTGATGGATGTTTTATTTCGTGCACTTATTATTATTTGTTAATATGTGTTTGCATGAATTTAATTGTCCAAGAAAAACCTTACTTTCGAAAATTACTAAGTATGTTTTTATAATCGCAATTTTATTCCGGATATTAAAATTGGATTATTTTGGCCTCCATAATTTATTTATTTGTGAAGTTCTTTTGGAATACATTTCCCCCTCGGATCGGCCAAAAGAACGGATTTCACATGAATAAATTCCGAAAGGATGATTGTGGATTATTACTAGTGGCGGTATTGACCCTCACCACGAGTGGCTTGCTCAAAGCGAAATAATAATCCTGTATTTAATTATGGTTATTACTTAGGCATAGGAAATTGATATTAACTTACTCCCCTCGGAGTCCCTGTCAATTTCTATGTGGTCAAAGTGGGAGCCAACTATTAATTTTGAATTAAGGATTTGTAACTTTTAAGTTTGTGATCCGCTTGAATGTATTTAAATGTATAGACCACCCCTCGTGGCGCATTTAAATTGTTTCGAGATGTTGGCTGATGCATGATTATATTGTTTTAAGGTTTCAATATAATTGATGTGATCGAATTATGTGATAATTTCATATTTTTCTAGATATTGATATGAATGTATGTTTTATTCTCATTTCATCATGTCGCAACCTTTTAATCCATTGTTTAATATACTTAAAGTTAATAAACTTTTTGGAGAGAATTATATCGATTGGAAATGTTTTTTTTTAAATTTGTCCTTACTGCACGAAAACACAATTGGGTTATTTATGTTAATATACCCGGCAAGCCTAATGATAAGTCAAGCAATGGGAAGAGGCAGTTTGTGATCGGAAGCGTGACAATGAATGAAGTGCATCATCTTGACATTTCTGTCTGAGGATTTGAGGCGCGTTCATGAAGACATTGTATCCGCTGTTGAAATCATGGAACACCTTGAAGAGATGTTTTCACATCAGAATCCCATGACTAATCAGTTCACCAAACATGACTCGGTCAAGTTGGAAATGGTGGAAGGAACGCCCGCAAGGGAGCACGTTCTCGAGATAATGGCATACCTTAACAAGTTGGAAGTACTTGGTGCGGATTTTGATTGATTCCATATACCATTCCCTACCGAGAAGTTTTGAGTAGTTTCATCTGAACTGTCAGATGAATGAACGGACAAGTCGTTTGCCCGAGCTCTTGCAAGCTTTAGTTTCGGTGGAGGTGATAATGGAGCACCAGTCTAGTGCTATGGTGGCTAATGGTTCGTCTACCTCTTTTGGTCCCAAGGGAGGGAAAAAGAGGAAGAGAACCAAAGGCCGGATCCAAGCAAATCCAATTGTTGCGAAAGGCAAATGCAAAGGCAAGCATCGAAGGGGAAGTGTTTTAGTTGCGGTGAGAGAGGACAATGGAGGTCTGCCTGTTCCAAGCCTAAGAGGCTAGGAAAGTTAGGTAATTCACACACCTTAGTCGTCGAAACTTGTGAAGTGGCGTATGCTGTCTATTCGTGGATAGTAGATACGAGAGCTACTGATCACATTTGATCATGGGTTTAAGCTAACCCGACGACTTAACGGAAGTGAGATCCCCATCACATCGGGCAATGCTACGAGAGTGGCAGCTGAAGCAGTGGGAGAAGTGCGCCTATCTTGTGAAGATAGAGTTATGGTCTTGAGAGACGTTCCTCATGTTCCAAGTTTAGAAAGAACTCAACCTTCAGTTTCTAAACTGTTTGAATAGATACTCAGTTTCTTTTAATAAGGATGTTATTATTGCTTGAAACGATGAGTTTATCTATTCCGGAACTTTAATGGATGATCTTTATACCATTATTTGGGCACACCACTCACAAAATTGAATCTAATAACACATCGATTATTTCGAGTAATAAAAGAAAGCGTTCTTCGGAGATGAACGAAACACTTCTATGACATCTTAAACTAGGTCATATTAATCTAAAGTGGATAGAGAGATTGGTGAAAGACGGATCCTTGGAATCATTCCAAGTCGAACCGTTTCCAACTTGTGAATCCTGTTTAGAGGGTAAAATGACCAAGAGGGCATTTGGAGCCAAGGGGAATAGAACTACGGAAGTGTTAGAACTCGTTCATACCGATATGTGTGGTTCAATGATGATCATAGCAAGAAGAGGTATGAGTAATTTGATGATTACTCAAGATACGGATACATCTACCTTATGATGCATAGGGAAAGAAGTATCAAGTCTCTACGATTTGTTTGTGGAGGCGAATACCTTAGCAATGAATTCTTGAACTACCTATCGGAAGAAGGGATTGTATCCCTGTTGACCACATCGGGAACCCCTCAATAGAACGGTGTGGCGGAAAGGAGCCAGACTCTTTTAGAAATAGTCAGACCCATGATGAGTTATTCGGATTTACCCAAGTCGTTTTGGGGTAATGCCTTGGAAACAACGACTTACATTCTAAACTTGGTGCCATCCAAATCGGTTCCTAAAACCCTAATGGAATTGTGGACCAGGCGCAAGCCCAGTCTAAGACACTTGCAGATTTGGGGTTGTCCGGCATACGTGCTAGACAAGGAAGCCGGTAAATTGGATCCATGTTCGGAATTAAGGTTGTTTATAGGATATCCCATGGGAACGAAAGGGTGTATGTTCTATAGTCTCAAGGATTAAAAGACCGTGATTAGTTCGCACTTTAAATTCTTGGAGGAAGACTATATGAACAAAAGAAAGCCCAGAAGTGAGATTACCTTAGACGAGTTAAGAGGGCAAACTCCTATACCAAGTATACAAGATGATATACCACATGTCATACCTTCACAACCGGAACCCCGTCGTAGTGGGAGGATTGCAAGGCAACCCGAGAGATTCATGGGAATTGGAGAATCTTCGGATTTGATTCCCAGCGATGAATCTGACCCATGAACGTACGACGAGGCAATCCAAGACAAAGACGCGGAAGTGTGGCAAACCGCAATGGAAACCGAGGTGGGTTCGATGGATTATAATAAAGTGTGGGAGATGGTTGATCCACCTAATGGGGTAGAGCCCATTGGATGCAAGTGGGTGTACAAGAGGAAAAGAGGACCGGACGGAAGGGTAGAGACCTTCAAAGCAAGGCTTGTGGCCTGTGGTCTGTAGCTATGCTTAAGTCCATCCGTATTCTCTTATCGATCGCTGCGCACTTAGATTACGAGATCTGGCAAATGGATGTCAAGACAGCTTCCCTTAACGGAAGTCTTGATGGGATCTATATGCAACAACCCAAAGGTTTCGTTGAAAAAGGCCAAGAGCACCTCGTATGCAAGCTTAAGAGATCCATTTATGGACTTAAGCAAGCATCGCGTACTTGGAACCAGTGTTTTGATCAATTGATTAAGTCTTATGGGTTTGTGATCAAAACAAGTTCGAAAGTTGTGTGAAAGATGTGACGGAACTGCGGTGGTATTCTTAGTATTATACGTAGACAATATTCTGCTCATTGGAAACAATGTAAAGGTATTGTCAGACGTAAGGGTATGGCTGTCAAAATAGTTTGATATGAAGGACTTAGGGAAAGCCGGTCACATCCTTGGGATCAAGTTCACTCGAGATCGCAAGAGGAAGATGTTGGGCTTATCGCAAGTTTCATACAAAGCCACTGTTTTGAAGCATATCAGCGTGCAAGATTCCAAGAAAGGTTTTGTACCTTTTTTAGGCATGGAATCCATCTATCCAAAGAAATATGCCCTAAGACGCAAGTGGAGATAGATGACATGAAAGACGTTCCGTACGTTTCGGACGTAGGAAGTCTTATGTATGCAACGTTGTGTACGAGACCGAATATCTACCTTGTCGTGGACATGATGGCAAGATAATAAAGTAATCTCGGGAAAGCACATTAGATTGCAATTAAATGCGTCCTTTAGTTTCTGAAAAGAACTTAGTATGGAATGCTGATTTAACAGTCAGACAATCTAATTCCCATGGGATACACGGACTCAAATTTCCAATCAGACATAGACTCCAAAATACCTACCTCGGGTAGTGTGTTTTGCATGGGAGAAGGAGCCATGACATGGAGAAGCGATTTGCAGAAATGCATCGCAGATTCGACCATGGAAACCGAATAAGTAGTTGCTTGTGAAGTAGCGAAAGAAGCGGTTTGGCTCAAGTACTTCTTAGTGGACTTGGACGTTGTTCCGAATTTGCCCGACAAGATAACTGTCTTTTGTGACAATGCCGGAGCAGTTGCAAATTCAAGGGAACCGAGAGCCCACAAGGCCAGCAAACACATTGAAAGAAAACATCATCTTATACGAGAAATCGTTGAGAGAGGAGATAAAGAGGTGGCAAAGATATGCGTCGGGGACAACCTAGTAAATCCATTCACAAAGGGTCTGCCTCTGAATACATTCGAGAGACATGTGGATGGAATGGGAGTCAAGACTATTGCCAATCTGCTTTAAGTATAAGTGGGAGGAATTATTAGGTTAGTGTAGGTTGACATGAGATGTCACGTAGAGCTACTACACTAAGACATGCGTGATGTATACTAAAAGCAGACTTTAAGTATAAGTGGGAGATTGTTGGAGTTATACGTGAAAGTATGCTTTTACTTTGTATAACTCGTGTATCAAACACTCGATTTATGAGAATAATTCTTTTATCACATTTGCTTTAGATATAATTGAATGTTGAATTTCTATTGCAAACCGTTCAATATATAGTACATGTTACATTGTAGTTAATGTGGTGATACCCGATCACGGAAGACAACATTAACAGTTTACTTGTAACTAAATGTACAATTCACGACCCAGGTGGAATTGAACAATCCGCCGTGAAAGGTCGATGTGTAAGGCTCAGATTGGTCTGTCTTGACCAAGAGATTGCACTAGCACATTTAGTATGTGTTGAAGAGGTCCTACAGCGAGGAGAAATTCTTCTGTTCTGAAAGGTGAAGAATTAGACCTCAGTGGTTGTTGATTTCTTAATCTCCGTCACTTAAATAGGACCGTGTGTGCTTAGTAGTTACTGCTTTGATTCATGTTGGGTGAGAATCATTGTGACTTCGAACTTTGTGTCTTGGGCAGTAATATTAATCATACGACGGTTGCTAAGATTTAATACGGAGAAACGCGTGCGAGTACGGCTCGTGTGATTAGTCCCCTTGGTGGGCTCAGAAGTTTTATTGTACCAAATCTTGCAAGTGAAGAATTAGTTTCTTCGGTACGAATAATAATGTTGAGCTGTCTTTACTCCAAGGTGAAATATATTAATTAATTTAGAGCTATTCAGAAGCTCAATTAATTAATGGACTTGATGATCTTAAACGCGGGAAATAATAACCGGGAGCCCATATTATCGTAATATGGATTAAGATGGATAGTGCAATATTAATTTATTAGTGGTAATAATTAATATTAATGGGCTGAATTATATTGGGGCTCAATATTGAAATTCAGAAGTCCATTAGGAGGTCCAATCTTAATTCTCCTTAAGGCCCCTCAAGTAGCCCAATTAAGTAGCCCAATAATGATAAGGTGATTAAAATAAAAAGAAAATAATATGCTGATTTTTTCCTTTAATTTTCGAAAAATACATGATAAGGAGGAAAAAGATTTTGTTGATTTTCTTGGAAAGATATTATGCAAGATATGTATTCTAAGAATACAAGAATATCTCATATATTCAAGAAGATCCAAATATTGGATTTTCTCCATGTAAATTTCGAAAGTTTCATATTTATTTAAGGGAGTGAGATTTTTGTGGAATATTTTATTATGGAGAAAAGAATATATGAGATATATTCAAGATTTCTTAGAGATTAAGAAAAGATTTTCTCCCTGCCCATAAAATCTCTACGAATTTCGGTCACCCCCCTTTATAAATAGGAGATGATTATTTCATCTCAACGCACATAATTCCATGTGTTGGAAAAATCAAGAAGCATAGATATTTTTCTTTTTCCTTAGTTTATTAAATTGCTTGAAAGCGTCTCCCACCGGCGATCAAGTAAGGCGAAAGGGAAATACTTGAGAAGGTTTTTGGGTTGATAAAGCGTGTACGAGAGTCCCGTTTTATTCAAAGGCCAAGTTCTACAAGAGGTACGTTAATCACATATTTACTTGTTTATTCCGCCATAGTTAATATGTGAAATTAATTTAGCATGCATGATGATAATTAGTTGTTGGAATTATTATTTGAATTAATTAGGATTAATTCATGATAGTAATAATTGTATTTAAATTCGTATTTAAAATTCATCCCGAATAGATTCCGGGCACCCCTATATTTTCCCAACAAAAGTCGGAGGACAACCTAGTATATCCATTCACAAAGGGTCTGCCTCTGAGTACATTCGAGAGACATGTGGATGGAATGGGAGTCAAGACTATTGCCAATCTGCTTTAAGTATAAGTGGGAGGAATTATTAGGTTAGTGTAGGTTGACATAAGATGTCACGTAGAGCTACTACACTAAGACATGCGTGATGTATACTAAAAGCAGACTTTAAGTATAAGTGGGAGATTGTTGGAGTTATACGTGAAAGTATGCTTTTACTTTGTATAACTCGTGTATCAAACACTCGTTTTATGAGAATAATTCTTTTATCACATTTGCTTTAGTTATGATTGAATGTTGAATTTCTATTGCAAACCGTTCAATATATAGTACATGTTACATTGTAGTTAATGTGGTGATACCCGATCACGGAAGACAACATTAACAGTTTACTTGTAACTAAACGTACATTTTCACGACCTAGGTGGAATTGAACAATCCGCCGTGAAAGGTCGATGTGTAAGGCTCAGATTGGTCTGTCTTGACTAAGGGATTGCACTAGCACATTTAGTATGTGTTGAAGAGGTCCTACATCGAGGAGAAATTCTTCTGTTCTGAAAGGTGAAGAATTAGACCTCAGTGGTTGTTGATTTCTTAATCTCCGTCACTTAAATAGGACCGTGTGTGCTTAATAGTTACTGCTTTGATTCATGTTGGGTGAGAATCATTGCGACTTCGAACTTTGTGTCTTGGGCAGTAATATTAATCATACGACGGTTGCTAAGATTTAATACGGAGAAACGCGTGCGAGTACGGCTCGTGTGATTAGTCCCCTTGGTGGGCTCAGAAGTTTTATTGTACCAAATCTTGCAAGTGAAGAATTAGTTTCTTCGGTACGAATAATAATGTTGAGCTGTCTTTACTCCAAGGTGAAATATATTAATTAATTTAGAGCTGTTCAGAAGCTCAATTAATTAATGGACTTGATAATCTTAAACGCGGGAAATAATAACCGGGAGCCCATATTATCGTAATATGGATTAAGATGGATAGTGCAATATTAATTTATTAGTGGTAATAATTAATATTAATGGGCTGAATTATATTGGGGCTCAATATTGAAATTCAGAAGTCCATTAGGAGGTCCAATCTTAATTCTCCTTAAGGCCCCTCAAGTAGCCCAATAAGTAGCCCAATAATGATAAGGTGATTAAAATAAAAAGAAAATAATTATGCTGATTTTTCTTTATTATTTTCGAAAATATGATGATTAGGAGAAATAAGATTTTGTTGATTTTCTTGGAAAGATATTATGAAAGATATGTATTCTAGGAATACAAGAATATCTCATATATTCAAGAAGATCCAAATCTTGGATTTCTTCTATGAAATTTTCGAAAATTACTAATTAATTAGGAGGGTGAGATTTTTGTGGAATATTTTATTTTGGAGAAAAGAATATATGAGATATATTCAAGATTTCTTAGAGTCTAAGAAAAGATTTTTTCCAAGCCCATAATCCACTAAAAAATCGACCACCTCTAATTATAAATAGGGGATGATTATTTCATCCCCAAGTACATAATTCCATGTGTTGGAAAAATCAAGAAGCATAGATATTTTTCTTTTTCCTTAGTTTATTAAATTACTTGAAAGCGTCTCCCACCGGCGATCAAGTGAGGTGAAAAGGGAAATACTTGAGAAGGCTTTGGGTTGATAGAGCGAGATTATAATTGTCCCGTATATCCAAAGGCCAATTCTACAAGAGGTACGTTAATCGCATATTTACTTGTTTATTCCGCCTAGTTAAATATGTGAAATTTATTCAACATGCATGATGATAATTAATTGTTGGAATTATTATTTGAATTAATTAGGATTAATTCATGCTAGTAATAATTGTATTTAAATTCGTATTTAAAAATTCATCCCGAATAGATTCCGGGCAACCCCGTTTTTCCCAACAACTGGTATCAGAGCCACGGTTTCGGGCTCTGAAATTTAAATTGGAATTTAAATTGTTAAACATTAAATTGAAATCGGATAGTAGAATTATTAGATCTTTTTTGCAGGTATCCAATTGTCATGGTTTTAATGTTGTTAATTTCATGCGTGTGAATTAATTGTTTTTTAATTCGATTCGTTCGAATTCGTTTTTCTCGTGAGAAAATCCACGAGTAGATTAGTTGTTTTTATTTTGATTTGATCATTGTAATAGACTAGTCTAGATCTAGTATTTATTTTTTTTGTAAAAATAAATTGTAACCGGATCGTGACGAAGAACGAAGAATTAAAAACGGCGTACCCGGACGACGCATACAAGCGTGGCGCGTGTATGGACGTAAAATCATGCAAGGGGTGAAGAAAACGAGGACGAACGGCGAAAAAAACGGCGCACGGGGGTGCACGGCGCACGCCGTGCGCGACGGAGGCTGGCGCCGCGCGCGCGCTTCGGACCCGGGCTGCAGCGCCTCGGGGCGCTCCGGGCGGCGTCTCGGCACGTCTCCGTGCAGCGCCTCGGGGCTGCGCTTTGACGCGCTTCGGGCAGTGTTTCGGCACGCCTCAATTATTTATGTACTATTAATTTGATTAATAATATTAAGTATTACACTTAGAAAATATTATGTTTAATTGTTTACATTTATTCATATATGTATTTACGTAAATTAATGTGAACATTGAAGATGTGAGACTTAAATGACTATGACATTATTTTTAAAGTATCAATAACCATTGAGAATGAGATGTTGATGATGCAATTGAAATTGGTGTGTGATTTGCATTATATTCATAAATTTGTATTGTTACGGTGTTTTTTGTGTTTTGTTTGGAGACTTTGATGGTATATTATTTTTGTAAAATTGGAGTTCCCTTTACTCCCATTTTTGCAATGCAATCTTTTACAAATAAAAAGAATATTTAAACAATATAGGGTTCAACAAAATTTTATAATAAATATATCAAGCTAGGTATCTACTATCTAGTTATATCATGTATCATGAGAGATGAACTTGAGTAATAAAAAAATTAAAGCTAGTAGCAGAAGAATTATTCCCCAGAAAGGCCCCTAAAAAGTCACATGGAGAACTCATTAACAAAGCAGACAAATTATCTTGGGAAATGCATTTGACCACATTAAGACATAAAAATAACATTGCAAGTTTGCAACGGCTATAAAAGCACACAGCGTATCTCAATCTCTAGTGAAATTAACATTTGTCATTCTACAAGTTGTTAATTTTTTTATACACACTAGATTAGATACCTGGATCCATGGACAAATAATTTTAAATTTCTGAAACTTATGCGTTTCGTTAGTTCAAGTTTAAAATACACTTGATATTTTTTCGATATATTCTCAATGTTCGCTCCTTGAAAGATTCGGCATACTGCCATTCAAGTTATTTTTAAATATTATCTGTTGTTATAATTGTAAAATGCAATTTTATTCTTAAAATAAAGTTATTTCATTTATATTTTTCAGTGAAATAACTGTATTTTTTTTCCTGCTTTAACGTGTGCATTATATAAGTTAAGCACACCAACATGTATAATAGAAACTACTAAAAAATTATAGTGTTAAAAAAAGATACACTACATAGTCCATATTTGCAAGTCAACAAATAAAACGATGAGGTCTTTTGTGAATCCGGATTTATGTAAAATAAAAAATTCAAGTATCATTGTGTACTGTTATGCATACCAACTATCATTATTTAACAATATACTTGATTTTTTAGGCAGTAATCTCCTATTATACTAATAGTGAGTTTCTTTTGCTGATGTGTTGATTTCTAGTGCGTTTTACTTATGTGTCGACTTCTAGTGCATTTCGCTTATGTGTCAAGTCTTATGTGTCATTCATGTGGCATTGAGATCTTTCATAAGAAGAAGTCTAATAAAAAAAATTGATTTTAGTTGAGTTTGAACCAAGGACCTCATGAGTATTTTGTATTATGTTTACCAATTAAGCTAACTATGAATCATCATGAAATTTAAATATTTATTATATACTCCCTCCGTCCCAGATCAGTTTTCACACTTTCCTTTTTGGTCTGTCCCATATCAGTTTTCACACCAAAAAATGGAAAGTTTTTTTTCAATTTATTTAACCATATGTCATTACTTTTCTTACACAATTAACACACATTCAATAATTAAGTAACTAGTTAAACTAAACAAAGCTAATTAGACATAACAAAAATACATCCAACCCGTATAAAATACACTCGGACCGTATGAAATACACCCGAACCGTATAAAATACACCCGAACCGTATAAAATACGTATAAAATACGTATAAAAATAAAATAAAAATACGGAGCCCAAAAAACACTCAGCTCAAAATACATTCAGCTCAAAATAAATACACTCGGCCCATACATACTCTCAGCCCATACATATACCTACAAATACATCTAACCCTAGCATCCGCCTCTCTATCTCTCTCTCTCTCTCGAACCTTCTTCCATCGGCACCCACCTCCATCTCTCTCGAATCTTCTTCCATTGGCACCCACCTCCGAGCTTCCTTCTTCTCCGATTGCCACCCAGCCCACTCTCTCACTTGCTTCCCCCCCACGCCCGCCCTCAGCACATACATATACACTCAGCTCATACACGCTGACCTTTCCTCTTCTTCGATTCCCTTCGATATGCTCAGTTTTTAGGGATTTCGACTCGATTCCCTTCGATCTGCTCAGTTTTGAGGGATTTCGATTCGAGTCTTCTTCGATTTGCTTGGTTTTGAGGGGTATCGACTCGATTCCCTTCGATTTCCATTTTCTTGAGGGGTTTTGACTCGATTACCTTCGATCTGCTCCATATTAAGGGGTTTCGACTCGATTACCCTTGATTAGCTCCATATTAAGGGTTTTTGACTCGATTCCCTTCGATTCGCTCCATATTAAGGGTTTTCGACTCGATTCCCTTTTATCTACTCAGCTTCGATGGAAAAGTACAATATGCATGACTTGGTTGCGGCTGTGTCTCCGGATTATGAGGAAGGCGAGGTTGTTCCCTATTCTGAGGAAGTGGATATGGGGCTGGAGTCTGAGGAGTGGGCTGATGTGCCGGATTCTGAGGATTCCGGTTCGAGCTTTGTACCTGAGACTGAGCTCGAGGAGGCCACGGAGAAAAAAAAGGCAAAGAGGTTGTCGGAGATGGACTTGAAGACGTGTTGGTTTGAACTCGCATGTATCTGGTGTCCAGCTATGCGTAGGTAACTATTTGAGGCTAGATTTCATGCTTATTACTGGATGTGGTTCTTATGCATGTTTAACCCTGTTATTGGCCATTATATGCATGTTTAACCCCTGTTTGTGACTCTTATGCATGTTTAACCCCTGTTATTGGCCATTATATGCATGTTTATCCCCTGTATGTGATGAGTCCTTTCTGATATTGGTTGGATTTCATGTTTATGGGTCAATTTGAGGTTGAATGTTGTATTTATGGGTCATTTGAGGCTGGATTTCATGCTTACTACTGGATGGGGCTCTTATGCATGTTTAACCTCTGTTATTGGCCATTATATGCATGTTTAACCCCTGTTTGTGACTCTTATGCATGTTTAACCCCTGTTATTGGCCATTATATGCATGTTTATCCCCTGTATGTGATGAATCCTTTCTGATATTGGTTGGATTTCATGTTTATGGGTCAATTTGAGGTTGAATGTTGTATTTATGGGTCATTTGAGGCTGGATTTCATGCTTACTACTGGAATGTGGTGATCCATTCTGATATTGGTTGGATGATGTACTTATTGGTCACTTGAGGATGTATTGCATGTGTATCCCCTGTTTGTGACTCTTATGCATATGTATTCCCTGTTATTGGCCTTTATATGCATGTGTATCCCCTGTATATGATGATTTTTTTTTTCTGATATTGGATGGGTTTCATGTGCATGGATCAATTTGAGGTTGAATGTCATGTGCAGGGTCAATTTGAGGTTGGATTTCATGCTTATCCCCCGTTTGTGGCCATTATGTATCTTATTTGGGCTGAGTGTATTTTGTATGGTCTGTAGTGTGATCAATGCCACCATAGAAGTGAATGTTGAACATTTGCTTTATTTTGGAGGCTTGATTTGAGACCCTATGATGATAATTTTCTGAGGGGGAATTGATTTCATGATCAATTCTTATTTGATGGACTATCATAAGTGTTTTTCTTCTTTTAATAACAAAAGGATGAGTCTTTCATTACATGCAAAATGTGCAAAAGTTTTCTGCCCCTTCACTAAACATACCCTAAACTGAATCCCTATCCTGAAAATGTGCAAAATAAGCATGTTTACAGCCTAAACACTACTTGCCCCAATGTTTATGTTGTAAACATGCTTCAAAAATTAACTAAAGTATTCTGCCCCTTCACTAAGCATACCCCAGATTGAACAATAGTGCTGAAAATGTGTTTTGTGCAACATCAATCTGTCCAACTTCTTGTAGATATTCTATGCATTCTTTTACAAGCTCCACATCCACTTCTAGACTTTCTGGTAGTGTCCCTTGTCTGATCAAAACATCCTTTTGCATGTGAGGTATGTTGAAGTTGTTGTGTCCTTTGACCTTGAGTATTTCAGTCAAACACCCCTGTAAACTTAGGAAGACTTTGTTAAGTGTACTAGGTGTAAGTTGTTCAAATGATAGGATAACATTTTTCACCAAATCATCCACATTGTATGATCTTGTGTCAACTTGTAAGGATTCAATAACCCTAAACCAACCCAAATCATTGATATTAGTGTCAGGTGAGTTGGGTGGCTGACACACTAAAATAATATTAAAGCCATCTGAGCTTGCAGCTGCTCTAAACTCAGGGTCCAAGTTATTTATATGAGGTTTTTCATTGTCTTGTTGTATGAGTATATTTTTGCTTGCACCTGCTGGCCATTTTGCCTTGATTACTGGAATAATCTGAAATAAAACACACAAAATGATGAATTCAAACTTGGAAACACCCATGTAATGTCACCAACTTGGAAATTCAAACTAAATGATGAATTAGTTCTGATAGTTGATGCATTAAATGATGAATTTCCAGTTTAGGAGACTTACTTGATTGATTAGACACCCCTTGATAACCTCTTTGGTGATTGAGTCTATTTATTTTGTAACTAGTGTGCCCCTTGCTCTATTTCTAGAGTTTCTTTGGGCACCCTCCTGTCTTGTGAATGGGAAAATACCAATTTTCCCATCACAGGTGCATTGGCCATCACTTGAGAATTGTGGTCTTGCAACTGCACTCATAAACATAACTTTTGGAATGTACCTTTTGCTTTTACAAGCTCTGTATGGATCATCTTCTCCTGGGGCCTTGTAACATATCATAGCTGCCTTTTGCAAGAAAAACCACTTCTCATCAATATGGATTGTGTTTTGCATGAGCTTGTACTTCAGTTTGTTGTTGACAACTTCAGTTTCCAATTGATCCAAGCTATACTTGATCCTTTGATATTTGTTTGTGGCTGTAATTTCTGGATGGATGACATTAGTATGAGATAAGATTTCCTTCTTTTTCACCCACCTAGCCACTGTGCTTTTGCTAGTGTGCATCTCTCTAGCCAACCTTCTTATAGTGGTTCTATGTTCAAATGAGACTGCCTTCATAACATCCAAATCAAGTTGTACTTTGCTTGTGATGTTATGAGGTAATCCTTGCTTACCATTTGAAAACATGATAAGGCCTTCTTGTATTTTCTGTTCTTTTGCAGCACTCCAAACATATTGCACTGTCCTTCTATGAACTCCAAATGATGCAGAAATTTCATCTAGCTTACCTCTTGGAATCTGACCATCTTTGTTGTTTGCAAGGAGGATTTGAGCAATTAAATTCTTCTCTGATGGAGTTAGATCAGTGCTTCTTCTGTTTTTTCTAGCCATTAATGCTCTGTAAGGGTTGGAATTGAATGATGTATTTATGACTAATTATGACTGAATGTTGTATTTATAGCCTGTTTTAAATTTAGGTGGGAAACTCCAAAAAATTAGGTGGGAAGTGCTTTAAATTTTTTTGGAAAAGTTGAAATGATTGTAATAGCTGAATTTAGGAGTATTTGGAATTTTAGGAGGAAAATATGTAATTTTAGGAGGGAAGCCAAATTTAGGATTCTTTTTAATTTTCTATTTTTTTTATTTTTCATTTTTTTAATTTTTTTAATTTGTGTATTTAAAATGTATTTTTATTTAATTTTAAATTCATTCTCATGTATTTGTACAACTTGAATGTTTGATTAACATAAAGTAATCCACATTTATTAAAGGTAAAACCTCCATCATTGAAAAGTAGTTTGAGGGCTACCCACCCCCCAAAAAATGACTTTTCTTAATTACCGTGCCCAGGTCAGTGTGAAAACTGATCTGGGACGGAGGGAGTACAACTTGTGTTAAATATATATATATATATATATATATATATATATCTTCTGAAAGACTCTTAATTATTTGCAATTTTATTATTCTAAACTCTATATTTTTTTTATTCCATCTTTGTCTTTTTCTTTTCACAATATTTTAGTGTTGTTCCTCGATTATTTGTTCACACATAAATGTTTAATTGCTAATATTTGACAATTACTTTATTTTTAAAGATATTTTTTCCATATAAACTCTACTTTCTTTCTCTCTTCTTCTATCTTGACAATATTATGTTTATTTTCTATGTATTGTAAATTGACATGTGATGATTTTCAAGGAGAATTTTAAGGTTATCTATGGTGTTTTTTTGTTTTAGTTTCATTTTGACTGAATCATATTTTTTAAATAGATTATATTATATAATGTTATAATATTGAATAATGTGATGTGTTAATAAAATATAAAATTTTAAATTAATTTTACGAACAACCCGCATAAAATGCGGAGTACTCATCTAGTAGCAAGTATATATAACAGTGATAATGAATATTTACAATAATGATAATGTATATATATAAGAGTGATATTTAAAGAATTTGAGTTCACGTAACTTCGCGTTCACGTAAATTCGAGTTCAAACACATTTTTGTCAAATAAAATAACTTCACCTTTGTAGTGAACAACTTAGTGGGAAAAGCATACGGACAAGGGTATGCTTGCTTTGGAGGGAAGAATTGAAATAAAATAAGAATGATTCCAGCAAGGAATGGTAATATGTATGCTTATTATTATTGGATTGTTTGGTTGATAAAGATGAATAACTATCATTACTATAAATGATGTTTGGTAAAAGTATATTTTTTATTATAACAATTATAATTAACTATTTTTTGTGTATTTAAAAAAAAATATAAACCATTATACTTAATTATAACACTACAAGAAAATAAAGAATTGTCTACAAAAAATTTCCAACAAAAAAGTCCGTAGTAAGAATTGTCTACAATTTGCCTACAAAATTTTCTAATTACGAAAGCATCTACATTTCTCAACTTAGAAACAATTTGCCGACATAATTAATTTGTCTACGAAATGAAATCCTTAGTTATAATTACCTACAAGTCATTTGCCTACAAAAATTTATATACACCACAACTTGCCTACAGAATTTCTATAGGCAAATTATTTTATAGGTTGGAAGAAAGATGTCTATACAATTAGAAAATTTTGTAGGCAATTTGTAGGCAATCCTAGTACGAATTTTTGTTGTTGGAAATTCCGTAGCCATATTAACAATTTTCGTAGACAATTTTATGTTTTCTTATAATATAATATGTGATAATAATTAATTATTTCGAAGCTTAAAAATGTAAAGAAATATATATACCTTAATTTTCAGAGGATTGAAAGTCATTCTCACAAAAAATAGTAAGTTTGTGACGTTAATTCCAGCATTTTTTAATTTAAAAATAGGATTCATAGAATCATTTCCTTCAACCGAACATATAATTTTCATTCCATTCCATTCCATCCCAATGCTCCTCTTCAAGCCCCTCTACCAAAAACACCTAATATTCAAAAATATCATGAGCGATTTCAAAAGGCACATCCTATAGATTTGAATTAATCAACTAAATAGCATGAGAAGTATAGGCTCGAGAACCTCTCACAGTTTTGTACCTCCAGGATTTAGCATGACATAAGTACTTTTAAATACAACAAAAACTTTTGCCATGAAGTTTTACTGTTAATTCGATAATATGTGGACATACGAAGTACGAAATAATATATACTAGTAATTGGTTAAAAAACAATTCATAAAATCATATACTCTTTCTATCCAATTTTAATATATGGATTTTTTTTAATATATTGGAATATATTATATAGTATTATAAGGTCTATTTATGTGACATACTATTTATAAATAATTGTTTTATTCATAAATGGATCTTACAATCCTCAATAATGATGAATGATACCCTAAGAAGTAAACTCTAATACCCCAAAAGATAATCAATAACACCCCAACTGCAAAGAAACACACAGTTCGGTGTGTTTGTATGTGTTTTTTAAAATTTAAAATTGAAATCAAAGTTAAACTTAAAATTCAAATGCATGTTAGAATTTGTGAAAAACTAATTATACATATTAAAATTAGGGGGGGGGGGGGGTAGTACTTTTTTTAAAGTTGAATATATATATAGAGAGAGGGTGTATGTTTATATGAACTATAATTAATTGAATAGATACAACATAAAGTTATATATAAAAATTATAGAGCGTGAATTCGAGTTTACGTAAACCTTTTTTTTAAGTGTCGTTATTATGTATACATACTATTACTATTATGCACTATATTTACTATTCCTATTTAAAAGATACACTTAATTTTAAAACAATATTAGTATATAAACGTAATAGTAATAATAAATATATATAACAATAATATTTAAAGGAATTGAGTTTACGTGAAATCGAATTCATATATATATATATATATTTTTTTTTTTTTTTAAATCATAAGCCTTTCATGCATCTAATTGTTACACTTCACAACAAGATTCATAATTATTAGAATTGACAAATCATAGTAATTATATGGTGAGTCACTAGATTTGACTTGAGTTGAGATCCAATCCTGAAAATTAAAAATCTTATTAATCTTTATTAAATTTTAGCCCAATAGCCATGAAGTCCACTATAGTAATAGATAGTTCATTGGGCCTCATAAATATCAGTGCAGCAGTAAAGAAAATAATGTATCCAATTTTCAAATGGGCCGACTATATACCCCTTCCATTATTAAGAGATACATCATCTATCATCATAAATGGTCTATTATATCCCACTTAAAAAACTCCTAAATCTTGTTAACTTTCATTTTATTATCATAAATGGTCAATTATATCCCACTTAAAAAAACCCCTAAATCTTGTTAACTTTCATTTTATTTTCCTGCCTCCTAATTTCTGCACATGTCGCTCGTTGCCTCACCGCCGCGCCCCCCACGGCCATCCACTGCCGCACCGTCGTCACACCTCTTCCACGCCCAAATCTTGCTAAGAAATAGAAGAAAAGGTAGTGAAAAATAGTTTATCTTTTATATTCTTCTCCCATTCTTCTCTTTTATGTTTTAGAATGGATGCTCTTCAAAAAAAAAAAAAAAAAAATGGTAAAAAAAAATACAAAAATTCTCTATACATTTTGCCCTAGAATTATTTATATTGAGTTTAGAAAAGGTTTTTTTAGGCCGCGGCTAATGCTCATCACACCCGTTGCTCTTCACACCCGAGTCTATATTTTTATTTTACTCAAAACACCCGTAATATATTGTCTATTTTACCCATCAACTTAAATTTCAATATTTTCATACACCCAAATCTTAAACCCTAAAATAAACCCACACACCCAAATCAAAAAAAAAAAAAACCCCCCACACCCAAAACGCAAAACAATCACGCACTCACACCCAAAACGCAGAGCACTCACGCACACAGAAGACTAGAACAAGAAACAAAAGGCAGAATGTTTGGCTAACAGTGGCCGAACTTTGTTCATGATGTTTGGCTAACAGTGGCCGAACTTTGTTCATAATGTTTGGCCAACAACAGCCGAACTTTATTCATAATGTTTGGCCAACATTGATCGAACATTTATCATTTCGTTTTGCCAACTCTGGCCAAACATAATGATAAATTTTCGGCTCTGGTTTGCCAAACATGCGCGATTTCCAGAATTCTTAAACCTCAAAATCGTCATCGTAACTCAAGTAATACAACTTTTAAACCCTAAATATTCTTCTCTGTATAGATTTATACCATAACACATCATATAGAATAATAAACTCATAGAAATTAAATTACATGTATTTTTTGAAGTGTGTTCTTCCTCCCTGGCATTTATCATGAGTATTGATTTAAGTGGTTGAGTGAAGAACAAAGAAGAAAGAGTTTGAGTGTGGGAGAAATAAAACCACGATCAACAAGAAAAAGTATTGGATTGAATGTATTGAGCAAAGCTAAAATTTATATTTTAATAGATTTTAAATGGTAAAGGGTATAATAGTCTAATTATATTGGGCTATTTTGGTAAAATAAATATTTCGGGTTTAAAGAGCAGAAGTTCTTGTGTTAATAGCCGCGACCCTTTTTTTATTATCTTTATATTCACATAATTTAAAAAAAATAATACAAGATTTAGTAGCAGCATATGAAAGGGATCTTGGAGTTTGATTTTGAAAAAAACTTCAATTGATTTATCATTGACAATAGAAGAAAATTTTGTGTTTATTGATTTTTTTTCCCTGTTGAATAATAATGTGTGGAGAAAAGTTAAAAAATAAAGAGAGACACATATGACAACAAATTGTGGTGGCCGCCGCCGGCGTAGTGGTGGCGGGCGGCGGTGGCTGGTGGTCAAAATTAGAATTTAATATTTAAATATTTTTAAATTTATATTTTAAGAGCAAAATAGGATTTTTATTAAAATTATTTTATGTAGGAGGTGTATCTCACATTGATGGAGGGATATATAGCCTAACCCTTTCTAAATTTTGGTAACACCACAATATAATATTCAATTAATTTTGGCTAAATAGTATATGTTTTTTTTAGAGCAATCGTCAATTTCATAACCCTATCTATTACATGTTCATCCACTCATTCTGGGTTACACTATTGATTGCTTCATTTATGTCTGCTCTGTTCCAATCGCGAGGGTACAGAGAGTCGAAGGCTCTTTTAGCCATTTCGTGGGCCATCGTGTTGTGTTTCCTCGCTATGTGAGTGATGGCAACCACTTGGCCATCCTGCAATTCTGAAAAAAATTAAGCGAAGAAATATGTCTTCCGGTCCATGGAAATGCTCCCTCATGTTGATTGCTTCCACTGCTTGTAATGAGTCCGAGCAAACACGTATCCCATCGAGTCCTCCAGCTTTGCTCTCAATAATGCCTTCATAAATAGCCTGAAGCTCCACTTCCAAGACTGATCTTGGTTTGTCTCTCCGTTTGCTTCCCACTCTCTCAATCTTGCCCTTTCCCGTCTTGCATACAAACCCCACTGAAAATCTTCCCCGCTCTTCATCGAAGCTAGCATCCACCATAACATTAGCTCCATTCAGGTGATCCGGCCCCGAGGAAAACTTTTCCAGAGTCCTTTCTTCACAGCTAAATTCCTTCAAATGGGCATTGGCCTGCTGATAAGAGTATAAGACCTCCATGGCCCAGTCAACTCTGAATCTCGCTATCATCGACTTAGAGTGCTTTCGGGGGTCATGTAGTAATCGACATCTCTCCTTCCATATCCCCCACATTAGCATTGTAATTCTTTCCTTTTCCTGCTTCTTTTTCCCCTGAAATATCATATGAAGGAAGTCCTCAGTGTGCATAAATTCGCCCCTTTTAATTACCTCTCATATTCCCCATTCCTTCCAGACATGTCGGACCAATTTGCACTGGAAGAGAACGTGGATTGAGTTGGCACCCCACCTGCCACATCCACCGCAAATATTCATAACTGGGACGTGGTGTCGCACCAGGTTAGCCTCAGCTGGGAAAGCATCGTTGGTCACTTTCCACAAGAAGATCCGAACTTTGGGGGGTATGCACATCTTCCAAATTCCCGACCACCAGCTTTTGTGGGCTTCTGAGGTACTTTCCCCTTTTTCGTTTCCCAGCATTCGTAAGCTGTTCAAATATCCCGACTTAACCCCATAATTGCCCTTCGAATCAGGGCCCCTCGAATCACCGCCCTGTTCTCTATCTATTGGGGTTTGCAAAATGGCCTCCACTTCAAACGGGAGGAAAGCCGCTTGCACCAGTTCATCATCCCATTCCCCTTGCGGAGTTAAAAATCTTACCACCTTTAACCCACTAGCTATCCTTGATTGGATACGTCCTTTATCTAGGCTAGCTACCCAAGCCTCCTTATAGATTTGCACCAAAAATCCGCGATCATTCTTTCAATCTCATGGCAAAGGGAGAAGGGGAGCTGGAAGCATGACATAGCGTACATCGGGATTGCATTCAAATTGCCTTGATAAGAACCTCTTTCCCGCCTTCCGAAAAATCCTTCGTTTTCCACGTCTGGATCTTGGATGCTACTCTATCCCGAAGATAAGAGAATTGCAGCCTCTTATACCTCATGGTAAACGTTGGTAGACCCAAGTACAACTCATGGCCCTGTTTCATTGTGATATTCAAGATGCCCCTGATACTAGCTTTGTTGTTGTTACTCGTGTATGGGCAGAAAGTAATTGCCGACTTGTCATAATTGATGAGCTAGCCAGATGCTATCTCATAAGTACTTAGGCACTGTTTAAGGTTCAAGCATTCGGACGGGGAAGCCTTGAAGAGAATTAGACTGTCATCAGCAAAGAACAAGTGCGATATAGTTGGCCCTCCCCTACTCATGGTCACTCCCTGAATCATCCGCCTCTCCACCATATTAGAGATCATAGATGATAGGCCATGTGCGCATATAGTGAAAAGGAAGGGGGAAAGGGGATCCCCTTGTCTTAGGCCCCGAGTCGGAAGCAAATTACCACCACTTTATCCCCCAGTTTGAAAGAGTATGATACCGAGTTAATGCACTTCATAATCAGACGGATCCATTTGTAATTAAATCCCATTTTCTGCATAACTCTCTTCAGGTATTCCCATTCAATCCTGTCGTAAGCTTTGGACATATCCAGCTTTAGTGCAGCATAGCCAGTCTTACTTTTGTTGTTTCTCAGCCAACGCATACATTCATAGCCTACCAAAACGTTATCTGTGATCAGCCTTCCAGGGATAAAAGCACTTTGATTTGGATCAATGATGTCCGATATAATCTTCTGCATCCTGTTTGTGATAGCTCTCGCAAGGATGCGATACCCCACGTTGCAGAGGCTTATGGGACGGAAGTCCTTCAAAGTTTCTGGCCGCTTGACTTTGGGTATCAGAGCTATGGTCATGTGATTCCATTCTTGTAGCCCTCCTTCCCCATTGAGGATATCCAACATTGCATTAGCAATTCTTTCTCCAGCGATGTCCCACGATTTCTGGAAAAAAAGAGCATTAAAGCCATCCGGCCCTGGAGCTTTTGAGGGATTAAGATCGAGCATCACCTTTCTTATTTCCTCCCTGGAGAATGGAACGGACAGGAAATCATTCATGGATTCATTAACGACCGGTTTCATCTCCTTCATTACTTCTTCAATACTTTATGTGGAGGGCGTGTTAGAGGCGAACAGCTCCCCGTAGAAACGTAAGACCTCTCTCTCAATATCTTTATCACCTTCAATCCACTGCCCATTTTCTCCTCTAATATGGTGTATACGGTTAGAGCACCTTCTCTGAGAAGCTTTCCGATGGAAATAGGTCGTATTCTTGTCCCCTGCCTTCAACCTATTTTGTCTAGATCTTTGCTGCCAGTATATTTCCTCTTGCATCTCAAGTTTTTGTAACTGGCTCTCCAGATTCGTAACATAGGTTCGGTCAAATTGATCATCCTCCCGCTCCCAAATCTCTTCAATTTTTTACCTCAATCAATTTATTTATTTGCGGAGGCTCTGGCTATTAGACGACCCCCAAGTGATGAAGGTTTCCGTGCATTTTCCCAGCACCTCAGGTAGCGGAGCCCGTGCTGGGTTGGACTTCCAAGCCAAGTCGAGGATTTCCCAAAATTTCTCTTCGAGGAGCCATTTATTTTCAAAGTGGAATGCCTTCTGTTTACTGCACTCATTACCCAATTCTCTTTTAAGCAGCTGCACTTGCACCGCCCTGTGATCCGAGCCGTAGTACCCTCTATTGGTGACCTCGGAGTTGGGAAATATACTCATCCACGCACTGTTTGCCAGGAATCGGTCTAGCTTTTCCTTAATGTGTGCTTCCCCAACCCTTCTATTTGACCAAGTAAAGAACGCCCCCTATTTTGAAAGTCCCTCAATTCTAATTCATCAATAACTTCGTTAAAGGTCTTGATTTGATTGAAAGGCCTACGAGCACCCCCTTTCTTCTCGTGGTCTACCCAAATTTCATTGAAATCACCCCCCCAAAGCCACGGAACATCAGGATTCCCCACACTTGTGGCCAGTCTCCGCATTAATTCCCATGACTTCGTACGTAAATTAGCATTTGGGTTTCCATAGAACCCCGTGAAATTAAAAGTATAACCATCAACATGCACACGATACAAAATATGTCCATACGAGTAAGACAAAACAGTAACATCCATTAAACTTTTCTGAAGTAAAACAAGGCCACCGGCCGACCCAGACGCATCAACGACAAACATACTATCAAAAGCCAGACATTGTTTCCACCTTCGGACAACACTACTAACTACTAACTACTTTAGACTCGACAATAAAGAGTAAATGTGGCTTCAACTCAGCGACTAGACACTGTAAGGATCGGAACGCACGTTGGCTGCCAAGACCTCGTGCGTTCCAAATTACAATATTCATGGCTCCCGGCGGGGCTGCCCTCCGTCAGCCTCCGTCGTTTCCTTGCTAGCGTTAGTATCATCACTTCCCCTTTCCCCTGCCTCTGCTCTGCCTCCCGAAGAGTCCCCCATCATTCTCCCCCATTTGCATAAATGAGCGGAGCTTTTCTTCCCTTTCTCCACCTTCACATTTTGGATCTCCTTCCCCTTAGCACTTAGCTCAGGCCAAGCAATCATGGTTTGCGGATTCGGCCTCCCCCCTTCATTGATAGTGATTCCTGATCCAAAGTTGCTTTTAATTCGAGAGACCGGGTTAAATAGGTCCCCAAAAGACCGAACTCGCTCCGGATGTTGAGTCCCCATCCTCCTTTCCCAGACCATCGGACCCCCTGGCATCCCAGACTTTACTTCGCTCATACTCACAAGCTCTTTCCCCTGACCCTGAGCATTACTACCTCCTGTTTCCTGCCTCACACTCCCAGCTTCCGACCCCACCCCAATCTCTTCCAAATCCTTGGGTGTAAGCCCCTTCTGTCCATTAGCACGGAGCCAGGCCGGGAATTTCCTCGCTGCTTCCCTGCCCTCCTCGGCCGTTAGGTGAATTTACGGGTAGTCCTTCTCCACATGGTCAAGAAGACCACACACATAACAGAAATCCGCCAGTTTTTCATACCGGAAGAAGACCCTCTTCATTTCTCCCTTTACCTTGATCCACGTGCTCCTACACAGGGGCTTCGTCACCTTCAAGAGTACCCTCACCCTTAAGCATTTTCCAAAAGAGAAACTCCCATGTGGGCTCTCCACCTCCAGGACTTGTCCAAACATTCCCCCAATCCTAAGCGCCACTTCTCTCGTCATCGAGCATAGTTGAAGGCTGTGCAGCTGGACCCAATTCAATTTTCTAAGGGTTATTTCGCCCCCTTTAATTTTCTGAGGGCTAGGAGGGAGCCATTCAAGTGCCATGGTTATTTGTGCAAGACCCTTGCGATTTCCATTGGATCCTCGAACTCAAATACGAACAACCCGTCAGCTATCGGTGAAGCCCTAAGCCCCTGAGTAACTCCCCAGAGCTTCTTCATCGTAGAGCCCAGATCCATTGGGCATATGCTTTTCTTCATGAGAAGCTTCCCGGCGAAGAGAGTATTCGTGTTGGCTAGCTCATTTTCCGGGATCTCCATTACTGAATTCTCCATGTCAAGAAGTCCCAATTTTCCCCAAAGAGAATCAAGTGCTTCCGCCATTTCAGTGTTCAAGAGATTGAGGAGAGAAAAATGAAGATTGAAGAAGATTTGATTTGGGGATAATGGCACCCAAGCAATCCCCATGGAGGGTATATAAAGAAAAATTCCATCGAAACGAGGAGCAATGATAACAAAATACATCTTACAATGCAATCCTATCAAATTCCAAGAGGATTACAAGGAAGAGGAAGGGTCTCATACCTTTACTGGTAGAGCATCGCCGGATCACCCCATGCGCGGGATCGAGAGGCTTCCGGTAGGGGTAGTAGCTTCACTCACGGTAGGCACGAAATCCAAGAGAGAGATAAGATTTTAGAGAGAGAATTTTTTTGGCCTCAAATAGCTTTTGGCTAAATAGTATATGTTAAGGCTCAAGTTACTTACAATTATATCTTTCGTAAATACACTCCACCCAAGAAATGTTAAAAAATTATTTTTTTGTAAAATTTGACAATTTTTGAAAAAAAATTCTGAAAATGTTCTTTTTTTTTTGTCTTTTTTGAATTTTCATAAAAAAAAATTTGAAAATTTGAAAATTGTCAAAATTTTTGGATTTTGTTTTTTAAATATTTTTCTAGTGGAGTGTATTAATAAAAGAAGAAATTGTATCCAACTGGACCATATTTTCATTGTAGTTACATATCTAGTGAATAAACTGGGGTCGGGGTTGGTTTAGGGAACTTGATAAAAATAGTATATTTATACTATTTTACATTTTTATATATACTTTGTATTATTTTCAAACTCTTTGTTAAAGTTAAATATATGCCCATCTCTTAAAAAGCTACACCCAAGTTAATGAATTGTCTACACAATTTCTGGAAAATCATTCAATTTAATGCATTGTTAAACATAAATTAACATAAACTATTCATAAAATGGATTATATTTCATTTATTACAATTTTGTAACAGTCATATGAGGTTTGATACTTCTTGAGGGGTAGGTTGCTATTGGAAAGCCATAAAAAATGTTGCCTTCAATCACATATCTCCTTCTGTGGAGAATATTTTGGAAGGTATTAAACTTTGTACTTTGAAATGGTTACAGATGCATTTTCCGCCATCCTTTTATTTTTATATTCATAATTGGTGCACCAACCGTTTAAGTTGTTTTCCTAGCTCTTTTTGTTAGGCTGAAATTTTTGTGTATATATTCTTTGGTTTGTAGGGAATTTGAGTTCCTTGTACTCAATTTAGTTATATATTCTCTTAACTTAAAAAAAAAAAAAGATTGCCATTGGAAGACACTATACATTAATTCATTATTTCACTTATTCGAATTTTGTAACCTTACACAAAAAGTCTGATACTTCTCAAGTAGGTTGCTATTGAAAGACTATTGGTCACAGATGAACCAATAACACGTGTAGGGGGGGATACACTTGTATGAAATCTTTTCAAATTTTCCATGTGAATGAGTCAGCTAGACTGAATGGTTAACCTATCAGTTCGGTTAATACTGACTTTGTGCCTAATTTAAATAGCTTGACTAACAGAGTGTTCTTGTGACGCTTTTTTAGATAACTCACCTACTAGATAATTATTTAGACGAGTCTGGGTGCAGAAATTGTGAGCAACATAGTTGTTTTTATACTCGTTTAATGTTTACTAAAACCTTTTTCCCAAGTTCTTAAAATTAACCTAATTAAGAGGCAGTACACAAATTAATGCAAATTAGGTTGGTTGATCCAAATTCTATGAAATACTTAATGCTTTCTAAAGATATGCAATGTCTTATTAGCAAGTATAACACATGTTTATAGGCGAACAACTGGTCAAGAAATTTGAGCAATTAAGGAACACCTAACAAGTAATAGGGGGTAAAATCAAATCAAGCAAAGATTATGGCGAACAACATTATGCGGGCAAAATGCTTACATGAACAACTTTACTGACCAAGTGGTCGCCCAGGAATCAGGCGAACTAGTGACCAAGGGTTGATACATCAATCAAGCAACAAGGAGGAGGAGCAGAGATGAGATTTCCACCAAAGTAGCTCCAGGACGAACCGTTAATCACCACAAATTATATCAAGATAACTTCACAATTAAGCATTGTATTAGATGATGACAAAGTGTCTTAACACTTGTCATATGTACAAATGTAATAGTTAGGAAGTTAACAAATGTTAAGACACTTGTTAAATATATAAGAAATGTGATTAGGATGATGTCACCTCCTACTTGCTTGTAATTGTATAAATACCTCAAATTTGATAATAAAGATATGTAAAAAAATTCTCAAACATATTTTTATGCAGCCGGTTTTTTCCCAAAAGTCGTTATTCATTCAATTTCCATCATAAACATCACTACATGTTTGTTTGATGATCTTACCTAAGATAAACATCCACTAATTCCATTAATTAATAAGAGTTCATTAACAATTGACGCTAGAAGGAGGGTTCAACCCTCCGATTATCAAAAAATTGTAGAAGACTCGGGCATTTATTGCTTGAAGATTTGAAGATTCAAGCACAAATATGGGAAATTGCTCATCCCTCACTATCATATCCACATGTCAAGGATATTAATTGCATGCATGCATAAGTTGAGGTTTGTAAACAACCCAAATTGTGCATGCAAGTCCTTGAAAGAAATAGAAAAAGACTGTTTTCAACAACAAGACAAATCTGTAACAGATCTTAAAACACCAAGGAGAATTACAAATGACTCGATCACAAGACACTAGTTCTTAGAATCCTCCTGCAAGAACTCCCCCAACAAAAGTTTCTTCGGCTAGTCGTCAGCCACGCAATGTACGTACTACCTCGAATAGAAACGTACAAGTAACTGTACACAATCTCCCTCCAAAATTGGAAACCCTGGCCCAAAACCTTCAAGAGATTAAGAAAACGATAGCAATGTTACGTGCTCTCCTAAAATAACAAGAGAAAATAGGTCCTTCGAATGTAAGAGAAGGTGTTGCCCAAGGTAGTGAGCAACGAAGAAAGAGAATGGAAGACAAGCGACCAAATGAAGCTGACAGCGTACAGGCTAAAAAAGACAAGGGAAAGATAAGAGTAAAGGATAGATTCGGATAAGATTTGATGAATTTTCCCCAAAATCTCGCGCAAGTCTAATTTCACAATTTTCGCTCCCAATTTGTGGTACTATATGGACAAATGCATGTTAGTAGAGGTTAAAATGTGTGTTACTATTAGACTAATTGATACTTTTTCACCAATTTTTTGTGTGTTTTTATTGAAATAAATATTTTTCATACAATATAAGGGTGAAATGTGTGTTTCTCTATATTGAAATTTTCATTTTCACAAATATTTATTTATTTTTAAAAAAATATTTTTTTTCATAAATTGTTATTATTAATTTAAATTATAATAATTAACACTTTTTATTTTAAATACTTAGTAATTTAGTATAATATTAGAATTCTAATTGTAATTTAACGAATAATGTGTAAGAAATATGTTCTAAACATCACTTAAAAAAATCGATTTCCACCATACAAAGTTGACATCTTAAATCCCCCCCTCCCAACAAATTTGAATTCATAAATATAAAAATTGAATTCCCCTTCTAATTTTTTTCCTAAATTATCAGAGAAAAAAAATCTTTTAAAACTATAGAAATTTATATTTATATTTTATAATTTAATTGTTTATTTCGACAATAAAAATTTCTGCCAAACCTAATTTGGTGACAATATTATTTCCAAAATAATTATAAAAAACTATATTAGAAAATAAGACTAAATCTTCTAACAAACATGTTAGATTTTATTTATGTATAGAAATATTCCTGCTAATCTTTTTCATTTAAGAAATGAATAATTATTCTGGAAAACTATTATTTTATAGAGAATAACTAATAATTTTTTTTTTAGAATTTTTTTTAAGTTTGATCCTACAAATTTCACATTTATTATTTTTTTAAGAAAAAAAAAGGGTCCCTTACAAATAGGTTCTAAATGGTAGTGTTTATTGGGTTTTAGTTCAACCTAGCTTTAAAATTACAGTTTGGTTCTAAGTCTAGTCTAAATTAGACCATACCCACCCACTTCGTCTTTCCTCTTCCCCCACCCACTGCTTGCTTTCAAAGGTACATTTGATTAGACTGATTGCTTCCCTCGGTCAAACCAATTCTTTTCACTCGGTTGCTTCCAAAGGCTTCATTACCCATAATTTCCCCACAAATTTCCAACTATTGCTTTTAGATGAATTAAGGTTTTCTCCGAAATTTTGGGTGAGTTTATTTCTCAATTTCGAATTGGAAATTCTTGGCATAATAGATTAGTGCGGATTTCCATATCTTTGTTGAGACTTCCATATTTTTATGGTTTTATGCTTCCATTTTGATTATTTTCTCATCCAATATCGAATTCTAATTGGCTCTTTATGAAAAATAAATTCCAGAGTATGGCGACGGAGAAGCGAAAGAGGAAGTATGACGACGAACGACACAGCCGGAGAGAAACAAGACGTATAATTTCTGATAAAATTTATTTCGTGGAAAATCTTTTGAAGCCGAAATCACTTCTTTTGCTTGTTCACAAAAAACAGAGTTTTTTCCAAATTAGTTATGATTAATTAGGATTATAAATATCTTCTTTCGCTTGGTCGGATTTAGTTTGTTAGTGGGCAATAATTGATGGATTTGTTCATATTTATATGTACAGTTTGGTGAGTGCTTGATTTATTTGCTTGGGTTCATCAGCCGAATATACTGGTTTTTCGACATATAGTTTGTGAAATTTGAATTTATATGATTTGCAAAAATATTTATATTATGTTTGCCAAAAAATGAATCCTCCGTCCTACACTTAGTTATTTTGTATGTTGATGTGTGGTCCTTGGTTAATTTGTATATTGATGTGTGGTCCTTAGGCTGCATATGATTGATGCAAAAATATTAGATGTAAAATGTATGTGCAAAAATAACAGATGTATGCACATTACATATTTTGTGAAAAAAAAAAGTTTCTTTATTATATGTCGTTATTCGAAAGGATTGACAATCTACCATTTTAGTATGGTTCTTGTTTAATGAATGTGGAGTCTAGTATTTAAAGGACAGTTGTGTCAACAACTTGTTTGTTCGAGTTCTTGTTATTATTTGTAGATGTTAATAGTTCAGTAGGCAGTTTTAGTTATTGTTGTTGTCAATAATTTGTATGGGTATAAAACCTGATTGTGAATATAATATGAGCTTTGGTATTTGTTGTTCTTTAAAGGATCAACTAGCTCGAGAGCCCGCAACGATGAGTATCATCTAAGAAACATAGGTTTTCTGTGATTAATTACTTCATATGCATTATATTTTTTTTCTTTATTAGAAGACAATTTGATATGAACTATTATTTGTTAATTTGATTATTTGCAGAAGGTTCAGGAAGGAGGAGAGTGTATAGGGATTATTCAGGTGATTATTTGAAAAATAATCAGTTATATATATATTATGTACATGTTCATATAGCAAAGCATGACTGTTTATTTTTGTGTGGTTTGTTCAATTCAAATTATCTGTAGAAAATGACAGCACAAAAGTGTACACGAGGTACCGAACTCGTAAGCAAAGCATCAATACGAAGGGGGATATGTCGATGTTGGCAGGGTGTGAGAGAAAAAATAATAAAAGGACAGAGAAAGATATGGCAGAGGACGTGACTGTAAAGGAACCACTTGATGTGCATAAGGCTGCAGATGCAAAAGTTGTGAAGCCTAACAACTGTTTTGGTAAGGTTCTATAGTTTATATTATATTGATTTCTGAATAGTTAGATAGACTAAGTATATAATTAGGACTAGAGGTTATGATGCCCTAATAATGTTAGATCACCTATATTAATTTTGAGTTTATAGATTATATGACACTATTTTGATTTTATTATAGGTGTTGTTGACGTTAGAAAGAAGGAAATGTATTACCGGTCGAATATTCGAACAGCGATATAGGAGATAAACATGCTTAGTTTTGGTGATAAGCATATTAAAGCAATCAAGACGACTTCATTCTGGTTTTTGTTTCAAGCAATCTATACAAAAAGATATGAGAAGTTGATGAAATTGTGATACAAGTACGAGGACGACATAAGGAGTATCATATGAACTTTTGATAAAGAAACGAGCAATTTTGTTATAGGAGGGGGGAATCTGCAGCTGACGGGAATGGGCGCTAAGCTCATATCCCCTATTATACTAATAGGGAGTTTGAGAAGATGATGTGTCGATTTTATATTAATTTGGATGATGTGTCGTCTTCTCATGAAGTTTGAAATTTTTCTAAATGACATGTTATTCTCTTATTGGATTATATTACGTATGTGACATACATGTGGCATCTTAATGTAAGTCCAATTAAAAAAAATGTACTAACATAGGATCGAACCTTGGACCTCTCTTATAACTTCAATGTTATATTGACACTAAACCAATTTGTAAATCTTTACATATTTTAGACATCTACTTAAGTTAAAGTCTATAAATCTATCAACTAATGTATCTCACTATATTTAAAAAAAAACATACTTTAAGGATTGTCAATTTGTGAATATTTCAACCAAATCTAAGAAAAGATATCACCTGCCCTGACTTGATTACAAAGAAGAGGTTGCCTCAAATCATGGGAGAGTCGAAGACATACGGATAGGACGTAAGCCAGCCGAAAACCGACTAATCGACTTTAGCATTTATTTGCGGTAGACTGAGATCAAAATTCTTCTCTGTCAACGGCTTCGAGTACTCAATGACTGCATAATAAGACCCTGTAATGGTTTACATCATGAGGACCTTAAAAGTAGCGTTTAAAGGCGTTTTTAAACTATTTAGCTTCAAAAACACTCAAGAATTAAATATAATTATTGTATTGATGAATTGATAATTTATTTTAACAATTCTAATTATTTAAAAATTTAATATTTGATTAACTTATTCATATTTTCTTATTTGATTGTTTTATTATCACTATATTTGAAAAAGTCGTGTACTTATGATTCTAAATTTCTAATTACCATTATTTAAATTAAACAATATAATTATACAAGATAATATATATATATATTTAGATATTTATTATATAATTATATTATTATTTGATGGGAAAATTAATTTATATATATATAATATTATTGTAGTATTAAATTTAATAGAAAATTCCACGTAATACGCGAGGTCTCATCTAGTTCGGTATTATTTGAGGGTGTAAAAGCATTAGCATGAAGACAGAAGGTAAAACAGATGGGGACATGATACCTGTTTGGGTTAGACGATGCTTTAGGAAACAGTTAAATAAACGGAAGACATCATTTGTTCTATACAAGCCCCATATTCTGGACAACATTAGAAAAACTCTAGGTCGTGAAGATGAAACTAGTGTCAAGGACACAACAAGGCTGATACACTGTTATTTCTTAGCGTCCATTGCACCCAACCAGAATGCCGCAATATCTTGCTCTATAAGCGATTACTTGGAAGATTTTGATCAGATATCAAGTCATGATTGGGTACATTTATTGTGAAAATACTAAAGTCTCAATTAAGGTCAAGCGTAACAATGAGGTCTGGCGGTTGTGCAATCCTGCTACCGGTGAGATAAAAAAAATGAATTGTCCCAGCCCAGTTTATTTTTTCTATTTAATACTCTAAAGATCTTTCATTTGTCTTACTTTGCAGTTTTGGTTGTGTGAGCATACGGATATGGTGGAACCAATAGGGGAGCAGTTCCCACGGTTCCTGAAGTGGGATCTATCCGAAGTGCACGATATAATTACGAGTGCTTGGATCTCGAAAGTTAGAAATGTATGTCTTTATTTAAGTTTGAATTGATTAAAAATAATTTATTTTAGGTCATGTTATCTTATGTCCAATATTAATTCTTTCTTTTTTTCTTTTTGGTATCTTATGTCCCAAAAAAAATTCATTAACCTGATCATTATTTTATATTTTCATTGGCAAACAACATGTTTGAGCCATGCTATTTTTTTGGGACCAAATATTACATGTGCAAAAAATATATAGTTTTGCATTATATGTCCAAATTAAAATTTTACTTACATTTGTATATGATTAAGTAGTATATGTATGAATACACCTTTCATTTTTAAGTAAGGTGTGTTTCCCAAGTAAATTTTCACTGGGCGAATTTGTTTTAGTTTTGCATTAAATATCGCAGGTTATAGGAAGCATGGGATTGTTAGATTGGGGAGATTTTTTGTTTGTTTAACAATAAACATGTCATTTTGGACGAAAAAGAATTGTGCAAGATATAACTAATTACGTAACTAAGTTTATTATTATTTTACTAATGATGTATGTTGATGCCATTGATAGGTTTGTAGGAAAGAGTTGCACCCAACTCCGAAGGAGTAGGAAAAGATCGAGTCCCTCCTTGAATTCAAACAAAAAGAGTTTGGGCAAGAGCACATTCCTGCAGAAGTAGATGAATGCATCCATCATCAATAATGCTGGGGCAATTGATCAAATCGAAGAAACTGCAATGGATGCCAGCGGGGGTGATGATCTTGGTTTAGATGACATTATGAGCGATGAAATGAAGAAAGAAGATATCACATTGAGCACACTAGTGAGAGCCCAAGAAGATGAAATATTGAGCACACCAGTGAGAGACCAAGAAGGTGGAGCATTGAGCACACCCGTGAGAGACCAAGTAGGTGGAGCATTGAGCACACCAGTGAGAGCCCAAGAAGATGAAGGCATTGAGCACACCAGTGAGAGACTAAGAAGGTGAAGCATTGAGCACACCCGTGAGAGCCAAGAAAGATGAAGCATTGAGCACACCAATGAGTGTCTGTGATGAGTCAGAATACCAAGCTAAAGATTATTACACTAAGAGCGTAGTGGTTTTGCCTTTCCAAGATGTGACGCCACCAAGTTTTAGTTTTGGCATGATCAGTATAATAAAAACTGTCCAGACAGCCCAAAAATTGTGATAGATATTATTTTACGTTACTTGTCAAAAGAGGGTCACGACTTTGACACAGAAGTTTCTAGCATTATTTATGGGGAGCCTGCTGCAAATAAATCAGAAATTGAGAGTTGTGTAAGAGTTGATATGGAAAGATTGAAACATGAGATGGAGGTTGCCAAGGTTGAATTTGAGGCAAAGTTGAAATAGAGGGGTGATCATCTTATTCAATTGCAATTGGAGAATGATGAGTTGCAGCAACAGTTGGGTGAAATTATGGTTCCAACAGCCACACACGTTTATTCTAATCCAATTAATATTGCGTATATGGAAGCTGTTGAGAAGCTCCATATTGTACAGGAGAATGATGAGCTTCTTAAGGAGATTGATAATTTGAAGAACTCATGGGGCGGGTCGACCTTACTGACCGTGAAAACACAGGAGAAAAAGCACCATGTTTGAAGGGGGAGATTGGGCTAACAACCCACTATTGTGGCACAAATTATCCCATATTTGGCCTAAATACTATCTCAGAACCGGGGTATACCAGAACCGGGGTTTAGGCCCCGACAACAGGAACTCGGCATTAAATAGTCCGACAGAATTGAGGGTCAACATTAGTAAAAATATCAAAGTACTGACAAGATATTGTAATAATAGATTTATTACTTTTCATAATTGTTTATTAGATCTATGATTGTAATAAATACCCTAAAATAAAGGGTCAAGATGGCTTCCTTAGTTAGAAGCTTGGGGCTCTATAAATAGAGGCCCCAACCCATTGTAAAAGAGAGCTCATTAGCTTTCTCCTCCCCAAAAAATTCTCCCCACATAAATAAAATATTAGGCAAGGGAGGCCCTCTTCAGGGACTCCCAAAGCCACCTTCAAGGGAAGAACTCATCAGAGATCTCCCCCCATTCTTATGTTCTTCATTTTCCGTATTATTTAATATGTTTGTTACCCGATAATCGGGACTACCCCTATAGCCACATAAATTCGTCATCTAGACTCGATAAAATCGATAACAACAAATGGCGCTAGAAGGAGGGTATCCTCAACAATATCACTCATCCATGTGTGAACACAAAGAGCCGATACGGAAGAATCATCAAAGGATTCACCAAAAAATTCAAAGCTAAGTTATCTTTCTTCAAAGCTTTTTCTTTCTTTTAGTCTAGCAATGATGTTTCTGCACAATCAATTAAACTTAGAATTTACAAATTTGTTCCACGGCTTCGGGCCGTCTTATTCCCAGGAAAAAGTAATTTCATATAAAAACCCCCACTTCTATCCCAGATCCCAGATTGGCAAAGTGTACAGCTTACATCCTATTTTCTTCAAGTTCTCTTTTAAACCAACAATGGCGGTACAGAGTTTGTAGAGAACTAGGAACTTACAATAAAATCTCTTCTCACACTAAAGAGGGAGAATCAAATCCGTTTATTGGGTTTCGTGTTTTCCTCCAAAATATACCGATAGTTATCTAAGGTTTCCATGATATAAAAAATAAATTTATCAATCGAACCAGAAAATCTTACAAACTATTTCCATGGCTTCAAGCTATTACTTCACCGCAAACCAAAAAGTTCATGCCTCATAGGCTCCAGTTAAAAAAAAAAAAAAAAAATATATATATATATATATATATATATAATAATTAATTAGTATAAACATTCATCCCTCTCATATTTAAGCCTTTTCGTATATCTCTTCAGGCGACAGGGCCCGACCGCCCGTCATTTGCGCCCTCAAAGCTGTGAGGAGCCACTGAAAAAGTTTCAGAACAAAAATCAGTCTTACCGTCTTTGCCAAGCTCTGGGTGCCCCTATACCGAGCTCCCCCACCTCCGAGGCCGAGCTGACATAGCTGCCGAGACAAACGACCGAGGACAAACATCACACCAGCTGACCTCGGCCTCGCCTCACAACTGCCGGCCTCGGCCTCGCACCGCAACCGCCGGCCTCGGCCTCGCACACAACCGCCGACCTCGGCCTCGCACCGCAACTGCTGGCCAGCCTCGCACCGCAACCGCTAACCTCGGCCTCGCATCACAACTGCCGGCCTCTGCCTCGCACCGCAACTGCCGACCTCGGCCTCACACACAACTGCCGACCTCGGCCTCGCATCACAACCGTCGGCCTCGGCCTCGAACCTCAACGGCCGACCTCGGTCTCCAATCCCCGAGCACGGCATCACAACGGCAACCTCGCACTACCACGGCCAACCTCGGCCTCCAATCCCCTAGCCCAACACACACACAATACCGATCGGTGCCGACCTCACAGTCCCCGCATAACTCAGCTATCGAAACTCAATTGCCAACCTTAGCTCCAAGCCGGTCTCAGGCCCAAATCAGCCGACCTCGGGTACAATTGCTCAGCACCCGGTGCTCGATCTCAGCCCACAATTGCCGAGCACGGAATCACCACGACCGACCTCGGTCCACAATGGCCAAGCACGGCATAGCAACAATGACCTCGGTCCACAATTACCGAGCATGGAATCACCACGACCGACCTCAGTCCACAATCGCCGAGCACGCATAGGAACAACCGACCTCAGTCTATAATCGCCGAGTACGGCATAGCCGAACACCGACCTCGGCCTTTCTGATAGCCAAATTCGGTGGTGAGATTGCCCACTCTAATCCCCGCCGAAATTGGCCACGCTTTGCCTCCGTCGAGATTGACCAGTATCCGATCTCCGCTCCACAATCTAAATTGGGCAACCTAAACTGCCGATAGAGAGGCCAATCAACACTGCAACCACTAGAAACCGGCCGCCCGACCTCACAGTCATGCCGACCCAAACCGGTGTCAATGCCGCGATCATCTCGGCCTTTAACACCATCGCCATTGATCCCTGACATCAGAGCCACCGACTCAATCGCCGATCCCAGGAATTTTTGCCGATCCCAAGAATTTTTGGCGATCTCCGGAATTTCATTCAACGGAGGATTTCTGATGTGGGGTCGCGTGAAATCTGGAGAGAGGTCGGTGGGCCTATGAACTTATTTAAATAGAACTTGGGCCTATATATTCTCAAGAACCAGATGGACCTCATGATTATTTATTCAAAAAAACAAATGGGCCTGCTGGAAAGGAAGTACCAGCTGCTCCACCAAAAAAATAAATCACACAACCCGGATCTGCTACAACGACTCAAGGGAATCTACGGGCAATCCTTTTTCCCATCCGTATCAGTTTTTCTCTATTTACTTCCTTTTAATGTATTGCAACTCAGAAATATTTACAATACATTAAAAGTCGGGGGCATGAGTACCCGTATCTGGAGATTATTTTGGGTAATCTAAAATAAAATTATTGAATTTCAAAAAATTTAGTAATATTATCCACCCTCATCGGCGTTGACCTGTCCGCCTACGTGGAATCGACGTCTCGTCCGCCTTCTTAGGCGTCAATATTTTTTATCCGCCCTCATTGGTGTTGATCTGTCAGCCTCCGTGGCGTCGATGTCTCACCCGTCTTCTTAGGCATTGACGTTTCTTATTCGCCCTCGTCGGTGTTGATCTGTCCGCCTCCGTGACATCGACGTCTTGTCCGCCTTCATAGGCGTTGACGTTTTTTATCCGCCCTCATAGGCGTTGATCCGTCCACCTCTATGGCGTCGACGTCTCGTCCGCCTTCTTAGGCGTTGACGTTTCTTATTCGCCCTCATCAGCATTGATTTGTCCGCCTCTGTGGCGTTAATATCTCGTCCGCCTTCTTAGGCATTGACATTTTTTATCCGCCCTCGTCGGTGTTGATCCATCCGTCTTCTTAGGCGTTGACGTTTTTTATCCGCCCTCATCGGCGTTGATCCGTCCGCCTCCGTGGTGTCGACATCTCATCCGCCTTCTTAGGCGTTGACTTTTTTTATCCGCCTTCATCGGCGTCGATCCGTCCGCCTCCGTGGCATCGACATCTCGTATGCCTTCTTGGGTGTTGACATTTTTTACCCGCCTTCATCGGCGTGGATTCGTCCGCCTCTGTAGCGTCGACGTCTCGTCTGCCTTCTTAGGCGTCGATGTTCTTTATCCGCCTTCATCGGCGTTGATTTTCTGCTTTAATTAGCGATGATTTGTCCGCCTTCACCGGCGTTAACCACCTGATTACAATCGGTCAGGAACGAAAATGGGTCGGCCCCAAAGCGGTCGGTCCATCGAAAAAATCTAAGTTTAAAAGCGGGGGCCCGCCCCCAAGCGGTCGGTCCTCCACACTTAACACAAAAATGGGCCGACAACAAAGCGATCGGTCCATCGAAAAAATCTAAGTTCAAAAGCGGGGACCCACCCCCAAGCGGTCGGCCCTCCACACTTAGTACAAAAATGGGCCGGCCCCAAAGCGGTCGGTCCATCGAAAAAATCTAAGTTCAAAAGCGGGGGCCCGCCCCCAAGCGGCCGGCCCTCCACACTTAGTACAAAAATGGGCCGGCCCCAAAGCGGTCGGTCCATCGAAAAAATCTAAGTTCAAAAGCGGGGGCCCGCCCTCAAGCGGTCGGCCCTCCACACTTAGTACAAAAATGGGCCGGCCCCAAAGCGGTCGGTCCATCGAAAAAATCTAAGTTTAAAAGCAGGGGCTCGCCCCCAAGCGGTCGGCCCTCCACACTTAGTATAAAAATGGGCCGGCCCCGAAGCGGTCGTTCAATCGAAAAAATCTAAGTTCAAAAGCGGGGGCCCGCCCCCAAGCGGTCGGCCCTCCAGACTTAGTACAAAAATGGGCCGGCCCCAAAGTAGTCGGTCCATCGAAAAAATCTAAGTTCAAAAGTGGGGGCCCATCCCCAAGCGGTCGGCCCTCTACACTTTGTACAAAAATGGGCCGGCCCCAAAGCGGTCGGTCCATCGAAAAAATCTAAGTTCAAAAGCGGGGGCCCGTCCCCAAGCGGTCAACCCTCCACACTTAGTACAAAAATGGACCGGCCCCAAAGCGGTCGGTCCATCGAAAAAATCTAAGTTCAAAAGCGGGGGCCCGCCCCCCAGCGGTTGGCTCTCCACACTTAGTACAAAAATGGGTCGGCCCCAAAGCGGTCGGTCCATCGAAAAAATATAAGCGGGGGCCCGCCCCCAAGCGGTCGGCCCTCCACACTTAGTACAAAAATGGACCGGCCCCAAAGCGGTCGGTCCATCGAAAAAATCTAAGTTCAAAAGCGGGGGCCCGCCCCCCAGCGGTTAGCCCTCCACACTTAGTACAAAAATGGGTCGACCCCAAAGCGATCGGTCCATCGAAAAAATCTAAGTTCAAAAGCGGGGGCCCGCCCCCAAGTGGTCGGCCCTACACACTTAGTACAAAAAAGGGTCAGCCCCAAAGCGGTCGACCTACCACACAGGCCATAGTGCCACCAGCTGTACAGACAGAAAAAGTCTCGTACGAAGAGCCTAGCCTCGAGTACGAGCACAGAAAAAGCCTCGTACGAAGAGCCTAGCCTCGAGTACGAGCACATAAAAAGCCTCGTACGAAGAGCCTAGCCTCGAGTACGAGCACAGAAAAAAGTCTTGTACACCTCGAGTACGAGCACAAAAAAAGCCTCGTACAAAGAGTCCGACCTCAAATACGAGCACAGAAAAAACCCTCGTACGAATAGCCCTGCCTCAAAGTATGAGCACTTAATTACACAATAAGGAAGATAGAGCCCCCGAATTGCGAGCACGTGAAGATTGACGACTCGGGGACACGACAGAGGATTTATTCCCACCTAACTCAGTCCGATTCAAAATACACCAAGCCACAGATAACACTGAAGATCTTTTCATCAAGGTCTCTACCACCAAAGTCCCCATGGGACATTCGAGCTATCTTATCAACAGGATTGGGGGCATAAGTTGGAAACCTCAACTGCAGAGGAGCAAAATTTGTTCGGAGCACGAATCAAGATCGAACTCTGACCAAAGTCAAAGCCCGATCTTGGGGGCAATTATTGTGGCACAAATTATCCCGTATTTGGCTTAAATACTATCTTAGAACCGGGGTATACTGGAACCGGGGTTTAGGCCCCGATAACAGGAATTCAACATTAAATAATCCGACAAAATTGAGGGTCAACATCAGTAAAGATATCAAAGTACTGACAAGATATTGTAATAATAATAGATTTATTGATTTTCATAATTGTTTATTAGATCTATGATTGTAATAAATACCCTGAAATAAAGGGTCAGGATGACTTCCTTAGTTAGAAGCTTGGGGCTCTATAAATTGAGGCCCCAACCTATTGTAAAAGAGAGCTCATTAGCTTTCTCCTCCTCAAAAAATTCTCCCCACATAAATAAAATATTAGGCAAGGGAGACCCTCTTCAGGGACTCCCAAAGCCACCTTCAAGGGAAGAACTCATCAGAGATCTCCCCCCATTCTTATGTTCTTCATTTTCCGTATTATTTTATATGTTTGTTACCCGATAATCGGGACTACCCCTATAGCCACATAAATTCGTCATTTAGACTCGATAAAATCGGTAACAACACTCACAACCTTACAATAACCATCATAAAAGGGATATAGAACAATGAAGAGATACAGATAAAGGATGCAATTGAGAAAACACCCTGTGTGGATCAGGATATAGTGTGCCAATCCCCCACAACCTTGCAATAATTGTTATGGGGGCAGAGTACAATGAAGACAAATTGATGAAGGATGCAATTGACAAAAAAAACCTGCGTGGATCAGGAGAGTGTGCCACCCCCCCCCCCCCCCAACAAACTTGCAATAACCGTTATAGGAAGGAAAGAGCACAATGAAGAGAAACTGATGAAGGACGCAATTGAGAAAACACCCTCTCTGAAGGTGAAGGGAAAAAGGACAACAAGGTATCCATCTCCAAGAACGCTAGCAAAACGTGTAAAAGGCAGAACAAAGATTATGACCATAAGGGAGTTAAAATTTCACAACAGTTGCCCACAATGGAGCTGATTAAAAGACACGAAGATGTGGTACAAATTGATGAGCATGATGATGAGCTTGGGGATAGTAATCGGCATGGAGGTATATCGTGAGCATACTCCTGCATCAAATATACAAAATTCATTACTTCTTCTTGTTGGGTAAGCAACCCATCCAAAAATTGTATATACAATATTTTTTTATAAAGTTAATTGCTAATAAAACTGTTTTTTTGGTTTGGCACTTTATACAGAAGTTGATTAATGATGGACGTAACAAAAACAAGATAGCATTTGCTAAGATGATAGATGAATATCTAGAAGCATCAATGGATATGGACTTCTTACTGTTTCCAATGCTTGCTGGCGGATCTAGCAGCAGTTCGAGGGGTTTAGGCGATCATTGGACTCTCCTAATGCTCAATATGCGTAAGAGTGTGTGGTCATTTTATAACTCAATGCGTCCCAGAGATAGTGATGTGGTGGATAAACATTGGAAAGCTTCACTGACTGTGGTGAGCATACACTGTACACATGAGATTTATATGGTTCATTTCGGTTATTATTATTGATATTACTTATTTATTACGAATTTTCCACAGGTTAAATATGTTGATCGTACGTAAACTCCAGGAGGTGTTTAGTAAATCTAGGCCTACCAACTTCTTCTTGAAAAGACCGTTGGTTGACCCCGTCTCAGTAGATTGCCTGCAACAATCAGAATTTTCAATCGATTGTGGGGTTGCAGTTTGTTACCTGATTGAGAAGTTTATAACTCAGAAAACAGTGCACGAAGGAAATTATAACGAGAATTCTGCAGGTAATTATCGCGCAAAAATGGTGAAATGCTTTATAGACCCCAGTAAAATTGAACTTTGACAGTTCATGGTTTGATAATGTAAGTAGTGGAACTAAGACAATAGAATCCATATATGATGAACAACATGTTTTGGGATATTTGTAATTTGGGTTAAAAGGATTCTTAGTGTAGGTATGATGTTGTTGTCATTTGAACGGTTTCAGACTATTTTGGAATGTATTTATTTTTTATAATAGATTGTAGTAATGATGCTTGTTGGGTAATGGATTGTAGTAATGAACTATTTTGACACTTGGCCGTCTGTGTTTTCAGAGATTGTGCAACAAAATATAAGGTTTCACATTATATATCCTACTTATTGTAGTTGGTTTGCACTGGGCTGTGTGTGTTTTCAGATGATGACTGGATTTTTGGGCCATAATATTTTTTGGGCCCAAATATTATCTGTGCAAAAAAAAAAAAAAAAATTACATTATATGTGCAACTTTAAATTTTACTTGTATTTGTATATGGTTAAGTAGTATTTGTATGAATACTACTTACATTTTATGTTCGAAGTCCGGTTTCATAAAAATTCATACCTCATGAGGGGTCTTCGACATGTGATTGTGAGACTTAAGAGTATTTCATATTTTTCTAACACAATTAACCTAACACTTATTTTTTCATTGATACCTTTTCTTTCTTGGGCCATGTTATTTTTAGGGATATTATCCATGCATATATTATTTTTCTTGGACCACGTTTATTTTTTAAGAGAAATATTATCTGTGTAAAAAATATATAATTTTGCATTATATGTCCAACTTTAAATTTTATTTGTATGTGTATATGGTTAAGTAGTATTTGTATGAATACTACTTACATTTTATGTTCGAAGTCCGGTTTCATAAAAATTCATACCTCATGACGGGGGCTTCGACATATGATTGTGAGACTCAAGAGTATTTCACAATTAACCTAACACTTATTTTTTCATTGGATACCTTTTATTTCTTGGGCCACGTTATTTTTAGGGATATTATCCATGCATATATTTTCTTTCTTGGGCCACGTTAGTTTTTGGGCCCAAATATTATTTGTATATAAAATATATAATTTTGCATTATATGTCCAACTTTAAATTTTATTTGTATTTATATATAGGTAAGTAGTATTTGTATGAATACTACTTACATTTTATGTTCGAAGTCCGATTTCATTAAAATTCATACCTCATGAGGGGGGCTTCGACATGTGATTGTGAGACTTAAGAGTATTTCATATTTTTCTAAACAATTAGCCTAACACTTATTTTTTCATTGGATACCTTTTCTTTCTCGGGCCATGTTATTTTTTGGGATATTATCCATGCATATATTTTCTTTCTTGGGCCATGTTAGTTTTTGGGCCCAAATACTATATGTGCAAAAAATATATAGTTTTGCATTAAATGTCTAACTTTAAATTTTATTTGCATTTGTATATGGGTAAGTAGTATTTGTATGAATACTACTTACATTTTATGTTCGAAGTCCGCTTTCATTAAAATTCATACCTCATGAGGGGGGCTTCGACATGTGATTGTGAGACTTAAGAGTATTTTATATTTTTTAAGCAATTAGCCCAACACTTATTTTTTCATTGGATATCTTTTCTTTCTTGGGCTATTTGCGCAAATATTATCTGTGTCAAAATCATGAATATAATATGGGCCTTTATACCTTAAATACATGAAAATATACCAAAATTGCATGCATCATTTTACACGTGGGCCTTCATAATCATTTTACACGTGGGTCTTAATGTGAGCCCATTTATGACCATTTTGCAACAGTGTTATTCATTCAATTTGCTTGTGCTAAAATTTGTAATAAATGCACAACTAATAAATACAGGTTCTCCAGCTATTATGTCCAACCGTACACATGTCTTATGTCTCTTCCAACAAAAGGTATATGTTACCGTTGCTTAGCAGGTCAAAAATCTGTTTATGACCGTTGGAAAATAGTAAAAAAAAAAAATTCAAACCCCTACCACCCAAACAAAGATCTCTATATAAACACACAAAAGGGGGGGGGGGGGGGGAGAAATTATATTTTAGACAACTTATAGCAAAAAGTTTGAAGCTTCAGTTAGTTGATATGTGACAGGGCAGCAACTCAGAGAATGAAACATATATCAAATACTCAAGATCGACTTGTAAAAGATGCAATAGCTCGACTGTCGTAGTGGTTGCCTCAACATTGAAAAATTCAGGCAGTTTGTACTACTACTGCAGACAACATGAGTTCTCACATTGGCGCAACCCAATAGGATAGGGGCAAACTCAAAGTGGCCAAGAAAATATTTCAAGTCATGTTCAGGATAATATAGTCCAAAATACAAGAATGGGAGTTCGTGGGGGCAATGACACTTACCAGATTACTCTTGGTACTTTGTTGGTTGGCAATTTGATCACAATATGATGTGCTTTTTCTTTTGCATTACTTATTATATAATGAGATGATGTACCGTTAGCAGGTATATGTAAGGAATCCCATGAAAAAATTGGACAAAAATATGCATCCATTTTGAGGTTGTGCTTTTCCAGAAGATATTATGAATTGGTACCTTACTAGATTGAATTTAGTTCCTTTGATTATACATATTTTCATGTCTTCTAATTATACAGAAACAAGATCAACAATATTAAAAAAAGAGGCAACCAAATTAGACAACAACTATCACACAAACTAAAACAAAGATCAATAGCCATATTAAATGTCATATTTTCATGCCAATTAGACAACCATAGTTACATGTCTTCATGTTACACAAACAAAACCAACAACATTAAATAAAGACAACACCAAACAATACCAGCAAACAATTTAAACAATACCTAACAATACCGGCAACATTACAACTAAAATCCATAGCCATATTAAATGCAAAAAAATTCATATCAAATTAGACAACAATGGTTCAACAAAATCAGCAAATAGGGGAGCAAAAAAATCATCCCTACAGCATCATGCCATTACACAATATGAAAACACAAAAATAATTACCCCCAAAACAAAACTTGGGTATTACATGTAATTAACCCAAGTTTCACTGGACTGACCATTGTCACATTAAAAATTAAAGCCCCACAAAACAATTAAAGACACCTGCTGATGCACAGATTGGCTTTACTAGGTGTGCCGACAGTCAACCGCCCTGCCCCTGAGATGAGAAAATGAAAAAAAAACCATTAACAGGTTACAAAATCGGATAAATTAAGCTACTGATGTTCAAGCAATTGTCTCACAAAATACCTTGTTTTAGTACTTGTGACTCTGGCGCCTTTAATACATGAAGACTCGTGATATCCCTTCTTGCCACAATGTCTACAAAGAGGAGGTTTCTTCTTTGGGCACTCACCAAATGATGGATTTCTAAGTTTCTTTGGATGACCGGGCTTACGATTGAGCAAAGGAGGGCAAATCTTCTGTTGATCACAGATTGATTCACATTCGAATTGCATCACATCTGGTATGGGGTTGATATTTGCTTCGTAGCTTTGTCTATATTTAGCGATGTGGAAGTATTCCTCGACATAAGTGTAAATTGAACCATTTTGTCTCATGATTACAACAATGGCATGGGCGCATGGAAAACCAGTGACCTTCCATTGAAGACAAGAATACGACTTATCCTTCAAATCAACTATACAAGAAAGATCAGATTTGACTTCAAATTCGCCACCGGGTGATAATGACACTCTCCAGGCCCTGCTCGAATCATACATCACATTCCAATCAACTTGTTTTTTAGAACCAACAGAGTAATCCATTTCTTTGAGACTTCTCTCTTTTCAACATACCAACGTGAAATATTTTGGCGAATCCAGTCAATCATCTTCACAATGGGCAGCTCACAAGCCTTTAAAATCCAATTGTTGAAAGATTCTACGGCATTGGACGTCATCTCTCCATACCTTGTGATGTGTAATGAATGTGCAATTGACCACTTCTCATATGGGAGTTGAGATAACCATTCTCCAGCCTTCTCCCCCCCCCTCCCCCAACATGCTTGAACAATTGAATCTTCTCATTGAAAAGATACTCTTCGGGTGCATATGCACATGCTTTAACAATTTCAGTCAAATTAGCCCATTGACTATTGGTCCATCCACTTGAAAAACGGCCATTGAGGTTTGTTAAAAGATGGAATGACAATAGAAATGGTGTAATTCCTCTAATATGTTGTCAAGGGCAGAGAGAATACCACAATTTCGATCTGATATGAAGTACATTTCTTTCTCGTGTTTGACATGATCATCTATTTTTCTTATAAACCACTCTCAATTTGTTGTATTTTCAGCCAAAACCAATGCAAAAGCAACCGGAAAAAACCCTAATTATAAAAGAACAACAATTACATTAGCATACTGTAAAAAAAAAAAAACAGAAACAAAAATAAAAATAAATTAAAAAAATCACAGAAACAACAATTATATGTGAAAGTAGTAATGAGTTTTACCATTGTTCTCGTCTTTAGCAGTGACTACTAACAATGTGCCCTTTGCACGACTCTTAAGAAATGTGTCGTCAATAAAGATCATCGGTCGGCAATATTTGAAGCCATCAAGACAGGCCTTGAATGCGAAAAATATACGTTTGAAACAGTGTGTGTCACAATTGCTCTCTAAAGAAACAACACTCTTGGGGTTAGTGCGTGTAACACCCATAACCAAAAATATAGGATTTATACTATTAATATTATTATTATGTTATAATTATTTTATTTCTATTGATTCATTATTCTTTTAAAGGAAATGAGTTTTAAAAATCGATTTCTACGCAGCAGTTGGTCAAAAACCGGAATCGGAAGCACTCCTAGCACTGTAACTATGAAACGAATTTATACAGACTGAAAAAATAAGAAAAATAAAATTCAAGAATAGCAATCTAAGGCCTTTAACTTGATGGAAAATTCTCAAACAAAATTATACTTTTGTCGCCAAAAGTAGAACGAAAAAACCTAAAACCTCCGAATTTTAATTTCGATGAATAAATACGAACTCAGCCCAAGATGCAACTGATAAAATAAAGTTAAAAATCATTTTTAATAACCAAAATGAAAACCTAAACTTATGGATAACAAAACAAGCAAAATGTTAAGTTTCGGAGCCCAAAACCTAGCCGAAAAACACCTTATTTTAACACCGAAAACTACACCGCGTCCGAAAATACCAAGAGAACCAATTGGGCAGCTCCCTGGGCCCCACATTTTTGTCCAAACTGCTGGAAAAACAGTCAAGATGCAGCCCATACCTCCCCTTTCAAGTCAAAGGCCATACCTATTAAAAAAAAAAACCAAAAACATACACCATACCCCTAAAAGCCTACCCTTTCTCCCCCCATACCCTAATGGGAGACCATGAAGCCCTCTCCACTCCATAATAATGTCTTGAAACCCTCCTAAAATGGCTGCTATGAAACCAAGAAAGAAACTCAAGAACCCCCCCCCCCCCTTCCCCTCTCATTTTCGACCACCATTTTTCCAAGGGAGGAGAAGATTTTCTTCTCCCATTTCCAACCATAGGAGGACTTCAATCTCAAGACCCAAGCTTCCATAGGTGTTGGTGTGAAGTTTTGAAGCCATCTCCAAGAAAAAAATTAGCAATTCTTCTCCCTCTCTCTTTCAAATTTATGAAATCTTACATCTTCAACTTCTAGCTTTAACTCTTGTTTTGTTTTAGCTCAAAACAAGGAATTTCTTTCAAGGATACCTCATACACATCAATAGCTAAAAGATTGAAGAGCTAATAAGGTCCTCTAGCTTAAGAATACAAGTCTACAAAGGTTGTAAAACTCTTCAACTCAAAACATAGCTAATATGAATGTTTTCCTTGAAATGTCACTGCTTTTGTTGCTACTTAGAAACCATCAAACCTTAGGGCTATCTTATCTTTGAATATTCAAATACATGCTAAAAGGAGTTTTGAATGATTTTTATTAAGGTGTTAAAATTTTAGTGTCATGATAGTTGTTAAATAGTAAATACAAAAGAAAGTATGCACAACTAGCACACTGTGAACAGTATCATTAAGTTTCTGTATAAATTTTCGGACTCGAAATGTTACATATTTTGGGAAATTGTTTATATTTCATGAAATTATATCAAGTTATCTTTCATTTGCCACTGGTTTGAGTCAATTCGGGATTTTCTTTGATAAGTTATGGATTTTTAAAGAAAGTGAGACGAAACTGTTAGATTTTTTCACTTTCATTGGCCAAAATATATCTTTCGAGTCAAGTTTGAATTTTACAAAAATTATTATAAAATACTAAATGAAGTTAGCTATCTCTATGGATTTTCCCATGATTTTTACATGAGTATAAATTGGTTTACCAAAATTATCTTTGGCACTGCACACATACTGTGAGCTACTAGAAAGTAATGTCGCATTTTGAAAATGAACCTAGAACTCATATTTTCTTAAATCAAATGATATGAAACAAATTTTATATGTGTAGTAACCTCTAAAAGGTACCTACTGTATAAATTTCATGATGATCAGATATATTTTAGTATTTTTCAAAAGTGGTTAAAGTTAGGGGACAAACATCCGAAGGAGCAAACTGCTCACCTTCGGATGTGGCTTCCTCAAACTGTTTTTCCCATTTTAACTTAAGAACGGTCTGTTTTCTTACTTAACTTGATGAATATAATATGGATTGACTTATTGCACTCGAGTATTATGTGAATACATGTGAATGATGTGTTGTTTGGTGTTAGTTTAAAGTAAGGACTATATGTTTCTATGTGTGTCTTTAAAATAGAAAAGAATAAAGAAAAATATCATGAAAACCCTAAAATACTTGAGTCTACTAAACATGCCTTGATGAGGATTCACGTTCTCAGTAAACACTAGTCACATTAAAAGCTTTTGGTAAACTCTAAAAGCGATAAAACACTAAATAAAGTACAAGTCCTTTTCGGACCAACATGTATAAACTTTTACCAAAATCTCTAAGACATTGATAATTAAAGTATATAAGAATGTATGAATTCATGTTTTCATGAAATATTTCTTACTTAGAAAGTCATGTTTAAAGAATTTAAAGGAGAAAAAGGTCCTTTAAAAAGAAGACAAACGAAAGGAGACTAACGTCCCCGCTAAAAATTATTAACAATCTAAATAATACTAAGAGACTTTCTTAATGCACTGTAAGAAGAATTTGAGAAAGTATTAAAGAAACTTCTGATGTGAAAAATAAAATGAAGATCTAATATCCTCAATCAGGGAAAAGTAATGAAAGAAATGTTATATGATCAATATGCTCTGTCTGTTGGAATCTAAGTTAAACCTAAAAGATATTTACGAATGCTCTTAAGTTAAATATATAAAGCATTACTTGAAAAGTAAAAGATTGTTAAAGTGCAAACAAAATTGTGCTAGGTTGAGTGCGATTACGGTGACGAGAATTTTCGGGTGAAAGCAAAAGGCAATTTTTTTCGAAAAGGAAAGCGTTTGAGGTGGGTGGTTTTTACTAAATTGCCTGGAATATTATATGGTATGTGGGTATTATGAATATTTTGACCTTCGGGTTGGGTTACATGGTTATTACATGATATATGGTATCTTAAACGATACATAATGGTTTGGCCTCTGTAGCTAGGCTCCATGATGCCTTCGAGCGAGTCTATGGGCTATATGATGTATTATGTTTGACGGTCTGGCCTATGTGGCTCGGTGCCAGGAAATGATGTATTATGTTTGACGGCCTGGTCTTTGTGGGTCGGCGCCAGGGAATGATGTATTATGTTTGACAGCCTAGCCTATGTGGCTCAGCGCCAGAGATTAATTTATTATGTTTGACGGTCTTGCCTATGTGGCTCGACGTCAGGAATGTTACATGATGGTTTGATAACAGGATACTAAAATGTTTTACAAAATGATCATATTTGTTTTTCCCAACTATATAATTGCATGCAGACCGCCCACACTGAGAATTCAAATTTCACCCCCTATTTTTAACAAATTTCAGGGTATGATGAAGGGGAGTTCGAGCCAGTTGAGGTGTGATACGAGTCCAGTGATATTATAGAATTGATATTTAAGACTTATATACACTATTATTGTTTACTATGACTATTATCATATGTCAGGATGATAACCAGTCTCATGGTCTCCCGACGATTATTTATGTATGATGTTTATGTTTGACATTTGTTTTGTACCAAACTTTTTACAGAGATCCTTGCATGATAAATTTTAAAAATAAAGAAATGGCTGCCGCGTTTCAAAACAAAAATTTCATATTTCCGTTGTTTATGTAAAGTTGTTAATTGTGTTTCATGCAAAATAAAATTTTTAGTTCAGATTTTTTGTCACTAAGTGACGACTCGGATTTCTGAAATGTCGAATTCTACATTTTGGAAAACTGGGGCGTTACACAGTGCGTTCCACGGCTTTGCAATGCCATCTTAGGTGGTCATATGAATCGTCAAAACTACCATATGTCTGATCTTTGGCTACCTCAATGGCGCGCCAAGCTTTATAGTAAGTGATGGTCCCGAAACGAGTAAACAGGTGTATGGGGGGGGAATACACCTGTGGTTACAAAATTAAACTTCTTTAAAACTTATCAGGTTACTTAAGACAGTAGCTCGTCAGTGGACTTGAGGTCTGCTGAGAGTTACTCTGTGAAAGCTTACTGAGATAATACCTCCACTGAAAGCACAAGACTTTCAGTTGAACTACTATCTAATTAGCTTTCAGATGCGGATTAGTGAGCCCTTTTAGAAAACTCGTTTTACTTTGATAAACTTTGAGATTAACACACACTTATGAAAAAGCAGAATGTAAGTACACAAGATGTAAAGTGGTTCAGAGATAAATCTCCTACGTCCACTGGCCTGATCAAACAGGAGAATTCCTTTCACTTGGAATTCCTTGTGTTATAGTGCCAAGGTGCACTGATCAACTTTTCCTCTCTTAGGATGATTGATCACTAGGAAATTCCAGGTCCTAGTTCCCAAAACAAACCAGCTTTCAGACTGATACAACAATCAGCTTACTAACACCACTTAACACTAGCTCTCAACCTAAACACTGAGTAGGGTTTTGAGTAGGGTTTTGGTTCCAACTATTTTGAGATAATCCTTACAAGTTTAGCTCAAGGCTTAGGATTGGATTATCTCTTTCTAAGGTTTGGATATAGCTTTAAGCTTGGTTACAGAAGGTTTGTTAGTTTCTCTACAATTGTGAAACACTTGGGAAACAATGATAATTTCGAGTGTTTCTAGATAGTTATGAATGTAGAGATAGCTTTGATCTTGTGAGTTTCCCGTGCTTGTAAAATGTGCACGTCCTTCTGTATTTATAGGCTTCCTTGAAAATCTTCCCGTTGGATTTGAATCTTCTCAAGTAAGTCTTCTTGTATCTGATTGGTTCAAACGGCTCTATTTGAAGCTTTAAGTCTTGTCAAGAACCGGCTGCAAAACCATGCTTGTTCACCAACTTTCTGTAGATTGCTAGGTGAAAGACTTTTGGTACTTGTCAGGCTGGGACAGGTCGGCTGTCAGTAAGGTACACTGACGTGTCATCTTCTCATTGGACCTTAAGTCTGCATGCCCAGATTCTTGTCTTGCTTTAGGTGGAACTCCTCTGATGAGAACCTTCTTATTCCTTCATTTATTGTAAGCTTCACTGAAATTCATTTTGCCTTGTTCCAACCAGATTAACTAACAGCTTTAAATATGTTTAGCATTAAATGTACTTTGTTAGTTCCTATCAGTGGACCTTCGTCCTCTACTGATAGATTTAGTCTTAGTGAGAATGTACTTAGAAAACATTCAAGACTTAGACTTCTTTCTCAGATCACTTAGTCTTCAGCGGACTTCACTGCAGCGGACTTCACTTCAGCAGACTTCATACTAAAATACACTCTAGTTTTTACTAACTGCACTTCAGTTCTTAACACTTAGAACTGTTTAATTTAAACTCTAACTCTACTGAATAATTTACTTACAAACAACTTAGGGAGGGACATGTTGGCATCTAATCAAAACAAGTCTTATACATTTTCCCAACAATTTCCCCCTTTTTGATTATGCCGGAACCTATCTTATTACATATCTTCTTCTAGATGAGGTTCTTCAGATGACATTCAAAGTTCACAGTTTTTGTAAGTAAAACATTCAAGTACATAAGCCTAAATGATAATGAGATATTATCTTGGGCAAACATCAGCAGAGTTCCTTTCATTGAAAAATATGAAGTACAAATTACATGAAGTCAACTCTTAAGAAGTTTCAAACTTAAAAACATCTGGGACTTATAAATAAATGCCCAGCAAAAGATACATCTTTCTCAGATGGACTCAGACAAAGGTTCAAGTCCATATTGTTTGAAGACTCTGATCTTCAGCTCATTCTTCCTTTCCATCACCTCCTTCGAGTGTCCTCTGAGACCAAGGTGTTCACATAAGGATATCCACTCTTCAGTGATCCTTTCTCTATCAACTGCACCAGTTGCATCTTGAGGGGGCCAGTATGTGATTGGCTCAGGGGCCTTCAAAGCTTGATCAGGGAAGGCATCATTCCAAGCTCCACTGATATCGGGATAGAGTTTGGGATAGGCATCAAACAACCATGAGTTGAAGACTTCTTGAGCATTGTCCCTGCCTAACTCTCCACTGACATAAAAAGAATAAACGAATTCCCTTTTTGCAGTCTCCCAGACATCATTGAGCTTTTTGGGAACCCAAGCATCATGGTGAGGGAATCTGTTCTGAGAAGGTGTGATCTTGTCCTTCTTTAGTTTGGCAGCCCACTTGAGATAACCACTTCTGAATTTCTTAGAAGTAGTTTTATCAAATGTGGCTAACCTCTCCTTCCTTTTCCTCTCAGCCAATTCTGCAATGGTCTCTATCTTCCCAACCACCTTATCCTTCCTCTCCTGCTGCTGGGCAGATAGCTTCCTTGCTCTCTCGTTCATTCCCCCAGCCTCCTTGATTAGCTCAGTGAGCTCCGTAACTCGTGTGGGTGCAGACTTGGGAATTTCAGAAGATAAGGGATCAGGGTTAAGAATGGGAAGTACCTCAACATCGTCAGTAGAGGTTGTGGACTTAGCAGTCAACCTCCCTGAGGTTCTTGTCTTTTTAGCAACCTCTGCTGAGAGTGCATCAGTTGCCTTCCTCTTGGCAGGTTCCCCCTTCTTTGCAGCTCTCTCTTCCTTCTCCTTCAGATGAGCTTCCTTGAACTTTGAGAGGTCCACTGATGCGGTCTCCTTTCCCTTCTTTTCCTTAGCCAGCTTCTGGGCCTCAGCATCAACTTTCTTTATGGTGCTTTTGATTTGTTGACCTTTCTCGAACTCCGGGGTTTCAAAGATGATTTGCATTTTGTTCCTTGGATCAGCCTTCAGCTCTTTAGAAGATATCAATCTTTCCCCCTTTCCGGCATTAATCATGCACTCAGCCACAGTGATGTTTAACTTCATCTGATCGTGAGCGATGGCCTTCAGTTCAGTCGAGCAGTGGTCAACTTCATCTTCCATCCTTTCCAGTGCAGCTCCAGCAGTTTGACCAAATTGCACAAATTGTGCCAATTTCTCATTAATAAGCACGTTGGTCTTTTCTTGAGTTGGGAAGTCCTCAGCAGCCTTTTTTAGTACTTCACCAAGCTTGGCTCCGAGTTCTTCATGCTTTGCCTCGAATTCCTGCATCTTCTGGTTCCACAACCCTTCAACTTTCCCAACAAGGTCAGCTGAGAAAGCTTCAACAGAAGACTTTAGGTTGATGGACACGTTCTCCACTGAGTCCTTCAGGAATTGAGTTCTGGCTTCTTCCTCCTTCTTCTCCAGATCTTTCAGAGCCTCAATGACTAGCACACTTTGTCCCTCAACTACATCAATAACCATCTGCTGTGAATCTTCAACTTTCAGTGTGAGATTTTGAAGTGATGTAGTTGTGGACTCCATGAGTTCGTCAATGTGGTCTGAGAGTATGATCATCTCGTCCACCTCCTCTTGGACAATTTCTTGGACTTCTTTCAGTTGAGCTTCAAGGGCAGGGAGCCTTTCTTCTTGAAGTTTAAGCACTTCATCCTTCAGGGGAGTTAGGTTGACCTGGACTGAGGGGATCTCATCAGTTTGAGTGCCTGCATTTAAAACAATGTTAGTTCTTGCTCCCTCAATCTCACAACCTATATCTCCTGAGGTTTCTAACTCCATTGGAACTCCCTCCTCCTCACTCAGCTTACTTCTTTCATCACTCTTATTTTCAACTAAGTTTTTTTCAGCCAATGCATCCTTTACAGGAATGATTGCTTTTATTTGGCCACTCACAACTCCGGTGATTTCAACTTCCTTTTCAACACCCTCAGTCTTTTCAACTCCTTCTGATCCAGTCACCTCAGTTGACTCTGAAGCCACCACTGAGGGCTGTTGTGGGAGAATCTCAGTAGACACCTCTACTGGACTCTCCTGTGGCAAATTTTGAGCCTCAGTATCCCTTGCCTTGGATACATCCTTGGCTACCTCACCATCACCTTGCCTTGGTGAGGTCCCTCCTCCTTGTACACTTTCCTCCATCTCTTTCTCCTTTTCCTCCTCTGCTTCAGCAACCACATCAGCTGACTTCTTAGCCTCAGCTATCTTTTCCATCACCAGACTCTCAAAAATTTTCTCATCACAGAGAAGTCTGGATTTGGTCATCCCTGCAAACTGCAACACCTCCATCTCCTCCTTCTTCCAATCATCGGCATTGCTGCCTCTGACTGCCAATAGAATTTCTCCTAGCCTCCTATCTTTGAGCTGGACAAGGAGTCTCAGCCTCAAGAATAAAGCCTTGAGAGTGGGGAAGTTGTCAAGTTCAGGGTACTTAGACTCCAAAGAGTAAGCAACCTCATCCTTAAGGGTGTCTAAGAATGAGTACTCTTCTTCATCGTCTGAAGGAAGGGAAGGGGTAGGGGATCTGATATCAGTGGGTTCTTCTGGAATAGATTCCAGGTGAGTTGAGGTTTGGGTTTCAGGAGGGTTAGGGATAGTTTCAGAAGAGGTTTGAGTGTCAGGTGAGGTTGGGTTTTGGTCAGTGGGGGTTAAGGGAATTGGTTCAGTAGGATTTGATGGGGTGGTTTCAGTTGGGGTGGAGATGAGTTCAGTGGGGGTTTGAGTTTGAGATCCACTGGCTGGCTTTTGAGAGCCATCAGTGGGGGTTTGAGTGTGAGTTATTTTGGAGATGCGTTTGGTTTTGGCTACAGGGGTGCGAGGTTTGGTCTTGGGTTTAATAGGAGTAGGAGCAGGAACATCTGAGTCAGACTCAGTTGAGATAGTGTTGGGGGAAGAGGTAGGGTTACCTGATGAAGACTCATCAGTAGAGTCTGTGACTCTGACTTTCTTCGAAGCAGCCTCCTTCTCTGCTTCAGAAGACCTCTTCTTCTCCTTCCTTGAGGCCTTCTCTGCCACAGCCTCCTTATGTTGAGCCATTTTGTCGCTCATCTTTACCAGTCTCCTCTTCAGTTTAGTTTTCTTCCCCTCAGCAGGGGTATCTTCCTCCTCCTCTACTGCCTCTGGGCTTTCCACAGCAGGCTTAATCATCCTAGCCTCCAGAGTCTTTCCAGACTTGAATAAAATTTTTAGGATACTCCATTTCCTGTCAGGGATCCAATCCACTCCCAAATCTACATTCTCTATCAAGTAAGAGATCTTTGTTGCATAGTTCAGCTTACTTGATAGTTGGGGAGATTTGTCGGGTTGAAACTTTGAGTGCTCCTTATTCAAGGCCCTCAGAAAGAACTGCTGCCAATTGTATGGCTTTTCCTTGCCCTCAACTATCGCCTTCATCAGCCTGAGCTTTGGCTTGCTCACTTGCTCAGTACTCCCTTGGTTTCCCAAAATACACTTACTCACAATTTCACAGAGAACATTGTAAACTGGCAGGAGTTCACTTCTGTTCATTGTTGGAGTGTAAGGTACCTTCCTCTGCATTATGGTTTTGACCCATTCTTCCTCCTTCTCCACAATGCACGTGTCTGGATTGGGACCTTCAGAAGGAAGATCAAAAAGCTCCTTCAGGACATCTCCGCTTACACGAATCTCCTTCTTTATCTTCTGGTGTTCAATGACCTCCATGTCATCCCTCATAACTTTCTTCTTCCTTTGCAAGATCAGATGAGACCTGATCTTTGTATCTGAGTTGGAGACATTGTTGTAGAAATCAAGAACCTGTCTGTCAAAACAATTCTCTGGATGAACAGATAGGAATTTCTCTAACCCAGCACTTTTTATCATTTCAAGGGCCTCTTTGATGTGAGCGTACTCTGGTCTGGACTCAATTTCTGGGTTATCAAAAACCACAATGGGTTCATACCAGAAGTTATCTTTTTGGGTAAGGAAACTGAGATTTAGTTTCGCCATTTGAACAAGAGGGTTTGAGAGAACAGATTACAGAGTAGGATAGTAAGTGTTTGCTTGGAAGTGTATTCGAAAAGGTTTACAAGCTTAAGGTTGGGGATTTTATATTAGAAATAAACGGTTAGATCTAATTTCACAATCAACGTCTGAGATTGAATGATTTTGAGATCGTGGATAGTTACAGGGTTTAGTGGGGGGTTTTAAGAAATCTTGACGGTTTAGAAAAGAACCGCCTAATTGAATGGTATGGATTGAAAAGGTTGGTAACCGGAAGGTCACATCATCCGGCTTTTAGGGCGCGTGAGATAGGTAATTGAAAAAGCATGTCTGACTTGTACCACGCGCATTAAATGCTTGTCATACCAAAATCTCTTCGGAACAGTGGAAAGAGATTTAATTTTCCAGAAAGCACTCATTAGTAAATATTTTGAAACAAATTAAAATATATAACACTAAGAGGCTTTATCTTTGAAAATAACATAAGTATAGACTTGACCTCTACTGAGGGTCGACCTCGTCTGATATATAGATCTCTTCTGAGATGGGGAGCTTCTTCTGAGAGAAGATCCTCTTCTGAGTATGAACCTCCACTGAGTTGAAGGTAACTCTACTGAGATTCAATCCTTTCTTTACTCTCCTGGATCTAGGAGTCCAAGCTCCACTGACAACTCTTGAAACCTTGCTTCAGCCAAAGGTTTAGTGAAGATATCTGCCTTCTGCTTGTCAGTGTGGATTTTGAGCATCTTGATGTCCTTCTTCTCCACATGATCTCTGATGAAGTGATGCCTTATATCCACATGTTTGCATCTTGTGTGGAGAACTGGATTTTCTGAAATAGCAATTGCACTATTGTTGTCACAGAAAATAGGGACTTCATTGGCAAAGATGTTGTAATCTCTCAGTTGTTGTCTTAGCCAAAGAATTTGAGCACAACAACTTCCAGCTGCCATATACTCAGCTTCAGTAGTGCTTGTGGCTACTGAATTTTGTTTCTTGGAGAACCAAGAAATCAGTTTACTTCCCAAGAATTGACAAGTGCCTGAGGTTGATTTTCTATCAATTCTGCATCCTCCATAGTCAGCATCTGAGTATCCTGTGAGTTCTAGATTGTCATCTGAGGGATACCACAATCCCATATTCACAGTACCCTTAAGATATTTGAGAATCCTCTTGGCAGCTTCCAGGTGACTTTTCTTGGGATTGGCTTGATATCTAGCACAAATGCCAACTGCAAATGTGATATCAGGCCGGCTTGCTGTGAGATACAGTAGAGATCCAATAATGGCTCTGTAGGAAGTCTGGTCTACTGATTCTCCATCCTCATCTGGTTCCATCTTGGTGTTGGTGTTGAGTGGAACTCTTGCAACCTTGCTGGTCTGGCATCCAAACTTGTTGATCAGCTCCCTTGTGTATTTGGCTTGGTTGATGAAGATTCCTTCAGTGGACTGCTTGACTTGAAGTCCTAGGAAGAAATTCATTTCTCCCATCATAGACATCTCAAACTTTCCCTTCATCAGTTGAGAGAACTTCTCACAGAGGACTTGGTTAGGACAACCAAAGATGATATCATCCACATAGATTTGAACCAGCAATGTGTCCTCTCCTTTTGTGATTCTGAAAAGTGTTCTATCAACTCTCCCTTTGATAAAACCATGATCCAAAAGGAATTGAGACAAAGTATCATACCAAGCTCTTGGAGCCTGTTTCAGTCCATATAGAGCTTTCCTCAGTCTATATACTTTGTGACTTTCTTCAAAACCTGGGGGTTGCTCCACATAGACTTCTTCATTGAGTACTCCATTCAAGAAGGCACTTTTAACATCCATCTGGTACACCTTGAATTTCTTGTGAGCAGCATATGCAAGAAATAACCTTATTGCCTCCAATCTGGCTACTGGAGCAAATGTTTCATCATAGTCAAATCCTTCAACTTGAGAGTAGCCCTTTGCAACTAGCCTGGCCTTGTTTCTGACTATGATATCATTCTCATCCTTCTTGTTTTTGAATACCCACTTAGTTCCTATCACATTGCAGTGATATGGTCTGTCCACCAACTCCCATACTTGATTCCTTGTGAACTGGTTGAGCTCTTCTTGCATGGCAATAATCCAGTTGGAATCTTGAAGTGCTTCTGCTATGGAACTTGGTTCCTGGTTTGATAAGAAACAACAAAACAAAGCACTTTCACCATGAAAACTTCTAGTTTTGACTCCTGAGGAAGGATCACCTAGGATTTGCTCAACAGGGTGATCTGAGAGCCAAGTCCTCCTAGGCTGATGCCCTTCAGTTGAGTTTAACTCTTCTGAAGTTGAGTCACTAGATATTGGAATGAAATCGAATTCAGAAAATAAGACAGAGGGTTGAAGTCCTGAGTCATCATTCAAGGTATTTTCATTCTCAATGGTAATTTCATTGGTTCCCCCTTGAATGATAGTTTCAGTGAATGTCTCAGCTGTGACCACATCTTCATTGACATTGGTTACCTCTTGAACTGGGATGGTGTTCATCAGTTCAGTTACATCTTCAGGAGAGCTCTCAGGTGAGCTTTGAGGAGTGGTCTGATTTTGAGTGTCCTCTTTGAATTGTTGATCATTGAGGTTGTCCCAGGTTGGGATGAATGTATCAACAGAATTCTCAGGATATCCTTTTGATTTGATACTCAGTCTAGTTAGCCTTTTGCTTATCACATCCTCAGTCTCCTTACTTCTGGACTCAAAAGTAGATTCATCAAATACCACATGAGGTGTTTCTTCCACAACAAGAGTTCTACAGTTGTAAACTCTGAAAGCTCTACTGATTTGGGAATATCCTAAGAAAATTCCTTCATCAGCTTTGCTATCAAAAGCTTTCAGTTGAGTTTTCCCATTGTTGTGAATGAAACACTTGCAACCAAAAATATGAAAGTAAGATACCTGTGGCTTTCTGCCATTCCATAACTCATATGGAGTTTTTCCTTGATGTTTGGTTACCATGGATCTGTTTTGAGTGTGGCAGGCAGTATTAATAGCTTCAGCCCAGAATCTTTTAAGAACCTGAGCTTCAGCTAACATTGTCCTTGCTGCCTCCTTGAGAGTCCTATTTCTTCTTTCAGCTACTCCATTTTGTTGTGGAGTCCTTGCAGCTGATGTCTCATGAAAGATACCTAATTCTTTACAATAATCAGATATGATAGAATTTATGAATTCAGTGCCCTTATCTGATCTTATCTTTACAATGTTCAGGCTCTTTTCATTGCTAACTTTCTTCAGGAGCTCTGGCAGTCTCAGTTGAGTCTCCTTTTTGCTTGCAAGGAATATCACCCATGTGTACCTGGAGAAGTCATCAACAACAACAAGTGTATACTTTCTCCCATTTATACTTATAGGGGTTACTGGACCAAAAAGATCCATATGTAATAGTTGAAGTACTCTGTCAGTAGAGGTTGCTACTTTGCTTTTGAAAGATGCCTTTACTTGCTTCCCCTCCTGACAGGCTTTACAGATATGTTCTTTATTGTATACTTCATTTGGCATTCCTTCTACCAGTCCATGTCTTGCTATCCTGTTCATCATCTTGAAGTTCAGATGACTTAGCCTTTTGTGCCACAACCAATTAGTGTCAGTTGAGCTTTTGGCAATAAGACATGCATTTGGTGTGCAAGACTTCCAATCTGCAAGATAGATATTTCCCTTTCTTGACCCAGTTAGTAATACCTGTTGTGAAGATATATTCTTAACAAAACACAGGTTACATGAAAATTCAACACTGTATCCCTTATCACAGAATTGACTTATGGACAGAAGATTATGCTTAAGTCCACTGACAAAGGATACATTGCTTACTCTTACTGAGCCAATTATTAAAGTACCATAACCTCTAGTGGCTCCTTGAGAGTTGTCACCAAAGGTGACTTGTGGACCTTCCTTCTCAACAAATTCTGTTAGGAGATTTTTGTTGCCAGTCATGTGCCTAGAACATCCACTGTCCAAGTACCAGACTGATGATTTAAGAGCTTCTCCTTTGTTGAGGTCCACTGAGCCCTGCAATCACAGATCAAGCTTTAGGTACCCATTTGGTGTTGGGTCCTACAAGGTTAGCTGTACCTTTTGGAATCCAAATTTGCCTCACAGTTCTAATTATTTTAGATTGGCTAATTTGTCTTCCATAAACATCTACATAGATTGTTATCTCCCTGGGTGCCTTGGGAGTAAACTTTCTATGGGTGTCAGCCTTTGAAGGAACAGGAACCTTCTTCACATTCTTTCTCTTTGGCTTGGGTGCACCTGGTCTTGGTTTTTGTTGATAAAGGTATGAAGGACCTTTTCCTTTAGGCACAAAAGGACTAGGTCTTCCATATGAGTCATTCCTTGAGGACTGCTCATGCCTGGGTGTTCTCAGCTGAGGTTGCTTCATCTGTGAAGACCTCGGCTGATAGTACCTCTGCTGAGATCTATTTTGATAAGTCACCTGAGCCTTTCCATTTGGTTTTGGCTTAGATTGACTTTTCTTTTGTGTGATCTCAGCTGGTCTTTTTCCTTTATCTACAGTCTGTGGTTGAAATGTCACAGACTTAACAAAAACTCTCTTTGTGCCACTTGAAGAAGCAACACTCAGAGGACCTTCTGAAGGTTTTGGAATAAAGCCTATCCCACACTTGTTATTTGGATTGGTTTGAAAACTTTGGATCTCCTCTATGGCAAGAGAGGGTTTGTTTAGAGCATCAATCCTTTTTAACAAGGTCTCTTCAGATTTTTGTAAGACATCAATTTTCAGGAGAGAATCCTTTATTTGGCTTACCAATTTTAAATTCTCTTCAGTTAACTTTGTTTTAGATTCATTGAGATCTTTTATCAGTTGATCTCTACCATTTCCTTGACTCCTGAGGGTTTCCACCTCTTTTGTCAGTTCAATGGTAGATTTGGCTGAGTTCAGATCTTCTTGATTCCCAGACTTGATTAACTTGGAGTTTTCACTCAAGAGTTGTTTGTTCTCATCTTGAAGACAGAAACTTGCTTCTTGCAACCTTGAGAAATCAATCATCAATTGTTCCAAGGCGGACTGAAGATTGAGTTCCTCAGTTGACTCTGAGCTTAGCTCAGGTGTGTGTTCTAGAGAAATGGATGGTTTAGATTGTACCTCTGGTTCTTCTCTTGCCATGAGGCACATGTCATCTTCACTGCTGTCAGAGAACAGTTCATCAGGTGACTCCAGGTTTTCATCAACATCCCCAGCCATCATGGCTTTTCTTTCTCCATATCTTCTGTCTCTTTTGGCTTGCCTTTCTCTTCTTTCTTTAGTGCTCAGTTGAGGACAATCATATTGAAAGTGCCCAATCTTCTTGCACTGAAAACACCTGTTGGCATCATCATTCTTTTCTTCAGTGGACTCTCTGGTCTTTGATGATGAACCTTCAGCCTTGGTGTAATTCTTGTATTCCTTCTTCTTTTCCAGCTCAGATGAGCTTTTCTCTCCTTCTCTGGTAGTCTTTTGTGGATAACTTCTACCTTCCCTGTTATCCCTGTAAAATCTCTTATATTTGCCAAAGCGGCTGTTAAGTTGTTCAAACCTTCTAGCCATCAGGCTGAGTTCCTCCTGCATCTCAGCCTTGCTTTGAGACTTACTTGCCTTTGAGCTCTTCTGAGGCTTTGGGGATTTTGGCTCAGGCTCCTTAGCTTTGAAGGCAACTTCCTTCTCAGCTGAGGTCTCATCAGGAGCCCTTTTCCTGTTCAGATCAAACTCATAAGCCTTAAGTTCAGAGAATACCTGTTGCATAGACATGCTGGATAGATCCTTGGTATTCTGCATCATCACAGAGTACACATCCCATCTTGAGGTTAGACCTCTCAGGATCTTTAAGGCAACTTCTCTTTTGGTGTAGACCTTTCCCAGAGAATTAATCTCATTCATGATGTCAGTGAACCTCCCATCAAGCTGGTCTATGGTCTCAGTGGACTCCATGGTGAACTGCTCATACTTTTGAACAGCTACTGAAAGCTTGTTCTCTTTTATTTTATCAGTTCCTTCACACATGAGAGCAAGAGTGTCCCATAGTTCATTTGCTGTCTTGCAGTGGATCACTCTTCCCATTACAGAGTCTGGAATAGTGGTGTAGAGAATGTTCATGGCAATGAAGTTGAGGTTGTTTCTCCTCCTCTCATCTGCAGTGAAATTATCTTCATCTTTGGGCCATTCTTCTCTAGGATCTGCAATAGTTTCAGCTGTAGTTCTAGGGTTAGGTGTCATAAACACAAATGGACCTTTAGTAATAACCCTTAACATTTCATCATGCACACAGGCAAGATGAGCTCTCATTCTGATTTTCCAGAAGTCATAGTTTTCCACTGAGAATTGTGGAAGCTTGTGATGAGACATATGGTTCAAGGGATTTACTCCCATGTTGTTCTCTGCAGGTGGTGCAACCCTAGCTGTGTTGTCAGCCATAGAATAAAAACAAGTTTATCAAAAGATCAATTCAGGTGACCTTATAAAAATACCTTTGAGCACAAGGTATACTTAGAACAATGGTCTTTTGAACCACTGCTCTGATACCAATTGATGGTCCCGAAACGAGTAAACAGGTGTATGGGGGGGGGGGGAATACACCTGTGGTTACAAAATTAAACTTCTTTAAAACTTATTAGGTTACTTAAGACAGTAGCTCGTCAGTGGACTTGAGGTCTGCTGAGAGTTACTCTGTGAAAGCTTACTGAGATAATACCTCCACTGAAAGCACAAGACTTTCAGTTGAACTACTATCTAATTAGCTTTCAGATGCGGATTAGTGAGCCCTTTTAGAAAACTCGTTTTACTTTGATAAACTTTGAGATTAACACACACTTATGAAAAAGCAGAATGTAAGTACACAAGATGTAAAGTGGTTCAGAGATAAATCTCCTACGTCCACTGGCCTGATCAAACAGGAGAATTCCTTTCACTTGGAATTCCTTGTGTTATAGTGCCAAGGTGCACTGATCAACTTTTCCTCTCTTAGGATGATTGATCACTAGGAAATTCCAGGTCCTAGTTCCCAAAACAAACCAGCTTTCAGACTGATACAACAATCAGCTTACTAACACCACTTAACACTAGCTCTCAACCTAAACACTGAGTAGGGTTTTGAGTAGGGTTTTGGTTCCAACTATTTTGAGATAATCCTTACAAGTTTAGCTCAAGGCTTAGGATTGGATTATCTCTTTCTAAGGTTTGGATATAGCTTTAAGCTTGGTTACAGAAGGTTTGTTAGTTTCTCTACAATTGTGAAACACTTGGGAAACAATGATAATTTCGAGTGTTTCTAGATAGTTATGAATGTAGAGATAGCTTTGATCTTGTGAGTTTCCCGTGCTTGTAAAATGTGCACGTCCTTCTGTATTTATAGGCTTCCTTGAAAATCTTCCCGTTGGATTTGAATCTTCTCAAGTAAGTCTTCTTGTATCTGATTGGTTCAAACGGCTCTATTTGAAGCTTTAAGTCTTGTCAAGAACCGGCTGCAAAACCATGCTTGTTCACCAACTTTCTGTAGATTGCTAGGTGAAAGACTTTTGGTACTTGTCAGGCTGGGACAGGTCGGCTGTCAGTAAGGTACACTGACGTGTCATCTTCTCATTGGACCTTAAGTCTGCATGCCCAGATTCTTGTCTTGCTTTAGGTGGAACTCCTCTGATGAGAACCTTCTTATTCCTTCATTTATTGTAAGCTTCACTGAAATTCATTTTGCCTTGTTCCAACCAGATTAACTAACAGCTTTAAATATGTTTAGCATTAAATGTACTTTGTTAGTTCCTATCAGTGGACCTTCGTCCTCTACTGATAGATTTAGTCTTAGTGAGAATGTACTTAGAAAACATTCAAGACTTAGACTTCTTTCTCAGATCACTTAGTCTTCAGCGGACTTCACTGCAGCGGACTTCACTTCAGCAGACTTCATACTAAAATACACTCTAGTTTTTACTAACTGCACTTCAGTTCTTAACACTTAGAACTGTTTAATTTAAACTCTAACTCTACTGAATAATTTACTTACAAACAACTTAGGGAGGGACATGTTGGCATCTAATCAAAACAAGTCTTATACATTTTCCCAACAGTAAGGTATCTCGAAACCGTACCTCGTCCTAATGGTCAAAGCTACATCCTTACCCGTAATGTCTGAATTGCTCTTAACGTCTGCGATCATCAAATTGCCTAAGATTTTTTACCCAATGCGTTTAGTTTTGTCCTTCATCACCTTACCAATACAACTATGGGGCAAATCTGCCTTATAGATAATAAAATAACCAGATACTTTCAACAACTTATACCTTATATACCAATCACAACCACCCTTTATTGACTCGAGACACACAACATGAATATACCTAGCAGTGTTCTTCAGGAACAAAAACCTAAATTCCTTTTTAGTAGAATACTTCCTAATTGAATTTCTAAAATGATCACAACCACCCGTAAAAATTGAACCTACCCCATCGTTCATCAAATATGCCCAATGGTCAGATAAATATGCAGTCTTAGTCAGAGGAGGAGAAACATCATAACATGGGATGTTTAACACACCGCCAAATTCTGCAATTTCTCCAGATTTAGGGTCTACTTGCAATAGAGAATTGGCACATATTGAATTAGACTCGTAAGCAGGGGCACTAATTGGCATAATAGAAATGTTGGCAATTGTAATCGGAGCAATATTACGCAACTCAGCCTTAACAATTTTAGAGGATGATTGAGTGCAAATAATTGAAAGATTGCTCAAATCATTGTCGGATTCCAAAACATAATTTATAAAACTACCAACCGAACAATAAAATGATAAAGTACTTCCATCTAATTCCACCCACTTTTCCCTAATCTAATTCAGCAAGCTCGTGAACGAATCCCTTCCACATACACTGATTAATTTGCGCTCCCCATTGAAATTTACAGCGAAGACAACATGATCATCCATTTGATTGTTATTGGCATGGAAGACTCCCCTTGGATTGCTTGACGAATGAATTCGAGAAAAGAAGGATAAATCCGATTTAAATATCGGATATTTTGTGTGGACAATGAATTTTACAAAATGAATTTAAAATTTGAAATATAATTGTACAACTCTCAGCTGTGATTTGATGTGAACCATCTCGAAAAGAATACTGTGACCGAGGTAGGAGAAAATAAGATCGGAGAGCAGGTGGGTAGGGTGTCTAAGGTGAACTAGGGGAAAAAGTGAGATGGGATCCTTCTTTTGAACCTAAATGTGATTTTAATTAAGTATTGAACCAACTCTTAATTTAAGACTTAAAGTAGAACCTATTTATAATAATTTCAAAAAAAATTCTAAGTCATCTAATATTTTTTTTTTACAATATAAATTTATATTTAAATTTTACGATTTAATAGTCTATTTTTGGTGGTAAAATTTTCTCCGAAATAACTTTGATGAAAATTATTCTTAATGACAAAATATTACATTTGGTGAAAATATTTTAGGAATCATACACTATTTCGATCTCAATATTATTTAAAAAATAATCATAAAAAAAATATATTGGAAAATTAAACTAAATCTTCGACCAAACATTTTAGATTTTGTTTATACATAGATATATTCTTGCTATTTTTTATTTTAAGATATGAATAATTATTGAGTATGTATAGCGTGAAATTGATTTATGCATTAATCATTGAAGGGTATTAGTTGTTTTCATTAAAGAGCATTAATTGTTTTCACTGAAGGGTATTAGTTGTTTTCACTAAAGAGTTTTAATTTATTTTCACTGAACAACAAAGACTCTTCAGTGAAAATAACTAATACTATTTAATGAAAATAAATAATACCCTTTAACGATTCATGTATAAACCAATTTCACTCTATACTTTGTCATAATTATTTTGCAAAACTTATTCTTTTTAGAGAATAAATAACAATTTTTTTTTAAAAATTAAACGGTAATTTTTAAAAAAAAAAAAAAAATTCAGTTTGATCCAATAAATTTCACATCTACTATTATTTTTCAAAATAAGAAAAATTCATAATCATCTAATAAAAAATTGGTACAAAATAATGAAAATTTATATCTAAATTTTACAATTTAATAATCTATTTTGGTGGCAATTTTTTTTCTCAAATAAATTTAGTGAATCTATTATTAATGACAAGATATTACATTTGGTGGAAAGATTTTTAGAAATCATACACTATTTCGATCACAATATTTTTTCCAAAACAATAAAAAAAATCTAATAATCAAACTAAATGTTCAACAACAAATGTAAGACATTACTTATTTTGGGAAATATTCTTGTTAACTTTTTTATTTTGAGAAATTAATAATTATTTTTTTAAAACATATTATTTTAAGAGAATAACTATAATTTTTTTTAAAAATGAAATAGGATTTTTTTCTGAAAATGTTCGAGTTTGGTCTTACAAATTTCACATCTACTATTATTTTACCAAAAAAAAAAATCATAAATAATCTTTTAAAAATTAGTAAATTAAAGAAATGTATGCCTAAATTTTACAATTTAATAATCTATTTTGATATCAGGATTTTCTCCCAAATTATTTTGGTGAATCTATTCTAAATGACAAGATGTTACCACAAAGGCTTAATTGCAATTTAAATCGCGACCTTTTTCAAAATTGCATTTTAAGCTAAACTTTTGGATATTGTTAAAAAAAACTTCAACTTAATATTTTTTGGCAATTAAAACTTACGGGCAAATTTACCTCTGACCGTTGCTGATGTAGCGTCTACGTGGCAACCGCCCAAAAAAGTTTAAATTAGGTGACAAAAAACTTTAAGGCTCAGTTGCAATTTAAATCACGATCTTTTTCAAAATTACAATTTAAACTAAACTTTTGAATCTTATTAAAAAAGTTTCAATTTAATTTTTTTTACCAATTAAAACTTACGTGCAGATTTGTAGAGGGTCGTTGTTGATGCGGCATCTACGTGGCAACAACCCAAAAAAAAAAAAAAAACTTAAATAGTGGTAAAAAAACTTTAAATACATGAACTTTTTTAAAATTAATTTATCGATTTCCAAATAATTTTCCAAAACCCTACGTCTCAATTTCTTGGTAAAATAGATTATTAAATTTTTTTATGGTAAAATTTTTGTGTTTATACTATTTGAATTCATTTATGTTCTTATTAATGCAAGTATTTTGTATCTTAATTTCATTTTTCTTTGATTTTTTCTTTCTATTTGGATTCATTTATTTATGTTTTTATTAATACAAACATTTGAAATTTTAAGTTATGCCACGTATTTAAAGTTTTTTTCCACATTGCCACGTAGACGTATGTCAACGACGGGCCTCTGCAAATCCATGAATCTTAATTGCCAAAAAAAGTTAAATTGGAGCTTTGTTAATTAACATGATCCAAAAGTTTAGCTTAAAATGCAATTTCGAAAAAGGTCATGATTTAAAATGCAATTAAATCTTAAAGTTATTTTCCACCTAATTTATGTTTTTTGGGCAGTTGTCACGTAGACGCCACGTCAGTAACGGGCAAAGGCAAATCTGCCCGTAAGTCTTAATTGCCAAAAAAATGTTAAGTTGAAGCTTTTTTTAACAAGATCCAAAAGTTTAGCTTAAAATGCAATTTTGGAAAAGGTTGTGATTTAAATTGCAATTAAGCCTACATTTAATGAGAAGATTTTTAGGAATTGCACAATATCTTAGTCACAATTTTATTTCCAAAATAATATTAAAAAGAATATTACAAAATCACACTAAATGTTCGACAACACATCTTAGACTTTACTTGTTTTGTAGATGATTTTGATATCTTCAATTTACAGAGTCTTCGATATACTCAATTGATCTAAAAAAATCGTATGAAAAAATAATCAGATAGGAGATAGTCGGAAAAACAAAAAATAAAAGAATATATGGATGATTAAACATTTTAAATTTGAACAAATAAGAATCTTCAATAATAGCGCAGACGACATCCATGTGCAATACAGGTGGATATTGCATGTCCAGTAGATGCAGCGAGGCGGTATTCAAGGCAAAAGAAAAGAGAAAGGTGAAATGTCATTTTTAAGAAAATAAATTAGATCAACGATACTCAAAAGAAAAAATGACGAATAAATATGTTGGGAAAATGTATAAGACTTGTTTTGATTAGATGCCAACATGTCCCTCCTAAGGTGTTTTGTAAGTAAATTATTCAGTAGAGTTAATGTTTAGTTCAACAGTTCTAAGTGTTAAGAACTGGAGTACAGTTAGTAATAACTAGAGTGTATTTTAGTATGAAGTCTACTGAAGATAAAGTCTGCTGGAGTGAAGTCCGCTGAAGACTAAGTGATCTGAGAAAGAAGTCTAAGTCTTGAATGTTTTCTAAGTACATTCTCACTAAGACTAAATCTATCAGTAGAGGACGAAGGTCCACTGATAAAGAAACTAACAAGTACATTGAATGCTAAACATATTTAAAGCTGTTAGTTAATCCGGTTGGAACAAGGCAAAATGAATTTCAATGAAGCTTACAATAAATAAAGGAATAAGAAGGTTCTCTCAGAGGAGTTCCACCTTAAAGCAAGATAAGAATCTGGGCATACAGACTTAAGGTCCAATGAAAAGATGACACGTCAGTGTACTTTACTGACAGCCGACCTGCCCCAGCCTGACAAGTACCAAAAGTCTTTCACCTAGCAATCTACAGAAAGTTGGTGAACAGCATGGTTTTGCAGCCGTTTCTTGACAAGACTTAAAGCTTCAAATAGAGCCGTTTGAACCAATCAGATACAAGAAGACTTACTTGAGAAGATTCAAATCCAACGGGAAGATTTTCAAGGAAGCCTATAAATACAGAAGGACGTGCACATTTACAAGCACGGGAAACTCACAAGATCAAAGCTATCTCTACATTCATAATCATCTAGAAGCACTCGAAATTATCATTGTTTCCCAAGTGTTTCACAATTGTAGAGAGCCTAACAAACCTTCTGTAACCAAGCTTAAAGCTATATCCAAATCTTAGAAAGAGATAATCCAATCCTAAGCCTTGAGCTAAACTTGTAAGGATTATCTCAAAATAGTTGGAACCAAAACCCTACTCAAAACCCTACTCAGTGTTTAGGTTGAGAGCTAGTGTTAAGTGGTGTTAGTAAGCTGATTGGTGTATCAGTCTGAAAGCTGGTTTGTTTTGGGAACTAGGACCTGGAATTTCCTAGTGATCAATCATCCTAAGAGAGGAGAAGTTGATCAGTGCACCTTGGCACTATAACACAAGGAATTCCAAGTGAAAGGAATTCTCCTGTTTGATCAGGCCAGTGGACGTAGGAGATTTATCTCTGAACCACTTTACATCTTGTGTACTTACATTATGCTATTTCATAGGTGTGTGTTAATCTCAAGTTTATCAAAGTAAAATGAGTTTTCTAAAGGGCTCACTAATCCGCATCTGAAAGCTAATTAGATAGTAGTTCAACTGAAAGTCTTGTGCTTTCAGTGGAGGTATTATCTCAGTAAGCTTTCACAGAATAACTCTCAGCAGACCTCAAGTCCACTGACGAGCTATTGTCTTAAGTAACCTGATAAGTTTTGAAGAAGTTTTAATTTGTAACCACAGGTGTATTCCCCCCCCCCCCCATACACCTGTTTACTCATTTCGGGACCAACAATTGGTATCAGAGCAGTGGTTCAAAAGACCATTGTTCTAAGTATACCTTGTGCTTAAAAGTTTTTTTTATTAAGGTCACCTGAATTGATCTTTTGATAAACTTGCTTTTATAATATGGCTGACAACACAGCTAGGGTTGCACCACCAGCAGAGAACAACATGGGAGTTAATCCCTTGAACCATATGTCTCATCACAAGCTTCCACAATTCTCAGTGGAAAACTATAATTTCTGGAAGATCAGAATGAGAGCTCATCTTGCCTGTGTGCATGATGAAATGTTAAGGGTTATTACTAAAGGTCCATTTGTGTTTATGACACCTAATCCTAGAACTACAGCTGAAACTATTGCAGATCCTAGAGAAGAATGGCCCAAAGATGAAGATAATTTCACTGCAGATGAGAGGAGGAGAAACAACCTCAACTTCATTGCCATGAACATTCTCTACACCACTATTCCAGATTCTGTAATGGGAAGAGTGATCCACTGCAAGACAGCAAAGGAACTATGGGACACTCTTGCTCTCATGTGTGAAGGAACTGACAAGATAAAAGAGAACAAGCTTTCAGTAGCTGTTAAAAAATATGAGCAGTTCACCATGGAGTCCACTGAGACCATAGACCAGCTTGATGGGAGGTTCACTGACATCATGAATGAGATAAATTCTCTGGGAAAGGTCTACACCAAAAGAGAAGTTGCCTTAAAGATCCTGAGAGGTCTAACCTCAAGATGGGATGTGTACTCTGTAATGATGCAGAATACCAAGGATCTATCCAGCATGTCTATGCAACAGGTATTCTCTGAACTTAAGGCTTATGAGTTTGATCTGAACAGGAAAAGGGCTCCTGATGAGACCTCAGCTGAGAAGGGAGTTGCCTTCAAAGCTAAGGAATCTGAGCCAAAATCCCCAAAGCCTCAGAAGAGTACAAAGGCAAGCAAGTCTCAAAGCAAGGCTGAGATGCAGGAGGAACTCAGCCTCATGGCTAGAAGGTTTGAACAACTTAACAGCCGCTTTGGCAAATATAAGAGATTTTACAGGGATAACAGGGAAGGTAGAAGTTATCCACAAAAGACTACCAGAGAAGGAGAGAAAAGCTCATCGGAGCTGGAAAAGAAGAAGGAATACAAGAATTACACCAAGGCTGAAGGATCATCATCAAAGACCAAAGAGTCCACTGAGGAAAAGAATGATGATGCCAACAGGTGTTTTCAGTGCAAAAAGATTGGGCACTTTCAATATGACTGTCCTCAACTGAGCACAAAAGAAAGAAGAGAAAGGCAAGCCAAAAGAGACAGGAGATATGGAGAAAGGAAAGCCATGATGGCTGGAGATGTTGATGAAAACCTGGAGTCACCTGATGAACTGTTCTCTGACAGCAGCGAAGATGACATGTGCCTCATGGCAAGAGAAGAACCAGAGGTACAATCTAAACCATCCATTTCTCTAGAACACACACCTGAGCTAAGCTCAGAGTCAACTGAGGAACTCAATCTTCAGTCCGCCTTGGAACAATTGATGATTGATTTCTCAAGGTTGCAAGAAGCAAGTCTCTGTCTTCAAGATGAGAACAAACAACTCTTGAGTGAAAACTCCAAGTTAATTGAGTCTGGGAATCAAGCAGATCTGAACCCAGCCAAATCTACCATTGAACTGACAAAAGAGGTGGAAACCCTCAGAAGTCAAGGAAATGGTAGAGATCAACTGATAAAAGATCTCAATGAATCTAAGACAAAGTTAACTGAAGATAATTTAAAATTGGTAAGCCAAATAAAGGATTCTCTCCTGAAAATTGATGTCTTACAAAAATCTGAAGAGACTTTGTTAAAAAGGATTGATGCTCTAAACAAACCCTCTCTTGCCATAGAGGAGATCCAAAATTTTCAAACCAATCCAAATAACAAGTGTGGGATAGGCTTTATTCCAAAACCTTCAGAAGGTTCTCTGAGTGTTGCTTCTTCAAGTGGCACAAAGAGAGTTTTTGTCAAGTCTGTGACATTTCAACCACAGACTGTGGATAAAGGAAAAAGACCAGCTGAGATCACTCAAAAGAAAAGTCAATCTAAGCCAAAACCAAATGGAAAGGCTCAGGTGACTTATCAGACTAGATCTCAGTAGAGGTACTATCAGCCGAGGTCTTCACAGATGAAGCAACCTCAGCTGAGAACACCCAGGCATGAGCAGTCCTCAAGGAATGACTCATATGAAAGACCTAGTCCTTTTGTGCCTAAAGGAAAAGGTCCTTCATACCTTTATCAACAAAAACCAAGACCAGATGCACCCAAACCAAAGAGAAAGAATGTGAAGAAGGTTCCTGTTCCTTCAAAGGCTGACACCCATAGAAAGTTCACTCCCAAGGCACCTAGGGAGATAACAATCTATGTAGATGTTTATGGAAGACAAATTAGCCAATCTAAAGTGATTAGAACAGTGAGGCAAATTTGGATTCCGAAAGGTACAGCTAACCTTGTAGGACCCAACACCAAATGGGTACCTAAAGCTTGATCTGTGATTACAGGGCTCAGTGGACCTCAACAAAGGAGAAGCTCTTATATCATCAGTCTGGTACTTGGACAGTGGATGTTCTAGGCACATGACTGGCAACAAAGATCTCCTGACAGAATTTGTTGAGAAGGAAGGTCCACAAGTCACTTTTGGTGACAACTCTCAAGGAGCCACTAGAGGTTATGGTACTTTAAGTATTGGCTCAGTAAGAGTAAGCAATGTATCCTTTGTCAGTGGACTTAAGCACAATCTTCTGTCCATAAGTCAATTTTGTGATAAAGGATACAGTGTTGAATTTTCATGTAACCTGTGTTTTGTTAAGAATGTATCTTCACAACAGGTATTACTAACTGGGTCAAGAAAGGGAAATGTCTATCTTGCAGATTGGAAGTCTTGCACACCAAATACATGTCTTATAGCTAAGAGCTCAACTGACACTAATTGGTTATGGCATAAAAGGCTAAGTCATCTGAACTTCAAGATGATGAACAGGATAGCAAGATATGGACTGGTAGAAGGAATGCCAAATGAAGTTTACAACAAAGAACATATCTGTAAAGCCTGTCAGGAGGGGAAGCAAGTAAAGGCATCTTTCAAAAGCAAAGTAGCAACCTCTACTGACAGAGTACTTCAACTATTACATATGGATCTTTTTGGTCCAGTAACCCCTGTAAGTATCAATGGGAGAAAATATACACTTGTTGTTGTAGATGACTTCTCCAGGTACACATGGGTGATATTCCTTGCAAGCAAAAAGGAGACTCAACTGAGACTGCCAGAGCTCCTGAAGAAAGTTAGCAATGAAAAGAGCCTGAACATTGTAAAGATAAGATCAGATAAGGGCACTGAATTCATAAATTCTATTATATCTGATTATTGCAAAGACTTAGGTATTTTTCATGAGACATCAGCTGCAAGAACTCCACAACAAAATGGAGTAGCTGAAAGAAGAAATAGGACTCTCAAGGAGGCAGCAAGGACAATGTTAGCTGAAGCTCAGGTTCCTAAAAGATTCTGGGCTGAAGCTATTAATACTGCCTGCCACACTCAAAACAGATCCATGGTAACCAAACATCAAGGAAAAACTCCATATGAGTTATGGAATGGCAGAAAGCCACAAGTATCTTACTTTCATATTTTTGGTTGCAAGTGTTTCATTCACAACAATGGGAAAACTCAACTGAAAGCTTTTGATAGCAAAGCTGATGAAGGAATTTTCTTAGGATATTCCCAAATCAGTAGAGCTTTCAGAGTTTACAACTGTAGAACTCTTGTTGTGGAAGAAACACCTCATGTGGTATTTGATGAGTCTACCTTTGAGTCCAGAAGTAAGAAGAATGAGGATGTGATAAGCAAAAGGCTAACTAGACTGAGTATCAAATCAAAAGGATATCCTGAGAATTGTGTTGATACATTCATCCCAACTTGGGACAACCTAAATGATCAACAATTCAAAGAGGACACTCAAAATCAGACCACTCCTCAAAGCTCACCTGAGAGCCCCCCTGAAGATGTAACTGAACTGATGAACACCATCCCAGTTCAAGAGGTAACCAATGTCAATGAAGATGTGGTCACAGCTGAGACATTCACTGAAACTATCATTCAAGGGGGAACCAATGAAATTACCATTGAGAATGAAAATACCTTGAATGATGACTCAGGACTTCAACCCTCTGTCTTATTTCCTGAATTCGATTTCATTCCAATATCTAGTGACTCAACTTCAGAAGAGTTAAACTCTACTGAAGGGCATCAGCCTAGGAGAACTTGGCTCTCAGATCACCCTATTGAGCAAATCCTAGGTGATCCTACCTCAGGAGTCAAAACTAGAAGTTTTCATGGTGAAAGTGCTTTGTTTTGTTGTTTCTTATCAAACCAGGAACCAAGTTCCATAGCAGAAGCACTTCAAGATTCCAACTGGATCATTGCCATGCAAGAAGAGCTCAACCAGTTCACAAGGAATCAAGTATGGGAGTTGGTGGACAGACCATATCACTGCAATGTGATAGGAACCAAGTGGGTATTCAAGAACAAGAAGGATGAGAATGATATCATAGTCAGAAACAAGGCCAGGCTAGTTGCAAAGGGCTACTCTCAAGTTGAAGGATTTGACTATGATGAAACATTTGCTCCAGTAGCCAGATTGGAGGCAATAAGGTTATTTCTTGCATATGCTGCTCACAAGAAATTCAAGGTGTACCAGATGGATGTTAAAAGTGCCTTCTTGAATGGAGTACTCAATGAAGAGGTCTATGTGGAGCAACCCCCAGGTTTTGAAGAAAGTCACAAAGTATATAGACTGAGGAAAGCTCTATATGGACTGAAACAGGCACCAAGAGCTTGGTATGATACTTTGTCATAATTCCTTTTGGATCATGGTTTTATCAAAGGGAGAGTTGATAGAACACTTTTCAGAATCACAAAAGGAGAGGACACATTGCTGGTTCAAATTTATGTGGATGATATCATTTTTGGATGTCCTAACCAAGTCCTCTGTGAGAAATTTTCTCAACTGATGAAGGGAAAGTTTGAGATGTCTATGATGGGAGAAATGAATTTCTTCCTAGGACTTCAAGTCAAGCAGTCCACTGAAGGAATCTTCATCAACCAAGCCAAATACACAAGGGAGCTGATCAACAAGTTTGGATGCCAGACCAGCAAGGTTGCAAGAGTTCCACTCAACACCAACACCAAAATGGAACCAGATGAGGATGAAGAATCAGTAGACCAGACTTCCTACAGAGCCATTATTGGGTCTCTACTGTATCTCACAGCAAGCAGGCCTGATATCACATTTGCAGTTGGCATTTGTGCTAGATATCAAGCAAATCCCAAGAAAAGTCACCTAGAAGCTGCCAAGAGGATTCTCAAATATCTTAAGGGTACTGTGAATATGGGATTGTGGTATCCCTCATATGACAATCTAGAACTCACAGGATACTCAGATGCTGACTATGGTGGATGCAGAATTGATAGAAAATCAACCTCAGGCACTTGTCAATTCTTGGGAAGTAAACTGATTTCTTGGTTTTCCAAGAAACAAAATTCAGTAGCCACAAGCACTACTGAAGCTGAGTATATGGCAGCTGAAAGTTGTTGTGCTCAAATTCTTTGGCTAAGACAATAACTGAGAGATTACAACATCTTTGCCAATGAAGTCCCTATTTTCTGTGACAACAATAGTGCAATTGCTATTTCAGAAAATCCAGTTCTCCACACAAGATGCAAACATGTGGATATAAGGCATCACTTCATCAGAGATCATGTGGAGAAGAAGGACATCAAAATGCTCAAGATCCACACTGACAAGCAGAAGGCAGATATCTTCACTAAACCTTTGGCTGAAGCAAGGTTTCAAGAGTTGTCAGTGGAGCTTGGACTCCTAGATCCAGGAGAGTAAAGAAAGGATTGAATCTCAGTAGAGTTACCTTCAACTCAGTGGAGATTCATACTCAGAAGAGGATCTTCTCTCAGAAGAAGCTCCTCATCTCAGAAGAGGCCTTAATATCAAACGAGGTCGAACCTCAGTGGAGGTCAAGTTTATACTTATGTTATTTTCAAAGCTAAAGCCTCTTAGTTTTATATATATTTTAATTGGTTTCAATATATTTACTAATGAGTGCTTTCTGAAAAATTAAATCTCTTTCCACTGTTCCGAAGAGATCTTGGTATGGCAAGCATTTAATGCGCGTGGTACAAGTCAGACATGCTTTTTCAATTACCTATCTCACGCGCCCTAAAAGCCGGATGATGTGACCTTCCGGCTACCAACTTTTTAAATCCATACCATTCAATTAGGCGGTTCTTTTCTAACCGTCAAGATTTCTTAAAACCCCCCCACTAAACCTTGCAACTATCCACGATCTCAAACACGATCAATCTCAGGCGTTAATCTCTTTGTTCAATCTCACCATTCATTACTCATATAAAAACTCCAAACGTTCATCTGTAAACCTTTTCGAATACACTTCCAAAGCAAACACTTACTTCTTTTCCCAACTCTCTGCAAATCGTTTCTCTCAAACCCTCTTATTCAAATGGCAAAACTAAATCTGAGTTTCCTTACCCATAAAGATAACTTCTGGTATGAACCCATCGTGGTTTTTAATAACCCAGAAATTGAGTCCAGACCCGAGTATTCTCACATCAAAGAAGCCCTTGAAATGATAAAAAGTGCTGGGTTAGAGAAATTTCTATCTGTCCATCCAGAGAACTGTTTTGACAGACAGGTTCTTGAATTCTACAACAGTGTCTCCAACTCAGATACAAGGATCAAGTCTCATCTGATCTTGCAAAGGAAGAAGAAAGTTATGAGAGATAACATGGAGATCACAGAGCACCAAAAGATAAAGAAGGAGATTCGAGTGAGCGGAGAAGTTCTGAAGGAGCTTTTTGATCTTCCTTCTGAAGGTCCCAATCCAGACACGTGCATAGTAGAGAAAGAGGAAGAATGGGTCAAAACCATAATGCAGAGGAAGGTACAATACACCCCAACAATGAACAGAAGTGAACTCCTGCCAGTTTACAATGTTCTCTGTGAAGTCGTGAGTAAATGTATCTTGGGAAACCAAGGGAGTACTGAGCAAGTGAGCAAGCCAAAGCTCAGGCTGATGAAGACGATAGTTGAGAGCAAGGAAAAGCCATACAATTGGCAGCAGTTCTTTCTGAGGGCCTTGAATAAAGAGCACTCGAAGTTTCAACCTGACAAATCTCCTCAACTATCAAGCAAGCTAAACTATGCAACAAAAATCTCTTACTTGATAGAGAATGTAGATCTGGGAGTAGATTGGATCCCTGATAGGAAATGGAGCAATCTAAAGATCTTATTCAAGTCTGGAAAGACTCTGGAGGCAAGGATGATTAAGCCTGTTGTGGAAAGCCCAGAGGCAGTTGAGGAGGAGGAAGCTACCCCTGCTGAGGGGAAGAAAACAAAGCTGAAGAGGAGATTGGTAAAGTTGAGTGACAAAATAGCTCAACATAAGGAGGCTGTGGCAGAGAAGGCCTCAAGGAAGGAGAAGAAGAGGTCTTCTGAAGCAGAGAAAGAGGCTGCTTCGAAGAAAGTAAGAATCACTAACTCAACTGATGAATCTTCATCAGGTAACCCTGACTCATCTCCCAACATCATATCTACTGAGTCTGACTCAGATGTCCCTGCACCTACCCCCATCAAACCTAAAATTACTAAACCTCGCACCCCTGCTGCCAAAACCAAATGCATCTCCAAAATAACTCACACTCAAACCCCCACTGATGGCTCTCAAAAGCCAGCAAGTGGATCCCAAACTGAAACCCCCACTGAACCCATCTCCACCCCAACTGAAACCACCCCATCAAACCCTACTGAACCCATTCCATTAACCCCATCTGAACCCGTATCATCCACCCCCACTGACCAAAACCCAACCTCACCTGACACTCAAACCTCATCTGAGTTGAACCCTCCTGAAATTCATCCAACTCAACTGGAGTCTATCCCAGAAGAGCCAACAGAAAGCAGATCCCCCACCCCTTCCCTTCCTTCAGACGATGAAGAAGAGTACTCTTTCCTTGATACTCTCAAGGATGAAGTTGCATACTCTTTAGAGTCTAAGTACCCTGAGCTTGATGGGTACCCAACCCTGAAAGCTTTATTCTTGAGGCTGAGACTCCTTGTCCAGCTCAAAGATAGGAGGCTAGGAGAAATTCTACTGGCAGTCAAAGGCAGCAATGCTGATGATTGGAAGAAGGAGGAGATGGAGGTGTTGCAGTTTGTAGGGATGACCAAAACCAGACTTCTCTGTGATGAGAAAATTTTTGAGAGTCTGGTGATGGAGAAGATAGCTGAGGCTAAGAAGGCAACTGAGGAAGAGAGGGCTGATGTTGATGAGCAAGAGAAGTCAGTTGAGGTGTTAGCTGAAGGAGAGGAGGTGAAGGAGAAAGAGGGAGAGAAAGAAGAACATATACAAGGAGGAGGGACCTCACCAAAGCAAGGTGATGGTGAGGTAGCCAAGGATGTATCCAAGGCAAGGGATACTGAGGCTCAAAATTTGCCACAGGAGAGTCCAGTAGAGGTGTCTACTGAGATTCTCCCACAACAGCCCTCAGTGGTGACTTTAGAGTCAACTGAGGTGTCTGGAATCGAAGGAGTTGAAAAAGAGAAAGAAAAAATTGAGGGTGGTGAGAAAGATGTTGAAATCACTAGAGTTGTGAGAGGTCAAATGAAAGCAATCATCCCTGTAAAGGGTGAATTGGCTGAAAGAAATATAGTTGAAAAAGAGAGTGATGAGAGAAGTAAGATGAGTGAGGAGGAGGGAGTTCCAATGGAGTTAGAAGTTACAGGTGACTTAGGTGGTGAGATTGAGGGAGGAAAAACTAACACTGTCTTGAATGCAGGTACTCAAACTGATGAGATCCCCCCAGTCCAGGTCAACCTAACTCCCCTGAAGGATGAAGTGCTTAAACTTCAAGAAGAAAGAATCCCTGCTCTTGAAACTCAGCTGAGAGATGTCCAAGAAGTAGTCCAAGAGGAGGTGGACGAAATGGTCATCCTCTCAGATCACATTGACGAACTCATGGAGTCCACAACTACATCACTCCAGAATCTCACACTTAAAATTGACGACTCTCAGCAGATGGTGATTGATGTAGTTGAGGGGCAAAGTGTGCTAGTCATTGATGCCCTGAAGAAGCTGGAGGAAACTGAAGAAGAGGCCAGAGCCAAATTCCTCAAAGACTCAGTAGAGAACGTTTCCATCAACCTGAAGTCATCAGTGGAGGCCTTCTCAACTGACCTTCTTGGAAAGGTTGAAGGATTATGGAACTCGAAGATGTCTGAATTCGAGGCCAAGCATGCTGAGCTGGGAGCCAAACTGGGAGAGGTACTAAAGAAGGCAGCTGAGGATTTCCCAACTCAAGAGAAGACTGATGTGCTTATCAATGAAAAGCTTGCGCAGTTTGTTCAATTTGGGCAGACTGCTGGGGCTACTTTAGAAAGGCTTGAGGATGAGGTAGATCACTGCTCAACTGAGCTGAAGGCATTAGCACATGATCAACTGAAGCTCAACATCACAGTAGCTGAGTGTATGATTAATGCCGGAAAGGGGGAAAAGAGGATAAGTGCGAAGGACATGAAGGCTGATCCCAAGAATAAAATGAACATTATCCTTGAAACCCCTGATTTCGAAAAAGACCAACAAGTGAAGAGCACCCTGAAGAAAGTTGATGCTGAGGCCCAGAGGCTGGTTGGAGAAAAGAAGGGCAAGGAGACATCATCAGAAGACCTCTCAAAGTTCAAAGAAGCTCATCTGAAAGAGAAGGAAGAGAGAGCTGCAAAGAAGGGGGAACCTGCAAAGAGGAAGGCATCTGAAACTCTCTCAGCAGAGGTTGCTAAAAAGACAAGAACCTCAGGGAGGTTGGCAGCTAAGTCCACAACCTCTACTGATGAAGTTCAGGTACTTCCTATTCTCAACCCTGAACCCTTATCTTCTGAACCTCCCAAGTCTGCACCTACCAAAGTCACAGAGCTCGCTGAGCTAATTAAAGAGGCTGGAGGTATGAATGAGAGAGCAAGGAAGCTAACAGCCCAGCAGCAGGAGAGGAGAGATAAGGTGGTTGATAAGATAGAGACCATTGCAGAGCTGGCTGAGAGGAAAAGAAAGGAGAGGCTAGCCACATTTGATAAAACTACTTCTAAGAAGTTCAGAAGTGGTTATCTTAAGTGGGCTGCCAAACTGAAGAAAGACAAGATCACACCTTCTCAAAACAGATTCTCTCACCATGATGCCTGGGTTCCTAAGAAGCTCAATGATGCTTGGGAGACTGCAAAAAGGGAATTCGTTTATTCCTTTTATGTCAGTGGAGAGTTAGGAAGGGACAATGCACAAGAAGTCTTCAACTCATGGTTGTTTGATGCCTATCCCAAACTCTATCCTGAGATCAGTGGTGCTTGGAATGATGCCTTCCCTGATCATGCTCTGAAGGCCCCTGAGCCAATCACCTACTGGCCTCCTCAAGATGCAACAGGAGCTGTTGATAGAGAAAGGATCACTGAAGAATGGACATCTTTATGTGAGCATCTTGGTCTCAAAGGACATTCCAAGGAAATGATGGAAAGGAAGAATGAGCTGAAGATCAGAGTCTTCAAACAATATGGACTTGAACCTTTGTTTGAGTCCATCTGAGAAAGTTGTATCTTTTGCTGGGCATTTGTTTATAAGTCCCAGGTGTGTTTAGTTTCAAACTTTTTGAGAGTTGACTTCATGTAATTTGTACTTCATCATTTTTAAATGAAATGAACTCTGCTGATGTTTACCCAAGATAATATCTCATTATCATTTAGGCTTATGAACTTGAATGTTTTTACTTACAAAATCTGTGAACTTTGAATGTCATCTGAAGAACCTCATCTGGAAGAAGATATGTAATAAGATAGGTTCCGGCATAATCAAAAAGGGGGAAATTGTTGGGAAAATGTATAAGACTTGTTTTGATTAGATGCCAACATGTCCCTTCTAAGGTGTTTTGTAAGTAAATTATTCAGTAGAGTTAATGTTTAGTTCAACAGTTCTAAGTGTTAAGAACTGGAGTACAGTTAGTAATAACTAGAGTGTATTTTAGTATGAAGTCTACTGAAGATAAATTCCGCTGGAGTGAAGTCCGCTGAAGACTAAGTGATCTGAGAAAGAAGTCTAAGTCTTGAATGTTTTCTAAGTACATTCTCACTAAGACTAAATCTATCAGTAGAGGACGAAGGTCCACTGATAAAGAAACTAACAAGTACATTGAATGCTAAACATATTTAAAGCTGTTAGTTAATCCGGTTGGAACAAGGCAAAATGAATTTCAATGAAGCTTACAATAAATAAAGGAATAAGAAGGTTCTCTCAGAGGAGTTCCACCTTAAAGCAAGACAAGAATCTGGGCATACAGACTTAAGGTCCAATGAAAAGATGACACGTCAGTGTACTTTACTGACAGCCGACCTGCCCCAGCCTGACAAGTACCAAAAGTCTTTCACCTAGCAATCTACAGAAAGTTGGTGAACAGCATGGTTTTGCAGCCGTTTCTTGACAAGACTTAAAGCTTCAAATAGAGCCGTTTGAACCAATCAGATACAAGAAGACTTACTTTAGAAGATTCAAATCCAACGGGAAGATTTTTAAGGAAGCCTATAAATACAGAAGGACGTGCACATTTACAAGCACGGGAAACTCACAAGATCAAAGCTATCTCTACATTCATAATCATCTAGAAGCACTCGAAATTATCATTGTTTCCCAAGTGTTTCACAATTGTAGAGAGCCTAACAAACCTTCTGTAACCAAGCTTAAAGCTATATCCAAATCTTAGAAAGAGATAATCCAATCCTAAGCCTTGAGCTAAACTTGTAAGGATTATCTCAAAATAGTTGGAACCAAAACCCTACTCAAAACCCTACTCAGTGTTTAGGTTGAGAGCTAGTGTTAAGTGGTGTTAGTAAGTTGATTGGTGTATCAGTCTGAAAGCTGGTTTGTTTTGGGAACTAGGACCTGGAATTTCCTAGTGATCAATCATCCTAAGAGAGGCGAAGTTGATCAGTGCACCTTGGCACTATAACACAAGGAATTCCAAGTGAAAGGAATTCTCCTGTTTGATCAGGCCAGTGGACGTAGGAGATTTATCTCTGAACCACTTTACATCTTGTGTACTTACATTCTGCTATTTCATAGGTGTGTGTTAATCTCAAGTTTATCAAAGTAAAACGAGTTTTCTAAAGGGCTCACTAATCCGCATCTGAAAGCTAATTAGATAGTAGTTCAACTGAAAGTCTTGTGCTTTCAGTGGAGGTATTATCTCAGTAAGCTTTCACAGAATAACTCTCAGCAGACCTCAAGTCCACTGATGAGCTATTGTCTTAAGTAACCTGATAAGTTTTGAAGAAGTTTTAATTTGTAACCACAGGTGTATTCCCCCCCCCCCCCCATACACCTGTTTACTCGTTTCGGGACCAACAAAATAGACTATTAAAAAATTTAGATCTAAACAATTATGAACCTTCTATAACGATGGAGATGATAACCGTGCATATACCGGTAGAAACATTGGACGACAAATATATAAAGTAGATGTGGTAGAGCGTGATCGTGTGAAGTAGATGTGGTGGAGGCATGACCGTGTGAAAGAGATATAGTGGAGACGCGGCGTTTGAAATAGATATGGCGGAGGAACATCTGTGTGAAGTATATGGGGCAGAGACGACATCAAGATGAAAAAAAAAAAAGAATGAAACTTTGTGATTAAGGTTTAAATATACAGGATTTTTTAAAATTACTAAATTAATTTTAATGGTGTAGGTTTTAGTTGTATAAGATCAAGAGTTGAGATAAAGAGTTTAACAAAATTTTAATGAGAGTGTAGTATTTCGAAATAAAATAATTTAAGAAGTGTCACATCAACTTAAGAGAAATGTGGTGATTACACATTATCATTATGAGGTTTGGCAATATAGTATAACTAGTTATAGTCCCGCGAAATTCTCAGGTGTAAAATAAAATTTCAAAAGATTTTTATGTAATACAATAAAAAGAAAATTATTATTTTTCTTTATACTAATAAAATATGTAATAACTTATTTTTATTATTAATATATTGATTAAAGTTAAACATTTATACATATGATTCAATATATTATTTATAAATATCTTAAAATGAAAATTAATTTTTTATTTATATAAATAACACTCAAGTTATTGCAATTTTTTTAAAATATATTTCTAAACAACATTTATTTTATAGGTAGATGGTTTTCCTTCCAAATTAATAAAAAAAATTAATACATTTATGTTCTTTACTCTGAATACTGCAACATTAAGTTAGTCGTAACCATCATTTGATTAACAATAACATCCCCAGTATTTTCTACGGTTACAGTAACTCTATAGTACTCCTTATTATATACTTGAATAAATATTTGATGGACTTGTTTAGATTGCAACACTCAATATTTATATGTTATTGATACATCTTCAACAAAATTGGACTATAAGGTACAACAAAACAATTGCCACAAGCAACTCCACGTTATTTAAGCTCGTATCAATGTATGTTAAGCCCGCATCACCATTAATTCACCTTGTTCCACACCTTATATGCTTGTGCCTCGTTTTAATAAATTATGTACATCAGTATATATGATATATCACTTTATATTAAACTCGTACCATCATTTAATTGAATACGTGCGAACATTAATTCACCCCTGACTTGAACCGAAAGTACTAGCTTTCTACTAGTAGTTTCCCCACAAGAGTATGAGTTCACTGTAGTATGTGCAAGTATAGGGATCAAGTATTATCGAACCCAAGGGAAGGTATGTATGCGAATAGATCCTTGAAGATCTACGCGTCGTAGTTAATATGAGTGTATGTTTGGGGATTAAAAATTATAATAAACTACACTATATTCTAATAACTGAATTAAAACGGAATAAATAACTAAGTGTATGCAAATATGAGATGGTGATGCTCGGGATAGGAATTTCTACGTATACTAACGGAGTTGGTACGATAATCAAAATAATCATGATGTGCAAGAAATAACCTAAGTAAAAGATTGTAAGGTGAAAAGCTCAAGAATTAAACCTTAATAATTTATCCTATCAATCGACTCCACTAATCCACTAAACAAGTTAATAGATTGTGCTTAATTAAAAAGACTCTAATTTAACTAAGGTGATGCGGTCTTCCTCCCTAGATAAATCGATAGATGAATTAACCCCTTCTAAACCCTCTCGTTAAGCCTACTAGTTGTTAAAGAGTGATAAGATCGTCCTCTCTCTAACAATTTTCGTACGAAATTCAAAGGTAAATCTGGAATTTATTTTAAGCGTTAATTAATTAAGAAAATTAAAACTAAACATCACATGTTATCCTAATTACGTACTAACATCCTACTTCTACGAATTCATCCTATCCTAAGCATGCAAGGGTTCTAGCCTAACATGGTGGTTTGAATAATAAAAGCAATCACAAGAACAATAATCATATGCATAATTAAATTAACGAAATAAATCAAGAACATAAACGAAAGAACAAATTAAAGTCTCTAAAGAAATCTATATAAATCTGAAAAACTAGGATTTATCGTCTCAAAGAGTAAAGAAAGAAAGAATTAATCTAATACGTTCAAAAGAAATACTAAAACTAAGAATTCGTAAATTAAAACCTCGATTACAACGTATAAAACTCTTCCAATCTCTCTCAAGCTTTCTCCTCGCTCAAAATATGTAAAAATATGTGTTGGTATGTGTTGATATGCTTGGAAAAATGTATAAATAGGCTTGGGATCGAATTTGGGTATTTTTGGGCCAAAATACGCATCTACTCAAGCACAGATCGTGCACGACCTGATTCCACTCGTGCACAGTGCACGAGTGGTTGTGCACAGCTCGAGCACTTTTCGGCAGCTGTACACATGTTCGTAAAATCTTCATATCTCCTCAATCGGGAGTCCGTTTTGGCCGATTCAAAGTCCTACGAACTCCTCTTTTCACTCTATATCCATCTATGAAAACTAAAAAGACAAATTTATCAGTTTATAGAAATGATACTCAAATGACTCCAAACACTCATAAAAAACACTCAAAATATGGGCAAATCGGGCACCAAAACATAACAATTTCACGTCTAATCAACCCCCCAAACTTACCATGTTGCTTGTTCTCAAGAAACGAAATAATAAGTTAGGTGAATTGTTAGGAATGAGTCCAAGAATCAAATCATGCAAGTAAATGAACTCGAGCTTCAAAAATCAATCACACGTATACTAACTCACATTCCTCCATCATACTCATGCAATAACAACAAGAACCACCGAGATCAAACATGGATGCGAACTCAACGATGTGTTTCACTCCCTCACAAGTGTATATCAATAATAAGGGACTCACTCAAACAATCAATCACGCATATCGGCAGCCATAGGCTTGTAAGCACTCTCAACTCCGACCATACTCTAGAAATCAATGCCGAATCAAAAAGGACTTTTCTCAAGGTTGTAATGTAGGCTCTTTGGACAGGTGAGATAACAATATGGATAAGTGACTCAAGTGAATGGAGAATAAAAACTCAAACTTTAGTACTTCGAGATTAGGAACAGAATACTTCAAACATTGTCAATCCACACACCTTCAATTCCAATACTCTCAACACTTCAATTTTTTTTCTATCTCCTTTCACTCTTTTTTCAATCACTTCACTTTTTTTTTCTTTCTTTTTCGCACAAACACATGAGCTCATTTTTCTTTTGCTCATTCTCAATTTTTTTCCCACAACTCTTTTTCTTCATCACACCTTCTTCTCATAATCACTCGAGCAATCACAATTCTCCTTTTTCAACTCAAATCAATCCCTTCACATTCACACTTTTCTTATTCTCCACTCAAATTGGGACAAAAAAGGCTTATGAACTTGGAATAGTGTTTAAATGTGCTAGCAAATGAAATAGGCTTAAGGCTCCAACTGGCTAACAAGGGACAAATATCAATGGTAGGGAAATTTTTGGCTAAGTGACTCAACAAATCAAAGATGGCCTAAGATCACATTCGGCATATCAAACTAAACACAATCAAGAAGTGAGAACACACACAAGTTCTAGCATCTTTTAAGGTGACGACTCACTCACAAACGAAGAGATCAATTCATGCATCAAAATCTCAAAAGGCTCAAATCTCACGGCTTTCACATCCATGCTAGTCCTAGTGAATTCTCATTCTCATCACACACATACTCAAAAAGGGCAATAGTAAGTATACTAGTTCCCTCTCAAATCAAATATAAATCATATACTCACACAAGAAAATCCCTAACTCAACTTCTCAATTCACCCTACTCATCAAATCATACTCAAAGATAACAATCAACAAGCATAAGATGATTGATAGGCATGAAATATGTAGTACCACATCACATCAATATCAGCTCAAGGAGCATCTCAAGGAACAATATATAACCAAACTCAACTCAAGAGAGGGTGTGCACCTGTATGTCACCATAAAACAAATAAAAAACTCCACCCCCCAAACTTCGACCTTGTGAAGAGGTCTAAGTTTGGGGTTGTGGGTTACCTCATCCAAATAGTTCAAGTTTCTTAAAAACGTGTCACACTCTTTGGTCTCGAGTTGGTTCCTTCAATCTGAATAACTTCATGATACCTTTACTCCTTCGAGACAAGCCTACAAAATAAACTCTCAAGTACGAGGTTAAAACTTACGATTCAAAACAACACCCTAATAACATAAAACACTCAAAAGCAAATAAAAATGGGTTGCCTCCCATTCAGCGCTATTTTTAAGGTCCTCATGCCGGACCGAGCTCAAAGGAGCTTATGGGACATGATACTCAAATTTACCTCCCTTACTCTCATAAGAGAAGATGTCTAAGTTCTTTGTTCTCTTCCCATCCTCCTTCTTCACCTCGGGCGGTGGGTGTCTCAACTGCTTCTCACCTTTGTCTGGAGGAGTCTTACTAAACAATATCTTGAATTTTGACTTTTTCTTCTTAACTCCTCCTTTAATCTCCAACTGGACCACGTCTACCTTTTTCACCTCTTCATCCTTCAACTTCGTCCCTTTATCCCTATCAAAATAATCAAGATCATAATGCTCATGGGTTAACTCATCAAATGAAGGATTATCAAAATCATGAATATAAGAAAGGGTAGAGATAGGAGGTGTGTCTTCAACACAAGGATCAATGGCATACATGCAATAACAACTGGCATCCTCCTTCGGGTGCTTCATGGATTCATTTAGGGAAATCTTTACTTCTTGATCATCAACTTTCAACGTGATCTTCCCATTTGCCACATCTAACACCATCCCGGCCGTAGCTAAGAAGGGTCTTCTCAAGATCAAAGGCACGTGTTCGACTTCCTCCATCTCTAGGACCACGAAATCGGCTGGAAAAATGTGATCTCCAACTTTCAAGAGGACGTCTTCAACCACACCTTGAGGTCGAGCAATAGACCGATCGGCGAGTTGAAGCGTCATCATTGTCGGCTGAAGTTCTCCACCCTCCAACTTCTTGAATAGTGACAAGGGCATAAGATTAATGCTCACTCCAAGGTCGCACAATGCTCCCTTCTTAACTCCATTCCTGATATCACATAAGATCGTGAAACTCCCGGGATCCTTCAACTTTGGTGGAAGCGTTTTGTACACTAATGCACTCACCTCATGGTTCAAGTGCACTAGCTCGGGCCCATCTACTCTCCGTCTCTTCGCTATCAAGTCCTTCAGGAACTTGGCATAATTCGGCATCTGTTCCAAAGCATCATAAAAAGGAATATTAATATGCAATTTCTTAAAAACATCAAGGAATTTAGCGAATTTCTCATCAAGCTTTTTCTTCATGAAGCGCTGTGGATACAGGACGGGTATCACCGATTTGGGTACCCCCCATTCATCACGCTCGGTCTCTTTCACTTTCTCCATTGCTTCTTTTGCCTTCTTCCACTTTGGAACTCTCTCAATCTTCTCAATGTCTTCCTCTTCAGGCTCTTTGCTCTCTATCTCAATTTCTTCCTCAACTGTCTCACCTCCATCTTTCTTATGTTCTTGTCCCTCCATCTCAATCTCTCCTTGGGGCATCTCAGAATCAGCAGGCATCTGAGGACCATCATAGTTGGTCCCACTTCTAAGCTGGATCGCCTTGCAATGCTCTTTCGGGTTCCCCTCCGGCATAGAAGGATATTTACCCGACTCTCTATCCAATGATTTTGCGTTTTGGCTAATCTGGTACTCCATAGAAGTGAACCGCCTATTGTTCTCTAGCTAAATTTGATTCAGCTCTACATCTCTCTTCTGGAGTTCTTGATCACTCTGATCACCTTTCTTATGCAACTCTTTAACATCATACTCCAAAGAGGACAATCTCTTGCTTCCTTCCTCCACCTTCTGAAGGATAGCTCTCAACATTTCCTCAGTCGAGGAGCCGCCTTCTCCTCCCAGAGGCTTTGAACCTGGATCAACACCTGGAGAAACTGTAATTCCGGCCTTCGGGTTAGCATATGAAAAATTCTCGTTCTTCCTCCATATGTTATGAGGAGGCTGCTGGCCTCTTTGATACCCTTGTGTGTTCCTCCATTGATTTTGAGGAGGTTGTGGACTTGGAGGTACAAATGGTTGGCCATAAGAAGGCCTTCCAAATTGATTGCCACCCTGTGGATACCCGCCTTGATTGTAGTAAGGTCCTCCCATATAGTTGGCTACCTCTTACTGAACTGTGGGCTGATCCACTTTCTCACTCACTGCTACATTCCCTCCAACCAAACTTTGCCCAATCTCAATGTTGTTTATCTTCTCCATCATAGCCATCAATAGCTTCCTCGTCCCTTCACTCTTCTCAATCTGATAAGCTCTCTGAAATTCTGTGTCCTCATTACATACCCCGGTATTCGTGACAATATTGTCAACGATTTCTCTACACCTCGCTGTACCTTGGTTCAGGAATGCTCCACTAGCACACGCGTCAAGATGGGCTTGGCCAGCCTTGCTGGCTCCACTATAGAAGAATGCCATGATATCCCCCTCATTGTACTCGTGCTGCGGGCACTCAATCAACATGTTGGAGTATCTCTCCCACGCTTGACGTAAGTCTTCTCCTTGCTTCTGGCGGAAGGAAGAGATCTCTATCCTTGCTCTTATGGTTCTAGATGGAGGGTAGAACCGCTCGAGGAACAGACGCTCGAGCTCAGCCTATGGGAGCGTGTTATCATACCACTCCTTTGCTATTCCCGTCAAAGAGAATGGGAACAGCCTGAGCCTCTTGGCATCTTCAGACATGCCGCTATAATTAAACGTGAATGCGATCATCAGAAAACTCCTCAGATGAGTATGAGGATTCTCCTTCCCAACCTCCCCCTTAAATTGATTCTCGGTAAGCAGCTTTAAAATTCCAGGGGAAATTGAGAAGTTGTTTGCCTCTACAGGGGGCAATGCCACTCTATCATAGTACCACTGCGGTTGTGCCGTGAACCTTCCTCAAATAGCCATGTTCTGATCTACGTTCTGAGGAACGTGCTGAGGATTAGCAGGTGGTACGGGTACTTGTTGGGGTGGTGGTTGATAGACTGGTGGTTGGTTGTAAACAGGAGGTGGAGGGTACGAGTATGGTGGATATGGATATAGTGGGTATGGGTAAGGATAAGGTAAGTTGTTTTGTGGGAAGTTGTTATGTGGGTAAGCAGGGTTGTTTTGAGGATGTTGGACAAGGTTATGAGCTGGATTGTTTATGTTCTGTGTACCCGGGTTTTGGCTCTGGCTGTCCCCTAACGGGACTTGATTCTGACTTCCATTCCCTCCAGTTCCCTCAACTCGGTCTACTATCTGAATAAACTCATTAGCAGCATCATCCAACTCATTACTGATGTCCATGTTAGCGTTCTCTCCTCCGGCAGCATTCATCCTTCTTAAAAAGGCTCTATTTCTTCTTGCTATTATCTCAAGATCTAGCTGTAGTCTCTCTTCGCTCGATTCACCTTGCGAGCGTGTTTTCATAAACCTGAAACACTAACAAAAGAATAAAAACGCAACTGCCGAACACATACGAATAAAACAGAAAAGTAAAGCACTCACTACTAACTACTAAGCTATCTACAAGTCATATTCAAAAGACATACAACGCCATCCCCGGCAACGGCGCCATTGACTTGAAGCCAAAAATACTAACTTTCCACTAGTAGTTTCCCCGAAAGCGTACGGGTTCACTGTAGTATAAGTAAGTATAGCGACCAAGTATTATCGATCCCACAGGATGGAGGGTATGCGAACAGATCCCTGAAGATCTATGCGTCGTAGCTAATATGAATGTATATTTTTGGATTTTTCAAAGAATTAATTCTAGACTAAAGTAAACTAATTAAACTAAAGAATGAATGAAAAGAATTAACTAAGGTTTGTATTCAAGTATGTGATGGTGATGCTCAGGATAGAAATTCCTACGTATACTAATGGAGCAGGTACATAATCAAGATAACCGTGACGCACAAGTAATAACCTAAGTTAAAGATTGTAAGATGAAAGCTCAAGAATTAAAACCCTAATACTTTATCCTAACAATCGACTTCACTAATCCACTGACGAGTTAATAGATTGTGCTTAATTAACGAGGCCCTAATTTAAACTTAGGTGATGCGGTCGTCCTCTTCAGATAAACCAGTAGATTAATTAACCATTTCTAAACCCTCTCATTAAGCCTAATAGTTATTAAAGAGTGATAAGGTCGTCCTCTCTTTAACAATTTTTTAACTAAATTCAAAGGTAAAGTTAAGATTGATTTTAGGAATTCATTAATTAAGAGAATTAAAACTAAACGTCACGAATTACCCTAATTATATACCCACATCCTACTTCTACGAGTTCATCCTACCCCAAGCATGCAAGGGTTTTAGCTAGACATGGATTTTACGGAAACGAAAACAATTGAAAAAGTAACGAACATGAACATAATGATTATAACGAATAAATTAACAAACATAAACTAGGGTTTCAAGAAATCAATGCTAAGAACTGAATTTAAATTAAGAAAACAAAGTCTCAAAATATTAAAAAAAATAAAGGTCTAAAGAAACGAAACTAATAACCAAAACTGTACTATGAATTCGTAAAGAAAACCTCGAAAACGTATATCTAAAGCTTGCTCGTCTCTTCTCCTCCAAAAACTAACTCTAAAAGTGATATGGTATGTCGTGGTGTGTGATAATCCTAAAAAACGAGTTTAGAATGAGTATATATAAGCGTCGGGCCGAATCGGAAACTCATGGGCCGAAAAAACGAATTCGGAAGCTCGAGCCCTTGCACCATTCGAGCTACACTGCTCGAGCGTGCTTGCTTGAGCACTTTCAACCGAAAGTACTAGCTTTCTACTAGTAGTTTCCCCACAAGAGTATGAGTTCAATGTAGTATGGACAAGTATAGGGATCAAGTATTATCGAATAGATCCCTGAAGATCAACGCGTCGTAGTTAATATGAGTGTATTTTTGGGGATTGAAAATTATAATAAACTACTCTATATTCTAATAACTAAATTAAAACGGAATAAATAACTAAATGTATGCAAATATGAGATGGTGATGCTCGGGATAGGAATTCCTACGTATACTAAGGGAGTTGGTACGATAATCAAAATAATCGTGATGTGCAAGAAATAACCAAAGTAAAAGATTGTAAGATGAAAAGCTCAAGAATTAAACCTTAATACTTTATCCTATCAATCGACTTCACTAATCCACTAAACAAGTTAATAGATTGTGCTTAATTAAAGAGACCCTAATTTAACTAAGGTGATGCGTTCGTCCTCCCTAGATAAACCGGTAGATGAATTAACCCCTTCTAAACCCTCTCGTTAAGCCTACTAGTTGTTAAAGAGTGATAAGGTCGTCCTCTCTCTAACAATTTTCGTACGAAATTCAAAGGTAAATCTGGAATTTATTTTAAGCGTTCATTAATTAAGAGAATTAAAACTAAACATCACATGTTATCCTAATTACGTACCAACATCCTACTTCTACGAGTTCATCCTATCCTAAGCATGCAAGGGTTCTAGCCTAACATGGTGGTTTGAATAATAAAAGCAATCACAAGAACAATAATCATATGCATAATTAAATTAACGAAAGAAATCAAGAACATAAACGAAAGAACAAATTAAAGTCTCTAAAGAAATCTATATAAATCTGAAAAACTAGGGTTTATCGTCTCAAAGAGTAAAGAAAGAAAGAATTAATCTAATATGTTCAAAAGAAATACTAAAACTAAGAATTCGTAAATTAAAACCTCGATTACAACGTATAAAACTCTTCCAATCTCTCTCTCAAGCTTTCTCCTCGCTCAAAATATGTAAAGATATGTGTTGATATGCTTAGAAAAAGGTATAAATAGGCTTGGGATCGAATTTGAGCATTTTTGGGCCAAAATACGCATCTACTCGAGCACAGATCGTGCACTTAGTGCACGACCTGATTCCACTCGTACACAGTGCACGAGTGGTCGTGCACAGCTCGAGCATTTTTCGGCAGTTGTACACATGTTCGTAAAATCTTCATATCTCCTCAACCGGTGTCCGTTTTGGCCAATTCAAAGTCCTACGAACTCCTATTTTCACCTTCTATCCATCTATGAAAACCAAAGAGACAAATTCATCAGTTTATAGAAATGATACCCAAATAACTCCAAACACTCATAAAAAACACTCAAAACATGGGCAAATCGGGCACCAAAACATAACAATTTCACGCCTAATCAACCCCCTTTATTTAAGCACATGCCACTATATATTTAGTATGTACCACAATAAATTCAACTCGTACACAACTTTACTTAGCATGTACAATTAAATATTTAGTTTGCATCAAAATTAATTCATCTCATACCACACTTTACTTATATATGTACCAACATTTATTCACCACGTACCATACCTTTTTAAGCTCTTATTACAATTTATTTAAGTTTGTACCACAATTAGTTCACCTCGTACCTCAATTAACATTGTACCATAATTTATTTAAGAGTGTACCACCATTAGTTCACCTCGCACCACCATATTTTATCCATATCTACACCACCATATTTTAAGTCCATACAACCTTAAAGATCGTATAACTTTAGTTTTTAGTCCCACACCACGATTTTAAAGACAATATATTCACATTCTTTAATCTTGTACCACCATGTTGAGATCATATTGTTAAACTTGTATCACCCTACATTCTAAATCCTAAACTACATCTACCCATCATACACCCACACCTAAATATCTATGAATGATACCCACAAAAGTGATGAATACACTCATTTAAAAAAAAAGTGAGTAAATTTAATAAAAGCATGGATGTAAAAATATGTGTTGTCAAACATAGAATTTTTTTTTTTTTTTTGTCCTTTAACTATGTTTGACTCTTGTTTTTATCCTATTAACTTTGATGTTTTGAATTTCATCCTATAACATACAAAATATTTTATTTTTTTATCTTATTATCTGCTACACCATAATAATACTACAAACCTCATAAGCATTCTTCACGGTGAATAGGACATTTATCATATGCCCGCATGGATGTAGCTCAGTTGGTTCCTGGGTGGGAGATTGCTACAAGGACGCAGGATCGAGCCCTGGCAGCCGCAGTGTGGAAGTTTTATCCCTCCAATGTGGGGGATAGCTCCTTGTGGGCACCAGACACTTTTTAAACTCCATCAAGTGTTCTGGAATGTCAAGCCATCATTTAGTTCCGAAGAAAGGTGTTCCAATTGTTCTTTTCATGAATATTGAATAATTAATTGAGTCTTTTCTTGATTGATAATACTATAAATAATTTTTCTAAATATATTTTCCGCATGTGTTTAAAAATATAATTCCCAATTTTTTTTTATATAGAATCATAATATGCGGTATATTAGTTCCAATACGAATCATAGTTCAATTATGGAATCATAGTACGTGGTATATTAATTCTTAATCAAATAAAAAATGAGATTATTTATGATATAATTTATTATGATAAAGTATATAGTGAAATTGGTTCATACATGAGTCACTTTGAAGAGTATGAGTTGTTTCATTAAAATATATTAGTTGTTTCTACTAAATAGTATTAGTTTTGAAGGGTACAAATTATTTTTACTAAAGAGTATGATTTGTTCTACTAAAAAGTATTGTAAATTGGTTTATGTATGAACAAGTTTCACACATAATCATCTATTATAAGGCGCAACAATCTACACCTTCTATTTTACTCAGTTCATATAATTCTAAATTCACTAAGTACCTCATTTTGTATTTTTTTTTACTAAATATTAACCCATTATAAAATTATGTTTTAATTTAACATACAATACTTACACCCACATTCCTAGAAATATTAACCATCAATCTCATTCAATTTTAATATAATATACTATAAAATACTATCACTTAAGTGTGATTATGTGTCATTATCACCTTCGCGATGGACATAGAACTTTGTGCATGTTGGTGGCCATGTGATTATTTCCTTGTCAAATATAGAAAAAATATATTTTTTTTGTCCTTTAACTTTGGTTGACTTTAGTTTTCATCCTATTAACTTTGATATTTTAAATTTCGTCATATAACTTACAAAAAATTATGTTTTTTTTATCTTATTATATGCTACACCATAATATTACTGTAAACCTCATAAGCATTCTTTAAAATGAATAAGACATTCATCTTATGTAATGATTAAAAATATCTTATATGGTATCCGATAAATAAAACACCTTTAAACCTTTGGTTTCTCCCTATCTCCAATTGTTTGTTTAATTTACATATAAAGCTCTCTTCCCCTACAAACCTCGTGACATAAATTATCTCCATGTCAACTGCATCTAATTCAGTTCCTCTAGCTACTCTCCAATGATTAAAAATTAATCAAATTATATACATTTCTCCAAAAAAATATTATACAAAATAAAATACATAGTAGGCATAAGTAGACTATATTACTAAAAATTTAACTGTAAATGTGTTGATTTAAAATAATTCACGTAAATATGGTGAATCATATTAATTGTATGAATCATATAAAATTGCCTAAATTGATTTTGGATATTCCATTAAAACATCTACAACACTACTTAACATTTTTTTATTATCATTTAAAAAATAGTTTCAATTTGTATAGGCAGGAAGGATGAAGTTTTTCTTTGATTTGAATAAAGGGGATATGATCAAAATATGGAGTATATCTAAGTAAATTTTAGTATTATGTGTAATTTAATTAAATATATTTAGTGATATTAGTAAATGCTAGTAATAAAGATAAATTTTAGTTTGTTCTTAATTTATATATTTTAAATTATCTTACAAATTAGAGAGTAGATGGAATAAATTATTTTTAATTTTTTATTGACCACAAACGAAAACTTATGCACATAAACAAAAATGAGATTTTTATTTTAGTTATAGGTGTAAGAATAACATGATGCATTACTTAATTTACTATCAATGTGTATAAAAAATGAATATGATTAACGCATTTAAGACCAATATATAATGTAAAATTAAATAAAAAAAATTAAAAGTTGATTTACTTTTATATTATCAATAACTCAATCCTAAAATATTCACAGAGTGGTCGATGATATTAATTTTCAATTTTTTCATATATGATTGGAACTAAAAAAAAAAAAAAAAGGACTCTATTGTGCACTTGTCCATAATGCACTTACTCAATAGTTGAATTGTTTACACAGAAAGTGTGGTTAGATTACACTGAAAAGTTTACGCTAAAATCAATCTTAAGTGTAAACTTTTCAGTGTAATCTAATCATTCTTTTAAGTGAAATCAATCTACACTTTTCGGTGTAAAAAATTTCAACGGTTGAGTGAGTGCACCGTACACCTGATGTATATGAGAATGCACGAAAAATATTATAACATAGAGTCAACATTCCAACCTTAATTAGTAGATATTAGAAAACGAAATTGTACCCATAATTGTTGTGGTTATTTATTACACCTATTGTTTTTCTTTTGTTAATGATCGATATACAATTATTTTTACTATTACTATTACTATTACTAGTATAACTTTACCAATATAACTACTAAAAAATATAATTGTAATATTTATTTTTGGAATTGCTAAAGATTTCAGCCATTTGTAGTCAATGATCATGATTATAGAGTAATATGCTATCAATTTTCAATTTTTGCATATATAGATGAAATTAAAAAAAAAGTAATATAGTCAACTTTTCGGCCATAATTAGTGGGTATTTAGAAACATGAATTGTAGGCATAATTGTTGTGGACTTATGGTTATTTATTACTCTTATTAATTTTCATTAAATATAACAACTTGTACTATTATAACTTTCCAGTATAACTACTATAAAATAGTTATAATATTTATTATTGGAAGTATTAAAAACTTCAGACTTATGTAGTCAATAATCATGACCATTCTTATCTTTATAATGGTAATTATGAAATTAAAAAGGAATTAAAATGATTAATTTAAGAAAAAATATGTACATAAAGTAATATTAAATTAGAATCATTTAAGCTAGTGAAATTTTTTTACTGTAGTTTTTCCTAAAAATATAATCATGACTTTTATTTTTTGTAAACTTAGAGGGGTGTATTCAATTGAGATTCTATCAGATTTTTTTGCACTTTAAAAAGTTTGTGGATTTAGAAAATCTATAGACTCCATGTAGAGTTTGACTGACTTTTTTTATTGATTTATTTGGATTTTCATAGACTTTACAGGATTGTGGAATATTTTTTTTTTTATTGATTTACATGGATTTACATAGACTCCGGCGCTGTAACCACTGATGCAAATATATATGGGACACACTTGTATATAAAAAAAAGTTATCCAAATTATTTAGAAAAAAAATACATTAGTTACAAAAATATATTATTATTTCATCTTCATTTCCATCACCGTTATACCTCGCCCTCATTAGAAGTCTCAGGTTGTTATAAGAGATTTTGGAGAGTAAAATTTATTTATATTTTTTGAAGAGTAGACTTGACAACGGGGTGAGTAATCCCCAAAGCAAACAGGGACGTGAAATTTTTTTGCCCCGTAGGCGGGGACCGGGATGGTATTCTCAGCCCGGAGGATCCCCGTCTCGTTCCCCGCGGAGAGCCGCATTATTTTTTTATATAATTAATATATTTATATATAATTTTAATGTTAAAGTAAATTACAAATAAATATTTCATAGTTTCCTACTCAATTAACTATTTATTAAAAAAATAAGTAGGCGGGGACCGGGGAATCGCCGCGAGACGGGGATCCCCGGTGAAGCGGGGATGGGGGAAAAAAATTTCCCATTTATTTTGCAGGGACGGAGATAGTGGATGACCCCCCGTCCCCACCCCGTTAACATTCCAATGGAAAAGAATCAAATAAAGTTCATAGACTGTTGAATACTTAAAGATATTTTAAGACTTTTCAAAATCCGTAGAAATCTCTGGTTATTAGAAGAGATTTTGAAAAGTGAAATCTATTCATATTTTGGAAGGAAAATCTAAGAAAATCTGTGGAGTATTAAAATCCATAAACTGTTGAATACCTAAAGATTTTTTAAGACTTTTTAAAATCCGTATTGAATACCTCAGGATTTTTAAAGACTTTTGAAAATCTAGATTGAATACACCCAAACTTTAAATGTCTAAAAAAATCCTACAGACTCTATAACTAATACACCTCTCTTAATATATTATTATTTGAATTATTACAAAATCTATAACAAAATGCATTTATATATTTCATCGTGTTTATTACCAATATAAAAAAATTCGACATTAATAATGAACTCTTAATAAGATATACGATCAACATAATTATGAAGAATTCTAAACAACTATATTAGAATATATTTATAAATTTTCCAACTCTTTCTTAAGATTCTAATATAAATTTTAGTGTTTGAATAACTAACATTAAACATATACACAATGGAAAATCTATTATATAATAAAAATAGAGATGACCCAATTAATTAATACATATATTTAAACCTGCAACAATAAAGATAATTACCGATGCAACATATATGATAAGCATAATGATGGAATATATAAAGTCGAAGCGGTGGTGACATGATTAGTAGCTAAGAGAGAAGAAAGAAAAAATGTAATTGAATTGAGAAAAAATATCAGTTTTTAGATTTAATAGACAAGATTAGATGATCTTAAAGTATACACAGTCAAATCGTATGTATTTGCCCAATACAATTAATATCAAGATTACATTGAACCGTCCATGCTAAAAGTTTACACCATCCAATATCCATAAATCAAATGCAAAATCAATAGAAAAATAAGGAGACTAAACTACAAAGAGAAATTACAAACTATGGAAAAATCCTTCAACATCAACAATCCGCATCAACACACGCCCAAAATACACGCCACAACATCGGAAAGCAGTCCTCCAAATGCAAATCCGGAACGACATATATCTCCAAAAGTAAAAAATAAGAACAATCGGCCGGAACAAATGACAAAATACCAGAGTACGATCGACCAAAAAAGGGTGAGGAAACATGTGAAGCAAGAATGAGAGTTTTATAGGAGAAATGGTCCAAAACAAATGGATGAGATCGTTCAAATAAAAAACAACGGTTCAGATTAAAAATACAAACTTGAATAAAGGAGAGTGAAAGGATTGGAAAATGTAGCAAAAGAACCTATGCCACATGTTTAAAGAACGCTTCCTCTATATTAAAGTATGGATAAGATATAATGTAGTGAAAAGAGTACTACTCTACAAACATAAATGTCTTACTCAATGGATAAAAGTGTGTTACTTTTGGAGTAAATATGTGTTAATATTAGAGCAAATGTGTATTGATGTTATAGTAATTATGGGGGCTCTTAGTTAGCAATTCCTCAATGATAATGAGAATAAAAATTATTTTTCATTTATGCCCCCATAATAAGTATGATATATTGGGTGAAGACTTGTTACAATTGAGATTTCATTGCTAGTGTCATGCCCCAAATTTGGAATAGAAGTGGGCAACAAATGGTTGTTGGTGGAGGAATGGGGGAGTGATTGAGGAGGAGGATTGTAGGAAGAGAATAAGGTAATCAAAATGGAGTAGTGATTACCTTATTTAGGAGGGGAGGTAGTAATTTTGTTCTCATTAATCATCATAATTACACTAATTTCAACATCATTCCCTTTACCATTGAAGAGTTCCTAACCAAGCGCCCCCTATGTGTTACTACAAATGTGTGTTAATGTTAGAGAAAATATGTGTTGATGTTTGAGTAAATGTGTATTACTGCAAATATGTGTTACTATTGGTGCAAATGTTAGTTATTGTTAGAGTCAATGTGTGTTAATGTTAAAGCAAATGTGTGTTACCGTTGGAGCAAATGTGTGTTGCTGTTGGAGCAAATGTATGTTATTGTTGGAGCAAATGTGTGTTAATGTATGAAACAACAAACCTAAATTTAAAGGGTTGGTGAATAAATTATAAAAACACATATTTGTCCTTATAGTTACTTTAAAGTACAAAAATCTATTTTTAATGACTAATAACACATATTTTCTTTTTCAGTAATATACATATGCTCATATAGTAACACAATTTAGGAGCAAAAATCCTAAAATAAGTCTTGTGTGATTATTTTTTTTTTTTTTTTTTTTGTTGATGTTAGGTCAATGTTGTTGAGAATATTGCAACATTTTCCGCAATATTAGAATTTGTCCTTTCTTCTAATACTAACTCCAAATGTTTCAATGTTGTCTTTAATGTCTAAACATGCAGGATGACGACGTGGAAGTTACCAGGTCAAGCGGTTGCAGTTCTAGAGTGAGATGATTAAAGATAAGCATGAGTAATTACCAAGTTAATGGAGCTTAGTGGAAGACGGTTTTGGATCATGGGAAACCATATTTTCCAAGTGTTCACATGCAAGTTTCGAAGTCTATAAATACCACACGTATGAGACACATTCAAGTGAGGAAATCGAGACTCCTATTTACATATAGCAAGTGTATTAGCTTTGGTTCTCTTCATTATAATTCTAAGAGTGTTTTAGTTAGACCTATAAGTAGGTTGTTTACACGATTAGTGTTCTTGGCTTTTAGTGATATACCTAAGGTATATTACCTTGTCGTAAAATTTTACACTAGAACTTTACTTTGTCTTTGTATCACTACTTCGTTATAGTGAAGTTTCGTCATGGGGCATCATAGATTATTTTATAATCTATAAAAAAAAATTGATATCCCATTTGCAAATATATTTTTCAAGTCTTCCGATCTGTATGTTGTTTTTTATGTTTCAACACTTGTGACAACATTCTGGAAAAACACCTACGCACACCCTTCATTTTAAAATCAACTTGACTCGTTTAGGAGCCGCGAATTTTGACTTGGAGCGACCCATGACCCACAAATTTTTAATATTTGCCTATTTTAGGTATATTCTACATGTGATATATTTCACAAGACTGTGCCTCCTGATTCTAGTGTATACACAAAATATTTTAAATTAAATGTTTATATTACCCACATATATAATATTTAAATTATGAGTTCCTTTTTTTCCTTGCTTATCCATTTTTCACATTATCATGAGTTAACTACACCGAGTGTTCGTCGGTGTCCGCCAAATTCTCTTACCCTAGAGTTGGAAGCTAGTTTTCTTGACATCAGAGGACCTTCGATTATCCAATTCAAGGCATTTGGTTTGAATTTTTCAAAGGTAATGATAATGAAAATTTATCTTTCATCTATGTTCCCTAATAAAAATGATATGTTAAAGGAATGATTGTCCCAAATTTTCAATGGTAGTTACATTGCTAATACTATGCTTAAATTTTGGAATAACGTGGACAATATATAATTATTGATTAGATAATAGGAGAGTGATTGATGAAATATTTATAGTAGGTGAAAAAAGTAGTCAAATAAAATAAAGAAGAGAAGATAATTTTATTCTGTAAACCATCATAATTACACTAACTAATTATTATTATCTACCTTCATAACTCTTGAATAATTGCTAACTAAACCCCATCATATTGTTGAAGGGAAGAATGTAATTCATGCCAACATAATCCAACTTAATAAACCAAATATACTAGTATCATAAAAATATAAAACTCATTTTATTAATTTAACAAATAAAACAAGAAAGAATATAATTAAGAATTTTTTAAGACTGAAGGCTTAGAGGCGGGACGGATTTCGGGGAGGGGGGGGCCTCGGAATTTAAATTTTTTGTATTATATATGTAAAAAAAAATTTTTATATATGTTTTGAATTCATGAAATTTTATCATTCCGTTCCTTTGGATTTTTTCTTTTTACCCCCTATACATTTCGCCCCCTTGGGACGAATTCCTAGATCCGTTGGTATTTGCTTTAACTTTAGAAAATAGAGATGAAAGACAATTTTTAAAGGAATGGAATTAACATAAAATAGATATTAATTTTAATAAAAGGTGAAAGAAGTTAGGAAAAAAATACAGATTTATTTTTAAATAATGGTGAATTGAGTAAGGGAGTTTAGGAATAAAAAAAAAAAAATTGAGGCTATTTTTTAAAACATGCTGGAATTTAGCAAGGAAATTTAGAAAAAATTTACAAAAAAATATTGATGAAAGTTTAAAGGATTGAACTTGGGAGGCGGGAGCTATCAAATCATCAAACTTGATCAAAATTTCCCAGTGGCAAGCATACCAGATTAGCCATATAAATTTCTTTTAATATTTTACAAAGTTTCAAATTATGTATTTACTAGTATTAGCCCCGCGAATTTCGCGGGCTTCAATACAACATTTTTCTTATCAACAAATATTTTACATTTCTTAGATAAAGATACGCATGTTCTATTGTAGTATTTGTGTCCTACATTATGCAAAATAGTGATTAATAAATAAAGAAGTCTGGTAGTATTTTTGGAGATGAGTGATGAAACACTAAACAATAGTCTGATAGATCCACAAAAAATATTAAACAGTAGTCTGGGAGATCCACAAAAATACATGAGTCTTAAACATTCATAATCTAAATAAAAATAAACATAACGCGTCCACTATGAGAAACACACAAACTAATATATATTTTCATTTTCATCCCTACAAACAGCAAAATAAAAGACATACATCGGACCATTGCTCAACTCTTCAGCCAACTTCCAAAATTTGACATCATCGGTAATTGAAGACCCACACTTTTAGCAATTGAGCTCCACCCGCCACACATACGTATAAAAGATCTCTTGCTTCGAGAAATTATGGGTCTATTTTCAAAATAAACAATAAAGACTTCATTTGTGATAGCATTCATCAGCTCAATGAATCGGCTAACAGTACCAAACAATTCAAATGTGTTCTTTGTAAGTGTCTGGAAAATATAACAATGTAATAACAAACTTGGGCACACATACAATCTAATCACATGACATGTAAACCTGATCAACATTAAAAGTTAGTAGAATTAAAACACTTGTTCATTATATAGATAATAGATTTTACCAAATGTGTATCAAATTCGCAATCAACATGTACAACAGATAATAGATTTTACCAAACGTGTATCAACTTTAACAAACCACACCCTCTCAATCTTAACATTACGAATCTGTCATGTAGAAGAAACACCACCACCAAGATCGCAATCAACATGTACCAGAGATACATCGACCTTTTACTTTTTTTTTCCCTCTCCAACTACACTTCATCGCGGTCAACTACCTCAACACTAAGAATAGAGCGACGACCTATTTGCTGAAATATCACATTAACATTAAATTAATGTCCAAATAACTTAAAAAATAAAAAAAACATAATATATATCACAAAACAACAACAAAAAAAAGAGGCACAACCCGCTTCTCCTCGCAAAATAAATAGATGAATGAATGAATTGATGAAAGATGTATGGAAAATTTATAGAACTAATAGACATGAAATAGACGCTAGAGATAAAAAAAATTGGTTAAAGTAAGGTGTATCGAAAAATAATTATAATTGGTTCATTTATGGAACAATTTAATAAAACATACTTTATAGCAATATTTTATATTTAAAGTATGTAAATATCACATTGAGGTTAATTATGTTTCTAATTTATCACCAAAATTGTCTGAACTACGAATTGTTATGTATATAATAAGTCATGCCTTATAATTTATCACTAAATTAATTCATATGCACAAAGGAAAAATTATTTTTTCAAGGCATTATCTTATGGGTGTTTGTAAAATTAGGACACTATTTTTTTGGACTTTTAAATTTAGGACACTATCTTTATGGGCTTGAAAAATAAAAACACCATCTTTGCAATCTTGCACAATAAGGAAATTATCTTTTACGTTGACAAATTTTGGCCAAATTTTATAAAATGTGGTTATATAAAGCTCAATTATGATATATTCAGTTGGTCATATCTTATAAATTTTGACCTATATTTGCAAAAATTAAAAGATAGTGCCCTAGTTTTCTAAGTTTGTTAAGATAATGTCCTAATTTTGCAAGTTTGTAAAGATATTGTCTCAAATTTTCAAGCATATAAAGATAATATCCTAATTTTAAAACACATAAAGATAGTGTCCTAAAATATAAAATTTTCCGTTATAACAAATATATTTAAGAAAAGCAAGATTGAAAATTTGAAAAATAAGGTCAATATTAATGGAGAAAAGTATGAAACTTTTTCAAAAAAATATATTCTTAGGATAACCACTTTAGAGAAGAATTGAGAGAGTTGACTCGACCTCTAGTTGTTTAATTCCTTGTATAATAAAAATCATAATTAATTAAACTATTAGACATTGTGCGTTACCACTACTTTTTTTTTTTAAATAAACCTTTTAATATGTGAAAACTATCTTCAAATTAATTACCTACAAAATTGTAGAAATTTTTATTTATGACGGCATCTTTCGTTTAAACAAAATATATAGTAGAAGTAAGTCGTGGCTCGAGTACTACCTATATATGTTTTTTGATATATAATTAGAACAACAATTAATTATACAACCAATTGTGCATTAAAAAATTAAGAAGTTGTTCTAATTATACTACCACTTGTGCATTAAAAATTTGAGAAGTGGAACCCACACTAAATCAATTAGATACGTAATTACAAGAGTTGTTATTCTTAATTTCATAAGCACTTCTTTCAAACTCACACTTATCACTTCTTAAACAAAGGAATTTGTTAAATAGTGTTAAGTTAATTTAGTGCATGTCCAGTTTTTTTTAATCATTGACCAAAGAGGAAAAAGAATAGAAACCCTACATTGTCTCCATTAATTTGGCCGGAACAATCAAGTTTACATCAATATATAAAGTCTGTTATTTAGAGTATATAAAGTCTGTTATCAAGTATTAAAGTCTGTTATTTAGAGTCAATAATTATTATATGTCTTATTAGCAAAAAATAAAGACACATCATCAAAGTGAAACGTCAAACATACTTTAATTAAATTTCAATTAGTATTAATTTTTTTTAATTATACATATATAATATCAAAAGAACTTATAAATTTGTTAGCCGAGAATTAAGGCTCAAAATTTAAATAAAATGTCAAACTTACCCCAAATATATTTTAATCAGCATTAGAACGTGTAAACAATTCCCTAAATATTGATTGTCAATAATAAAGACTAATATTTTATTAAAAAAATATCATAAAGTGTAAATAAATTTTAATTAGTATACAAATTTGTCAACTTTTTCCTGATACACACATTCATTTAAAATAAGACTACGTGCGACATTACTTATAAATTCATTTTAAATTAGTAAACAATCATGTAATAATTAAAATTTATGTGTGATGTGTGCATATTTTATTATTTATCATACATTACATAATGTTTGGAAAGAATAAAGACGCATCATCAAAGTAGAACGTCAAACATACTTTAATTAAATTTCAATCAGTATTAAATTTTGTCCATTTATTTTTAATTTACACCTTATTTTTATAAGTATGTAATATTAAAAGACCTTATATATTTATTAGCCGAAAATGAAGGTTCACAATTTAAATAAAATGACAAACCTACTCCAAATATGTTTCAATCAGTATTAAAACATGTACATAGTTCCTTATATTTTGCTAGTCAATAATGAAGACTGATAATTAAAATATATATATATATATATATATATATATATATATATCAAACATACTCAAATCAAATTAATGGACTTTATAATGTTGAATTGCATTTTCCAAATTCGGCATCCTATTTAAAGGAGTTGCTTCTTTTTCTCACGTTTAAAATTTATTAGTGAAAAGTTATACTAAATGCTTATTAATATACCTATAAAATAACCGCATAAAATACTACACCATAATTATTGGAATTGAATAACTGAAATCAACATAATAAAATATTAGCATCCTAATTGCATGAGATTTCTTTGACTACTCCTATAAAATTAAATTGTATAGGTGTAGAAATTATACGAACTTACCGAAAAAAGAACTTATCTAAAAAAAAACGTATGTAGATTAATATATCTGCTACATGACTCCATGACTAAAATGGATGGTTAATTCTTTACCCACTTAAATTTTATTGGCCTTGACTAACTTAAATTTCTAAGTGAAACGTTTTACAAAATGATAATACTTTGGTATGATTAGATTAATAGATTTATATTATTATTAAAAATCAAATGACAATCAAATACAATGATTTTTTAATAATGAACTGATCAATATCAACAAATTATAGTCAAATCAATAATTTACAAATAATGAGTCCTATTTACGGGATGTTAACAAATTTACATCAAGTATGAGAAAAAATCTATAATCCTAATTAAGAAAAATGATTGTTTATATTAGTTGAACACTTTTCTAATCCTGCTGCAAGTCCTGCAAATATTGATAAGATTGTATTAGTTTACAACAGTTGAGAATAAAAATATGCAGAACAAACAAATCAATTTTTAATATATGTAGATCATACCACATGCAAAAAAACCATAAGAGTATTGAATATTTTAATATAAATAAATTACATAACCTTGAAAGATAAAAAAAATTAAAAAGAAATGGATGAGTTCGAAAGCAATTATAATCATACCAAATTCATGGCTCGTACTCACCTTATACATATTATTGTTTTTCTTTTATATGGTTGAAATATTATGCGTGTGTTTCAATTTAATTTTGTCCATGAAGCCGTAAATTTGTATATAAAGTAATGTTTGACAAAATTATATTGACACGTACACGTGAATGTTTTCTGGGAATACTGGATTCCAGATTACGGTTTTAATAACTAAATATTTAATAATAAATTATTGAAATCCATCTTTTAACCATTGGGAAAATATAGAAAGTGTATTATGTGGTTGTGTAAATTAGAAATCATGTCAAACAGACTCCTTTTATTTCGCCTCTGGGTAAATTAGATTGCTAGGCAATCGTGGGCCGATACACCATAGATCAGTCACGCCATCGGCGGAACCGCTTGCTAGTCAAACCTTTTGCCGGAAAGAGGGCAAGGCTTGCTGGGCTAATATCCATAAGGCTAGTCTCCCCATAAAGTACAAATGATGGTAGGCAAGCGCGCTGCAGCCTGCCGGCGTGAGGCCAATTTCACAACGATGAATGGCATCGCGCCTGGCGACACTCGTGGTCGTGGTCGGTGCGCGGCGTGAAGCCAATTTCATTTGGCGATCTTGCGCGCGCATAGACGGTGGCGATGGTAATGATCGAGATGTTATTTTAAATAATATATGCAAATCAAACCACATCCAAAAAAAAAAATATAAGAGTATTGATCGAAAGCAATTATAATCATACCAAATTCATGAACAAAACCTGGAAAAAAAAAGGATCAACTTAAACCCCAATTAAACATGCAAAAATAATAAGAACAAAGAACTATATACATAACATTGAGAGAATGAGGATCAATATCCCAAGGAAAAAAATGGATTAGATTTAAACCTTAGTTCATCATGACAAATTCAACCTGGGAAAAAAAAGTATGTATTAGATCAAACCCTATTTAATTCTGCCGAAATAATAACAACAAAAAATAAAATACAAAAAAGTAGGCAGGATAGGGAAGAACCGAAAAAACGAATCACGAATGAATGGAAGAATGAAAGATGGAGTACAAATTTATAAATACAAAACACCGAGAATGGACGAACACGATCAAAAGAAGAAACAAAACAATGGATGAGATCATTTTGCAATAAATGATCGAATGAGAGGTGACCATTCTTAAAATAGAGGCCAAACAAACATGCCACATGTGCAAAGAGTGTTTCCTCTATATTAAAGTATGGATATATAAATATACATTAAAAAATAAAAAGTCGGGCCCCTTGTCGGAGGGGGGCCGTGTGCGGTGGCACCACCTGCACCATCCTAGGACCGCCTCTCTTCCACGGTTTCAACAATCATTGCTTTATCCAACCTTAGCATAACAAATTAATATCCCTGTCTTTTTTTTTTTTTGGGATCTTTTCCAACAAATTAATACCCAATTTTCAATTTTTCTTTTCATTTAGTCACCAATATTTATATCATGGAGTATGTTTTATATGAAAATAGTTCATGGTAAATTTATATCATAAAACTGTTTTAAAGTATTTAATATTTGACCACTAGTATCATTTATTCGAGTTTAAGAAAATTTACAACAATTACAATATAATATCATTTATTCAAATTAATGATATTCCTGACCAAGTTAATAATATTTCTAATTAAATATTTAATACTTTAAAATTATTTTATAATAAATTTATAGACTATTTTCATAAAATACTTTATCCATATTGCATAGTAACTTGATATCTGAACTCTGATTCTTATCATTTTATTCATCCAGAGTGAAATGATAGACTACAACAAACTGCAAATCCAAATTAGTAAATGAAATGACCGAAAATAATTACTGGATACTAATTTATTTCTAAATTCAGAGGTCAGCAGATTTAAAAAAACCATGTAATTTACCTGCAACCAGGGATGGATTGGGAGATCGCCCATCTTGAGATTCAGGGGTGCTTAGTAAAATGGTAAGGAATGAAATGTGTGTTGGAATGAAATGGGTATGGAATCATATTCATACCTAACATATTTGAGAAGTGTGGTGGATTCCCCACTTTTAAGGAATCAAAGTCATAGTAGTATAATTCCAAACACACACTATGACTTTAATTCCATTCCACACCCCTCCAAACCTTCCAACCAAACATTCTCTTATATATGTTGATTTTTTTTTTTATTCCTTAAATTTATAAGATTTTGTCATTTTATCCCTTTTGGATTATAAAATTTAATTTCTTTTACCGATCAAATCCCGGATAGGTACTTGTCTGCGACGGCGGTCTTTCTTACACCAATACATAGTTCAAGTGGTTAGAGTTTCATTATTAATAACATAGAGGTAGTTCAAGTGGTTAGAGTTTCATTATCAATAACATAGAGGTCACGAGTTAGAGTCTTTCTTTACCCAATAAAAATATAACATACTCCCCTATCCCTCTCTTTACTTTTCATTTTACTATGTTTGTTTGTACTTCTATTTATTTTCCGTTCTTTTTTTTTAATAAAATACTACAATATTATAGTCTCATATTTTACTCTTACTTACACATCTATATCATTTTAGCTTTTGAAATATTTTTTAATGCATATAAAGTAACCTATAAATTCCTTTATACTAATGAAATAAAAAATTGTATAGGGGTAATTATGACAAAAATTAAGTGCATTAATGTGTGAAAAAACTTAAAATAACATTTATTTTGAAATTGTGAGAGTATTATCTTCTCTCTATCACATCACTTTTATTATATTTATATTTTAATTTATATCTTAATACTTATGTCAAGAGAAATGAGAAGTAAATAAGAAAACGGAGGACTGAGCAGAAATGGGGAAAAAAAAGAGGTGTAGTATAAACTACAAAGCAAACAATCAAAAGACAGCAAATGAAAGCAGTTGGGAGAAGTAAATGACCCATATTAAAACCATTAGCAAAAAGGAAAATCTGGGCACATTTGTTGCACATCACTTGCCTCAAGTTCAACCCTTAAATGACCTAGAGAGAGAGAGGGAGAGAGAGAGAAGCAATTAATATGAGGTTTCAGCTGTCACCAATGAAATTGAGTGCATAGCTTCCATCTTCACAAAAGCTTTTACTGCAGATACTGCTATTGGTATTGGTGTTAGTATTAGTGTTGGAATATCCATAACTACCCCTGGTTGATGTAGCGTTTCCTAGGCACAGGGCCTCCCCCAGGGGCCCCCCAGGTGGGGAATTAGTCCAAGAAACATTTTCTCTCATCCCCAAACCACCCTTCTCTCCATCTTCATAATGCCCACCACACATTGATAGACTCAAGGGTGAAATTGGAAACTTGCTGCCCAAAGACACTCCTTTGCCCGCCATCCCCTCTTTCTCCCAAGCATCAATGAAGTGCCTCGTTTGTGTCATTTTCGCGTCGATAATTGGATCATCGTGGCGCAGATTGCTCGTATCTGGGATGTATGGATTAAGGCTCATGAAATCGTCCGTGTTGTTTTCGATTCTTGGCTGCCTAGAGCTAGAGACACAGTTTGTATCGCTGCCACCTTTCATAAACCACTCGATGCACCTTCATACAAGAAACAAAGAAATATCACATTTATGTGTCTATCCTTACAAAAGCACACACACGCGTGACCCACATGCCTCCAACGGAGATGTAATCAAATCAAACTGTTCGAATTTCGACTCCAATTTTTTTTTTTTTTTTAAATCAACTACAATAATATTTGTTTAGTTAATAAACAAATTAAGCTCAAACACACTAAATTTCTAATAGAACAAATTGTGTGAATTAATTTTACCTCATACTCCCCATATTCATTATAAATCATCAATTTCTCTATAAAAATAAGGTTTTTTTTGCCCTCTTTTTCAAAATAGCAAAAAGAAAAACACATCTTTTTAACACTCCTTAAAAATTGAAAGAACCATTTTACCTTACCAAAAAAAAGAAAAAATTATACCAACAAATATTAATAAACCCTTTTATTAAAATCCATGTCTTTTTTATTTGGAACAATCTAAAATAAATTGGAAGGAGTAACTTGTTTAAAAAATATTAGTTTTACAAAAATATTAATTTTTTCAATGTAAAGTACTTCCTCTGTCCCCTAGATAAATTTGCACTACACATTTCATAAAAAATAATTAATTTGAATAAAATAATGAGATATGAGTAAATATGTGTCTATATATATATTTGGAGTGTGAAAATTCAAATGAGTGAGTCCCAAATAAAACAAGTGCCAAATTATGGAGTATTAATAATTTTCCTAAAAAAAATACTACTAGTTAGATAAAAACAACAATTTAATTGTTATATATTTTTAAAAGGAAGGTTAGCCAGCCCACCTGGTTTGATGGTATGATGAAGTTGGGGTGGGGGGGGTAGGCATTATAGGTTTGTGGGAGGAAACTTCCACAAGCTTTCTTGAACGGGGTCTACTCTTGTGTGCGTGACGCTCACAGTACTTAAGGTCAGGCGCCACATCTCTGGAACACCTCCATTTCTTCCCATCCGTCCTCTTGCATCTCCACGGCTCCGGATCTGATGATGAAAACCTCAACTCCAAACCACCTCCTCCCGATCCTACTACATAAATAACATCAAAAACTTCCTTCAAGTAAATATTAGTTGTTTTCACCACCAAAGATATTACTTATTTTAACCGGAGAAGAATATTATTTATCTATTGAAAACAAATCTAAAACTCTTCATTAAGAAGAATTAATATTTTTCAACGTAAACAACTAATACTCTTTGTCTTCATGAAAAGAATATATGAACCAATTTCACTCTATAAAATTATAAAGGTGTCCGTCTCACACAAAACCTAGAGAGAGAAAAGTGGAGAGAGAGTACTGTTGCATTGGGGATGTGGGGATCTGGTAGGTAAGAGGAGGTGAGGAGGTACAGGGATGGACGCCATAATGTACTTGTGTATCATTTTCTGTCTTTCCAATTCTTCCCATTGTGACGCTGTGAAAAGGGCTTTTCCTCCTGCACTACATAATTTAAGACCACGCCTATTTTTACCAACCAAATCACAAGAAAGGGAACAAAAATCGAAGAAAATGACCTCTAGAAGCAAATCCCCTCTGTAGAAACAGACTATCAGCACCAAAATTATGAGCATCACCTACAAATGAAGCTGGAATTTCCTTCAGTATTATTTACAAATTAAAGCAAAGAAAACAAATCCACGGGGGTTCTTACAGTAATACAAATCAGCGGGCATCTTCAAACCCAAACCCACATCACAATCGAGCCTTGGAGACGGCGAAGATGGCGATTTTCTTTCGTTTATTCCCTTTCTCATCATTTTTGTCTTTTTTCTTTAACATGAAGGTTCAAGAAGAAAGGTGGAAAGAAGATTTGGCTTTTTGTTGTGATATATACTAATTCTACCGAGAGAGAGAGAGAGAGAGAAGGGGGGCCTGGTGGAGGGTTTTCAAGGCTAGGGTGCCGCCATTTTGAAGTGTGGGTTTGTCATTTGGGTTGTATTTTTTGGTATTGGAATTTGCTTCGATTTTTCCAACATTCGCCCTCGTTGCATCGTGCCATTATGTGAGTCGCAATCAAGGATTAAAATATCCAAAAAAAAAATCTCAATATATCTATTTTAATAAAACATAGAGTGAATGAATAGTTCTGGGGTGTATCCAAATGTATATTATGCACTTGGATTTTGCACCCAATTTAATATCAATTTTGATCAAAACTTAAAATTTGTGGGTCATCTATCACCTGCACATTCTGTTTTCCAGCAAACCGACTGAAGTCCATCGAATTGCTCACTTGCAAAATGGATGGCGAGCCCAGGGTCAATACTAGGAGGATGAAAATTTCAAAGGTATACACTGGGATGTTTCTGGTGTATTCAGTTGCTTACGGAAGAAAAAAATAAAGTTATAATTTGGTGTAAACTTTTGTAATATGGCAGGGTATGCCTTAATTGTGACCAAAGAGAGGGCATCGACGCAATCAGTCGTGCAAGGTAGGATGTGCGCTATAACGAGTTGCACAAGTAATAGGTCGTGGCAAGCGGTCTTCACTGATGTGTTGTAGGAGTTGAGTCATAGAGCAGAGGAACAAGTAAACAAACAGTTCAATCATCGAACATAAGAACAACGACATAGACGCACATATTAGGAGGCAGCGATACCAAGGACAGACTAAGGAATGCTACAAAACCAAGCAGGATATAACAGTAAAAAAAAAAAGACACAAAGCCACAACAAAAAAGAGGCAGCATGGATTATGTTTTTCAGTAGCAAGTTTTTTTTGGATATTGGTGATTTAGCCTTGGGTACTACTGAATAATTCTTTAGATATCACTCATCAACGTATTGTTGAGTAATTCTTGGGGTATTGATAATTATAGCTTGAGGTATTGTTGAGTAATTCTTGGGGTGTTGGTGATTATAATCTGGGGTATTGGTGATTACGTCTCGGGGTATTGATAAATAATTTTTTGGGGATATAACTTTGGGTATTGGTGATTATAACTTGGGGTATTAGTGATTATAACTTTGGGTATTGGTGATTAAGTCTCGGGGTATTGGTGGGTATTTGTGTGTGGTATTAATGATTATATCTTGGGGTATTGATTATTACAATTTGGGGTATTTGTGAATATAGCTTGGGGTATTGATGATTATAACTTGGGGGGGGATTATTTTTAAGGCCAGTAGGTTTGGGGGGGTAGCAAAAAGAGGTCAGTACATTTGCGGGTTGGCATTATAAGGACAACAATTTTTCAACGTATCAAATTAAGGCCAAATTGGCCCGTATTACCTTCAATTGGGCAGAATTTGGCCTTAATTTGCCACGTTGAAGAGTTGCGGTCCTTATAATGTCAGCCCGCAAATGTACTGACCTCTTTGTCATACCCCCCAAACCTACTGGCCTTAAATTGCTACCCTTTATATATATAGTCAGTAGAAAACCCTCTATAGATAACTGATGCAGAGCTACTAGTCAATTATATAGAGTATGGTTACCCATGTCAAAATTAATTGGTAATAAATTTGTATAAATTGCTACCCTAACACACAGAGTTTACTACCCCTAATTTGATGAGTATGTTTCAATTTTTCCAAGTGAAATATAGTTGTAGGACTGCAATTGCAATATGTATAGGCTCTTGTACTCATTTATAATGATGATACTAATGTACAATGAATATTTTTTTGCTTCAATTACTCCTACAAATATTGGTGCTCAAATCCTAAATTTTATTGTATGGGTTTATTTCGCGTGGCCTTTTAGGTGTTGTGCTATCTGTATTGACACTGTTGTTTTATTTGGAATACTTCATGGTACTCACTCCGTCCCAGAACTACTTTCGTAGTAGAGGATAATACATTTTGTAAGAAAAAATAAAGTATTTGAGTCAATGATTGTGAGAGTGAATAAAATAATAATACATTTTTACTTTATTGACTTTAATGAAAGAGTTGTTTTCTTTTTAAGACTTATTTAAATAAGACAGGTGTGAAAATAATTGTAGAATAGAGAGAGTGAGTATTAGTTTTATACCTTTAATTAATACATAAATTTATTTTTCCTTGAATAAGCATAACATTCATTAATCCAACAATACCCATATTTTTGTAATTCAAAATCATTTTTTTCTACTTCAAATATTTCAAGGAACATTTTTCTCGCAAATATATATGAAGCTGAATAACTTAAATATTGATAGACGGTGAGTCACAACATCTAGTAAGAGGGTAGATGAGTCACAATTCTCTCACCAATCATCTTCCTATATAAATTACCTTGCCCTGCTTCATTTTTCTTCTATGGAGATGTTTTCAATTTTATTGCACATTTATTTCTTCTTCCTGTCTTGTGTAAAATTCCATCTAACTTTTTCAAGTTAATCATTAATTAAAATCACAAGTTTTTTTGTTCTCTCTATATATATGTCTATACAATTTTGGGTTCATATAATTCATTTTTATTCCATAGTCGCCTACTTTAATGACACAATATGGCCGAAAGATGATTGGAGAATGAATGTTTGCCAATTTCGTTTAAGCACAAATTGAACTACCCGCAAGTGAACGAGTTCGTCGTATTAAGAGCTATTGACCAAGTTAAAATTATCGAACCCACAGGAGGTGGGAAGTGTTCTTAGGAAGAAATTTCAAAATTGACACGATGTTACAAATAAGAGTTTTCTGGGTTTGATTACGCTACTAAACAAGGGAATTAAAAACGAGCAAACTAACAAGCAAGAAAAGAAATCTAACTAACTTCGTTCAACGAAGTGCAAGGGGGAGAGAGATGCTTAGGATATCTTCAACCTAGTGAAACTTAAGTAGGATTGTCAAGCCAATTCTATGCGTCAATTTGGATTTACTAGGAAACCTCACCAATTACCTAAACAACTATTCAAGCAATTGATGTCTAATGATGGGGTTCTTTACGATTAATTCTCTCTCGACGAATCAAACGCAAAATAGACGCATTCAATCATCAATCTCTCACTCATTCATCTAATCATGCTCATGTAACTCTCGTCTACGCTAAACATGCCTCGAAAAACAAGCTACAAGAGATCAACAATCTAAGCTCAATACAAATCCATCAATAGAAGCAAAATCCAAATATCAACATAGAATAGACAACGAGCAATCCCCACTCAAGATTTCACATGGTATCTAACATCCCAAGCATCAAAACAATTAGCTCATGGTTTCAAAATGAACAACCATAGCTAAACAAGAACACAATAATAAACACATAGCTAAATAGAAATAAAATTGCAATAAAAAGGAAATAAATCACCTCTTGGGTTTACAAACTGTATGAAACTTCAACCAATTCTTCACTCTTACTTGAAATTGAAATCTACTTCTATGAAAATTGAAAATCTAAAGCTAAGGCTAAGCTAATTAATGAGAAAACTTGTGTGTGTGAGTGGGTGTTTCCATGAGAGCTCTTCTATCCTTCAAAATCGTGAGTCCCCTTTCTAATTTCCGAAATTCTTCAATTTATATTATCCCCTTGATGTTTGGCACGTGTCCCTAGGGCGCAGCTGAAGATTGCAAAATTCTGGCCTGACTCGACCGAGTCGATCTACTCGACCAGGACACTCGGTCGAGCACTATTTCAAAAAACGGGCTTTGCCTTATCTTTACAGGGTACTCGAGCGAGTTGTGTGACTCGAGCTGGGTGATCGATCGAGTACGCCCAAAATTGCATCCAACTCTTTGGAAAAACCGACATTGACTCGCACGAGTTGCCCAGCTCGACCCCTGTGCTCGGTCGAGTACGATTCTTTAAAATCGCACTTTGAAATTACAGGCTACTCGACCGTGTCATTCAACTCGACCAAGTCACTCGGTCGAGTAGCCTGATTTGCTCGAAACCTTCTATTTTCACCGACCACGACTCGCACGAGTTGTGGAACTCGAGCAAGTGGTTTGCTCGAGTAAGGCTTATTTTTTGCTTTTTTCCCCGTTTTGCTTCGCACTCGCACCGTTTCTTCTCGTGTCTTAATCCCGAGCATTTCAAAACTGCAACCAACACTCAGCAAGGCCTGTAGAACTCGTGCTATCTCACTTCTTCACTTCAATTCCTAAAAATGACATGAAAATACGAATTTAGACCAATTAACTCAAACTCGGCATTTTTGCAAATTTCTTGATACAATTAAGCACAAAATACACTCAAAAGACATCAAAATGTGGACACTTCTTCACCCAATCACCCCCCCAAACTTAAATATTTGCTTGTCCCCAAGCAAAAAGAAATAAGAACAAGGGGAAGAAGTGTGAATGATTTGACCAAAGTTCCAAAATATATGCTCATCTTCTCAAGTTATCTTCAATGAATGATCACTTGAATCATGAAATCTCCTTTCACTGAAATGTTCATCAAGTTTCAAAGAAAAACAATGCAACTTTCAACTTCACATCCACCAACTCGCAAGGTATGTGTTTCACTCTTCGCTCATGTGTTTAAAGGGTAAGTTCACTCAAACAAATCAATCATACAAGATGCAAAACCATAAGCTTGCCCTTTGTCTAAGTTCTCTACCTTTTACTAAGCTTCAATCATTAAATCAAAAAGGTCTTCTAAGGGTTGTAATGTTGGGCTCTTTGGTTAAGGTGAGAAACATTTAGGTCAAGTGACTCATAAACTAGTGGAGCAAGAGTTCAAAGACACCCGGAAACATCGCTCAACTTATAAAAGAAAATTGCACATGATCAAGTTCCAACTCAAAATCTCCGTCTCCAACAATTTATTTGTCTCGTTTTTCAAGCACATTCCTCACCATCAAACATCAAATGCCACTTTTGATCTTGAAGCTCTACCCATTAGCTATACAAGAGAGTGTTTTCTTCATGATTTTTTCTTTTCTTTTTACAAACCACTCAATCTTTTTCTTGTACAACTTTTCACTTCTTTTTCAACATTTTTCAAAAAATTTCACTTTCACACAAACTCTTCCACCAAATTCACCTTAAGCTCAATTCAACCTCACTACCCACATTCAAGCTCCACTAGTTCATAGGGACAAATTAGGCTCACAAAAAGGGATAATTAGGTTAAATTTGTAGGTTACCAAGAAAATAGGTCAATAGGCTCAAAAAGGCTAGCTACGGAAAATTTTCATTTGGTACGGAAAATTTGGCTAAGTGACTTTTTAGAACAAAAGAAAAACTGCCTTATATCATTTTCAACAATTTAAACTTAGTCAAGTTTCAAACAAGACTCAGGGCAAGTTCTAGAATGCAAGCTCATAGATGACCAAACTCTCATGAAGAAATTTGATGATTTCATTCCCCTTCATGGCTCAAAAGCTTCCTGGTCATATTTAGTGGATGTGAAAATTGTCTAAAGCAAGATTTTCCTTTTAAAACTCAATTTCCATTCCTCGTGACATAATCATTCACTCATCAATTAGTCATCCACATCACATAACTAAAAGGACTCACACAATCTAAGAACTACAATCAAAACATCCAACCATTCCAACATTCATACCAACAAAACCAAATAAAATCAGCAATTAAACCAAGCAAATCAATCCATGATAAATCTACTCAAGTACACAATCAATTCAAAGTTTAGACAAAACCAAATAAATTCCAAAACAAGAATCTAGAGAATAAGAGTTAGAGTGCCCTTTTTTAGCCTTCACACGTCCGGTCCGAATTCCCTTGGGTCCCGATCAGGAAATTGAGCCATGCAAAGCATCCTTAACATCCTTCTCATCTCTCGCATGTCTGTTTGCATCCCATTGACAGTTGTGGTGTGAGCAATCCACTCCCCGTGACTCAGCTGCCACTCATTCAAGAATACGGGATCCTGCACCGGTTGAGGGGGATTGCTGCCTCTTCTTCTTCTGATTCCACCCTTTGCCCTTGCGACGGCCCTGCCTCTTCTTCCTCACTTTGCTCTGCTCCTCTGTTTCTTTTTCATCTCACTCCATCATATTTTCGCCCCGTGACTGGATGGTATGTAGTTAACCCTTGGTTCTTGTGAGTTGTGTGAGTTTGGATGGCCAACCTTCTGTGCTCAGGTCCTGTCAACGTTAAATTTCCTTCTCCTCTTCCCACTCTTATGGTTGTGAGATTTGAGTTGGGCAGTGGGAAAAGACTCCTATTTCCATGCTTGAAAAACCACTAATTTAACCGAACCTCAATGGTTTTGGTATTCTTCAGATAGTTTTCGTCCATGCCTGACCCATCCATGTTTCCTTCCACCTCCAATCCAAAGCTTTCAGCAATTATTGAAATTAATCCTCCAAATCTCACCACCCCTCCACTAGACCTCCTTTGAATTCTCTCTACTTGCAGTAAGAAGTACGCAGCACAATTGAATTTTACCCCGTTCAATAGACACCACAAACAGTAGAGTTCGTCGATTGGAACCGACCCACTCTCAGTCCGCCCAAAAATCGTGTTCATCAGAATCTTCTCAGTGTATCTCAGCACCGGATTCCTGATGCTCGTGACTTTGGCGTTTTTCGGCTCATACGGTGTTGCTGCGTTGCGAAGGTCATGGGTGATACTGTACCAAAACTCTTGATCGTTGTAATTCCTATGCTTGATAAGTAAAGAGCCGTTCCTATCTTCGGGTGTGCCAAACACTTCATTGACTTGTGCTATGGTCATTTGTCTCTCGACACCTCCCAAGGAGAAGGTAATGGAGAGTGGAGTCTCTGCAGCAAGTTTGTTTACCACCACTGAGCTCAAGAACTCCAAAGTGTACTTCTCATCAGTTTTCAACTCTTCATTCTCCGGGATGAGCTTATCTAGGAAACGGTCCATGGAGCTTTGTGCAAAAAGATATCTCACATCATCATAGATTCCCATCTTGTTCATCGCCACGACAGATGGGCATCTTGTTTTCTCAACGCATTCTGCAAATTTATCCCATTGCTTAGCAATGAATGGCCATGTTGCGTCCAAGTTCAACCCGAAATCCCGAGGCGACTTCCCTAAAGCTGTGAGTCTCCCGTTAATTTCTGCTAAGCTCTCTTCACTAGCTCTTCTTCTTTCTGCCATTTCCTATATCAACCAAAACAAAGACCATTAAATAAGGCTCATAGTTAGCATCCATCTGCATTTAATCTATCACACATAAACATTCTCAAGCATTGAACCAAAATCTCAACATTCCCTACTTGGGGCTAACTATCTCATCGCATATGTATTTACAAGTAAATGCATCCAGCAACTTACATGCTCAATCAATTGCCCCTCATGATCTAAAGAAATCACATGAGTTTCAAAGTCATGTTTATCACTCATAATCCCAATGTCCAACAAAAGAAATCAGTAAATACCCGGACACACCCATATGACATAATTTGTACCACTCTTTCTTCCCACATGAACTTTCACATTCCTTTATTATCAACATTTAATTCAACATTCAAAGGCAAATAAGAGTTTTCTACACTCAAACAACCAAATTACTTAACTCAAAGGAAGAAAATTCATTCACAACCATCATTTCCACTAAATTTTCGAAATTCCTAGGGTATGCATCTATACAAAATTCACTTCCTCAAGGAATACCCAAAATTTTCATGAAATCAACAACTCAAGGGTTACCCATATCATATAAACAAGATTAAACACAACTATGAAAATAATCCTCAAGAAAACTATCACATAAGTTCCCCTTTTTTTAAAATTTCGAAATAAACTCATAGGACGAACAAAATAAGTAAATTCAAAAGATGAAAGTTGAGAATCATACCTTGAATGTGGAGAAATTGCAAGAGAAATGAAGGTTTATGGTGGTGTGTGAGTGGGTGTGGATATGAATGTGTGAGAAAGAGAGAAAGGAAGAAGAAAGGGTTTGAAATGAGAAAGACCCCTCAGTCTTCGAAAATAAGGCTGCTATCAAAATGCCCTACTCGACCGAGTTGATATGCTCGAGCGGGTCCTCGGGTCGAGTAGGGTGACCCTGTTCGAAAAAAACGGCGCTCGATCGAGTCAGTCAACTCGAGCGTGGTACCCGGTCGAGTAGGAAGAAAAAATTTGAAACATTCTGTTCCCACCGACCACTACTCGCACGAGTTGTGGAACTCGACCGAGTACAGTTTTATTTTCTAAAAAAAATCCAGAAAATTCATTTACTAACCTTTTGATTCCTCGATTTGAGCCAGGTCGCTCGTTCGATCGAGGCAATCGGGGTCTCTTCCCAAGCAATAGCACTTCCTCAACACACCACCAAAAAAATTTTAACTCGTCTTGCTCGTCTCATTCATTAATTCATTATCACAACAACAAAAATATCTATTTTCCACAATAATCCGCAACAATCAATCACATGTAAGATAATGCAAATGGAATTGTAAAACGACATACCCCCCCAAACTTTTTCATTGCTATGCAATTCAAAAGTTTGGAAAAGGAGTGTCACAATGAAATTTGCATAAACCATGATTTCACATGTTCGAATCCAACATTTCCACTCAACACAAACATTTAATCAAGCATGTTTATAAGTCTCTTGCCACCAACACAACATTCACAAATATCACTAAAAAAGAATTCAACACTCAACAATCAACAATCCATCTCCACATCCGAAAAAAAAAAAATCTAGTCCTCACATCATCAACACATGCCAAGGCAAAATTCATGTACAAGTATATATCATCTATTAAATCTAAAATTTTCAAGCAAAAATGACAATCACTAAACTTTCACAAACGGGGGTGCATCGGTGCAAATTAAAAATTATGCATAAAAGACGAACACCCCCCCAAACTTAGACCTTAGTCTAAGTTTTAAGAAGGTGTTGTACCTCAAGGTTCCCTCAAGCACGTCTTTCTATAAAGCTCGAACTCTCACCGAGCCCCAACACACGACCCCATCAACTTGAGTACTTCCCCTTCGTTATAGAGCAAAAACACCTCCTTCACACAAAGAGCAAGCCTACCTACGCAAATAAACTAACAAAACAAAATAAAGCAATAAAAATAACGACAAATAAACAAGAATGAAAAAGGATGGGTTGTCTCCCATCTAGCGCTATTTTTATCGTCCTATGCCGGACGGAACCCGTTCGAGTTCAAACCTCTTGAAGAGATTTGGTACCTCCCCCGTCCTTTTGACAAGGACTAAAGTAGTACTTCACCCGGTGACCATTCACTTTGAAGCGACTTCCATTTTTGCTTTCGAGCTCAAGATAACCACTAGGAAAGACTTCCTTAACTTTGAACGGTCCACTCCACTTGGATTTCAACTTCCCCGCAAAAAGTTTCAAACGTGAATTAAACACCAAGACTTCATCTCCCACTTCAAATTCCTTCTTTTTGAGCTTTGCATCATGCCATTTTTTGGTCTTCTCTTTAAAATTTTTTGCATTTTCATATGCCGATTCTCTAAACTCCTCAAGCTCACTCAATTGAAGCAACCTTTTCTCCCCTACCAATCCACTATCAAAGTTCAATTTCTTAATTGCCCAATAAGCTCTATGCTCAAGCTCCACCGGCAAATGACACGACTTCCCAAATACCAATTGATAAGGGGACATCTCCAACGGTGTTTTGAAGGCCGTTCGGTATGCCCATAAGGCATCATCCAACTTAATTGCCCAATCCTTCCTTGTTGGGTTCACCGTCTTTTCAAGAATTTATTTGATTTGCCGGTTGGACACTTCCGCTAGGCCATTAGTTTGAGGATGGTAAGCGGTGGAGACCTTGTGCTTCACATCGTACTTTGCAAGGAGGCTTCCCATCAATTTTTTCACAAAATGACTTCCTCCATCGCTTATCAAAGCTCGTGGCACCCCAAATCGAGTAAAGATATTCTTCTTCAGAAAAGCTATCACCACCTTAGCATCATTCGCCTTTGTTGGTATTGCCTCTATCCACTTTGAAACATAATCCACTCCTACTAGAATGTAAAGATATCCGTGTGATGGTGGAAATGGTCCCATGAAATCAAGTCCCCATACATCGAATAACTCAACTTCCACGAAGATACTCAATGTCATTTCATCTCTCTTTGTAATTCCCCCCAATCTTTGGCAACGATCACATCTTCTCACAAACTCATGACAATCCTTGAAGATTGTAGGCCAAAAGAAACTACTTTGAAGTACCTTTGAAGCAGTTTTCAAACCCCCTAAATGTCCACCACACGGAAGTGGGTGACAATGTTGAATTATACTCTCCCATTCTTCTTGTGGCACACATCTCCTTATCAATGAATCAACACCTCTTCGGAAAAGATATGGCTCGTCCCAAATATACTTCTTCACATCTTTATAAAACTTCTTCCTCTCGTATGAGTTGAGATCGGGCGGTGTCTCTCCACTTGCTAAAAAATTGGCATAGTCGGCATACCAAGGCGCACATCTCTCGACTTTCCAAATGGGAGTTTCCTCCAATCGAAAGAGCTTCTCATCCGGGAATGTCTCCTTAACTTCCTCTTTGTCCTCCAATGCACCTTCCTCTCTTTCCAATCGGGACAAGTGGTCCGCTATGTAATTCTCCTTCCCTTTCTTGTCAACGATGTCTAGGTCAAATTCTTGCAGAAGTAGTATCCATCGAATCAATCTTGGTTTGGAATCCTTCTTGTTCATCAGATAACGAATGGCTGCGTGATCGGTGTACACTGTGGTCTTCGCCCCCACCAAATAAGGCCGAAACTTGTCCACAGCGTACACCACGGCTAGAAGCTCCTTCTCAGTGGTCGTGTAATTCAACTGAGCCGAGTTGAATGTTTTGCTAGCATAATATATGACGTGAAAGCGGCCTTCACGCATTTGCCCCAAAGCTACTCCCATGGCATAATCACTTGAGTCACACATTAACACAAACGGCTCTCTCCAATCGGGAGTTATCAAAATCGGAGCACTCACCAAAGCTTCCTTTAGCTTCCTGAAAGCATCAAGACATTCATCAGAAAACACATAAGGAGTATCTTTTTCCAATAAATGAGACAAAGGTTTAGAAATCTTAGAGAAGTCCTTGATGAAACGACGATAAAATCCTGCATGACCCAAAAACGATCGAATTCCCTTCTCATTTGTAGGAGGAGGAAGCCTCTCAATAGCAACAATCTTCGCTTTGTCAACCTGCAATCCCTTTGAAGACACATGGTGACCAAGAACGATCCCCTCCTTAACCATAAAATGGCATTTTTCCCAATTAAGGACGAGGTTCGTTTCTTGGCACCTCTCAAGAACAAGTTCCAAATTGTTAAGGTACAAATCAAAAGAATCACCAAAGACAGAAAAATCATCCATAAACACCTCCATCACATTTTCTATCAACCCGTGGAAAATGGACATCATGCACCTTTGGAACATAGCCGGTGCATTACAAAGCCCAAAGGGCATTCTCCTAAATGCAAACGTTCCATAGGTGCATGTTAAGGTCGTTTTCTCTTGGTCTTCAGGGGCAATCATGATTTGATTGTACCCCGAATAACCATCAAGAAAGCAATAGTACTCAAAGCCACCCAACCGGTCCAACATTTGATCAATAAAAGGAAGAGGGAAATGATCTTTTCGAGTTGCTTTGTTCAATTCCCTATAATCAACACAAACTCGCCAACCCGTTGCTACCCTAGTGGCTATCACTTCATTAGTTTCAGTGGTAATTACAGTCATTCCCCCTTTCTTAGACACACAATGCAACGGAGACACCCATGGACTATCGGAAATCGGGAAAATCATGTTGGCATTTAAGAGTTTTAAAATTTCTTTCCTAATGACCTCTTGAAGTATAGGGTTCACTCTCTTTTGACTTTGTACAACCGGCTTACAATTCTCTTCTAACCTTATCTTATGCATGCAAATAGCCGGATTAATTCCCTTAAGATCTTCTATGCTCCAACCTAGGGCAGTTTTATATTTTCTAAGGACATCCAATAACTTGTCTAACTCACACGAACTTAAAGAAGATGAAACAATTACCGGTAGGAGTCCTTCACTATCCAAGTAAGCATACTTGAGGTGCTCCGGAAGGTCCTTTAGCTTGTTCTTCTTTTCTTCGTTTGGCTCACTCCCCGGAACGGGTATGAATAGAGATGGAGTACTCAATCTTGCTTGTTTGATCTCCTCTACTTCCCTATCTTCCAAAGATCGTGTCTCATCCTCTTCTACATCCTTCATAAACATATCATCACAAGAGACAAACATTTCATTAGAATGGCAATTAGGCATAGGAAGTACATAATCTTTAGTTAAGAGATTGTAAGAAGATTCTTCCCAAGCCTCTTTGAGGCATAAGTCAATGACATCAATTGCATGGCATTCCTCTTTCTCCATGGGATGTTTCAACGAAGCATTAATGGAGAAATTAATCTCCTCTCCATTTAGTTTCAAGGTGAGCTTCCCTTTGTGAACATCTATCACCGCTTGGGCGGTCGATAAAAATGGTCGACCAAGGATTAATGGGACGTCTTTGTCTTTTTCCATCTCCATCACAAAGAAGTCCGCAGGAAATGTGAAATTGTCTACCTTGACAATCACATCTTCAACAAAACCGTTGGGGATTGTGGTCAACCCATCCGCCAATTGAAGCGTGATTGTGGTTGGTTCCAATTCTCCTTGACTCAAACTTTTGAATATCTAAAAAGGCATTAAATTGATACTAGCACCAAGGTCGCACAATGCATTTCTCACCACTCCGTTCCCCATATCGCAAGCGAGTGTGAAGCTCCCCGGATCCTTCATTTTCTGGGGTAAGTTCCTTTGAAGAAGTTCACTACACTCTTTAGTTAACTTTACCATTTCCGGTTCTTCCACCCTCCGTCTTCTTGCCAATATGTCCTTCAAAAACTTCGCATAACTTGGCATTTGTTCGATGGCTTCATAAAATGGGATGTTGATGTAAAGCTTCTTGAACACATCAAGGAATTTTCCAAATCTTTCATCTAACTTCTTCTTCATAAACTGTTGAGGAAATGGAACCGGTACCAAAGACTTTGGTACCCCCCATTCATCCACCTCAATCTTGCTCTTGTTTTCTTTCTCCATCTTGACTCTCTTCCATTTAGGAATGACTTCTTCTTTCACGGTTTCTTCCACTTTTTGCTTCCCTTTTTCCAAACGTCTCTTCTCATGTTCTTCCTCCTCTTCATTATTCACCTCTTCTTGCTTCCCCTCAACGCTATCATGTGATTTTTCACCTTCACTTTCATCCTCTAGTGGTGGCATGGAAGGTCCCTCATACCTTGCTCCGCTTCTCAATTCTATGGCTTGACAATGCTCCCTTGGATTTATCTCGGTGTTGGATGGAAACTTTCCTTTGTTCAATTGAGGACCCAAGGCATTTGCGATTTGTCCAATTTAATATTCGAGAGCTTTGAATTGAGTATCATGCTGCGCCAACTTAGTCTCCTTCTTCTTATCCGACTCCTCCAATCTTTGACCAACCTCCTTAATCCTCCGGTTATTCTCTTCCATCCTCCGATTAGATTCCTCCATTCTCCTATTCATATCCTCCATATTCTTCAACATTAATTGAAGAGTCTCATCGGTATTCCCTTTTCCTTCATGATTAGAAGGTTTGGATCCCGGGTCTACCCCCATGGGTAATTGAATTGCTCCTCTAGGGTTCCCATATGAAAAAATTTCATGTTTCCTCCATGGTTGATTTGAAGATCCTCCTTGATGGTACACATTGTTGGGAGGAGAGACTCCTTGAAACCTTACTTGAAACGGTGGTGCTTGGTACGGTTTTTGACTTTGCACATTGTTTTGATACCCTCCTTGGAATTTTTGTCTTCCCATATAATTCACTTCTTCACTCGATGACGGAACATTAGGGCTTGCTTCCACTTGCCCAACTTGCACATGAGAAGAAGGAAGGTTTAGGTTCCCCAATTTGTCAATCAAAGCCATCATGACACTCTTCAAACCATCGTTTTGTTCTTCTAAAGCAGCAATTTTATCTCTTTTTCCTCCTCCACTTGAACTACAGAATGAGTCATTTGTAGCTATGTTGTCGATTATCTCATTCACTTGCTTCACAGTTCTCGACCATACGGATCCACCGGCACTTGAGTTAAGGTGATTTCTATCCCATTCATTAAGCCCTATGGTAAAGTATAAGATAGTCTGGACCTCGGGTAGACCATGTTGAGGACACGCCAATAGCAAGCTTTGGTACCTCTCCCAAGCATCGGTTATTGATTCCCCATGAAATTGCTTGAATTTTGTGATCGTTTCTTGTGCCTTTAGAACCTTGGACGGGGGGTAAAACTTCTTCAAGAATTGAGTACTCAGATCTTCCCAAGTATTTGCCATAGGGTTCATGTTCGGTATCCATTTCTTGGCCCTCCCCTTCAATGTGAACGAAAAGAGTCGTAGTATCTTAGCGTCGTGTGAAATACCAGGATATTTCACGGTGTCACAGACCTCCATAAAGTTACCCAAATGAACATGAGGGTCTTCGCGTTCATCCGATCCATCAAATTGTGATTCTCTCAACATACGGAGCAATGCGGGGCTCACTTCAAACTTCTCGACTACAATATGCGGTCTTGCTATTCCATCATAAAACTCCTTCATCTTAGGTTAATAAAAATCTTTGAGGAGCGGTTCATGATCTTGGGGATTGGGCTCGGGTTGGTAGACAGGTTGATGATTCGGGTTGTTTTGAGGTGGATTTGGCATTTGAGGAATAGGGTACGGATAAGGATAAGGGTAGTTTGGTGGATATTGAGGCGGGTACGGGTAATAGTTATGTGGTTGTTGGTAGTGAGGATGTTGTTGATTTTGAGGTGGAGGGTAGTTATATGGGTAATGCGGATAGGGTTGAACATTTTGTAATTGATGAAACGGGTTTCCCCCTTGAACTTGTCTTTGATGAAGGTCATTCCCTTCATTCCTTCCTTGAGCTACTTGTGGATTCCCATTTCCGTTTCCATCATTCGCTACGAACCCCTCATTCACCGGTTCTCCTTCACCATTATGACTTCCTTTACCCATATTGGCTTCATTTACCTCCATATTTTGATTTCCTCTTCTCCTACGATTTCTTCCTTGGTTTCGTCTAGCCGTGGCTTCAATCTCCAAATCTATCGGAATGAGTTGTGTCCCACTAGATCTCGTGTTCATACACCTACACCAATACCACATATCAAACCGACCTCGAGAAACGAAAAGAAAGCAAAAAACAACGAATAAAAATGAAAGAAATAACAAATAACAACACGCAACGAAATTAAATCAACTAAGAACACACGTCACCTCCCCGGCAACGGCGCCAAAAACTTGTTTGCCAATTTCGTTTAAGCACAAATTGAACTACCCGCAAGTGAACGAGTTCGTCGTATTAAGAGCTATTGACCAAGTTAAAATTATCGAACCCACAGGAGGTGGGAAGTGTTCTTAGGAAGAAATTTCAAAATTGACACGATGTTACAAATAAGAGTTTTCTGGGTTTGATTACGCTACTAAACAAGGGAATTAAAAACGAGCAAACTAACAAGCAAGAAAAGAAATCTAACTAACTTCGTTCAACGAAGTGCAAGGGGGAGAGAGATGCTTAGGATATCTTCAACCTAGTGAAACTTAAGTAGGATTGTCAAGCCAATTCTATGCGTCAATTTGGATTTACTAGGAAACCTCACCAATTACCTAAACAACTATTCAAGCAATTGATGTCTAATGATGGGGTTCTTTACGATTAATTCTCTCTCGACGAATCAAACGCAAAATAGACGCATTCAATCATCAATCTCTCACTCATTCATCTAATCATGCTCATGTAACTCTCGTCTACGCTAAACATGCCTCGAAAAACAAGCTACAAGAGATCAACAATCTAAGCTCAATACAAATCCATCAATAGAAGCAAAATCCAAATATCAACATAGAATAGACAACGAGCAATCCCCACTCAAGATTTCACATGGTATCTAACATCCCAAGCATCAAAACAATTAGCTCATGGTTTCAAAATGAACAACCATAGCTAAACAAGAACACAATAAGAAACACATAGCTAAATAGAAATAAAATTGCAATAAAAAGGAAAGAAATCACCTCTTGGGTTTACAAACTGTATGAAACTTCAACCAATTCTTCACTCTTGCTTGAAATTGAAATCTACTTCTATGAAAATTGAAAATCTAAAGCTAAGGCTAAGCTAATTAATGAGAAAACTTGTGTGTGTGAGTGAGTGTTTCCATGAGAGCTCTTCTATCCTTCAAAATCGTGAGTCCCCTTTCTAATTTCCGAAATTCTTCAATTTATATTATCCCCTTGATGTCTGGCACGTGTCCCTAGGGCGCAGCTGAAGATTGCAAAATTCTGGCCTGACTCGACCGAGTCGATCTACTCGACCAGGACACTCGGTCGAGCACGATTTCAAAAAACGGGCTTTGCCTTATCTTTACAGGGTACTCGAGCGAGTTGTGTGACTCGAGCTGGGTGATCGATCGAGTACGCCCAAAATTGCATCCAACTCTGTGGAAAAACCGACATTGACTCGCACGAGTTGCCCAGCTCGACCCCTGTGCTCGGTCGAGTACGATTCTTTAAAATTGCACTTTGAAATTCCAGGCTACTCGACCGTGTCATTCAACTCAACCAAGTCACTCGGTCGAGTAGCCTGATTTGCTCGAAACCTTCTGTTTTCACCGACCACGACTCGCACGAGTTGTGGAACTCGAGCAAGTGGTTGGCTCGAGTAAGGCTTAATTTTTGCTTTTTTCCCCGTTTTGCTTCGCACTCGCACCGTTTCTTCTCGTGTCTTAATCCCGAGCATTTCAAAACTGCAACCAACACTCAGCAAGGCCTGTAGAACTCGTGCTATCTCACTTCTTCACTTCAATTCCTAAAAATGACATGAAAATACGAATTTAGACCAATTAACTCAAACTCAGCATTTTTGCAAATTTCTTGATACAATTAAGCACAAAATACACTCAAAAGACATCAAAATGTGGACACTTCTTCACCCAATCAATGAACGACTATACTAACATGAAAATCATGGGGAAAAATTATTTTTAAGGCCAGTAAGTTTGGGGGTAGCAAAAAGAAGCATGTACATTTGCGGGCTGGCATTATAAGGACCGCAACTCTTCTACGTGGCAAATTAAGGCCAAATTCAAGCCAATTGAAGGTAATACGGGCCAATTTGGCCTTAATTTGCCACGTTGAAAAGTTGTGGTCCTTATAATGTCAGCCCGCAAATGTACTGACCTCTTTTTGCTAACCCCCCAAACCTACTGGCCTTAAAAATAAATTTTCCCTAACTTGGGTTATTGATTATTATAACTCGGGGTATTGGTAATATAACTTGGGGTATTGATGATTATAACCTGGGGTATTAGTGATATAACTTCGGGCATTGGTGTGAAGCGCGCTCGACCATTTGCGACTCAATTTGTTGTCAGACCCGCGAATTTTGGTTAGGTTGGGTCTGACCCATGAGTTTTTGTTGCATTTTAATTGGTCAAAATTAATTTCAAATAGAATCAAATTTCGAGTGCATGCTATGCACTTTGATGCACCCTAGAATTTGTCAGAGTGAAAATAGTCTATACATAAACTATAGAAATATATTATTTATTTTTATTAAAATGTATTAGTTATTTTTATTGAAAAATATTAGTTGTTTACTGAAAACAAATAAATATTTTTCAGTGGAAATAAATAATACTTTTTAATGAAAATAATTAATACCCTGGCCTTCAATAATTAATATATGAACAAATTTCACTCTATAGATACTAATTTATTTTTCGTTGTCACCAATATCGATATTGAAAAAAAAATTCATACTATCTGCAAAATATTTTGATAAATATCAATATGTGAAACCAATTTCGATTATATTTTTGTGCAAATAAAACATGATATCGAAAAAGTATAAATAAATTTAATAAATATTAAAAATGTAAAATCTGATCAAATTTTATGTATTAAAAATTTGTTATTAACATTTTATAATTTTTTTAATTTATCAATATTGATATTCGATGTCATATATCTATCATGTTTCCACAAATTTAAAGTTTCGATACATTCACCAATATCGATATTTTTAATCTTGGTGGCAATAAATTAATGATTTAGTAGTTGAACATTGAAGTTATATTAATGTTGGGCAACAATATATCGTTGTTGTTATAGGTCAATTCTACTGAAATTGGCAGCATAATTTGGTTGGGAGTGTCAAGTTAGTCAACATCAGGTGTGGGACATTAGAGTTGGTCAATTAAAGAAGAGAGAAGACGTGTATATTTATAGTTTTGTGTTTAGTTAGTGAGTGGTTACCAAATGGTGTAACCACTAATTGTACCATATAAAAGATGGGTTTTGAACCAAGAAGAAATAATTAGCTCTTGTCTTTCCTAAAATGTTGATTCAATTTTCAATATGGTAATCGACTCGGACTCCGATTAAAGGATCCTCATTTTATTATGGGTGGAGTGTCAGGGAGGATTGACACCATAGAAAAGTGCATGGTTAGACAGAAGAGGTGAGTGGAAATGACCAAGAGGTTAGCTAAAGAAGAAGAATCAGCTAGCTAAACTTGGCAGTAGAGGCACTCTTTCTTGCAGCAATGTCATTGACAAAGACAAGAGATGGAGGTTCAGAAGAGCCGTTGATGATCATATACAAGAGGAATCAAAGAAAAAATTGGTATTAGTGGAAGGACAGGACCAATTGTGGATGGTTAATCCAGACTTCATTCCAGCTGGGAAGCCACTTGTTGTCCTGTTGCTGCCTCATCATTCGGCTGTACAAGAAGCTGATTGCGGGAGGCATCAGATTGATTATCTTCATGAAGACGAGATCAAAAATAAATACAAGTTGGTTTGACACCACACCTTTCACTATATCGTAGGTGTTGTGATTTAGTCTAGAACTTCAATTTATCGACTTCAAAGATTGTATCAAGGTCTGCAACTTGTTAATTTCAAAAGGTTGTGAGTTAGTAGTGGAGACCCTTTGTTGGAGTGGACGTAGAATTTTTAGATCTAAACCACTGTAAATCTCGCATTGTTTACATGCTTTATATTTGCTCACTAAGTTGTTCAAAAAAAATTCTAAAGACTTTCTTCTAAAACGTTCCACAAAACCTATCAGTTGAGTTTCAAATCAGTTGAGCTCTAAACTTATCAGCTGACACCAAGTCTGCTGATTTTTTTGTACTTAGTAAAATTTTGTAAAAAAATATTTTAGGTAAAAGAAGTCTATTCAACCCCCCTTCTATACTTTGGTAGCCTTTTGTAAATAGTGTTATAAAGAGATGTGAGAAATAAATATAAACATAAAAAACGACACTGATTTACGCTTTCCACTAACATTGTATTAGTTACATCCACAACCAAAAGAGGAGGATTGATATATTATTATGAGATCTCGATGTTTTTAGAGTACAGAATGATCTAAATCAAATATTAAGAGTATTTATAAACCCCTAGACTGGGCCTTGAAAATAGGCCAAAAATTTAAAACGAGCTCAAACATAACATACACCGTGAAATGAAAATAAGATATTTTCTCTAGGGGTGGGAATAAGTCAAGTTATCCGACAGGGGCCTCTGGCTTGACCTACTAAAACCTAGCTCGGGTCGGCTTGTTTAATAAATGAGTCAAGACCAGACTTAAAAAAATTGCAAGTCTTTTAAGCACAACATGCCGGCCTATTTTTAACAATACTAGTAGGTAAACACGTGTGTTGCACGTTGTTAGTAAAACACAATATATTTTTTATTTAAAACTTAATGTACATGAATAGTGAAATTTTAAGAATGAATAACATGCATCAAAAAAATTATTCATAAGCATGGATGTAAAAGTGTAGTTAAAATTTCAGTCTCAAAACTTATATTAAAAGTGTTCTTATACATATTGCATTAAAAACTAATTTGTCTCTCTCATTCTTTTTTAATTATTTTTTCTCTCCCATTCTTTTTTGTCGGATGAGTTGCAATTGGTTAATTACTCATAATCTATAAATATATAATACAAACAATATTGCCTTTTATAGGTTTGAGCGGGAAAATGTTTCGACCGTTGATCTGTTTTCTCTGTTTCGATCTCTATAGTTCGTTTTTTTTAACTAATTACGGTAAGTCTAATAATTAATTGTCAATAAAGTCATCCTTTTATTCCACTTAATATTGACCGCTTAGTTTATCTTGATTGAATATGATCCCTTGGATTAATTGCTTAAATTTAGGGAGAGTAATTTTTTGTAGGCTATTTATATTGACTATTTCATGGTTCATTTGCATTGTCTCAATTTCTCTATTTCCTCTCCCATCCTTATGGTTTCAAATTTGTTGTTTTTCTTTTAGATAGAACGTATTTTTCAGCAAATATGTAATGTAAATTTCAGGTGCATAGTTTTGTAAAGATGTATATATGCATCAAAGTTTAGTTAGTTTTCTTAACATAGTCATCAAGATTTTTAGATTGTGCAATCCATTCGTCAGAAAATTAAAGGATTGTTGAAGATTTAATCAAGGGCTTCATGAGTTTTTGAAGATTTTTAATAGGTTTGCATACTCCTTTATTTTAACTTTTAGATTTTAGGGATTTCATCATCTTCTATTAATCTATCATTAATGATACCTCATGTATACTTATTTCATAATTATTGTAGGCTGAATATTATCTTCTAATTCAATTTTGACTTTTTTATATTGTAATTATATTTATCCTTAATTAACACATTATAATTGATAGTGTTTATTATGATGAATTTTTTTCCCACTAAAACTGACACTGGATCCCTGGCTGTGATGGCATGAGGACAAATAAGATTGAAGAAAAAATTATGATTGTAGAATAAAATCTGATAGAAAAATAAAAATATTGCAATATTGAAGATGGGATTGACTTTTATGAGCACATAAATCACAAAAAAAAAATGTATTAAGAGAAGAATTAGAGTATAGAATAAACAAATATTTTTTTTTTTGAAAGCTAGAATAAACAAATATTGAATTTGAAGATATAAGGTTCTAGGAAATTATCTGAAGATCTAGAATTTTGAAGATTAACATAATATATATACATATGTACATATATATTTATATATTTACAAAATAAATGAAGGGTTAAAAGATTCAATATAAACTAAGTTAGTGTTAGTCAAACTTGATATTCTTTGAAATCTTCTTTTATCGATATTGTACATTAATTAATTTCCTAATAACACGTTTTGATTTTTAAATTAATTTTTTTTGCACAATTTTGGCCTATTCTATGTGATTTATCACATCAATGCACATTTATAATACTAATAAATTTATAAATGATTTCGATGATTAAGTTATAAACGTATAGCTTTGGTTTTAAATTAATTTTTTCCCACAATTTAGGCATGTTCATGTAATTTATAAAATCAATGCACCATTTAGAATAATTATTAATTTACTTATGAATTTTATAATTAAGTTATAAAAGCGTAGCTTTGATTTTAAGTTAAAATTATTTGCACAGTTTAGGCCTATTCCCTGACTTGGCCAAATCAATGCACCATTTATTATAAATTTATAAATGATTTCTATAATTAAGTTATAAACATGTAATATTTTAACAATAAACGACTAAGTCCAGCATATTAAAAAATTAAATATAGATGACTAAATTTTGACGTCTTAATTACTTTATGTGTATGTTGCAAATTCTCGATTAAAAAATATCATACAAACCTTAACTTAATAGAAGAATCTGCATTTTACATTATCTTATCATTATATTTACATTTGATTTTGGATGATGATATTCACCATGGTTAATTATGTTTTTAACAATCTGACAAATAAAAATCTCTGAATAGTAGTAATAGATAATTATTGTATGCGAAATATATAGAAACTGAATAATTTTTTTTTATAAATCCAAATTTATTTGTGACACGGTTCATATAAATGCATATTATTGCTCAAATCAATTCTCATATAGTCACCACTAATTTATAAATTGATTCCTTTAATTATGTTATAAATTTTAAATTTCTAAATTATAAATAGATATTTTGTAATTTGAATTAATAATTATTCTATATGTATATAGTAGATATATTCCAATTAAAATTTATTGACATAGAGTATTAGTTATTTAGTGAAAACAAACTAATACTCTTTAGTATAAACAACTCATACTATTCAGTGAAAACAACTAATATTGGTTAGTGTAAACAACTAATACCCTTCAACGATTCACGCGTGAACAAATTTCACTTTACATATACAAATTTATTAAACATACTGTGATTCACTAACTTTACTACCTATTTTTCTATACCTTAATTTGTTTTGATTTTAAGTTTCTAATTCTTAGTTAATTTCAAAATAATCAAATGTTTGATTCTTAGGTAATTTTTCACCACATTATCTTTTAGCTCAAGATTTGGAAAAATATGCCTTTCGAATTGGAGATCAAGTATTATTATTATTTTATTTCACATAATTATTTGTGTACGTAGTTGCTTCTGTGAGAATTAAAAAGTTGTATATCATTAAGTATCATCTCATTTCTCAAATCTCAGAGTGACGACATTGATCGATTTGGCTTTCACTTTCTCTTTGAAATTACGAATTTGAGAATTCGAGTTTTTTCTTTTCTCAAAGCAACACCGACGTGTTTGAAGATATGATTTTTAAAAAATGGACAAATCTATTTGTTTTCATAGGCGTGTTTTGTACAGGCAACCAGAAAAAAAAAGTTAGGTTGTAATCAGCCAGCTATGCATAGTACAAATTTTAATCTGATTAAAAAATAAGTATAAATTGCATTGATAAAACACTCATAATACATGTTGTAGTTTGATATTAACCCTTAAGTTTATTATAAGCCACATCTACCTACACTCACTATATTACTAAGTTCATCATTTCCAAATTCAACAATCTCATTTTATCTTTTTACTAAATACACTCACCGTAAAATTATAATTTTATCCAACATATAATCCTTACACCTACATCCCAAATAATTATCACCCTTCAGTCTCATTCAAATTCAATACAACCACTAACCATACTCACTACCCCACATTTTTTCTTAAACTTCAAGAAAACATATAAACATATTTTCAGTATGTATTAAGCAGAGGGACTGAGAATTGTTAATATTTGTTATTTTTCTAAAAATTTAATGTGATTATTTATTATATGTATTATATTTTTTTTTTTGTTACTTTATTTTTTAACAATGATGAAAATGCTACTAGACCATGTATAGATAATTTAAGTTTTCCTTCAATTATTTCGGCTGAAAATTAGATTGATCATTTAAAAGACGATGTAGAAAGAAAATTAGAACAACTTAATTTGTTAATCTTTGAGATTTTTTATAAATTGCAATAACATTGACTTTAAAAATCGTCCTTGAGATTCATATTTTTTTTGATGCACTTCTATTTTTTATTTTTTACTGGAACTGTAAATTTAATAATCTCTTCGTTCCAGTTTTATTTTTTCATTTGGTTTTTCTTGACTTTTAATATTAGACTTGATTTGTAGTATTTAAATGGATAAAATAGTTTATTGATGATGACGTATAACTAAATTTAAGTGAATGAAATAAAATGAAAATATTTTTCTATATAATTATTAGTGGAATGTGATGTAATTTTGAAGTGTTTGAATGTGGGTGAATAGTGATATGAGAAAACACAATTGAGACAATGAGAGTATATCTTTGTCTTTTCTTAACACATAATATTAGTGTAGGGTGTAAATCTTTTTAGAGAAAAATCAGGTTTGATTATACTGACAATTATACTAAGGTATATTGAAATTGAAGAATTCTTTCGTATTTATTATAAATCCAAGTTTATTGGTGACACAAATCATCACATGCTTCATCTCACTAAACTTGGTATAAATTTGTTTGAAGTATTGGATTGCATGTAGAAATAATTTTTTTTTGGACGAAGTATAATGGTATTAATGTTGCAATAAGGATGATTTTCATTATTTGTGTTCTAAGGTTGAGCACTTGATGTTAATCTTTTATATTAAATCACTTTGTTAATTATTTTATTTGTATTTTTCTATTTCAACGTCGACATGATATTTTGTTATTATATTGAAGATTTTTTTTCATGTGGATGTTAAGATTAAAAAATAATTCACTCTTTGGGGAGGAACATTCTAACATCGTTGGTCATCAATAGTGTTTTCATCATGACCATCCTTTATTGGTTTAAGTATAAGCGTGTAATTAGTTTATGATTTGCTAATAATTAGGATCAATTACTATTTTGTGGCTTATATATATATATATATCTGATTATTGTGATAGTGGTAATCACAGTTTGCAGATCGTGTCTTTCATGACCCATGGCGATCAAGAATTACTTTATATCTTAAGGCGGCGATTTCATCGTTGTAACCGATTACTTTTGAAACACTGCTGAATATACGAGATCCATGCAAATCTCTCACTCTTTTTCTATCTCCGGCAGTGTGTGGCTGCAGAATACAAATGTTGTGGCAACGTTTGATCGGAATAAATGGTGGCAACATGGTGGAGGGGTGTGATTCTGCCATCGGAGTTGACTTTGGGGTGCCAAAGAAAACGTTGATTCCCCCACCGCAATAATATTGACCATTATTGATGATTATTGACAATGTTATTTAAAGTTTCGAAGATTATGTAAGAAATCATTTGAAGATTCTAAGTTTATTAAATTTTGTATTTAATTTTTCATGAACTTATGTTAGTATAATTTTATGTATCAGTAAGTGTTAGTTACAAATAGAAGAATTTTTTCTTTCGTTCTGCGGTATCTGCAATATATCAACAACTTCTCACTTTTTTTAGGTAAATTTCCTGCATGTCTTTGTTCAAAGTACGAGGTCTAAAATGACATTATCACAATTGGTCTCAATTTTTAATTGCAAACCTTTAATATTGTGTTTCAATCTTCATATAATAACTTAGATGCACTTATGTTCTTATTTCAAAGATATGAATTTTCACCAAAAGTACACTTACATTGAATTTTTTTCACAAATATGTGTATTTTATATTGAAGTACAACTAGCAATGAGAATAAGATATACAAAACCCATCAATTTTATTAAGTCTCTCAAAATTTATTATATGGTAGCAATGTGTATATATAATATTCGGGCTACTTTATTCATGCTAACAATAGTAAAAATTTTAAAACTTAGGTTAATTTTGGTTGATGTCATCACCTTTGAAATTTTTAATTTATACTTCAAATTTTAATTATTTTTGGTAATTTTTTTCTTTTAAGGATCGTAACTTAGTGTGAGTGTCAAAATGAAGACAATAATGTTTCAGGCTGGCAAAATAAGGTTAATAATTGTATTGCAAATACTAAGTTATCTATTTTCATACTTAAGAAGAAGAATTAATTATATATATTTTTTATTTTTACTGGTGTCGTGGGACCATTAATATTCTTTTGATTGTTTTGGTTCAGTTACTACTTGGGTTTAGTGTTTAAACAAATTAGTGTTAACTATTACTGATATATACTTCTATTAGATTGATACATTATTTAAAATAATATGTTCCTAATCACAATCTTTCTTTTTAAATTTAAATAAACTATAGTCAAACAATACTAAAATTCAAAATAATACTATGATAAATCAATAAAAAATATACAAAAATAATATTGAAAATTAATTTAGGATTGAACTTCAAAATATTAAATTTAAATTACTTTATTGACTCCATAAAAAATAAATAATATAATTCGTGTAGTGTGCGAACACCGTACATGGACATTATTCATCTTTGGGTTTCAACATTTTTTCTTAATATTCCGGTTTCAAAAAATAAAATTTAAAATAATTAATCTATAATAAATATTTAATTTTTGTCTAACATAATAATTATCAGATTACAAAATAAAAAAAAAATTATTTAAAAATCTAAATCTCTACATGCCGGTTATCATACATTATATTAGATTTTTCTAGGTAATGAATAAATTTTTTTTTTAGAAAAAAGTGATTTGACTTTGATGCAAGTCTTGGTGCATAAATTTTTGGATGTAATCAAAGCACATCTATGGTGTTTAGATCGCGGAGAGAGGGTTGAGATGTTCGAATTTCATATTTGAAGATTGATTTTTCAACCCTAAAGAATCGTTCTGTGATGTTAAAATATTCTGGTAGCTTTGTTGTCTTGGTTTTTAATGTTCATAATTTTCATTTTGTGAGTCATAAATTGTTCTTTTTTTGTTAACATTTGTAATTTGGAAGGGTATGTCTTATACCCCAAATGCAATATTACTTTCTTTCTAATCAAATCTTCTGTCTACTCTATATCTAATCCTTAGAAAGAATAAGTAGTATAATATTTTTACTCCTAATAAATATCACCCTCCAATCTCATTCAAATTCATTATAGCCACCAACCATACTCACTCCCCCACATTTCTATTCTAATTAAAAAAAAAAAACATGATTAACGTCTTTCCACAATCGTATATATTAAGTAAAAGTGACTGAAAATTGTTAATATATTTTTTAAATGTTAATGTGATGGTTTATATATATATATATATATATATATATATATATATATTATTTTTATTACTTTATGCTTGAACAATGTTGAAGATGCTATTAGACCATGTATAGACAGTTTAAAATTTCCTTAAAATGTCACGGCTGCAAGTTAGATTGATCATTTAGAAGATCATGCTGAATGAAAATTAGAACCAGTGATTTGGTAATCATTGGGCTTTAGAAAAATGCAATAATGTTGGCTTTAAATATCGTCTGGTGAGATTCATTTTTTATGCACTTCAATTTTTTTTATTTTTTTACTAAAACTGTAAATTTAATATATTTTTGTCTTTCTTTTTTTAACATATATTAGTGACGGGTATGAACCTTTTTGGAGAAGAATTGAGTTTTATTATTTTAACGTATGTTAGAATTGAAGAACTATTCTTAATTTATTCTGAATCCAAGTTTATTGGTGACACAAATTGTCACATGTTTTATCTCACTAAAATTTGGTATAAATTTGTCAGAAGTGTTGGATTGCACGTAGGAATAAACTTTCTTATGAAGTATAATGGTATTGATGTTGAAGTAAGAATGATTTTTATTATTTTTGTTCTATAAATACTTGGTATTAATCTTTTATACTAAGTCACTTTGTTTATTCTTTTATTTGTATTGTTCAATATCAACGTCAAATAATATTTTGTTGTTGTATTAAAGAATTATTATTTTATGTGGATGTTAAGATTTAAAATAATTCAGATTACGAAGATTTAAGTTTGATGATTTTTATAATGATATAAAGTGTTTATTTTTATTTTTTTTTGTCTTAAATGATTTATTTATTTAATTTTTTTTTGTATTTTTTTTTTACCATTATTAATATAAAGTTGATATTTGAAAATTTAAAAAATGACATTAACTTTATTATTATGTAACTGTTTTTAAAATAAAAAAAAGTTTGTTTTATTTTCTTTTTTAATTAAAAATCTAATATTGAAATTATTTATATATAAATTTATTGCAGAGAAGCAACAAGCTACATCCAATTTTTTTTATTTTTACTAATTTCACCTACCTCATTTTATATTTTTTTTTATAAATATATATCCACTATAAAATTAAAATTTATCCCAAATATAATAATACCTACACTCACATTGATAAAAAAAACTTTTACACCAATATTTTTCAATTTCAATATAATCACCAAATGTACCCACTTTCTTAATAATCTTATTATAATATATAACCAAACCTTTTAAAGATGATCTGTCAACACCACCTTATTCTAAGGATGAGATGGCATGTCCCAAATCTCTACATTTCAAAATACTGCTCTCTCATTAAAAGTTGATTTAAGTTTTGATCTCAACCATTCATTCTATATAATTAAATCTGATCCATTGATTTATAACTGCATAATTAATGTAAATAGATATTTTTTCCATTTTCTTATTTAGTTATTTTTAGAATTTATTATAAATCATTTTTTTTCCAAACCTTAATGTAATTAAATATGATCTACTTATTGAATTAATCTAAATTTATCATTTCTATGTTTGAGTTAGTATATATAGTATAATATAATGTTCGATTATTTTTTCCTAAAATAAAAGGTATATAGTTATATATTCCAAAGAATATTCTTATGTGATCTATTCTTATTATGGACAAGATATAATATTGCATGCATTTTTTTTTTTTATAAATAAGAGCATATTGTATTTTATTTTTTCACATCAAAGTTTCATTTGTTCCACTCTTTTGTGAGATTTCTCCCATCAATTGTTGGTTAGTTATATATCTATTGTTATTAGTATATTTATTTTATAATTAAATCATCATTTTAAGTGCTCACAATTTGATTAGATTTAAATATCAATATCAAATGAATGTAATAATGATTGTTGATTTATACTCTACATCGTTCAGTTTAAATATTCTCCATGTGCAAAAATAATAGATTTAATTATACCATATATTTTTATCTGAATAATTATGATGGTTTAATTTTTGTAATTTAAATCTCATTTTAGATTTCAAGAGTATGACACCTCAATTTTCTTTGATTTCTAATATCAAGAGTGAGAGTAAAAAATGGACCGTTAAAGTTAGGATTGAAAAAGCTGGATAATATTTTTTTAATGATTTTAATAGAGACAAGTTCTACTTGGAACTCATTTTGATCGATGAAACAGGTATTTGTAACGTTAACGTTTATTTCAAATTTTGTATTGTTTCTTATATAAATTAATTTCTTACCGTATACTCCCAATAACTAATAATGTTGATTAATTTATAAATTATTCAATATTGAAATGGAAATTGATTATTACTAAATTATTAGTCTAAGTAATGTTATTCCATAATTGTTATTAATTTATGTGAACTTTGATGTTTTTTTTAATTATTTAGTTTTTAGGATATACCTATAGGGTTTAGTGAAGGGCACGGGCCACAGCTAAACAAACCCCATAATTTATTGTATATACCTCGAATTTTTTTAAACAAAAATACTCTTATATTAAATGTTTACAGAAAATAAATATAATATATTTTTTCAGTACGCGAAATTCGCGTGGGTACACTCTATTTATATTTGTACTATTAATGTTCTAATTATTGATTATTAAAAGAATTAATGTCTTCAATGTTTATCCAATATTATATGAATAATTTTAAATTCTACATGTTCAGATTATATTTACAACTTATATCAGATACACCATTTGATTAAGATGAGTTGATGATAAGAATTATAAATAATTCGATATTCTAAATAAATATCTATTTTATAATAAAAACAAATATTCTTTTCATGTTACACTTATATATAATTAGAAAAAGTTGTATAATAAATTTTGTGCTAAAACTTAGTGTGAAGAAATTGTGACATTTGTAAAATATAAAATATAAATAATTATATTGGCAAATTTAAATACACCTACGTTGAAATGTTAGTCTGGTGTGTCCAATTTATATCCTATTCCAGGAGTAATTTTTATATGAAAATGATTAATTATAAACTTATCATGAATTTATTATAAAGTATTGGATATTATAAATAAAATATAAAAATGTAATGAGAAGTAACATTCATTTGAGCCCAAGAAATTTTTTAGTTATATTTTTTTAAAAACATTGTAATTCTTTTTAGTTTTATAATTAAAATGTGTTCATTATTATAGTTTAAAAAATATAATAAATTTCGGCCGTGCGAAGCACGGAATTTACGATCACTAGTACTCATAATATAAAGTTCAATCACATAAATTTTGTTTTTAACATATTACAAATTGATATAAAAAAAAGTTGTAAATATAAGTCCAAAATTTATATCAACCCCTATTTCTATAGATGTCTAATGAAAAAAGATGTTTAATTCAGATCTAACCTCAATACTTTCATATAAAAAAAATTAATACAAATATTCTTATCGTACACAATCAACAATGAATCAAGAATCACCATGAGCAATGTTTGCAGATGAATAAACAATCTGGTCGTGTGATTTTATGATTAAAGTAAACCATAAAATAAGAAAGATAAACTTCTTCACTATGTAGACTGTATAACTGAGGGAATTGAATATCACCAGCTATTTATTTGAAAAGATTAACGAATTCTACTGCTTGTTTCGAAAGTTCCAGCACCTCTTTTTTCTCTTGAAATCACCTGGGGGCACATCTGGTTGATAAAGATTTAATTTCGTAAGAAAATACAGAAATCCAAGGGTTGTTCCAACCTCGTGAATCAGGTGTAAATGTGATAATAATGTACCTCCATGAGGATAAATCAAGTTGTAATGCACATCAACCCAGAAACTCAAATATATGACTGCACAAACACACCCAAAAAATAGGTCGTTGCGTATGCAAATTATATGATAACAACGGGGAGCAAGCGAGGTATCAAATAAGATAGACGACATAAGTCCAGAAGGCAAGAAATCTCGTTCAGTTCGGAGCTCCGTCTTGTAGAAACATTAATTTAAGAAATAGAAAATACCTATTTTCGACTTTTGGTCTTGGGGGAGAATCTGGATATAGTAGGTGTCTTTGAATGAAGTTAATACAAGAATTTTCACACCATACTGTCTAAACGAAGTAGCTATGTCTAAGTTCTAATAGAGTTTGGTATCCAACACGAAGGCATAAAAAGTAAAGGTGGTAAAGATAAGACAATGAATATTGAATCTGCAGCAGCTTGCAGTGTGACATGGCTACCCCACTAACCACTCCTGGTTACTAAACATGTAAGAATTGTAGATGTTCAAAAAGGAAAAGTAAGATCAAAATCGAGATGATAGAACTATACTTGGACATCCGTTCTAGGTACTCAGCATATTCCATGGGAACTTATCCTCGTACATTTCAGGATGGAATTTGAGCTGACAACACCATACATAGAGGATGTGTTAGAATACATACACGAGAAAACAATGACCATGTTTAGTTACAACAAACACCACCTGGCGGACAACTTGATGTCGTACAAATTTATGGTGTTAAGGGGTCCGATAGAACTGATCAGATAAAGTACGAAACTGCAGAATATCATAAATAAATCAGTAGAATGATTTAAATTAAATTTTCAATTCTCATTCTTTTGAAGTTGGGTCAAGTCTCTCGGCTATATGGTTTATCCAGGAGAGACTGAGCTTTCTTTATACCATATCTTAGCAAACTGCTGATTATAGTGCACTGATTTAATTGAAACAACAGTAGCTATAAGTTTTCAACACAATCTCATTATAATGTGTAACAATAGATAAATCTTTATCTCAATGTATTTTGGAATGAACAGAAATAATGCAAAGACAGAGTAGACTAACTTGACAATTTCCGTCTCCTTGAATTTTGTGCTCGATCAAATCATATAACTCTAACCTGAAATGAAAGAGTCATGCAAAACAATTCTCACAAATGTGCTTAACCAAATAATTTGTTCTCCAAGTTCCTACACTCTGTTGCACTTCTAAATTAGTACACATCACCCTCCAATGTCAAGTCAAGCACAATAAACATAACACATCACAAACACACTAATCCTCCAAATTAACACAAATTGACAATAAGATAAACAAATTCAACAAACTAAAACCAAAACAATTATTGAATTCGATAAAATATTTACAATTCATAAAAAAAATACAACCGGCACAACACACGCACGTTGCATGTAAGTAGTTAATAAAATGTAGTAGTAGGAAAAATTAAATAAGGATTTTGGACAACTAATGCTCCAATTTTCAAGAAAATATATATAGAGTCGCAGCAGGCATACTTGCTGAAAAAACTCTATTGGGGCGCCGCGTTCTGTGTGTTTAAATGTTGTAATGAATGTTGTAACAAACACTACGACAAACTGGTAAATCAGAATATAAAACATATATACAGCGGAAGACTAAAACACACTATTGCAAGATGGAATACTTTTTAACACAAACTATCATATAAAATAGCTTGTGCTAGCCTTACGGCGAAACGTTCACTATAACAAAAATAGTGATACAAAAGTTGTGTGAAGAGTAAAATCGTTCACAACGGAAACAAGACTCGATATCACCTATCAAATCTAAATTGGCTAAGTGTATAATCTATCTATACACCGTCAAAGTTGATCTCACTCTATATATATGATCTCTCTATCTATGGATATAGGTTCGATCACAAGCTATGCGTGAAAAACTCTATTTCAAGGCATAACATAAACGTTGGAATAACTGCCCTATCACCTTTAAACTCAGGATCAACACTAGAGTAGGTGTACTCGTTTACTCCACGCTGTTGAATGTTATTAAGAATGTTGTGACATTCAAAATAAGACAAACGAGGAAGAAATAATAACTACCAACTTCGTAAAATAATACTCATCAGTTGATAATCGATTATTCCTTGCCTGGTATCGAAGTCCACGTCCTCTATTTATAGATGTGAGAGGTCTCGGTCTTCAACCCTCTAGATCCTAGTAGATGGATCTAGAATAAACTCCAAATGTAACTTCCCATGATCTCTGCAAATAACCGTCCATTTAGGTGGTTTTATTCTGAATATTTGACAGCAACCGCATGATCTAGATCCTTCTAAATAATCTGGAATGGCCTGGATCGTGTAGGTCCTTGTAGAACCTTCTGGAATTTGTAACCGCTTCTGTTGCACCTTATGTTGCAACATTCTTTGTAACATTGAGTCTTCCAGATTCTTGTAGAATATTCTAGATCTTCAACCTGCATGTCATAACATTCATTCCAACATCCGATCACAGAATGTTTGTCATTTGAAGAAAGGGCAAATTATGATGTTGTGGGAAACATCAACATCAACAATCTCCCCCAATTTGACCTTTCTGCTACACCACATAAGAGAAAATATTTCAGCACACGAAGGAGGAGAGAAGTTGTAGTTGTAAGGACAACTGTTGTATCATAGCCTGCACGTACTCCCCCTCAATTATATATGTCATCTCCTTGTGTTGTAGATTAGCTCAAACTTGACTCCCCCTCAACTAAGAGAGGTTGTCAAAATAGATCTTCAATGATCAGACCATCTCCATTAGCATAACAAATGGAGTAAATAGATATTCCATTGCAATTGCGACACACTATACATAGGATCAAAACTTAGTATCGTCAAGAACCCGCTCTGATACCACTTGTTGGGGCGCCGCGTTCTGTGTGTTTAAATGTTGTAATGAATGTTGTAACAAACACTACGACAAACTGGTAAATCAGAATATAAAACATATATACAGCGGAAGACTAAAACACACTATTGCAAGATGGAATACTTTTTAACACAAACTATCATATAAAATAGCTTGTGCTAGCCTTACGGCGAAACGTTCACTATAACAAAAGTAGTGATACAAAAGTTGTGTGAAGAGTAAAATCGTTCACAACGGAAACAAGACTCGATATCACCTATCAAATCTAAATTGGCTAAGTGTATAATCTATCTATACACCGTCAAAGTTGATCTCACTCTATATCTATGATCTCTCTATCTATGGATATAGGTTCGATCACAAGCTATGCGTGAAAAACTCTATTTCAAGGCATAACATAAACGTTGGAATAACTGCCCTATCACCTTTAAACTCAGGATCAACACTAGAGTAGGTGTACTCGTTTACTCCACACTGTTGAATGTTATTAAGAATGTTGTGACATTCAAAATAACACAAACGAGGAAGAAATAATAACTACCAACTTCGTAAAATAATACTCATCAGTTGATAATCGATTATTCCTTACCTGGTATCGAAGTCCACGTCCTCTATTTATAGATGTGAGAGGTCTCGGTCTTCAACCCTCTAGATCTTAGTAGATGGATCTAGAATAAACTCCAAATGTAACTTCCCATGATCTCTGCAAATAACCGTCCATTTAGGTGGTTTTATTCTGAATATTTGACAGCAACCGCATGATCTAGATCCTTCTAAATGATCTGGAATGGCCTGGATCGTGTAGGTCGTTGTAGAACCTTCTGGAATTTGTAACCGCTTCTGTTGCACCTTATGTTGCAACATTCCTTGTAACATTGAGTCTTCCAGATTCTTGTAGAATATTCTAGATCTTCAACCTGCATGTCATAACATTCATTCCAACATCCGATCACAGAATGTTTGTCATTTGAAGAAAGGGCAAATTATGATGTTGTGGGAAACATCAATATCAACAATCTCCCCCAATTTGACCTTTCGGCTACACCACACAAGAGAAAATATTTCAGCACACGAAGGAGGAGAGAATTTGTAGTTGTAAGGACAACTGCTGTATCATAGCCTGCACGTACTCCCCCTCAATTATATATGTCATCTCCTTGTGTTGTAGATTAGCTCAAACTTGACTCCCCCTCAACTAAGAGAGGTTGTCAAAATAGATCTTCAATGATCAGACCATCTCCATTAGCATAACAAATGGAGTAAATAGATATTCCATTGCAATTGCGACACACTATACATAGGATCAAAACTTAGTATCGTCAAGAACCCGCTCTGATACCACTTGTTGGGGCGCCGCGTTCTGTGTGTTTAAATGTTGTAATGAATGTTGTAACAAACACTACGACAAACTGGTAAATCAGAATATAAAATATATATACAGCGGAAGACTAAAACACACTATTGCAAGATGGAATACTTTTTAACACAAACTATCATATAAAATAGCTTGTGCTAGCCTTACGGCGAAACGTTCACTATAACAAAAGTAGTGATACAAAAGTTGTGTGAAGAGTAAAATCGTTCACAACGGAAACAAGACTCGATATCACCTATCAAATCTAAATTGGCTAAGTGTATAATCTATCTATACACCGTCAAAGTTGATCTCACTCTATATCTATGATCTCTCTATCTATGGATATAGGTTCGAGCACAAGTTATGCGTGAAAAACTCTATTTCAAGGCATAACATAAACGTTGGAATAACTGCCCTATCACCTTTAAACTCAGGATCAACACTAGAGTAGGTGTACTCGTTTACTCCACGCTGTTGAATGTTATTAAGAATGTTGTGACATTCAAAATAACACAAACGAGGAAGAAATAATAACTACCAACTTCGTAAAATAATACTCATCAGTTGATAATCGATTATTCCTTGCCTGGTATCGAAGTCTACGTCATCTATTTATAGATGTGAGAGGTCTCGGTCTTCAACCCTCTAGATCCTAGTAGATGGATCTAGAATAAACTCCAAATGTAACTTCCCATGATCTCTGCAAATAACCGTCCATTTAGGTGGTTTTATTCTGAATATTTGACAGCAACCGCCTGATCTAGATCCTTCTATATGATCTGGAATGGCCTGGATCATGTAGGTCCTTGTAGAACCTTCTGGAATTTGTAACCGCTTCTGTTGCACCTTATGTTGCAACATTCCTTGTAACATTGAGTCTTCCAGATTCTTGTAGAATATTCTAGATCTTCAACCTGCATGTCATAACATTCATTCCAACATCCGATCACAGAATGCTTGTCATTTGAAGAAAGGGCAAATTATGATGTTGTGGGAAACATCAACATCAACAATCTCCCCCAATTTGACCTTTCTGCTACACCACACAAGAGAAAATATTTCAGCACACGAAGGAGGAGAGAAGTTGTAGTTGTAAGGACAACTGCTGCATCATAGCATGCACGTACTCCCCCTCAATTATATATGTCATCTCCTTGTGTTGTAGATTAGCTCAAACTTGACTCCCCCTCAACTAAGAGAGGTTGTCAAAATAGATCTTCAATGATCAGACCATCTCCATTAGCATAACAAATGGAGTAAATAGATATTCCATTGCAATTGCGACACACTATACATAGGATCAAAACTTAGTATCGTCAAGAACCCGCTCTGATACCACTTGTTGGGGCGCCGTGTTCTGTGTGTTTAAATGTTGTAATGAATGTTGTAACAAACACTACGACAAACTGGTAAATCAGAATATAAAACATATATACAGCGGAAGACTAAAACACACTATTGCAAGATGGAATACTTTTTAACACAAACTATCATATAAAATAGCTTGTGCTAGCCTTACGGCGAAACGTTCACTATAACAAAAGTAGTGATACAAAAGTTGTGTGAAGAGTAAAATCGTTCACAACGGAAACAAGACTCGATATCACCTATCAAATCTAAATTGGCTAAGTGTATAATCTATCTATACACCGTCAAAGTTGATCTCACTCTATATCTATGATCTCTCTATCTATGGATATAGGTTCGATCACAAGCTATGCGTGAAAAACTCTATTTCAAGGCATAATATAAACGTTGGAATAACTGCCCTATCACATTTAAACTCAGGATCAACACTGGAGTAGGTGTACTCGTTTACTCCACGCTGTTGAATGTTATTAAGAATGTTGTGACATTCAAAATAACACAAACGAGGAAGAAATAATAACTACCAACTTCGTAAAATAATACTCATCAGTTGATAATCGATTATTCCTTACCTGGTATCGAAGTCCACGTCCTCTATTTATAGATGTGAGAGGTCTCGGTCTTCAACCCTCTAGATCCTAGTAGATGGATCTAGAATAAACTCCAAATGTAACTTCCCATGATCTCTGCAAATAACCGTCCATTTAGGTGGTTTTATTCTAAATATTTGACAGCAACCGCATGATCTAGATCCTTCTAAATGATCTGGAATGGCCTGGATCGTGTAGGTCCTTGTAGAACCTTCTGGAATCTGTAACCGCTTCTGTTGCACCTTATGTTGCAACATTCCTTGTAACATTGAGTCTTCCAGATTCTTGTAGAATATTCTAGATCTTCAACCTGCATGTCATAACATTCATTCCAACATCCGATCACAGAATGTTTGTCATTTGAAGAAAGGGCAAATTATGATGTTGTGGGAAACATCAATATCAACAATCTCCCCCAATTTGACCTTTCGGCTACACCACACAAGAGAAAATATTTCAGCACACGAAGGAGGAGAGAATTTGTAGTTGTAAGGACAACTGCTGTATCATAGCCTGCACGTACTCCCCCTCAATTATATATGTCATCTCCTTGTGTTGTAGATTAGCTCAAACTTGACTCCCCCTCAACTAAGAGAGGTTGTCAAAATAGATCTTCAATGATCAGACCATCTCCATTAGCATAACAAATGGAGTAAATAGATATTCCATTGCAATTGCGACACACTATACATAGGATCAAAACTTAGTATCGTCAAGAACCCGCTCTGATACCACTTGTTGGGGCGCCGCGTTCTGTGTGTTTAAATGTTGTAATGAATGTTGTAACAAACACTACGACAAACTGGTAAATCAGAATATAAAATATATATACAGCGGAAGACTAAAACACACTATTGCAAGATGGAATACTTTTTAACACAAACTATCATATAAAATAGCTTGTGCTAGCCTTACGGCGAAACGTTCACTATAACAAAAGTAGTGATACAAAAGTTGTGTGAAGAGTAAAATCGTTCACAACGGAAACAAGACTCGATATCACCTATCAAATCTAAATTGGCTAAGTGTATAATCTATCTATACACCGTCAAAGTTGATCTCACTCTATATCTATGATCTCTCTATCTATGGATATAGGTTCGAGCACAAGTTATGCGTGAAAAACTCTATTTCAAGGCATAACATAAACGTTGGAATAACTGCCCTATCACCTTTAAACTCAGGATCAACACTAGAGTAGGTGTACTCGTTTACTCCACGCTGTTGAATGTTATTAAGAATGTTGTGACATTCAAAATAACACAAACGAGGAAGAAATAATAACTACCAACTTCGTAAAATAATACTCATCAGTTGATAATCGATTATTCCTTGCCTGGTATCGAAGTCTACGTCATCTATTTATAGATGTGAGAGGTCTCGGTCTTCAACCCTCTAGATCCTAGTAGATGGATCTAGAATAAACTCCAAATGTAACTTCCCATGATCTCTGCAAATAACCGTCCATTTAGGTGGTTTTATTCTGAATATTTGACAGCAACCGCCTGATCTAGATCCTTCTATATGATCTGGAATGGCCTGGATCATGTAGGTCCTTGTAGAACCTTCTGGAATTTGTAACCGCTTCTGTTGCACCTTATGTTGCAACATTCCTTGTAACATTGAGTCTTCCAGATTCTTGTAGAATATTCTAGATCTTCAACCTGCATGTCATAACATTCATTCCAACATCCGATCACAGAATGCTTGTCATTTGAAGAAAGGGCAAATTATGATGTTGTGGGAAACATCAACATCAACAATCTCCCCCAATTTGACCTTTCTGCTACACCACACAAGAGAAAATATTTCAGCACACGAAGGAGGAGAGAAGTTGTAGTTGTAAGGACAACTGCTGCATCATAGCATGCACGTACTCCCCCTCAATTATATATGTCATCTCCTTGTGTTGTAGATTAGCTCAAACTTGACTCCCCCTCAACTAAGAGAGGTTGTCAAAATAGATCTTCAATGATCAGACCATCTCCATTAGCATAACAAATGGAGTAAATAGATATTCCATTGCAATTGCGACACACTATACATAGGATCAAAACTTAGTATCGTCAAGAACCCGCTCTGATACCACTTGTTGGGGCGCCGCGTTCTGTGTGTTTAAATATTGTAATGAATGTTGTAACAAACACTACGACAAACTGGTAAATCAGAATATAAAACATATATACAGCGGAAGACTAAAACACACTATTGCAAGATGGAATACTTTTTAACACAAACTATAGTATAAAATAGCTTGTGCTAGCCTTACGGCGAAACGTTCACTATAACAAAAGTAGTGATACAAAAGTTGTGTGAAGAGTAAAATCGTTCACAACGGAAACAAGACTCGATATCACCTATCAAATCTAAATTGGCTAAGTGTATAATCTATCTATACACCGTCAAAGTTGATCTCACTCTATATCTATGATCTCTCTATCTATGGATATAGGTTCGATCACAAGCTATGCGTGAAAAACTCTATTTCAAGGCATAACATAAACGTTGGAATAACTGCCCTATCACCTTTAAACTCAGGATCAACACTAGAGTAGGTGTACTCGTTTACTCCACGCTGTTGAATGTTATTAAGAATGTTGTGACATTCAAAATAAGACAAACGAGGAAGAAATAATAACTACCAACTTCGTAAAATAATACTCATCAGTTGATAATCGATTATTCCTTGCCTGGTATCGAAATCCACGTCCTCTATTTATAGATGTGAGAGGTCTCGGTCTTCAACCCTCTAGATCCTAGTAGATGGATCTAGAATAAACTCCAAATGTAACTTCCCATGATCTCTGCAAATAACCGTCCATTTAGGTGGTTTTATTCTGAATATTTGACAGCAACCGCATGATCTAGATCCTTCTAAATGATCTGGAATGGCCTGGATCGTGTAGGTCCTTGTAGAACCTTCTGGAATCTGTAACCGCTTCTGTTGCACCTTATGTTGCAACATTCCTTGTAACATTGAGTCTTCCAGATTCTTGTAGAATATTCTAGATCTTCAACCTGCATGTCATAACATTCATTCCAACATCCGATCACAGAATGTTTGTCATTTGAAGAAAGGGCAAATTATGATGTTGTGGGAAACATCAACATCAACAATCTCCCCCAATTTGACCTTTCTGCTACACCACACAAGAGAAAATATTTCAGCACACGAAGGAGGAGAGAAGTTGTAGTTGTAAGGACAACTGCTGCATCATAGCCTGCACGTACTCCCCCTCAATTATATATGTCATCTCCTTGTGTTGTAGATTAGCTCAAACTTGACTCCCCCTCAACTAAGAGAGGTTGTCAAAATAGATCTTCAATGATCAGACCATCTCCATTAGCATAACAAATGGAGTAAATAGATATTCCATTGCAATTGCGACACACTATACATAGGATCAAAACTTAGCATCGTCAAGAACCCGCTCTGATACCACTTGTTGGGGCGCCGCGTTCTGTGTGTTTAAATGTTGTAATGAATGTTGTAACAAACACTACGACAAACTGGTAAATCAGAATTTAAAATATATATACAGCGGAAGACTAAAATACACTATTGCAAGATGGAATACTTTTTAACACAAACTATCATATAAAATAGCTTGTGCTAGCCTTACGGCGAAACGTTCACTATAACAAAAGTAGTGATACAAAAGTTGTGTGAAGAGTAAAATCGTTCACAACGGAAACAAGACTCGATATCACCTATCAAATCTAAATTGGCTAAGTGTATAATCTATCTATACACCGTCAAAGTTGATCTCACTCTATTTATATGATCTCTCTATCTATGGATATAGGTTCGATCACAAGCTATGCGTGAAAAACTCTATTTCAAGGCATAACATAAACGTTGGAATAACTGCCCTATCACCTTTAAACTCAGGATCAACACTAGAGTAGGTGTACTCGTTTACTCCACGCTGTTGAATGTTATTAAGAATGTTGTGACTTTCAAAATAACACAAACGAGGAAGAAATAATAACTACCAACTTCGTAAAATAATACTCATCAGTTGATAATCGATTATTCCTTACCTGGTATCGAAGTCCACGTCCTCTATTTATAGATGTGAGAGGTCTCGGTCTCCAACCCTCTAGATCCTAGTAGATGGATCTAGAATAAACTCCAAATGTAACTTCCCATGATCTCTGCAAATAACCGTCCATTTAGGTGGTTTTATTCTGAATATTTGACAGCAACCGCATGATCTAGATCCTTCTAAATGATCTGGAATGGCCTGGATCGTGTAGGTCCTTGTAGAACCTTCTGGAATCTGTAACCGCTTCTGTTGCACCTTATGTTGCAACATTCCTTGTAACATTGAGTCTTCCAGATTCTTGTAGAATATTCTAGATCTTCAACCTGCATGTCATAACATTCATTCCAACATCCGATCACAGAATGTTTGTCATTTGAAGAAAGGTCAAATTATGATGTTGTGGGAAACATCAACATCAACAATCTCCCCCAATTTGACCTTTTCTGCTACACCACACAAGAGAAAATATTTCAGCACACGAAGGAGGAGAGAAGTTGTAGTTGTAAGGACAACTGCTGCATCATAGCCTGCGCGTACTCCCCCTCAATTATATATGCCATCTCCTTGTGTTGTAGATTAGCTCAAACTTGACTCCCCCTCAACTAAGAGAGGTTGTCAAAATAGATCTTCAATGATCAGACCATCTCCATTAGCATAACAAATGGAGTAAATAGATATTCCATTGCAATTGCGACACACTATACATAGGATCAAAACTTAGTATCGTCAAGAACCCGCTCTGATACCACTTGTTGGGGCGCCGCGTTCTGTGTGTTTAAATATTGTAATGAATGTTGTAACAAACACTACGACAAACTGGTAAATCAGAATATAAAACATATATACAGCGGAAGACTAAAACACACTATTGCAAGATGGAATACTTTTTAACACAAACTATAGTATAAAATAGCTTGTGCTAGCCTTACGGCGAAACGTTCACTATAACAAAAGTAGTGATACAAAAGTTGTGTGAAGAGTAAAATCGTTCACAACGGAAACAAGACTCGATATCACCTATCAAATCTAAATTGGCTAAGTGTATAATCTATCTATACACCGTCAAAGTTGATCTCACTCTATATCTATGATCTCTCTATCTATGGATATAGGTTCGATCACAAGCTATGCGTGAAAAACTCTATTTCAAGGCATAACATAAACGTTGGAATAACTGCCCTATCACCTTTAAACTCAGGATCAACACTAGAGTAGGTGTACTCGTTTACTCCACGCTGTTGAATGTTATTAAGAATGTTGTGACATTCAAAATAAGGCAAACGAGGAAGAAATAATAACTACCAACTTCGTAAAATAATACTCATCAGTTGATAATCGATTATTCCTTGCCTGGTATCGAAATCCACGTCCTCTATTTATAGATGTGAGAGGTCTCGGTCTTCAACCCTCTAGATCCTAGTAGATGGATCTAGAATAAACTCCAAATGTAACTTCCCATGATCTCTGCAAATAACCGTCCATTTAGGTGGTTTTATTCTGAATATTTGACAGCAACCGCATGATCTAGATCATTCTAAATGATCTGGAATGGCCTGGATCGTGTAGGTCCTTGTAGAACCTTCTGGAATCTGTAACCGCTTCTGTTGCACCTTATGTTGCAACATTCCTTGTAACATTGAGTCTTCCGGTTTTTTTAGAATATTCTAGATCTTCAACCTGCATGTCATAACATTCATTCCAACATCCGATCACAGAATGTTTGTCATTTGAAGAAAGGGCAAATTATGATGTTGTCGGAAACATCAACATCAACAAACTCAATTACATTTAAACAATATAGTCATATGAGTTTTCGAGAAATCTAATAGAGAGACCCATTTTAAAGAAAACTGAATAAACTAAATCAAGATAATGAAATGAGCAATATGCTTGTTGCAGCCTGCAACTTAAGTTTCTAACACTTTAAATATTGAAAAATAAAATCAAACCGATGAGCTTGTGCAAAAGTGGGAAAAGAAGAAAACTCAATTAACTTAACTAATAATAATTGAAATCGAATAATTTATAGTTACAACTAATTGCGGTACACATATGCTTGGCAGAACTTTTCAAATAACAATTTTCATTATCCACACAAGCATCGATAGCTTTAAGCTTACTGTCAACTGTAATGAGTTAAAGCTCATTTGTTATAAACTGTTGTGGCGATGTCTCCTGAAGAGCAACAAATTTGTAAGTTTACCAAATTATACCTTCTAATATTGAGAGGGTCCTAATCTGTACAACCAATGATACACACAAATTCATTTTTCATACAATACTGATGTATAAATAGTTACTTTCATACAATATGAGAATTTAGAACGCCGCCTCTTTGATAGAATAAAAGACCCTGAATGGAATGATTTTGAATATCGATTTACGTTCTTGAACCGATAACCATCTTTCGGCTAACCTAGCCTGCTCCGTCCCTCGGGACCAACAAGGGGTAGTACAGGAATATTCACCAAATCTTCTATTTTTCATATTAAAAAATACGGGGTGGGCTTACTACTTAGATGCTTTCAGCAGTTATCCGCTCCGCACTTGGCTACCCAGCGTTTACCGTGGGCACGATAACTGGTAAATCATATTAACAATCCCTAGTTAGAATAACGACACAGTTATATGGTACGTAGGGTTCATATTGATTTGTAAAAGATTCTCTATGAAGAATAGACTTGTAAAACATATAAGCTTGACATTTCTTTCATATGCACAACGTCTCAATTATTTTGCTTTCATTTATAAAAGAAAGATTTGACATACCTTGGGATCATTCTGGTAGTCAACGGATAATCAATGATAATGTGTAGAGAACATTCCACGACACTGTACCATCTGAACAAAATGTTCAAGCACCGATGCGCTGGCAAAAGATATCAGAAGAAAATTGGATTGTTCACTAAGGTTATTAGAAGTAAAGCAGACAAAAGACATGGATACTACTGATGATAATGGTTGTTTCTTGACATGTATAATGCCTTGGGTTTTCAGATGTTATATCAGAATGATGATAAAAATAAATAAAAACTATAATCTAGAGTGCAACACATACGCAATGGCTTGCCCATCTGATGTTGATGTCCCTCATCCCAACTCATCCAATGCCACAAATGAACTGCTAGTTGTTGAAGTCTGCACACATTATTTGTAATAGGTTATAAAAGGGCCAATTTAGAATATAAGATTTAGTCTTCTAATAAATCAACCTCAATGATAAGTTGTCCTTTAATTTGAGATTTTTCAGATAGTTCCTGCAGAATAAGGGCATTCTAATTAGGACTATAAAAGCATACCATTATCTTATTCATTATAAAATGACATTTGGGGAAGCAATGCTCATGATTTAAGACAATTAATGACCTGCAATAGTTATTCCGACTTCTCTCACGGGTCACCTGCCCCTCCCTCCCAATTCCGCCACCTACTCCTTATAGAAGAAGAAGAGTCGATCAAGGTAAAATTCAAGAATTGTAACCTGAATTTGATAGCTTATGGTATAAGATAAATTGTTAATCATTTAAAAATAATTCTCACACCTCAAGTAAATGTCTACTCCACATCCTTCACAAATATACAACATTTCAAGAATAGGAAAAATAAAGTACGGGAACAAAAAGAGGTGAAAGTATATGTAGTCATTGAGTTGGAAACCGCCATGGGTTTGTTACTTCTTCTAAGATGAGAGTAATGGGCCTCTTAATCTGGAAACCTGCAAGGGGGAGCCATAAAACCAAGAGCAGTAAGAACTCTGCAAAAAGACCAAAACTTAAATCTCTAATGCAATCAATGAAAAGGGTTTCAAACATTTTCATAATAAAGACTATCACATGTTTTTTCAAAGGTTAATCTCAGTCGCCAAAAAAATGATTTTGTTTGCGACCGAGGTCCTTCTCTAATCTTAGTTCCGGGTTCACCCAATTCAACAATGTTTGAACATCTAACTTCCAATATGAAAATAACTAACCAAATAGCATCAATACGAAAAATAAAATAAAAATTTGAAAAATGCACTTTAGCCTCTGGTATTGCCAACAGACAAATTTTAAACAAATCTATAAAACAAAAGAGTAAGTCTTTACCCATCTCTATAAATTATCAGTGATAACAATATATCAATTTGATATATCTAGTGATACCACAATTTCTATACAGTAATACACTTTCTGAAAATCAATATCAAATTATTCAATTTGAGATTTCATCTGGGTTCTGACATTCATATTAAGAAGCAAACATGCATATCTTAGTATCCTGAAACCATATCAATTACCAGGAAAGAAATTAGGGGGATTACCAATTTATAATCTGAAAACTCTATCCCATCTTCCATTTTTTTATAAAATATTTATTTAGTTCCCTCATAGCCATACAAAAGATCTTAATTAAAGAATAGTCTGCATCCGCTTCTTATAATGTAAGAAAAAGAATCAATATCAATTTACACTTTGAACTCTATTTATTTCAGCAACGTTGAACACAGAATCTAGCCTTTGCAATTCAAATATATTATAATAATATGTAAGAATCAACAGAATAACTAATCCGGCATAAAACTGCAGACAAAAGTAAGACTGAGAAAGGACCAACAACAAAACGAATGAAATAGAGATTTACCGGAATAATCCATGCATCTGGTTGGCTCCTCTTGTTTCCACAGTGCTCGAGTAAATTAATAACTTCACTTTTACACCATGAAAAATTAATTGACACTGTGGAGATGATGAATTAGTACACTGTGCAGAAGTGGACTCCTATTCTCAGAAAGCCTGTTGGGATATGTTTTAGTTTTGATGTTTTTCCAAAACAACATGTAATAGGTTTGAAAACAGTCAGGATAGTATCTTCTATTTCAGGTCAGGCTAGATTAGCTTTCAGTAGAATAGACTGTTCAGTTGAGGGGGAACTCTGCAACACAGCCTGAGAATATCAAGTTGACACCCAGAAGAACTGACTGAAGTCATGCTTGTAACCTGAACCAGAAGAGAAACCTGAAGGATATCCCACTGAGTGTAAACCAGGCTGATCTAAGCTAAGTCAGGTGGACCACTCAGTGAAGAGCATGATCAGGAGGATCAGTGCTGCACCAAGTAGGCCCTGAAGGTGTCAGGCTACTGTGGTCAGGGAAGTTTGTCATTCAGCCTTATGACAAACTTCTTGGAATGATATTCAAACGGTCTCTGAAGGACAACTACACTGAAGACGTTCAGTCCACTGAAGATCATCAGTCGGTGAAAGAGGAAGCTACCTAAAGTCAGTGGGTCTTAGTCAAACCCACTGAGTCAAAGATCCGTGAATCCAGGCCACGTGGACCAATCAGCACGAGGCAGCAACTCTGACACTGACAAAGGCCGAATTCCAAGAAAAGTGGTTGAAACCATTTAATGTTGGATTCAAATGTATCTTCCCTCCAACGGATACATTTGAATCCCCATTATAAATACAAGCTCATAGTTTCGTGTAAGGGGTGTTGTATTCTGTGAAAAAGAAAATAAACACCTACAAGCTGTGAGGGTGTGCTAGGGAGTCATAAGGAAGTGTTTCACACCCACGACACTGACCTTTAGGGTTTCACTAAATATTCATTGAGTGTCAAGCTTGTAACTCTTAGCTTAGAGAGGTTTTCCTAATCCTAGCTTTAAGGCTAACACATTGTAAAGGAAAACCTCACCTAGTTGGAGAAAACCAAACCAAACTAAACCCTTTCAGAAGATTGTTAGGTTTGTAGTGAGGTGAGGAGAGGCAGCCCAGGGAGTGGCGTGAGTCCAATTGTAAGTGCACCTTGGCACGTTAAAAACAAGAATCCCAGTTAGTGGATTTCCTGTTAAATCAGGCTGTGGATGTAAGAGCTTGAGTCTCTGAACCACGTTAAACTGAGCGTTGTGTATTGTCTAAGCACTTGCTAATTATTTGTAGTGTATGCTCTCTGAGTGTACTTGGAAAGTTTGAAAAGAAGATTAGCTAAGTATTTTAGTCAGGGAGAACCAATCTCACTGACAAGCTCAGGCTAGGCACTCGAGAGTTCAGTCTCTCGAGTCACTGCCTTGTTGAGAGCCTGAGCTTTCAAGTCTCATCTCTGACTTGATAGCTCTGACTCTCAGCAACGCAGTGACTTGAGTATTCCGTCACTGAACTCAGTCAGGGTGCAAGCTGTGTTTTATAACGCACTCGAGAAGTTCAGCATCTCAAGCCACTGTCCTTGCTCAGAGCATGAGCCTTCAAGCCTTCTCACTGACTTGGTAGCTCAGCCTCTGAGCAGAGCAGTGACTTGAGTATTTCTCACTCTTGCTGAACTCCCTGAGGAAAAGTTTTTAATAAAGAAAAAAACTTTGCTCCTGAATTCCCATTTTGCCCTTCGAAAACGGGACCATCAAAGCCTGATTGACATCTTTACTGCCTCTAGAAGTGGGCATTTCATCAAACACTTTCGAGGTGGTCTTGCATAATAAACTAATATGAGAGGCCGAAGAATACAACTTCATACCTGTATGAGAACGACGATAGCGTGACAAGAGTCGGGATCACGAGAATGGCATCAACGGCGCCATCTGGAGACCAATTTTAAAGGGTCGATCAAGGAGCGCTCCAGAATCGGATGTGTCGAACCGTGAATAACCCTAGACGTCGCACCATGAATAATCTAGACGTCGACAACAAAATTTCTACAGGGGACACACACACGAATCCAAAAGTTATGAGATAGGGGAGGAATAAGAGAGTGAGAAGAAGCAAATGGAGGTGATCAAATAGAGGTGAACGGCTAGAACCCAGAAGGATACTAAAGGATGAAGTAGAAAAATTAGGGGCATGGTGAAAAATGACCGTGGGGGGAGAATGGCCAGAAGAAAGAAAGACAAGGGCAAAATGGTCCAGAAATGATTTATGGTGGTAAGCCACTTTTAATAGTATTATAGATTATAGATTAATAAATTTAATTAATATATAATGCATAAAAATACAATACATATTTATAATATATTCCCTCCGTCTCAACTCTTTATTCATAGGGTCACTATTTGTTGTGACCGCATTCGTCCGCGTACGACGGGGTCGAGATACGGAGCTGCCGGGATGGTATAATCATCTTGGGGCCCGATCTCGGCCATGGAGTGACGGGACACCAGGTCAATAGGATCTGAGGCTCAAGGTCTTGGCCATTAGTTTGAAATCGGCATCAGGTCATAGCCTCGACAAAGAAGTTATGTACGCGGCCGAGCACGGGTGATGTGTCGCTCAATACAAAGAAAGGACCTCGGCCATGCCGAGGACGAGATGGCGCCACATACTCAATCTTATCAAAACGAGGTGGTGTCAGATGCCACCACATATAATTATTTCATTGTTGGACGATAAACAATGAATCTACACGTACTCCAGAGGGACATACCATCCTTATGGCAGAAAATTCCAAGATATCAGAAGGACGTACAATGCATTTTACGCGTGTCCTCGTCGTATTGGGCCGAGCTCACCTACTCAAGGGATCTCGGTCCAACTTCAAAACTAAGGTCAGCTCAATCATTAAATGATGGGCTGCCTGGGTAGCTTTAGAGCATCCCAATACCCTTGGGCTATAAATACAAGCTCATTGACATTTAATAAATGATCTCCAACCTTAAAATTCAAGCCTACACAAGGACTTGACAAATCTTTTTGTATTTATTGCTTCTTGTTCTTCATTTATTATCCAAATCTTCATAGCAATTAATGCCCACTCAAATCATGTTATTATAGTTGTTAGCCATCCAAAGCCACATATAACTCGTATTAGATACATATTTTGGGTAACAACACTATTCATATATATTGTTTTTATCATTCTGGTGGGAAGATTAACTTTCATGAAAAAATTAATCTTCGTCATTGAATTGACCACAATCTCCAACCAAGATGATAAACACAATATATAAATACAACACTATTTCGGATGGATGCATAATGACTTTGTGAAAAAAGAGTTGGGATAGAGGGAGTAATACATAGTATATAATATAGTATAATAAATATTATATATATATATATATATTAGTGTATTATTAAATTAAAATATTATTTATGGATTTGTTATTGTGCTATTATTTGATAATCTTTTGAAAATTATATTTATTCTTCATTTTAAGATTTTAAGATTTAATTGTTATGACTAAATAAAACACCACAATTTTTTATGTGTTATGCACTTGGATTTTGAGTCTAATTCCAAATAATTTTTTACTTTTAAAGGATCATTATAAAATGGACTTTGAAAAGTTAAAATAATTTTAAAATTAGACTTAAAATTCAAGTACATACTATGCACTTGAGTGCACACAAGAATTACTAATAATATTATTGCGCAGATAACTTAGTAAACATGACTAAAAATCTCTTAAAGGTTTTTAGGCTGGACCTATTTATTAAAAAGGTCAGACCAAGTGTTTGAAAAAAGTTTATGACATGTAGTAGGTTAAGCTCAGAACAAAAAATTAAATAGCAGACACAGACCGTGCAATAAGAAACCTAGCTCCACGCGACCTATTTCACACACATAATTTCTTCGACAGCTCCCGGCAAAGAGTTCAAAGCATCCCAACAAGGAGTAGTTCTAGTATGTGTTGATAGGCGAACATCAATCATTGCCAGGCGAACAAGAGTTAAAGCCTTAATAAAGGATTATGAAGAAGTAACCCCAAATCAAAGATGATCAACAAATTGGCGCTAGAAGAAGGGTTCGAACCTTCGGTTTAGTGTGATTAGACAAGAACTTCAAGTTAAAAACTTGAAGATTTGAAGAAAGTTTCAAGAAACATTTGAAGATTCAAACAAAAGTGTTCTTGGTGTTCTTCATCATAAGAATTAAGACAAATTAATCTGAAATGCCTCAATCTAAGGAAACCCAAGCATCACACTTGTCAAGGAGAGCATCTCCCACCCGAGCTTCGTCGGCCGACCACCAGGATCGTAATCCCAGGCATGCGAACAGATCGCAGCACACTGCCATAACTCATAACCTCCCACCTGAAATGGAGGCCCTGGTGAACAACCCTAACGAACTGGCCAAAACCATTGCTGCTCTACAGGCTCTACAGAGACAATAAGATCAGAATAGGCCATCACAAGTGAGGCCTAAGGATAGACCCATAGAAGTTGTTAGGGCCAGGTCAGCTAGGGGTGAACAACACGAGGTGAACAGTGCCCAGGTCAGGCGGGATAAGGCCAAAGCCAAGGTGGTCGAATTGAGAGAGGGCCAGGCTGAATCTGCTCGTGGGCGAACAACAATGTCGAGCTATGGAACTACCCGTTCCAGTGCCCAGGACAGACTTGGCCAACCCTAACAACAAGAGAAAGTTGCTCGCCAAGAAGTTGAGCGTGGGCGAACAACATTTGAACAACCACGCCCATCAGTCCATGAGAGACTCTTCCAGTCTGCCTTTAGGCGTCTAGGGCCAAATGCGGCGAGCAACCCCAGAAAACAGCTCCAGGATTTGCCCACTCCGAGTGAGGGATTGCGACGAGCAGAAAGGTTGGTACCTTTGCTCGCCGAACAGCCTCCAAGCTAGGGGGCATCTTTGGATGAGCTATCAAGTTTAAGAAGGGCAGTGGAGAGCATGCAAGGACAGTTGGACCAACAAAGAGGAGTGGGGACGACCAGCTTGCCATTCTCACCATTATCACCCATCATTCTGAAAGCCCCGATTCAGAAGAAGGTCCAGTTCCCGGCAAGCATACAGTATGACGGTGTTGCTGATCCCAGAGTTCATCTGACGAAGTACTCAGATTATATGGTCTCGGTGGGAGCCAGCGACGCCACTCAATGCCGAAACTTCCACTTAACTTTGGGGGATCGGGTGCACAAGTGGTTTTCAGCAATGCCACCAGCATCTATCCACTCATTCACTCAATTGAGTCGAGAGTTCCTTTCTCATTTCTCAACAGCGGGGTCATACTTGTCCCAGAAACACCGATTGTCGGACCTAAACAAAATGACGACGAGTCAGATTGGGCATTCATGGAAATGTTCAACAAGGTGTTGTTAGAAGGTGAACCCGCCAGTGAGGACACGAAAATCGTTGTTGTTATGGCCGGGTTGAAGAAAGGATCAAAGCTATGGAAAGAGGTACGTCTGAAGTGCCCAAGAAGTTATGCCGAATTCAGAAATCAAGCTGGCATATTCATTTCCATGCACGAGGCCTTGCAATCAAACTTGGGGGAGAACAAAGTTGATCCCAAGGAGAATAATAAGAAACCTGGCATAACAGGCTATCGAGTCCCTAAAAACATGAAGGCATTCACTGAAGGGACGGAACTTAAGGAAAAGTTGAATCAAGTGCTAACAGTGTCAGTCGATACTGTTTATGAAAATGTGAAAGAGAAGGAGTTGCTCTCCTCTCCACGGAAAATCCGTCAAGACACCGGTAAACTCAACCCTAACAAGTATTGTGCCTACCATCAAAGCGTGGGGCACTTTACGAGTGAATGTAGAGATTTGCTCAAGCAGCTGTGGCGGTTCTACGAGGAGGGGAAACTTTCTGACTTTGTTAAAAGACAACCCGGAAAGAGAATCCGGGAGAACAACTCTGAGGATGAGGATGATCAACCTCAGAAAAACAATAAACCAGGACTACCAGTTCCTACCATTCCTGCTCGTCCGTTGGAAGACTTATACGTGATGGAACCCGCAGGCCCCGTAGGAGGGTGTTCTGATGGACGACCACCAATCTCCAACCGAAAGAGAAAGGCTGAGTTACGAGCGATCGATCAGGTCCAAGAAATGGGGGTTAAACCGTCTATCATGCAGACAACAGAATTGACTTTCACCGAAAATGACTTGGAATGAATATTAACTCCGCATAACGATTCGCTTGTAATCTGCGCAAAGATTATGGGAACACGAGTCCACAGATTGTTGGTAGACACTGGAGCCTACACCAACATCCTATTCAAAAAGACGCTCGATCACCTTGGAGATTATTCGGGCTATATTCGGGATTCAACTCACAGAATAGTAGGCTTCGGGAATGCTGTAACGGTCCTATTGGGAATAGTTACTTTAGCAGTACAACTTGTAACGGCCAACGAACTCGAGAAAAATATTACAAGAATGGTTGACTTCTTGGTTGTAGACCAGGATTCAACTTATAACGGGTTTCTTGGTCGACCCTTTTTAAATGAATTTAAAGCTGCGTGTTCCACTTATCACTATTGTTTGAAATTCCCAACAGCAAGCGGAGATCAAAGAAAGGCCAGGGAATGTCTCCTACAGTTGCAGGCCAAACATGCACTAGTATCCATGATGGAGGCCACAACTAGCTATCCTGCTGATGAACCATCAATATTAGAGAACATGATGGACATAGAGGAGGACCACATGGATACTGATGAGCAATACCTTGACGAGCAAGTGTTAGATGAGCAACTCATTACCACCCAGGAGGAACATCATTCTGACGAGCAACAAAAGGGTGGTGACGAGCAACACTCGCCAGGGGACTTGGAGGGCCAGGTGTTGACTAACAACAATGAGTCGGAACCAACAGATGATCTAGATCCCCGCCTGGGAGCAGAGCCCATGAACATCGAAAATGATTTTAACGCTGAGGGACCAATACTTGATCCTCGTTGGAAAGGACAGAAACGACGAGCAACTCCAGTAGAGGAACTGGAGGCTTTCAGAGTTAATCCTGAAAACAAGGACCTCGAATTATATATAGGATCTGAGCTCCCTGAGCCTTACAGATCCAGAATGAAAGAATTCCTCAGTAAGAATCTAGATGTTTTTGCTTGGTCTCATGCAGACATGGTGGGGATAGATCTAAAACATGTTTGCCATAAACTCAACATCAATCAAGCAAAAAGGCATGTCCATCAAAAACGAAAAAAGTATGGCCCAGACAAGTATTAGGCTTTGAATGAGGAAGTAAAGAAGTTGTTAGACAACGACTTGATCCAACAAGCACTCTGTCCACAATGGGCAGCAAACCCAGTCCTTGTGAGGAAACCAAACGGGACCTGGAGGCTATGCATAGACTTTACAGATCTGAATGCAGCATGCCCGAAGGACAACTTTCCTCTCCCTCACATTGACCAGTTGTTGTGTTGGAAGAGAATGCCCTTCGGCCTCATCAACGCCGGAGCAACATACCAGAGGTTGGTGAACAAAATGTTTGACGAACAAATCGGAGGTACGGTAAAAGTCTATGTAGACGATGTCGTAGTTAAAAGCCCCCGAAAAGAAGACCATCTTCAACATTTGACCCAGGTATTCGATATTCTTCGGCATTACAATATGAAGCTGAACCCGAAGAAGAGTAGTTTCGGAGTCCATTCCGGAAAATTCCTGGGCCATCTTGTTAGTCAACGAGGGATTGAAGCCAATCCAATAAAAGTCAAAGCAATCGTGGATATGCAACCACCACGTTCAATAAAAGAAGTGCAAAGACTCACAGGATGTCTAGCAACATTGAATCGATTCATATCCAGGTCGGGGGACAAATATCGTCCATTCTTTGAAGCCATCAAGAAAGGACAGTTCACGTGGACTAGCAACTGTCAAAAGACGTTCGACCAACTTAAAGACTACCTGGGAGACGTTAAAATCCTATCAAAGCCCGTCCCAGGAGAAAAGCTATACTTGTACTTGGCAGCGTCAGAAGTGGTAATCAGCTCTGTTCTGGTACGAGAAGATGGCAAATTTCATCAACCCATCTACTACGTCAGCCAAGCTTTGCACGACGCAGAGATCAAATACTCTCCAACCGAGAAGCTGGCATACGCACTTGTCATGAGTGTGAGGAAGTTACGACCATACTTCTTTGATCATCAAGTTGAAGTGCTAACAACTTTCCCACTCAGACAAATTCTCCATCGCCCCGACACAGCTGGTCGCCTATTAAAGTGATCGCTAGAGATTAGCCAATTCGGGGTGATCTATGCTCCTCGAACAGCGATCAAAGGGCAAGCGTTAGTCGACTTTATATTCGAATTAACCTTCCCACCAGATCCGACGAGAGGACTTGATCACCCCTGGCATCTTTATGTTGACGGATCTTCAACCAACATAGCCTCGGGGGCAGGAGTGGTTCTAATCAGTCCTGACAGACAAGTATTCACCTCGGCAATCAGATTTGGTTTCATGGCAACCAACAACGAAGCTGAGTATGAAGCTCTCATTGCTGGTCTCCATCTATCCCTTGCAGTAGGTGTCAGACGATTGCAAATATTTGGCGACTCACAATTGATTGTGAACCAGGTCCGAGGTGAATACGTGGCGAAAGACGATCATATGATCGAGTATCAGCGAATTGTTGCTTACCTGATGTCCTTGTTAGAACAAGTCTTCATTGAACAAATTCCAAGGACAAGCAACACGCAAGCAGACGCGTTGGCCCGACTAGCAACAAGCGAAGGACCTGCAGAGTTGGCAGACATTATAATTACAAAAATGAGTGATCCATCAACAAGAAGTTATAATGTCAGCCAACTTGATGAACAAGCAAGTGAAGAAGAAGACTGGAGAACAAGTATAGTAAAATACTTGAAAAGTGGGGAAAAACCAAACAACCCTTTTGAAGCTGCCAAGCTAACAAAGCAAGCCGCCAGATACACTCTGGTGGGCGAGCAGCTTTACAAAAGGGGAATATCAATCCCACTTCTCAAATGTTTGCCTAGGGGGCAAGGACGAGCAATACTCGAAGAAATACATGCCGGAGTATGCGGAAGTCACACTGGGGGGCAAGCCTTGGCATACAAAACTATCAGACAAGGCTACTATTGGCCGACTTTACGCTAGGATGCAATTAAGAAAGCAAAGACTTGCCACCAATGCCAGATTTTTGCCCCAAACATTAATACCCCGGCACAACAGCTCGTATCAGTTTATAGCCCGTGGCCATTTGCAAGATGGGGGATGGACATTATTGGTCCCTTCCCAGCAGGAGTTGGAGGTGTTCGATTTTCCGTTGTGGCAGTCGACTATTATACAAAATGGGCAGAAACAGAAGCCATGGTAAAAATCACGCAGCAGAAAATGATCAACTTCATTTGGAATAACATTGTCTGTCGCTTTGGGGTTCCACAAACCATCGTAACAGACAATGGTCCGCAGTTTGATGGAAAAGAGTTGAGAGATTTCTGTATAAAGTGGGGAATCAAAAAACATTACTCTACGCCCTATCATCCCCAATCAAATGGACAAGTCGAGGCCGTAAATAAGATAATCAAGCATACGTTAAAAGTACGGCTAGCGGAGAGCAAAAGCAGTTGGTCTGAAGAACTCCCGGAAGTCCTGTGGGCATACAGAGTTTCTCCCAGGTCAAGCACCGGAGAAACACCTTTTGCAATGGCTTTTGGAACAGAAGCTGTAATACCAATCGAGTTGAAGACCAACACATTCAGAACGACCAACTTTGATGAGCAGGCGAACAACTCTGCTCTAGCTACTGAGATGGATTTGCTCGAAGAAAAAAGACTGAATGCCGAGCTAAAAAATGCTACCTATAAGCAGCGAGCAGAACGCTATTATAATTCCCATGTTAAAATCAGGGAATTCAGAGTTGGAGATATGGTTCTAAGAAAGTTGCTCGCCCAACCTCCAGGTGTATTGGGACCAACTTGGGAGGGCTCGTATCGTATAACGGAAAAATTTGTTAATGGTGTATACGATATCGAAGATATGGAAGGCAAGCCGGCCCAATACTCCTGGAATGTTGTACATCTGAAGAAGTACTATCAATGAGACGAACAAGTCCTCGATTGGGCGAACAAATGTCTTGGGGGGCAGTGGTGAACCAAATAAGGCAAACCAAAAACTTGCCTATTTTTTTGAAACTTTTGCTAAGTATATAATGAAAAGTTGTTCGGCACATTGTATAGTCTAGTGCTGCTTCATCTTTTTTAATTTTAATTTTAGACAAAGTTGCTCGGCAAAAATATTATAAGCGGGCATGTTTTCAGTTAGTGTTCAAAGTTGTTCGTCAGATTGTATTTGTTAGTGACGAGCAGTATTTTAACACTTGTAAATTTTTCATTATCTATACATAGTTGTTCGTCAAAAAGAAAAGTCCGAAAGCTCGAGGTACAAGTCAATTTTGAGGACCAAAGCCAATTAAAGGTTGTTCGTCTTTTAAGATGAGCAGAACCTAAGGCTAAACCCAAATTCCATTAAGGCAAAGTTCAATTCGAACAAAAGCCCAACGTTATATGTTATAATTGCAAAAGCATTGACAAAAATGTAAAGACAATTAACATATATAAGAAAATGAGCGAACAAAAGAAAGACACTTCATTAAAATAAAGGCTTTGAAGCTTAAAAAATAGTACAGCTTTGAAAAGCCATTACAAAAGTACTACAAAAGGAACGAACAACTATTACAAAGAAAAGAAGAAAAAAGACTAAGTCCTAAGTCTATTGTTGCTCGGCGGGAGGAGGGTCTTGAGCTTGATCGGCAAGAGTAGGACTTTGAGCTTGGTCGGCCAGTGGATCGACGATCATGTCTCTTGCCATGTCTTCGGCAACTTTTTGCTCCCTCTCGGCTTGCTCGTCCGCAGCGGCCGGCTCCTCCTCCTGTTCGCCCTCATCAACCATAGGCGGAGGGCGAGTAATAATGATGCTGGGGTCGAGGCAGTCAATTTTAACCCCCAGATCGGCAATATCCCCCAGCTGCATCTCAATGTTGTTCGGCAGGGGATAGTTCTCCAGAAATTCGGACAAGTCTTTACCCATCTCCTCCACCATGTCTTTAAAATCATACGCATCAGTCATGCGGATGCAATCGGCATAAGCGCAGATGTAGCCCAAGTTGGAGATGGGTGCAGACCGGGCCTGGAGCTCTGCCTCGAATTGATCGCGGGTGAAGGTGCTGGCCTCCACCTCTCTCAGGCGAGCAACTTCCGCCTCAAGCTCGGCGATCTTCTGCTCGACCGCAAACAGCTTGCTCTTCTCCTTGCCGAGCATGGCTTCTTTGCCTCCCAATTCGCTAGATAAACCTTGAATTTCTTCAAGGTATTTCTTCTCGTTGTCGATATAGAGGGAGATCTGGTTGTTGAGCCGAGCAATCTAGCCATTCAAATTGTTCGCCATTGTATCCTTCTCTTCTGAAAGGTGGCGAACAGTGGCAGCATGTTGGCGAGCAGCTTCTTCCAGCTCCACCACTTGGGTCATTCCCCTTTGAGCGTATACAAGGGAGTTAGCATCTTGCACCATTGATAAATGAAAGTTGTCAATGGCCCCTTGGGCGAGCACAACCTTGTTCAACGGTTTTGACCAGGCGCGAGCAACAATTTTAGTTGCCAGGCGAACATGATCATCCGAGATGTCACGAATGTTCGCCGGGGTCTTCGAGCAAGCGTATTGGTGAAGTATGTCTACTCGCCCTGGGTGGTCATTTGGCCGATACCTGCGAGCAAAAAAGGTTTCAACACTTAGTGAATTTTTAACCAATTTAATTCTTGGAAGAGTTGAAAGAAAAATCCTTACTCGGCAAACTTATCTCCGTCCCACCCAAGATAGGTGATGTCCTCAGGCCCATGAGGAGGTGTATGCCTGTCTTTGCTCGCCTTTCCTTTTTCATCGGTTGTAGGAGGGCGAGCAGCTTCGGTGGAAGGCAGGCGACTAGATCCTCCCACTTTGGATTTTCCTTTGTCAGTGGTGGGAGGTGCCTGGGAGACGTATGTACCGTCACCCTTCTTTAGTCTTTTTAGACCGAGAGGAGAGGAGGCGGAAGCCGGTTTTGGTGATGTGCTCGGCAGAACGGACGTTCGATGGGCTTGCTCGGCGGCAGAGGCCTTGTTGGTCATCGCCAACACCTTGGAAGGCGGGTCACCCTTCCTCCTTCGACCTTTGGGTGGTGCCATCTCGAATACTCGTTGCTCCAAGAGTCCGAAACAAGGAGAGACGGCGACGGTAACTTGCTCGCCTATAAAAAAAGAGAAGGAGAAGAATTTAATTATTATTATTAGACGAGCAAGTTTGAGAAATGAGTGACGAACAAATTTATAAATGGAGGAGTTAGAAGTTTTCTATACCTGGGGGTACTTCCACCTGGGCCTCTAGATGGTGAGGAAATGTGAGAAGACGAGCAACTTTCTGGCACTTCTCCTCGCTCAGGTACTGGATGGCCCTATCTGCTCTGTTGCGCAAACCGACCAAACAGGAAGTGAACAAGAACTCCGCACCCACTTCCTCCTCTTCTGAGTTCCACTTGGGCAATTGAGGACCTGCGAACAAACAAGAAAAGTTAAATTAGAACAATACAGTTCAAAAGCGAACAAAGATAAACTTACGCTTAATTATTCCATAAGAAGCGGGAGAGTTAATCCGTCCAATGCCACCATGTGGACCAGAAGATGCTCGCCAATCACCCCCGATGAAGAAGAAATGCTATTTCCAGTCCCTAATCTTGTTCGGCACCCCTTCTACCATCTTAAGTCCGGTCCTGGCCTTGAGGTAGTAGTAGCCCTCTTCACCTATGGGACACCTAGTGATTGTCATGAGATAGTTGATTTCTTCCGCGGTAAGGCGATCAACATATCCTTCTAGGGCGAACAAACACATGGCACCGAGCAGATTCATCCATCCAATTGGTGTGATCTGAGTAATAGCAAGGTTGATCGCTTCTAGAAAACGACCAACGACTGGGGATAACGACAGCTTTAGACCAGCCATCAATGTATGGATGTTGATCACCGTGCATCCCGGGGGTGGCCGATCAGCTCTCTCCTTTCTCTTGGGAGCCCACATATGAATGTCATACGGGATCTTGCAGGTCTCTCGGATCGAATCAAGATCCTCCTCGAGGACAACACTCTTGATTTTGCTCGCCTGAAAGTCATTCCTTACCAAGTCCATTACTTGTCTTTGAGGGCGAGCAAAGTGGTTCGCGTATTCCTCAGCATATGCTCGCCATTCGAAAGGCCGAGCAACTCCAACTGGAATCTCGTTTTCCAGCATCTTTGGAGATGGAAAGTTTATCCCCTCCAGAAATTCGCGGGTCAATTCGTCAAACTGGGGATCCTCCGATTCAGCACTGGACGAAGAGCCTTCGTCGGAATCCCTGCTCGCGACAGCCACTATTTCCCTCCCGGATGGGCGAGCACCAGTATCCTCAACTGAACGAACAACCGAGTCAACGTGGGCATTTGACGCCGAGGAAATTTCAAAGGGAGGTTGATCGACGGGAGCCGCGATTGGGAAAAGAGGATCAAGGGTTTCCTCAAATGTATTGCTCGAATGTGAAGACATAGGGGGAAAGAATGACACAGACGGCGGCGAAACCAATTGTAGACGGTGGCGATTTCCGGAGAAGATGACGATGCAAACTTCCACACGGTGGCAATGGGGTATTTCGAAGACGAAGGAAAGAAATAAAAAGAAAATCAAGTGATTAAAATAAAATTACTACCTTGAAATTAAACCGGAAGCAAGAATTCAAGGAAAAATCTCGTCGGAAGAAGCTTGAATTCGGCGGGAATGGAGGAACAACGACGGAGCACTGTAGCAGAGTTGAAAGAAGTGGGTACTCCATGAAAAAATGGGGTAAAACCCGTAATTATCCCAAAGAAATGGTCCAAAATGAAGAAAAACGGGGCAAATTCCAAGCAAGTACGAAAAACGGAGGGCCTATATGCAAATATAGGGGCGCGTGGCCTCGGGACTGCTCGCGCGTGGGCGGCGCGCAATCATGTCGCCCACGTCATCCTCGTACATCCCCCAGATCATGGGAAGACGAAACGGTGAACTCGAAATTGCTCGCCATATTCAGTGATGTTCGTCTGAATTTTCAGTAATATAGTATCCCAACTACAGTTGCTCGCCCCAAAGTTGCTCGTCTGAGACAACATTTAGTCAGAATAGGGGGCAATTGTTGATAGGCGAACATCAATCATTGCCAGGCGAACAAGAGTTAAAGCCTTAATAAAGGATTATGAAGAAGTAACCCCAAATCAAAGATGATCAACAGTATGCACTTGAATTTTGAAATATATACCCCATGTAGAAATCAGTAATACCCCAAGAAATAATCAGTGATACTCCAAGAAGTAGTCAGTAATACCCCAACTATAAAAAAATACGTCGTTCGGTGTATTTGCGTGTGTATAAAAAAAATCAAAATTGAACTTAAAATCCAAGTGCATACTTATGCACCTAATAGTAACCAAGGATGAAAATATCGCGATATATCGCAGATATATCGCAAATTTTGAGATTGAGATACTGATATTGGGTGCAGTGTATTTTTTACAGCGTATTGCGGATATATCGCTATATATCGTAAATTATCGACATCGATATTGGTTCAGTTGTAGTACAAATGAGAATCGGGAAATATCGCGGTTTTTTATGTTTATATTTTTTATCAATTAATTCTCTTTAGTGTAACCAACTGATACCCTATAGTTAAATAATTAATGTTCTTTGTACCCTTTGGTGGAAACAACTAATACCCTCCAAAACGAATACCCTTTAGTAAAAAAGTTAATAGGTCATCAAATAATCTCCTTTGTGCAGGATTACTCTAATGATATGAGTCAGTATCAACATTTTTTTGGACAAAGATTATATTTGAATCCTCTGTATTTGAATCTCATAGTTCATTTCGACACTATTTGTATTGTATCATGTAATATTCGTCATCTTGTATTGTATTATACATTATATCTTGTATTGTATTGAATTATATTGTATTATGTATTATATTATCATTTGTTTTACGCAATGTTTATATAGTCTATTATCTACTCCCTCCGTCCAATATTAGTAGTCATACTTATTTTACTATTATTTTTTGTCATAAGTTGGAGGGTATTGTGAGGTTCATTTATCATTAAAGTTATTCCATAAACAATAACTTTATTGATAAATGAATCTTACAATACCTCATAATACCATCTAACTAATGATAAAAAAATAACAGCTCAAAAAGTAAGACTACTAATATTGGACGGAGGGAGTATATGATTGCTTTAAACATATAATTTTATAGTGATTTTAAATGGAATATATGTATAATATCATATTATAATACTCCATAACAATTCATGTTAAATTTCTAAAATTTTAATAAAATTTTTGTTATTTTTTAAAAAAAATTGCGATATCGATTTGCGATATCAATATATCCATCGATATATATATATATATATATATATATATATATATATAAAAAAATTTAAAGTTATAATATTACTTGTGATAGCGATATTTTCATCCTTATAGTATCCAACATCAATGAAGATATTTTCATCCTTGATCGAGATGACTATGAGGAATAGGACCAATTGTTTGGATATGATGAGACATTCCGTCTATAAGGCTTCTCCCTCCAAAGAATCATCGGAAACATATACATTAAAGTTTGCTTTTGAGTGTAGAGCAATACCACCATGGTAATACTAAGCTTTTCTACACATTTTTTTAAAGAACTTTTCATTTATTCAATTTCCAACAATGTCAAGCGGCGGTGGCTTTTTTATTTTAGGCTCATGTGCATATGTTCATTTTCTATAATTTAGGTTTTAGAAGTGATAATAAGTTATCAAAATCTCCATTTTCCAAATTTGATAATAAGTTGTCAAAATCTCCATTTTCCAAATTTGAAGAAAAAGTAGGTCCAACACAACTAGTAACACCGTTTCATCCACACCCTTAAGAGAGTTCAGGCAAAATGCATTTTTAAGTTTTTAAACTATCAACTTTTATTTTATTTCGAAAGGTTTTTAAACTAATTTTTTATTTTCAAAAGTTTTTGAACTATTAATTCTTATTTCACGAAATCTCTAGACCATTAAATTTTATTTCGAAATGTCCTTAAACTATTTGTTTGTTTTAAAAAATTCTTACACTATTGAATTCTTGTTTTATGAGGTCCTCGAGGATAAAAATTGTTGGTCCTAACTGGACTTAGCCTTTATTATTCTCATAACTGAGCCCCGTTGTTCGTCGCATGTTGGGCTTGCACTTATGTGCTCTATATCTGGCGAGCAGCTAAGTCTTTTGGGCGATCAACTGAGCTTCACGCTTTATTCTAAAACTATTAGACACATAACATAACATCACAACAACTGATCATTTCTGTTGCTTGAATTAAAGATTTCATACACTACTTGGTTAGTTTAATTAACATATTATTCTAAAAAATTTGAAATTTACATAAAATTTTCAATGTACAAAATGGTATATAAAATTTACAACCAACCCTTAACTATTGATAGTACTTTTTCAATAAGGCCGCATTCCATGAGTATTGGGCCGAATTGCCTTTCATATTTTCGAGATCATACGTGTCATTGTACCACTTGTGGGTTATCCTGAACGGGCCCTCCCAAGTCGGTCCATATACTCCTGGCAGTGGAGCTAGCACCTTTCGGAGTACTAAGTCTCCTACTTTGAATTTTCTGATCTTCACTTACGAGTTGTAATACTTTGCGATTCTTTTCTTGTATATCGCATTCTTTGAATTTTTTGACTCATCCTAACAAAACCGTTAAGTAATATACAATTCATTCTTTATTAATTTTATTAGTATTCACACATGATATTTTTCAGTCTTTTAACTGTCATTCTCTATTTCAAAAGGTAAATTTCATCACGAGTGACTTTGTGAAATAAGAATCAATGGTTTAAAGACTTTTTAAAACAAGCAAATAGTTTAAAGATTTTTCAAAATAAAAATTACTCCCTCTGTCCCCGGAATTTCTTCCCACTTCTTTTTTGTTGAATGATTTAAAAAGGTGTATTTGTTTATTAATATATGGTGGGTCACATGTTGACTTTTGGGATAAAGTAATGAATAGTGTTGAAAAGTGAATTGAATGAGTGACACTTTAGTAATATTGTGAATTTGAAAGTTAAAGGTTATATGTAATAAAATGTTATTTTTGTCATTTATGGAATGAGAAGTTTACTCAGGGACGACCGGAAAAGGAAAGTGAGAAGTTTATTTAGGGACGGAGGGAGTATTAGTTTAGGGACCTCGTGAAATAAAAATTAATTGTTTAAGGACTTTTTAAAACAAACAAATAGTTTAAAAACCATTCGAAATAAAAGTTAATAGTTTAGAGATCTAAAAATGCATTTTGCCAAGAGTTTATGTATTTGATTTTTAGAAAACTTGAGTTTATTTTGCTCAATTGAAAAGTAAAGGGATTGAATAGAAAAAATAAAATTAGGCAGAGGACCTATTTGATCTTTAGTTATATGATGGAGGTTTAAATGGATTTTTTTATACCCTCCCTATCTCTCAAATTTATTCTCACTTTGCTTTTAGTCCGTCCCTCAAATCTATTTTCCTAACTTTTCTAGAAAATAAAATTTATTATCACACATACAAACAATCATTTTATTTTTTAATGGACTTCACTATACCCCATAATATCCTTATTTTATCTATTTTATCTTGTTTTCATTAAAGCTTGTGCCCATTCAAAGGGGAATATATTTTGGGGATGGAGGAAGTATATATATATATATGAAAGCACTAAGGCAGATCGAGTCAACGTCCGTTTTCGCTTTTAAAACATAGCATTCAGGTTGCATTTGACTAATATGAGAGAAATAAATTCCTAATATATCTCTTAGTAAAGAACTTCACCCGTCCCTCTATTTACTTTCTATTTTGTCATTTTTCATCCGTCCTTCTATTTATTTGTTGCTTCCTTTTTTTTGTAAATAAAATACAATTTTATTTTCCCATGATTTAGTTTTACTGACACATCAATTATACTTTATCTATATAATATCGTATTTTCTTCTCCCTCCATCACATCACTTTTACTATATCTATTTCTTCTGTCCACAAAAATAGGTTTGTTGTCTTTTTTACGGTTATTAAGAAAGTAAATATAATTTGTAAAAAGTAAAAATATTGTATCAAATCAAATACAAAACAAATTATTTTGAAATTAATATGTATGTATGTTGAAGAATGTAGATAAAGTTTATTATTTACATTTTAAAAAATATGATTATTTTTCGTGGACAAATAAATAATGCAACCAAAACTATTTTTTGTGGACAAAGGGAATATATATCATAGTACTATTTATTTTAATATTTGTGTCTAACACAAACAAAAAATAAATAGAGGGATCAAGGGGTATATCATTACATATGAAATAAATCAAGAGTCATCAATAATTTATCTAAGAATATAAAGTATATATTTCACCATATGTTAAATATTACAGGTTAGATTAGTATATAAACTTCACACTTTCTTTTATCGTCCGTTTTACAATACTTTTCAAAATTTTAAAATAGAAATAATATTACAGTTTTATTTTATATTCAAATCTTCAAAAAATTATTTTACATCAGCTGTAAAGAAATTTCTACATTGAAAGTGAATTCTTCCTTAGTACACAATAGTACTGGACAATGCGTTCTTGTGTAGTATAGTACCACCTATGATGGAATGTTGTATAAGTACTTCCTCCATCCCAATTTTGTTTACCCGAAAGCCTAAAAAGTGAAAGTTTTTTTGTTTACCCATTTCTTTAAATGGCAAAAAACAATATCAGTTTTTCACACTCAACCCTTAAAAACTACTTTATATTTAAAAGTATTAATAAATAATTTCTAAAAAATTACTTTATACTCAAAAGTATTACTCCCTCCGTCCCACTTTAAGTGTCCCACTTTCCTTTTTTGGTTGTCCCAAACTAAGTGTCTCATTCCATAAATGGAAAAAACAACACTCTACTACATATAAACTTTAACCTTCAAATTCACACAATATTATCAAAAATGTCACTCATTCAATCCACTTTTCAATACTATTCATTACTTTATTAAACACTATTCATTACTTTTCAACACTATTCATTACTTTTCCGCCATATATTAATAAACAAATACACTTTCTTAAACCATTCAATCAAAAGAAATGAGACACTTAGACCGGGACAGAGGGAGTAATAAATAACTAATTTTTAAAAAATTGTGCCATTTTAAAATAAGTAATTAAAATTGGGATGGGGGAGTAAAATACTCATGGCGGATGATACCAAACCTCGAAAGCTGACCTCCAACAGTATAATAAATCAAATGAAAAATGGTTAAAATACCCATTTTAATAAAATAAAAAGTTTTCTACCCACTACTATAAAAAAAAAAAGTGTATACCCATCACCTATTTTTCTTCCTAAAATGCCCTTAAAAGTTGAAATGATCCCACACTCTACCCCACCATATAATAAATATAAGTCTAAGTGTATCCTTCACTTTGATTAATTCGAATTATATGAATTTTAGTTTAATTATGTTTGATTTCTCTTAATACACGACACATAACAATGGATGAGTAAAAGTATCCAAAATTATTTTCTTCTTTTTATCATGGAAATTTTAGTATTATCATTTAATATAATTTAATTATGATTGTATTTAGTGAAATTTTAGTATTTAATTATATATTATTTAATTAATAATTTTGTAATTAAGGTGGGAGTAGGTTGGGGTAAGGAAGTGGGTCATATAGATAAAAAAAATATTTTTTAACAAGGATATATGTGTCTTTTCATACCAAAGTGGGTAGAAAACTTTTTTTCTAATAGGAACTGGCAAAAAACTTTTTTTTTTATTAAAATGGGTGTTTTGCTTTTTATTCTCATAAATCAAAGTCTTTCTAGAGTCAACGGGATAGGTACGTAGGCTAAATTGGGCTTAGCTAGAAAGGAAATATTGTAGGTATATGATTACAAAAGGGAAAGTAAAATGAAGTTTCACTTTGACTTTTAGTACTGTTCACATGTACACACACATTACTAGTAAAAAAAACTCACAAACCCCACCGCAGCTGCTGTGGATTTTGATTAACTTTTTAGATGTAATTTTACTTTTCTCATGGCCGTGACCGTGAGTGATGTTTGTTTCTGGTTCTACTTTATTTTTATAAATCCAATTTAAAATTTTAGAAGATTTGTTATTAGTTCTTTTTATTTTATAGGGATAGATTTAAATTTATATCAAATTAATGTGCAAAAGAGATTGAAATTACTATTATACTTTATTATACTTTATCCGTCCTCTAAATCTATTATATTTTTCTAGTTTTATTTGTTCTTAGAATCGATAAGGGTGTGTTTGTTTTCAGCTTACGAAGTCTGAATGGGGGATGGGCTTCCCCCCGTCCCGGTCAATTTTCGGATTTGCACATCTCATCCCCCATCCAAATACACATGCACCCCTATTATACATCTATACCCTTATTTTCACATAACCCAATATCTATCACATCCACTACAAGAAAATAATGATTTGCCTACGGAATTAAATTGCCTACAAAAATTTACCAACAAAAAAGTTTGTAGTAAAAATTGCCTACGATTTGCCCACATAATTTTTTAATTATGAAAGCATCTACATTTCTCAACCTAAAACAATTTGCCTACGGAATTGATTTGCCTACGGAATAAAATCCCTAGGTATAATTACCTACAAGCCAATTGCCTACAAAAATTTACCTACAACACAATTTGCCTACGAAATTTCCGTAGGCAAATTATTGTGTAGGTGGGAAGGAAAATGCCTATACAATTAGAGATTTTTGTAGGCAATTCGTAGGCAATCCCCCCTACGAATTTTTTTTGTCGGTAATTCTGTAGCTATATTGACAATTTCCGTAGGTAATATTAAACTTTCTTGTAGTGATCAACTCTATTTTTTCACATAAAATATACTCCCTCCGTCCAATATTAGTAGGCCTACTTTTTGGGCAGATATTTTTTGTCATAAGTTGAAGGGTATTATGAGATATTGTGAGGTTCATTTATCAATAAAATTATTGTTTATGGAAAATATGATACTTATATTTTTCATAAATAATAACTTTATTGATAAATAAACCTCACAATACCCTCCAACTTATGACAAAGAATAACTGCCCAAAAAGTAGGCCTACTAATATTGGACGGAGGGAGTATATTTTATTAATCTCTATCTTCTACTTTATAATACACCATCAATTAAATTAGTATATTATTTATTTTAACTGTTAACAAAAAATTCAATGAAAACATATTAATAGTAAATATGCGTGAAATTAATTGCTATGTTCATTAATTAATTATTTCTACCATATAAATAAATTGAGAACATTTTTTCTTGACTTAGCAAAAGACAAAACATGACTATAAATATTAAAATTTACTTTAAATTAATATAAAATTCATTTGTAGGCACGTCGCAGAAAATCCCCATTATGTAAGAACAAAATTATTTTTATCGAAAAGCATAATCGAATATTTCGTAGATAATTTTTTATATTCTTATAGTGAATGAAGATTAACAATAGGAGAAAAATTATATTTTAAAAATAGAATAACGGCTTCTTATAAAAAACTTGTATTGAATATATATCCATTAAAATATTGGTTATTTATTTCGTTTTATAATTCATTATTAGACACAAAATTTGAAAATGAATAAAAATAATATTATGAATTAATGAATTAACGATGAGAATGTTCAAATTTCACCACATGTAATATGATGATGCATGCCTTTAGTATATTAAATATATGTATGGTGTTGTTGAATTGTTTTAAGAATTCAATTTGTTTATTATGTTTTTTTTAAAAAAATGTATGATTTCAATAAAATCAAATTAAATTGGTATTAATTGACATTTTCGTGTCGGATAATTAATTTCTTATAATTTTAACAATGTTAATAAAATTTTAACCACGTTAATATCATTTTAGTAATTCAATTGTTTTGTGTTTTAATTCAATTCAATTCAAATAATATAATATAATTATATAGTTATATATAATAATATTAATTATTTTATATTACAATTCAACACAATCATTCAATCATTATCTCTTTAATAAATAATAATATAATAATACATTATCATTATTGATTTGACATAAAGCCCATCCACCCCTACTACATCCAACCCAAAACAAACAAATAATTACTATTCACAGTATTTCGCCCATCCACTTTTTTTCCCATCCGAATTTCCCCCATCCACCTCAAGACGAAAACAAATGTGACCTAAGTAATATACACTTCATTTTTTTAAAATTAATTTTATTAGTATTTGCACATATTTTATTAGTTGAAAGAATTCTGTCTCATTTAAAAACCCAAATTTATAGATATGTGTGAAATTAATTAATTGAATTATTTCCTTACACTCTCCATCATTCTTAGGTCGGACTCAACTTTTATTCTTTGGCGAGACCCAATAAGTGGACATTTAATATGAATGAAATTGCTCTTAGCGGCTCTGATACCATGAAAGAATTTCGGCTCATCTAAAAGTTCGAACTTGTAGCGAGGTGTGAGATTAATTAAGAGTATGTATAGAGTGAAATTGGTTCGTATATGAATTATTGAAGGGTGAGTTGGATGAAGCACATCCGGATGGAGAACAAATGTGGATGGAGCAAATCCTTTGAATAGTTTGTGTTTACTTTGTGTTGGATGTGGTGGGGTTGGATGAAGCTTTATGTCAAATCAATACTTTTGAGTGATGTTGATGTATGGTTTTATTATTGTTAGTTAGTGGAATAATGATTTGGTGTAAGAAAAGTAAGAGAGATAATGATTAAGTGTAAGAAAAGTAGGAGAGATAATGAGTTGGTGTAAGAAAAGTAGGAGAGATAATGAGTTGGTGTAAGAAAAGTAGGAGAGCGAATGAGTTGGTGTAAGAAAAAGTTGTGAAGTGATAGTTTTAGGGGTGTAGATGTATAATATGGTGGATGTGTATTTGGATAGAGGATGAGATGTGCAAATCCAAAAAGTGACTGGGATGAGGGGAAATCCATCCCCCATCCGGATGTGTCCAGCGCAAAGTAAACACTCCTTAGTGTTTTAAAATGTCATTCTCAATATCCCAATTTTAAAAATATAAGTTTCATCTCGAGGGGATTCGTGAAACAAAAATCAATAGTTCAATGATTTTTTAAAACAAATAAGTAGTTTAAGGACCTCATAATATAAAAATTTATCCTTCTGTCCAATACAAGGATGCAAAAGATGAAAATCGATAATCGGAAGTTTTCTAGCCGCCAAACGCCTAGGGCCGTTTAGAGAAAAAAAATTGTAATTTTTTTTGTATAACAGGACCACCTAAACCCGCTTATAGTTGAACCGCCTATGACCGACTACGGTTGTCTAGGCCAGATAACGCCTAAACCGATTTTGTAGAAATTGGGTCGGGAGGAGGCCGCTTAGCCCAATTTCCACATCATTGATCCAATATTAGTAGTTCTATTTTTTGGACTGTTATTTTTTGTCATAAGTTGGAGGGTATTATGAGATATTGTGAGGTTCATTTATCAATAAAGTTATTGTTTACGAAAAATATAAGTATCATATTTTTCATAAACAATTACTTTATTTATAATTGGACCTCACAATTAGGACTATACACGGTACGGACCAAAACAGATATTTGAAAATATTTGTGCCCGTACCAAAGTTCGGTTATTTTTAAAAATTCGTGTGTCCGTATCCATACCAAAATTTCGGTATGATACGGTATAAATATTTTATTTTTCAGTATGGATCGGAGCGGATTTTCGATTACAAACAGACTGATTGGATCGGTACGGAACGGAGCGGAGAAATAGATTTTTTTTACCCCTTTTTTTATCATTCTCTCCTTTTTTTAATCAATTTAAAAAAAAAAATTGATCCATGCACACTCACACGAATACTACACAACTTCAACCACAATCAAACATATATCATTACAAGTTCAAAATATAACACATTATATGATAATGGATGGTTAAAAAATTAACGCAAATCACCACCAATAGAGTATGAAAAATATAGAATATAAAATATATATTTAAAAACTTCATTTGAAATTTCTTGTGAATGGAAAGTGAAATATTAAAATCAAGTTGATCGTAATTCCTAACATAAGGTACACCATATCCAAGTTTTTGTAAGAAATTAATATACATGAAAAACAAAATTAAAAGAATAATAAATTAATTTAAATCGTTTTGATATACACCTATAATAAGTTAATATTTTAAGAAATTAATAAGATAAATAATATTCCCCCCGTCTCAAAGTTGTTTGCTATATTATTAAAAAACTATGTCTCATACTCAATTGCTACCCCTTTTTTGGAAGAAAAAATAAAACAATACTTTTTAATATTATATTCTTCCTACACTCCTAACTAAAATTACCTACTTTATCAATTTATCACTTTAAATACTAATATATTTTTTTTAAAACACGTGTAAACAGTAATGTAGAAAACTACTATGGGACAGAGGGAGTTAGTGTTTGTATTCTGAAAAGGAGGAGAAATTATGATATCATATAGTTGTATTTGAATTCAATAACATTATAATAATATTTGATAAATAAAAAATAATTAAATTTAATACATATTTAGTTAGTTGTTCGGTTCGGTTCGGTACGGTATGGTTCGGTACAGTTACATTCGATTTTTCGGTACGGTTAATTTGGTAATATCCAGATTTGTATCAATAAAATAGCGGTTCAGTTTCAGTGCATTTAAAGTAAAAAAATCCATAATTTTTTCGATTCGTTTATTTTTTGGTGCGGATTTCGATATGGATTTGATAATCTCCAAACTCTATGAAAACCCTACCCACAATATTGTATAACTCCCTTCGTTTTATAACAAAAATTACAATCTAAAAGAAACATAACTATTAATATTGGATGGGGAAATAATAATTTAGGAATAAAAACTTGATGAAATAAAAATCAACAGTTAATGGACTTCTTGGAACTAACAAAAATCAAATGTATTTTGCGGGCCAAAACAAATACCCTTCGTCAAAGACGTCATTTTCCACCTTACACGCCGTTAGCTATATCTGTGATTGTACGTTGGGAATAACAAAATGTTGGAGGCCAAAGCACAAATGCTAAATGCACACTGATTGGACACGGTGTCCAATCAGTGTGCCACTTTAATTTTTTTTTTTTTAGAATTAGATTTTAATTATTTAATTAATTAATCTTACTAATTATTTGAAAAGTCATATTTATTTTTTATGCAATATTTGAAAAGTGATATTTAAGTGACCAAATTAATTAGTGCGTTCAAATATCTGCTAAATTGCATCAAATATTTGAAAAGTCATATTTATTTTTTACATTAACTTTAACTGTACTCTAATTATATATTTACACTAATTATTTTACAAAAAAATATTAGTAAAATGTTTAGGGTGATGATGAGTAAAATATTAGTAAAATAATTACCTACAAGTGATTTGTCTACAAAAATTTCTAATTGTATAGGCATCTTCCTTCCCACCTACAAAATAATTTTCCTACATAATTAATTTGCATACGGAAAAAAAAAAACCTAAGTATAATTACCTACAAGTGATTTGTCTACAAAATTTTACATTCAACACAATTTGCCTAGAAATTTCTGTAGGAAAATTATTTTGTAGGTGGGAAGGAAGATGTCTATACAATTAGAAATTTTTGTAGACAAATCACTTGTAGGTAATTATTTTACTAATATTTTACTCATCATCACCCTAAACATTTTACTAATATTTTTTGTAAAATAATTAGTGTAAATATATAATTAGAGTACAGTTAAAGTTAATGTAAAAAATAAATATGAGTTTTCAAATATTTGATGCAATTTAGCTGATATTTGAACGCATTAATTAATTTGGTCACTTAAATATCAATTTTCAAATATTGCATAAAAAATAAATATGACTTTTCAAATAATTAGTACTCCCTCCGTCCCAATTTTGTTTACCCAAAAGCCTCAAAAAGGAAGGTTTTTGTTTTGTTTACCCATTTCTTAAAATAGCATAAAGCAACACCACTTTTTCAAACTCAACCTTAAAAAAGCTACTTTATACTAAAAAATATTAATAAACAATTTCTAAAAAACTACTTTATACTCAAAAGTATTACTACTAATAAACAACTCTTTTTTTAAAAACTGTATCATTTAGAAATGGGTAATCTAAATTGGGACGGAAGTAGTAAGATTAATTGATTAAATAATTAAAATCTAATTCTAAAAAAAAAAAAATTAAAGTGGTACACTGATTGGACACATCGGTGTCCAATCAGTGTGCATATAGCATCACTCAGGCCAAAGGGGCCTGATCAGACCGTGATGACGTGGTGTGGGGGACCGTTAATTGAGCAGTGCTGCGGGCTTTGCCATTAATTTCCTTCTCTATGCCCTTTGTCTTATACTTTTTCCGCGCAATCCGGACCCTTCATTTATGAGTATCACTCCGTTTGTGTAATGGTGCTACTGTTAAGCCATCCGAATCTGGGAAGACAATTCGAATTGATGCGTGCCACTGTTTTCCAGGTATACCTTTTGTGCGATGGGTTTTGAATCTTTTGCTCTCTTCAAGATGAAGAACCTTTGTTGGGAAACACTGTCAATCAAAATTTGTAGTAGCATTGTTTGAAGTGAGATGTCAAAAAAAAAAAAAAAAAAATTGGGGTAAATAAATGAATAACAGAAATGTGAAAAAAATAAGGGTAACTAGATACAAAATTGAATCAAATATTGTTGGTAAAGAGAAATTCAAAATTTTAATTATCTTTGGATATAAAGTGCAATAATCATAATAATATATACATAAGTTCAACTTTAACACAACATACGTTCAATAAAAAAAATTGATATTTTGTATTCCAGGGTAAATTATTTCAAAGTTGATTATTATTCCAAAAAAATTAAAAAAATTGTGTACCTAAAAGACAATTTCTAAATAAATAATAATACATATATACGTTTTATGACTCATTTCGTACAAGAATTTTTTAACGTCACACACACGTAAGACATAATTAATTATTAATTAATTAAATAAAAACAAAATTTTGTTTAGTTTAAAAATAAGACAAAACAATTTGTGAACGCAGTTTCACGCGATTTTTTTCTTGAAGTATCACTTTAATGCATACGAAATACTCCCCTTGTCTCTTAAATATGTGTACACTTTCATTATTCATACGTTGCAAGTAGGGTTGCGTTTATTATTTTTTATATAAAATATACTACTTCCGACGCTAATCTCCACAACCTCAAATAATTTATTTTATATAAAAAAAATGATAAACACAATGTATAACTTTCAACCCTACTTGCGACGGATGAATAATGAAGGCGTGAAAATAATTGCGGGACAGAGAGAATATCGCTTTTGTGCATATGAAATGTCTCTGTTTTCAAAATTAATTTTTTTTATACAGTGACACTCGAAAAAGAGAGTTAATGTGAATTCAAATTCATAGAAGACCTATTCTATAAAGGGGGCGTTTGTTTATGGTTGTGCACATTCTGATGGGAGATGAATTTTTCCCCATCCCAATCATTTTGTTTTTCCAGATTTGCACATGTTATCCTCCATTATTTTAAATATTCATTACATACAGGAATAGTTACAAACCTTTAATTCAAAATTAATAGTCGGCTTTCACTTTGATCACATAAAAATTGACAGGGACTCTGTTGGGGAGTAAGTTAGTATCAATTTCTTATGCCTAAATAATAACCATAATTAAATACTGGATTATTATTTCGCTTTGAGCAAGCCACTCATTGTGAGGGTCAATACCGCCACTAGTAATAATCCACAATCATTCTTTCGGAATTTATTCATGTGAAATCCATCTTTTTTGCCGATCCGTTAGGGAAATGTAATCCAAAAAGACTTCACAAATAGATAAATTATGGAGGTAAAAAGTTAATCCAATTTTATTATCCGGAATAAAATTGTAATTAATTATAAAATTCATACTTAGTAATTTTCGAAAGTAAGATTTTTCTTGGACAATAAAATTAACATGCAAACACATATTATCAAATAATACATTCACAAAAATAAAACATCCATAAAAAAAAAAAACAAAACACATTGGAGAACTCAAATCCAATTGCCACGATTTAATTTTCTCCACGTTTTGATGCGAGAAATCATCCTTGTAGCCCTCATCGTTCGTCTCGAAAGACTCCCACTCGAATAGCAACAATTTGTCACGAACGTCCTTCGTTTGGGGCCGAGACGATGTTTTGGCATCATGCATAAAATAAAACAAACACGAAAATACGATCGCTTAGGTCGAAGGCTCGGCGCGCGGCCTTACCTCTCGGCGTGGGCGAGCGGCACCCGTCGCGCACGAGCTGTGGGCGCCGTACGCACGTCATGCACCCAGGTGTGCCATCTGTGCTCATTTCTCCCCCCATACACGATCCACGTCCATGCATGCGTCACACATGCATGCATCGCCCGAGTACGCCGTCTTTAATTCACCGTTTCCATCTTTGTTCTGACCCGATTTCAATTTATTTACAAAAAATAAATAAATCTTGATCTAAACTAGTCTATTTTATTTATCAATTAAAAAAAATAACTAATCTACTCGTTGATTTTCTCACGAGAAAAATAAATTCGAATAAATCAAATTAAAAATAATAAATTCACACGCAAGAAAATTAAAACATTAAAACCATGACAATTGGATACCTACAAAAAAGATCTAGTTATTACTAGCATGAATTAATCCTAAATTAATTCAAATAATAATTAATTCAACAACAAAAGATCATGCATGTGAATATTATCACATAAAATTTTACGGCGGAAAAACTAAGAATTTTACGTGTATACGTACCTCTTGAAGCGACGTCCAACCAAGATAGTCAGGACAAGCATAACGATCCTATCAACCGTAAAAGTCTTCTCAAGTATTAACTCTTCGCCTTATTCGTTCGCCGGTGGGAAGCGCTCACGAACAATTTTAATAAAATAAGAGAGGAAGAAAATATTTAGTGCTTTCGATTTTTCAACTCATGGAACTGTAAACTGGAGATGAAATAATTATCCCCTACTTATAGATGCAGGGTGGCCGAAAATTATGTGGAAATATGTGGAGAGATTTTTTTTTCTTGGCCTCCAAGAAATCTTGAATATATCCATATATTCTTTTCTCCATAATAAAATATTCCAAAAAAATCTCATCCTCCTATATTATATGTTATTTTAAAAAATTAGGAGCTAAAAATACTAGATTTGAATTTTCTTGAATTTATGAGATAATCTTGTATTCCAAGAATACATATCTTCCATAATATATTTTCAAAAAAAAAAAAAATTAAGAAAATCTCTTCTCTCTCCTATCATGCAATTTTCGAAATTAATGAATAAAATCAGCAATTTATATTTATTTTATTTTAATCACCTTATTATTATTGGGCTACTTGAGGGGCCTTTAGGAGAATTAAAATTGGACCTCCAATGGGCTACTGAATTACAATATTGAACCCCAATATTATTCAGCTCATTAATATTAATTAATACCACTATCAAATTAATATTGCACTATCCATCTTAATCCATATTACGATAATATGGACTCCCGGTTATTATTTTCCATGTTTAATATTATTTAGTCCATTAATTAATTGAGGTTCTGCATATCTCTAAATTAATTAACTAAAAACAACTCAACATTATTATTCGTACTGGAAAACTAATTTCCACTTGCAAGATTTGGTATGATAAAACTTCTGAGCCCACCAAGGGGACAAATCACACGAGCCGTACACGCACACATTTCTCCGTATTAAATCTTAGCAACTGTCGTACGATTAATATTACTGCCCAAAATATAAGGTTTGAAGTCACGATGATTCTCACCCGACATGAATCAAAGCAATAACTATTAACCACACACGGTCCTATTTAAGTGACGGGGATTAAGAAATCAATAGCCACTGATGTCTAATTCTTCACCTTTCAGAGCAGAAGAATTTATCCTCGCTGTAGGTCCTTTTCAACACATACAAAATGTGCTAGTGCAATCTCTTGGTCAAGACAGGCCAATCTGAGTTCTACACATCGACCTTTCACGGCGGATTGTTCAATTCCACCTGGGTCGTGAATTTGTACGTTTAGTTACAAGGAACTCGTCAATGTGATCTTCCGTGATCTGGTATCACCACATTAACTACAATGTTAACACATGTTATATCTAGAACGTGTTGCAATAAATATTTAACATTCATTCATATTCAAAGCAAATGTGATAAAAAGATTTATTCTCATAAACAAGCATTTAATACATGAGTCATACAAAGTAAAAACATACTTTCACGTATAACTTCAACAATACCTACACACCTAAAACTATTGCATCACTACTTTTTCCTAACCCGTTTTTTCTTTTTCTTTTTCTTACAAAATCAGTTTTCCATCTACTTTTATTCCACCTAATTACCCCATTTCAATATAACTGTAATAAAATTATACATCATCACTTAAGAATATTGGTTTGGCACAATGTTCAATTTACCCCTACCACATTCAATACAAACCAAATACAAATTTTAATTATGTTCACAAAAATTTTCTCATCCATATTTTTTCCCCAATTGAATGTGCTTCATCTACCTCCAGCCAAAAATAAACATTACCTAAAAATGAATAAAATATATTTAATCAACACTCTTATAAACTATTTTATGTAAAATTATAGAATATTGAGAAATTGGCAAAAAAACTCTCGAATCCTAAGGCCGAAGTGGGCCAAATGGATTTTTCTTAAAAAAAAAATCACGCCAAAATAAAAACTTGCTCCTAGATGTGTTACTAATTACTATAAAGATAATTATGTGTTACTAGCTCGTACAAAAACTAATATTTATCCTATAAACAAATATGTGTTTCTTAATGTATTCTTCATCTCTTTAAATCTAAGTATTTTTTATTTTTCACGTGTGTACTGGTTTAGTGTATGTATGTAACACATCTTTCTCCATACAACAACAAATATTCCTTCTGTTCCAAATTAATTTCACACTAATCTGGGCACGAAAATTAAGAAAGCCCAAGTTGTAGAAATTCTCATGTTTTGTTAATAATCCTTCAAAAAAATGTTCGAAAAAAAACCCCTAAAAAATTAGCAATTTTCGATTTTTTTTCCAAAAATGAGAAGAACATAGAAGACTCAAAGAAATGAGAAGACCTTGAAGACCAACTAAAGACAGATGCAAGGGTAGCTAAGACAGGAAGCCAGCTTACCTTGAGGATCAGTAGACTTATAGAAGTCAGCTAATGTTACCCTGAGATAGGAAATAGATTTCTAAGCATCAGCTGACCTGTACTTAGCTGACCTGAAGAAGATAGAAATGGTTAGTAAGATTGTGTGGAAGATTAATTGATTGAAGCAAATGAGAATTAATTGAAGACTAATTGAAAATTCGATTGACAAATTAAAGCTTCAAGTTAAATGGAGATTTAAGTATGATATCAATAAAAAATCAATCAAGGAATGATTGATTTAAAACTTTCTAAAATTATGGCAATTGATTACTGGTTTCTCCAACGTCTAATAAATCATCACATATAAAAAATTGCGTTGAGTAAATGTTCGAGATAGAGCACTAGTTCTAGTGTGCACTTAAGTGCATAGTATGCACTTAGATTTTGTAAAAAATACCTCAAGCAGAAATCAACAATACCCCAAGAAGTAATCAATAATACCCCAAGAAGACATCAGTAATACCCCAACTTCAAAAACACACACACAGTTCGGTGTGTTTGTGTGTATTTTGAAAAAATTTAAAATTAAAGTCACAATTGAGCTTAAAATCCAAGTGCATGCTATGCACTTGGATGCACCCTAAAATTTATCAAAGAAATGAAGTTACAAGCCAATATTCTACAAACATAAAATACCTACACTTACTTTGAGCTCTCACACTAATCCTGCTTAGATCTGTTGGAATTCATTCTAATACCTTTTCATTATCCTGCAAGAGTGAAGGTCGTAAGTTGGTGCCTGAGAACCTGTAATTGTTCGAAAATTATAAACAAGAAACTGATACTTGTAAATTCCAGATCATAAGTTGTAGTAAGACCTCTTTTGACAAAAAAAAAAAGGAGTGGACGTGGGATCGTTATATCCGGACAACTATAAAATCTTTGTGTCATTTACGTTTTACTTGCTTATTTACTGCTTTCTTTGTTAAAGGTTTTCATTAAAAAGTTTCTCAAAATGTTTCCGTTTAGCCTAATTAGCTAAGTTTTAAAATCACTTCTCTCTGTTTTATCAGCAGACATCAAGTCGACTGATCTTCTTTATACTTAACCAAATTTGCAAAAAAATATTTTGGGTTTAGGAAGTCTATTCAACCTCTACCCCTTTCTAGACTTTCGAGGCTCTTCCTAAGTACCTTGTGGGATCAATAAGTGGTATTAGAGTTGTGTGTCCAAAAGATCATTGCTTTGAGAAGCATCTAATGGTTACCAGGGCAGATTCCTTGCAATTTTTTAATCAAAATCTACTTGTTATTTGTGTTGCTAACAAGTTTTGCAGGTCAAAATGTCTTACAAGAAGAGCAGTTCTAAAAGCAGGAAGCTGCCTGAGTTTACCATTGAGGACTATGAATCTATGATCACCGGAAATTTAAGATGGAAACCACTTTGGAGCCATTCACGATAGGATGTCTGAAGTGCTTTTGGAGGGTCCACTAAAATTTTACTGGACACCTATTGACATAGGCAGAACCGAAGGTGAAACAAGTGGAGACATTGTTTCAAGACAAAAGATTTTCAAGTCTAGGGTTGGACTCAATAATAACGTAAGGAAACTCTTCAACTTAGATCAAGTAGCAAAAATTGAGATCATTGAGACTCTCAGCAAAGACATAATAGAGAAAGTGAAGTCTTGTACCACAACTAAAGAGACGTGGGACAAGTTGGCCCTATTGTGTGAAGGTATTGATCAGATTAAGGAGAACAAGCTCCAGGCAGTTCTCCAATCATTTTCCACCTTCTAAATGAAACCAAACAAGTCTATTGATCAGCTTGATATAAGGTTGACCAACATCATCAACAAGGCGAACACCCTAGGAAAGCAATACACAGAAAAAAGATCAACAACAAAATTTTGAGATCTCTAACCAACAGATGGAAAGTAAAATTTACTCATCAAAGAAACAAAGGATCATCACTCCATGGACCTGAGTAAAAGTTAGTGGCCATCTTCTAAATGAAACCAAACAAGTCTATTGATCAGCTTGATATAAGGTTGACCAACATCATCAACAAGGTGAACACCCTAGGAAAGCAATACACAGAAAAAAGATCAACAACAAAATTTTGAGATCTCTAACCAGCAGATGGAAAGTAAAATTTACTCATCAAAGAAACAAAGGATCATCACTCCATGGACCTGAGTAAAAGTTAGTGTCATCGTCTGTTTGCTATTCGTTTCCACTAATTTACACTTCTTTTTTTCTAAGGTTCTTGCAATAGATATAATTAAATGAATTAATATCACACCTCTCTATAAATCCAGAATTTTAGATGAAATGAAATTCTTTCATGGTATTAGAGTCAAAAGACTCACACCTAGACAAATATCTTGTTGTTCGATTCCCGCTGAGAGTAACCCCACCCACATTAAATTGTCCATTCATTGGGCCTCCCTAAAGAGAAAAAATTGAGAGTCTAGCCCATGAGTTAGGTGGAGTGTAAAAGAAATATTTAAATTAATTAATTTAACACCACTCTACGAGTTTAAAAAAACCCTCAAATGTAACTAATTTAATGGGAATGAAGAAGGATATAATGGCTAATGAGAATACAAAATATCAATCCATCTTCATTAGTTAATAATACTTTGTCTGTTTTATTCAACAACAATTATTTTTAATCTAATTATTTCTAAACAAAATGCCTTCTCACTTCATTTAATTTCTGGTTGCTATGTTTTCTAGTTAGAACCCATTTGATAGGGCTGATAAGCCCATGAAATAAATCATTTAGGCCCATTATGTTGTTTGGTAGATTAGATAACTTGTCTTAGGTGCACAAACCTTTTCTTGGGTTCCGGGGGTTTTCCTGCAATCTATACAATTTGAACTACACCATTCATAAATCATATATGAGATACACTTACCGGACAGATCTGTCACCAAGAAAATAATATTGTTGTAAAAAAGCCCCCATCTTTTCCATAATATTCGCGAACAATATAGACCGCGATGTCGTTGTGTTCTCAAACTCAACGAATCGCAACACCGTTGTGTTCCTCCGCTGAGTCCCAAGCATCCTCGTCGCTGTTGATCCCAAGCAGCTACAAAGGCGAGGTCTTCTTTGTAAATTCGGTTAGCAATTGGAAATTGACAACTACCAGAGGTTGCAGAAGTTTCATTGGCAATTTAAGTTTGCAATTAATAATTTGGGTTCTATTTAAAAAAAAGAAAAAATAGAACTTTTTCGAATTTGGGTTTGCAATTGGGAATTCTATTGAGAATGGACGGACACTAGTAAAGGTTGAAAAATTGGGAATTCTATTTTCTTGCTCTGCATTTTCTAATATTTGAGAATAAAAAATAGCGGAGGTATTGAGTATTTTATTGTTACACATTTTCTGAAATTTTAGCGAAGTTGAAGAAGAAGGTTAGAGGCAAAATAGTATTTTCAACAATTTTCTATTGTTTACTTATGAATTACCTTGTTCCACTAAACAAACAAAATATTATCGTATGATTTTTATTAAACACTATCAAACACAAAAATATATTTTACCTCTAGGGAAACAATTAAATGAATTAATTCTAGAATTTTCTAAAAGTTTGGACTTTTAGATGAGACAAAATTCTTTCATGGCATCAGAGCCAAAAGGCTCACGCCCGGACAAAGATTCTGGATTCAATTATCGCTGAGAGCAACTCCACCCATATTAAATTGTCCACTTATTGGGCCTCCCAAAGAGGGAAAATTAAGTTCAACCCATGAATGATAGAGTGTAAGAGAAACAATTAAATGAATTAATTTTAGAACTCTTTATAAGTTTGGACTTTTGGATAGGCGAAATTCTTTCACTTCTTAATATATATTACAATTCTTATTTTTATTCGTTATATCATCGCTCCTATCAAATGAATCCTTATAGTGCGGTTGCATTATGGTTTTAACTTTTAATATTAAAAAAAAAAAATTGCAAACAATCAATTCTCTGCTTTTGGATTTTTCGAAATTCTAGCAACTGCCCACCAATTTAATACACTATGTACAAATGCTGAGGGGTACGGAGATATTCTTGGTTCCTCCTAGTTGTAAATTTCCAGCAAGATAACACGCATTCCCTTATTTATTTAATTATTTTTAGCTGGAAATTCTAAAAGCGTTTTCACACATCTCTGACAATTCAAAGTAGATTTTTTTATATGAAATCTGACTTTGCTATCCGTTTTAACTTTTAAGCTATCATCTTTCAGTTAAGTGTCGACTTCATCAAAATAATCCATAATTTATAATCCACATCAATAAATAATAAGATTCAGACATGTATTTGTTCCTTCTAAACAATCAAAGAAAAATAAAATATGTGCAAGTATAATTAGATTCTTGATATTGACACATCCACATCTATGTATTTAGAAATTCTTGTATGCACTAGTTACTGTGTAGTAATATTTTTTTAATGGTATCCATTATTTTTAGTGAAAAATATTACACTCTCTATTTATATAGTTGGACATATTTTTTTAAAAAGGTTGTTGAAAAATAAATTTTAAAAGGTTTTATTTTAATATAAAATAATATCGTGAGGTGATGTTATTATCATTTTAGGGGTATGAAGATTATTGCGGGCCGGATGAAAAAGAAAAGTGTGAAGTTTATTGTAGGACATAATTATTTTGCACTAAACAATATCAATTGTTTTTATATTACTACTTGTTTTCACTTAACAATATTGATATATTGATTGTTTACATTGAACGAAATAACAGGCAAACAATTAGTTTATAATAATATCAAAAAATATAAGATAATTAAAAAAAAAATTGACAGGAGATAAATTAGATTCTTGAAAACGAAAAAAGTTGTCTTCCCCAATCCTTTACAATTAATTAACTGCTAAACCAAGTTCCCAACAAGAGCAAACACGAAGTAAAGCGTGTACCTAGCTAGCTAAAGATCAACCTAAACACCCAAGTGAACCAATTTCATAGCTTGAAATTTTATACCATTACGTGTATATTCTCCGATGTTATTGGATGCATTTACTGATATTATAACATATTATGGTGTAAAATATTATGATATCAATGAACACATGTAATAGAATCAATTTCATAGTACGAACAAAGTTTACAGAAAACCTGCTCAAACACCAAACTTTGTACATCACAATTCCAGCTACAAATCAAGAAACAACCACAAACATTATTTTCTCCAAACTTAGAACAGATCCACTATACTACCACAATTAAGAATCGACAAAGTATAAAGTAAAAATGGTTCATACATGAAACATTGAAGGATATTAGTTGAATTCATTAAAGAGTATTAGTTGATTTCACTGAAGAGTGTTAGTTGTTTTCACTAAAAAATATTTTTCGGTGCAAACAACTAATACTCTTCAATAAAAACAACTAATATCCTTTAATGATTAATGTATGAACCAATTCCACTCTATCCATACTCTTAAGAATCAAAGCCAATCAAAAAATGAAAAATCAACGTAAAAAATAAATGAGCTGAGCTTAGCTTAGTTTGCAATAAGGCCTTTAAATCCAACATGGCCCTTGTGTTTAAGCAATATCTTGAGCTGAGCCTTGTGGCATTCCAATTTGCTTCTCCCCGAATGCTTACCGCTTGTGCACCCAATTGCCCGGACGACCTTGGGAAATTCTACGAACCCTTTTATCCCTCTTCGTATATGCGGATTCTCCGGTTCCGGAGTACACTTTCGGTGCATCATCTTTTCTCCAAAAACGAGCCTTATCTTTTCCCCCAAGGACGAATTGGGTTCTTTGTTAGACGACGCCACAATTCCCATTTCGATTTGGGACAACCTCTCTTCCATCAACGTTTTCGCCTCGTAAAGCTTCATTTGCACGCGCTCTTCTCTGAATACCTCGGCTGTGCGCAGCATTTGTCTCTCTTCATCCATCTCTTTCCGCATTCTAATAATCTCGGCTTTATCGGCCGACATTTCTTTCGCCAGCTGTTGGCACACTTTCTCCAACGCTTCTCTCCCTTTCCGCTCTTCACACAGCTCCCTGCCTATTCTTTTATTCAATGCCTCCATTTTCCTACGCGATTTGCGCTCGCATTCCAACTCGGCCTTCAGTGCGCTTATCTGGTCTCGCGCCATTTCTAGCTCGGATTCTGAGAAAGGCTTGATGAAGCTCAGGTCCCAGAAAGACGCGGCGATCTTTCTTGCCGAAATGGGGAGGTGGAGCCTGTGGATTTGCTTGTGATCGGCAGAGTAGTCCTGTTCCTGAGGCGTATTGTGGTGGGAGATATAGAAGGGATTTTCGTACAATTTCCAGGTGGGATTAATATTGTGGGGAGGAGTTTTGATCTTCATCATCACCATCATCATCTCTTCCATCTTTCTTGATCCTACTACAGCTTTGCAGATATGAGGGCCTTTCTTTTCTTGGTACTTAATAATAGGATAGGACCTTCTTTTGCTTTAGTTTGGCTCTGTAGGGCCATTGATCACTAGTGTTTACTCATTGATCATTAAAGATATGGGGATAAGAAAAGGAAGGGAAAGTTGGATATATCACATGATGCACCTCTTACTTAATGGACACCTACGGACAGAAGTTGCATATATCACATTCACTTCTTTGATTGCCCAACATCCGTTTCATTTTATATACCTATCTTTTGTGATTTACACAAATCCTAATATGCATGGCATGTGTTTGGATTTAGAGTCATATTTTAAATCAATCGTGACTTTTCAAACTCATTTAAGTAAATTGGGCTTTGAAAATCAAAATTTATTTAAAATTAAATTAAAAATTCAAATAAATATTATACACTTGAGTTCACACAAAAATCACTTGTGTGATTTATTGTGTAAATATGAGAGAGTGAGAGAGAGGTTTGGAAAAGTACAATAGCGTAAAAGTGGAGAGGAATTCGAAGTAAATCTTCAAAACCATTTGTTGGCTAAAACACACCAGAGATAACACATAATGTGTATCCAGATTAGCTACTCCTTCATTTAAATAATAAGTTTTTCAACCGTTTTTCATGAAAATTAGTTTTTTGGCAAAAATTTGTATGAGACCGTCTCATGGCATGAGACCACACAAATCAAAACCTACCCCTTCCAAAGTGTTAATGAGCCCATGCCCTAATTACACTCATTTCTATTGTCCCATGCCATGAGACGGTCTCATGGAAGACCTACTCTAGTTTTTTTTAGTCTTATAAGTTACCGTGATTTTGATTTCATTCCTGTCGACTTTTACGAATTGAAAATATTTATATAACTTCTACTTTTTCAACATTTTGTTTTGGTAACTGAATATTATACTTGAAACATTAGAGTGACAAATCAGACTTTGTCACGTCAACACAACCGCATGTTTCACCTCTCACAACTAGTTACTTGACCAAGATGCCGAATATTGAAAGTTACACTATAAGTAAAATTGAAAGAGTAACCCTACAAAAAAGACGGTCCGGATCACCTGTTTTACAATTGTGTTTCATCTACTGTTTCACATCAAGGATGAATGACACGTGTCCACTTTTCGTATTTAAGAATTAACGTTGTGACCATCCGTTAACATGATTTAAATTAAGATTAATTAAATAATAATTTAAACAATTTCAAATATTCCCTAATATTCCGTGAAATCCGATAATAAAAATACTGAAGATTGCAAAGGAACTGAATATACATATTCATGGAGATTGACCATGTTGGTGATTGAATCTAATCGTGAGGATTAGTGGTTGTTTTAATTCGGTTTAGGATCACCAAACAAGAACGTGTGATTGATTATCACCGTAAATGATAAATCGAAGGTTCGGATTGTGAAATCGAAAATACGAGCGTTGGATTCATATTTATTTCGTATGTGTGCACGTTTTAGTGTAAGAGTGTGTGTTTTTGGGAGTATTTGTGAATTTGAACTTAATTTTTATTGTTGGAGAGCAACTATTTATAGAGACCACCAAGTAGGTGGTGTACATGACTCTTTGACTTCCTAGCCTGCATGTTTGACATGAGTCCTTTGACCTTGTTTGACCTTATCTAAGCTGAAACTTAGTTACAAAGTCTTGTGATTGGCCTTATCTCGAGCTCATTGTTGTTCGTCTTCAAGGGCTCGGTTAGTCCAGTGATTCTTGTAAATGTTGTTCGCTTCCTGTAATTATGGTTCATAAGTTGTTCGTCACTTTATTTTTGATACATGGGCTTTAAGATCTTCCCCTTTTGTTCGTCCGACATCTAGTTGGGCTGTTGTGAGATTTGATGTTGTATACCTCTTGAGCTAGTAGGTGCACCGCCTCTTGACAATGTTGTTCGTCATCAGTGACGTGGGGTAGGTTTCATATTTAATCTTAGACCTCTAGACTTGTTTGCATATAGTTGTTCGTCAGAAGAGCTGCTCGTCACATTATACACTTCTCAGATTAGTTTATGCACCCCTTTTGATTAATCATTATTTAGCCTTTTAATCTTGTTCGCCAAGCTATTACGTTGTTCGCCTATCAACAATTTCCCCCTATCCTGGCCAGATGTTGTTTTGGGGCGAGCAACTATGTGCTGAACAACTGTGGCCAGGATATCACTTCGATGATGGGATAGGACGAACTATGTTGGTCCCACTCGATAGATTAATTTCGGAAGCTTATGTAATAATGTCTTTCCAAAATCTTTTATAAGAGAGCAATAAACAATAATTAAAATAAAGCGATAAATGACACAAGATATATAGTGGTTCGGATAAATATCCTACGTCCACTCTCCCTTATCACCAAGGGGTCTCACTATCAACCAACTCACAAACTTACTCACTGGAATTTCCGAAGTACCAGCACCTTCTTACAAACTCTTTAGATCTAACGTCGATCTAAAGATAAACTTACTCCAACCTTGTCTAACAAGATGAACAGGTTGAGTATATAAACTCCTTACGAGTAGATGAGTAATTAAGAACAAAATGTGAGTGCAATATGCGTAGTGATCAAAAGCTTAGTGTGGCTATATGCGCGTGAATGATTCTAGAGCTTTTTCTTGATCTGCACTCAAGTATATATAGAGGGGATTAGGGACATAGCCGTTGGGAGGCTGATCCAATCAGATCCTCTATATATGGAAGCTTCAATCAATCAATTCCCTAATTGATTGATTGGGTTGGTGAGATCTTGATTGATTGTCTTCATATCTTCTCAATCCAATCTTGTTTTGACTTGAATAATCACCAACGGAACAATGCTTCCAATTGCCTAACTCTGATTCTCTCCAGAGAAGGCAGGGCCAGACACCAGGCAACCGTGGTGTCTTCTGGTCCTTATCTGGTGAACAACCAGAATACTCAGTAGAATAAGGGGATCAAACTGAGCATCTTTTGTTCCACCAGACTCGTCTGGTCTGGACTCGTCTGGTCTGGACTCGTCTGGTCTGGGGAAGGTCCTCTGCCTCTGGTCTGATCTCCTCTGGTGAAGTCTTCTGGAGGAGTCTTCTGGTGACTCTTCTGGTCTGGCAGTTCCCCCTAGACTAAGTCCTAATCTAGATCATCATCTGGCTAACAGGTCCAGATGATCCTATTACATCTTCTGGTTTGTTTTAACTCATCAAAACTAACAAATATTTATCCTAACAATTTCCCCCTTTTTGATGGAGTTAAAACACTACCAGAACTGATCAAAAGTAAAACTTAAGCAAGAAAACAATAAAGGGATGAGACCTTAGAATAGATCTCATCAGGCAAATAATAAGACAACAAGGAGTTGTCTTTAGAACAGAGAAGATATGTATTTTTCATTAATAATCAGAGGACAAAATAATTACAAATTACATTGAAGTTCATTGTCCTATTCTAGGCATATCTTCTGTTCTCTTTAGGGACAAGAAACCAGTCAAGGAACCTATCCTGGACGGCCTTCAACTCTGCAGAAGATGTTGGGGTGAAATGGGACAAGAAACCAGTCAAGGAACCTATCCTGGACGGCCTTCAACTCTGCAGAAGATGTTGGGGTGAAATTCACCAACACCTTGGTCTTGTAAAGCTTCTTCAGTTCTGCCCAATCTACCTGGTTCCCAATCATGGGAGTGTTAAGATAAGTAAATTCAGGAGCAGTCACTTCCAGGTTGAACTCAATGGTTGAATCCATCAGCTGCTTGTACAAGTCTGCATCGTAGGCTTGCATCCAAGAATGGAAGGTTCTGTTGATCAGCTCATCATCTTCTGGTGCTGGCCTCTGGATATAATGCTGAATGAACCAGAGGGTCTTGGCTTCTCTCCATCTCTCAATCAGAGGATATGGCACAGTAGAGTCAAAAGACCCTTCTGTCCTTAGTGGCAAGATGTTCATAACTTCCACAGGAGCTTTCCTCTTCTGACCTGAGCCACCTGCACCAGAAGGAATACCAGCTTCTCTGGCCTTCTTGTTCTGTCTCCTAACATATCTGAGCCTCTGCTCTTCATCTATGTTCTTCCTGATTCTGGCTTGCCTCTCCTCTGGAGTCTCTTCCTTGTATCTCTTCTCTGCTTCTTCGACAACAGATTCAAGGAAACTCTTCTTAACTTTTCTAATCTTCCTCTTGGCAGGACCAGGAATGGTAGAAGGATCCTGCTCAGCTTCAGATGACTCTTCTTCTGCAGCAAGCTGTTTAGCCATAGATAGAGATTTCAACTCTTCTTTCTTCTTCTTCTGCAACTCAGCCTGGGCCAATGTGTTCTCCAGCAGGTCCAGACGAGCTCCATGGCTAAAAAGAGTCTCATTTGTGGTCTTCGCCAGATCAGTTCTGGCCTTCTCTTCCCCCTTTTTAACTTCATCAAGGAGGGGCTCCACTACCTGCCTTATGAGATCAAGCAAGGCAGTGTTGGAGGAAGAGTGAAGATCACGAAGCTGCTTGGCCTCCTCCAGGTAAGCTTTAGACTCTGCAAGAAGTCTCTCTTGCTTCTCTAACATCTCCTGGAGGGAGTCTTTCAGCCTAGCAGTTTGAATCATCTGGCTGGCCATTTCCACTTTGAGTACAGAAACTGGCCTCAACTGCTCCAGCACGTGCTCCTGGAGCTGCTTCTGGCTATGCATGACATCTAGCTTGACAAACAAGCCATTAGCTTTGAATGAAGCTTTAACCTCTGCCAGAGTGGATTTGATCTGCTTGAGGAAGATTCTCCTTTCTTGCTTAATCTGGTGCTCTATCATAGCAGAGGCCATATGTTGGATTGCTTTGGAAAAGCGCCCTATCTGCATGATCTGCTCGTTGAAGAAAGCCTTCATCTTCTGGAGCACAGCAGGAGACATCTCAAAGTCCTCCTCGTCTGAATAAAGCTCTGGAGGGAAGACAAAGTGAGGACCAAACTTGTAAGTGGGGCCCTCTGGAGTGAGCATTACTCCTCTCTGGATGAGCAGGGTGCGAATCAAGACTTTAGCTGCACCAGGAGTCTCCAGCTCTGCTGGGTTCTGAATGTTCATCTTCTGCTTCAGCTCAATCTCTCAAGCAGTGAAGTTGGAGGCACCCATTTCCTCAAGCAATAGCATCAGGTCCTCCACATCTTCAAGTCTGGCCTTGCTCCAGACCTTGGCATCAGTAAGCTCTGCCAGAAGTGGTAAGTGCTCCAGAAGAACTGGAAAATGCTATCTTAGCCAGAGCTGAGCACTTATACTCATACTCTGCCTAATGGGACCCATTTCTGCAGAAGAGAAAGTGAAGGGTTTGGGCCCAGAGGCAGAGGAGGAAGGGGCTAAGTCAACAGGCTCAAGTGAAGCTTCCTCATCTTCACTATCATCGCTGGTTAAACAGGTTGGGGAGGGAGGAGGGGCAGGGAATCCCAGAGCCATAGAAATGGTTGGGTCCTGGTCTGTATGGGTTTGGGGAGGGTTTGGATTTTGTGAAGTAGAGGTGGTAGGGATTGGTTGCTCTGCACCAGAAGAGGAAGGAATATCTGGTACAGAATGTGTAGGAGGGATTTGGAAGGTGGAAGTGTTTGATGGGGGGACTTCTGCACCAGAGGAGGTTGAGGGAACCTCTGGTACAGAAGGTGGGGGAGAGGGGTTAGTGGGGATATGTGTTTGGGAATTTGGGGGAGAGGGTGTTTGTGTAGGAATGGTAGAGGGAGTATAGACGGGGGTATCTGGGATAGTCTGCTCTGGTGGAAGAATGGGGTTACCAGAGGCAGATGGGGTTTGGGGAATGTTATCTGGGGGAGAGGTAGAAGGGGAAACAAGATTTATGGGGGAGGAAGAGGGAAAGGAAGGGTTTACCTCTGCTGGGTCAACACCAGCAGGCACAACAAGCTCTGGAGCATTCTCCATCATCTGGGTGGCATCCTCAATGGCCTTCTCCAAGGCCTCTCCAAGATCAGATCCAGAGTCTGAATCTTGAAGAAGGGCTCTCTTGGCCTTGGATTTCCTCACAAGAGGTACTTCATCTTCTTCCTCTTCTTCTTCTGATGGCTCATCCACCAGAAGGGTTTTCTTTGCCTTTCTGCTAGTCCTCCTCTTCTTAGCAGAATGTCTCCTGGCCTCGTCTGGCTGCTTTCTCTTGGCTGCTCCAGCCTTCTTTACAGCTTTATCATCATCACCCTTCTTCTTAAGCACATCAAGAAGGGGAATCTGGTCCTCCTCTGAGGAACCAGAAAAGGCAACGGTTGAAGAACCAGTTGCTACAGCAGCTTTCTTCTGTGTCTTCTGCTGCTGCTGCTGCTTTCTCTGCCCCTTAGGAGGAGAGGGAATAGATTGAATAGGAGGGGCAGGGATGGCTTGCTCTCCATCAGAGTCGGCATGGACGTGGAGAGGACCATCCTTGGAGAACATAATCTTGGACATATGAAAGCCCTTACACCAGGATTGTCTCCATTTCTTCTCTGGAAGAATTGAATCCAGAATTAGGGTGAGTTTTGTACCCAATGAAACATTAGCATTGAACACAAATTGTTGCTCTCCTGGCAACTGGGGGCATTCTTCCTTCTGGATTTTCACCTTGTTCTTCCTCAGCACCCTCCAGAAGAACTCAGCCCAGTTACATTGAACACCATCCAGAATGGCCCTCATAACACAGAGCCTGCCAACGAAGATGGCATCTGTGCTATGGCTCTCACACATGAGAATCTTTACCACAATGTCAAATAGCACCTTATACTTCTGCCTAAGATGCTTGTCCAAGAAACCCTTAGTAATATTCTGGCATGAATTTCTGGCAAACATCTTGAAGGATTCCAACGCCTCTCCTTCTCTGTACTTCAGTGGGTCCACACCTTCCGCAGAAAGGTTACCAAAAAGACCACAGAAGTCTGCCTTAGAGAAAACAAGATCCTCTGAATCAATCTTGGATGAAATATAGTCTTCATGGATCTTCATCCGGATAAGAAACTGTGCAGCATATCCATCCAAGGTACGCAGATCCTTGGGAACCTTTGAGATCAACTCCTCCAGCCCAGAACGTCGGAGAAGTTCCAAAATCTCCAAAGCGGCCGGATTCTTAGTGGAATAGAAGTCCACCACCATTTCTGTCTTGAGTTTCTTGCAGACATAGTCTGGATCGAAATTGCACTTGGGTGCCATAACTGTGAAAGAGAGAGAGAGAGAGAGAATGCTTTGCAGAGAGAGGTTAGGGTTTGAATAGTATAGAAACGTGAAAGGACAGATTGAAAACAAAATTGATTTAAATAGAGTAATACGCGTGGCTTGAAAATTAAATGAAGTGTGAACGCGTGTTGTTTCAAATTCATTTTAGGAAACAAAATCAATTTTAGCATTGATTGACATTTTGCACAGTGGTTAAATCCGATGGCCATGATGAAAGGCGAAATACAGATTTAATCTGGTGCGTTGGCATAGTCATTGGGACTGGGCATAAAGGGGTTTTGTGGCAGTCAAGAGAAAAAGCGAAATGATTACCTAGGCCCTATACCCTAGTCTTAAATACACTCCGAAGTTGAAAGGTTTTGAGTGTACTTACTAATTTGAATAGTGTATCCCAATGATCAGAGGCCAGAGTAGAAAAGACATACCTGTCACCTGATATTGTAACCAGATGATACCACAATTAGTCTGGTGATACTTCTCCTCTGAGTGAACTCATCTGGTCCTGGTCAGTAAAGACTTTGGACATAACTCTGACTTAGCACCTCATCTGGGATAAGTGTCACCTGGTGTATACCTCATCTGGAAGTATACCTTCTCTGATATATCTAATCTGCAGGTATGTTAGCTCAAGAAAAATAAATATATGAGGAAAAGTAATGAAACAAGGATACTTCTCTGATGTTCCCCCTAAATCAAATCTGTCTCTGGATCCAACAAACCTAACTCAAAGGCTAATTCTCTGAATCTTGTCTCAGCCAAAGGCTTGGTTAAAATATCTGCTCTCTGCCTCTCTGTTGCAATCTTTTCCATCCTTATATCTCCCTTCTCAACATGATCTCTGATAAAATGATGCCTTATATCAACATGTTTGCATCTGGTATGAAGAACTGGGTTCTGGGTGATTGCAATGGCATTATTACTATCACAGAAAATAGGAATATCCTTAGCTCTAATCTGGTAATCCCTAAGTTGTTGACTAATCCAGAGAAGTTGAGAACAACAACTCCCTGCAGCCATGTACTCTGCTTCTGTTGTTGATGTAGCAACTGAAGTCTGCTTCTTAGAAAACCAGGATACCAATTTATTCCCTAAAAATTGGCATGTTCCACTTGTAGATTTCCTATCTATTCTGCACCCACCATAGTCTGAATCTGAGTAACCACTTAATTCTAAATTGTCATCTGCAGGATACCATAATCCTAAATTCACAGTTCCCTTAAGATATTTTAATATCTTCTTAGCTGCTTCCAAGTGACTCTTCTTGGGATTAGCTTGAAATCTGGCACAAACTCCTACAGCAAAAGTAATATCTGGTCTGCTTGCAGTTAGATATAAAAGAGAACCAATGAGTGCTCTGTACTGAGTCTGGTCCACACTCTCTCCAGACTCATCTGGATCCATGTTGAAATTTGTCATCATACGGATCTTGACTGCTCTGCTAGATCCTATTCCAAATTTCTCTAACATGTTTCTGGTGTACTTAGCTTGATTAATAAAAATTCCCTTCTCTGATTGCTTAACCTGCAAACCCAAAAAGTAATTCAGTTCTCCCATCATGGACATCTCAAACTGTCCCTGCATGAGCTCACCAAACTTCTCACACAGCTTCTTGTTAGGGGATCCAAATATGATGTCATCAACATATATTTGGACCAGAAGGATGTCCTTTCCTTCTTCTTTCCTAAACAAGGTCCTATCAATCTTACCTTTAGTAAAACCATTGTCCAGAAGAAATTGAGATAGAGTGTCATACCATGCTCTGGGTGCCTGCTTCAGCCCATAAAGAGCTTTCTTAAGCTTAAACACCTTGTCACCTTGTTCAAAACCAGGAGGTTGTTCAACATACACTTCCTCAATGAGAATCCCATTAAGAAAGGCAGATTTCACATCCATCTGGTATACTTTGAACTTCATGTGAGCAGCATATGCTAAGAACAATCTGATGGCTTCTAGTCTGGCAACAGGAGCAAAAGTCTCATCATAGTCTATTCCTTCAGACTGAGAATAGCCCTGGGCCACTAATCTTGCCTTGTTCCTAGTAATGACATCATTCTCATCTTTCTTATTTTTGAAAACCCACTTAGTGCCTATCACCTTTTGATGACTTGGTCTGTCTACCAGCTCCCAAACATCCTGTCTGGTGAATTGATTCAATTCCTCCTGCATAGCCACAATCCAATTTGAATCTTTCAGTGCCTCCTTGATGTTCTTGGGCTCAATCAAGGACACATAGCAACTGAATAAGGCAGCTAAGTTAAGAGTTCTCCTAGTCTGGACACCCTTAGTTGGATCTCCTAAGATCAGGTCATTGGGGTGATCAACCAGGGTCCTCCTTCCCGTGGTCTTGCCTGGGTGATCATCTTCTGCAGTACCTTGGTGATTATCACCCCCTGCAGAAGAGCTTCCCCCTACAGGAGTTCCAACCTCTTCTGGTTCTGCTCCTTGTGAAGGCTGCTGCTTCAGAGAACCAGGAGATGGGTCATCATCTGAATCTGAATCAAGAATAGGTGGATTGACCTTGATAACTCTGGGTGTAGTCTGATTCTGGGTCTCATCAGGAGACTTAGAATCCACCTTGCACTCAAAAGTAGATTCATCAAAAACAACATGAGGTGTTTCCTCCACACAAAATGAATTCTTATTAAAAACTCTAAAAGCTTTACTGGTGCTGGAATATCCCAAAAATATTCCATCAGCCACTTTAGCATCAAAGGTTCTTAATTTAGATTTCCCATTGTCATGGATGAAACACTTACATCCAAAAACATGAAAATATGAAACAGATGGGGTTTTACCTTTCCATACCTCATATGGGGTCTTATTATGTCTCTGGGCAATCAGGCACCTGTTCTGAGTGTAACAAGCTGTATTGATGGCCTCTGCCCAAAATCTCTGTGGAGTGTTGTACTCTGCCAGAAGTGTTCTTGCAGCTTCTTTGAGAGTCCTATTCCTCCTTTCTGCAACTCCATTTTGTTGAGGTGTTCTGGCAGCAGATGTCTCATGAAAAATCCCATGATCCTTGCAGTAATCTGCAATATGTGAATTCAAAAACTCTGTTCCTTTGTCACTCCTGATCCTGACTATGCTCTGGTTCTGCTCATTCTGAATCTGCTTGAAGAACTCTGGCAGCTTAGTCATAGTTTCATTTTTCTTAAACAAGAACACTACCCAAGTGTATCTTGAAAAGTCATCTACTATTACTAAGGTGTACTTCCTTCCACTGAAACTAAGAGGAGAAACAGGTCCAAACAGGTCCATGTGAAGTAGTTGAAGTACTCTGGTTGTGGTTGTGCTCTGGACATCCTTAAAGGAAGTCTTGGGTTGTTTACCCTTCTGGCATGAACCACAAACCTGATCCTTCTTAAACACTTCATTAGGAAGACCTCGAATGAGACCTTTTCTGGCAATCTTGTTCAATGTTTTGAAGTTAAGATGACACAATCTCTTGTGCCAAATCCAGCTGTTCTCTGCAGATCCTTTAGCAACCAGGCAAGCATTTCTTGGGCAACTGCTAAAATCTGCAAGATAAATGTTACCCTTCCTCAAGCCTATTAGCAAGATATCATTATAATCAGAAGAGAAAACAGTGCATGAATCACTAGAAAACTTCACTGAGTATCCCTTGTCACAGAATTGGGATACTGAAAGCAGATTATGCTTGAGTCCTTCTACGTAGTAGACTTCATCTACAGATACTCCATTGAAGGTCAACTTTCCAACTCCTCTGGTGACTCCATAGTTGTTGTCACCAAACATCACTCTTGGTCCATTTAATGGCTTGAAATCTTGGAGATTATCCTTCTGGAAGGTCATGTGCTTGGAACATCCACTATCAATGTACCAGACATGGTTGCTTGAAAATCCTTTCTCCAATGGACTCTTATCTACCTGCAGAGAGATCAATTAGGTCCCCTACTAGTGCTGGGTCCTGATTGGTTAGTTGCAGGTTTTGTAGGAATCCATAGATAAAGATCATCCCTTGATGGATGAGGAGATCTTATCTTCCTTCCAAATCTATCTACCAGCACATGTCCTCTTACTATGACATATTGAGCTACTGGTCTGATAAGGACACCTTTCCTATAAACAGGTCTGGTGTACCTTTTCTCAAATCTGGCCTTTGGAATGGCCTGCCTCAAAGACATGGTCTCAAAGGTCTGGTTATAAGGGTACATCCTAAAAGAACCATCTCTGGTGTCATAACTTCCCAGATCAGTTGGTTTTCTAGAGATGGGTCTGGAAGACCTCCTCTGGTTCTGATAATTAGACCTGTTCTGGTGATTATAGTTCCTTTGAGTATACCTATTCTGGAATTGATTCTTCTGAGAAAATTGTCTCTGGGGTACCTGGTTCTGTTGAACATTGTTCCTTCTCTGGTAGTTATTACTCTGATTGGTATTCCCCCTTTTTGAGTGTTTCCTTTGAGGTCCCCTAATCTGTTTAGGTTCCCTTTGAGGATTTCTTTGGGGTCCTCCAATTTGAGTAATATCTACTCCTTGGGACTCATTGTTCACAGAACCATCAATCTTTAATGGTTCCCCTTGTTGACACTTATTCTCTAACATCTTCTCTTCCAGAACAGTTAACTCTTCTGGACCATTAGTTAAGTGATTAACAGAGTGATTCCTTTTCCAATCAGGATTGTGAACCACCTTGTAACCATTACCAGTTAAGTCTTTATCATTCCAGATTTCTACCAATTTACCAGCTCTTACAGACTTGTCTTTGTTATAGAGGTACTTGTGAGTTTTAGTGGTAATTCCAGAATATCCTAAACCACTCTTATCACAAATGCGCTGAGAAGACTCTGATATGATAGATACAACAGATGGTATCTTAGGAGCTTCTCTGGGCATAGGTATCTCCTCTATGTTGTGAACAACTTGTTTTCCCTTGATAAGAGTTTGGTATTTGGCTCTGAGTTCAGTGATTTCATCCTCTTGAGAGTTCCTTTCTTTCATGAGTTGATCTACCAGAGTATCTCTTTCTGAGATCTTTTCCTGAAGTTCAGAGACTTCTTTGGAATGATCTTTCATGAGTTCTCTGGTGGATTTGTGCTCATGAGAGAGAGATTGAACTTCAGCTCTGAGCCTACCATTCTCTTTCTCAAGTTTTTGACAGAGTTGGACACAGTTTTGGAGATCTGATAGCATCTGTTGCATATCAGACTCTCTGGAGTTACCAGATAAATTAGAGGATTCAGTACATTTGGAATTAGATAAAACAAGAGTAGTTTCATTTACCTCAGTGATGTCTGCCATGAGACACACATCATCATCTGATCCAAAGTCAGAAGAAGAAGAACTGGAACTAGTATCCTCCTCCTCTGCTTCTGCCAGCAGTGCTCTCTTATCTGCATACCTCCTATCTCTCTTGATTCTTTTCTCTTCTCTTTCCCTAGGAGTAAGCTGAGGACAATCATAACTATAGTGACCAGTCTTGTTGCATGTGTAGCAGGCATTGTCTCCTCTGGGACTAGGACTTGGCTCTCTCCTCCTCTGGTTGTAGTCTGATCTGGCAGGGCTACTTTCTCTCCTCTGATGATCTGATCTCCCAGAGCTGCCAGGGTTGTCATCTCTCCTCCTCTCTGGAGTTCTGAATCTGGTCTCCCTTGAGTCTCCAGATGTCTTCTCCTTCTCTGCAGGCTTGAAAGAACTCTTCCTGTTTCTGGTAGACTCCTTCCAATGCCTTTTGTACCTGCCATATTTTGAACTCATTTTGTCTAATTTATGAGTTAGAAGTGCTACCTGCTCCTTGAGGCTCAAGTCATCTGCAGTAGACTCCTTTGGCTTGGCATCAGATTTGAGAGTTGAAGAGAATGCAACTTCTTTCTGACCAGAAGAGGAAACCTCTTCTGTTTGATCCTCCTCTTGAAGATCATATTCGTAAGCTTTGAGATCAGACAACAGAAGATGATGATCCAGAGTATTGAGATCCTTGTTGTCCTTGATCACAGTGACTTTAATTCTCCACCTGCTTGTTAGTGAACGTAATATTTTACTACTAATCTCTTTTTCAGAATAGGTCTTACCTAAGGCACTAGCCTTGTTCAAGAGATTCGTGAGACGCATGTCCAGCTGGTCAATGGTCTCGTCTGGTTTCATCTTAAATGTGTCAAAAGAGTGTTGAACAGCTTGGAGCTTGTTATCTTTAATCTTCTCTGTTGCTTCACAGAGCAGAGCTAACTTGTCCCACATCTCTTTTGCAGTGGTGCACGTCCTGACCTTTTCAATTACCTCCTTAGTGAGAGTGTTGATAATCTCGGTTCTTGCCACTTGGTCCAGGTTATGTAGCTTTCTCTCATCGTTGTCAAGTTCGTCTTTCTTTTTTAGGATTCGTTGTCTGGGAACTCTATCCTCTGCAGCGTCGCTAGTTTCTTCTCTGGACTCAGACCTGCCACTATCAATAGGAGTCCAGTAAAATTTAATGGGGCCACTTTCAACCACATCTAACATGCGGTGGTGAATAGCTCCAAGATGATTACTCATCATGAAGCTCCAGTGGCTATAATCCTCGAACGAGAATTCTGGCAGTTTGTGACTCTTATAAGAAGATTTCGAAGACATATTGATAAGAAATTTAGGGAAATAACAAGAACTTGAATAAAAGCACTAAAGAGCAATGGATCTGCCCGGTGACCACCAAAAGCTTTTCAAAGCAGTGGTCGTGGACACACTACTCTGATACCACTTGTTGGTCCCACTCGATAGATTAATTTCGGAAGCTTATGTAATAATGTCTTTCCAAAATCTTTTATAAGAGAGCAATAAACAATAATTAAAATAAAGCGATAAATGACACAAGATATATAGTGGTTCGGATAAATATCCTACGTCCACTCTCCCTTATCACCAAGGGGTCTCACTATCAACCAACTCACAAACTTACTCACTGGAATTTCCGAAGTACCAGCACCTTCTTACAAACTCTTTAGATCTAACGTCGATCTAAAGATAAACTTACTCCAACCTTGTCTAACAAGATGAACAGGTTGAGTATATAAACTCCTTACGAGTAGATGAGTAATTAAGAACAAAATATGAGTGCAATATGCGTAGTGATCAAAAGCTTAGTGTGGCTATATGCGCGTGAATGATTCTAGAGCTTTTTCTTGATCTGCACTCAAGTATATATAGAGGGGATTAGGGACATAGCCGTTGGGAGGCTGATCCAATCAGATCCTCTATATATGGAAGCTTCAATCAATCAATTCCCTAATTGATTGATTGGGTTGGTGAGATCTTGATTGATTGTCTTCATATCTTCTCAATCCAATCTTGTTTTGACTTGAATAATCACCAACGGAACAATGCTTCCAATTGCCTAACTCTGATTCTCTCCAGAGAAGGCAGGGCCAGACACCAGGCAACCGTGGTGTCTTCTGGTCCTTATCTGGTGAACAACCAGAATACTCAGTAGAATAAGGGGATCAAACTGAGCATCTTTTGTTCCACCAGACTCGTCTGGTCTGGACTCGTCTGGTCTGGGGAAGGTCCTCTGCCTCTGGTCTGATCTCCTCTGGTGAAGTCTTCTGGAGGAGTCTTCTGGTGACTCTTCTGGTCTGGCAGTTCCCCCTAGACTAAGTCCTAATCTAGATCATCATCTGGCTAACAGGTCCAGATGGTCCTATTACATCTTTTGGTTTGTTTTAACTCATCAAAACTAACAAATTTTTATCCTAACAAACTACATTCATTTCGGCAGAACAGCATTGGTAGCGTCTTTTCATCTTACCAGAATGTGGGGGTTATCCTATGATGACGTGGGCGGCATGGTTATGCGCCGCCCACACGCGAGTAATCCCTAGGTCATGCGCCTCTATATTTGTATATCGGTCCTTCAACTTCACTCTTGCTCGAATTTTACCCCGTCTTTTTTTCAATATGGCCCAGATTCTCTTGGATATTACGGGTTTTACCCCGTTTTTCCTCTTGATATATAAATGAGTGGGAGATAAAAAAATTCCCACTCTTCTTCATTTGCTACAAAAAATTTCGGCGATTCCCTAGTTTTTTCGGCGCAATTTCTTTGAATTCGAGCTTTTAATTCACTTTCAAGGTAGTTTCTCCCTCGTATTTACTTAATTTTGTTCTTTTTCTTTTATTTTTTCTTTTCTCTACGAATCGCGCCACCACCACCGTGTGAGGATTAATGTCGCCGCCGTCGTTCTTATAAGTTTTCCTTTTAGCCCTCTTCATACTGAATACCCATGTCCTCTCATTCGAGCAACAATAGTTCCGAGGAAACCCTTGATCCTCTTTTCCCGATCGTACCTTGTGAAGCCTAACCGCAGTTCAAAATCTCATTGGAGATAAACCCAGATGTGGATTAAGTTGTACAATTAATAGAGGATACTGGTGCTCGTCCATCTGGCGAAGAGGTTGTAATCGTCGCGAATAGAGATTCGGATAGAGAGTCTTCATCAAGTTCTGAATCCGAGGAGGATCCTGAGTTTGATGAGCCAACCCGTGAATTTTTGGAAGGGATCGACTTTCCAAATTCGAAAATGCTCAAAAATGAGATTCCTTCAGGAATTGCTCGCCCATTTGACCGGCGAGCATATACTAATGAACATGTGAACGACTTTTCAATCCCTGAACGTCAGACTGTGAAATTGGTGAAGACGGAATTTCAAGCGACCAAGATCAAGAGTGTTGTTTGTCAAGATGAACTTGATTCAATCCGAGAAGATTATCAAATTCCAGACATACATATGTGGGCACCAACTAGGAAAGAAAGAGTCGAACGCCCTCTGCCTGGCTGCACAACGATCAATATTAACACATTGAGTGGCTGGCTTGAGGTTACCTTTGCCCCTAGTGGTTGGTCGTTTTTTAGAGGCGACCAACCTTGCCATCACTCAAATCACTCCCATAGGGTGGATGAACTTGCTTGGCACCATGGGATTGTTTTCTTTGGAGGGGTATGTTGATCGCATTACGACTGAAGAGATCAACTACCTTATGACCATCACCAAATGCCCAGTAGGAGAAGAAGGATATTATTACTTGAAGGCTCGTACTGGGCTTAAAATCGTTGATGGAGTGTGACTTGAACCGAATATACTAAACTTTCTACTAGTCGCTCCCCCGCAAGCGGACGTGTTCACTGTAGTATGAGTAAGTATACCGACCAAGTATTATCGAACCCAAGGGAAGGTGAGTATGCGAATAGATCCCTGAAGATCTACGCGTCGTAGTTAATATGAGTGTATGTTTTTTGATTTTTTTGGAAGAATTAATCAAAACTAAAATAAACTAATTAAACTAAAGTACTAAAGAATGCGAATTAACTAAGGGTTGTATTCAAATGAGTGATGATGATGCTCAGGATAGGAATCCCTACGTATACTAACGGAGCAGGTACATAATCAAAATAACTGTGACGCGCAAGAAATAACCTAAGTAAAAGAATGCAAGATGAAAGCTCAAGATTTTAAACCCTAATACTTTATTCTAACAATCGACTTCACTAATCCACTAACAAGTTAATAGATTGTGCTTAATTAATGAGGCCCTAATTTAACTAAGGTGATGCGGTCGTCCTCCTTCGCTAAACTGGTAGATGAATTAACCCTTTCTAAACCCTCTCGTTAAGTCTACTAGTTGTTAAAGAGTGATAAGGTCGTCCTCTCCCTAACACTTTCGTACGAAATTCAAAGGTAAAGTTAAGATTGATTTTAAGAATTCATTAATTAAGAGAATTACAACTAAACATCACGAATTACCCTAATTACGTACCCACATCCTACTTCTACGAGTTCATCCTACCCCAAGCATACAAGGGTTTTAGCCGGACATGGTTATAACGATAACAAAAGCAATTGACGAAGTAACGAACATAAACATGATGAATTGAAGTGAAAAACTAAAAAGCATGAACTAGGGTTTTGAAAGAAAATAATTCTAAGAACTGAAATTAGATTAATAAAATGAAATCTAAAGTGTTTAACGTAATCAAACTAATGAAAAGAAACTAAGAAACGAAAATAAACTAAGAATTCGTACTAAAACCTCGATTAAACGTAAAGTAAAGCTTGCTCGTCTCTTCTCCTCTTTCTCTATCTAAAAACTAAGTCTAAAAGTAATTTGAAATGTGATTCTTCGTGGATCCCCCGTTCAAAATGTGTTCGGAAAGGTATATATAAGGATCGGGCCGAATCGGGATCTCATGGGCCAGAAAAATGACTTTTGGAACTTAAGCCTTGAAGGCGCTCGAGCTGTCCCGCTCGAGCTTGATGGTCGAATGGGGCAGGCGGTCGAGCAGAGGCGCTCGAGGGGTAGTGCTCGAGCGTAGAAAATGTTCTGTAAGTCAAAGGCGCTCGAGCTGTTGAGCTCGAGCGGAGGCGCTCGAGCACACTGGTCGGACGGATCAATAGGTCGAGCGGAGGCGCTCGAGTGCTCTCGCTCGAGCACTTTTCAGCAACAGTACACTTGTTCGTAAAATCTTCATATCTCCTCAACCGGGAGTCCGTTTTGGCCGATTCAAAGTCCTACGAACTCCTCTTTTTGCCCTCTATCCATCTATAAGCATCAAAGAGACAAATTTGTTAGTTTATGAAAATGATACTCAAATGACTCTAAATACTCAACAAAATTAACCAAAACTAGGGCATTTCGAGTGACGAATCATGACAATTTCACGCCTAATCAACCCCCCCAAACTTACCATGTTGCTTGTCCTCAAGCAACGAAATAATAAGTCAAGTGAAATTGTTAGAAATGAGTCAAAGAATCAAATCATGCAAGCAAATGAACTCGAGCTTCAAAGATCAATCACAAGTATACTCACTCACCTTCCCTCATCATACTCATGCAACAACAGCAAGAATCACCAAGATCAAACATGGATGTGCACTCAACGATGTGTTTCACTCCCTCACAAGTGTATATCAATGATAAAGGGACTCACTCAAATAATCAATCACTCATATCGGCAGCCATAGGCTTGTAAGCACTCTCAACTCCGATCATACTCTAGAAATCAATGCCGAATAAAAAAGGACTTTTCTCGAGGTTGTAATGTAAGCTCTTTGGACGGGTGGGATAACAATATGGGTAAGTGACTCAAGTGAATGGAGAATAGAAAAATCAAACTTCGGTACTTCAAGATTAGGAACAAAATATTTCAAACATTTTCAATAAACACACTTTCAATTCCAACACTCTCAACACTTCAATATTTTTTTCTTTCTCATTTTTCTTCACTTTTCTCAAACACTTCACTTTTTTTTTTTCACAAACACATGAGCTCTTTTTTTTTCTTTTGCTCATTCTCAATTTTTTTCTTTTTCCCACAACTCAAAACTTCATCAAACCTTCTTCTCATACTCACTCAACAAACAACATTTCCCTTTTTCAACTCAATTCAATCCCTTCACATTCACATTTTTCCTATTCTCCACTCACATTAGGACAAAAAGGCTTAGGAACTGGAATAGTGTTCATATGTGCTAGCCAATGAAATAGGCTTAAGGCTCAAAGGGGCTAACAAGGGACAAATATCAATGGTAAGGAAATTTTTTGGCTAAGTGACTCAATAAAAACAAAGATGGCCTAAGATCACATTCGGCATATCAAACTAGACACAATCAAGAAGCAAGAGCACACACAAGTTCTAGCATCCTTCTAAGGTGACGATCCACTCACAAACGAAGAGATTAATTTAAGCATCAAAATCTCAAAAGGCTCAAATCTCACGGCTTTCACATCCATGCTAGTCCTAGTGAATTCTCATTCTCATCACACCAGCACTCCAAAGAAAAACTTGCAAGCATACTAGTTCTCTCTCAAATCCACTCTAACTCAAACACTCACACAAAAGAATTCCTAACTCAACTTCACAGTTCACTCTTCTCATCAAATCATACTTAAAGATAGCAATCAACAAGCATAAGATGATTGATAGGCATGAAATATGCAATAATCAGATCAAAATCACCCCAAGGAGCATCTCAAGGCATCAAATAACCAAACACACTCAAAGATAAGGGGTGCTCCGGTGCAATGTAACAAGAAACATAAAAAACTCCACCCCCCCCAAACTTCGACCTTACGAAGAGGTCTAAGTTTGGGGTTGTGGGTTACCTCAACCAAACAATTTAGTTTCTCTCAACAACGTTGCACACTCCCTTTCTTGAGTTTCTCCCTTCAATCTGAATAACTCCATGGTACCTTTACTCCTTCGAGACAAGCCTACAAAATAAACTCTCAAGTGCGAGATTAAAACTTACGATTCACAACACCCTAATAACATAAAACTCAAATAACTAAAAACACTCAAAAGCAAATAAAAATGGGTTGCCTCCCATTCAGCATTATTTTTAAGGTCCTCATGCCGGACCGAGTTCAAAGGAGCTTAAGGGACATCATACTCAAATTTACCTCCCTTACTCTCATAAGAGTGGTGCTTGCATGTCTTTCCTTGACGCCCCTCCATCATGAGCTCTTTTGCTTCCTTCTCATCCCCAAGTGGTATGGGTCTCAACTCCTTCTCACCTTTACCTGGAGGAGTCTTACTAAGCAATTTCTTGCGCTTGGACTTTTTCCTCTTAACTCCTCATTTCCCCTCCAACTGGACCACGTCCACCTTTTTCACTTCTTCATCCTTCAATTTCTTCTCTTTATCCCTATCAAAATAAGTCAGATCATAATGCTCTTGGGTTAAATCAACAGATGAATGATTATCAAACTTATAAATAAAAGAAGGATTAGGGATAGGAGGTGTGTCTTCAACACTAGGATCAAGGGCATCCATGCAATACAAACTCTCATCCTCCTTCGGGTACTTCATGACCTCATATAGGGAAGTCTTCACTTCTTGATCATCAACTTTCAACGTAATCTTCCCATTTGCCACGTCTAGCACCATCCCCGCCGTCGCAAAGAACGGTCTTCCCAAGATCAGGGGCACGCGTTCATCTTCCTCCATTTCGAGCACTACAAAGTCGGCTGGAAAAATGTGATCTCCAACTCTCACGAGGACGTCTTCAACTACACCTTGAGGTCGAGTAATAGACCGGTCGGCAAGTTGAAGCGTCATCATTGTCGGTTGAAGTTCTCCACCATCCAACTTCTTGAAAAGCGACAAGGGCATAAGATTTATGCTCGCCCCTAAATCACATAGCGCTCATTTCTTGATCCCGTTCCCAATGTCACATAAGATGGTAAAGCTCTCAGGATCCTTCAGTGATGGTCCCGTTTTCGAAGGGCAAAATGGGAATTCAGGAGCACAAAAAAAATTTTTTTTTTTTAAAAAACCTTATACTCAGGGAGTTCAGTAGGAATGAGAAATACTCAAGTCACTGCTCTGCTCAGAGGCTGAGTTACCAAGTCAGAGAGAAGGCTTGGAGACTCATGCTCTGAGCAAGGACAGTGGCTTGAGATGCTGAACTCTCGAGCGCGTTATCAAATCACAGCTTGCACCCTGACTGAGTTCAGTGACGAAATACTCAAGTCACTGCGTTGCTGAGAGTCAGAGCTATCAAGTCAGTGATGAGACTTGAAAGCTCAGGCTCTCAACAAGGCAGTGACTCGAGAGACTGAACTCTCGAGTGCCTAGCCTGATTTAGTCAGTGAGATGGAATCTCCCTGACCTGAATGCTTAACTAAAGTTCCTTTTTAAACAATGCTCTCAGTGAGCAGATTTTCGCAATACTTTAGAAGAAAAGACATTCCAAATAATAACACTTGGTTTAACGTGGTTCGGAGACTCAAGCTCTTACATCCACGGCCTGATTTAACAGGAAATCCACTATCTCAGGATTCTTGTTTTTAACGTGCCAAGGTGCACTTACAACTGGACTCACGCCACTCCCTGGGCTGCCCTCCTCACCTCACTACAAACCTAACAATCTCTGAAAGGGTTTAGTTTGGTTTGGTTTTCTCCAACTAGGTGAGGTTTTCCCTTTACAATGTGTTAGCCAATAGCTAAGATAGGGAAAACCTCTCTAAGCCTAGAGTTACAAGCTGAACACTCATATGTGTATATTTGAAGACCCTAATGGTCAGTGTTTAAGATGTGAGTAAACCCTCCTTATAACTCCCATGCACGTATGCTACTACCCACACCTTCACAGCTCGTAGGTGTTTGTTTTCTTACAATTCTTACAACAACACAACACACACAACACCAAGCTATGAGCATGTATTTATAATGGGGATTCAAATGTATCCGTTGGAGAGGAAAATACATTTGAATCCAGCATTAAATGGTTTCAACCACTTTTCTTGGAATGCGGCCTTGTCAGTGTCAGACATGTTTGACTTGACTTGATTGGTCCACGTGGACTGAATCCAACGGATCTTTGACTCAGTGTGCTTGATCAGGGCGCACTGACTTCAGTTAACATATCCTCCACTGACTCTGACGATCTTCAGTGGACTGACTCGTCCTCAGTGTAGTTGTCCTTCAGGGACTGTTTGAAGATCACTCCAAGAAGTTTGTCATAAGGCTGAATGACAAACTTCCCTGACCACAGTAGCCTGACTCCTTCAGGGCCTACTTGGTGCAGCACTGATCCACCTGATCAGGCTCTTCACTGAGTGGTCCATCAGACTTGGCTTAGATCAGCCTGACTTGCACTCAGTGGGACTTCCTTCAGGCTTTTCCATTGGTTCAGGTTGATGGCATGTTTTCAGTCAGCTCTTCTGGTTGTCATCTTTGATATCTTCAGGCTGTGTTGAGAAGTTCCCCCTCGCTGAGTTCCCCCTCAACTGAGCAACCTATTCTATTGAGAGCTAACCTAGCCTGACCTGATCTAAAGGATACTATCCTGACTGCTTTCAAACCTATTACATGTTGTTTTGGAAAATCATCAAAACTAAACATATCCCAACAATTTCCCCCTTTTTGATGATTCCAAAACTTCTAACCAAATGATTTTCTATTACAAGAATAATGTCAGAACATAAGTAATAGTTTGAAATATGCAGGAATTCCCATAGTTTAAATATTTAAGATCTGTTCGGTAGACCATTTTTCTTAACAAAACTGGATCAGTGGTCATGTGAACAACCCGCTCTGATACCAATTGATGGTCCCGTTTTCGAAGGGCAAAATGGGAATTCAGGAGCACAAAAAAAATTTTTTTTTTTTAAAAAACCTTATACTCAGGGAGTTCAGTAGGAATGAGAAATACTCAAGTCACTGCTCTGCTCAGAGGCTGAGTTACCAAGTCAGAGAGAAGGCTTGGAGACTCATGCTCTGAGCAAGGACAGTGGCTTGAGATGCTGAACTCTCGAGCGCGTTATCAAATCACAGCTTGCACCCTGACTGAGTTCAGTGACGAAATACTCAAGTCACTGCGTTGCTGAGAGTCAGAGCTATCAAGTCAGTGATGAGACTTGAAAGCTCAGGCTCTCAACAAGGCAGTGACTCGAGAGACTGAACTCTCGAGTGCCTAGCCTGATTTAGTCTGTGAGATGGAATCTCCCTGACCTGAATGCTTAACTAAAGTTCCTTTTTAAACAATGCTCTCAGTGAGCAGATTTTCGCAATACTTTAGAAGAAAAGACATTCCAAATAATAACACTTGGTTTAACGTGGTTCGGAGACTCAAGCTCTTACATCCACGGCCTGATTTAACAGGAAATCCACTATCTCAGGATTCTTGTTTTTAACGTGCCAAGGTGCACTTACAACTGGACTCACGCCACTCCCTGGGCTGCCCTCCTCACCTCACTACAAACCTAACAATCTCTGAAAGGGTTTAGTTTGGTTTGGTTTTCTCCAACTAGGTGAGGTTTTCCCTTTACAATGTGTTAGCCAATAGCTAAGATAGGGAAAACCTCTCTAAGCCTAGAGTTACAAGCTGAACACTCATATGTGTATATTTGAAGACCCTAATGGTCAGTGTTTAAGATGTGAGTAAACCCTCCTTATAACTCCCATGCACGTATGCTACTACCCACACCTTCACAGCTCGTAGGTGTTTGTTTTCTTACAATTCTTACAACAACACAACACACACAACACCAAGCTATGAGCATGTATTTATAATGGGGATTCAAATGTATCCGTTGGAGAGGAAAATACATTTGAATCCAGCATTAAATGGTTTCAACCACTTTTCTTGGAATGCGGCCTTGTCAGTGTCAGACATGTTTGACTTGACTTGATTGGTCCACGTGGACTGAATCCAACGGATCTTTGACTCAGTGTGCTTGATCAGGGCGCACTGACTTCAGTTAACATATCCTCCACTGACTCTGACGATCTTCAGTGGACTGACTCGTCCTCAGTGTAGTTGTCCTTCAGGGACTGTTTGAAGATCACTCCAAGAAGTTTGTCATAAGGCTGAATGACAAACTTCCCTGACCACAGTAGCCTGACTCCTTCAGGGCCTACTTGGTGCAGCACTGATCCACCTGATCAGGCTCTTCACTGAGTGGTCCATCAGACTTGGCTTAGATCAGCCTGACTTGCACTCAGTGGGACTTCCTTCAGGCTTTTCCATTGGTTCAGGTTGATGGCATGTTTTCAGTCAGCTCTTCTGGTTGTCATCTTTGATATCTTCAGGCTGTGTTGAGAAGTTCCCCCTCGCTGAGTTCCCCCTCAACTGAGCAACCTATTCTATTGAGAGCTAACCTAGCCTGACCTGATCTAAAGGATACTATCCTGACTGCTTTCAAACCTATTACATGTTGTTTTGGAAAATCATCAAAACTAAACATATCCCAACATTCAGCTTTGGAGGAAGCGCCTTGTGCACTAATGCACTCACCTCATGGTTCAAATGCACCAACTTCGACTCATCCACTCGCCGTCTTTTCGCGATCAAGTTCTTCAAAAACTTTGCATAGTTGGGCATCTGTTCCAAAGCATCATAAAAAGGAATGTTAATATGCAATTGTTTAAACACATCAAGGAATTTAGCAAATTTCTCATCTAACTTCTTTTTCATGAAGCGTTGTGGATATGGGACGGGTATCACAGATTTGGGTACCCCCCATTCATCTCTCTCGGTCTCTTTCACTTTCTCCCTTGCTTCCTGTTAGGATAAAAATTGTTAGTTTTGATGAGTTAAAACAAACCAGAAGATGTAATAGGACCATCTGGACCTGTTAGCCAGATGATGATCTAGATTAGGACTTAGTCTAGGGGGAACTGCCAGACCAGAAGGCTTCACCAGAAGAGTCACCAGAAGACCCCACCAGAGGACTTCACCAGAGGTCTCCACCAGAAGACTTCACCAGATGAGATCAGACCAGAGGCAGAGGACCTTCCCCAGACCAGACGAGTCCGAACCAGACGAGTCTGGTGGAACAAAAGATGCTCAGTTTGATACCCTTATTCTACTGAGTATTCTTGTTGTTCACCAGATGAGGACCAGAAGACACCGAGGTTGCCTGGTGTCTGGTCCTGCCTTCTCTGTTGAGAATCAGAGTTAGGCAGAGGAAGCTATTGACCGTTAGTGATTCAAATCAAGTCAACAAGATCAGGATTGGAAAGTATCTGAAGATAATCAATCCAAGGATCCCACCAACCCAATCAATCAATTAGGGAATTGATTGATTGAGGCTTCCTTATATAGAGGATCTGATTGGATTAGCCCTCCAACGGCTAGCCCTAATCCCCTCTATATATACAAGAGTGCAGTTCAAGAAAAAGCTCTAGAGACTCTACACGCGCACATAGCATACTAAGCTTTTTGATCACTACGCATTTGCACTCACTTTGTTCTTAATTACTCATCCAACTCGTAAGGAGTTTATATACTCAACCTGTTCATCTTGTTAGACAAGGTTGGAGTAAGTTTGTCTTTAGATCGAAGTTAGATCTAAAGAGATTGTAAGAAGGTGCTGGTACTTCAGAAATTCCAGTAAGTAGTGAGTTTGTTGGTTGGATAGTGAGACCCCTTTGATCAAGGGAGAGTGGACGTAGGATATTCAGATCCGAACCACTATAAATACGGTGTTATTTATTGCTTTCTTTAATACCTGTTGATTATTATTTGTGCTCTTAGAAAAGATTTTCTCTAAAGACATTTTGGTTATAAAGGCTTTCGCAATTAATCTATCTAGTGGGACCAACAAGTGGTATCAGAGCAGTGTGTCCAACGACCACTGCTTTGTAAAGCTTTTGGTGGTCACCGGGCAGATCCATTGCTCCTTAGTGCTTTTGTTAAAGTTCTTGTTATTTCCCAAATTTTATTTAAAATGTATGCAAAATCTTCTTATAAGAGTCGCAAATTGCCAGAGTTCTCATTTGAGGACTATAGCCACTGGAGCTTCATGATGAGTAATCATCTGGGAGCTATCCACCACCGCATGTTAGATGTGGTAGAGAGTGGCCCCATTAAATTTTACTGGACTCCTATTGATAGTGGCAGGTCAGAGTCCAGAGAAGAAACTAGCGACGCTGCAGAGGATAGAGTTCCCAGACAACAAATCCTCAAAAAGAAAGAAGAACTTGACAACGATGAGAGAAAGCTACATAACCTGGACCAGGTGGCAAGAACCGAGATTATCAACACTCTCACCAAGGAGGTAATAGAGAAGGTCAGAACCTGTGTCACTGCGAAGAAGATGTGGGACAAACTTGCACTTCTCTGCGAAGGAACAGAGAAGATTAAAGATAACAAGCTCCAGGCTGTTCAACACTCGTTTGATACGTTCAAAATGAAACCAGACGAGACCATATACCAGCTGGACATGCGCCTCACAAACCTCCTAAACAAGGCTAGTGCCTTAGGTAAGACCTACTCTGAAAAGGAAATTAATAGTAAAATTTTGCGTTCACTAACTAGCAGGTGGAGAATCAAAGTTACTGTGATCAAGGACAACAAGGATCTCAATACTCTGGATCATCATCTTCTGTTGTCTGATCTCAAAGCTTACGAATATGATCTTCAAGAGGAGGATCAAACAGAAGAGGTTTCCTCTTCTGGCCAGAAAGGAGTTGCATTCTCTTCAACTCTCAAGCCTGATGTCAAGCCAAAGGAGTCTACTGCAGATGACTTGAGCCTCAAGGAGCAGGTAGCACTTCTAACTCGTAAATTAGATAAAATGAGTTCAAAATATGGCAGGTACAAAAGGCATTGGAAGGAGTCTACCAGAGACAGGAAGAGTTCCTTCAAGCCTGCAGAGAAGGAGAAGGCATCTGGAGACTCAAGGGAGACCAGATTCAGAACTCCAGAGAGGAAGAGAGATGACAACCCTGGCAGCTCTGGGAGATCAGATTATCAGAGGAGGGATGGTAGTCCAGCCAGATCAGACTACAACCAGAGGAGGAGAGAGCCAAGTCCTAGTCCCAGAGGAGACAATGCCTGCTACACATGCAACAAGACTGGTCACTACAGTTATGATTGTCCTCAACTTACTCCTAGGGAAAGAGAAGAGAAAAGAATCAAGAGAGATATGAGATATGCAGATAAGAGGACATTGCTGGCATAAGCAGAGGAGGAGGATACTAGTTCCAGTTCTTCTTCTTCTGACTTTGGATCAGATGATGATGTGTGTCTCATGGCAGACATCACTGAGGTAAATGAAACTACTCTAGTTTTATCAAATTCCAAATGTACTGAATCCTCTAATTCATCTGGTAACTCCAGAGAGTCTGATATGCAACAAATGCTATCAGATCTCCAAAATTGTGTCCAACTTTGTCAAAAACTTGAGAAAGAGAATGGTAGGCTCAGAGCTGAAGTTCAATCTCTCTCTCATGAGCACAAATCCACCAGAGAACTCATGAAAGATCATTCCAAAGAAGTCTCTGAACTTCAGGATAAGATCACAGAAAGAGATACTCTGGTAGATCAACTCATGAAAGAAAGGACCTCTCAAGAAGATGAGATAAATGAACTCAGAGCCAAATATCAGACTCTTATCAAGGGAAAACAAGTTGCTCACAACATAGAGGGGATACCTATGCCCAGAGAAGCTCCTAAGATACCATCTGTTGTATCTATCATATCAGAGTCTTCTCAGCGCATCTGTGATAAGAGTGGTTTAGGATATTCTGGAATTACCACTAAAACTCATAAATACCTTTATAATAAAGACAAGTCTGTAAGAGCTGGTAAATTGGTAGAAATCTGGAATGATAAAGACTTAACTGGTAATGGTTACAAGGTGGTTCACAATCCTGATTGGAAAAGGAATCACTCTGTTAATCACATAACAAATGGTCCAGAAGAGTTGACTGTTCTGGAAGAGAAAATGCTAGAGAATAAGTGTCAAAAAGGGGAATCATTAAAGATTGATGGTTCTGTGAACAATGAGTCCCAAGGAGTAGAAATTACTCAAATTGGAGGACCCCAGAGAAATCCTCAAAGGGAACCTAAACAGATTAGGGGACCTCAAAGGAAACACTCAAGGAAGGGGAATACCAATCAGAGTAACAACTACCAGAGAAGGAACAATGTTCAACAGAACCAGGTACCCCAGAGACAATTTTCTCAGAGGAATCAATTCCAGAATAGGTATACTCAAAGGAACTATAATCACCAGAGCAAGTCTAATTATCAGAACCAGAGGAGGTCTTCTAGACCCATCTATAGAAAACCAACTGATCTGGGTAGTTATGACACCAGAGATGGTTCTTCTAGGATGTACCCTTACAACCAGACCTTTAAGACCATGTCTTTGAGGCAGGCCATTCCAAAGGCCAGATTTGAGAAAAGGTACACCAGACCTGTTTATAGGAAAGGTGTCCTTATCAGACCAGTAGCTCAATATGTCATTGTCAGAGGACATATGCTGGTAGATAGATTTGGAAGGAAGATAAGATCTCCTCATCCATCAAGGGATGATCTTTATCTATGGATTCCTACAAAACCTGCAACTAACCAATCAGGACCCAGCACTAGTAGGGGACCTAATTGATTTCTCTGCAGGTAGATAAGAGTCCATTGGAGAAAGGATTTTCAAGCAACCATGTCTGGTACATTGATAGTGGATGTTCCAAGCACATGACCTTCCAGAAAGATAATCTCCAAGATTTCAAGCCATTGAATGGACCAAGAGTGATGTTTGGTGACAACAACTATGGCGTCACCAGAGGAGTTGGAAAGTTGACCTTCAATGGAGTATCTGTAGATGAAGTCTACTACGTAGAAAGACTCAAGCATAATCTGCCTGGAAGCAGCAAGGAAGATATTGAAATATCTTAAAGGAACAGTGAATTTAGGATTATGGTATCCTGCAGATGACAATTTGGAATTAAGTGGTTATTCAGATTCAGACTATGGTGGATGCAGAATAGGTAGGAAATCTACAAGTGGAACATGCCAATTTCTAGGGAATAAATTGGTATCCTGGTTTTCTAAGAAACAGACTTCAGTTGCTACATCAACAACAGAAGCAGAGTACATGGCTGCAGGGAGCTGTTGTTCTCAACTACTTTGGATTAGTCAACAGCTTAGGGATTACCAGATTAGAGCCAAGGATATTCCTATATTCTGTGATAGTAATAGTGCCATTGCAATTACCCAGAACCCAGTTCTTCATACCAGGTGTAAACATGTTGATATAAGGCATCATTTTATCAGAGATCATGTTGAGAAGGGAGATATAAGAATGGAAAAGATTGCAACAGAGAAGCAGAGAGCAGATATCTTAACCAAGCCTTTGGCTGAGACCAGATTCAGAGAGTTAGCTTTTGAGTTAGGATTGTTGGATCCAGAGACAGATTTATTTTAGGGGGAACATCAAAGAAGTATCTTTTATTTCTACTTTATTGCATATTCTTTAATTCGTTTAAAACTAACATACCTGCAGAATAGACATATCAGAGAAGGTACCAGATAAGGTATGCACCAGGTGACACTTGTCCCAGATGAGGTGCTGAGTCAAATGTCCAGAATCTTCTCTGACCAGGACCAGATGAGTTTCATCAGAGGAGATGTAACTTCAGATTAGCCTTGGTATCATCTGGTTACAATATCAGGTGACAGGTATGCTTTTACTTCTCTGGCCTCTGATCATTGGGATACGCTTTTCAAATTAGTAAGTACACTCAAAACCTTTCAACTTCGGAGTGTATTTAAGACTAGGGTATAGGGCCTAGGCAATCATTTCACTTTTTCTCTTGACTGCCACAAAACCCCTTTATGCCCAGTCCCAATGACTATGCCAACGCACCAGATTAAATCTGTATCTCGCCTTTCATCGTGGCCATCGGATTTAATCACTGTGCAAAATGTCAATCAATTCAAAAATTGATTTTGTTCCCTAGTTTAATTTTGGTATTACACGCGTTCACACTTCATTTATTACTCGAGCCACGCGTATTACCCTATTTAAATCAAATTTCCTTTCAATCTGTCCTTTCACGTTTCCATACTCTTAAACTCTAACCTCTCTCTGCAAAGCTTTTTCTCTCTCTCTCTCTCTCACAGATATGGCTCCCCCTTGTAATTTTGACCATGAATTGATGATGAAGAAACTCAAAACGGAGATGGTGGTTGACTTCTACACCACCAAGAACTCGTCTGCTCTTGCTATTTTGGAACTTTTGAGGAGATCCGGAGTTGAGAAGTTGATCTCCACCATTCCCAGAGATTTTCGTACTCTTGACGGTTATGCGGCCCAGTTTTTGGTTCGCATGAAGATCAATGAAGACCATATTTCTTCAAAGATTGACAGGGAAGATTTGGTGTTTTCCAAGCATGATTTATGTGCCCTGTTTGGAAACATTTCGGCGGAAGGAGTGGATCCTTTAACCTACAAGGAGGATGATATTGTGGGTTCCTTCAAACTGTTCGCTCGCTCCTCTTGCCAGAATATCACGAAGGGATTTCTGGATAAGCATTTGAGGCAAAAGTACAAGGTACTTTTTGACATAGTTGTTAAGGTGTTGATGTGTGAGAATCACAGCACAGATGCGATCTTTAATGGAAGGATGTGTGTGATGAGAGCCTTGTATGACGGCGTCCAATGTAATTGGGCAGAATTCTTTTGGGGCGTCTTGAGGAAGAATAAGGCGAAAGTTAACAAGGAAGCTTGTCCTTCCATTCCAGGGGAGATACAGTTTTATTTCACTGCTAATGTTTCGTTGGGTACGAAACTTACCTTGATTTTGGACTCCTTGCTTCCAGAGAAGAGATGGAGGGAGTCTTGGTGCAAAGGCTTTCACAAGTCTAAGGTGCTATTCTCTAAGGATGGTCCTCTTCATGGCCATCCTGACTCTGATGGAGAAGAAGCCATCCCTGCCCCTCCTCTTCAGGCAGTACCCTCACCTGCAAAGGGGCAGAAGCAGCAGCCTAGGCAGAAGGTCCAGAAGAAAGCTGCTGGTGCAACTGGTTCCTCAACCGTTGCCTTTTCTGGTTCCTCGGAGGAGGACCAGATTCCCCTTCTTAACATTCTTAGGAAGAAGGGTGGAGATGATGATGAAGCTGTCAAGGCTGGGGCAGCCAAGAGGAAGAGGCCGGTGGAGGCCAAGAAGAAATCTGCCAAGAAGCCAAGGACTGGCAGAAGAGCTCCCAAGAAAACCCTTCTGGTGGATGAGCCATCAGAGGAAGAAGAGGAAGAGGAGGTTGAACCTCTTAAGAGGAAGCCCAGGGCCAAGAGGGCAATTCTACAGGATCCTGACTCTGGATCTGATCTTGGTGAGGCCCTGGAGAGAGCTATTGATGAAGCTTCCCAGATTATGGAGGATACTCCAGAGCTCGTTGTTCCTGCTGGTGTTGACCCAGCAGAGGTAAACCCTTTCTTACCCTCCTCTACTTCCATTGATCTTGTCCCCCCCTCTACCTCCCCACCAGATACTCAAACACATCCCATCTCATCTGCTCCTGGTGTTTCTTCATTACCAGAGCAAACTCTCCCAGACACACCTACATTCTCTACCTCAACCTTTCCTCAAACACCCTCTCCCCCATCTTCCCAGATACCTATAAACACACACCCCTCTCCCCCAATTTCTGTACCAGAGGTGCCATCAACCTCTTCTGGTATAGACTTTCCCATCCCAACTTCTGTACCAGAGATTCCATCCTCTTCTGGTGCAGAGCAACCCATCCCCTCCACATCTACCTCACAAAATCCTACCCCTCCACAAGCCCATACAGAACAAGACCCAACCATTTCTATGGCTCTGGGATTCTCTGCCCCTCCCTCTTCTCCCACCTGTTCAACCAGCAATGATAGTGAAGATGAGGAAGCTTCACTTGAGCCTTCTAACTTAGCACCTTCCTCCTCTGCCTCTGGGCCCAAACCCTTCACTTTCTCATCTGCAGAAATGGGTCCCATTAGGCAGAGTATGAGTGTAAGTGCTCAGCTCTGGCTAAGAGAGCATTTCCCAGTTCTTCTGGAGCACTTACCCCTTCTGACGGATCTTACTGATGCTAAAGTTTGGAGTAAGGCCAGACTGGAAGATGTGGAGGACCTTATGATGTTGCTTGAGGAAATGGGTCCCTCCAACTTCACTGCTTGGGAGATCGAGCTGAAGCAGAAGCTAAATCTCCAGAATCCTGCAGAGCTAGAGTTACCAGAGGCAGCGAAGGTGGTGATTCGAACTCTTCTCATCCAGCAGGGGGTGATGATCTCTCCTTAGGGCCCCTCTTACAAGTTTGGTCCTCACTTCGCCTTCTCTTCAGAGTTGTATTCCGACGAAGAAGACTTTGAGGTCACTCCGGCTATCCTACAGAAGATGAAGTTGTTCTTCAATGAACAAATCCAGCAGATTGACAGATTTTCAAAGGCTATGCAGCACTTGGCACCTGCTCTGGTTGAACACCAGATTAAAGATGAGCGAAGGAAGTTTTTGAAGCAGATCAAGGATGTTTTTGCCTCTGCCAAAGCTGCTTTCAAATCTGACTGCCTGTTCTTAAAGATGGATGTACATGAGAGCCAGAAGCAGCTTCAACAATATGTTCTTGACCAGATGAGGCCAGTTTCGGTGCTTAAAGTGGAGTTGGCCACTCAAATGCTGGAAACTGCTAAGCTGAAGGATTCTCTCCAGGAGATGCTTGCCAGGCAGGAGGCCTTAGTTGCCGAATCGAAAGCTTACCTGGAGGAGGCCAGGCAACTGCGTGATCTTCACTCTTCCTCCAACACTGCCTTGCCTGATCTCATAAGGCAGGTAGTGGAGCCCCTCCTTGATGAAGTTAAAAAGGGGGAAGAGAAGTCCAGAACTGATCTGGCGAAGACCACTGATGAAACCCTTTTTAGCCATGGAGCTCGTCTGGACCTGTTGGAAAACACTTTGGCCCAGGCTGAGTTGCAGAAGAAGAAGAAGGAAGAGCTCAAATCTCTTTCCATGGCTAAGCAGCTTGCTGCAGAAGAGGAATCAGAAGCAGAGCAGGATCCTATTTCCATCTCTGGTCCTGCAAAGAAAGTGATCAGAAGAGTCAAGAAGAGCTTCTTGGAAGAGGTCGTTGAAGAAGCAGAGAAGAGATACAAAGAAGAGACTCCAGAGGAGAAGCAAGCCAGAATAAGGAAAAACATAGATGAAGAGCAGAGGCTCAGATATGTTAGGAGACAATCGAAGAAGAGCAGAGAAGCTGGTGCTTCTTCTGGTGCAGGTGGATCGAGCCAGAGGAGGAAAGCTCCCACTGAAGTGTTGAATATCTTGCCTCTCAGGACAGAAGGGTCCTTTGACTCTACTGTGCCTGTTCCCCTGATTGAAAAATGGAGAGAAGCCAAGACTCTCTGGTTTATTCAACATTACATCCAGAGGCCACCACCAGAAGATGAAGCACTTATCAACAGGACTTTTCATTCGTGGATGAAGTGTTACGATGCAGAGCTTTACAAGCAGCTAATGGATTCAACGATAGAGTTCAACCTGGAGGTCACAGCCCCTGAGTTTCATTATCTCAACACTCCCATGATAGGGGACCAGGTTGATTGGCTAGAGTTGAAGAAGTTATTCAAGACAAAGGTGTTGGTGAATTACACCCCAGCATCTTCTGCAGAGTTGAAGGCCATTCAAGACAGGTTTCTTGACTGGTTTCTGGTGCCTAAAGATAACCGAAGATATGCTTAGATAGGACCAAAATTTCATTGTAATCTGTAAACTCTTTATCTTTATTTCTAATGAAATTCATATCTTCTCTGTTCAAAAGACAACCTCTTGTTGTCTTAATTGTTTGCCTGATAAGATCTATTCTAAGGTCTTATCCTTTATATGTTCTCTTGCTTAAATCTTCTTTGTGATCAGTTCTGGTAGTGTTTTAACTCCATCAAAAAGGGGGAAATTGTTAGGATAAAAATTATTAGTTTTGATGAGTTAAAACAAACCAGAAGATGTAATAGGACCATCTGGACCTGTTAGCCAGATGATGATCTAGATTAGGACTTAGTCTAGGGGGAACTGCCAGACCAGAAGGCTTCACCAGAAGAGTCACCAGAAGATCCCACCAGAGGACTTCACCAGAGGTCTCCACCAGAAGACTTCACCAGATGAGATCAGACCAGAGGCAGAGGACCTTCCCCAGACCAGACGAGTCCGAACCAGACGAGTCTGGTGGAACAAAAGATGCTCAGTTTGATCCCCTTATTCTACTGAGTATTCTGGTTGTTCACCAGATGAGGACCAGAAGACACCGAGGTTACCTGGTGTCTGGTCCTGCCTTCTCTGTTGAGAATCAGAGTTAGGCAGAGGAAGCTATTGACCGTTAGTGATTCAAATCAAGTTAACAAGATCAGGATTGGAAAGTATATGAAGATAATCAATCCAAGGATCCCACCAACCCAATCAATCAATTAGGGAATTGATTGATTGAGGCTTCCTTATATAGAGGATCTGATTGGATTAGCCCTCCAACGGCTAGCCCTAATCCCCTCTATATATACAAGAGTGCAGTTCAAGAAAAAGCTCTAGAGACTCTACACGCGCACATAGCATACTAAGCTTTTTGATCACTACGCATTTGCACTCACTTTGTTCTTAATTACTCATCCAACTCGTAAGGAGTTTATAAACTCAACCTGTTCATCTTGTTAGACAAGGTTGGAGTAAGTTTGTCTTTAGATCGAAGTTAGATCTAAAGAGATTGTAAGAAGGTGCTGGTACTTCGGAAATTCCAGTAAGTAGTGAGTTTGTTGGTTGGATAGTGAGACCCCTTTGATCAAGTGAGAGTGGACGTAGGATATTCAGATCCGAACCACTATAAATACGGTGTTATTTATTGCTTTCTTTAATACCTGTTGATTATTATTTGTGCTCTTAGAAAAGATTTTCTCTAAAGACATTTTGGTTATAAAGGCTTCCGCAATTAATCTATCTAGTGGGACCAACACTTCCTTTGCCTTCTTCCACTTAGGAACTCTCTCAACCTTCTCAATGCCTTCATCTTCAAGCTCTTTGCTCGCTTGAGTGCTTTCACCCTCAACCTTCTTCTCAACTCCTACCTCCCCACTCTCATCTCCATCTTTCTTATGTTCTTTCCCCTCTATCTCAACATCTCCTTGAGGCGTCTCAAAATCAGCAGGCATCTGGGGACCATCATAGTTGGTCCCACTTCTAAGCTGGATAACCTTACAATGCTCTTTAGGATTACCCTCAGGCATTGAAGGGTATTTGCCAGGCTCTCTATTCAATGACTTTACAATCTGGCTCATCTGGAACTCTATAGAAGTGAACCTTCGGTTGTTCTCTTGCTGAATTCGATTCAGCTCTACATCTCTCTTCTGGAGGTCTTGATCACGCTGATCAACTTTCTTATGCAAATCTTTCACATCGTACTCTAAAGATGATAATCTTTTGCTTCCTTTCTCTACCTTCTGATGGATAACTCTCAACATCTCCTCAGTTGAGGCACCGCCTTCTCCACCCGGAGGTTTTGAACCTGGATCCACGCCTGGAGGAACTGTAATACCCGCCTTCGGGTTAGCATATGAAAAATTCTCGTTCTTCCTCCATTGGTTCTGAGGGAGCTGCTGGCCTCCTTGGTACCCTTGTGTGTTCCTCTATTGATTTTGAGGCGGCTGTGGACCTGGAGGTACAAATGGTTGGCCATAAGAAGGCCTTCCTTGAAAATTTCCACCTTGTGGATACCCATTCTGATTGTAATAAGGATCTCCCATATAATTTACTACTTCTTGTTGAATTGTGGGCTTGTCCTCTTGCTCATTCTCTGCTGCATTCCCTCCAACCATATTCTTCCCCAACTCAAGGTTGTTAATTTTTTCCATCATAACCGTCAACAGCCTTCTCGTTCCTTCACCTTCCTCAACCTGATGAACTCTCTGGAAATCTGCATCCACATTCCAAGCCCCGGCATTCGTGACAATGTTGTCCACGATCTCTCTACACCTCACTATTCCTTGATTCAGGAATGATCCACTAGCACAGGCGTCTAGATGGTCTTGCCCAGCCTTGTTGGCACCACTATAGAAAAATGCCATGACATCTTCCTCATTGTACCCGTGCTGCGGGCACTCTATCAACATGTTTGAGTATCTCTCCCACGCTTGACGTAGGTCCTCTCCTTGCTTCTGGCGGAAGGAAGAGATCTCAATCCTTGCTTTGATCATTCTAGATGGAGGGTAGAATCGCTCGAGGAACAGACGCTCGAGCTCGGCCCAAGTGGTAATACCTCCCCGTGGAAGTGTATTATCGTACCACTCTTTAGCTATTTCCGTCAATGAGAATGGGAACAACCTAAGCCTCTTGGCATCTTCAGACATGCCATTGTAATTGAAAGTGGAGGCTATCATTAGAAAACTCCTCAGATGAGTATGAGGATTCTCCTTCCCGATCACCCTCTTGAACTGGTTTTCGGTAAGCAGCTTAAGAATTCCCGGGGAAATCGAGAAGTTATTTACCTCTACTGGAGGTAATGCCACTCCATCATAGTACAGTTGTGGCTGCGCCGCAAACCTTCCTCGAATAGCCATATTCTGATCTGCATTCTGAGGAACGTATTGAGGATTAGCAGCTGGTACGGGTACTTGTTAGGGTGGTGGTGGTTTATAAGCTGGTGGTGGATTGTAAACAGGAGGTGGAGGATACGGGTATGGTGGATACGGATAAGGTGGGTATGGGTAAGGTGGGTAAGGTAAGTTATTTTGTGGTAAGTTAGGATGTGGGTACGCAGGGTTGTTCTGAGGATGTTGGACAATGTTATAAGCTGGAATGTTTAAGTTTTGTGTACCCGGGTTTTGGCTCTGGCTGTCCCCTAACGGGACTTGATTCTGACTACCACTCCCGCCAGTGCCGTCAACTCGGTCCACTACCTGATTGAACTCATTCTCGACATCATCCAACTCATTAGTAATGTCCATTGGCTCTTTCTTTCCGGCAGCGTTCATCCTTCTTAAGAAGGCTCGGTTTCTTCTTGCTATTGTTTCGGGATCCAACGGTAATCTCTCTTTGCTCGTATTACCTTGCGAGCGTATTTTCATAAACTTGAAACACTAACAACAGAATAAAAATGCAACTGCCGAATATGTACGAAATAAAAACAAAAAAGTAAATCACTCACTACTAACTACTAAGCTATCTACAAGTCCTATTCAAATGACATACAACGCCCTCCCCGGCAATGGCGCCATTGACTTGAACCGAATATACTAAACTTTCTACTAGTCGCTCCCCCGCAAGCGGACGGGTTCACTGTAGTATGAGTAAGTATAGCGATCAAGTATTATCGAACCCAAGGGAAGGTGAGTATGCGAATAGATCCCTGAAGATCTATGCGTCGTAGTTAATATGAGTGTATATTTTTGGATTTTTTGGAAGAATTAATCAAAATTAAAATAAACTAATTAAACTAAAGTACTAAAGAATGCAAATTAACTAAGGGTTGTATTCAAATGAGTGATGGTGATGCTCAGGATAGGAATCCCTACGTATACTAACGGAGCAGGTACATAATCAAAATAATAGTGACGCGCAAGAAAATAACCTAAGTAAAAGAATGCAAGATGAAAGCTCAAGATTTTAAACCCTAATACTTTATCCTAACAATCGACTTCACTAATCCACTAACAAGTTAATAGATTGTGCTTAATTAATGAGGCCCTAATTTAACTAAGGTGATGCGGTCGTTCTCCTTCGCTAAACTGGTAGATGAATTAACCCTTTCTAAACCCTCTCGTTAAGTCTACTAGTTGTTAAAGAGTGATAAGGTCATCCTCTCCCTAACACTTTCGGACGAAATTCAAAGGTAAAGTTAAGATTGATTTTAAGAATTCATTAATTAAGAGAATTACAACTAAACGTCACGAATTACCTTAATTACGTACCCACATCCTACTTCTACGAGTTCATCCTATCCCAAGCATACAAGGGTTTTAGCCGGACATGGTTATAACGATAACAAAAGAAATTGACGAAGTAACGAACATAAACATGATGAATTGAAGTGAAAAACTAAAAAATATGAACTAGGGTTTTGAAAGAAAATAATTCTAAGAACTGAAATTAGATTAATAAAATGAAATCTAAAGTGTTTAACGTAATCAAACTAATGAAAAGAAACTAAGAAACGAAAATAAACTAAGAATTCGTACTAAAACCTCGATTAAATGTAAAGTAAAGCTTGCTCGTCTCTTCTCCTCTTTCTCTATCTAAAAACTAAGTCTAAAAGTAATTTGGAATGTGATTCTTCGTGGATCCCCCGTTCAAAACGTGTTTGGAAAGGTATATATAAGGATCGAGCTGAATCGGGATCTCATGGGCCGGAAAAACGACTTTTGGAACTTAAGCCTTGAAGGCGCTCGAGCTGTCCCGCTCGAGCGGACGCGCTCGAGCTTGATCGTCGAATGGGGCAGGCGGTCGAGCAGAGGCGCTCGAGGGGTAGTGCTCGAGCGTAGAAAATGTTCTGTAAGTCAGAGGCGCTCGAGCTGTTGAGCTCGAGCGAAGGCGCTCGAGTGCTTTCGCTCGAGCACTTTTCAGCAACAGTACACTTGTTCGTAAAATCTTCATATCTCCTCAACCGGGAGTCCGTTTTGGCCGATTCAAAGTCCTACGAACTCCTCTTTTCGCCCTCTATCCATCTATAAGTATCAAAGAGATAAATTCGTTATTTTATGAAAATGATACTCAAATGACTCTAAATACTCAACAAAATCAACCAAAACTAGGGCATTTCGAGTGACGAATCATGACAATTTCACGCCTAATCAGAGTGCCGAACAAAATTTGGGATTGGAAACAACACTTTTTCTTTGTTGGGGGTGATTGGCGAGCATCTTCCGGCCCACACGGTGGTGCTGAGTGTATTAATTCCCCTGCCTCTTATGGGAAAATTAAACGTAAGCTCATTCTTACTCGTCTTTGAATAATGTAGCTCTAATTTAACTTTTTTTGTTTGGTCGCAGGTCCTTGATTACTCAAGTGGAACACCGAGGAAGAAGAGATCGGCTCCGAGTTCCTCTTCACCTCATGTTTGGCCGCTTTGCGGAATAGAGCCGAAAGGACCATTCAATACGTAAACGAGGAGAGGTGTAAGAAAGCTGCTCGTCTTCTCACATACCCGCACCATCTCGAAGCTGAGGTTGAAGTGCCCCCAGGTATGAAAAAATTCTAACTCTTTGAAATTTTCTTGTTCGTTATTTTGCATTCTTGTTCGTCTCTAACATCCTCTTTTATTTTTTTAGCCAAACAAGTTACAGTCGCAGTTCTCCCTTGCTTTGGACTCCTCGATCAACGTGTCCACGAAATGGCACCTCCAAAGGGTCGCAAAATCAAAGGGGATCCGCCATCCAAGGTGTTAACCATGACGAATAAGCCGGAGGCGGGAAAAGTTACTCGCCAGGCTGCCCCTTCTGGTTATGCTCGACCAGCATCATCTTCTGCTTCTTCTCCTCAAAGAGGAAAGCTTCTTAAAAGGAAAGACGGAACCCCAGTTGCCCAGCCTGTCCCCGCTGGGGACAAGGGGAAATAAAAGGTAGGGAAGGGGCATGCTCGCCCCCAAGAAGGTGTTGTTCTCCGCTCCTCCGTCGAGCCAACTGATAGGGCGAGCAAGGGCAGAAAAGATGTTACACCCTTTCGTGGCCCAGAGGACATCACCTACTTGGGCTGGGACGAATGCAAATTTACCGAGTAAGTCTCTCTCATTTCAATTGATCAAATTTTATTCTCATTCTTTGATTTTTTCTAAGTGTAACTCCATTTCTTGTTCGTAGATATCGGCCAGAAAATTATCACGGGCGAGCAAACCCGGTCCACCAATATGTGTTAGGATAAAAATTGTTAGTTTTGATGAGTTAAAACAAACCAGAAGATGTAATAGGACCATCTGGACCTGTTAGCCAGATGATGATCTAGATTAGGACTTAGTCTAGGGGGAACTGCCAGACCAGAAGACTTCACCAGAAGAGTCACCAGAAGACCCCACCAGAGGACTTCACCAGAGGACTCCACCAGAAGACTTCACCAGATGAGATCTGACCAGAGGCAGAGGACCTTCCCCAGACCAGACGAGTCCGGACCAGACGAGTCTGGTGGAACAAAAGATGCTCAGTTTGATCTCCTGTTTCTACTGAGTATTCTGGTTGTTCACCAGATGAGGACCAGAAGACACCGAGGTTGCCTGGTGTCTGGTCTTGCCTTCTCTGGAGAGAATCAGAGTTAGGCAGAGGAAGCTATTGACCGTTGGTGATTCAAATCAAGTCAACATGATCAGGATTGGAAAGTATTTGAAGATAATCAATCCAAGGATCCCACCAACCCAATCAATCAATTAGGGAATTGATTGATGAGGCTTCCTTAAATAGAGGATCTGATTGGATTAGCCCTCAAACGGCTATTTCCTAATCCCCTCTATATATACAAGAGTGCAGTTCAAGAAAAAGCTCTAGAGATACTACACGCGCATAAGTGATCCAAGCTTTTGATATTCATACCAAGCACTCTTATTGTTCATAATATTTATCTACTCTTAAGGAGTTTATTGAAACCACAACCTGTTCATCTATCAGACAAGGTTGTTGGCTGTTTGATCTTTAGATTGAAGTTAAATCTAAAGAGGTGTAAGAAGGAACTGGTACTTCCCAAATTCCAGTAAGTAAGTAAGTGAGTTGGTTGATAGTGAGACCCCTTGGATATAAGGGAGAGTGGACGTAGGATATTCAATCCGAACCACTATATATCTTGTGTTCTTTATTGCTTTATTTTACTTATTGTCATTTTGATTATTGTTCTCTTGTAAAAGGACTTTGAAAGACATTTAACTTAAGCTTCCGCAATTAATCTAACTAGTGGGACCAACAATATGCCTGCTCCCAGACCCCTGTAAATATAATGGAGATTCCAGGCGAACACGTTCGTAGGGCCACAGAGTTGGTCGCTCGGGCATGGACCAGGCCGATGGATAAGACCATCTGTGCACAAGGGGTGACGGATAACATCCACCTCTCGATGATGCAAGTTGCTAACGGTCTTGTTACGGTCCAGAAAGCAATGGCCCAACTGACCGAACTAGAGGAAGTTGCTCGACGCTATGCGAGTACTGCTCGGCAGCTGATTGGGGAGAAGGACGGCTTGGTCAACACCTATGAAGCCAAACTTGCTCACCTGAATAACCAGCTCTCCATCTCCCTTGACTCCGAGAAGAAGCATCTCGAGAGTTATCAAAATCTCTCTGCCAAGCTGAAAAGTAAGGATGCCTTGCTCGAGGAAGGAGGAAAAAGATTAGCTGTTGCCGAGCAAAAGGCTGCTGAGCTTAAGGCTGAAGTTGCTCGCCTCAATGGGGTTATCTCAAGCATGAACACTAACGAGCAACTGGAGGCTGAGTTGCAAGTCCGATCTACCCCCATCTCCAACTTAGGCTATATCTGCGCATACGCCGACTGTATTCGTCTGGCTAATGCGTATGAACATAATGATTTAGTGGAGGAGATGGGTAAAGATTTGACTGAGTTCGTAGAGAACTATCCCCCACCCAATAACATCGAAATCCAGTTGGTGGATATGGCAGATTATGGGGTCAAGATAGACAAACTTGACCCCAGTATCACTGTCAATTGGCCTTCGGTTTCCCTTGATGAGGACGAGCAGGTAGCTGAAGGCGAGCAAGATACTGCCGAGAAGGAGAAGAAAGATGCTGAAGATCTTGCGAGCACAATGATCAATGAGCTTCCTGTTGACCAAACGCAAGATCTTCCTTCGGGCGAGCAGCTTCAGAACTAGAGTTTAGGATTTCCTTTATACTTCTATAATAGTTGCTCGGTAGGCTTTTGTTATTTATGTTTACACTTCTTGTATTTTTTAGGCTTAGTGCCTTTTATTAATGAATGTCTTTTTTGTTCGCTCATCTTCTTTTTATATGTTAACTGTCTTTACATTTTTGTTTAATGCCTTTGCAATTATAACATATAATCTTGGGCTTTGTTCAATTTGAACTTTGCCTTAATTGAATATGGGTTTAGCCTTAGGTTTTATTCATATTAAAAGACGAACAACCTTTAAATAGCCTTGGTCCTCAAAATGGACTTCTACCTCTAGCTTTAGACTAATTTACAAACGAACAACTATATTTACATTGTAAAAAATTACAAGTGTTAAAGCATTGTTCATCACTAACATATACAATATGACGAACAACCTTTATACATTGAGACTAAATAGTTGCTCGCTTATAGGATTTTGTCGAGCAACTTTTTTTGAAAATTGAAAATTAAGTACTAAACTATACAATGTGCCGAACAACTATTTGTTCAAAACTTAACAAATAAAAAATTAGGCAAGTTTTTGGTTTACTGCCTATGATGATTCTTGTTCGCCCCTAGATTATACTTGCTCGTCTTATTGATAATACTTCTTCAAATGCACAGCATTCCAGGAGTATTGGGCCGAGTTGCCTTTCATATCTTCGATATCGTATACCCCATTACGATATTTTTCCGTTATACAATACGGGCCCTCCCAAGTCGGTCCGAATACACCTGGAGGCGGGATGAACACCTTTCTTAGAACTAAATCTCCAACTCTGAATTCCCTAACCTTGATATAGGAATTATAATATCTTTCTGCTCGCTGCTTGTAGATAACATTTTTTTAATTCGGCATTCAGCCTTTTTTCTTCTAACAAATTTATTTCAGTAGCCAAAGCAGAGTTGTTTATTTGTTCATCAAAGTTGGTCGTTCGTATCGTATTGGTCTTTAACTAGATTGGAATTACAGTTTCTGTTTTGAAAGCCATTGCGAAAGGTGTTTCTCCGGTGCTAGACCTGGGAGAAAATCTGTAGGCCCACAACATTTCGGGGAGTTCTTCAGACCAACTACGTTTGCTCTCCATCAATCGTATCTTCAATGTATGCTTTATAATTTTGTTGACGACTTCGACTTGTCCGTTAGACTGAGGATGATAAGGGGCAGAGTAATGCTTTTTGATCCGCCACTTTGTACAGAAATCCCTCAGCTCTTTTCCATCAAATTGCGGATCATTGTCTGTCACAATCATCTATGGGACTCTGAAGCGACAAATAATATTCTTTCAAATGAAGTTAATTATATTTTATTGTGTAATCCTGACCATGACCTCTGCTTCTGCCCATTTTTTATAATAATCGACTGCCACAACAACAAATCGAATATTTCCTATGCCGGTTGGGAAAGGACCAATGATGTCCATACCCCATCTTGCAAATGGCCATGGGCTGTAAATGGAAACGAGCTCTTTCGCCGGAGTATGAATATTCGGGGCAAAAATCTAGCAATGATGACAAGCTTCCGCCATTTTGATTGCATCTTGTCGTAACGTCGGCCAATAATAGCCTTGTCTAATAGTCTTGTATGCCAAAGCCTGCCCCCCAGTGTGATTTCCACATACTCCAGCATGTATTTCTTCGAGTATTGCTTGTCCTTGCCCCCTAGGCAAACATTTGAGAAGTGGAATTGATATTCCTCTTTTGTAAAGTTGTTCGCTTACCAGAGTATATCTGGAAGCTTTCTTTGTTAGCTTTGCAGCTTCAAAAGAGTTGCTTGGTTTTTTTCCACTTTTCAAATATTTGACTATTTTTGTTCTCCAGTCGTCGTCATTTGTTGGCTCGTCTAGCTAGTTGACATTGTAACTTACTGTTAATGGACTATTCATCTTTGTGATAGTAATATTGGCCAACTCTGCAGGTTCGTCACTTATTGCTAGTCGGGCCAATGCATCTTCTTGAGTATTGCTCATCCTGGGTATTTGTTCAATGAAGACTTGGTCCAATATGGACACCAGGTGGGCAACAATTTGTTGGTATTCAATCATGTGATCGTCCTTTGCTTCGTACTCACCCCGAACTTGGTTGATAATCAACGGTGAATCACTGAATATTTGTAGACGTCTAACACCTACTGCAAGGGATAGGTGGAGACCAGCAATGAGAGCTTCATACTCAGCTTATTTGTTGGTTGCCATAAAGTCAAATTTGATGGCCGAGGTGAAAACTTGTCGATCAGGACTTATAAGAACTACTCCTGCCCCTGAGGCCGTGTTTGTAGATGACCCATCAACATAGAGATGCCAGGGGTGATCAAGTCCTCTTGTCGGATCTTGGGGAAAAGTTAGTTCGACAATGAAGTCGGCTAATGCTTGCCCCTTGATTGCTGTTCGAGGAGCATAAGTTACACCGAACTGGTTGATCTCCAGTGACCATTTCAAAAGACGACCAGCTGTGTCTGGGCGATGAAGGATTTATCTGAGTGGAAAAGTTGTTAGTACTTCGACTTGATGGTCGAAAAAGTACAGTCTTAACTTTCTTACACTTATAACAAGTGCATATGCCAGCTTTTCTGTTGGGGTATATTTGATCTCCACCTTGTTTAAAATGTAGTAGATGGGTTGATGGAATTTACCATCTTCCCTTACTAACACAGAGCTGATCGCCACTTCTGACACTGCCAGGTATAAATATAGTTTTTCACTTGAGATGGGTTTTGATAGAATTTTAGCATCTCCTACGTAAGCTTTAAGTTGCTCGAATGCTCTCTGGCAGTTGTTCATCGATGTAAACTTTCCCTTTTTGATGGCCTCGAAGAATGGACGACATTTATCACCCGATGTGGATATAAATATGTTCAAAGCTGCTAGGCAACCAATAAGTCTTTGAACTTCTTTCACCGAACTTGGAGGTTGCATATCCACAATGGCTTTGACTTTTGATGGATTGGCCTCAATTCCCCGTTGGCTAACAAGATGGCCCAAGAACTTTCCTGAATGCACTCCAAAGTTGCTCTTCTTTGGATTCAGCTTCATGTTGTAGTGCCGGAGAATTCAAACACCTGGGTCAAATGTTGGAGATGATCTTCTTTTTTGGGACTTTTGACCACAATATCATCTACATAAACTTCCACTGTATCTCCAATTTGTTCGTCGAACATCTTGTTCACCAATCTTTGATAGGTTGCTCCTGCATTGACGAGGCCAAATGACATCCTCTTCCAGCACAACAAGTTTTTATTTGTGTAGAAAGTTGTACTTTCTTGGTCGTCGGGATGCATTGGAATCTGATGGTAGCCAGCAAATGCGTCCATGAATGTTAGCATTTTATGTCCTGCAGTGTTGTCCACCAGTTGGTCAATGTGCGGGAGGGGAAAAATGTCCTTCGGGCATGCTGCATTAAGATCTGTAAAATCTATGCATAACCTCCAAGTTCCATTTGGTTTCCGCACAAGGACTGGATTTTCAACCCATTGTGGGCAAAGTGCTTGCCGGATGAGGTCATTGTCCAACAACTTTCTCACCTCTTCATTTAAAGCTTGATATTTGTCAGGGCCATACTTTCTTCGTTTTTTATGGACTGGCCTTCTCAATAGATTAATGTTGAGCATGTGGCAAGCATGCTTTGAATTGATGCCTACCATGTCCGCATGTGACCATGCAAATACATCTAGATTTTTCCTGAGGAACTCTTGCATTCGGGATCTGTATGGCTCAGGGAGCTCAGATCCTATGTATAATTCAAGATCTTCATTTTCAGGATTAACTTTGAACGCCTCCAGTTCTTCGACTGGAGTTGCTCGTCATTTTTGTCTTTTCCAATGAGAATCAATGATTGGTCCTCAGGGTTGAAATCATTTTCAATGTCCATGGGCTCTGCTTGTAGGCGGGGTTCCAGATCATCTGTTGGCCTTGGCTCATTATTGTTAGTCAAGATATGGCCCTTCAAGTCATTAGTCAAAAGTTGATCGAACTCATCAAGAGATGTCCACTGACTTGGAGGCTGTCCGGCAAGCAAGGACATTTGCCCCTCTGCTCGTCGCAGTCCCTCTCTTGGAGGAAGAATCTCTTGGGGTTGCTCGCCGCATTTGGCCCTAGGCGCCCAAAAGCAGACCTGGTGAGTCTTTCATGTACGGAAGGGCGATGTTGCTCGAAAGTTTCTCGCCCATTCCCTGCTTCCTGGCAAGCAACTTCTTGATGAGGTCGAGGCTGGCCAAGCCTGTCCTGTATACTAGGACGAGATGTCCCATGGCTTGACAAAGCTGTTCACCCAGGAGCAGACTCAGCCTGGCCTTCATTTTGATCAACTTTGGCCTTGCCTTTGTCCAACCGATTTTGGGCACTGTTTACTTCTCTTTGCTCGCCGCGAGCTGATCTGACTCGTATCACTTCCAATGGCCTTGATTTAGACCTTGCCTGTGATGGCCTTGGTTGTTCCTGCTGCCTTTTGATAGCCTGGAGAGCAGCAATAGTCCTAGCCAGTTCGCTAGGGTTGCTCACCGGGGCTTCCAATTCTGGTGGAATTGTGTTATTCATTGCCACATGCTGTGACCTGTTCGCATGACGAGGCTCACGATCTTGGTGGCCAGCCGATGAGGCTCTAGTGGGAGAAGCCCTCATTGATGGTCGCGAAACTTGTGTATCATTGGATTGAGGCATCTTAATTCTAATTATCTCCTTAAACTTTGAATCTTCAAATTAATTTGAAGAATACCAAGAACACCTTTGTTTGAATCTTCAAGGATTTCTTGAGGATTCCTTCAAATCTTCAAATTATAAACTTGAAGTTCTTGAATAATCACACTTAATCGGAGGTTCAGACCCTTCTTCTAGCGTCAAATTGTTGGTGATCGAATCTAATCGTGAGGATTAGTGGCTGTTTTAATTCGGTTTAGGATCACCAAACAAGAACGTGTGATTAATTATCACCGTAAATGATAAATCGAAGGTTCAGATTGTGAAATCGAAAATACAAGCGTTGGATTTGTATATATTTCATATGTGTACACGTTTTAGTGTAAGAGTGTGTGTTTTTGGGAGTATTTGTGAATTTGAACTTAATTTTTATTGCTGGAGAGCAACTATTTATAGAGACCACCAAGTAGGTGGTGTACATGACTCTTGAACTTCCTAGCCTGCATGTTTGACATGTGTCCTTTGACCTTATTTGACCTTATCTAAGCTGAAACTTAGTTACAAAGTCTTGTGTTTGGCCTTGTCTCGAACTCATTGTTGTTCGTCTTCAAGGGCTTGGTTAGTCCATTGATTCTTGTAAATGTTGTTCGCCTCCTGTAATTATGGTTCATAAGTTGTTCGCCACTTTATTCTTGATACATGGGCTTTAAGATCTTCCTCTTTTGTTCGTCCGACATCTAGTTGGTATGTTGTAAGATTTGATGTTGTATACCTCTTGAGCTGGTAGGTGCACCGCCTCTTGACAATGTTGTTCGTCATCAGTGACGTGGGGTAGGTTTTATATTTAATCTTAGACCTCCAGACTTGTTTGCATATAGTTGTTCGTTAGAAGAGCTGCTCATCACATTATACACTTGTCGGATTAGTTTATACACCCCTTTTGATTAATCATTATTTAGCCCTTTAATCTTGTTCGCCAAGCTATTACGTTGTTCGCTTATCAACATACCAAATCCAAAAATTCAAAAATTCAAAAAATCCAAAATACCAATTTTGAGAAGACAATAAAAATCGAAGCTCATAATTCCCTTTCTCATTGGCGGGGGTTCGAACTGAATTTGCAAATTAGTAAACTCAAATCTTCTCTTGTTCTTGAAACAACGCCAACATAATTCTAAAGGTAATATCTTGATCTGTAATCCTCTTGAAATCAGAAACTTAATTCGTTGGCATAGTGTATTACTAGCATTTGTCATTCTGCACGGGTGAATTTACTTGCAATTAATTCCTAATATGATTTGTAAATTTGTATGGGGTGGATTTTTTGTGTTTTGGGGGTGATTTCTCCAAGTACTTAAGTATTCTTCATCTTCCTAGTGTCTTGAGATAATGCACACAACATGTTCGATTTAATTCCCGAGTGAAAATGCAACTGTTTAATTATGCTTCTTTTTTCTCATCCATGAAACATTGTTTTGGAAAAAAATTGGAAAGAAGAGGTGGCTGGCGTAATTATATACTATTTATTTTGTAATTCAATATGCCTTAAAACTTCTTTTTGGTGGACTAGAAATAAGATTATCTTCATAAATGCTCACAACGAATAAAAAAAAAAAGTTGTTTCCATTTAAAGGTTACATAGAATTAACTCATTAATGGAGAAGCTGAGGAATAAATTCTCTAACTTAAGCTGCAAGATTAGTATAAGTGTGTACCATAAAGAACATACGAATTATTATTAGTACACCCAAACCCCCTTTACCAAACTGATGCACAAGAATAATTTCATATGCCAACTTATTTGACTCTTTTTTGCAATATTTGTAAAATTACTATCACTAATAATATTTTTTCATTTGAAGTTCTACATTCCTTAAAATAGACGAAGATAAATGTGTTGAAGTTACCCCAAGACGAAAGTTGAAAAAAGTAAAAAAATACATGGTAGCAACAGTGTAGAAGAGCTATTAATTGATCACCCCTTGACTAGTTCAGAAGAGAGAATTCCAAAAATCGAAATGGAATTTGATATTGAAAATACAGCATATAACTTTTACAATGAATATGCTAAGGGAGTTGGATTTAGCATTAGAAGACACATTGTTCATAAAGATATCAATGGAAGTGTTGATGATCTTTAATCAGGAAGTGATTTAGTGACTGCTTTTACTAATGAAGATCACCAAACAAGATACTTAAGCCAAGATTAGACATTGAATTTATATAAGTAAAGGTTGAGAGAATAATTTACAAGAGTTTGGACAAATTTTCAAATTATTGAACCTCTATTTTCCTTCTCATGAAGGGGTATTTATAGAACACAAGCAAGCATGAGGTGTCACCTCCTTAGCCACCCTAATTTATAAATTGACAAGTGTTTAGACACTTGTTTTATCCTTAAGCTATTACATTTTATACAATGACAAGTGTTAAGACACTTGTTTGTTTCTAATGAAATGCCTAATTAGTGGGATCTTTAGCTGTCTTTCGAGGTGTAACACTGCTTGCATGTTCGTCTTCAATATGGGTATATTGACCTTCCATTTGAGTTGTTCGCTCAATTATTTTGACTTTTTCCCAGCTGGTCGTCTAATGTAATTTGACATTCTGACCAACTGCTCGTTCTCTTGTAATCAATCGTGGTGAATGGACAACTGCTCGTCTCTTGCTACTTTTCCTTTAATTACCATTATCATAATCAATATTGTAATTTTAATCTTTAACTCTGTTGCTCGACTGGTCACCTATAAAAAATTGCCCCCTGGCTTGTCTTTTATTAGGATGACAATCAACTAACTAAGGACGAGCCATTATTTTAACAAAATAATGTTTTCCAAGATCGGAGCGAGCAACAGGTTTTCAAAATTTTGAGTGGGAGACCCGGGCTCACAATAGTAATGTGAGCGAGCAACAGTATTGTTCCTTCATATCTAGGACGGTTGAGTTCTTGAGGTTCTCAGAACCCGGAACGGCGTGGATGGCGACTGACGTTATTGCCGCCCACTCGTGTCACTTTAATTGCGCATAGGGGCCTATTAACTTTCAGAAAATTATACTTAGACCCCCAGTTATCCCTTACAAATACCTGATTCTTTCTCTTCACAATTTTTTTTTTGAAAATTTTGCCCATCCGCCATTGAAGTGCCGTTCAAGCTTTTTCTTTCTCAATCTTGTATCTCTCACAGAATCGTTCAACAAATTTCTTGCATAATCACGGTAACTACTATTTTTTTTACTTTGTTTTATTTTAATTTCTTCAATTTTCGTATTGCATTCACTTCTTTTTAATTACGACACCACTGCCACCGTTCTTCTGCCATCGCCGTTGTAAATTCATCCTCAGCGACGCCGCACCTTTTATTTTCTAATTTTTCCGATCATAAATCGCGTATTTTCATTTAACAATTTCTCCCTTCAAAATGGTATCCCCATCCTCAAGTAAGACTGCTTCTATTGAAACATTTTCGCCTGTAGCTATGCTTAAGTCCATCCGTATTCTCTTATCGATCGTTGTGCATCTAGATTACGAGATCTGGCAGATGGATGTCAAGACAGGCTTTCCTTAAACGGAAGTCTTGAAGGATTAGATATCTATATGCAACAACCCAAAGGTTTCATTAAAAAAGGCCAAGAACATCTCGTGTGCAAGCTCAAGAGATCCATTTATGGACTTAAGCAGGCATCGCGTGTGTATAAAAAGTGTGACGGAACTGCGGTGGTATTCTTAGTATTATACGTAGATGATATTCTGCTAATTGGAAACAATGTAAAGATATTGTCAGACGTAAGGGTATGGCTGTCAAATCCGCTTGATATGAAGAACTTAGGGAAAACCGATCACATCCTTGGGATCAAGGTCACTCGAGATCGCAAGAAAAGGATGTTGGGCTTATCGCAAGCTTCATAAAAAGACACTATTTTGAAGCAGTTCAACATGCAAGATTCCAAGAAAGGTTTTGTACCTTTTAAGCACGGAACCTATCTATCTAAAGAAATGTGTCATAAGATACCTACGAAGATAGATGACATGATAGGTGTTACGTACGCTTCGGGCGTAGGAAGCCTTATGTATGCAATGTTGTGTACGCGACTGGATATCTTCTTTGCCGTGGGCATGATGACAAGATATCAAAGTAACCCCGGGAAAGCACGTTGGATTGCAATTAAATGCATTATGTAGTTTCTGAAAAGAACTCGTGATGGAATGCTGATTTAACAGTCAGACAGTCTAATTCTCATGGGATACACGGACTCAAATTTCCAATCAGACATAGACTCCAGAATATCTACCTCGGGTAGTGTGTTTTGCATGGGAGAAGGAGCCATGACATGGAGAAGCGATTTGCAGAAATGCATCACAGATTCAACCATGGAAGTCGAGTAGTTGCTTGTGAAGCAGCGAAAGAAGCGGTTTGGCTTAAGTACTTCTTAGTGGACTTGGACGTTTTTCCGAATTTGCCCAACACGATCACTGTCTATTGTGATAATGCCGGAGCAATTGCAAATTCAAGGGAACCGAGAGCCCGCAAGGCCAGCAAACACATAGAAAGAAAATACCATCTTATACGAGAAATTGTTAAGAGAGAAGATAAAGAGGTGGCAAAGATATGCGTCGGGGACAACTTACCAAATCCATTCACAAATGGTCTGCCTCTGAATACATTCGAGAGACATGTGGATGGAATGGGAGTCAAGACTATTGTCAATCTGCTTTAAGTATAAGTGGAAAGAATTATTAGGTTAGTGTAGGTTGACATTAGATGTCACGTAGAGCTACTACACTAGACATGCATGATGTATACTAGAAAGCAGACTTTAAGTATAAGTGGGAGATTGTTGGAGTTATACGTGAAAGTATGCTTTACTTTGTATAACTCATGTATTGAACACTTGGTTATGAGAATAATTCTTTTATCGCATTTGCTTTAGATATGATTGAATGTTGAATATTTATTGCAAACCGTTCAATATAAATAGTACGAGTTACATTGTAGTTAATGTGGTGATACCTGATCACAAAAGATCACATTGACAATTACTTGTAACTAAACGTACAAATTCACGACCCAGGTGGAATTGAACAATCGCCGTGAAAGGTCGATGTATACATCTCAGATTGGTCTATCTTGACCAAGAGATTGCACTAGCACATTTAGTATGTGTTGAAGAGGACCTACAATGAAGATAAATTCTTCTGTTCTGATATGTGAAGAATTAGACCTCAGTGGTTATTGATTTCTTAATCTCCGCCACTTAAATAGGACCGTGTGTGCTTAATGGTTACTGCTTTGATTCATGTTGGGTGCGAATCATCGTGACTTCAAACCTTGTGTTTATGGCAGTAATATTAATCATACGACGGTTGCTAAGATTTAATACCGAGATATGCGTGCGAGTACGGCTCGTGTGATTTGTCCCTTTGGTGGGATCAAAAGTTTTATTATACCAAATCTTGCAAGTGAAGAATTAGTTTCTTCGGTACGGATAATAATGTTAGGCTGTCTTTACTCCAAGGAGAAAAATATTAATTAATTTAGAGTTATTCAGAAACTCAATTAATTAATGGACTAGATAATCTTAAATGCGGGAAATAATAACCGAGAGCCTATATTATCGTAATATGGATTAAGATGAATAGTGCAGTATTAATTTATTAGTGATAATAATTAATATTAATGGACTGAATTATATTGGGGCTCAATATTGAAATTCAGAAGTCCATTTGGAGGTCCAATCTTAATTCTCCTAAAGGCCCCTCAAGTAGCCCAATAACGATAAGGTGATTAAAATAAAAGAAAATAATTGCTGATTTTTTCATGTTATTTTCGAAAAAGATATATTAGGAGAAAGAAAAGATCTTGTTGATTTTCTTTGAAAGATATTATGGAAGATAAGTATTCTTGGAATACATGATTATCTCATATATTCAAGAAGATCCAAATCTTGGATTCTTAATCCAATATTTTCGAAAATCATCCCTATAATGAGGAAGTTGAGATTTTTGTGGAATATTTTATTATGGAGAAAAAAAAAATATGGAGTATATTCAAGAAATCTTAGAGATTAAGAAAAGATTTTTTTCCTACGTTATTCTACATGATAAAATCGGTCACTACTCTTATAAATAGGGGATGATTATTTCATCCCCAAGTACATAATTCCATGTGTTGGAAAAATCAAGAGCAAAAATATTTTACTTTTTTCTTAGTTATTTTAATTATTTGAAAGCACTTCCCACCGGGATCAAGTAAGGCGAAAGGGACATACTTGAGAAGGTCTTTTGGATGGTAGCACGTTCGTGATCGTCCCGTATTAATCAAAGGTCATATCTACAAGAGGTATGTAATCACATAAATTCCTAGTTATTCCGCAATAGGTTTTATGTGAATTAATTCAACATTCATGATGATAAAATTGTTGTTGGAATTATTATTTGAATTAATTAGGATTAATTCATGCTAGTAATAATTGTATTTAAATTTGTATTTAAATTTCATCCCGAATAGATCAGGGCATCCCTATTTTCCCAACAACTGGTATCAGAGCCACGGTTTCGGGCTCTGATCTTTAAATTAGTATTTAAATTATTTAAACATTAAATTGAAATTGGATAGTAGAATTGCTAGATCTTTTTTGCAGGTATCCAATTGTCTAATTTTATTCATGCGTGTGAATTATTTGTTTTTAATTCGATTTGTTCGAATTCATTTTTCTCATGAGAAAATCTACGAGTAGATTAGTTGGTTTTATTTTGATTCGATCAATGTAATAGAATAGTTTAGATCTAGATTTATTTATTTTTTATAAATAGATTGTGACCGGATCGAGACGAAGGCGGAAACGAAAAATTAAAGACGACGTACCTGGACGATGCATGCATGCGTGGCGCGTGCATGGATGTGGAATCGTACATGCATGCAAAACCCGGTGTACAGCGTGCGCGAGGCGCACGATACCGTACACAACGGGTGTCGGGCAGCATACAGCGTGCACGATGCGTGGGCTGCTCAGCGGGTGCCGACGCGCACGGCGCGCGGCGCTGCTGCCCTGCTGCCGTGGCGCGAGAGGCGCGCGGCCCACTCCGTGGGCCGACGCGTGCCGGATCTCGGGCCGTGAAATTTTATTTCCGTTCTTATTTTTTTTGTGATTCCAAACGTCGTCCTGAACACCAAACGAAGTTGTTTTTGATAGAGTGTTGTTGTTCGAGTGTGAGCGTGTCGAGACGAACGACGAAAGCAACAAGGACGATTTCTCGCATCAAGACGTGAAGAAAATTAAACCGTGACAAATGGATTTGAGTGCTCCAATGTATTTTAATTTTTTACTTTGACGGATGTTTTTATTTTTCATGCACTTATTATTTGTTAATATGTGTTTGCATGATTATTTTAATTGTCCAAGCCTTACTTTCGAAAATTACTAACTATGTTTTATAATCGTAATTTTATTCCGGTTAATAAAATTAGATCAATTTGACCTCCATAATTTGTTTATTTGTGAAGTCTTTTTGGAATACATTTCCCCCTCGGATTGGCTAAAAAGACAGATTTCACATAAATAAATTCCGAAATGATGATTGTGGATTATTACTAGTGGCGGTATTGACCCTCACCACGAGTGGCTTGCTCAAAGCGAAATAATAATCTTGTATTGAATTATGGTTATTATTTAGGCATAAGAAATTGATATTAACTTACTCCTCTCGGAGTCCCTGTCAATTTTTATGTGGTCAAAGTGGGAGCCAACTATTAATTTTGAATTAAGAATTTGTAACTTTTAAGTTTGTGATCCGCTTGAATGTGTTTAAATGTATAGACCACTCCTCGTGGCGCATTTAAATTGTTTCGAGATGTTGGCTGATGCATGATTATATTGTTTTAAGGTTTCAATATAATTGATATAATCGAATTATGTGATAATTTCGTATTCTTCTAGATATTAATATGAATGTATGTTTTATTCTCATTTCATCATGTCGCATCCTTTTAATCCACTGTTTTATATACTTTAAGTTAACAAACTTTTTGGAGAAGAATTATGTCGATTGAAAATGTAATTTAAATTTTGTCCTTACTGTGCAAAAACACAATTGGGATTTTCACGGAAATATACCTGGCAAGCCTAATGATAAGTCAAGCAATGGGAAAAGGCAGTTTATGATTGGAAGCGTGACAATTAACACATGAAGTGCATCATCTTGACATCTCTGTCTGAGGATTTGAGGCGCATTCATGAAGACATTGTATCCGCTGTTGAAATCATGGAAAGCCTTGAAGCGATGTTTTTACATCAGAAACCCATGACTAATCAACTTCACCAAACATGACTCGGTCAAGTTGGAAATGGTGGAAAGAACGCCCGTGATGGAGCATGTTCTTGAGATAATGACATACCTTAACAAGTTGGAAGTACATGGTGCGGATTTTGATATCCCTACGCAGGTTGATTTCATACACCATTCTCTACCGAAAAGCTTTGAGCAGTTTCAACTGAACTGTCAGATGAATGAACGAACAGGTTGTTTGTCCGAGCTCTTGCAAGCTTTAGTGGAGGCGATAATGGAGCGCCAGTCCACTGCTATGGTGGCTAATGGCCCGTCTATCTCTTCTGATCCCAAGGGAGGGAAGAAGAGGAAGAGAACCAAAAGCCAGATCCAAGCAAATCCAACTGTTGCGAAAGGTAAATGCAAAGGCTAGCATCGAAGGGGAAGTGTTTTAGTTGCGGTGAGAGAGGACAATGGAGGTCTGTCTGTTCCAAGCCTAAGAGGCTAGGAAAGTTAGGTAATTCACACACCATAGTCATCGAAACTTGTGAAGTGGCGTATGTTGTCTATTCGTGGATAGTGAATACGAGAGCTACTGATTACATTTGTTTCATGGGTTCAAGATAACCCGATGACTTAACAAAAGTGAGACCCCCATCACATCGGGTAATGCTATGAGAGTGGCAGCTGAAGCAGTAGGAGAAGTGCACCTATATTTTAAAGATAGAGTTATGGTCTTGAGAGACGTTCTTCATGTTCCTAGTTTAGAAAAAACTCAACCTTCAGTTTCTAAACTGTTTTGAATAGATACTCAGTTTCTTTTAATAAGGATGTTATTATTTCTTGAAACAATGAGTTTATCTGTTCCGGAACCTCAATATATGATCTTTATACCATTATTTGGGCAAACCACTCACAAATTGAATCTAATAACACATCGATTATTTTGAGTAATAAAAGAAGCATTTTTCGAACATGAACGAAACACTTCTATGGCATCTTAGATTATGTCATATTAATCTAATGCGGATACAAAGATTGGTGAAAAATGAATCCTTGGAGTCACTTCAAGTTGGGTCATTTCCAACTTGTGAATCCTGTTTAGAGGGTAAAATGACCTAGAGGGCATTTGGAGCCAAGGGGAATAGAGCCACAAAAGTGTTAGAACTCGTTCGTATCGATATGTATGGTTCAATGACGATCATATCAAGAAGGGGTATGAGTAGTTCATCATTTTCGACGATTACTCGAGATATGGATACATCTACGTTATGATGCATAGGGAAAGAAGTATCAAGTTTCTACGATCTGATCGCGGAGGCGATTGACTCAGCGATGAATTCTTGAATTACCTATCGGACGAAGGGATTGTATCCCTGTTGACCGCACTGGAACCCCTCAATAGAACGGTGTGGCGGAACGAAGGAACCAGACTCTTTTAGAAATAGTCAGGTCCATGATGAGTTATTCAGATTTACCTAAGTCATTTTGGGGTAATGCCTTGGAAACAATGACTTATATTCTAAACTTGGTGCCATCCAAATCGATTCCTAAACTCCATTAGAATTGTGTACCGAGCGTAAGCCCAGTTTGAGACACATGAGAATCTAGGGGTGTCCGGCATATGTGCTAGACAAGGAAGCCAGTAAATTGGATCCACATTTGGAATTAAGGTTATTTATAGGATATCCCATGGGAACGAAGGGGTTTATGTTCTATAGTCCCAAGGATCAAAAGACTGTGTATTGTACACACTTTAAATTCTTGGAAGAAGACTATAGGAATAATAGAAAGCCCAGAAGTGAGATTACCTTAGACGAATTAAGAGGGCAAACTCTTATACCAATTATACAAGATGATATACCACACATCACACCTTTACAACTAGAACCCCATTGCAGTGGGAGGTTTTTTAGACAACCCGAGAGATTCATGGGAATATGAGAATCTTCGAATTTGATTCCCGGAGATGAATCAGACCCATGGACACACGACGAGGCAATCCAACACAAAGACGTAGAGTCATGGCAAATGGCAATGGAAACCGAGATGGGTTCGATGGATCATAATCAAGTGTGGGAGTTGGTCGAACCACCTAATGGGGTAGAACCCCTTGGATGCTGGTGGGTATACTAGAGAAATGGAGGACGGGATGGAAGGGTTGAGACCTTCAAGGTAAGCTAGTGGCAAAAGGGCATACTTAGAAAGAAGGGATCGATTATGAGGAAACTTTTTCGTCTGTAGCTATGCTTAAGTCCATCCGTATTCTCTTATCCATCGCTGCGCATCTAGATTACGAGATCTGGCAGATGGATGTCAAGACAGGCTTTCCTTAAACTGAAGTCTTGACGGATTAGATATCTATATGCAACAACCCAAAGGTTTCATTGAAAAAGGCCAAGAACATCTCGTTTGCAAGCTCAAGAGATCCATTTATAGACTTAAACTGGCATCGCGTACTTGGAACCAGTGTTTTGATCAGGTTATTAAGTCTTATGAGTTTGATCAAAACGAGTTTGCAATTTGTGTGTATAAAAAGTGTGACGGAACTGCGGTGGTATTCTTAGTATTATACGGAGGTGATATTCTGCTCATTGGAAACAATGTAAATGTATTGTCAGACGTTATTCAGAATTAATGTTAAAAATAAATAGCTAAGTATTCAACTTGTAAATCACATTCACATTGCCACTTAAACCTTGCTAACTTTGCCATAGAACTTTGCCATATATATATTTTGCCAGAGAACTTGGGAGCACGGCGGGTTAAACCCGAAGACTCGTCAGTCCCGGACCACTGAGCCCCTAGCTATTAGACTTTTTCGAGCACGGCAGGATTCACCCGAAGACCTGTCGGCCCCAGACAACAATTAGGGCCCCTGGCTATTTGTAACTTTGTCATCATAAACACTTTCATAACATTGGGAAAATAATTCACATAGTAAATAACTTGACAATTTATTTAAAACATATAACACCGAATAACACATGCAAAAGAGCTCTACTAACCACTGTAGAGAATAAAGCAATAAAACCCCACCTCGAATATGGATGCAAGAAACGTTAAATAGAAAGCTTGTATAAACTTAGTCCTCGGAATTGCCGTCACCTTGCATTAGTGATTACAAATGTTAGGATATAGATTAGATGTTTTGAAGATGTTAAAACAAGAACTTGTAATAGGACTAGCTGAACCTGTTAGTCAGCTACAGATTAGTCTTGGTCTAGAATAGGTCCTTGGTTAAGGGGGAAGAAATCTGTGCAGACCAGATGAGGTGACCAGATGAGAGGTGACCAGAGGAGTCTATCCAGATGAGGACCAGAGGAGTCTGACCAGAGGAGTCTGACCAGAGGAGTCTGACCAGAAGACCTCTCCCAGATGAGGTTCAGAGCAGAAGTGTTACCTGACCAGACCAGACCTGACCAGAAGACCCCAGACCAGACGAGTCCTGACCAGATGAGGGAGACAGATTAGTTCACCCTCCCAGAAGCTTCGTAGTAATCTGGAGACAAGGAGATTTTGGAGATCATGATTGAGAGAAGGCAATCTGGAGGAGTCAACTGATGGAGGATCTGATTGATTGCTTGATTGAAAGTCAACTAATCAATCAATATAATCAATCTGTGATTGATTATATTCCTCCAATTATGGTTGTTTGAATTTCTAGGTTCCAACGGCTAGTTAATTCCTACAACTATAAATATGAGTGTTGTGATGAGTTCAAGATAAGAGTCGCGCGAGAGCACACCAAGAACACACGAACTCTTCCACTCACTCACCTTGTTCATTCAAGTCTATATACACTCTTTAGGAGTTATAGTTGGACCATTCACACAATCCTTATCTGTATAGATAGATTGGTGTAAGGCTTAGATCATAAGATTGAAGCAGTTGTACGAAGGAGCTGGTACTTCGAAATTCCAGTGGTTAGTGAGTACGTTGGTTGGAGAGTAAGTCCCCTTTGGAGAAAGGGAGAGTGGACGTAGGACTTGTTGTCCGAACCACTATAAATCCTTGTGTTCTTTATTTTCTGCACTTTAAATTTCTGCACTTTTAATTTTAGCACTTTCGTTAAAAGGGTTTTCTTAAAAATAAACTTAAAAACGCTTTCCGCTGGATATTTTTGGGACCAACAAGTGGTATCAGAGCAGTGTTTTGAAATTATTTTGGTGGTCACCATGGCAGATCCATTTTTTTGAAAACCCAAATATTTGTTGTGCTAACAATTATTGCAGAAATGGGCTCGAAGAGAAGCAGTAAAAGAAACACTAGGAGTTACTCCAAAAGAAGCTATGCAGATGAGGAAGAAGTGGTTTCCACTTCTGGTTCATCATCCAATTTTGGACCAGACGAAGAGATATGTCTTATGACAGATGAGGTATGTAATCGAACTCCCTCTTCTTCTTCTTCTTATTCTTCTTTTTCTGAACAATCAGAGGAGTCTTATACGCAGAATTTGCTATTAGATCTCCAAAAATCTGTACAACTTTGTCAAAAGTTGAAAGATGAGAACTCAAAGCTGAAAACAGAAAATCAGAAGCTTTCACAATATCTAGGCAACTCAACTTATCTACCAGCTGAACAAAATCATACACTAGTAGAAGAGTCTTCTGACTTGACAACCAGGTGTACTGAACAAGTTAAGCTGATAGAAAGGTTGGTTGTTGAAAACATTGAGAAAGACAATGAATATACTCTGCTGAAAGCTAAGTTCGATGAACTCTTCCATCAAAACAAAATTGTAAAAGATAGTGAGGACAAGCTCAAGCTGAGACTGGAGCAGCTGACTACAGCAAACAATGTTGTGTCACACATAGCTGCCTCATCTCAAAGAGAGCATGATAAGACAGGCCTTGGTTATTCCAAACCTGAATCCTCACATGTTCAGAAAGAAGAACAGCCTAGAAATTTTATTGATAAAGGCAAGAGGTCAGCTGACCAGGCAACTCAGCCTAATGGGCAGATGAGTACTGAAACTCAAAAACCCAAAAGGCAGAGGAGGAATTTTAAGAAGGGTTATACCCAGAATAAAATACCTCAGCCAGGCCAGCAGAGTAGAAGACAGTCTGGATCTTCTCAAAAGAAGCAGAACCATATGACTCCTACTCACCTGCAGAGGACTTTCAAGTCATCTGCCAGACTAGCTAGAACCTTTGATGGTTCTAGTAAGACTTATCCTTATCAAAAGAATTTCAAGACTGTTGCTTTAAGACAAGTTATTCCTTCTACTGGACAAGCTCATAAGAGAAGAAGAGCCTCTAGAAGAAATAACCATGTCGAAGCTTCTTATGTTCAATGTGTTTTTGTGGATATATATGGAAGAAAGATAAGATCACCTAATTCAAAAAGGGATGATCTATTCTTGTGGCTTCCTAAAAATTGTGCTAACCCCCCTGGACCCAGTAGGGTACCAAAAAGTTGTTTGTCTGCAGATACACAAGAAGACCAGCTGATGTTTTGCCCCAAATATCAGCTGAGCATACTTTGAGGGGGAAGATCAGTTGACCCAGCCTGCTAGAATCTCTATTTAGATATTTCAGATTTTTCTTGTCTTGTTTTATTTAAAGTTCTTCCAGTTTTAACATCATCAAAAAGGGGGAAATTGTTAGGATATAGATTAGATGTTTTGAAGATGTTAAAACAAGAACTTGTAATAGGACTAGCTGAACCTGTTAGTCAGCTACAGATTAGTCTTGGTCTAGAATAGGTCCTTGGTTAAGGGGGAAGAAATCTGTGCAGACCAGATGAGGTGACCAGATGAGAGGTGACCAGAGGAGTCTATCCAGATGAGGACCAGAGGAGTCTGACCAGAGGAGTCTGACCAGAGGAGTCTGCCAGAGGAGTCTGACCAGAGGAGTCTGCCAGAGGAGTCTGACCAGAGGAGTCTAACCAGAGGAGTCTGACCAGAGGAGTCTGACCAGAAGACCTCTCCCAGATGAGGTTCAGAGCAGAAGTGTTACCTGACCAGACCAGACCTGACCAGAAGACCCCAGACCAGACGAGTCCTGACCAGATGAGGGAGACGGATTAGTTCACCCTCCCAGAAGCTTCGTAGTAATCCGGAGACAAGGAGATTTTGGAGATCATGATTGAGAGAAGGCAATCTGGAGGAGTCAACTGATGGAGGATCTGATTGATTGCTTGATTGAAAGTCAACTAATCAATCAATATAATCAATCTGTGATTGATTATATTCCTCCAATTATGGTTGTTTGAATTTCTAGCTTCCAACGGCTAGTTAATTCCTACAACTATAAATATGAGTGTTGTGATGAGTTCAAGATAAGAGTCGCGCGAGAGCACACCAAGAACACACGAACTCTTCCACTCACTCACCTTGTTCATTCAAGTCTATATACACTCTTTAGGAGTTATAGTTGAACCATTCACACAATCCTTATCTGTATAGATAGATTGGTGTAAGGCTTAGATCGTAAGATTGAAGCAGTTGTACGAAGGAGCTGGTACTTCGAAATTCCAGTGGTTAGTGAGTACGTTGGTTGGAGAGTAAGTCCCCTTTGGAGAAAGGGAGAGTGGACGTAGGACTTGTTGTCCGAACCACTATAAATCCTTGTGTTCTTTATTTTCTGCACTTTAAATTTCTGCACTTTTAATTTTAGCACTTTCGTTAAAAGGGTTTTCTTAAAAATAAACTTAAAAACGCTTTCCGCTGGATATTTTTGGGACCAACAACAAATGTTTAATTAGTATAGCCTCTAACATGTAGCCAACTTACTAGAATTGAATAAACTCCAAAGACGAAAAGACTAGGGGTTAAACATGTTATTGAGGACTTAATTATAAATCATGGGACTCAGTTTGGGGCAAAATAATCCCTAAAACCAAAATTCTAGACTCCCAAATTAAACCCAAGGAATTACATCCCATTTATCATAATCCTAAATTGTCTTACCCTTATCCTCACATATTGAAACATGTCAATAGGATATCTTGATTTGCTAAAACTATCCATCCAAAACCAAGTATATCATCTAGCACATGATCTTTCATATTCAAATTGTGTCTTAAGATGATTATTTTTATTGATAATAAAATGTTCCTAATGTAACTTTGCATAAATCCTTATGGAACATTTAAATTCTGCCTAACAACCAACTTAAACCTCCATTTTGAATTCTGCCTAATTGACCACCTAAATTCTGACCACCATATCATCTTATCACCACCAAACCAAAAATATTACGAACAATTATATTGGACAAACAGAAAAAGAAAGGAAATCAACCCCTAGAAAATGATTTCAAAGAAATGACACCATATATATTTTGGATGCAAAGAGATTAGCGTGTATAAGCATATATCTGACCACTTTTCAAGAAATCAAATCTTGAACTAATACTTTTGAGATTCAGGAATAAAATAATTTGGCAAGGTCATCCACAAATATTTAGCAAATAGTAGTGCTTATAGTTTAATCCAACAGAAAGGATATCAATGAAGGCCTATGAAAATAATTTTTATGAAAAATAATTTGAGAACAATAATAGCGTGATGAAATTTGCATGAATTCTTTAACAAGTAATACAAGACACAAATATGAAATAACAAGTTCAATATATTAGAAGAAGAAGAAGAAGAAAAAAAAACGAAGTCTTTACAACCATTAGCGTAGGAAACATGAGACAATATTAGAAACAGGGAGACAAGATCCTTATCGAAATAAAAGATCAATGAAACGCAGCAGCCAAAATCCATAGAGAAAAGAGAAACTGAATTTTGTATTTTTACTATAATGGCCGAATTGGTGATGAGAAAAGGGAGATAAGAGCAACCACAATGGTTGTTATTCACATGGTTATAACTTAAAAGTATTTGTTACAACCTGTAATGCACGGATTCGCCGGAAATGAAGGGTATGCAGAATCCGATTCGCGCAGGGGGCGGGTGCGGGCGCGATTCGCTTCGGATTCGCACCCAATTCGCCACCTGGCGAATCCGTAAAAAAAAAATTATCGGATTCGCGAATCCGGTGCGGGAAGATCGCGAATCCGACTGAATCTGATTTTTTTTCTTTCTAACAACAATTACAACTCCATTCATTGAATAAGTGTTGATTTACTCAGAAATAGAAGTAAAGATGAAGGAATAAGAAAGAGGAGACGATGTATATGTGTTGATAGACATAAAAATAGAAGTGAAGATGAAGAATAAGAAAGAGAAGACGAAGTATAGTACTTGTTGTAATCGATTTCAGGCTTAGGGTCTTGGGAGAGAAGCGGCTGTCTACCTGAAGAAGAAGAGAGAAGCGGCGATCGAATTGAAGGGGGAGAGAAGCAGCCGTTTGGGTGAAGAAGAAAGAGAAACACACACAAACTGATTTTGTAGGTGTATACTATCTTTATCACTAGGGTTAGTAATGTGGGCTTTTTTATTTAATAGATATGGTGGGCTTATGTATTTAAAAGAGTTGGGCTTCAAATAAAAATAAAAATGAATTGATTTGGGCTTTATATTAATTGGGTTCTGCAGAAATAATTTTATGTCTACCTTAAAAAAAAGGTTTATGGGCTGTATTTAATTTGCTTTCTTTTAAAATATTTACAATTAATATATATATATATATAAATATTTTTATATATGCAAATAAATAAACGTATCATCGCCGAATCGCACCCTTAATTTTTTAAAAATTAGAATCCCCATATCCGTATCCTGTCGCTCCCGCACCCTCGTATCCGTATCCGTGCAACATAGGTTACAACCATTGTGGAGTTGGATTATAACTCAATTTTATGTTTTCTCTCTCCGTCATAGTTAGTGCAGACTAACTCACTTTCTCTCCCCACATTTACTAAAATGGTATTTGGGAAGTAAATGGCCTGCAAAAATAGTCTGTCAATGTTACCTCTTTGCTTTTTATTCTATTTTTTTTATTTTAATTCATGAATTTCAATAATAATATATATGGATGGTGGACCCTCTAAAGGAGAGTTATAACTCCCTTACTATTGTAGAAGTTATCACAATTTGGTTAGTTTTATAAGAATGGTGAGGTGGCAATGATGTGAAGGAGAGATAATGGTTATAACCAAGAAACCATTATGGATGTTCTAATATGACTTTATGTGTTCCTAATGTAGTGGGGCTGATTTGTGTTCCTAATAGGCTTTTTTTCTCCAAGTAGTGGGCATTTATGCCCAAAAGAAAATTGGCACCTAATTAATTAGAGAGATGCTACAATTTCTTTTAAATTTTGAAAAGTCTTTGACAGTTTATTTTATTTTATTTATTTTCTATATTCTTATGGTATTTGAAACGGGTGTTTACAGTATGTATTAGTGTCATTATTGGTGGCAGTTAACTGTATTAGATTATTTCATTTTCCACTCTTTTCTTTTTTCCTGTCACATTATATATTTCCCACTTGTGCAATTTGCAGATATTGGGGATTTATGTGTCCTGTTCACACACCTGATTGGAAACCATATGACTTCTTCCTGCCGTAAGAACCTGTCTTCAAATTTTATCTTTCTTCTTACTGAACTTGTGGGGAGAAGAAGAGCCACTAAAAAAATGTTTGCTTGCATGGCTACATTCAAGTAATATATTGTATGCTACATTCTCAACCCTTCCCTCACTGAAAAATGGAGGCATTTTCTTTTCATGCAGTTTTCTTTTTCGATCAACTATAGGAAATTTGTGTTTTCACTGATAAATTTAAAAGAAAAGAGAACACGTGGGAGAAATTGTTGTGCTGGTCTGGATGTAGTTGAATTTGTGTTTAATATTGGCTCTGCCATATGGGCGTCAAACAAAAAAATATGTTTCACAAAACCAATTGGCATTATAAGAAATGTCATACCTGAGCGCTTGTGGATCAGTTCAGTGTCTTACTGCACATAGTAATTTTGGGATCTTTTCTGTGGAAAAAACTAGAAAAACAATAGCAGTTTTGTCTACGCTTTGGCAGGTATAACATCAAATTATGATTCTGAAGGGAATGTAAAAGATTTTCTCAAAATTAGAAAGTCAGCTCTAGAAGTTTTGGTGAGAATTGGAAAGATTCCATCATTACCAGAGCTTCTGCTAGCTGGCCCACCTGAAGTTCTTCCTGTTTTTATAGATGGACGTGGATTCTATTGCGTGTGAAATAATAGGAAAAGCTGTGGCTCACCTGTGCAGGCTCAAGGTTTCAGCAGCTTAATTCTGTGATGAGCTACTCTCTGCTTTTCTCCAAAAAAATCTCTTTTTCAGCTTTTAATCACGGCTTTATATTTTTTAATCTATAGTAGATATGAGATACCTAAAGATCTTGAGGTTGGTTATATTCCTTCGAGCAGGGCTGGGCATACCCTGGTCAAGATTTGTTCGACATGTGCGGAATATCTTGATACCTTGCAACAACATTGAATTAGTTGGACTCCTTAAGCGGGTAGGCTCAATCTCTTCGTGATAAAAGGTACAAATTGAAATTCTTGACTTCATTTCATTTGCTTGTTAGGTGTCAATATTAACCACAACAAGGTTGTGTGAGTTGAGTGTAATATATGTAGGTCTACATGGAAATAAGTTGTCCAGGTTGTGGAAATGGTGGAAGGCTACTCATGAAGAAATTCACCTAACGCGTTGTTGGAGATCTTACACCTTGGTCTGACCATAATCAGAGTTGTCGTAATATTTAACAGTTTCAGTTCATCAAATATTCTTATCCAAGACGCAGAGGTTTTGCATTTTGAGTTTTCCCATCATATTTTGTAATAAATGGCCAAATAAACAATGGGTTTCTCCTGTCAAACTATACATTCTTGAGTAGATCAAAATCAATGTCATCTTCTTCAGATTGGTCATATTCATTCCTTCCTTTAAATGTACTGGTAGTTGGTCCTCCAATTAGTCTATTGTGATCTTTTACTTTTGAAAAGGCCTACTTCTTTCTATTTTTCATGAGCAAAATGATTTTTGTTAAATAACACCTATCCATTTCTTTTGTAGTTCTGAGCATTATCTCGATTTCGTAAGTCTCAACTTTCTTCTGCGTCTCTAACTCTTTTTTGAAGTCACAAAGACGTACGAAATATACAATATTGATGACAGTCCACTAGGAACTAATGCCATTGTAGCAGTTTTTAGCATATCCAGGTAACTAATGACCTTCATCTTTTTGTTTTGACTGTCTATGAGAATCTGTTATCATTTGTTCCCTTCAAAATTGCGGATATGAGATGGAGGATCCTATGGTGTTAAATAAATCATCTGTGAATCGTGGCTTATTTACTAGGTCCCGCCTAGTACTAGACTTGTTTACTGTAGAGTGTCATTTTATTTCTGTGACAAATCACGTCCATCTATTATTCATTTGTGCATGTCATATATGTTCTTTTTGGCTCGAATTCCTTCTCTTTATGATACTCAGGTAGTTTTGCAGTACTTAGTTGATTCTGAGCAAGATATTTTTGCATTAGAGAAAGGAAATGCTGGAATGAGATACAGCTAGATGCAGAAATTCACAGAAAGAAACAGGGAATGAACAAAGTTGGGTAGGTAAAGGTGTTGATGGAAATTCATCTTGTTAGCACACTATTTTTGGCTGGAGATGATTTGTCTCATTCACATTATATTTGTCTTAATCAAAGTAAACAGTTGATTGTTGGAAGCAATTTATATAGTCACATTGGATTATATCTCGTGCTCTATAGAGCATTTGGACTGAAGGCTTGTCTGTAGAATATTGTATAACTATGATTTTCTTACCATTTGTTGCATAACAGAGGTAATTGCATTCACTTGATGCGATTTATCGATTGGCCTGGCCATCATCTTTGGCTTATTTCTCATTTGTTGTCCGGACATTAGCAATGCCAGATCCTAATTGAAAATAGAACAACTCTTTAAAATGTTTGCCTGTCTAAAATAGATAATAAAAAAATGATAAGAAAAACATTGGTAATACTAATAGGAAATGAAGAAAATAGAAGGCGATGATAATAGGGAAAGCTGTGATTTGATGTGTGCTTTTTGTGAGGAAAGGAAGGCCCATAGATAATATTTCCAACTTTGCATTGCTGATATGAATAATTGGCACAACAGACAATAAACTGAGAGTTTTTGAAGTTGGTAGCAATTTTTTGTTGATCGGTTTGTAGTCGGTAGCAATTAATTTTGAGCATCGTAGTTTTTAGTAGGAAGTAACCACAGCTCAACTTCAGAAAAGTGAATTACAAATGTCCAATAGAAATACATCTGTCCTGAATAGATGCATTCTATCAAGTGTGAACAATAAAACTAGCTGCAGTCAAATGGATTGCTTCAGTAGAATTAGGATGACTCAAAGTTCACCAAGTTAAAATCTAAATGGTAACCAGCAGTTAGTGGTGCAGAACCTTAACGTATGACAATTAAAATAATAAATCATACGATAGGAAAGTAGGCAATAAAAGGTCCACTAAGAGTTACCCCACCTAATAGTTTGCACGGGTTAAGCGGCACTATCTCCTCTATTGGTGATCGGATCTAATCGTGAGGATTAGTGGCTGTTTTAATTCGTTTTTGAGATCACCAAACAAGAATGTGTGATTGATTATCACCGTAAATGATAAATCGAGGGTTTGGGTTACATAAATGAAAATATGGGTATTGAATTCGTATTTATTTCGTATGTGTGCACGTTTAGGTGTGTTAGTGTGTGTTTTGGGAGTATTTGTATATTTGAACTTAATTTTTATTGCTGGAGAGCAACTATTTATAGAGACCACCAAGTAGGTGGTGTACATGACTCTTGAACTTCCTAGCTTGCATGTTTGACATGTGTCCTTTGACCTTGTTTGACCTTATCTAAGATGTAATTTAGTTACAAAGTCTTGTCTTTAGTCTTATCTCAAACTCATTATTGTTCGTCTTCAAGGGCTTGGTTAGTCCAGTGATTCTTGTAAAAGTTGTTCGTCTCCTATGATTATGGTCCATAAGTTGTTCGCCTCTTTATTCTTGACAAATGAGCTTTAAGATCTTTCTCTTTATTCGTCATATGTCTTGCTGTTTTGTTATGAGATTTGATGTCGTACACCTCTTGAGCTGGTAAATACACCGCCTCTTGACAATGTTGTTCGTTATTAGTGACATGGTGTAGGGTTCATATTCAATTATGGGTTTTTGGACTTGCTCGCATAAGGTTGTTCGTTGAGGAAGTTGCTCGTCATATTGTACACCTCCCGAATTAGTTTATGCACCTCTTTTGATTAATCCGTATATAACCCTTTAATCTTGTTCGCCAAGCTATTATGATGTTCATTTATCAACAATTGCCCCCTATCCTGGCCAGAGGTTGTTTTGGGGCGAACAACTATGTGCCGAGCAACTGTGGTCAGGATATCACTTTGATGATGGGATAGGACGACCTACATTCGTTTTGGCCGAACAACATTGGTAGCGTCTTTTCATCTTCCCAATATGTGGGGGTTATCCGATGATGACGTGGACGACATGATTACGCGCCCCTATAATTTCTTATAGGCCCTTCGACTTTCATACTTGCTCGAAAATGACCTCGTTTCCTTGTAATTTCACCCCTCCATTTTTGAAATATTATGAATTTTACCCCTTTTTTGCATAGCTATATAAAGGAGTGGGAAATGAATTTTTTCCCACTTCTTCATTTTTTGCTACAAAGATTCCGACGACTTCCACCATCTTCGGCGAAATCGAGTTTTTTCCGACATCGTTTCATTCAATTTCCAGTCTTCAATTTACTTCCAAGGTAGTTTCTCCACCGTACTTTGCTTAATTTCATTCCTTTATTTTTCTTTTTTCTTCTTGAATTTCTCCATTACCACCGTTTGGGAGCTTACACCGCCGTCGCCCACAAAAAATTACCGTCGTCTGCAACAAATTACCATTACTCCTTATAGCCTTCTTTTTTAGTTCTTCCTATAATCGAAACCCATGTCTTCTCACTCGAGTAATAACAGTTCTGAAGAAACCCTCGATCCTCTTTTCCCTATTGTGTCGTTCGAAATGCAACCATCGTTCGAAATTTCATCGGAGACTCATCCCGATGTCGTCTCCATTGTCCAATCTGTAGAGGACACTGGTGCTCGTCAATCCGGCAAAGAAGTTGTGGTAGTGGCAAATAGGGATTCTGACGAGGATTCTTCAGCAAGTTCTGAATCGAAAGATCCCGAATTTGACGACCTTACTCGTGAATTCTTGAGGGGATTGACTTTCCAAATCCAAAAATGCTCGAGAACGAGATCACTTCCGGAGTTGCTCCCCCGTTTGACTGGCGAGCATATGCGCATGAACATGCGAATAACTTTTCACCCCCCGAGCGTCAAGTTATGAAATTGAAAAGGACTGAGTTCCAGACGAGCAGGATTAAGAGTGTTGTTCGTCAAGATGAGCTTGCTTCGATCCAAGAAGATTATCAAATCCCCTATGATGTACATATGTGGGCACCTACTAAGAAAGAAAGAGCTAATCGTCCTCCGCCTAGATGTACAGCGATTAACATCCATACCCTGATGGCCGGCCTGAGGTTGCCACTGCCCCCAGTAGTTGGTCGTATTCTGGAGGCGACCAACCTTGCCATCACTCAAATCACTCCCATAGGGTGGATGAACCTGCTCGACACTATGGGTTTGTTCGCTTTAGAGGGGTATGTTGATCAGATTACAGCTGAAGAGATCAACTACCTCATGACGATCACCAAATGTCCAGTAGGCGAAGAAGGATACTATTACTTGAAGGCTTGCACTGGGCTCAAAATTGTTGAAGGAGTGCCGAACAAAATCCGAGACTGGAAGCAGCACTTCTTTTTTATTGGGGGTGATTGGCGAGCATCTTCTGGCCCACACGGTGGTGTTGGGCGTATCAATTCCCCTGCTTCTTATGGAAAAATTAAATGTAAGCTTATTTATGTTCGCCTTTGAACAATGTTGTTCTAATTTAACTTTTTTTGTTTGTTCGCAGGTCCTCGTTTACTCAAGTGGAATACCGAGGAAGAAGATATCGTCTCTAAATTCCTCTTCACCTCGTGCTTGGTCGCTTTGCGCAATAGGGCAGAGAGAACTATCCAGTACGTGAACGAGGAAAGGTGTAAGAAAGCTGTTCGTCTTCTCACATATCCACACCATCTTGAACCTGAGGTTGAAGTGCCTCTAGGTATGAAAAATTTCTAACTCCTAGAAATAATCTTGTTCGGCATTTTGCACTCTTGCTCGTCTCTAACTCTTTTTTTATTTTTTTAGCCGAGCAAGTTACAGTCGTCGTCCCTCCTTGTTTTGGGCTTCTTAAACAAAGGGTCCACGAGATGCCACCACCAAAAGAGAGGAAGATAAAGGGGGATATGTCATCTAAAGTGTTGGCGATGATGAATAAGCCTGAAGGAGCAAAGGTTTTTCGCCAGGCCGCGCCCATCAACGTTCGACCACCACCCTCTCCTACATCTCCTCAAGGAGGAAAACGCCTGAAAAGGGCAGATGGGACCCCTGTCACCCAGCCTGCTCCCGCTGGGGATAAAGAAAACGAGAAAGTAGGGAGGGGTCATGTTCGGACCCGCCAAGACAAAGTTGCTCGTCACACCTCCATTGAGCCAGTGGAGAGGGCGAGCAAAGCAAGAAAATACGGACAAACTCCTCCCCGGGGGCCAGAAGATATCACTTATCTAGGCTGGGATGGGCGAAAATTTACCGAGTAAGTATTCTTTAAATTTTGATTCATTGAACAAAATTTAACTTCCTCAGTTTTTCTATGCTTGTTCCAGGACTCCTGTGGTTATTAGAGATATCACGGGCGAGCATGTTCGGAGGGCAACTGAGATGGTCGCCCGAGCGTGGACCAGGCCCATGGAGAAAAGCGTGTCTATGCAGGGAGTGGCAGACAACTTCCACTTATCGATGATGCTAACATATTAGGCGTGAAATTTTTAGGTTTTATAGCTCAAACTCCCTGAGTTTTGATTGATTTTGATGAGTATTTGGAGTCAATTGAGTATAATTTTCATTAATTGATGAATTTTTCTCTTTGATGCTCATAGATGGATAGAGGGCGAAAAATAGAGTTCGTAGGACTTTGAATCGTCTCAAACGGACTCCCGGATGAGAAGATATGGAAGAAATATGAGAAGTACTATTCCGAACGAGCAAAAGTATCATTTGGCTGAAGAATGAGGACTCAAGCAAGAAGAGGTCGATTCCTAGGGACTCGACCAAGTCAAGCTCGAGCCCTATCAACACTCTAGAAGAATGTAGCACTCGACCTGGCCTTGCTCGAGTCCTAAGGACTCGTGAAGTCGAGTGCGCACTCGACTGGCGAGGGGTCGAGTCCTAGGGACTCGATCAGGAGGAGCTCGAGTGCATCGCGGACTCCGGAAAGAAGAAGGATTCGACTGGTGAGGGCTCGAGTCCTAGGCACTCGACCATGGAGAGGTCGAGTCCTATATGGGAGTTTCGGCCCACGAACATGAAATTCGACCCGTTGCCTATTTATACCTCATCCCGAGCTCGTTTTTAGACACCACTTCATAATTAGAGATAGTTTTCGGAGGGAGAAAAGCACTAAGAGTTTTAGCAAGTTTCTTTTACGTTTTATCGAGGTTTCACATTACGATTCATAGTTAGGGTTTTAATTCTTAGTTTCTTTTCTTTAGTTTTTTGTTATTGGATTCGTTAAACTTCTTTTCTTTCTTTTAATTTAAATTTAGTTCTTAGAATCGATTTCTTTCTTATAAACCCTAGTTTATGCTTTTTAGTTATTTAATTCAAATCGTCATGTTTACTTTCGTTATTTCTTCAATTATTTTTGTTCTCGTTAAAACCATGTCTAGCTAAAACCCTTGCATGCTTGGGGTAGGATGAACTCGTAGAAGTAGGATGTTGATACGTAATCAGGGTAACTTGTGACGTTTAGTTTCGATTCTCTTAATTAATGAATGCTTAAAATAAATCTTAGATTTATCTTCGAATAGAGTACGAAAATTGTTAGAGAGATGACGACCTTATCACTCTTTAACAACGAATAGGCTTAATAAGAGGGTTTGGAAGAGATTAATTCATCTATCCGTTTATCTAGGGAGGACGACCGCATCACCTTAGTTAAATTAGGATCTTATTAATCAAGCACAATTCATTAACTTGTTTAGTGAATTAGTGAGGTCGATCAAGAGGAAAAAGTATTAGGGTTTAATTCTTGAGCTTTCAAACCTTTGATCTTTTACTTAGGATTAATTCTTGTAGTCACAAGTACTCTAATTAACGTATTAATTATGTTAGTATACGTAGGGACTCCTATTCCGAGCATCGCCATCTCTTATTAGAAAACACGCCTTTACTTTCTTAGTTTAATTATTCTTTACATTAGTAGAGTAATTTAGTTTAGAATATTATTATCTTTAAAAATCCAAAACATCCCCTCAATAGTTACGAAGCTTAGATCTGCAGGTCTCTGCAAATATACAACCCATCCCGTGGTTCGATACTACTTGGTCGTTATACTCGCCCATACTACAGTGAACCCGTGCGCTTGCGGGGAATCTGCTAGTTTAAGCTAGTGTATTTCGGTTCAAGTCACTAACCGCCAACTCCCTGGTTACGGCTTAAAAAGCGATGGCCCAGCTGGCTGAGCTGGAAGAAGCTGCTCGCCGCTATGCTAATACTGCTCGGCAGCTGACCGAAGAGAAGGAAAGCCTAGTGAACAACTATGAGGCGAAACTTGCTTGCCTGAATAATCAACTCACCCTCTCTCTTGACTTTGAGAAGAAACATCTCGAGAGTTATCAAAACTTATCTGCTGAGCTAAAGAGCAAGGATGATTTGCTCGAGGAAGGAGGAAAGAGGTTAGCTGCTGCTAAGCTCGAGGCTGAGGTTGCTCGTCTTAAGCAAGTTATTTTGGGCATGTATACTGGCGAGCAGCTGGAGGCTGAGTTGCAAGTCCGATCTGCCCCCGTCTCCAACTTGGGCTATATCTGTGCGTACGGCGATTGTATTTGTTTGGCCAATGCGTACGAACATTCTAACTTGGTGGAGGAGATGGGGAAGGACTTGACCGAGTTTGTAGAAAACTATCCCCCTCCTAACAATATCGAAATCCAGTTAGGGGATATGATTGATTACGGGGTCAAGATAGATAAACTTGACCCCAGTATAACTGTTACTCGGCCTCCAGTTCCAGTTGATGAGGACGAGCAAGTGGCTGAAGGCGAGCAAGATACTGCAGAGAGGGAGAAAAAGGCCGCCGAAGATCTTGCAAGCACAATGATTGTTGAGCCTCTTGCCGAGCAAACTCAGGATCCTCCTCAAGGCGAGCAGCATCAAGATTAAAGCCTAGGATTGTATTTTCATATCTTTGTAATAGTTGTTCGCTTTTTGTATTATTTTTTTAGGCTTAATTCCTTTTATATTTAATGAATGTCTTTCTTTGTTCGCTCATTTTCTTTCTATATGTTAATTGCCTTTACATTTCTTTTTAATGCTTTTGCAATTATAACATATAATTTTGGGCTTTGTTCGATTTGAACTCTGCCTTAATGGAATATGGGTTTAGCCTTAAGTTCTGTTCATCTTAAAAGACGAACAACCTTTTAATGGTCTTAGTCCTCAAAATAGACTTGTATCTCGAGCTTTAGACTAATTTGTAAACGGACAACTATATTTACGTCATAAAAAATTACAAGTGTTCAAGAATTGTTCATCACTAACATATACAATCTGACAAACAACCTTTATACACTGATACTAAATAGTTGATCGCTTATAAAATTTTGCCGAGCAACTTTCTATGACAATTAACAACTGAATACAAGGCTATACAATGTGTCGAACAACTAATTATCCAAAACTTAGCAAAATTTTCAAAAAAATAGGAAAGTTTTTGGTTCATTGCCCACGATGATTCTTGCTCGCCCTCTGATTAGATTTGCTCGTCTTATTGATAATACTTCTTTAGATGCACAGTGTTCCAGGAGTATTGGGCCGAGTTGCCTTTCATATCCTCGATATCATATACACCGTTTAGGTATTTTTTCGTTATACGATACGGGCCCTCCCAAGTCGGTCCAAGTACACCTGGAGGCGGGGTGAACACCTTTCTTAGAACCAAATCTCCAACTCTGAATTCCCTTATCTTAACATGGGAATTATAATATCTTTCTGCTCGCTGCTTGTAAGTAGCATTTTTTAATTCGGCATTCAGCCTCCTTTCTTCTAATAAGTCCATTTCAGTAGCCAAAGCAGAGTTGTTTGATTGTTCATCAAAGTTGGTCATCCGTATTGTGTTGGTCTTTAACTCGATTGGAATAATAGCTTCTGCATAGAAAGCCATTGCGAAAGGTGTTTCTCCGGTGCTAGACCTGGGAGAAACTCTGTAAGCCCACAAGATTTTCGGGAGTTCTTCAGACCAACTACATTTGCTCTCCGTCAATCGTATCTTCAATGTATGCTTTATAATTTTGTTGACGGCTTTGACTTGTCCGTTAGACTGAGGATGATAAGGGGTAGAGTAATATTTTTTGATCCCCCACTTTGTACAGGAATCCCTCAGCTCTTTTTTATCAAATTGTGGATCATTGTCTGTCACAATCGTATGTGGGACTCCGAAATGGCAAACAATATTCTTCCAAATTAAGTTAATTATTTTTTTTCTGCATGACCATGGCCTCCGCTTCTGCCCACTTCGTATAATAATCAACTGCCATAACGGTAATTCGAACATTTCCTACACCGGTCGGGAAAGGTCCAATGATATCCATCCTCCATCTTGAAAATGGCCATGGGCTGTAAACAGAAACAAGCTCTTGCGCTGGAGTATGAATATTTGGGGCAAAAATCTGGCAATGATGACAAGTTTTCGCCATTTTGATTGCATCTTGTCGTAATGTCGGCCAATAATAGCCTTGTCTGATAGTCTTGTATGCCAGAGCCTGCCCCCCAGTGTGATTTCCACATACTCCAGCATGTATTTCTTCGAGTATTGCTCGTCCTTGCCCCCTAGGCAAACATTTGAGAAGTTGAATAGATATTCCTCTTTTGTAAAGCTGCTCGCCTACCAGAGTATATCTGGAGGCTTGCATTGTTAGCTTGGTAGCTTCAAAAGAGTTGCTTGGTTTTTGTCCACTTTTCAAATATTTAACTATATTTATTCTCCAGTCGTCATCATTTGGTGGCTCGTCTAGTTGGTTGATATTGTAACTTATCATTGATGGACTGTTCATCTTTGTGATAATAATGTTTGCCAACTCTGCAGGTCCTTCACTTGTTGCTAGTCGGGCTAGTGCATCTGCTTGAGTATTGCTCATCCTGGGTATTTGTTCAATTAAGACTTGATCTAACATGGACATCAGGTGAGTAACAATTCATTGATATTCGATCATGTGGTCATCTTTGGCTTCATATTCACCTCGAACTTGGTTGACAATCAACTGCGAATTGCCGAATATTTGTAGACGTCTAACACCTACTGCAAGGGATAGGTGAAGACCAGCAATGAGAGCTTCGTACTCAGCTTCGTTGTTGGTTGCCATAAACTCAAATCTGATTATCAAGGTGAAAACTTATCGGTCGAGGCTTATAAGAACCATTTCTGCCCCCAAGGTTGTGTTTGTTGATGACCCGTCAACATAGAGATGCAAGGGGTGATCAAGTCCTCTCGTCGGATCTTGGGGGAAAGTTAGTTCGACAATGAAGTCAGCTAATGCTTGCCTTTTGATCGATGTTCGAGGAGCATACGTTACACCGAATTGGCTGATCTCCAATGACCATTTCAAAAGACGACCAGCTGTATCAGGGCGATGAAGAATTTGTCTGAGTGGGAAAGTTGTAAGCACTTCGACTTGATGGTCGAAGAAATGTGGTCTTAACTTTCTTATACTCATAACAAGTGTGTACGCCAGCTCTTCTGTTGGGGTATATTTAATCTCCGCCTCGTGTAAAGCTTGGCTGACGTAATAGATGGGTTGATGGAATTTATCATCTTCCCTTACTAATACGGAGCTGATCGCCACTTCTAACGCCGCCAGGTATAGGTAGAGTTTTTCACCCGAGACTGGTTTTGATAAAATTTTGGCATCTCCCAGGTAAGCTTTAAGTTGCTCGAATGCACTCTGGCAGCTGTTCGTCCATGTAAACTTTCCTTTCTTGATAGCCTCAAAAAATGGATGACATTTATCGCCCGATCTGAATATAAACCGGTTCAATGATGCTAGGCAACCGGTAAGTCTTTGGACTTCTTTTACTGAGAGTGGTGGTTGCATATCCACAATAGCTTTGACTTTTGTTGGATTGGCCTCAATACCGCGCTGGCTAACAAGATGGCCTAGGAACTTTCTTGAATGCACTCCAAAGCTACTCTTCTTTGGATTCAACTTCATGTTGTAGTGCCGAAGAATTTCAAACACCTGGGTCAAATGTTGGAGATGATCTTCTTTTTTGGGACTTTTAACCACAATATCGTCCACATAGACTTCCACTTTATCTCAAATTTGTTCATCGAACATCTTGTCCAACACAACAAGTTTTTATTTGTATAAAATATTGTTCTTTCTTGGTCGTCGGGATGCATCGGGATTTGATGGTAGCCTGCAAACGCATCCATGAATGTTAGCATTTCATGTCCTACAGTGCTGTCTACCAGTTGGTCAATGTGTGGGAGAGGAAAGTTATCCTTTGGGCATGCTGCATTCAGATCTGTGAAATCTATGCATAGCCTCCAGGTTCTGTTTGGTTTCCGCACAAGGACTGGATTCGCAACTCATTGTGGGCAAAGTGCTTGCCGGATGAGGTCATTGTCTAACAACTTTTTCACCTCTTCATTCAAAGCTTGATATTTATCAGGGCCATATTTCCTTCTTTTTTTATGGACTGACCTTCTTAATGGATTGATGTTGAGTCTGTGGCAAGCATGTTTTGAATCGATGCCTACCATGTCTGCGTGTGACCATGCGAATACATATAGATTTTTCCTGAGTAATTCTTGCATTCGGGATCAGTAAGGCTCAGGGAGCTCTGATCCTATGCATAATTCAAGATCTTCGTTTTCAGGATTAACTTTGAACGCCTGCAATTTTTCGACTGGAGTTGCTCGTCATTTTTGCCCTTTCTAATGAGAATCAATGATTGGTCCCTCAGGGTTAAAATCATTTTCGATTTCCATGGGTTCTGCATCCAGACGGGGTTCTAGATCATCTGCTGGCCTTGGCTCATTATTGTTAGTCAAGTTGTGGCCCTCCGAGTTATTTGGTGCAAGTTGCTCGTCACCACCTGGATATTGTTCGTCAGTTGAAAATTTTGCTAAGTGTTGGATAATTAGTTGTTCGACACATTATATAGCCTTGTATTCAGTTTTTAATTGTCATAGAAAGTTGCTCAGCAAAATTCTATAAGCGAGCAACTCTTTAGTATCAGTGTATAAAGGTTGTTTGTCAGATTGTGTATGTTAGTGATGAACAATTCTTGAACACTTGTAATTTTTTATGACATAAATATAGTTGTTCGTTTACAAATTAGTCTAAAGCTCGAGGTACAAGTCCATTCTGAGGACCAAGGCCATTAAAAGGTTGTTCGTCTTTTAAGATGAACATGAATGCCTTCATATTTTTTGGGACTCGATAGTTGGTTCCACCAGTTTTTGTTTGTTCTCCTTCTGATCAGATTTGTTGTTCTCCAAGTTTGTTTGCAGTGCTTCGTGCATGGAGACAAATATGCCGGCTTGGTTTTTAAATTCGGCATAACTCTTCGGGCACTTCAGTCGTACCTCCTTCCATAAATCTGACCCCTTTTTCAGTCCGGCCATGATGGCTACGATCTTCGTATCTTCACTGACTGGCTCCCCTTCTAGCAATAATTTGTCAAGCCTTTCCATAAAAGCCCGGTCTGATTCGTCATCATGTTATCTTAAGTCTGATAACCGGTGCTTCTGGGATAGATATGATCCAGCAGTTGAGAAATGGGAGAGGAACTCTCGGCTCAATTGAGCAAACGAGTGAAATAGATGCTGGTGGTATCGCAGAAAACCACTTATGCACTCTGTCCCCCAAGGTTAGGGGAAAATTCTAGCATTGAGTGACATCACTGGCTCTTATGGAGATCAAATAGTCCGAATATTTCGTTAGATGGACTCGGGGATCAGCAATGCCTTCATATTGTATGCTAGTCGGGAATTGTATCTTTTTCTGGATCGGGACTTTCAATATTATGGATGATAATGGTGAAGATGGCATGTTGGTTGCCCCAATCCCTCTCTGTTGGTCAAGCTACCCCTGCATGCTTTCCACGGCCTTTCTTAGGCTTGATAATTCATCAAGAGATGTTCCCTGGCTCGGAGGTTGTTCCGTGAGCAAGGATGTTTGCCCTTCTGCTCATCGCAGTCCCTCTCTTGGAGGAAAAATCTCCTGAGGTTGTCTTCTGGGGTTGCTCACCGCATTTGCCCTAGGCGCCCAAAGGCAGACATAGTCAGCCTTTCATGTACCGAAGGGCTATGTTGCTCGAAAGTTGTTCGCCATTTCCCTGCTTCCAGGCGAGCAACTTCTTGGTGAGGTTGAGGCTGACCAAGCCTGTCCAGTACATTGGGACGAGATGTCTCATGACTTGACAAAGTTGTTCGCCCGGGGGCAGACTCAGCCTGGCATTCATTTTGATCAACTTTGGCTTTGCCCTTGTCCGATCGATTTTGGGCACTATTCACTTCTCTTTGCTCGCCGCGAGCTGACCTGGCCCTTATCACCTCTAGTGGTCTCGACCTTGACCTTGCATGTGAAGGTCTTAGTTGATCTTGTTGTCTCTGGATTGCTTGGAGAGCAGCTATGGTCCTGGCCAATTCACTAGGGTTGCTCGCCAGGGCCTCCAACTCTGGGGGAATTGTGTTAGTCACTTCCACGGGTCGCGACCTGTTCGCATGCCTTGGTTCACGATCCTGGTGGCCAACCGAAGAGGCTCTAGTGGGAGAGGCTCTCATTGATGGTCGCGAGATTTGTGTATCTTTAGATTGAGACATCTTAATTTTGGATTATCTTCTTAAACTTTAGATCTTCAAATAGGTTTGAAGAACACCAATAACACTTTTGTTTGAATCTTCAAGGATTTCTTGAGGATTCCTTCAAATCTTCAAGTTATAAACTTGAAGTTCTTGAATAATCACACTTAAGTGGAGGTTCGAACCCTCCTTCTAGCGCCAAATTGTTGGTGATCGGATCTAATCGTGAGGATTAGTGGCTGTTTTAATCGTTTTTTAGATCACCAAACAAGAACGTATGATTGATTATCACCGTAAATGATAAATCGAGGGTTTGGGCTACATAAACGAAAATAAGGGTATTGAATTCGTATTTATTTTGTATGTGTGCACGTTTAGATGTGTTAGTGTGTGTTTTGGGAGTATTTGTGTATTTGAACTTAATTTTTATTGCTGGAGAGCAACTATTTATAGAGACCACCAAGTAGGTGGTGTACATGACTCTTGGACTTCCTAGCTTGCATGTTTGACATGTCTCCTTTGACCTTGTTTGACCTTATCTAAGTTGTAACTTAGTTACAAAGTCTTGTCTTTGGCCTTATCTCGAACTCATTGTTGTTCATCTTCAAGGGTTTGGTTAGTCCAGTGATTCTTGTAAAAGTTGTTCATCTCCTGTGATTATGGTCCATAAGTTGTTCGCCTCTTTATTCTTGACAAATGAGCTTTAAGATCTTTCTCTTTATTCGTCATATGTCTTGATGTTTTGTTATGAGATTTGATGTCGTACACCTCTTGAGCTGGTAAATACACCGTCTCTTGACAATGTTGTTCGTCATTAGTAACATGGTGTAGGGTTCATATTCAATTCTGGGTTTTTGGACTTGTTCACATAAGGTTGTTCGTCGAGGAAGTTGCTCGTCATATTGTACACTTTCCAAATTAGTTTATGCACCTCTTTTGATTAATCCGTATTTAACCCTTTAATCTTGTTCACCGAGCTATTATGATGTTCATCTATCAACATCCTCCTAGTCCCAAAACTCTTTCTACTTCTCAATTCCCAGTTTCTACCACAATAATACTATTTCTTAGTTTCCACTATATGAGTGATAATAATAATTTAATTAGTATGTGTGATTGAGGCGATGTACTAGAAATTGTGAAGATTTGAATCTAAATATAAGACAATGAATATTTGTACTAAAATGCTATATATATTTTGTTCAAGTTTTGGGGCTGCATACAAACTTATATAAGCTGATAGTTTATATTTTTTAATTTTTTTTAGAAAACCAGTAGCTTATGAAATGTGTGATAAAATGCCATTGATTTCGTCTAAAATGGATAAAAAAAACAATTTTTTTAGGTGCATTTGAAGTTTTAAGGAATTTAAAAAAATATATATATATATTATTACTTCCACCTCTCCTCTTTCACCACCACCAGAAACTTAAGTGACACCAACAACTACCATAGGTGGCGTCAATGTGGCAGATGTGAATAGAAAACGGGATAGAGAGAAAAAGGTTGAAGTGAAGTAGAGAAAATAAATCTAAAAACTCAATTTTCAAAATTTTGACCAAGTATAACTGGAGTTCTATAAATCCGATTTGAAAGAGAGAAAATGTCCCGGAAAGACCTCGATTTCAGCTTTCCAACAAAACTAAAACCAAAAGATTTGGATAAATGAACGATGAGTTATGAGGTGTAGAAGTTGATCTGCCTAAATAGCATCCCCCAACTTCGATCTAGCATAACTAGAGTTCTACAACTCCAAGTTGCAAAAGAAAAGATGTTTTTGAAAGCTTATAACAGCATCTTTCCAACGAAACTAAAGTAAAAAAATTTGAACCAACGAAAAGAGAGTTATGTTCTTTAAAAGTTGGTCCGCCTATAATAGCATCTCCCCAACTTATACCGGCGATAACCATAGATCTAGAACTCCGATCGAAAAATGGAAAGATGTTCTAGAAAACTCTTAATGTCAGCTTTCAAATGGTACCGGCCGGTCGTTGATCAAAAACCAAAATATTTGCCGGAAAGCTACTGGAAGTGCAAACTTTTGTGTGTGTGTGAGTTTGTGTGTGCAAGATGTGTGTGTATGTGTGTATGTGTGTTTGTGTGTGTGATGATGACTTGTCCTAAGTGAAGTGTTGAAAGTGTGCAAAATGGCTACAAACCATTATTTATAGTGTCCCCTCAATGCTAGAGTTCCTTCCTTATTAGGCCCTAAAAGACCCTTATCCTATCTTTAATATGAATATCTTCTCTGAATAAGTTTTAGGGAAATGTCATATAGTGTTAAGCCCACAACAATTTTATCATCTCCATACATTAGTCATATAATAAAATTAATTGATTAATGATTCAATAAAGTATAATATTTTATATCATGTAATTCTTTTTTCTTATGCTTCAATAATTATACAAATATTTTCATATAAAATAATAATAATAATAATACGACTCTACTTATGACGTTTTTCGATTGTTACACCCTTCCCCCCTAAATAAAATTTCGTCCTCGAAATTTAGAAATGTACCTTGTTGCGATAAATAAGGGTACATTGCACGAAATTCGCTCTTTAGTTCCCAAGTGGCTCCATCCTTGTTATGATGATTCTACTGAATTTTGACTAGACGAATTTAACGATTACAAAGTTTTTTGATTTTGTGCTCTAGTATAACAATTGGTGATTTCTCGTAAGACAAATCTTTCTTGACTTCAAGTTCTTCATGGTGGATTACGTGGCTCGAATAAAAAATATACTTTCTCAACATGGAAACATGAAAAATATTGTGCACTCCAGATAGGTCTGATGGTAGTATAAGGCGATAAGAAACTTCCCCAACTTGTTCTAAGATCTCGTATGGTCCAATGAATTTTTGTCGTAATTTTCCCTTTTCCCCAAAATGGATGACAACTATTCCATTAGAACAGAGATTCCACAAGTGAGACATATGTTTGGTCCCTTCAGTAACCTGTAGGGCCAATGAGAGCAGTTGAAGGATAATGCAAACATTGAGAAAACCAGACTCTAAATTCTTAAAAATCAGACTCTAAATTCTTAAAATCTATCGAAAGTGTGTTCTTACTTTTGTGATGTAACGAACATTAATGCCATGTGCATGGTGGGCATCAGTTAAACTTTGTCCATCCATTGGTGAAACTGCAAGGGTGCTAAGATGTTGAATGAATTTAGGATGATCCCTGCCTAGCTTAAACTCCGTAAAAACGTTAGGATTGAAGAGTATCTCTTTACTTTTGAAGGTTTTCCCTTTCAAGCTTTTCAGCACCCTATTGAAACCCATTTACATTGTTACTAAGCTAGGTAAAGCAACGATTGCACTTAATAGTGTTTGTCCATAATCAATGACAATTATAACGAACAAAATGAGCCTTTATTAAAATTGAACACAAAATTGCTTATGCATATAGGATACACTTGAGACTTTGTCTTGCCACTGTGGATGTGGGTTCGATTCCCAGTTAAGGCAGCATTTTTAACATCTTTTTTCTCAATCAATTTTTTTTTTTTTAGAGGAAAACACCTTGTATTAAAACAACGAGAGGTATTTTCCTAATCCACACGGGGACTTCTACTCCGCTCCAATCTTGAGGATCCGGAGAGTTCATAGCAAGTTTCGCAAGATCATGCGCTATTCTGTTACATTTTCTCGGTTTGTAATTAACGGTCCACACCAGACCGCTCTCGATTTCTTCCTGAATTTCCTCCACCAAGAAGCCGACCGGGCCTAGGCACTTTTCCTTATTCTCAATCATTTGCACCGCCTCTAATGAGTTAGAAACAATTCGCATCCTCTGAACTCCATACCTTTTACCCGCTCGGATTCCTTCCATAATAGTTGTAAGCTCCGCTTCCACCACTGATCCAGGTATGCTTATTTGCTTGCTTCCTGCTGCACAAACCTGCCCCCTGTCGCTTACAATTGCATATCCAACAGCTGCCTTTCTTGTTTCTTCATTGAAGCTCGCCCTTCAAAGTTATGAGCGCTCGGACCGAGCCTCCTCGCAGCCCTTTGGTCGCATCTCGTCTCTTTCATGGTAGCATTTGCTGCTTGAAAACTCCTTAAGAACTCCTGCGCCCTCCTGATTTTTAAACAAACATTGTTGGGGGCCATACGCCCGTCGTTCCTGTCTTCATGCAACTTTTCACACCTCTCTCTCCATATCTCCCACATAATTACTGTTGCTTCCTCCCTCTTCCTTTTTTTAAGTTTTCGAACACCATCTGAATCAAATGCCTTGTTTCCAGCTCCCTTCCTTTCTTGAAGATCTCCCATCGGGCCCATTGCTTCCAAATGTTTTTGCTAGTGGCACAAAAGAACAGCACATGGCTTGTGTTGGCTCTTGGGTGGCCGCAAATTCTACATCTCGCCGATATGGGTACATGGTGATCTTTCAGGTTTCCTTTCGCTGCCACCGCATCTTGTATTACTTTCCATAAGAATATTTTAACTTTTGGTGGGATTTGCATCTTCCAAATTTTTCCCCACCACTTCCTGTCTTCTTCTTCTCCTGTTGATGTTTGTTAATCACGGTTTCGGATTCACAAGAAAACTTGTTTCCGGGAATCGGAATCAAATGCAATGAGAACAGAATTGAAAGTCACACAAGAACACCAGAATTTTACGTGGTTCGGAGAAGAATACTCCTACGTCCACGGGATCCGAGAGGATAGACTTTTCACTAAACAAAGAATGGAAGTTACAAGTTACAGAGCACTCAATCTCACAGTGTTTGCTCTAAAAAATGATCTTAAGTTCTAAGTTCTTCTCTCAGTTGGAAGCACTTATTTATATTTACAGAGATTGAGAAGAATCTAGACTCGATTCAGTTGTAATGAACTCATAAGTAAAGTAGTTATCCAGCTGGCTAACAAACTCCAATAACTGCTTCAGTTGATTCAGTTAGAACCGCCTTCAGTTAGCTTCAACTTGGTGTTTCGCGTCTTTGTACTTTATATCAGATGACTTGACCTCAGCTGACTTGATTACTTACCATCAGATGACTTCCGGTCTAGACATCCTCTGATGGGACTCCACTGTTAGACCTCATCTGATCAACCTCATCTGATATAACTCTACTGATACCCCAAATAGACTAACTCCCACGGCTAACACTTCATCAACATAGCTCCTTATTGAATTAAGCTCAGTAGACTTCATACTTCACATATGACACTTCACAATTCTCCACCTCAGATGAGAAGTATCAATCCTCTCCTCCTCTCCTCCATGTTCCAGCTTGGGCCTAAGGAACATCCCATACACTCATCTTTACCAATTCAACACAAAACTTGAATTTAGTACCTGGTAAAGACTTTGTACACATATCTGCAGCATTGTCATCTGTAGATATCTTCTGGATGAGAACCACTCCTTTATCAATGATTTCCCTCACAAAATGCAACCTTACATCAATGTGCTTTGATCTCTCATGGAACACTTGATGTTTAACCAGATGTACTGCACTCTGATTATCACAATGAACAACCACAGCCCTTTGGTTTATGCCAAAATCCTTGATTATGCCTTTCAACCACAAAGCCTCCTTAACAGCCTCTGACACTGCAACAAACTCTGCTTCTGTAGTAGATAAAGCAACTCCACTCTGCAGAACAGATCTCCAGCTCACAGCAGTATTGTAAAGTGTAAAGATATACCCTGTTAAAGATCTTCTGGTATCCAGATTAGCAGCAAAATCAGAATCTACAAAACCTTCCAGTGGACTCTTCTGGTCAGTCATCCTCTCAAACATCAATCCCAGATCAGATGACCCTTTAAGGTATCTGAAGATCCATTTCAAAGCTTCCCAATGTAATCTTCCAGGATTAGCCATGTATCTGCTCACCATACTCAATGAATAAGCTAAATCTGGTCTGCTGCAGACCAGAGCATACATCAGGCTTCCAACCCCACTTGCATAAGGTACTTTCATCATAGTCTTCTTCTCTTCATCAGACTTTGGTTCCATTTCCTTAGATAATTTGAACTGTTGTCCCAGAGGAGTTGACACAGCTCTACTCTCATGCATGTTAAACCTCTTCAGGACCTTCTCAATGTAACTCTTCTGGGATAAGAATAGTCTTCCACCTTTTCTGTCCCTAAGAATATCCATTCCAAGAATCCTCTTAGCATTTCCCAAGTCCTTCATATCAAATCTAGCACTTAGCTTCCTTTTGATACTCTGAATCTTCAGAAGGCTTTTACTGGCAATAAGCATGTCATCTACATAGATCAGAAGATAGGCTATCACATCACTACCTTGCCTTTCCAGGTATACACAAGTGTCATACTTGCTCCTTACAAAACCAATGGATAGCATAACTTCGTTGAACTTCTTGTGCCACTGCCTTGGACTTTGCTTGAGGCCATACAATGATTTCTTGAGCAGGCACACTTTCCCTTCACTCCCTGGTTCAACAAACCCTTCTGCCTGGTGCATGTGCAGATCCTCAATAAGATCACCATGCAGAAAAGCTGTCTTTACATCAAGTTGTTGTAGCTCCAGATCCTCTTGGACAACTCTACTGAGAAGTAGCCTGATTGAACAATGCTTAACAACAGGTGAGAAAACCTCATTGTAATCAATTCCTTCCCTCTGAGTGAATCCTCTGGCAACTAGCCTGGCTTTAAACCTCACCTGATCTTTCAAACCAGATTCAAGCTTCCTTTTAAACAGCCATTTACAACTGATTAGCTTCTGCCTAGGTGGCTTATCAACAAGAATCCAGGTTTGATTCTTCTTGAGAGACTCCATCTCTTCTGTCATGGCTGTCACCCATGACTCCCTATCATCACACTCAAGGGCTTCCCTGTAGCTTTTAGGTTCCTGGTACTCTATGGAATCTGCTGTAACAAGTGCATAGGAGACCAGATCCACACGGCCAAACCTTGCTGGAGGATGTATTTGTCTTCTGGATCTGTCTCTTGTCAAACTATAATTTCTCAAGTCTGCTTCTAGCACTCCTTCTTCCTCCTCTACTGGTGCACTATCCTCATCTGATGACTCATTCTCCCCTGGTGCTTGCTCTGGTTCAGAACCAGATGAGCTATCATGCTTGTCATGATCAGGCTCCACCTCTACTTGAGTAATTGGCTCAGAAATAACACCGTCCATCTCCTCAGCTGATGGCCCTCCATTACCTCCACCAGACTTGTATCCCATCTGTGATTCATTGAACACAACATCTCTACTGATAATACACTTCTGGTTTCCAGGCTCCAGACACCACAACTTATACCCCTTAACACCTTTGGGATACCCAATGAAAACACATTTTAAAGCTCTAGGTTCAAGTTTGTCTTGCCTCACATGAACATAAGCTAGGCACCCAAAAACTTTCAACTTTGAGTAATCTGATATCTTTCCATACCAAACCTCATCTGGGGTTTTAAACTCAATAGCAGATGATGGCACTTTATTAATAAGATACACAGCTGTGTTAACAGCTTCCCCCCAAAAACTCTTAGGTAAATGAGCATCAGATAACATACACCTAACCCTTTCCAGAATAGTTCTATTCATCCTCTCTGCTAGACCATTCTGTTGGGGGTTTGAAGGAACAGTTTTATGCCTAGTAATACCCTTCTCCCTACAGAATTGTTGAAACTCCTCTGATAGGAATTCAAGCCCATTATCAGTCCTTAAGTGCTTGATAGTCCTGCCTCTCTTATTCTCAAGTTCAATCAACCATTCTTTGAACTTAGAGAAGGCATCACTCTTCTGTTTAAGAATGTAAACCCAAACTTTTCTGGAATAATCATCAATAAGGGTAAGGAAATACCTGCCTCCACCATGAGTGGATACCCTTGCTGGGCCCCATACATCAGAATGTATATAATCCATAACCTCCTTGGTGGTATGCTTCCCCTTCTGGTATGCTTGCTTCTTTGATTTCCCAAGAACACACCTCTCACAGAATTCCAGCTTACATATCCTCTTCCCAGGGATTGCTCCCTTCTTGGATAACTCCACCGGGCCCTTCTCACCAACATGTGCCAATCTCTTGTGCCACAAGTTAACCTCAGAAGACCCCATGGTAACATCAGCTGACCCTGTAACAGTTCTTCCAATCAAAGTATACAAACCATTCTTGATAGCCCCCTTCATGACAATCCTTCCAGATTTGGTTATTGACAGACTTCCCTTGTCTGTCTTGAATTCAAAGCCCTTAGAATTCAATGTACCAAGAGAAACAAGATTTCTCTTCAACTCAGGAACAAACCTGACATCAGATAAGATCCTATCCACCCCATCAAACATCTTGATCTTGATAGAACCAGATCCTTGCACTCTACAGCTCTCATCATTACCCAAAAGAACAAGACCTCCATCAGTTTTCTCAAGATCCAGGAACCAGTCTTCATGTGGACACATATGAAAAGTACACCCAGAGTCCAGGACCCACTCTTGACTTAGCCTCTCATGACTAACCATCAAGACCTCTGCACTATCATATCCTTCAACCTCCACAACAGCTGCATCTCCATCTTGATCACCTTGATTGTCTTTCTTCTTTCTTTCAGGGCAATTCTTTCTCAGATGACCTTCCTTATGGCAAGTGAAACACTTCCTCTTCTCAACAAAATCAGATTTCTTCCCACCCTTATTCCCTTTTCCACCATCCTTCTTCTTGGACTGAAACCCCTTCTTCTTCTTGGATTGCACATTCAATCCTTCAGCAGGCTTCTTCCCATCAGCTTGGATCTGTAGAAACTTGGTTTTCAGGGCAGTTTGAACATCATCAAACATCACCTGATCTTGTCTTCCAAATAGTAAGGCATCCTTGAAATTTTCCAGAGACTTAGGTAGAGAATTTAACAACATTAATGACTTGTCTTCATCATCAATTGTAACATCCAAACTCTCCAGATCATCCACCAATCTGTTGAACTCGTCCAACTGATCACCAAGATTCTTATCTTCACTCATTTTGAAGACTTGAAGCTTCTGTTTCATGTATAACTTGTTCGTAACAGACTTGGTCTGGTATAACTGCTCCAGCTTATTCCAGATCCCAAGAGCGGTTTCCTCCTTCGATACTTCCCTCAATGGCTTGTCCCCAAGACACAAGATAAGGGCACTATGCGCCTTCCTCTTGTTCTCATCCACCTTCGCCGGATTAGATCCAGAAGCCACCTGAGCCGGTGGCAACAAGGCTTCGTACAACCCATTGTGTACTAGGAGTGCCTTCATCTTGATCTTCCATAAGCTGAAATCGTTCTTCCCCGTGAACTTCTCAATATCGAACTTAGTTGCAGCCATGATTGCTTCCCACAGACGGCGCCACTTGTTAATCACGGTTTCGGATTCACAAGAAAACTTGTTTCCGGGAATCGGAATCAAATGCAATGAGAACAGAATTGAAAGTCACACAAGAACACCAGAATTTTACGTGGTTCGGAGAAGAATACTCCTACGTCCACGGGATCCGAGAGGATAGACTTTTCACTAAACAAAGAATGGAAGTTACAAGTTACAGAGCACTCAATCTCACAGTGTTTGCTCTAAAAAATGATCTTAAGTTCTAAGTTCTTCTCTCAGTTGGAAGCACTTATTTATATTTACAGAGATTGAGAAGAATCTAGACTCGATTCAGTTGTAACGAACTCATAAGTAAAGTAGTTATCCAGCTGGCTAACAAACTCCAATAACTGCTTCAGTTGATTCAGTTAGAACCGCCTTCAGTTAGCTTCAACTTGGTGTTTCGCGTCTTTGTACTTTATATCAGATGACTTGACCTCAGCTGACTTGATTACTTACCATCAGATGACTTCCGGTCTAGACATCCTCTGATGGGACTCCACTGTTAGACCTCATCTGATCAACCTCATCTGATATAACTCTACTGATACCCCAAATAGACTAACTCCCACGGCTAACACTTCATCAACATAGCTCCTTATTGAATTAAGCTCAGTAGACTTCATACTTCACATATGACACTTCACAATGTTCCTTCTTCTTCCCTTGGCGTCGGCTTCGTGATGGCCGTTTGATATCCGGACTTAACCGTATATCTTTATTTTTTGTCAAATCGCCAAAAGGGAGTATCCTCCGTCTCTTTTCTTGCTACCACCGTCCTCATGATTGCTTCCTTTTCAAATGGAAGGAAAGCTTCACTAACTAGCTGCTCGTTCCACTCTTTTGAAGGCAGCAAGAATCTGTCAATTGTCGATCCACTAGCCTTTCTTGACGTAATTTTTCCTTCATGTAATCCTTGTACCCACCTGTCTTTTAAAATCTGGATTCTTTTTCCATTACCAACTCTCCATTGCATCCCTTTATCCACTAACTCCTTACTCCAGCATAGCGATCTCCATACAAAAGACGGGTTCGACCCTATCTGTTGGTCCCAAAGGGGTCACAAGGTCTAGAGAGGGGTGAATAGACCTTGTGTCAATAAAAAAAAATTCTTTCACAAACTTTCTAAGACTATGCAGTTTAAACTCTGCAGGTGTAGAGTTGAAACAAAAGCTAAGATTTGCAGCTGCAGACTTGTTGAAAAATAAAGTCTGTAAGTTTTAAACACTTTATCAAAGTTAGTGTAGTAATACTTTTGAGTATTCTAACACTTGGTGCAGCAGAATAATTAAAGTGTGTGTAATGAAAAATCAAACAACCAGATTATGAAAGATATGAATGATGTATCAAGCAGATATGAAATGCAGAAATATAAATATAAAAAGTAGAGAGAGAGAGAGAGTTTATAGTGGTTCAGAGGTGTTGTAATCCTCCTACATCCACTGTTACACCACGAAGGTGCCAAATTCACTAAGACAAGTATCACACAGATACAAGATTGTTCCCCCTTAAACTTAGAATAATCACTAAGTTTACTCTAATCTAAGTAGAACTACACTTTCACTCAGAAATACTTCTCTTTCTCACTTTCACTCAGAACTACACTCACTAAGAGAGGTATCCACACTAAGTAGATTTACAAGGGTATAACGTTTAGTGAGGAAATAACAAACTGAACTATATCACAAGATCCTAGCCTCTAAGTCCTAAAGATTTCTAACAAAGAAATGGGTTGTAGACTTTGGATGGCTGTAGACTTTGTTTAAATTGCTTGAAAGCTTGGTGTTGTTGTTCGTCCTCTGAATCTTTCTCTCCTATTTATAGGAGTCTTGGGGGTCTTCTAGCCGTTGGAGGGATTTGAATTATTTGAAATAATATTCACCTCCAGCTTTGACTTCAACTAATAAACGCTTCTTGTCATGTAGCTTAATACTTGTCGTAGTACAAGTTGTCTTTTAGTGATGACTACACAAATAGCCTTTAATCACTGAGACACATGTTTCTACTGGCTAGTAATTAGCTCTGATAAATACTGAGATATTTCAAACTAAGTAGGGAAATGTACAGATTGTACTACACTCAATTAGTCATACTAATCTCAAGTTTACAGCTTGTAGTCTTGAACTCTGCAGATGTAGACTCTTCGGCTGTGGACTTGTCTCCAACTGTGCAGATGTAGACTTGTCTTGATCATAGCTGTAGGGTCTTTATCTAATGTTTGCAGATGCAGACTTTCAATTTTTGAGCTCTTCATATCTCTTAGTACCTGCAAAGTTAGTTCTCACAAAATACATGTATGTTTTGTCATTATCAAAATCAACTAAGAAAATTCTTAGGACAAAAATATCCTAACACTATCCCTACTTCCATTATATCGCAGTGTTTAAAGTAACGAGCCTTAAAGACTTTCGCCACAAGGGACTCCGGGTCATTTATCATTCTCCACATTTGCTTTGCAAGCATCGCCTTATTGAAGCTCACCATTCTTCTAAATCCCAACCCTCCCTTCCATTTAGGCTCGCTCAATAATTCCCAGCTCTTCCTATGTAATTTCCCCCCTCCCTCTTTGTACCCCCACCAAAAATCAGCTATGATTCTCTCTAGGTCATGACAGATTGAGAACGGGATACGAAAGCATGACATCGCATAAGATGGGATGGCATTAAGAATAGATTTGATTAGAGTATCTTTACCTCCTTCTGAGAAATTCTTGTGTTTCCAAGCTTCGACTTTCTTCATCATTTTATCTAGTAAATAAGCGAATTGATATCTCTTATTCCTCATTGAGAAGGTTGGCAGCCTAGATAGAAGTCATGTCCTTGTCTCATCTTCACCTTCAGCAGCTTTCTGATTACATTCTTGTTTTCCTCTTTTGTGTTTTGGCTGAATGTTATTGCTGACTTATCAAAGTTAATTGACTGCCCAGAAGCTCTCCCATACTTGTCCAAACCTTCTTTCAGCCTCTTGCAATCCTCCGGTTGTGCCCTTAGAAAAATCAAACTATCGTCTGCAAAGAATAGGTGCGAAATTACCGGGCTTCCCCTTGCCACGCTTACCCCCATCATCTCCTTTCTCTCCACCAGGTTATTGATTACAGAAGCTAGACCTTGCGCACATAAGACGAAGAGGAAAGGGGACAGTGGGTCCCCTTGCCTAAGTCCTTTTTGTGGTTTGAGATCTCCCACCACTCTCTCCTGGAATTTGAATGAATAGGACACCGTCGTAGTACATTGACCCATGCTTCTTCAAATCCCATTTTTTGCATTATTCTGCGCAGATAATCCCACTCATATGCTATAACTTAACTTTTGCGCATATGCTATAAATTCAATTTATTTTTTTCATTTTGCTAAACAATATAGGTAGAATATATTTTTGACAATGTTGTAACTTTTATATTATGTTTCATACCTAATTATTTTCAACCACATATTGTATTTAAATATATTAAATAGAAATACAACATACATTAATTATAGGCAAATTTTTATATTAAATGGTTTTATGATGATACGTTTCACAAATTAGCTCTAATTATCTCATTTTAAAATATTAAAGGTCATTTCCAAATTATGAGAAATCTCATAGTGAAAAAATCTCATGCTAAATCAACTCTATAAATTAATTTTCGTATTTCGATTTTTTTATCTAATATTGGGCCCTCCCTGTATTAAATTTCTGCGTCCACCCCTGAATGGATGTTAATTTATAAACTATTTTTACATCAGACCGTCTCGCACAAGTGTTTGTCTTATTTAATTGGCAATATATAGAGTGAATAAGTGAACAAATTTTGGAAGTGTAAGTTGTTTCACTAAAAAAGATTTGTGAATATATTAATTATTCTCATTAAAGGACATTAATCAAAACAAATTTTATTGTGAAATGTGTTCACCGATACCTACTGTATTTAATTTAAATATGATATCTTCGTACATATATATAAAAAAGTGTATATATTTATATAAAGTGAAATTGGTTTATACATGTATCATTGAATATTGTTAGTTATTTTCACTAAAGAGTATTATTTGTTTTTATTGGAAGATATTAGTTATTTTCACTGAAAAATCTTAATTTATTTTCAGTAAACAACTAATACTCTTCAGTGAAAACAATTAATATCCTCTAATAAAAATAATTATTATTCTTTAGTGAAAACAACTAATATATTTATATTGTTTGTGTATGAACCATTTCCTATATTTTGTGTATAAAAAAATTAGGTGGAAATTACATTAGAAAAAGATAACAAACAATTATAATGGATGATAATGAAATTGGCAAGAAATGAATTACGAAACTTTCATTGATTAAAGGCAACGGAAGATCAAAACGGTGTAGTATATCTGCCTAGCATTTACTGCTGGTTTTTAGTGCACAGTAAAGGATCCGAATCCGATCTGTTCCGGGTTAGAATTGGAAGGAGAAGTCGGACGACAAAGGTCCGAAGACCCGGAAGAGTGGTTCGAAAAGGTTAATGGATACGACGAAGGACTAGAAGAGAGGTTTTAAAAAGCATTTTGCATTCATTGGTGAAAAAATCACTCCGAATGGTTTTAAAAATTGACATGAAAATGGGTTGATCTGTGAGGCGAGGCATTTTGTTTCAAAATGATTTGATTCATTCAATTTCATTAGATGTATGCCGTTTAAATTAGTCATTTAGTATATAAGTTTTTTATTAACTATTTTTTTTGTAATGTGGCCTGTCCGAAATATAGTTCCTCAATGGTTCATCCGATTTTGTTTCATTACGGTGAGGGAAAGTAAATAAATGGATTATTCACGGAACTTTATATGTTGAATTATTAATCAATTTGTTATTGAATAGATAATATGCAGAGCTACTGAGAAGACCTATGCCTATAGTTTTGGTGCTGTGGTGCTTGAAACTATCATCAAAAAGCGGCCTACCGATGTATCCTTGTTGAATGGGTACACTATTGGAAATTGGTTAAATAAAAGAGTTTATATCATAACTTTGACTAATTTTTTTAGGAATGAAAACGTTAATTTTTGGTAAAACAAAATTAAAGAGGTTGTTCTACTCGTGGAGTAGATGAGCGTAATATATTTAATATTTAAAAACCAATTTCCAGTGAGTGAGAAATTAATTTGGGAAGTTGGATAATTATTCACTTGTGTTGAATAATTTCATGGGAAGGAAAAATTGAGTTTCATCCCACATAGAATAATTACAAGAAGTGTTCCTTGTATATAAGAAGGAAAGTGTTCATGTTCTTCAACGTGGTACGTGGGGACCCTAATCATGGACCACACACGCTCACCCCGCCCCGCCCGGTCCCGGGTCCGTGGTTTTTGGCAATTGGGCTTTGAACCTATATTTTTAGAGTACAAAAAATATAAAAATGCCAAATACCTTTTTGGATCGAACCGTTTTGGGTGGCCCATCGGATTTGGGTCGGTCCACGAACATGATAAATACACCCGTGGAACCCGAATTCGAATTTGAAATATTTCTACGAAGCTTATGGAATATTCTGTTCTTGCTTCCCAAGAAAGAGATAAGTCTATATCCACTAAATTCGTGGTTAGTCCACGATTTTCTCAACCGATCGTCCTCATTTGCAGTGCAGATTTTCGCCTATATATTCCCTTTCATATCCAGACTTTCGCACTCACCTTTCAGCCTACGAATCTTAGAGTTTAAAAAGTCTTTCGCAATATATTTATTTCGTTTAGTTCGAAATTCCGATTTCTTTCGCAGAGAGTTTATACACGGTGGTGCTGCCGGTGTAAATTGTTAAACCGTTTTACCTTTGGAGACTCATACGCACGATACCGTAAGCACTATACGGGGCGTATTCAGTCTTGCGGGAAAAAGATTTTCCTTGACTCGATTTCTCTTACGAATTCGTTTCGTATTTATTTTTTATCATGCAATATTCGAGATACACCATAAATCAACAATCGCAAGACTGAATATTTATGTTTCAAATCACTGCCATGTCGAACCACAATTCTGACAACGATATTGATACGACTCCATCAACGCCAATTAGCCCTACCAAAGATGCTGATAATACCACTGACTCTACTGTTGTTCCAACTGGACATCCTGCGGATGGACCAGTACCTACGGGTAAGCCTATTCCCCCTTCTGTTTTCCAGATTGGAAACTTTGGCAGCATTCTTGTTGAGTGTTGAATGACAATCCCTTCATGGGAAATTCCAATGCCAATCCCTTCGTGAGAAACGCTAATTCCTTCGTGGGAAACTCTCGCACTAATCCATTTGTGGGAAATTCAAGTGTTAATCCCTTCGGAGGAAATTTTGGCGGCAATCCTTTTGTAGGATATGTCGGGGCCAATCCAATCTTGGCAACCAACCAGGCCTCTCCCCCAGGGACTTTTAGGCCGATTGTGGTGAAAGGAGAGAACCCAGAAAATTCTCGGTTAATGACTTCAAGAGGTTGCAAAAGAAGATGCATTTCTATTTGACCACCATCTCCTTGGTAAAATACGTGAAGGAGGATAGCCCGAGTGTTCCTGCAAAAGATGTTGATCGGGAAACAAGGATCGTCTATGATACTTGGGTTCATGATGATTATCTGTGCAGGAATTACATCCTGAATGGGCTGTCTGATGCCCTCAATGATGTATATGATGAGCACCCGACTTCCAAAGCCTTGTGGGAGTCTTTGGAGAAGAAGTACAAAATAGAAAATGCGGGAACTAGCAAGTTCGTTGTCTCCACTTTGTACGACTTCAAAATGGAGGACAACAAATCTGTTGTCAAACAGGTTCAAAAGCTGCAAGTGATTTTTTCACAACATTGCAATACAAGGGATGGAGCTGCCTGAGGCCTTTCAAGTAGCCACTGTGATTGACAGACTGCCTCTGTCTTGGAAGGAGTTCAAGTCCTACCTCAAGCACAAGTGAAAACAAGTGACCATGGAGGATCTTGTTACCCGACTCCAGATTGAGGAGGATAACAAAAAAAGGGAGAAGAAGGGCTCGATTGTTCTATGGAGGCAAAGGCAAACCTAATAGAGAAAGGTGAGCCGTCGAAGAAGAGGCTCAAGGATGACAAATGCAAGGTTGTTGTTGCTGCTCCTACCCTGAAGAAATTCAGTGGAAGTGCTACAACTGTGGCAGACTCGATCATCGGGCCGCTGATTGTCGTCAGCCCAAGAAGGACGACAAGGGAAAGAAGAACTCCGTGAATGTTGCAGAACGAGAGCTCATAGAGATGGATATGTCTGCTGTAGTGACTGGGGTCAACATGGTGGACAACAAGAAAGAGTGGTTCGTGGACACAGGTGCTACTTGCCACGTTTGCTCGGAGAAATCTGCATTCTCCACATATTTCCCTGCTGCGGGGAGAAAGCTCTACATGGGAAACCAAGCCTCGTCTGAAGCGGCTGGTGTAGGAACAGTGGTGATCAAGCTAACATCAGGAAAGGAGCTCAAGCTGAAGGATGTGCTGCATGTCTCAGACATCCGAAAGAATCTCATTTCTGGCTTCTTGTTAGTTAGTTATCAGTTTAATCTAGTGTTTGAGTCCAATGGCGTTGTACTTAGCAAATTTGGCATCTTTCTAGGGAAAGGTTACCTCGAGAAGGGCCTTTTTAAGATGTCAGTTATGATTGTAAGCCGTAATGGCACAAACACTACTATCAATAAAAATGCTTCAGTTTCAGTTTATATCGCCGAGTGTTCCGATTTATGGCATTTTAGATTAGGAAATGTTAATCTAAATTCTATAAAACGATTTGTAAATTTAGATTTACTCAAAATTGATAATGTGGATACATCCAAAAAAATGTTAAACATGTGTTGAAGCAAAAAATGGCTAAGTTACCATTTAAATCTGTTGAAAGGAACACAACTCCTCTAGAATTAATTCACATGGATGTATGTGATTTAAAATTCGTGCAAACTAGAGGTGGAAAAAAGTATTTTATTACTTTTATTGATGATTACACAAGATTCTGCTACATTTACTTACTTCAAAGTAAAGATGAAGCTATTGAAGCTTTTAAAAATTACAAAAGTGAAGTAGATGATCAATTGAACACTAGAATTAAAGCAATTCGTAGTAATAGAGGTGGAGAGTATGTGGCTCCGTTTGAACAATTATGTGTCGAGTCCGGCATTATACATCAAACGATAGCTCCCTACTCACCTCAATTGAATGGTATTGCGGAGAGGAAAAATCAAACCTTGAAAGAGATGATGAACGCAATGCTAATCAGCTCGGGTTTACCTTAAAACATGTGGGGGAAGCTATTCTATCAGCTAACCACATTCTGAACAACATTCCACTTAAGACTCAAGATAAGACACTTTATGAGTTGTGGAAAAATCGCAAACCATCTTACAAATACCTCAAAGTGTGGGGGTGTTTGCCCAAGGTTGAAGTGCCACTTCCTAAACAAGTGAATATTGGGCCTAAAACGGTCGATGGGATCTTTATATGACACGCCTTCAATAGTAGTGTCTATCAATTTTTTATTCACAAATTAGAAATACCCGATATAAGAGTAGGTACTACAATAGAATAAAGGAATGTTGTTTTCTTTGAAAATATGTTCCCGTGTAGGGACAAAGAAGAAGTAAGTTCAAATAAGCGAACTCATGAGAAATCAAGTGAAGTTGCAGGTCCTTCCACTCAGTAGAGTGAGAACCTAGACGCAGTAAACGAGCTAGAATTGATAAGACATATGGTCCAAACTTCATCACTTATGTGTTAGAAGAAGAACCTCGGACTATCAAAGAAGCTCTTTCCAGACCGGATGCACCTCTCTGGAAAGAAGCAATAAACAGTGAATATGATTCGATTCTGCAAAATCATTCATGGGAGTTGGTTGACCTCCCTAAAGGTTGTAAGACCTTAGGGTGTAAGTGGACCCTTAAAAGAAAGTACAAAGCGGATGGATCAATTGATAAGTATAAAGCCCATTTGGTTGCAAAGGGTTTTAAACAAAGAGAAGGTTATGATTTCTTTGACACCTATTCTCCGGTTACAAGGATTACATCCATTCGTGTACTTACCGCGATTTGCTGCTTTGCATAATTTCGAAATACAACAGGTGAATTTAAAACTGTTTTTCTTAACGGAGAGATAGATGCTAAAATATACATGGATCAACCAGAGGGTTATGTCATACCCGGGAATGAGAAAAAGGTTTATAAACTCGTTATGTCGTTGTATGGACTTAAACAAGCTCCTATACAATGACATTTGGAACTTGACAATATTATGTTGTCAAATGGATTTCGAATTAACGAATGTGACAAGTGTGTGTATATGAAAGATACACCAAATGGATTTGTTATCGTATGTTTATATATTGATGACATGTTAATCATAGGTAACAATTCAAATGTGATCGTTAATATGAAAAACATTTTAATAAAATTTTGACATGAAAGATATGGGTTTAGCCGTGATTCTAGGAATCAAAATAGAAAGAACTTCAAATGGAATTTCTTTAACCCAATCTCATTATGTTGAGAAAGTCTTGAAGAAATTTAAAGCATTTGATGATCCATCTGTTAAAACTCCACTAGAACAGAATGTTCATCTGAAGAAGAACAGAGGTGAACCTGTGAATCAACTGGAATATGCAAGGATCATTGGAAGCGTGTTGTACATTATAAATTGCACACGTCCTGATCTTGATGGATCGCACCGGTGAAGGTGGTCCATCCCCAAGATCGTTGTTGGGATACCAAATGTATACGAGCATATAAATAAAACCTAAACATGCATCTAAAGATGAGTTTAGATTTGTTACCCTTGAAGACCAAGGCGTTGATTCCACTAGAGATCTTCTAGTCTGTCTCCCAACCTTGTTCGAACACCGGGTGGATGGGTGAACTAGCGAACGTGGACAAAAGTGCCTCCCAATTTCGTCTCCTCAAAACCCTAATCACTAATTTCGGCTACTACAATAAGAGTGTTAGGGTTTTGATGAAATTAAGCTCCTTTTATATATACTCCTTAGGTTTCATGGGCCAGATCAGTGATCTATTAGAAGGTATAGGTTTTGGGCTCTTCACGGACCCAAATACTCTTATGTTCAGCCCAGAACATTTATTTGGCTTGTGAACATTAATTCATTCCACTAGAGAATTAATGTTGCACTCCCGTCCTATCCCGAACCGAATCAGGGCTTCTATTAGACTCTATAATTCTCCGTGTTAAAGATATCGCACGTCCATTAATTATTAAAGCTTCTGACTGCTTTAATTAATTAATATCTATTATTCCTTGAGTAGTACCACTCATCCTTGTTGTCGTACGGGATATAATCCACCTACAGGATTTAATACGATAATTGTTTATGAGTTCCTCAAGGGGACGTCATCAACCTGGATCACCAGGACACAGTGCCCTAATGCCAATAAGTAGACATCATGCAAACGATGTCACTACCCAAAATACATAGTGTGTTGAATCTATCAAGATTCTCACCCATGGTAAATCAAAGTAGTGAACAAGCGTTCCGTACATCTAGATATCACACTTAGGGTTAAGAATTACAAGAGTCACCAAGACCTTTAGTTCTTCATGACAGTCAGAATAGAAGAACATGTCTTAACTGTGGTCTATTAAATATGACATAGCGTACTAGTATAAACTAATAGCCAAGACAAGCCACCAACAAGTTCATACTACAACTTATACCAATAGTTATGTCCAGAACTATCTCAGTGGTGAATATTATTTATATCTTATAAGGAACCGATAATGTGATCTTCTGTGTGACTACAAACCCATCACATTATCTACAATATAAGATAAACAGACACACAAGCAATTCATAAGAATGCAATAATGTGAAAAACCATTTATTTCAAATAATAAGGAAATCGGATATATCCATAAAAGCCCAACAAAAGTTTGTTTTACAGTATACACCAACAGATCTTGCTTGCTCTGTGAACAAACTGAGCAGGTACACGAGCAACCCAGGTCGCGAACTTTGGAAAGCTCTGAAAAAGGGTCTTGAGATACTTGAAGTATACTCTTGACTTTGGGCTACACTACACGCGACATCCAGCTGTACTTGAAGGGTACAGTGATGCTAATTGGATATACGATACTAAAGACTCGTTCTCAACTAGTGAAAAAGGGTCTTGAGACGTATATTGCCCGTTCCACAATGGAATTTGAGTTCATCGCTTTGGATCAAGCTGGTGAAGAAGCTGAATGGCTTCATAACTTTTTAGAAGACATTCCTTGTTGGAACAAACCAGTACCATCTGTAATGGTACATTGTGACTATCAAGCTGCTATTGGTAGAGCTTTGAGAAGTATGTACAATGGAAAGTCGAGACATATTCATCGTCGACATAACTCCGTTAGACATTTGAGCCCAACTGGTATTATAACAATTAATTATGTAAGATTAATTGATAACGTAGTGGATTCTCTCACGAAGAGTTTGAACCGAGATCAAATGAATAAGCTGATAGAGGGAATGAGTCTAAAATCCAAAAATAAAACTGAAACAGTGGTAACCCAACCATGATGACTGGAGATCCCAAGAGCTTGGTTAAAAAGGGAAAACTAAGTTGTGAATGTTAGTTGTACAACACTTGAAAATCATGACCATTCCTGAAAGCACTATGTCAAGTGTTAGTAGACCTGTGAGTTGTGATAAATGATAATTCGTTAACTTTTAATGACTCCTATAAAGTCCATGCGGGACTGATTATGACGGGATACTCGAAAGGAGATCACCTATATAAATGAGAAGTGAGGGCCTTCGACCAAATATTTATGAATACAAAGGGCATCCAGGGCAAAAATGGACAATAACGTGAGAACAAATCGGAATCAAAACTAACTTGTGTCTGCATTGTCTGAAGGTATACACTAAGGAGGATTAGTTCAAGGCATCGTGTCCACTAAGCCCCGGTATACCCGATGGTGCCGGGCTACGAAAAGTTCAAAGTTATTGGCTACTTATCTGGAAACAATGAGGTCTCAAACGAGCTGAACGAAGAAGTCTGACTCTGTATAGGTGCAATTCTCACTCATATGGGGGATTGTTGGAAATTGGTTAAATAAAAGGGTTTATACCCTGACTTTGACTAATTTTTTTAAGAATGAAAACGTTAATTTTTTGGAAAACAAAATTAACGAGGTTGTTCTACTCGTGGAGTAGATGAGGGTGGTATATTTAATATTTAAAAACTAATTTCCGGTGAGTAAAAATTAATTTGGGAAGTTGGATAATTATTCACTTGTGTAGAATAATTTCATAGGAAGAAAAAATTGAGTTTCATCCCACATAGAATAATTACAAGAAGTGCTCCTTGTATATAAGAAGGAAAGTGTTCATATTCTTCAACTTGGTACATGGGGACCCTAACCATGGATCACACAGGCGAGAGCGCGCACCCCGCCCGGGCCTGGGACCTGGTCCGGATCCGTGGGTCGTGGTTCTTGGTTCTTGGCAATTGGGCTTTGGGGCCTATCTTTATTTTTAGAGTACCAAAAATATAAAAAGGCCCAATACCTTTTTGGATCGTATCATTTTGGGTGGCCCATCGGATTTGGGTCGGCCCACAAACATGATAAATACACTCATGGAATGATTAATACACTCCAGAATTCGAATTTGATTTCGATTGGAATATTCGAAAGAATATTCCTACAAAACTTCTGTAATATTCTGTTCTTGCTTCCCAAGAAAGAGATAAGTCTCGATCCACTAAATTCATGGTTAGTCCACAATTTTCTCAACCGATCGTCCTCATCTGCAGTGCAGATTTCCGCCTATATATACCCCTTCATATCCAGACTTTCCCACTCACCTTTCAGCCTACGAATCTTAGAGTTTAGAAAGTCTTTCGCAATATACCTATTTCGTTCAGTTCGAAATTCCGATTTCGTTCGCAGAGAGAGTTTATACATGGTGGTGCTGCCGGTGTAAACTGTTAAACCGCTTTACCTTTGGGGACTCATACGCACGATACCGTAAGCACTATACGAGGCGTATTCAGTCTTGCGGGAAAAGAATTTTCCTTGACTCGATTTCTTTTACGAATTCGTTTCGTATTTATTTCTGATCGTGCATTATTCGAGGTACACCATAAATCAACATACACTTCTCCCTTATTCATCCTTTTAAGATATTTTAGTGGAGTACATTTTTACTTTGTGCTTCACATATCCTAATTCAATGCAATGAAAATTGGGTTTAGTTAATTCTTTGACCAAGAGACTGACAATCCTAATTAGCTGCATATATATATTTGATAAAACTCACATTCTGAGTTTGTTGGCTGGGACTTTCTACTCAAATTGCTTGTTTTGATGTTAAAATATGATATGATATTGAAGAAATCCTAAAATCAGTTCATTCCATTTTGATTGGGTGCCAAGGATTGTTGACTTGATATATTTGTTTCAGTGAGAATATTTGGTTTCAGAAGAAACCCTTGATGCCTGCCTGCTTTCAGTTGCCATCTAATATATCTCCTCAATCCGTCCCACCATGCACTGGGTAGTCCAAACACTTGACCCGATGCCCTGGTGATTTTTATGACTCAACCTCAGATTGGCGTTATATATCCATTCTCAGCAAAGGTGTTTCTATGTGTAACTCTGAAATAGTTGGAATTTTTTAGATTATTTTTTGTGCCCCTGTAGGAGAATGCATTAATTTTAGGATCAAACTGAATAAATTTCTTTGCCAAAACCCAGAGATTTGTCACTACAATAATATCATGTTTTCAATTGATATGAATTTCTTGTGCTATTATTGTTTAAAATAATTATTTCATGTTGTTGCTTAGCAATAGCATTTATATATCACTACAAAAAAAGATGGGGATTAACGACGGAATATTTGTGACGACCAAAAATCTGTCGCAAATTTCGTGTATTTGCGATGGATTTTGGATAGCCGTCAGAAAAAATCACAGTTTGCGACGGCTTTGTGAAGCCGTCGCAAAAATTAGTGTTTTGCGACGGGAATGTCCGTTGCAAAATCTAGGGCCCACCACATTCGTTGTATACCGGCTATATTTGTGACGGATAAGTTGTCGCAAAGTCAAAATTAAAAATTGCAACGGCCACTTCGGTCGCAAAAATCGACCCATTTAAAAGTGACTGTTCGGGAAACGGCCAATTTGACTGGTTTGCGACGGAAATGTTTGTCGCAATTTTGAACTTCGATTTAGCGACGGACATTCCGTCGCAACTTGACCTATTTTTTATGCGTCTTTTCGGGAAACGGTGCATTGACTTGTTTGCGACGGCTATTCCGTCGCAAATCAGACCCATGTCATCGCAAATCTGACCTAATTTTGTGCGTCTTTTCGGGAAACGGTGCGTTGACTGATTTGCGATGGAATGTCCATCGCAAAATTTTAATTTTCAAATTTGCGACGGATGAGCCGTCGCAAATTCGCTAAAACGATGTCGTTTTGTCATTTGATGGGCACAATTTGCGATGGACCCCTGTCCGTCGCAAAAAAAATTCCCCCCTATATAAGCAGTCGATGCAGACGGAGAAAGAGAGAGAAGAAAGAAGAAAAAGAAGAAGAAGAAGAGGAAAAAGAGAGAAAAAGGAAGGAGAAGTCGGGTGTCGTCGCTGTAGAGCTAATCCATCCCCACCGAGTGCTTGTTTCGTCATTTTCTACAAATAAACTGTAAGTTTTCTTTATTTTTACCGTTTAAAATTTAATTTTAAAACATGTTTAGAATTTGTTAAGTTTAGAATTGATTTTAGTTGAATTGTTTGAATTATATTAGTTGTTTGATTTTAGTTTAATAATTTTTAATAATATTAGTTGATTGATTTTAATTTAGTTGATCGAATTTAGTTGAGTAGCTAGTTTGAATTATATTAGTTGTTTGATTTTAGTTTAATGATTTTAAATAATATTAGTTGATTGATTTTTGTTTAGTTGATCGAATTTAGTTGAGTAGTTTGAATTATATTAGTTGTTTGATTTTAGTTTAACGATTTTAAATAATATTAGTTGGTTGATTTTTGTTTAGTTGATCGAATTTAGTTGAGTAGTTTGAATTATATTAGTTGTTTGATTTTAGTTTAATAATTTTAAATAATATTAGTTGATTGATTTTTGTTTAGTTGATCGAATTTAGTTGAGTAGTTTGAATTATATTAGTTGCTTGATTTAGTTTAATAATTTTAAATAATATTAGTTGATTGATTTTTGTTTAGTTGAGTAGTTTGAATTATATTAGTCGTTTGATTTTAGTTTAGTGGAATTGAATAATATTATAAGTTGATCGAATTTAGTTGAGTAGTTTGAATTATATTAGTTGTTTAATTTTAGTTTAGTAATTTTAAATAATATTAGTTGATTTATTATAGTTGAGTAGTTTGAATAATATTAGTTGTTTGATTTTAGTTGAGTAGTTTGTGAAAGTGTGCGTGTGTTGATAAGTATAGATGTTGTAACGAATGTTAGAACAATCACTGCAGCAATCTGGAAAACAGAAATTAAACGTGTACACAACGGAAGACTTAAACACACAATTGCAAGATGGAATACTTTTTAACACAAACTATATTAAATAGTTTGTGCTAGCCTTACGGCGAAAGGTTCACTATAAAAAGATTAGTGATACAAAAGTTGTGTGAAGAGTTAAATCGTTCACAACAGAAACAAGACTCGATATCACCTATCAAATCTAAATTGGCTAAGTGTATTGTATAACACTATACACCGTCAAAGTTGATCTCACTCTATATCTATGATCTCTCTATCTATGGATATAGGATTGATCGCAAGTTATGCGAGATGTACTAAACTTCTATGCATAACATAAATGTTGGAATAATTGTCCTATCACCTTTAAACTCAGGATCAGCACTAGAGTAGGTGTACTCGTTTATCCCACACTTGGTACTGAAAACTTCGGCTCTTATTTATAGATGGAAGTCTTCAATCCGAAATAACTTCTTCATGTAACCGCTCCATGATCTCATGTATTGCCCCATGATCTTTATCTTTATTCTGATGTTTATTGACTGCAACCGCCTGATGTAGATCGTTCTAAACTGTCCTGGAATAGTCTGGATCGTGTAGGTCCTTGTAGATCCTTCTGGAGCCCGTAACCGCCAATGTTGCAACCAATGCTTGCAACATTTACTGCAACATTGAGTATTCCAGAGACTTGTAGATCCTTCTAGATCTTCAACCTGCATGTTAAAACATCTAAGGCAACATTTGATCATAAAGTATTGGTTAATGAGAAGAAATGACAAATTCATGTTGTTTCAAAGTAAATAGTGAATGCTTCACTACCAACAACATTAACAATCTCCCCCAATTTGACCTTTCTGCTACAACACACCTGATGTATATATTTTTTAATATATAAGTCAGTGATGTATGTACAATAGAGATCAACATCGTATTGTATACTTATCTTTTCACCCTTGTGTAGCAAAACAGCCAAAAAACAAGATGAACAACTATAAGTTGAATCACCAAAATCAAGATGAAATAACACTAAGTTAATTTCATCAAAAACAGAATGAACAAACATTTGCTCACTCAAATCAAATGAACATCATCATATATGCTCATTAAAACAAAATGAGTAACATAGTATTTACCCATTCAAACTACAAAAATAAACAACTTTAAACATAAACAACCTATCATCTAATATACTAACCTAACAGCTAATATAATATTGTCTTTTAGAAATAAAACAAACTATCAGAGCTAGTTAATAAAATAAACAGAATATAAAGCAAGAGTACTTAGAGTTAACACAAAGAAGGAACTTGATATCACTGTATAAAGTATATAGCTGCAGCTACAAGCATCTTGCACTAAGCTCCCCCATAGATTGTGCTTCCTCCAGTCTCTAAAATCTACTCAGACTTTGGCAGAAATATCTGGCAGATCTCCATACAACTCTTCCTCCTCTGCTTCCTGGATAGTAATTGTTGCAAGGTTTGCAACAACATCTTCAGCAGCATCTGCACTTCTCCCAGCATCATCTGGTCCAGTTGCAACAGCTTCATCAACAACTGTCATTCCTCTTCCAGCAACCTCAGCAGTAGGTTCATCAGCCCCATCCATCTCATGAATTTCAACTCATCGAGCAGCAGCAACTGGTACTCCCCCTATTGTGGCAGAAAGTAGGTTTTCCCAGTAATTCTTCAGAAATTGGAGTTCATCAATAGAGTCCTGCAAGTGCTTAAGTTGTATTCGAATAAACTCAGGCGAGATATTCAAAGAATGTGCTGTAGGAGCAGGAATGTTGCTAGGTATGTTCCCAGCATTTGGTGCAGCATCTTGTGCAGGAGCAGGATCTGGAACAGGTTGGCCTTCTGGAGTTTCTTCATTATCATCCATCTGTAAAGGTAAATCTAGTACTTTATTCCCAGACAACAAGTAGTGAGATATGCCCATCAGACTTACTCTCCCCCTCAACAATTCATTCCTCCTATGTATAAAATTATGACTCCTCAAATAGCCATAGATCAACACAGGATAAGGCAAGTTACCTCTTTCAGAAATCTTCCCGGTAAACTTCATAATGTGATGGAAAATAACCAGTCCTAGGTTAAAGTTTTTCATCACACCTATTCTATACATCAGAATAGCTTGATCTCTGGTAACTTTTGTTGAGTTGGTAGAGGGTATCCAGTTATACACAACAAGCTTATGTAGGGCAGAATACAAAGAAGTCAATGAAGCAGCAATCATATTCTTCTTCCACTTGTCTATTCTACCACCATTCAGAGCATGTATAATCCCATCCATATGAGGAACTTCTTCTTCCTCAATATTCTCAACATGTAAAAACCCATTAATCAATTCAGGAGTGAAAGGAACATTCCTATCCCTAAATCTCACAGACCCATACCACCTAGAATTTCTTCTAGCATGATTCTTCTTCAGACAGGCATAGAACTCATAAACCCAATCAGTAACAAAGGCATCAGCAAAGGTTACAACATGCATTAAACTTCTCTCCTCTAAGTATCTAATTAGACCCTTAGATTCAAACTCATCAATGTTAATATTTCTCTCAATTAACAAATTTCTCTTGCTCAACCTAGCTATCATTTGTTCTAAGGATTCATCATCATCAGTACTAGCAGGTTCTACAGAATGTTCAGAACCATTACCTCTGTCAGAATCGGATTTGGTCTTTTCTGAACTACTTTCAGAACTGCTATCATCATCCTCAGGTTCTGGTGCTATTGTACTTGTTCCAACAACATCTGCAGCACTTTCAAATCTTCGCTTTGTTCTCAGCTCAACTCTGGCTCTTCTTCTCAGTTCAAAGATGGGTACATCACTATCATCAGAAGCTTCCTTCCCTTGGGTTTGAGAGCCACCAGCTTCACTTCCAGTTGAGTCCTTTGGGCTTGACTCCTTATCAGATTCAGAGAACACTTGAATTGGATGTGTAGCAACATCTCCTTCATCCTCCTTCTTCTTCCTTGAGGTTTCAGCATAGTTCACTCTTCTCTTGGCTCTTCCCGATCTTCTCCTCGATTGAACAGGGCTCCTCTTCCTTTTTCCAGCCTTCTTCTTCACAGCTTTGGCAATTGGAACAGGCCCAGAGTCCTCAGACATTGAAGAATCGGTTTTGGGTGATTCTTCTTTGTCTTCCTCTGGCATCTCCACATCCGGAGCTTCAACATTAGGGCTTTGTTCCCTAACTTCCTCAGCAACAGCTTCCTCAGCAATGGGAGCATCTTCCATGACTTGATCACCTGTTTCAACATCTTGTGAAACATTAGCAGTAGGGGTTTTGGCTTGGTGTGAGGATTGAGGAATTTTTGGTTGGGTCGTAGGTGAAGTAGTGAGGGTTTGGTTCAAGTAAGAGGCAACATCAATTTCCACAGTGCCTATAGTGAGTGTAGGAACAACAGGAGTTCCTCGTAGGCTTTGGGCGATTCCACGTGCAATCGATTCAAGTTGATCAACGGTTGCATCAGTTGGAATGTGGATATTCATAGGAAAGGCGTGAATAGGAGTTAGAGTGGATGGTGGTGCTGCGCTCGATGATGGAGTAACAGGAGCAGCATTCGGGTCCTGATGTGAGGTCATTTCTGTGAGAAGGTTTAGATTTGAGGTTTGTGAAGGTGGAGAGTTTGAGGGAGTTTTGGAAATATGAGAGGACTTCTTTTGATTCCCAGCCATTAAGTACTCGAGAGAAAAAAAATGCAGGTGAAATACAAAATTAAAAAAATAACACTTTAAACCCTAGAAAATGAACACAATACTTTCGACACTTATGCAAAAAAAATTTGAACATCACTCATATGCTAAAACACAAAAAAATCAAACACAAAACACGAAGGATTTTTATAGTCGAAGAAGTATGGAAGTTAATTTAGATAACCCACAAAGGAAAAATCTGGATTTAAGATATGAGGATCATCCACTCCCCCGTGAAGAGATCGTGGGTTTTTCCTCAATCCAAAAATCCAAATTTTAATTAATTAAAATTAATAAATTATGCACGAAATGATTAAAGGAAAACGTGGGCTTAAACATGTGAGAATTAAAAACAAATCCCTGAAAAATCGGTTCATGACTTGACTTAGTAAATAAATACGAACTGCTTATAATGTTGCATTCAAAATTAGAACACACACTTCAACATCTGTTAGAACCTCCGATGTCGCATTTTTCATCAAAACACTTTTAGCACTTTTTATTCACATTGATCCATCTTTTCAAGAGAGTGCATCGTAGTAGCGAACTCCGTGCCCCATAATTACTCAATGGATTTGTGACATATTGATGTTTTACTAATCACCTTTTGAAAAGAAGACATCGTAGTAGCGAACTCCGTGCTCCATAGTTACTCAGTGAATTAGTTACATCTTGATGTGCTTTTTCAAAAACTTATTATACGTTTGAGAAGAGTGATTCCTCTTTATTTTTACACAACAATCATACTTAGTCCAGATTTATTTTACAAAGAAATCATGAAACAAAAATCAAGAACAAGCTTTAATTAAAACATGCATATACCCAGATGTTGTTATAGATGTTTAAGCATACATAACAACATCTGCTTCACAGTTATTCAGATTGTGCACATACCAAGAGATTTCCTCAAGAATGAGAATCTCTCATGGTCAAGAGCTTTAGTAAACACATCAGCAAACTGATTTTCAGTGGGTATGTATTCTAACTTCACAATATTCTTTTCTACAAGATCCCTTATGAAATGATGTCTAATACTTATGTGTTTAGTAAGTGAGTGTTGAACTGGATTTTTCGAAATGTTGATAGCACTAGTGTTATCACAATACACAGTTAAAATGTCACTTTCTAATTCATAATCACTAAACATCTTACTCAACTAAAGAAGTTGTGTACAGCAACTACCTGCAGCAATGTATTCAGATTCTGCAGTAGATTGTGATACACAATTTTGCTTTCTACTATGCTAGGAAATCAGGTTATTTCCCATGTAGAAGCATCCACCACTTGTGCTTTTCCTATCATCAATGTCACCAGCCCAGTCAGCATCACTATATCCAACAAGTGCACTGCTTGTGTCTTTGGTATACCATATACCAAGATCAGTTGTACCAGCCACATATCTTATGATTCTTTTGACAACATTCAAACGTGACTCCTTGGGACAAGTTTGGTACCTAGCACAAACACAAACACTATACATAATATCTGGTCTACTTGAGGTTAAGTATAAAAGACTACCTATCATGGATCTATACAAAGTTGGATCAACATCTTGTCCAGCAGTGTCCTTACACAGTTTTTGTGTAGATCCCATAGGAGTTTTTATTACTTTTGAATTGTTTAAACCAAACATTTTCACTAAGTTCTTTGCATACTTACTTTGAGAGGAGAAAATACCTTTATCAGTTTGTTTGATTTGAAGTCCTAGGAAGTAATTCAAATCACCTACCATGCTCATCTCAAATGTTGATGTCATTGCTTCAACAAACTTGTTTAACATAATGTTACAAGTTGAACCAAAAAACAATATCATCAACATATATTTGAGCTATTAGTAAGTCTTCTCCAGTATGTTTAATGAACAAAGTTCTATCAGTTTCTCCTCTTACAAACCCAAATTGCAAAAGAAAGTCAGTAAGTCTACCATACCAAGCTCTAGGAGCTTGTTTGAGACCATACAAGGCTTTCTTTAGCTTGTACACATGATCAGGATATTGTGGATTTTCAAAACCTTTAGGTTGTTCAACAAATGCATCTTCAATTAATATGTCATTAAAAAATGCAGCTTTTACATCCATTGGATGAAGATTAATGTTAATGTAACATACAATTGCTAGTAACAATCTAATAGACTCTATCCTAGCAATAGGTGCAAATGTTTCATCAAAATCAATACCTTCAACTTGAGTGTAACCTTGTGCAACTAATCTAGCTTTGTTACTAACTATGTTACCAGACTCATCAGTTTTGTTCTTAAAGATCCATTTAGTTCCAATGACATTGACATTGTCAGGTCTTGGAACTAATGACCATACATCATTCCTTTCAAACTGGTTAAGTTCCTCATGCATTGCATTAATCCAATTTTCATCTTTTAATGCTTCTGTAACATTTTTAGGTTCAATTTCAGAATAGTAACACTGAGCATTCACAACATTGAATATTGAAGACATGCACACAGATCTTACCACATCAACACGGTTTGAACTTATCATTCTTGTTTGAACACCAACTGAAGCATCTCCAATGATCTGATGTGAAGGATGGCTTTTGTTAATCCAGGTTGCTGGATTCTTCTTTGGAGTATACTGATTGTTCTGAGAAGTATCAACTGAATCTGCAGGGGATGTTGTACCAGATACTGTAATATTTGGTGTAACATTCTCTGTTTTCAGTGACTCTTTTGGAATTTCAGTAACTTCAGTCACATCCTCAGTGTCATTTCCATCTATCAGATTCTTATCATCATCAAAAACAACATTCACAGATTCTTGAACAGTGTTAGTTCTAAGATTATATACTCTATATGTTTTACTATTTCTAGAATAACCTAAGAAGAAACATTTATCACTCTTAGAATCAAACTTATGAAGTTAATCCCTGTAATTCAGAATGTAACACACACAACCAAAAACATGAAAGTATTTCACATTCGGTTTTTTATTGTTCAAGATTTCATATGGTGTTTTGTTACTTCCGAATCTAAAATAGACTCTATTAGCAATATGGCATGCTGTATTCAATGCTTCAGCCCAAAATTTCTTTGCAAGATTTTTTGAAGTAAGCATTACTCTTGCCATTTCTTGAAGAGTTCTATTTTTCCTTTCAGCTATCCCATTTTGTTGTGGAGTTTTAGGAGAAGAAAACTCTTGGACAATACCTTTCTTATTACAAAATTCTGAAAACATGTTATTTTCAAATTCTCTACCATGGTCAGACCTAGTCCTGCTTACTTTCAAGTTGAAAACAGTTTTAAATCTTTTGTAAAGAACTTTAAAAACATCAAAAGTTTCAGATTTTTCTCTCAAAAACTCAATCCAGGTAAATCTAGAGTAATCATCTACCACAACCAGTGAATATTTCCTACCACCAATGCTTTCAGTTTCCATAGGACCCATAAGATCCATATGCAGTAATTCAAAACAACGATGTGTCGAGCAATGTGATAACATCTTATGCGATACTCTTACCTGCTTACCTCTTTGGCATGAACCACATACAGTAGGTGCAACAATCTTCAGTTTAGGTAAACCTCTCACTGCTTCAGACTTAACCAATTTTTGCATGAATCTATAATTTGCATGTCCAAGTCTTTGATGTCACAGGACATTATCATCACAATTTGACAAATGACATACTTTGTTTGTTCCAATTAGATAACAATTATCAGCTGACCTATTTCCAGTCATTAGGCACTTATTGTCCTTGCTTAGAACATAGCATGAATCTTTATCAAATTCAACATGCAAATCATCATCACATAGTTGACTTATACTAAGCAAATTAGCAAGTAATCCATCAACATGCAAAACATTCTTAAGCTTAGGAAAACCTTCAACATTTAAGATTCATTTTCCAATGATTTTACCTTTTGATCCACCACCATATGTAACAGTTCCACCATTACAAGGTTCATAGTCAGATAAGTAGTTAACATGACCTGTCATATGTCTAGAGCAACCACTATCAAAATACCATATATCAGGCACACATGCTTTCAGAGAAGTTTGAACAACGTTACAAGTAACATGTTCATTCTTTTTCTTAACAGACTTTGACCAGTGTTTCTTAGAATGTGAAGACATTTCAGACAACACTTTATGAATCTCTAGATCTCTTTTCATCTTTTGACAATAAGGATGAATATGGCCAATTTTAGAACAATAGTGACAAACATACTTTCTAACAGGCTTTTCAATCACATGAACTTTTGTTTCAGCAAAAAACTCAGTTTTTCCTTTCACAAACTTTACAGGATTATTCACATATTTAGAAGTAGTATCACCACAATAGCCTAAACCATGTTTACTAGATTGTCCAGTAGTTAAAGAATCACTTACAATGGAAGAGCTTTTAGAATACTTCTTAAAACTTAAGGTAGAATTTTTCAATTCTTCCTTTAGCTTTGAAATTTCTAAGTCCTTCCTTGTTAGAATGACTTCTAACTTAGTCACAGTATCTCTGAGATCATCATTCTCCTTGGCTATACCGGAATCATCATCCTTTTTGTCATTAGAACCCATCTCATCAACACACCCATTAAAACAGTTCAAATCTGAATGATTTTTGACAAATGCTATTTCTGATGTTTTAACATTGGAAATAACATCAGTGTCTAGATCATCCAGATCATCATCTAAAGAATCATCATAATCAATCCTTGCAGAGAAAGCTAATTCCTCATCTTTAGAACCTTCAGGTTCATCATCTGAGTCATCACTAAAAGTAACATTAAAATTCAATTTTTGTCTTAATCTAGTATTTGCACACTCATTTGTATAGTGTCCAAATCCAGTACATGCATCACATCTAACTGATTTTCTAAATTCAGGGTCATACCTTGATTTGTTACCTTTGAATTGTCTAGATTGATTCTGGTCCTTCCTTTTCTCAGGGTCAAATGGTGTGTTGTTGAAGGGAGTCCTCGTTTGAGTGTTCCCTCTGGATCTATTCATCTTCTTCTTTAAGTAGGAGTTGAACTTCTTTGTGAGAAAGGCAATGTGCTCAGGAGTGTTGTAACATTGGTCAATAACATCTTCATCAGACTCAACCTCAGTCACAAATGGCTGAGTTTTAGTGTTAGAAGATGTTTCACCTTTGAAAACAACAACCTTTTTTCCTTCACTCGTATCATCAGATTGAGTTGTGTTCATCTCATATGTTTTGAGAATACTTACAAGATCATTCTGACTTAGAGTGTCCGTATCCTTGGCTTCTTCAATAGCACAAATTTTTTAATCGAACCGTTTAGGAACAGATCGCAAAATTTTGTGTACAACTCGTACATTAGAAATTGGATCACCAAGTGCGTGTGATTCGTTGATAATCTCACTTAGTCTCTCATTGTAGGCCGAGATCGTCTCATCTTCCTTCATCCTTAGGTTCTCGAACTTGGTTCCAAGCATTCGAAGTTTGGTCCTTCGAACACTTCCACTTCCTTCACAATATTCTTAAAGCCTCTCCCATGCATCTTTAGCCGTAGTACATGTTGATATAATCTTGAACATAGACAAATCAACAGAGGTAAAGATTGCATTGAGAGATTTGGAATTGTAGCTTGTCGTTGTGGTCTCCTCATTTGTCCATTCAATCTCCCGTTTGACTCTTGTCTCGCCATCATCATCTGCTTGATTTTTGGGCCAATCGCAGCCGGTCAGAACACTTCTCCAAGCACATTTATCAATAGACTTGATGTACATGTGCATCTTAGGTTTCCAATAAGCATAGTTGTTCCCATCTAGTATAGGAGGCCTAAGTGGGGTGTTAACAGGATATTCCATAGCAAAAGATACACTAAAAACAAGGATCTAAACTTAGTATATCAAGATATTGGCTCTGGTGCCAATTGAAAGTGTGCGTGTGTTGATAAGTATAGATGTTGTAACGAATGTTAGAACAATCACTACAACAATCTGGAAAACATAAATTAAATCGTGTACACAGCGGAAGACTTAAACACACAATTGTGAGATGGAATACTTTTTAACACAAACTATATTAAATAGTTTGTGCTAGCCTTACGGCGAAAGGTTCACTATAAAAAGATTAGTGATACAAAAGTTATGTGAAGAGTTAAATCGTTCACAACGGAAACAAGACTCGATATCACCTATCAAATCTAATTTGGCTAAGTGTATAACATTATACACCGTCAAAGTTGATCTCACTCTATATCTATGATCTCTCTATCTATGGATATAGGATTGATCGCAAGATATGCGAGATGTACTAAACTTTCTAGGCATAACATAAATGTTGGAATAACTGCCATATCACCTTTAAACTCAGGATCAACACTAGAGTAGGTGTACTCGTTTATCCCACACTTGGTACTGAAAACTTCGGCTCTTATTTATAGATGGAAGTCTTCAATCCAAAATAACTTCTTCATGTAACCGCTCCATGATCTCATGTATTTCCCCATGATCTTTATCTTTATTCTGATGTTTATTGACTGCAACCGCCTGATCTAGATTGTTCTAAACTGTCCTGGAATAGTCTAGATCGTGTAGGTCCTTTTAAATCCATGTAGATCCTTCTGGAACCCGTAACCGCCAATGTTGCAACCAATGCTTGCAACATTTACTGCAACATTAAGTATTCCAGAGACTTGTAGATCCTTCTAGATCTTCAACCTGCATGTTAAAACATCTAAGGCAACATTTGATCATAAAGTATTGATTAATGAGAAGAAAGGGCAAATTCATGTTGTTTCAAAGTAAATAGTGAATGCTTCACTACCAACAACATTGACAGTTTGAATAATATTAGTTGTTTGATTTTAGTTTAGTAATATTAGTTGATTTATTTTAGTTTAATTTAGGATAGTGGTTTGAATAATATTACATTTAGAATATTATGTTATGAGTATTTCATTGATTTTAATTTAATATTTTGAATAATATTATAAGTATTTCAAATAATATTTGTGAATTTTGTTATAGATGAGCGGACAAGGCAGTGGCAGTGGTAGTCAGTAGCCTCCGAGGGATGAGAGTCGAGGAGAGCAAGGAGGGAGGAGACGACGGGCCTCACTAAGACCAGATGTTCCACCTATTTTCAGGCCGAGGTCTCCATCAGAGACCTCTTCACAGCCTGGTGAGGGCTCCTCCTCCTCACAGCAAACTGCCGAGGGCTCATCCTCCTCCCGCCAGCATCCGGTTGTTCAAGCACGGATGCCTGTTCAGCCACATTGTTCAACGTAAGTTTTAATATTTTATACTCAATTTTTTATTAAATAAAACCTAATTATTTTACTAACTTTGAAGTTTTAATTTTACAGTTGGATTCCGGGTCATGAGGCTAGTAATCAGGTTTCCAAGTCCATCCTTCGTGGTGGATTCGAGCCCACTGCTTACAGTTGGAGGCTAGTGTTTGATGCAAGAAAACTGACATACTTCGAGGAGTTTAAGGTATTAATTTAATTTATTAATTCACCGTTTATTAATATCAAATATATAAACAGATATTTATATTTAAATTGTAATTGCAGAAAGAATGTGTCTGGGCACCGGAGCACGATGACCAGATGTGGAAGAATTTTGAAAAATATGCGACCGGAAGATACAGAGACGTCCTTTATAGAATGAGGGACGGGTGGTACAAGCATGGAAAGGCCACCGTCATGGGGACTGACAGTGAAAGACGGTCGATTTGGGACCAATTCCTCCAGTACTGGAATTCCCCTGAATTCAAAGAGAAGTCGGAGAAAAATAAGGTGAATCAGCGTAGTGACCCTGATGGAGAAGGGATGGCGAGACATCGGGCCTGTTCTCGGTCCATTTTGTTGGAGTTATACGTGAAAGTATACTTTTACCTTGTATAACTCATGTATTGAACACTTGTTTATGAGAATAAATCTTTTATCACATTTGCCTTAAATATGATTGAATGTTGAATATTTATTGCAAACCGTTCAATATATATAGTATGTGTTAATTGTAGTTAATGTGGTGATATCAGATCATGGAATATCACATTAACGGTTTCCTTGTAACTAAACATACAAATTCACGACCCAGGTGGAATTGAACAATCCGCCGTGAAAGGTCGATGTTTACATCTCAGATTGACCTGTCTTGACCAAGAGATCGCACTAGCACATTTAGTATGTGTTGAAGAGGACCTACAGCGAGGATAAATTCTTCTGTTCTGATATGTGAAGAATTAGACCTCAGTGGTTATTGATTTCTTAATCTCCGTCACTTAAATAGGACCATGTGTGCTTAGTGGTTACTGCTTTGATTCATGTTGGGTGCGAATCATCGTGACTTCAAACCTTGTGCTTTGGGCAGTAATATTAATCATACGACGGTTGCAAAGATTTAATATGGAGAAACGCATGCGAGTACGGCTCGTGTGATTTGTCCCCTTGGTGGGCTCAGAAGTTTTATCGTACCAAATCTTGCAAGTGAAGAATTAGTTTCTTCGGTACGGATAATAATGTTGAGATGTCTTTACTCCAAGGAGAAAGATATTAATTAATTTAGAGCTATTCAGAAGCTCAATTAACTAATGGACTAGATAATCTTAAACGCGGGAAATAATAACCGGGATCCCATATTATCGTAATATGGATTAAGATGGATAGTGCAATATTAATTTATTAGTGGTACTTTTTAATATTAATGGGCTGAATTATATTGGGGCTCAATATTAAAATTTAGAAGTCCATTGGAGGTCCAATCTTAATTATCCTAAAGGCCCCTCAAGTAGCCCATTAAGTAGCCAATACCGATAAGGTGATTAAAATAAAAGAAAATATAATTGCTTATTTTTCTTGATTATTTTTGAAAATTAGAGATTTAGGAAAGAAAAGATTTTGTTGATTTTCTTGGAAAGATATTATGGAAGATAAGTATTCTTGGAATACAAGATTATCTCATATATTCAAGAAGATCCAAATCTTTGATTCTTTTCCTTAGATTTTCGAAAATTATAAGCTTAATAAGGAGGGTGAAAATTTTTTTGTGGGATATTTTATTATGGAAAAAATAATATATGAGATATATTCAAGATTTTTTAGAGGCTAAGAAAGGATTTTCTCCACCCCTAAAATATCTCTAGTTTTCGGCCCCCTCACTATTATAAATAGGGGATGATTATTTCATCCTCAAGTACATAATTCCATGTGTTGGAAAAATCTAGAGCAAAAATATTTTTCTTTTTTCTTAGTTATTTAAATTGCTTGAAAGCACTTCCCACCGGTGATCAAGCGAGGCGAAATGGAAATACTTGAGAAGGTCCTTTGTTTAGTAGCACGTTCGTGATTGTTTAGTGTTAATCAAAGGTCATATCTACAAGAGGTACGTAGTCACATAATCTCTTAGTTTTCCGCCATAGATTTTATGTGAATTAATTCAACATTCATGATGATAAAATTGTTGTTAGAATTATTACTTGAATTAATTAGGATTAATTCATGCTAGTAATAATTGAATTTAAATTCGTATTTAAATTTCATCTCGAATAGTTCCCGGGCACCCTATTTTCCTAACAACTGGTATCAGAGCCACGGTTCTCGGGCTCTGATCTTTAAATTGGAATTTAAATTGTTTAAATATTAAATTTAAATTGGATAGTAGAATTGCTAGATCTTTTTTGCAAGTATCCAATTGTCATGGTTTTAATGTTTATTATTATTATTTTTTTCATGCGCGTGAATTAATTGTTTTTAATTCGATTCGTTCGAATTCATTTTTCTCGTGAGAAAATCCACAAGTAGATTAGTTGGTTTTATTTTGATACTATCATTGTAATAAATTAGTCTAGATCTAGTTTTATTTATTTTTTGTAAATAAATTGTAACCGGATCGAGACGAAGACGGAAACGAAGAATTAAAGACGACGTACCTGGACGATGCATGGATATGTAGCGCGTGCATGGACTTGGGATTATGCACGAGGTAGAAAATGAGGACGAACGGAAAAACCCGAAGCACATCGTGCACGTCGGGTGGCCGACGCTACACGAGCGCGCGCGCGAGGCGCTGCCTCTCGGCGCCGGCTCCTCGGCTGCCGTGGTCGAGAGGCGCGCGGCCCACCTCCGTGAGCCGACGCGCTCCGGATCTGTGGCCATAGAATTTTTTCCCCGTTCTTATTTTTTTTTGTGATTCCAAGCGTCGTCCCGAACCCCAAAAAAAGTTGTTTTTGATAAAGCGTTGTTGTTCGAGTGGGGGCATGTCGAGACGAACGATGAAAAACAACAAGGACGATTTCTCGCATCAAAATATGAAGAGAATTAAACTGTGACAGTTGGATTTGAGTGCTCCAATATGTTTAATTTTTGTTTTGATGAATGTTTTATTTCGAGCAATTATTATTATTTTTTAATATGTGTTTGCATGATTTTAATTGTCCAAGAAAAATCTTACTTTCGAAAATTACTAAGTATGTTTTATAATCGCAAATTTATTCCGAATTAAAATTGGATTAATTTGACCTCCATAATTTATTTATTTGTGAAGTCTTTTTGGAATACATTTCCCTCTCGGATCGGCCAAAAAGACGGATTTCACATGAATAAATTCCGAAAGGATGATTGTGGATTATTACTAGTGGCGGTATTGACCCTCACCACGAGTGGCTTGCTCAAAGCGAAATAATAATTCTGTATTGAATTATGGTTATTACTTAGGCATAAGAAATTGATATTAACTTACTCCCCTCGGAGTCCCTGTCAATTTTTATTTGGTCAAAGTGGGAGTCAACTATTAATTTTGAATTAAGGATTTGTAACTTTTAAATTTGTGATCCGCTTGAATGTATTTAAATGTATAGACCACCCACGTGGCGCATTTAAATTATTTTGAGATGTTGGCTGATGCATGATTATATTGTTTTAAGGTTTCAATATAATTGATGTGATCGAAATATGTGATAATTTCATATTTTTCTAGATATTGATATGAATGTATGTTTTATTCTCAGTTCATCATGTCGCAACCTTTTAATCCACTGTTTAGTATACTTAAAGATAACAAACTTGTTGGTGAGAACTATGTTGATTGGAAACGTAACCTCGATATTGTCCTAACCGCTCAACACCACAAATGGGTACTTACCTCTCCTAAGCCCGAAGAGCCTACCGAAGATGCGAGCAAGTCGGTCAAGAAAGAGCATAAGAGTTGGATAGACTCCAATGAGATGGCTAGGTGTACCATCTTGGCTTCAATGTCAGATGTATTGCAACACCAACACCAACACATGGAGGTCGCCTCTGAGATAATGCTCAATCTTGAAGTGATGTTTAAACATCAGAACCGGACAGCTAGACAAATCACCATGCGAAAGATGCTTTCGCAGAAAATGGTGGAGGGTACGCCCGTAAGGGATCACGTTATCGAGATGATGGCTTATCTAAACAAGTTGGAGGTACTTGGTGCCCATTTTGATTTTTCTACCAAGATCGATTTCATTCTCCATTCTCTGCCGAAAAGCTTTGAGCAGTTTCAGTTGAACTATCAAATGAATGATCGGACAAATAGTTTGCCCGAGCTCTTGCAAGCTTTGGTCTCGGCAGAGATGCTAATGGAACATCAAACTGTTGCTATGGTGGCAAACGGTCCGTCTAACTCTTATGGTCCCAAGGGGGGGAAGAAGAGAAAGAGGACAAAGGGGCAGACCCAAGCAAATCCAACCGTTGTGAAAGCCAAGGCTAAGGGCGAAGGAGGTGGATAGAAGACCGCTAAGGGTAAGTGCTTCAATTGTGGTGAAAAAGAACATTGGAAGGCTGTCTGTTATAAGCCTAAGAAGGCGGTAAAGAAAGGTAAGTCTCATGCTTTAGTCGTTGAAACTTATGTTGCGGCATATGCTACCCACATTTGGGTAGTGGATACCGGGGCAACTGATCATATTTGTTTCACTCTTCAGGGGTTCCAGCTAACCCGGCGACTTAGCAAGAATGAGATCCTCATCACTTTAGGCGATGCTACGAGAGTGGCAGCCGAAGCAGTGGGAGTCGTGCACCTATCTTTTGAAGATGGAGTTTTAATTTTAAGAGATTTCTTTACATTCTGAACTTTAGAAAGAATTTAATTTCAGTTTCTAAGTTTTTTTATGGATATTCGGTTTCTTTTAATAAAGTAGTTTCTATTTTTCGTAAAGATGAGTCTATCTATCATGGAACGTTGGTGAACAATCTCTATATGATTAAGTGTGCACACCACTCAAACAATGAATCTAATAACACGTCGATCATTTCGAGCAATAAAAGAAAGCGTTCTTCGGACATGAACGAAACACTTCTATGGCATCTTAGACTAGGTCATATTAATCTAAAACGGATAGAAAGATTGGTGAAAGATGGATCCTTGGAATCATTCCAAGTCGAGTCATTTCCAACTTGTGAATCATGTTTAAAGGGTAAAATGACCAAGAGGGCATTTGGAGCTAAGGGGAATAGAGCCACGAAAGTGTTAGAACTCGTTCATACCGATGTATGTGTTCCAATGACGATCAAAGCGAGAATGGGGTATGAGTATTTTATCACTTTCATTGACGATTGCTCGAGATATGGGTACATCTACCTTATGAGGCATAAGTCTGAAACTTTTGACAAGATCAAAGAGTTTAAGGCCGAAGCCGAGAAATATAGAAAAAAGAGTATCAAGTTTCTACGATCAGATTGTGGAGGCGAATACCTCAGCGATGAATTCTTGAACTACCTGTTGGACGAAGGGATCGTATCCCAATTAACCGCACTGGGAACCCCTCAACAGAACGGTGTGGCGGAACGAAGGAACCGGACTCTTTTAGAGATGATCAGATCCATGATGTGTTATTCAGATTTACCCAAATCGTTTTGGGGTAACGCCTTGGAAACAGCGGCTTACATTCTAAACTTGGTGTCATCCAAATCGATTTCTAAAACCCCAATGGAATTGTGGACCAGGTGCAAGCCCAGTCTAAGACACTTGCGGATTTGGGGTTGTTCGGCATACGTGCTAGACAAGGAAGCCGAGAAATTGGATCCACGTTCGAAATTAAGGATGTTTATAGGATATCCCTCGGGAACGAAAGGGTGTATGTTCTATAGTCCTAAGGATCAAAAGACCGTGATTAGTACACACTTTAAATTCTTGGAGGAAGACTATATGAACAATCGGAAGCCTAAAAGTGAAGTTACCTTAGAAGAATTGAGAGGTGAGACCCCGATACCAAGTATACAAGATGATATACCACATGTCACACCTTCACAACGGGAACCCAATCGTAGTGGGAGGTTTGTTAGACAACTCGAGAGATTCATGTGAATAGGAGAATCTTCAGATTTAATTCCCAGGGATGAATCAAAACCATGAACATACGACGAGGCAATCCAAGACAAAGACGCAGAGTCATGGCAAACGGCAATGGAAGCCGAGATGGGTTCGATGGATCATAATCAAGTGTGGGAGTTGATCGAACCATCCAATGGGGTAGAATCCATTGGATGCAAGTGGGTATACAATAGGAAAAGAGGACCGGACGGAAGGGTTGAGACCTTCAAAGCAAGGCTAGTGGCTAATGGGTATACTAAAAAGGAAGGGGTCGATTATGAGGAAACCTTTTCGCCTGTAGCTATGCTTAAGTCCATCCGTATTCTCTTTTCGATCGCTGCGCATCTAGATTACGAGATCTGGCAGATGGATATCAAGACAGCTTTCCTTAACGGAAGTCTTGACGGATTAAATATCTATATGCAACAACCCAAAAGTTTTATTGAAAAAGGCCAAGAACATCTCGTGTGCAAGCTCAAGAGATCCATTTATGGACTTAAGCAAGCATCGCGTACTTGGAACCAGTATTTTGATCAAGTGATTAAGTCTTATGGGTTTGATCAAAATGAGTTCGAAAGTTGTGTGTATAAAAAGTGTGACGGAACTGCAGTGGTATTCTTAGTATTATACATAGACGATATTATGCTCATTGGAAACAATGTAAAGGTATTGTCAGACGTAAAGGTATGGCTGTCAAAACAATTTGATATGAAGGACTTAGGGGAAGCCGGTCACATCCTTGGGATCAAGATCACTCGCGATCGCAAGAAAATGATGTTGGGCTTATCGCAAGCTTCATACATTGACACTGTTTTGAAGCGTTTCAGCATGCAAGATTCCAAGAAAGGTTTTGTACCTTTTTGGCATGGAATCCATCTATCGAAAGAAATGAGCCCTAAGACACAAGCTCAGATAGATGACATGAAAGACGTTCCGTACACTTCGGCCATATAAAGCCTTATGTATGCAATATTGTGTACGAGACCGGATATCTGCTTTGCCGTGGGCATGGTGGCAAGATATCAAAGTAATCCCGGAAAATACCATTGGACTGCCGTAAAATACATATTGAGGTATCTGAAAAGAAATCGTGAGAGGATGCTGGTTTACCAGTCAGGTAGTCTAATTCTCGGGGGATACACGGACTCGGATTTCCAATCAGACATAGACTCCAGAATAACTACCTCGGGTAGTGTGTTTTACATGGGAGAAGGAGTCATGACATGGAGAAGCGATTTGCAGAAATGCATCGCAAATTCGACCATGGAAGCCAAATAAGTAACTGCTTGGGAAGCAGCTAAAGAAGCGGTTTGGCTCAAGAACTTCTTAGTGGACTTGGACGTTGTTCCGAATTTGACCAGCACAATCACTGTCTTTGTGATAATGCCGGAGCAGTTGCAAATTCAAGAGAAGCGAGAGTCCGCAAGGCCAGCAAACACATAGAAAGAAAATTCCATCTTATACAAAAAATCATTAAGAGAGGAGATAAAGAGGTGGCAAAGATAAACGTCGGAGGACAACCTAGTACATCCATTCACAAAGGGTCTGCCTCAGAGTACATTCGAGAGATATGTGGATGGAATGGGTGTCAAGACTATTGTCAATCTGCTTTAAGTATAAGTGGGATGAATTATTAGGTTAGTGTAGGTTGACATGAGATGTCACATAGAACTACTACACTAGACATGCATTATGTATACTAAAAAACAGACTTTAAGTATAAGTGGGAGATTGTTGGAGTTATACGTGAAAGTATGCTTTTACTTTGTATAACTCATATATTGAACACTTGTTTATGAGAATAAATCTTTTATCACATTTGCCTTAAATATGATTGAATGTTGAATATTTATTGCAAACCGTTCAATATATATAGTATGTGTTACATTGTAGTTAATGTGGTGATACCAGATCACGGAAGATCACATTAACGATTTCCTTGTAACTAAACATACAAATTCATGACCCATGTGAAATTGAACAGTCCGCCGTGAAAGGTCGATGTGTACATCTCAGATTGGTCTGTCTTGACCAAGAGATCACACTAGCACATTTAGTATGTGTTGAAGAGGACCTACAACAAGGATAAATTCTTCTGTTCTGATATGTGAAGAATTAGACATCAGTGGTTATTGATTTATTAATCTCCATCACTTAAATAGGACATTGTGTGCTTAGTGGTTACTGGTTTGATTCATGTTGGGTGTGAATCATCGTGACTTCAAACCTTGTGCTTTGGGCAGTAATATTAATCATACGACGGTTGCTAAGATTTAATACGGAGAAACTCGTGCGAGTACGGCTCGTGTGATTTGTCCCCTTGGTGGGCTCAGAAGTTTTATCGTACCAAATCTTGCAAGTGAAGAATTCGTTTCTTCGGTACGGATAATAATGTTGAGCTGTCTTTACTCCAAGGAGAAATATATTAATTAATTTAGAGTTATTCAGAAGCTCAATTAACTAATGGACTAGATAATCTTAAACGCGGGAAATAATAACCAGGAGCCCATATTATCGTAATATGGATTAAGATGGATAGTGCAATATTAATTTATTAGTGGTACTAATTAATATTAATGGACTGGATTATATTGGGGCTCAATATTAAAATTCAGAAGCACATTGGAGGTCCAATCTTAATTCTCCTAAAGGCCCCTCAAGTAGCCCAATAACGATAAGGTGATTAAAATAAAAGAAAATATAATTGCTGATTTTTCTTGATTATTTTCGAAAATTAGAGATTTAGGAAAGAAAAGTTTTTGTTGATTTTCTTGGAAAGATATTATGGAAGATAAGTATTCTTGGAATACAAGATTATCTCATATATTCAAGAAGATCCAAATCTTTGATTCTTTTCCTTAGATTTTCGAAAATTATAAGCTTAATAAGGAGGGTGAGATTTTTGTGGGATATTTTATTATGGAAAAAATAATATATGAGATATATTCAAGATTTTTTAGAGGCTAAGAAAAGATTTTCTCCACCCCTAAAATATCTCTAGTTTTCGGCCCCCTCACTATTATAAATAGGGGATGATTATTTCATCCACAAGTACATAATTCCATGTGTTGGAAAAATCAAGAGCAAAAATATTTTTCTTTTTCCTTAGTTATTTAAATTGCTTGAAAGTACTTTCCACCGGTGATCAAGCAAAGCGAAAGGGAAATACTTGAGAAGGTCTTTTGGTTGGTAGCACGTTCGTGATTGTTCCGTGTTAATCAAAGGTCATATCTACAAGAGGTACGTAGTCACATAATCTCTTAGTTTTCCGCCATAGATTTTATGTGAATTATTCAACATGCATGATGATAAAATTGTTGTTAGAATTATTATTTGGATTAATTAGGATTAAGTCATTCTAGTAATAATTGAATTTAAATTCGTATTTAAATTTCATCTCGAATAGTTCCAGGGCACCCCTATTTTCCCAACACATTTATGAGCATGGGTTGAGATTTGTAAGTTTCGTCTTTAATTTTGTAGTTTTAGATTTTAATTTATTATTTTTTTTCCTAATTTTTATGAGTGGTATTAATTTTTACTATCTTTTTTTCTATATAGGCGGTGGAGCAAGGACGCGAGCCCTCTCATTTTGAGAGATTGCAGCTCACCCACCCACTCGTCGAGGAGACTGAGAAGTCTACCTACGGCCATACCACCGAGATCCACGTAAGTATTATTTCAATATTAATAGTATTATTTCAATTTTTAATATTAAAAGTATTATATAATATTTTTTGTTCAATCTATTTAATTTTTTATATAATTAATTTGCAGAGAAAGATGCTCGAGGACCTTGCCTCTCAGCCTCAGCCTGAAGAAACAGCAGAGGGGTCGGGGTCGATGCCTTCTGTTGATGTTCAAAATGAATTGTACTTCAAGAACGTCAAGGCTAAAAAACGGCGGTTCGCTGGATTTAGGGCAGCTTCAGAAAGAACTTTTTTTGACCTCGTGGCTTGGGCTCATCCTCCTCTCAGTCTTCCATCGACTCTCATCCCAGTGAGGTCGGGAGGCAGCTTGCCACGGTGGTGGAGCAGATGCAGCACATGCAGAGGCGGCAGTGAGAGAAGGAAGAGTATGAGAGGCAGCAGCGAGAGGCGCACGACAAGTATACAACCGACATGCGGGAGTGGTGGCTGTTGTTCGCCTCTGATGTAGTGCCACGAGCGCACATGCCTGCGCCACCGATGACGCCGATGCCGCCGACCCAGCCGCTGATGCAGCCGATGCCACCGACCCAGCCGATGCAGCAGCCGATTGTTAACCTGGGTGAGGATGAGGAGGAAGGATTTAATTCCGACGATTAGAAAAAATTGAATTTTAATAAATGTGAAGTACAAATTTTTTTTAGTTTGAATTGATGTTACTTTTATTTAATTTTTTGTGAAGTACAATTTATTTACTTTTAGTTCGAAATAAATAATTTTACCAAAATAATAAAAATTAAATGGCCACAACATTTATAAAAACAAGTGAGAAACGAAAATGGATTAATTTGGTGAATTATTGAAAAAAAATCGAGTCCATTTGGATACATATACAATTAATTGCGTACAAATGAACGAATTATAAAATTACGCGTTGTTGAAATAAATAATATTACAAAATAAAAAAAATAGTTGGGCACAACATTTATAAAAACAAGTGAGAAACGAAAATGAATTAATTTGGTGAATTATAGAAAAAAATTGAGTCAATTTGGATGCATATACAATTAATTGCGTACAAATGAACGAATTATAAATTTAAGCGGGAGTCGAAATAAATAATTTTACCAAAATAATAAAAATTAAATGGCCACAACATTTATAAAAATAAGTGAGAAACAAAAATGAATTAATTTGGTGAATTATGGAAAAAAAAAAGAGTCAATTTGGATACATATACAATTAATTGCGTACCAATGAACGAATTATAAATTTAAGCGGGAGTCGAAATAAATAATTTTACCAAAATAATAAAAATTAAATGGCCACAACATTTATAAAAACAAGTGAGAAACGAAAATGAATTAATTTGGTGAATTATGGAAAAAAATGAATCAATTTGGATACATATACAATTAATTGTGTACAAATGAACGAATTATAAAATTACGCATTGTCGAAATAAATAATTTTACAAAATAAAAAAATTAGTTGGAGAAAATATTTTTATAAACAAGTTAGATACGGAAATAAATTAATTTGGTGAATTATAAAAAAAATGACTTAATTTGAACACATATACAATTAATTGCGTAAAAATGAACGAAAGAAGTTCATGGCCTAGCGGCGCGAGCCTCCTTCCCATGCACAAGAGGTCGCGTGTTCGATTCCCCTTGGGCGCAAATTTAGATTAATTGTTCAAGGGCTTCTAAGGGTAATATAGAAGGTTTGCGACGGAAAATTTCCTTCGCAAATAATAATCGAAGAAAAATATATTAATAAAAATTTGCGACGGAAACTGTCCGTCGCAAATATTATCGACCCGATCGGGTCTGACCCGAATAATTTGCGACGGAGCATTGTCCGTCGCAAATTTTGAGCGACCCGTTCGGGTCTGACCCGACTATGTTGGGAAGGTTTTGTCCGTCGTTAATTTGCGACGGAATGCAAAAATCCGTCGCAAAAATTAGCTACGGTTGTTTTAACAACGGACGCGCGTCCGTCGCAAAACACTGTTTACGACGGAAAATCCGTCGCAAATACCGTCGTTAAACAATGTTTTTGTTTTAGTGTATGTTAAAGCAGATTGCATAAGGTTTTTACACAAGAACAAAATTTGCATATATTGTATATTTATTTTATATATGTTGAATATAAAGTACTTGGGTGGTACTTAATTTTACTAGTGATCGTCCTACCCGTGCTTCGCACGGCCGGAATTTGTTACAATTTTACTAACCTATTTTAAATAATAAAACTCTAAATAACATTATTTACTAATAAATTTACCATAGTTTTTATTTTTAATTTTAGTTAAAACATACTTCCAATGAAATTTGTTATATTCCTTGTTAATATTAAATATTCAATAATTTAAAACAATTTATTAATTGACGTATCATAACATATATTTAATATACGGAAATGATTACATGCCCAATGGTGGATACTAACCTGTATACACACTACAAATGCGATCTCGACACATAAAAAGTAGGCATTTAAATCTGCACCCACTAATGGGCATGTCAACATCTCCGTTTTAATATATACGAAAAACTGACATATAACATAATTTGAATATAACATATTAATATTTTAAAAGATGTGGTTGTTATTTTAAAATACTCACACCGTCCTTTATTAGTTGTCCCATCTTTTACCCAAAACATTGTGCTTTATTTAAATGCTAATGCATTTATATGAATCCATTCATTTATATCGGAAATGATATGATGCCCACCAGTGGGACCAATATAATATATTCACCGCAAATGTGATAATGACACATAAGCAGATAAAATCTATCAATTAAAATTATAGTGGACCCACTGCTTATGTGTCATTATCACATTCGCGGTGGTATATTATATTATGTCCACCGGTGGGCATATGATCACTTCTGTCATTTTTTTAAACAATGCCCATAACAAATTATGAAGATAATCACTATTTTGTAATTAGTAAAAATAATAATTAAGGGTGCAAGTGTCATTTGATAGCTCAATAAAAAAACTTTGGATTGTATAAATAGAAAAACTGAGACTGACAATAAGGAACGGGGGGAGTATCAATTTTCCCATGACCAAGTAATGATAAGTGCCATGTGAGACTATCTAATCACATGAGACAATGAGATGAGGTATAATTTGTACATTAATACATTAACATTTTAGTATGGGTGGTTGTTAATTTGTTTTGTGTCATGCCATGAGAGGTTGTATCATAATTTTTTTTTTAAATAACATAAAAATTAATTAAATTAATAGTAATTTATAAGATATGAAATTATTCATCAACACCCTTCAATGTAATCATGCGACGACAACACGTGTAGGTATACCATTACACATGGATGAAATCTAATTAACAATTGTCTCCCACATTCAAAGATTGGTGATCATATCCATTCAATTTCGATAACTTCCAAGAAAAAATAAACTTCAATTGCTACTCTATAGATGAAATCAAACCATATTGCTTATTCTACTATGACCTTGCACCTAAATACCCAAATATACCAATAAAGAAATTAAGGAAGCCATTGACAACCCCAAGACGAAGGTTAGTGCCCGCAACTCTAACCTACAAAAAAGGTAACACATTCACAATTCGAAAGTCATTGGAATCAAGATTATAGAGTAAGTTTTTTTTAAGAAATTCAAGGTAGATATCTGAAATTTATATTGATTCGTGCATTTAATATGTTCAATTTTTTCAAAACCTTGACATTTTCAGCTTAGATCCAAGAAGAGGATGTGAAAGCTCGATGGATTGTGAAAGGATTATATAAGCATAAGGGGTAGTTCCACAGAAAAAGAAAAAAAAAACAGTTGCATGTCGAATTTCAGGTCATTTAATAAGTTAATTCACGTTTTAATAAATATTGATTTCATTTAATACTACTTTAATTGTAATTCTTAAATAACCTTCAAATTCTTACCAGTTCCAAAACGGGGCATTCAGATGGATTGTGAAAAAAGATAAGGTGTCGAAGAAACCCACTTACTTATAATTGATTACCTAGACATTAGAATGTTTAATTGTCCCGAATTTTTTTGTTGCATATCCAAGATTATTTTCAGACTTATTTTCTAAACTAAAAAATTAATTCATAAAATATTAATTTTTAAAGCTTGCTAATTGAATAATCATGGCCCCAACGTGCTACTATGTATAAACTTTAATGTTTTGCACGTGCCCAAATGCTAGTACTTCTAGAAGTATTTTCCTCCAGTTTGTTGAATACATAAAGTTTCAAGTGAATTTAATTAAAATTGAGAAGGTAAGTTTCAAGTGAATTTAATTAAAATTGAGGTGGGATAAGCTAGCACAATTAACTGGGATGGGCCAGTAATACCCTATTAGTGGAAAAAAAAGTTAATTTGTATTGGGATTTGTCAAGGCACAAAATAAAATTAACAAACCACTTAGATTACACGACATGTTTAATAAATTGAAATTGAAATATATCTACTATATACATATAGAAAAATTGTTCATTCATATTACTAAATATTTATTTATAATACACTTAAAGAAATAGTTAATTACTAAAAAAGAAATTTTTGAGTGTATTATATATTATTATAAATTATAGATTTTTGCTCTGTACCTTGCATTAATGATTGTGAAATGAAATATTGCCCACACCACATATATACAGAGTCACCTCTAAAAATTTGATGATATATAGGCAACTTTGAAACTATGTGAAATTTGCAGAGGTAGGTCATATTATCAATATTCCCACTTAAATAGAAATTCATAGGAAAAAAATACCAATTTCATTTACAAAGTAATAAAAAAATGACAAAATCCTAAAATCTAAAAAATTAAAATAAAAGAGTCTTCAATAATTCAAAAAATCATCAAACCTCTAATGAATAACTTCAAAAGCTTCAACAAATCTTCAAATCTCTTAAAGAAATAATATTCAACAATTCTTCAAATTTCTAATGAATGAACTGCGCATTCTCCAATAAATCTAAAAATCATGATACAAATACAGATTAGACTATAGTGCATACATACCATCAACATAAATTACATGCCAAAATCGTAATATAATTTTCTTTTTCGACTATATATACTCTCTCTAAATCTCTTTTGACTATAAAATTTGAAGGAAAAAAAACTATTTCGAAATACCTATCAAACAGAAAATAGAGATTTGAGACAATGAAAATGATCACTGAAATGGTCATATATATAGCCTACAAAAATAAATTGATCCTTGATTTATGCATTTAATCCAAAGGTCAAAAATTCATCACAAGAAATAAACGATCATAATGCAAAGTAGGATAAAATGGTTAATTAAATGATAGTTAATACTCAATCTTACCATAATTAGTTAAAAGAGAGATGAACGGTTATGATCAAAGATGAAAAAATTGATCAATGGTCCAAAAACTCTCCCTCCAAAACTATTTTAGGAAAAATAGTTGCTATTATATATTTATGATTTATTTGACAATAATTCACTATCATAAATTATTTTCAATGTTTTACTATATATAATAATTAACTATATTAAATTATACTGATAAAATATTTTCATTATTTTAAACCTATCTTATGCTATAAGAAAAATTATAGAAATCCATTCACATTATAACAGTTTGTTATATGTTTATAAGTGTGTGTGTGAAATAAATCATTTTAACATCAAAACACGTTCTTTTAATTTTTTAAAATAATCTACAAATGTTTGGACAATTTACTTTTTTTAATAAAGTAATTATTACTTTTAACATCTGTATTGGATTTAAACTTGGGTTTAAAGTTCAAGTGCATAGTATGCCGTTGGTACATAATAGAGCATACTCACAAATTAAGTATTAAATTTAATTAATTATATACACAACTAAGATGATTGATTCTAAATGAGAAAAATAAAATAAATTGCATAAAAAGTATGCACTATTTGATAAAAGACAAAGTATAAAGTAAAAATAATTCATACATGAACCATGAAAGAGTATTAGTTATTTTCATTAAGAAGTATTAATCTTTTCCTCCCTTCAACAGTGCTTCCTGATGAGGACTGTTGCTCATCCAAAAATCCTTCACTGCCGCATCATCACTCTCCCAATCACGTCTATCTTTAGGAGTAGAAATTCATGTAGGACCCCCACCCATTGTGGTGCTCCTCATCCATGTATTATCAAGCACATCCGTGATTTGCACGACGGTCGTGTTAATCACTAACATTTTAATATAATGATTTACAAGTGTTCTATATTTTAACCCTAATATCTAGAGTATTTATAGAGTGAAATTGGTTCATGTTGAATGATATTAGTTGTTTTCACTGAAGGGAATTAGTTGTTTTTATTGAAGAGTATTAGTTATTTTTATTGAAGAGTATTAGTTGTTTATTAAAAATAAATTAAGGCTCTTCAATGAAAACGACTAATACTCTTTAAAGAGAAAAACTAATATACTTCAATGATCCATGGAAGAATCATTTTCACTCTATACTTTGTCCCATATCTGTTATTTATTTGTTTCACTTGTTCTTTGAAGAAAATTTGTATATGAACTTTTTTTTATTAAACGTAATTGTAATATGGTAATATTTTTTTTATTATGACATATACATTAGTTATTAAATACTAAAATAATTTTTTTATTTTTAACATATTTTAATTCAAATAATTTCTCACATATAAAGTGTAAATATAATACAAATTTGTACAATTGTAATTTTTTAAACACAATATAGTATTCTCTCCATTCCTTTTTAGTTAAATATATATTCAAAAATACATTATTTATAACATTAAAAAAATTCTTTGGAAAGATTCTCCAAAAGAATTATATATATACATTATACTCTTTCTACAACTAAATCAATATATTTCTCTAATTTTTTTCCTTATATATTCACTCAATAACTTTGCAATAAAATATCATCTTATTTAAACATTTAACATTCCTCACATTTTATTCTTAAACGGGGATAATAATTGGATAAAAATGTAATATATTAGTATATGTCTCTTTTATAATTTAAATATTACATCACAGTTACATATCTTTTATAAAATAGTTATTAGCATAAATACATTAATGGCAAAATGTTATTTAAACAATATATGTATATATGATTATATATATATATATATATATATATATATATATCTGTATAATTTATATCGCAAAACACCATTTAGGCTATAACATTTCACTAAAGAGTATTAGTTGTTTTCATTGAAGGGTTTAGTTGTTTTCATTGAAGGCCTTAGTTCATAAAAACAACTAATATCTTTCAATGATTCATGTATAAACCAATTTCACTCTATACATACTCATATATAAATATTATATAATTATAAACAACACATTAATATATATATATATATATATATATATATATATATATAAATTTATAAAACCTAAACAATTACAAAATAAATTAGCAGAAATTTATTAACAACCATGTACAAACTAAGTTATATGATAAATGAATAAAAAATGATTACCTAAAAATTAAATTTCAATATTTGCTCTTTTAAAAAAAATCAAAATATATAACAAAAGAAAAAAAAACAAAATTATGAGTTTGTAAAATATAAAATATTTCTAAAAACTTCTTGACATACTACATTTTTTGAAGTATTACATTCCTGAAAATCATTATGACACAACATTATCTTCAACCAAATTTGATTGGTAATCATTGAGACTGTAACATAAAAATGACCATGACTATATAAAGGATTCTTGAGAAAGACTCCAATATAGAAAATGATTGACCTTAAGAAATAATAATTGGAAACTATTAAAAATGAATGCTAGTCTCGGATCAGAAGGAGTCAGTGACAATCTAGGTATCCGTGTTAGTTCACCAACACTACTACCAGCAAGAACTTTCCTCTCAATCACTCTATATTTAAAAAAATTATTAAATTTTAATTTATAAAAAAATTACTATACAAAAAACTACAAAAATATGTATAAATATATATATATATATATATACACACACACACAAACTATGCACTTACCTGGTTCTATTACACAATCCATTTGAATGGTCTATATTTCTCAACAGTATGACTGATTCTCCAACTTTAAGATTAAGTTCATGATTTGGCATATAAAAAAAGTTTAATGTATTAAGAGAATCAGATGTATGCACATCAGCAAGAACATCAAAATTTAAACCAGTCCTACAAATGGTAATTACTTACAGGACACTTTTTGATTAAATCGAACCATGTATTTATTTATACATCTAAAGACATCAAGTGTCAGTGCAAGAATATCTCTGTCTTGTAAAAATTCATGATCAAACATCCGAGATTTGAAATGTGGATAAATATAATCTACAATTGCTGCAATATCATTACCATCACTTGACAGAATATCATCGGAGATTATTATATCAGAATCATAATCAGTTCTTGAACTAATACTTCCATCCCCAATTGATTAAATTCATTATGACAATATTTTTATTTCAGTAAGCTTTTCAATTATGACATACTTCATATAATAAAACCAAATTATTTATCAAAAAAGTTTTTTTATCAACACAAGTATATGCTATTAAAACAAAAGGAAGAAAAACATATTAAAATTAAAATTACATATGGTAAGAAATTAAAAATAATATGAACCCAAAGAAAAATATATATCTCGTCAAACAACGTTTAAATTCAACATTTTCACACTCCACATAAAGCTCTTTGATTTTGGTTTATTTCACAACAAATATTAAATCTTAATACGCAATAGATACTTTTGTACAAATACATTAATCATATTTTGCTGGATTACAGATACGGGATTATGTATGTTCGGTGGTTGTACTGAAATTAAATGATATTAGTGGGTGAGAATTTTTTAGATATGTAGGTGCAAATATTATATGTTGACTAAAATTAATATCTTAAAGTGAGTATATTTAAGAAAAAAATATGAAATAAATTGGGTGTACTTAGTAAAATAAGAAGTGTAGACAGGTCTACCCTATTCATTTTTGGTGAATTGGTATACTACCCAAGAACCAAATAATTCAGGGTATAAAAATTTCGCCCTATAACATACTTATTTATAGACATTTTTATATTTAATTGGATTTCGTTTATTTATAAAATAGTTACATAATATAGTCAATATTATTTTAAAATATTTCAGTACTCAATTTTTTATTAATTACATAAGTATACACAAAAATAAAATTAAATAGCAAATGATTTAAGACAAACATAACATAAATAAGAACTACAAACATTTAATAAAATCACCAAACTCAAATCTCTGTAAGCCGATAGTGAACCCAAACCTTAATATCTGCATAAACTAAAACTAATACAATACCAAAATATTATATCATCTTTAAAAGTTAGTAGTGCGAATAAAAATATTAAAAATATGAATTTAGTTAATAAGGTCAATATCAAATACCCAATCTTGTACACAAATACCAAAAATCATTATTGCTCTAACATGAATAACATTATACTATTTTTAAATAATTTTATCATCACTACGCAATTCAACATTTTTAACATATTTATATTATACGTACTTTATTGAGGCGAAGCATGTGACAACCTGTTTCACCAATTAAGTGGGATCCATTATAACTTGGGAATAAATCTTTTATAGATCTTACGTGAGACGGTCTAACGGTGAAATAAAGCATAGGTTGTACTGGTTTGTGAACTATCTAATTGTGCGACCGTCTCACACATTTTTTTTACCTAAATCTTCAGTTCTTAAATATTTCAGTATAGTAAAACTCAATTCTTCCTCAAAATAATTTTTCCCAACACTGGTATGTTTTAGAAAAGATGGAAAACATATTAAATTTGCAGTTTCAATAAGAAAATTACACAATTTTAAAGTGGGTATATTTAGCAAATAACTATAAATAATGCGAATAAAAGAAATAATATTTTCAATAAAAAAATATTTTTATTTTTAATATAGTTACATAATAATAAAATTAAGTGCTAATTCTATATTAATTCACAAAGTTTAGGTTGAATATCAATTTAATCACGAGTTTTTGAATTATTAAAAAAAATCTCCACCATTGATCAAGTTACAATTCCAAACACGTTTTCGCCTCCGACCGACAACTAATAACGTGTCTCGCACGTGAATTCTTGTCATGTTGGCAATATATGCACATTTAATTATTTTTTCTTCTGTTTCCACATCATATTATACATCTTTTATTCTTAATATTTTTAAAATTAAATTTAAAAAAATGAATAAAATTATAAAGACATTTTATCTTCATATTTCAAGCTCCCGCTAGTGTCCCCTGCAACCCACCCACCTTCTTGTTATCGCCGCCTCACTCCCACCCCTCCCACACATCTTCACTATAATTCTTCATAACCTGAAGTCTAAAAATACCAAAAATAAAAAAAAAACCACAAAATTGAATTCAACGAATTCCCAAAATTGAGTTATGCAAGTTGGGTTTGGCACCAAATCCATTGAAGGCAGGAATTTTGTGCTTCATCGTCTCTCCGTCTAGTACCACTTCCATAATCATCTTCTTTAGCTTCGTTTTGCCACAGTAGTCATTAATGTCTACTCCGTACAATAAATTTGATATAAAAAAAATTGAGTTGTAGATCGCACGTTCTCTTTGTAGCAAGGTTGCAAAAGTCGGAAATCGATAATCGGGTATTTTTTAGCAGCCTAAGCGGCGCCTAGAAATTTCTATTATTTTGGTAATTTTTTATCTTTTACATATATAATAGGGCTTCTTAGAACCCGTCTAGGGCCGCCTAGAGCCACCTAGGTACGCCTAGGTCCGAAAATGCCTAGATTTATCGATTTTGCAGAAATTGGATCAGGAGGAGGCCGCCTAGTGCTCTAGTCCATTTTTTGCATCACTGCTTTGTAGAGTTAGAGGTCTTGAAGAGTATTTCAATATAGGGTTATACATCATTCTTCAAATCAGGGCATATTTCAAAAAAGTAAAACTTGGGAAGAAGATCTTTCATATTTAGGCTTGGGCAAGAAGATTCATTCAGGTGGGTTTGAATTTTTTATTTTAATTAAATCTATAGATTTTTAAAATGATTCACAAATTTTTATTTTTTTTCTTTTATATTTTATGACATGGAATATTTTAAGACATTTCATTCGATATGACATCCAACATGACAAAGGACACTAATTTAGTCAGCAATATCATCTGTTACAGGTCGGAAATAAAAAAATTATATTGAATTGCAGCTCAATCAACGGATGTGGTTTTTTATTATAATCCTGAACACCATGAACTTAAGAGGTGGGAGAGTGGGTGTATTTAGTGGTTGTATTGAAATTTAATAAAATTAATGGGTGACCATTTCTTTAGGGATTGTGCATAAGTGTTATGCGATGGGTAAAATTATAATTTTGAAATGGTCATATTTAGTACAATTATAAATAAGGTGGGTGACTTTAGTAAAATAGTGAGTGTAGATAGTTGTGCTATATAATATTTTATAATTGGGTATATAGTCCATGGATCGACTAATCCGAGGACCAAAGTAATGCCCTATAACAATGTTTAATAAGAAAAAATTTCATACTTGATTTGATTTAGTATTGTTAATCTTTTTTATTTTTAATAAAAAAAACAAAGAAAAAAACTTGTTTATTTAAAGTTAATGTTATTTTTAAACTTTAAGAAAAGCAATTTTATATGAATAATGATATCAAACACATAAACAATATTAAATAGTATAAAATAATTTAAGACAGATATAACAAAAGTAATTAAGTACCTCTGATAATAATAATTATTTGCAAACTAATTTAATAACCCGACATTGTATAGTTTATAAACCTTAACATCCACATAAAATTGTGATCATAGATATAATAACAAAATATTATATCATCATTAAAATTTAGCAATATAAATAAGAGAATCAATAAAAGAAACTTAATTAAAAATATCAATATAAAGTACTTAACCTTGGTACAAAAACAATGAAAATAATTATTGTTCTGACATCAATATCATTATACTTTTTAAAAATAATTTTATCACTTTTTACAGCTTATAACACTTAAATTTGATTGAAATCATCATACCACGAATATTCAATTTATAAACTCTTAAGTATATGAATATCCCCTATTCCATGAGAGAAAACAAAAAAAAATTGTATGAATATAATTTCACGTAAACTTTCCTTTTATAGTATCACTATTTAGTTTATGAATTGTAAATATTTACAATACAGAGTAATACTATTTAATAAACAACATATCGTTGTTCAATGATTTTGATAAGAAAAACAAATAAAGTTAAATATTTTTAAATAATGATACTATATATATTAAACAATTACACTTTGTATACTAAATATGGATATTTAAAAATACAGTTTACGTAAATCCAATTAAAATGAGACACATCTTAATGAAAATGATGAAAATAAGGGGTTTTGACATTAAAGTTAATAAAAGAAAATTGTGAAAGTTTATAATACTACATCGACATAATTTGATTTGCTAAAATAGTAAATGTATCATTAAATAAACTAAATTATGGTGAATGAAAAATATTGAAAATATGAAAAATAACATTAAAATTGAAAATATTGATTACAATATTTTATATGAAACATTAGAGAATGGAATGTTCTGATAAGCATAAAACTATTGTTAATTTGATAACTATGAAATTTGTTTGATTGTATTTTGGTCAAGTAATTGTTTAATTTAGATTCCTTCCATTATTTTAATTAAGAGAAGGGTTAGTTGCATCTTTTGTCTCAAGAGAATGCGTCCATTTCAAAATGGTCCCTTTTTAGATACTTTTAGCCCCATATTTTTTTAGTTCTGGTCCTAAAATTTAATGGATAGGACTAAAACTGCAAAAAAAAAAAAAAAAAAAAGACCACTTTTGCATATAGGTATCAAAAGTGTTTTGCACCCATTCTTTTGGTATCAAAAGTGCAATTTTTCCATTAAGAGAAAATATTTCAATATATGTGTTGTATGTTCATTCTTTATTCTTTTATTAAATCAACTAATTCAACCGAATTAATGGCCAGTCAAGTAACCTCAACTATTCTTTTTTTTTTTCTATGAAATTATCTTGGTCTATTATAAATGTACTTTTTAATTTTCTAATTCACCTAACTTTTAAAGCTCTAATCACAATATTTTTTAAAATTAAAATTTAATTAATTAAGAGAATAATAATATTTAAAAAAAAATCATTAATCAAATCAAATTGAATTGTTTTGTAGTAAGAGACTTAAAATGACATTTTTTAAGTATACCAGCATAAATTACTACAAAATCAATCAATATTTTTATATTGCAAAATTAAAGGAACTACATTAATTTCAAATTTAAAGAAATCAATAAAAGAGGCAAGTTGCGTCAATTCATGCACTAATCTAGTGCTAGAAACACTTAATGATAATAATTTCCATCCTTAATGATAAACATGTATGAATCGAATTATTTTTTACGAAATAACTCATGAACCCAAGAGGAATTGTTAAACAATCATTCCATATACTTAAATTAATTTACGAAAGTTGACCAAGTTTTATAACTATACCGTTTAAAATAGGGTATAATGCTTTGAAATTACAAATATTCATTCAATATGAGAAACATTTATTGAATATATATATTTAAAAAATATTTTTATAAAATTATATCCTACAATTATGGGAGACAATTCAAAACATAGAAACCGTAAAACGATATACATATATATATATATATATATATATATATATATATATATATATATATATATATATATATATATATATTATATATTGAATATACATTTTAAAAATAGTTCCTAAAATCTTGGAAAATTGCTGATATTTTTTTTTTTACAGAATTGGTGAACACGTTTAAACATGAATATGATCTACAAACTTGCTCAGGTAATCTTGTGAATTTATAGAATGACTTTCACTAAAAAAAAACTCATATAATCTCGGGAGACAAACACAAATAAAAATAAGATGCATAATATTTTACTATTATCACAAAAAAAATTAACTCATATTGATACAATACATTACATAGATAATTCTATAAAATAATTCTCAAATTTCTCTTGGTATACAAAGATATATATGAATCAATATTTAAAAAATATAAGATACGTCAAAATGATTTTTTTTATTTATGAATGTCTTCATATCAAAAACGATTATTCTTCGATTAAATAATTGCTTCATCACTTCAAATCAATGACGAATATCTTCAAATCTGCAAATAATTGGAAATAATTTTTTGATGATCGTCTTGATATCATGGAAGAAGCTTCTTCGGTCAAATCACCACTTAATGTCTTCAAATCAAAGTAGAATTTCTCTAAATTTGCATAAAATAACAAAACTAAGTTTACATACTTACAAAGAGGAACATCTAATTTATAGGGAAAAAAATTACTTGTTTATGATACGTTAATGTGTATAAGAAACACAAAAGAAATTTATAAATAATACAAAATTCTGAAGATTACAAAGAACTAAAAAACTTCACTTAATTTTTCTAAGCTACACAATGCATCAAAGTGAATGAGAATAATATAATATATATAGGTACAAAAAAATGTAACTGTTCCTAAAATTAAGCAGATCAAGGGCTAAATACATGTGAAGACTAAACAATTTGGATGATCATGATCGAATGATGAAAATATGATCAACGACTCTAAAACTCTCCCTCCAAAACTATTTTTGGAAATTATTTTGCTATTATATATTTATGATTATAGATTTGCGTTGATTAAAGCATATTTAGCCTCGAATCTCGATTTTTTTAAAAGTTATTGTCCTTAAAATGTATGCCCAGAGTTTGAAAGTCCTAATTTTCCTGTCACCCCAAGTTATCTTTACGAAAATCATTCTTGCTCCGACATGAATACCATTATACTTCTTTAGTAAAATGAATTTAATCGTTTTTATGCAATACAACAATTATAATAAATTTAAATCAAGCTTTGGTGAGACGAATTATCGATGATCCGTGTAAAAGACCAGTCTTTCTTCATAAATATAATCAAATTTTAAACTTAAATTATTTACACATGGTCAGTTAATATTTTGGATGAAAACTTAAAATATTTGTATATGGTCGCTTAGAATTTTTTTTCTCACTATCAAATAAAAAATTATAAAAAACATAAGAGTATGTATAAAGTGAAATTGTTTCATACATGAATCACTTTACAATATTTTTTAGTGTAACAAATTAATAATCTTTAGTGCAATCAGCTACTACCCTTTAGTTAAATAATTAATACTTTTCGTACCATTTATTCTTACCCTTCAATGAAAATAACTAATACCCTCCAGAAGTAATACTTTTCGGTGTAAACAACTAATACCCTATAATTAAAAAAAATTAAGATCCTAAAATGGTTCATACACTCTATATTTTGCCAAAACATAATATTATACAAATTTTAAAAAAAAAGACTATCACATTAATATTAATATTTATAAGTATTATCATTTGGATAAAAATTTAATTTTATAGTGGGTATATTTAGTAAATATATAAAATAAGGCGGGTGAACTTAATAAAAACTGTGGGTGTAGAGTTACACCAAATAATAAATTTATCTATTAACAATTTCATATTTAATCTAATTAAAAATTTTAAATTTACATATGATGAGTAGTTTAGTGTACACTTGAGTGTATTGTATGCACTTGAATTTTCAAAAAAAAAAAATCAAATAGAAATAAGCAATACCCCAAGAATTAATTAGTATTACCTCATGAAGTAATCAGTAATACTCCAATTGAAAAAAAAAAAAAAAAAACAGACACACACAGTGTAGTGCGTTAGTGTGTGTTTCAAAAAAATAATCAAATGACAAAGTATAGTGTGAAAATGGTTCATACATGAATCATTTAAGGGTATTAGTTGTTTTCACTAAAGAGTATTAGTTGTTCAGTGAAAACAAACTAATACTCTTCAGTTAAAATAACTAATTATTGTTTAGTAAAAATAATTAATACCCTTCAATGATTCATATATGAACTAATATCACTTTATACATACTCACATAAAGATTGAAGTCAAAATTAAATTTATAATTCAAGTACACATTTAAGTGAACGCTAGAATTTGTGATATATGATATATATTTTTTATATTGAGAAGGTATTAAGAGAACGAAATTCACAGTGAAATTTATTTGAAGTGTATTAGTAAATTATGTTAAAGGTATCAATGAATTGCACTAAAGGTATTAGCTCCGAAGGGTATTAGTTGTTTTCAATAAAGGTGAAATTAGTTATTTTCACAAAAATATTAGTTCTTTCATTATAAGATATTGATAAATTATTGTGCACAATAATAGTTACCATGAATATCAATTAGTCGTTGTATATTGCGAAAATTTATGTGTCTTAAAATAAAACCACTTAAATAAATTTATATTGATGATCTAAAAACCACTTTTATATAAATTTTTATATTGTAATTATTATATAATTGGTTGTTATTAAAATAACAAAAATTTGAAATGCCATATTAGAATATTTTAATGCGTAGAGATCAATGAAAATTAACATGATTATGTTATTTAGTTGACTTATTAAAATAAATATAGCAATACAATTAAGTTTTAATGTTCAAATTAAAGGATAAAAATTATATGGGTAAAATTAAATAGATGCAGTTTTTTATTCCTATAATGCAGATTCTAATAATCACACTTTCCATATCATTAGAGTTTAGGATTTAATTCCTATAAATACCATTTGATAATCAAACATTCCATTAAAATTTATATTGTTAAGTTAATAAATTAGTAAAATAGGTAATAAAATGGAATGTAACTCAAAAATATTATTAACTTGTAAAAAAAAAAAAATCATGAATGAAGTTGGATAATCATAAAAGAATAATATAAAATGATCCGATATCCAATAATTACACTGTAATCCGGAGATTAAAATTATTACATATTAATTATAAAATTAATATCCTAATAAATGGTTTGGGGGAATTCAAAAATTAAAAACTCAAACAAAGAAGTTTTAATTCAAATATGTTAATGAAAAAGTGTTCCACAGACGGATAATTTACAAATAAAAAATACAAATTTATCTCTTATAATCTTTTATATATATTATATTAAATAATTCTCTTCATTTAAAATTAGACAATACAAAATGTATTATTCAATAGTACTATTCATTGACGTGTATTCTATAAAGTTAACTTGTTAATATATACTACCACTAACACTATAAATTAATTAATCATGTAAAGGCAATAGAAAAATAGTATATATATTCAAATCAAAATGAAAATTTTGGAAGATAAACATTAGTATTAGGATTACAATGTGTTTTAAGTAATTCTATTGTAATTATTACATCTCTTTATTACGGTGCCTATATTTGCATAAATCATGCAATTATGTTAAAATAATATTCAAACGTGAATCTCAGGTACACAAATGAGAAGAATATTTATTCATAAAAATCTTAAATATTTGAATAGAATGAATATATCTAATATCTTTTTTAAATCTTTGATGAATTCTACAATTAATAAATAAATATGAAGATAAAATTCAGAAAATCTGAAAAACAACAAAAACAATAGAATACTTACAAAGTGTGATAGTTAGCTATTAAATGAGTATCTTGTGTAATAGAAAAATATCTAATAATTGTATTTTAAAAAAATTGACAAATATATCTTCAAGATATTTATAACAATTACATATTCAATGAAATTTACACATTTTTATTTATAAAAAATTACTACAAATAAACGAATACAGATTTAGAATGAATATCTCTAATATCTTTTTTAAATCTTTGATGAATTCTACAACTAATAAATAAATATGAAGATAAAATTCAAAAAATCTGAAAAACAACAAAAACAATAGAATACTTGCAAAGTGTGATAGTTAGCTATTAAATGAGTATCTTGTGTAATAGAAAAATATCCGATAATTGTATTTTTAAAAAATTGACAAATATATCTTCAAGATATTTATAACAATTACATATTCAATGAAATTTACACATTTTTATTTATAAAAAATTACTACAAATAAACGAATACAGATTTAGTGACTTTTTTTTGTCTAATATATAAGAACGACAAATCTATACCTTTTGCCAATCTTTATACAATAGTTAAGAAATTGACTATCCAATAGTATAAATAGAAGACAAAGATTCACGTATATCAAACTTTTTCTGGGAACCTTAGCTCTTAAAATCTCCCATGAATGTCTTTAAATCTTCGAGCAATTCTTCAAAATTCAGAAGATTCGTTCTCTGATAGTAGTCTAGAAATCTACAACGAATATCCTCAACAATTACAAATTCAATAAAATATATACATTCTTTCGACAAAAAAATCTAAAGAATAACAAATGCAAATTCAATGACTATTTTGTCTAATACACAAGACAGATAAACCACTCTATACTATTTTGTGAAGTTCATGATTCAAGAGTATAAATAGACCATAAATAATTATAACTGTTCCAAATTAGTAGCAATCAGGATTAAATAATAATATGATCTACCATAATTATTATGAAAATAAAATGAACGGTTAAGATCAATCCAAGAAAATATGATCAAGGGCCAAAAGATTCTCCCTCCAAAACTAAAAATGGAAATCCTAGTGCTATTATATATGTATGATAGGGTGCTAAAAAGTCACATTTGACTTTGGTTGTCTTTAATTAATCTGTATTTTATGTGTTTATATTGTTTCTGGGCTATAGTATTAGATGACGTGAGCTATAGTATTAGATGACGTGAGCTATAGTATTACTTAACATATTGGTGTAGTATTATATGATATTAATATAGTATTAATTGATATGCGCTAAAGTATTAGGTTATATGAGCTATAGTATAAGAACCTGTGATATTGTTATTTGTTGATAGTCTATAGTATTAGGTGGTATGCTCTTTAGTATTAATTGATATGTGTTGTAGTATTAGTTGATATTATCTATAGTTTTAGATGATTTGAGAATAGTATTAGTCGATAGTCTCTAGATTTGAGAAATGTTTGTGGAATGTTTTAGTTATGCTGTCAATTTCTATTGAAGAACCAGAACACAGTCATATTTAAAGAGCCAAAACAAGTACAACTTCTAGAAATAAATTTTTAAGGGAAAAAAAATATACCCACTTTTATTAAAAATTAAAGCAATCTACCCATTTCATATATAAAAAAGGATATCTACCCATTTTTTAATAAAAAAATACATATATACCCTTAATTGAAAAAAGGGTTTATACTCATATGACCCACACTCTTATTTTCAAAGACTTAATTAAATATTAATTTTATTAGATATATCCATCTATATCTATTTTTATTATGTCTAAAATTAAATAAAAATATTATAATAAAATTTAATATATAGAATCAATAGAATAAATAAATAAATAATTATTTCATAGTGAAATAATAATAAATAAATTTAACTTTGTGTACCAATTTTTTTTCTTTACAATTATAAATATCATTAATTTCATTTCTAAAAATTGAAATATTTTTTAATAATGATTTTTATTAAACCTTATAATTTGATTTTATTGACCTCATATTCTTAAATTTAAAATTTATAACATACATTTAAATGTAATATTTGATTAACACATACTTATATTTATATATATATATATATATATATATATATATATATATATATATATATATGAGTATATATATAGATATAGGATATTTTTGAATGAAAAGTATAAGATGGGTATATTTCTTATCAGTCAAACTTGTATGAGACAGTCTTACGGTGAAATGGAATATGAATTAGCATTGACGCTTTAGCCCTTCTGGAGGGGTGGGTGTATTTTATGCTAGGTTGTACCTCGTCTCATGCATGAGATCGTCTTATATGAGTTTTTGTCATTTCTTATTGAGATGGGTATAATTTATTTATTTATTATAAGATTGGGTATATTTGATCTTTTCACAATTGAATTTTCAAGGGGTTGCAACTCTTAGGGCTTGTTTGTTTCGGGATTCACCCGGATCGGACTAGAACTTTTTGGGCCACGTCTCATTCTAGTTAAAGATGTAACATCCAGTTTTTACATCTCATTCTTCATCTAGAACTATAAATACCTATAAAACATATTATTACTCACTTATCACTTTTCTCTCACTCAATCATTACTCACATATCAATTTTTTCCCACTCACACTCTCTTTCCTACTTTTTTCTTACATAACCTATTTTATTCTTATACATGATTTGACATTAAGTAAAATCTCACCCTACCAAAATTTCAAAACAAACACATACTTTTATTATCATCAAAGACTTTATATCTTGTGGATGTAAAGTCACGACTTCACACGCATCCCGAAACAAACAAGTCCTTAAGATTTTCTATAAGAATTTATTGTTGATCAACATGGTATAAAAATAAAAGACGATAAGAAAATTTTGAATATGAGAACTTTTTCTAGTAAAATATTAATTTCAATATTATTAATTAACAATATCAAATTAAATTTTCAATTAACATTTGGATTAGTTGAATTGAGATTTTACTTTTAAAAATAATAAATTATTAATATATTTAGAGGCCGTTTGGTTTACGTGATAGGATTGGATTACAACGATTATTGAAAAATGAATCGCCTAGAACCAGAAAATTTGGACTAGAACCAAATTTTCTTGATCGAATTATATACGAGATAGTCGTTCTAGTCTATCTAGGGCCATGATTTTGTGCAATCACTCAAACTAAACACGAGATTATCTGCGATTATAAAGACAATCCCAAACAATCCCTCAAACCAAAAGACCCCTATGTAAAATAACTAATGATGCCAAATGAATTATAATTGGGATTTAGGCCCATAAAATAAATATGGGCTTCTAGCCCAAAAATAAATAAGGAAGAGGAAAATTAAATAAGAATTATTGCTAGTCCTAAGATTCTCAAACACAGAACCACTTCGCCACGGTCAAATGATTTTACGGACAGGTAATTTGCACTAGTCTCTCTCTTAAATATACTACTCGGTGTTCGAATTTCTTTTTTTATTCTTTTTACTTTTTAGGAATTTTTTTCGAACTTAGTGTAATTGAAAAAAAATTGGAATTTTTTTTCAAAATTTTGTAAAATTTTCGATTTTATTAAGAATAGTGTATTTAACAAAAAGGCTAGTGCAAATAATTGTGGCCATTATTTTAAAAGAGGGGCTGTGACTTACGAGGAGTACGAATATAAACCTCGCATCCTATTTGGATCCATATTTGAATTACGGATACTGGTTATAATACACTATTTTCATATAAAACTCCAAATATATAATGGTGCAAATAAAATTGATATGAACAAATAAACATATGTATATTTAAGGATGACAATGGGGCGGGGCGGGGCAGGGCGGGTACCTAAGTACCCAGACCCCCCGCGCCTATCCCCAGTCGCCCCTAGGCTTGGCAATGGGGAGGGGAATCCCCGAACGGGGCGGGGAATCCCCGAAACAAACGGGGACTGAGATTTTTTTCCCCGTAAGCGGGGATGGGGATAGTATTCCCCGCCCCGCGGGGATCCCTGCCCCGTTCCCCGCGGGGATCCGTATTATTTTTATATAATTAATATTTTTATATGTTTATAATATATGAATTTAAAAGTAAATTATAAATAAATATTTCATAATTTTCCTACTCAATTAACTATTTATTTTAAAATTACATCTATATTTATTTTAATATTATGCTATTAGTTTCAAGTTATATATAATTTCACTTTAAAACATGTATTAACTAAAAATATTAGAATTAGAGACTCTTCAAATTGCTTAAATAATTTTTCTTAACATCAATTAAAACTAATTGTTGTGTATGATTAATTTTTTTTAATTTTTATACTATATTAGTATATTTTTATATTTTAAAAAATGAGATAAAAAAAATAACTAAATGGGGAACGGGGAATCCCCGCGGGGCGGGGATGGGGGAGAAAAATTTCCCGTTTATTTCACGGGGACGGGGATGGGGATGGGGAATGACATCACCGGCCCCGCCCCGCCCCTTTGCCAAGCCTAGTCGCCCCGCCCGTACCCCACCGCGGGGCGGCATTTTGTGCCCAATGCCGGCCCTGCACTGGGCAGGTCCGCCCCGCCCCGCCCCGTCCTATTCTTATCCCAAGAAAAATATACATATTTTAAATTATAAGTACATGTATATTATCTATATATATATAATAACGCTAACCGGCCTACATTTGGAAACTATTGAATTTTCCCGCCAAAATTATTGCTAAATTTAGTAATATTCATTTTAAATCTTTGGTATATATCTTTTATTATTTTAAATATATTTTATTATAAATATTGAAAAATAATTGATTATAAAATATATTGGATATATTTTTGAAATATAAATTATAATAAATATTGAGAAATAATATAAAATATGTTGAATATATTTTTGAGATATATATTATGATAAATTCCTCTATTTTTTAGTATAAAAGATATTTTAATTATTTAAAAATAATAGTTATTTAAAAAAAAATTGAATGATCAGTGTATAGAAATAATTCGATATATAGTTTGTAAAAGTTTATTTTTAGTAAAAGTTATTAAAATAAATATTTACTAATCTAAAAATAAGGAATAAGACCACTCTTTAATTTTTTGCAAAGTATAGAGTGATAATGAGTGTACATGAACCATTTGAAGTGTATTGGTCGTTTTCATTAAATGGTATTATTTTCACTGAAAGATATTAGTTATAGGGTATTCATTGTTTTTATTGTAGGGTATTAGTTGAAGGGTACGAAGAATATTAGTTGTTTAACTAAAGGATATTAGTTGATTATTCTAAAAAGTAATGCAAAATAGTTTATGTATGAATCATTTTCACACTATACATATTCTTAATTTTTTTAAAAGAGAGATATTACGTTAATCGACCTACATTTGGAAACCATAGAATTTTCCTGCCAAAATTATTGCTAAATTTAGTGATATTCATTTTAAATCTTTGATATATATCTTTTATATATATTTTATTATTTTAAATATATTTTATTATAAATATTGAAAAATAATTGATTATAAAATATATTTGGTATATTTTTGAAATATAAATTATAATAAATATTGAGAAATAATATAAAAATATGTTTAATATATCTTTGAGATATATATTATGATAAATTCTTCTATTTTGTGGTATAAAAGATATTTTAATTATTTAAAAATAATAGTTATTAAAGAAAATTGAATGATCAATGTATAGAAATAATTCGATATATAATTCGTAAAAGTTTATTTTTAGTAGAAGTTATTAAAATAAATATTTATTAATCTAAAAAAGGGAATAAGACCACTCTTTGATTTTTTACAAAGTATAGAGTGAAAATGATTATACATGAACCATTTGAAGTGTATTGGTCGTTTTCATTAAAGGGTATTATTTTCACTAAAAGATATTAGTTGTTTTCACTGAAGGGTATTAGTTCTATAAAATATTCATTGTTTTTATTGTAGAGTAATAGTTGAAGGGTACGAAGAATATTAGTTGTTTAACTAAAGAATATTAGTTGATTATTCTAAAAAGTACTGCAAAATAGTTTATGTATGAATCAGTTTCACACTATACATATTCTTAAATTTTTAAAAGAGAGATATTATCTAAATTAATTACTTTGAAGAAAGATTATAGTAGTTCTATAACAGTTAATATATCAATATATTCAATGGGGCGAACCACAAAATACATATGAGCATATCTATCATATTGGAATAAGTTTGAGGTCTATCTTTGGGTTAGTTAGTTAACATATAAACAATAGCAAGAAAAGAGTAAGATCTCCAACATACTCTATATTCCTCAATATTTTGACTTCTAGATTCAGAAAAATTTCATGGGATAATTATATGAATAATGCATTCCAATTGAAGACATAGCAAAACTCTGTATGGGGTGATCCAACACAGGAATTGGAAAAAGAAAGAAGTGGAGAGACTCTATTAATAAAACTACATTTAAAGAATATTGTCGACTATCTGAATTATTTGAAGGACAGAGTCATATTTGCACATACTCTTTAAATAACTTGAAGTGTTATGATGTGTATAATCATGATTTGAATTTGAAAGAAAAAACTTCAATTATGTTACTCAGAAATATAAATCATTCAAGAGGATTGTGCAACAAGACTATATTGACTCTAATAAGAGCAGGTGACAGTGTTCTGAGAGGTACATACATAACCATAAGCAATTCAGGTAAGATGATATCGATTCCTAATCTTTCATTGACTTCATTCAACCGTGACTTTCGTTCAAGTTTCAGAATAGACAAATTGTCTCATATGAAATGTCAATAGTTAAGAGTTAATGACAATCGCTCGCTAATATTATCTATTTGAAATGAAAAATACTTTATCGAGAATACTAATAAACACTCTCAAACGTAAACAATTAAACTTCACTATAAATTGAGAACCCAAAAATTATTGTACAATTATGGTCGTGCATCGCACAGGTTCAATTACTAGTAAAATTAAATCCACAATTTAATTAAACATTAAACATAACCATCAAACCACAAATTCATGTCAAAAATGACAATAAGTCTAATCAATAAATTTAAGATAATTATGAATCTAGAATTAACAAAATATATATATATATATGGGAATGACATAATTAATTGTGTGAATGACATAATTAATTGTGTGAATGACATAATTTATTGTAAGCTTAGGGTTTAATATATATTAATAAAAACATAAATTGTTATATGAAATATTTTACGGATTCTAAATCCGTAGAATAATCCATATTCAAAATATGATCCTCGAACCAATTCCCTTCCTCCCCCACCCACACTGGTACGTTCCCAGCTTGCTCCGCCCCCCTCCGCTGCCGGACTGGTGCCCCTCCCCACCCCCCTCCCAAATTTCCGCCCGCCCTGCTACCCCCAAATTCCCCAATTCCTCTTAGCACAATTTCTACCCGCCCTGCTAACCCCTCACCCCCACTAAACCCCACCCATTCCTCAATTCCTTTGATATCCCCGCGCCCGCCCCGGCCCATAGAAATACTTCCCCAATTCTTTGTTCCTCCCGCGTCCCAATTCCCCAAGTCCAAATAAAAAAAATTCAGCCTTGCAACTTTTCCCCCAAATGAAATAAAATTATTGAAGTTAAAATTAACTGCTATAGTAGCATTTGAAATAGTGAATTTCTTTAACTAATTGCTCAATTGAATGTGGTGGGTCATAATCTTATGTTTTTCAATGTGTTACTATTGGAGCAAATATGTGTTACTATTAGAGAAAATGTGTGTTATTAAAAATATATATTATTATTTGAGCATGTGTGTTACTAAAAATATGTGTTACTATTGGAGAAAATGTGTGTTACTAAAAATATATATTATTATTTTGAGCATGTGTGTTACTAAAAATATGTGTTACTATTGGAACCAATGTGTGTTACTATTGGAGAAAATGTGTGTTACTAAAAATATATGTTACTATTGGAGCAAATGAGTGTTATGATTGGACCAAATGTGTGTTACTATTGGAGCAAATGTGTATTACTATTGGAGCAAATGTTTGTTACTATTGGAGAAATGTGTGTTACTAAAAATATATGTTACTACTGGAGCACGTGTTACTAAAAATATGTATTACTATTGGAGCACATGTGTGTTACTATTGGAAAAAAATGTGTGTTACTAAAAATATATATATTACTATTGGAGAAAATGAGTGTTACTATGGGAACAAATGTGTGTTACTATTGGAGCAAGTATGTGTTACTATTGGAGCAAATATGTGTTACAATTGGAGCAAATATGTGTTACTATTAGAGGAAATATGTGTTACTATTGAAGCAAAGTGTGATAATGTTAGAATAAATGTGTATTATTGCAAATGTGTGTTAAAGTTAGATTAAATGTTTGTTACTAAAAATATTTGTTACTATTGAAGCAAATGTGTGTTACTACTAGAGGAAATATGTGTTACTATTGAAGCAAAGTGTGTTAATATTATAGTAAATGTATACTTTTGCAAATAAGTGTTAAAGTTAGAGTAATTGTGTTACTAAAAATATGTGTTACTATTGGAGCAAATGGTGTTACCGTTAGAGAAAATATGTGTTACTATTAGAGCAAATTGTGTTAATATTAGAGTAAATGTGTGTTACTGCAAATTGGTGTTAAAGTTAGAGTAAATGTGTGTTATTAAAAATATGTGTTACTATTGAAGCAAATGTGTGTTACTATTAGAGGAAATATGTGTTACTATTGAAACAAAGTGTGTTAATATTAAAGTAAATGTGTGTTACTGCAAATATGTGTTATAGTTAGAGTAAATGTATATTACTAAAAATATGTGTTATTATTGGAGCAAATGTGTGTTACTGTTGGAGAAAATATGTGTTACCATTGAAGCAAAGTGTGTTAATGTTGTAGCAAATGTGTATTATTGCAAATGTGTGTTAATGCAAAAAAATATATTTGATGTTAGAGCAAATGTAAGTTATTGTTGGAACAAATATATTTTAATATGTAAAATCATAAATTTAAATTTAAAGGGATGAGAAATAAATTAAAAAAACATATTTGATCTTGTAAAAATATATATTTGTCATTATTATTATTTTAAAGTAGAAAAAACCTATTTTTTAATGATTTGTAACACACATTTGCCCATATTGTAACATACATTTTGCCTATCCCGTAACACAAACTGGGAGCAAAAATCCTGGAACATGACTTGCACGAGATTTTAAAAAAAACCCACCAAATTCGACCCGACCCGGCCAAGATCCGCGAATTTTTAATATTTACCTATTTTAGGCATATTTCACATGAGTGTTGCCCTAATAAAATTATATTAATTTATGGATATGATTATGTTAATTTGAACGATAGAATTGAATCAATAATTAATATGCACATATGTTGATATATTTATTAGAGATATTTTTATATATTTACTATATATGTATATGTATATATAATATTTAATAGAGATATATTTATGTGTATATATTAAATAGACTGCGAGGCGAGGCGGGGCGGGGTAGAGCGTGGCTATATACATACTTATACTCAATCTGCCCTACGCGCGGGGCGGGACAGGGCAGACCTACCCCATTTTAGGACGAGGCGGGGCTGACTTGGCCCGCGGGGCAGGGCGGGCCGTTTTGCCATTCCTGTGTACATCTGTTGACCCTTATCCACCACTTTACTTAAATTTTATAGGCGATTAGCGAGTAAATTAATTTCATTTAAAGTATTATAATAATTTAAACTAAAAATCAAATTGTGAAATTGTTAAATTTTATAGGCATTTAACGAGTGAATTAATTTCATGTAAAGTAGTACTAAAATAATAATATAGAAAAGGGGAACTTGATTTTTACTTACAATTCTATAAGCTAAATGCCAATTACAGCAAAAAAAAAAATCTCATGACACAATTTGCTACATTTTGGTGATCCCCATTATTAACCAAAACTACACACTCATACAATTTGGTAGACTCGTGCTCAAATTCAGATTCTTACAAAATCTGACACTATTATGATTGATTAACACTTTTTTTTGCATATTTGCTGAGGCAAAAATCTGACCATAAATATTTGTTATTTTCGTGTGTATGTTAATTTTGAACATAAACATAAATTTTATGAACACAAAGTATAAAATACAAATATTTAAAAATTCATTTCAAATTAAAAAACATTTACTTCATTATTAATTTGAGAATTGCATATAAAAAATTTCAAAGTATTACATATACGAAATTATGCATAACCCAATAATTTATGAACAGACAGCTAAAGAAAAATGTGCATAGACGCACATAAATTATGAACAAACGCTCCAAAATTATGAACAAATGTTGCTAAATTATGAACATAAGACGTTTTTTTATGCTCGAGACTCCATAAGCCATTTTGTGCTTGAATTTAAAGAAAGCTTGAACTCTGATTCCTGGAACAAAAAAAACCTACCACAATTCATTAAAAATGATCAAAGCTCAAAGAAGACAATACGAATCTAACAATGCATTGATGCTCAAATTGGAGCTAACTATTCTCTCTCTCTCTCTACAAGTGGAACTAGCGATTGAATTAGCATAGGGGGGAATGCTTTTCAAAAGACAGGTACATCAATTCAATACAAATTTCTCCCATTAGTAAATGCAAACAAAATTAATGACTATTCCAACCTTTTAACAATCAGAAAACTTAATCAAATTCACATTTAATGTATAATCTAGAAAAATGTTTGCTAATTTAGAGATCTAAAAATTGGGTTGATTACCTGCACACGGATTCCAGATTGTGGATCCCCCACACGACTCTAGATTGTAGATCCCCAATAATTTCGGATTGTAGATCCGGAGCCCACAACACACCACACCATCGGTCTACATCCTGACAGTCTATTCAGCGTCGTTGCCATTTGTGGACGAAAAACCCTCCGCTGAAATCCCGCCGCCGCACAAAAGCCCTCACCTATGGTTGCCGAATTTTAGAGAGAGAGAGAGCGGGGGGGGGGGAGTAGATTGGTGGAGGTGGTGGCGCTGGGAATGTGGCAGTGGCGGTGGCGGTGGCAGTGGCGGTGGCTATGGTGTCGGGGGGAGAGAGAGAGAGAGAGAGCCGTCACATATATATAGGGAGAGAAGAAATTTTTCACTGATCTACAATGCTGCACTTCTTCTCACCACCACTGCCTTCTCGCCGAATTTCTGCCAGAACACTCTTCACCATCATCGGAGGATTTCACCAGTTTTTTTTGGCCTTCTCGCGAATTTCCTAGGAGCTTCTCGGATCGAAATAATTTGGGGCTTCTGTTGATCATGACAATGGAACTTCCGTCAACCGTCTGGCGGTGGTTAGTAGTTCGGCGGTGGCTATGGTGTTATAGAGAGAGCAACCATCCGTGGAGATTGGAGAGGGAGGGAGGGAGGGAGAGAGAGAGAGAGGGGGATAGAACCGTGTGAATTTTGAAATGAAGAGAGAGAAGATCTCATTAAAAATGTAGTATCTTGCGTATTTCTCTATAAAAAAAATGAAATTGTGAAATTGATTGCTCAATTTAATTTGAATTAAATTAGGGCGCTGCTATTCACCCACATGAAAATGCTTTGTTCACCCACCTCTTTTTAAAAAAAAAATTAATAAAAATACTAATATGCCCTTTATAAAAAATAAACAGTATATTTATTAAACACTCATGCTTTCAACACCATCCCAAAATCTCAGAATTCACGTAAATTTTTTTATTCTTTCACACACAGTTGCACCATTAAAAAAAAGGTATAATCCTAAAAGTATGAATTATAAAGACACAATTTAAATGAGATTAAAGTATTTTTGTTTATCTATAAATTGGTACACCATAAAAATGAAAGGAATTGTGGTTTTTTTTTAAACGACAGGAAGCGGTGGTTCAATTAAAATAAAAAAAATTGTTGATGTGCTATTTTTTTAATTTCAAATTGATGGGTGTGTATATATAATAAATAATGTAAATATTATATTAAGGTTATAGTTGTAAATTTTAAGGGGTGTATCAAGAAAAAAAAATTGCAATATACATGGTGGGTTAATTTAGTAGTGAGTGAACAAACTATTATCGTGGGTGTTAATGGCCGTGCCCTTAAATTATGAAGTAGTAATTAATTAACTTGTAAAATTTAAAACTAATAGTTTCCTAAACAGTATAAAAAAGGAAACCATAAGGTCAGTTTATATGAGTTTTGGGCTTTTTATCGGTATATACTTTTGCTTTTTATTAGGGCCAAGGTTAAATACAGTGCCATGTTTGGTGAATACAACTCCACCCAAAAAATTGTTCGGAAAATTTTTCCGAAAAATGTAACAATTTTCGGAAATTTTTTCTGAAAAATCATAAGTTCAGTGTTTTTTTTTATTTTCGGATTTTTTTTTCGAAAATTGTCAAAATTTTCGGATTTTGTTTCCGAACATTAGTGGGGTGGTATTAACAAAAGATAGGACTGTATATAACCTTGGCCATTTATTAGTATTAACAACGAATACTCATATTATTTATTTTATTTTAGGCCCAGGTTATATGCACCATGTTTGCTGATAGTACACACACAAGTTGAGAACATACACAATCGGATTAGTACACATAATTTTTACCCCTTAGAGAACCCTAATTTCTACCCTCATCCCCACCCCCTCTCCTCCTTCTACGGCTATGATGCACGGATTCTTCTAAAAATATCACAATGCAGTATCGGATTCGCACCCGCCCCCTAAAAATGGTGCGATTCTTGAATCCATGAATCGGATTCTCCACGTAGCGAATCCGGCTGCCACGTGGCGAATCTACCAACGGATACTCGAATCCTCCTCACGAATTCTACTTATTAAGCATTAAATATGTTATTTAAATTAAAATTTATTATATAATATAATTTAAATTGACAATGTGACACTTGTTTTATATTGAACTCACTTTTATGACGTACTAATGGAACTTGAATTGATTTTGGTTACTTAATTATATTAAATTATTGAATATGTTTAAATTTTAGGTTAGAAAAAATATGAATTATATACATTCGATTAACAAAATTTAAAATATATTTATTTTTTTAGGTATTATATATAATAAAATATAAATAAATAGATATATCCTTAACGAATCGCACCCTAATTATTTTAAAAATTTGTATCCCCGTACCCGTATTGCCCCCCTCCCCCTCCCCCTCTCGGAGCCCCGCAACTGTGCAACATAGTTCTACGGCAATACAGCCTACAGGCACACCCATCTCCCCAATACCTTTTTTCTCACGCCCCCCACCCCCGCCCCAGACCCAACCACCACCACCCCCACCCCCCCCTTCCTTCCATCTCCCTTTCTTCCTCTTCGCAGCCCTGCTCCTTCCATCCTCTATTGTCCGTTTTCCTCTCCATCCCCCTCCTCATCCTTTTTTTTTTTATCCTTTTCTCTTCTCCCACTACCTATTCCCACCACCGTGAGTCTTCTGCCGTCATCAAGTTCAGGTTTGTATATTTTTTTTCTCCTTTTCTTCTATTTTTTTTAATGTAATTTTATGAAAAGATGCAAAATTTTCGGATTTGCTGTACGAAATTATGTCTAATTTCGGAAAAGAAATTCGAAAAATTTTGTTCGATTTTTGTTTCCGAATTATGCCTTCATTTCCGAAAATTATTTTTGAATATTTAACAATTTTTTCGAAAATTTGTAAGGGGATAAAGCAGTTTTCTGGAACTGGTTCTCCGAAACTGTTTCTCTTTTTTTTTTTTCCAGCCTTACAACAGTCTTTTGTTTCCTCTTTTATGGCAACATATACATATTGATTGGGGGATGAGGATGATGAATGGTGGTAGTTTTTTTTATTTCAAGTATTCTATGCCATTGAAAGTGTAGTGAGTGAAAAGGGTATGTGTGAAGTGATAATATTTCATAGTGTGCACTATCGACAAATGTGGTTGCATATAACCCGGGCCTTTATTTTATCTAATGATAAGGTTTCTTGGATAAGTTTCGTATGGCCAGCCCGCTCCGTCCGCCGCCTCCCCGAAGCCTGATCGAGCTGCTGTCGCTTCCCCGCAGTTTGTTGGCCAACGACTACTTGTGGAAACATGAGTATCATCCACGTACTATTTTATTTCCTCTCTATTCTATTACTTTTCTTCCCTTCACCACTTTTAACAAAATTTAAATTTAAATTTTGTTTTTTTTTTTTTTTGTCTTTCTCAGATAGGGATGATAGTTTTGTTCAGAGAACAAATTTTAAAGCACAGTTTACTCAATTGGAGGAGAATTACGAAATAGATTTGTACTCGAAGATAGCAGGGCTCGTAGCTGCTCCATGGGTTGTGTGTGTAAAAAGTTACTCAGGTCAGTTAACCTTGATTTGTATTGTATTGTAGATAAAACACCACACTAAGTAATATAAGATATCTTTATTAATGCAGACAACAAAGAGATAAGGTGTTGTTCTGGTTTTATCATGGAGTGCGATAAGTGTGAGAGTGACGGCTACCAGTGCATTATCATTACTTCGTCAACCCTCTTGAGAAAGGATCACAATGTGAATTCCCTATTGGATAGCTTGAAGGTGTGTAATGATATAATATTTTATTCATTATTGTAGTTTTACAGTTCACCATTCAAAATGTATACATATATTAGAATTGCACTCCATTTTTGTCTCATCACAACTTAATAGCAAAGGATTAGTGAACAGTAAAGTAGACACGTTATGTGACACTTACTCCTCATTTTCTTCTTCTAATACCAACTCCCCCCTTTCCCTCCCTTATAGTAACAAATCGCTTAAGCCCAACATGATAAGTCTCATCACAGTAAAACCAGAGCTTCTTTTTGGCTGTTGTGCTGTCTTCTGTGGTGTCAGTCACTTAATAAGGTATTTCATCAAAGTTGATATTTCTGCCCTTTTGTTTTGTCACAAATGGGGGAAGAAGGAACTGATAGTACAAGCTGGGAAATAATACTTCAACAGTTTTTTCTAGTTATTCTTCTATTTTAACATTTCATGAGTTTGTTACTCAAGAAGCATTCCACACTTTTCATGAAGAAAGTATGTCTTTCATTTTGTTGCTTTTGCAAGTTGCAAGTCTTTTTTGGTAAGAGTTATTAGGAGTACAAAGGTTGCAAACACGTTTCCGTATCTGAACAAGTATATATACTCTACTCTGCTTATGTATGATCACGTGTTTTGATGATAATACAAATACATTCTCTTTCTTCTCCTGAATCCACTCCTCTTTCTCAGTTTTCTCTACAATTGTTACTCAATTTTTACATGTTTATCATTTGTCTATTCTCTTTTGCAGTTGGTGGTGGTTCTGTCAAATAAAAAACACTATCAAGTTGATCTTCTGGTTCAAGATTTTCATTATAATCTCGCAGCCTTAACACTTAAAGTGGATCATCCGTTGGAAGCCTCAAAATTGAGGTATTTGGATGATAGACCGGGGTCGACGCTCGAGTTTCAGTTGCATCCACATACTGATCGGCTTAGATTGGTGCATGGGATTAAAGTTTTAGCGCTTGGCCGCAGCTGTGATGATAGAAGTGGTATCATGGTTGCACCCGGTTTATACAGGTTTATTTTATACATATGTATTAATTTTATATGAAATTTTCTCTTTGCTTTTAATTAAAATATTCTCATACAATATATATACATTGTTTGTTGTAGTACTAAGCAATGTGATTCCGACTGCAAAGAGCTGCTCATGTCCACCAATATAATTACAAAGGTTATTATCTTTACATTTACAAATTGCTATGCAACTATTAACTCATTATTCACAATTTATTGTTGAAGAAGTAATGGTGAGATTTTATTTTGTTATGTCTTTCTAGTATAGGCACATCAACTTTTAATGGAAAAAAATTATTCTAACATCGAATACCCTATTCATTTGTGGAAACATTTTAAACTTGTGTTTTCTGATTTGATAGTGTGGCATTGGAGGACCTATGATCAATCTAAACTCTGAAGTCATTGGAGTCAATTTTTTTGATATAGGGTTCACCCCTTTTCTTCCGATCAACATTGTGTCCAGATGGTGGTCCCATTTCAAGGAAAATAGGTAACTTACGCAACGTCTTGTCATTTCAAGTTAACGTTATATATTTCTTAATAAAAATTTATGAATCTCTCTTCTATTAGTGAGAACCTTTAGTTTGCTTTTTTATGATATTTTTATGTATTACACTAGATTATGTTGTGCACTTCATAGTACTGAAATTGGCATAATCTAACAAATGGATGGTCAACTGGATTAATATGTTTGTTAATCAATTACAACTTTAAAGCAGGGTCAACTGTCGACCTTGGATCGGAGCAGAAATTCGTAATCTAAAGACTGTTGAACTGCGCATGCTTCCAAATCTTGAAAATGGTGTTGTTGTTGATGAGGTACGTATCAGTTAATCTTTTCATTTTTCATGTTAGTTCGAATAAAGAACCTATAAAAACATTAAAAAGAATCCCATCTCCGCTTAACTGTGTATCAGATTACTCCGCATTCTCCAGCTGATTTTGCCAAGATGCTTGTTGGGGATTTTATAGTTGAATTTGATGGCAAAGTGGTTCATAGTGCTTTGCAGGTATATTGCATTTAAATATCCATTTTTGTATACCTACTGGAGGACAATATATGAGAGGAGGCTAATTTGTTGTTGGGAGGTTTGAAATTTAAAAGTAGTACAGTTGTATAATATTTGATATTATCAAGTGATAATCTTGTTTAGTTCAGCAATATGATTTATAATGCTAGTCAACACTTATAATTTAGTGGATGCCATAATTTGTCCTTGTAGATTGAATCGACAGTGTCTCTGGAAACACTTAACTTGTGCTATATATGGTTTTATTCTTTTTTGAAATCCTTCTCCTATTTGAATATGTAATGCAAAACACATATTTTGATCATCATCTTCATTTTCCACCACCAGTTTTTCGACCTACTCTGGGATAAGGTTGACAAATCAGCGATATTGGTCGTGATGAGAAGAACAACTGATTCTCCTATTCATTTACCTATTACGGTTGCTAATATTAGGGATGATCAGTTTAATCGGTAAGTTTTGATTTTGTTGAATTGAACGTGAATAGTTTCTTGAGCTGATATTGTTTCCTGATGCAGTTGGCCGCTTCTAGGAGGCGATATGTGATGATTGGTTGCTTGTTGATTCGTAAATATTTTGGAGCACTAGATATGACAAGAATTGATTTTTGCTGTTCTTTTTTGGAGTGGGGGCCGCTTAAGCTTAAGGAGGTGTAATTAATTAGCTAGAGAAGCCCAATGTGTTGCTTGAACTATTATGGATTTTGAAGACCTAGGTGTGATACTCATGCTTGCTGTATATATCTTACTTGATTCACCAAGCATGTAGTTATCCCTTATAATTATAATTCTCACGTTTTTGCTGGTCTCAAGATTTGGATACTTGTATGAGGTTGCTTGAGACTTCTATTATTATTAAATATTACTATGTGGTTGCTTGAGACTTCATTTCAAAATCGTGCATTCTTCATCATTGGGTCAATCGTGTGGTTTCGTTATTTCTGCAAGCACGACTCTTCAGGTAAATAGCATTTGTTGATACTGGAATGACAGGAACTAGTTTTGCAGTTAAGCTTAGGCAGGTGTAATTAATTAGCCAGTGAAGCCAATCTGATACTAGGTTCATACAAAATCTAGCCTTTTATCTTTGAAGATGACTTTTTTTTTTTGGGTTGGATGGTAATGCCACGTGCTAATTGATTGATAAATTATACTCCCTCTGATTCAAAATAAGTGTTGTTCTACAGATTTTAGGACAAATTAATAATTATAAATTTTGACATATATACCCCACCTAAATCTCTAAAATATCTATTATATTTTTATAATATCTAACAAATCTGTTATATTTTAATATAATGCCTAAAACATCTCTTATATTTTGAATTTGAATTCGGGGTAAATCGGGAAAACACGTGAAAAAATAGTTAAAACGACACTTATTTTGAAACAAATTATAATCTCTAAAACGACACTTATTTTGAATCGGAGGGAGTATTTTTTTTAATTTGAAAGGGGTCACATGCACCTGGAGTAGTTTAAAAAATAATTATTGACAATGAAATATCTAACTACATCGAAATCTGAGATAGTTTAGCGGTCCACAATACAAAATTATAACAAATTGCAACCATAGTATTAGAGAATCTTTATGTATAAAATGCACAGATTGGACAAATATGTATTGTGTGATCATTTACATGGATCTAATGGAATACAAGAGAGACACTCATTGTGAAAGAAGGAAGTGTTAACCCAACTCTCAGACCTGTACTTCAACTTCCAACCAGTAGGATAACATTAAGAAACTACCGGTAAACAAAATCAGTAATCTGTGGTGGAATACTCCCATAAATCTTGTTATGAGATATATCCCACAAAACCAAAGATTCCATGAAACTCACTTTGAAAAAATCAAATTCAAAGTGGTTCCTTGAGATGACTATTCTACTAGTAATATTCCCCTTGCCAAATAACACCGACGTATCTCCTGATAAACTAGTGTTTCTTGAAATATTAATATGAGAGAAGTGTATGTTCGCCAGGGAAGCTGGTAGATTTTTGGGACAAATCTACCCCTGGAAATCCAACTGTTTCTGTGAAGTGGGCAAATGAATATGGGATTGGCTGGTCTAAATGGCAATTCTCCAATTTCAGGGGGTAATTTCGCCAACAAAATTAGGTATCTAGTGAAGATGGGGATATTGGATGTGTTTTTAAGTTTGGAAATGGAAGGAGGGGATTGTAACGTTAGATCAACATGCAGTCCTATGACTTTGTAGTTCATTGCATTGCACGCAATACTAATCACTTTCAGTGCAAAAGAGTGAATATCATAATAGCAGCTTTCAGGATAAAGTTTTGCTAAGCTGTGGTTATGATCCGCAACTAGGCCCAAAACAAATTTGTAGATAATAAGATACAATTCTACCTGCAGGTTTGCAAGCACAGTAATGTATTATGGTAAAAATAGTGAATATATCAATTTACAAAGTCACACGACTACACTGGTTGATCTCAAGCTCCATATTTATGTTCATGGCTGCAAATTCTGCAGCTAAAATATCTGAACACATAGACTTGCAGGTAACACAGGTAACCTTTTTGGGGGGTCGGACAGGTGGTAGGTCCAGTTCTCGCACTTGTTTCTTAGGTGATTGTACGATTGATGTAGTCAAGATGTGATCATCAGCAACTCAGGTGGAGCCTATTGTGCAACAGATATACAGCACCATGAGACAGGATGGAATCTCGTTCCATTTCTCCAATAAAACGTACACCACCACCTCGCTTTCTCCCTTTCATACTCACCTGCAAACAAATAAGAAAATAGTGTCCATTGGGTAGGAACCGCAAGAAAAATACTTGACTGCACCAGTAGGCAGTAGCACCATATAAATTGGTGTACAGCTGATAATATTTAATGTATAAAAACAAATACTGTTCAGTGAAAACAATCAATATTAATATCTATTACTATTAGTAAAGGGTAAGTCTCTTGTACACGTACACAACTAATACTTTTTCACTTTTCAGTAAAAAAAAAAACTCACTTTTAAGTGAACAACTCATACCATTTAAAGAAACTGAGTTGCATGATGCATTCAGAGCATACAAGACTGTCTTTAGTAAAATTTTTTTTCATATTATTAGGAAATGACTTGAGTCGCACGGTGCAATTGGTGTATAGAAATATATGCTATCGATAAAATAAACCGACGTTAAAACCACTCCAGATTTCTACATGTCAAGGGACACTAGTGCTTGCAGGTTCCAAGAACAGTTACCAAACACGGAATTATTTTTTTTCTTTTCTAAATTGCATGCAATGACTGATTCACATTTGAATCCCTCCCTCACTCCCCCCTTCTCTCTCTCACACGCACACACACACACACTTTTTCTCCATATTGAGTCTTGGTATGATTCATGATGAGACTTTGAACTTACCTAATTTGCTGGATTTATCAAGTAGCAAGAGATGTGGTAAGACGTATCAGAGGAGGGGAGGATAATTCAAGACAAGATTTGAGAAGATCTGCTGCTGATTTCTTTTTCCTATTTTACGTACTTAATTGTTTGTTTTGTTCAGACCATGGGCTTTTCATTATTTACGTTCAGTAGACTATAAATTCTGTGGTAGGGTTTTACATAAGAACTTATGCAAGAATACTAGAACAATCTGAGTACGTTTTCTTAGATTGCTAGGATACATCGGGATAGAGGTTTCACCAATTCAACTGCAGAATTTGTAAATTAAGGTCGTTCTTTCTTTGGTTATTTGAGTTAAAAACTAAGGATAGAAATGAGGGGTCAAAACTAACAGGATTGGATCGAAAGCTTGACTCATATGCACTTGCTCACATCACAAGTAAATCTATCTCAAGCACATTGATGGCAACAATTATTAACATGAAATTCTGTAACGCAGCAGAATATACAAATTTTAGTATTCAGAGAAAGCCTCACACCTGAAATTTATCTGAAACCATGTGATGGAGACGCTGATAGACGGCCAATACATATTTCGCATGTCACCTCTGTTCCACAAACTCCAGTGAACAATACCTCTACACCATGATACTTGAACCCAGGTGCAATCAACAGAGAACCAAGTTCATCTACAAGTGTATTAGACTCGGATTCTGACCCATCAGTTGACCTTGAAAAAGGTGTAGTGTCTACAAAATTTCCATGCAAGACTCCTACATAATCTAAACAAGTATAGTATTTTATCAACAATATACCGAAACTTATTTAAATTTTGATCATCAAATGGGAATTAGTATATAATTGGACTGCCATTGAAATGAACAGCATAAGCAATCACTTACTTTACCACAGTATAAAATCATGTTGAAGAACACTCCTTGAACACAAAGAAGTATGACATTATTTCAACTGTTAGCAAGGATTTGCATTTATAATTTGTCTTTCCACTATCAATTTAACTTTGTTATGTGAGAGGTGGTTTGAACTGATACCTTCATTTGCTTAACTGATTTTATCTCATTGCCTGATATATCTATACAATACCAAGTAATACAGAGCATCATGCAGAATACTGTTCGAAAGATATATATTAACATCCGGTGATGCTAGCTTAACTTCACTCTATGTAACAGCATCAAGCAGGATACCTTTCGAAATATGTCTTAGTTAAAGTTAACATTCTATGCCATACAGAGCATCATGCAGGATAACTTTAGAAAAATATATACTCCTTCCATCCCATAGTTGATTGAACATTCACGAGTTTTAAGAAAAGAGTTGTTTATCATTATAAAAAGAGATAAAGTTGTATTTTTATGGGGGTTAAATGGTAAATTGGTGGCATTTGTTTAAATTAAATGAGATAAAGTTGATTTTAGTGTTGAAAAGGTGATGACATTGAGTGACATTGTGGTGTTTGAGGGGTATTGATAAAAGAGAAAAAGTTGCTTTATTACCATTTATAGAAATATTCAATTGAGGGTTGCACAAAAAAAAAAAAAAGAAATATTCAATTGAGTTTGGGATGGAGGAGGTATTAGTCAAAGAAAAAAATTATTTCGCAAAGCTAGCATTATCATCACGCTATGTCACTGGACTACCTAGGCCACAAAGATAGCAATAAATTAGATATGCGTACAGCCCATGCCTTGGCAGCAACTGACTCTAGAAGCATAGCAATTATCATCCTAGAAGGAAACACATGAGGATTGATGATAAGATCAGTCCGCATTCCGGTGATGAAAATGGCATATCAATATCTGGCCATAGCTGAAAGCAAACACCCTTTTGACCATGTCTGCTGCTAAATTTATCACCAATTAGTGGATTTCTACAATGCCGAAAACGAATGTTTGCCTGCATAAAGGATAAGTGAATTCAATTACTACATCAACTGTATAAGCTCAAGGAACTGGAGCAAAACAAACATATTAATTCAATGTATGGTTCACATACATTAGCAAGTGCACACTATATTTTACAGATGGAATTACAAATTGTAAAAAAAAAAAAAAAAAAACCCTAAGGATGTTACAGAATTTGCATGTAGAAGGTAGCTAAGAATAACAATGTACACGACACACTGTTTACAAAATTTCTGTTAAGGTAAGGGAGAGAACTCGAGACTCTTCAGGATGTGGGGAAAGAAAGTATCAAAGGAGCCAAAAGAAATGAGATACCACAGTTTCTTGTAGTGGAGTAAATAAGAGTGGCAAATTATGTTACCACAATTTAATGGGAAAGAGGAAATGAAACAAGAAAAAGACTAAATTTACATACAACAGACCTGTAAACTAAATAAAGAAGTACAAAGGTTATACCAGATGATTATACACATCCTTCTCCTTGGTCACTAAATTCTATCATTTCAATCTTTTCCTGTCAAACTATATTTTCCAGTAATGTTCATCCTACATTCTTCCTATAGTTTCCATTAATTATAGGCGGTGATAGAAACATATGAAGGCATACCTAATCTTAATTTACTTTAGGACATTGCATCAAGCAATATTCTTCTTCAAGAGATGTATTGAAGGGTTAATCCGAAAGACCCTTAGTACTAGAAGCAAAGCTCCGCCTTTCTAGGCAGAAGAAAGTGTTAGAAAGCTGGGTGTGTATTTCGAAACACTGAAATAAGGAAGAAGGGAAAAACACGAAACGAATTCGTGTAAAACCGAGTCTAGGTGAAACCTATGCCCGCAAGATCGAATACGCCCGTACAGTGCTTACGGATTATGCGTACGGATCCCCAAAGGTAAAACGGTTTGTCTATTCAGACCGGTAGCACTATCGTGTATGAATTTCCGGCGAACGAAATCGGAATTATAAGCTGAACGGGATTTTCTGGAGAGACAGAATTTCGGGAAATTCTGGGTTCGTAAGTTATTCTGGAAAACTGGACGAAAGGGGGTATATATAGGCGGAATTCCGACCCTTTAGAGGGCTGCTGGAGTGGAGTACGTGGTGATCATGGATCACCCACGTTCTGTCGTGGAGAGAAACTGCGTTTCTCAGGATTGGGAAGCAAGAAGGAATATTCCAGATGCTCTGGAGTGTATTAATCAAATTCGTAGTGTATTAATCAAATTCGTAGTGTATTAATCAAGTTCGTGGGCCGACCCAATTCTAAGTGGGCCAACCGAAATGGGCCGACCCAATTCCATACGGGTCATCCAATCCGATTGGATCCAAAAAGATAATGGGCTATTTCATATTTTTGGTACTCTAAAAATATAGGTATGGCACCAAAGCCCACCCAAAGCCCAATTGCCAAGAACCACGAACCCGGACCCGGGCCCGGGCCCGGGCGCGGGCTCGGGCTCGGGCGGGGCGGGGGGCGCGCGCGCGTGTGTGGTCCATGGTTAGGGTCCCCATGTCCCAATTTAGAGAGCATGAATAATTTCCTACTTATATACAAGACAAACTTGTAATTTTCCAATGTGGGATGGAACTTTAATTTCCATTCCCATGGAATTATTCAACACACATGATTAATACTTCAACTTCCCAAATTAATTTCTCACTCACAGGAAATCGGTTTTGAGATATTAAATATACCACGCTCATCTACTCCGCGAGTAGAACAACATCGTTAATTTTATTTTCCCAAAAACTAACGTTTTTACTCCTCAAAAAATTGATCAAAGTAAGGGTATGAACCATTTACAAAACCAATTTCCAACAATCCCCCACATGAGTGAGAATTGCACCTATACAGAGTCAAGCTTCTTCGTTCAGCTCATGTGAGACCTCATTGCTTCCGGATAAGTAACCAATGGTTTTGAACTTTCCGTAGCCCGGCACCATCGGGTATACCGGCGGCTTAGTGGACACGATGCCTTGAACTAATCCTCCTTAGTGTATACCTTACAGATAGTGCAGACACAAGTCAGTCTCGATTCCGATTTGTTCTCACGTTTTTGTCCATTTTGGCCCTGGATGCCCTTTGTATTCATAAATGTTTGGTCGAAGCGGCCCTCACTTCTCATTTATATAGGTGATCTCCTTTCGAGTATCCCGTCATACTCAGTCCCACATGGACTCATAGGAATCATTAAAAGTCAAAGACTTATCCTTTACCACAACTCACGGGTTCACTAACACTTGACACAGTGCTGTCAGGAATGGTCATGATTTTCAAGTGTTGTACAACTAACATTCACAGCTTAGTTTTCCCTTTTGAACCAAGTTCTTGGGATCTCCAGTCATCATGGTTGGGTTACCACTGTTTCAGTTTTATTTGTGGATTTCAGACCCATTCCCTCTATCAGCTTATTCATTTGATCTCGATTCAAGCTCTTCGTGAGCGGATCCGCTATGTTATCAACTGATCTTACATAATCAATTGTTATTATACCAGTTGAGATCAAATGTTTAACGGAGTTATGTCGACGACGAATATGTCTCGACTTTCCGTTGTACATACTGTTCAAAGCTCTACCAATAGCAGCTTGACAGTCACAATGTATCATTACAGATGATACTGGTTTGTTCCAACAAGGAATATCTTCTAAGAAATTGTGAAGCCATTCAGCTTCTTCACCAGCTTGATCCAAAGCGATGAATTCAGATTCCATTGTGGAACGGGCAATACACGTCTGTTTTGTGGATTTCCACGATACTGCAGCTCCTCCAATAGTGAATACATATCCACTAGTCGAGAATGAGTCTTTACTATCGGATATCCAATTAGCATCACTGTACCCTTCAAGTACAGCTGGATGTCGCGTGTAGTGTAGCCCGAAGTCAAGAGTATACTTCAAGTATCTCAAGACCCTTTTCAGAGCTTTCCAATGTTCATGACTTGGATTGCTCGTGTACCTGCTTAGTTTGTTCACAGAACATGCAAGATCTGGACGTGTGCAATTAGTAATGTACATCACGCTTCCAATGATCCTTGCATATTCCAACTGATTCACAGGTTCACCTCTATTTTTCTTCAGATGAACATTTTGTTCAAGTGGAGTTTTAGCAGGTGGATCATCAAATGCATTGAATTTCTTCAAGACTTTCTCAACATAATGAGATTGTGTTAAAGAAATTCCATTTGAGGTTCTTTCAATCTTGATTCCTAGAATCACGTCTGCTAAACCCATATCTTTCATGTCAAAATTTCTCTTTAACATGTTTTTCGTATTAACGATCACATTTGAATTGTTACCTATGATTAACATGTCATCAACATATAAGCATACAATAACGAATCCATTTGGTGTATCTTTCACATACACACACTTGTCACATTCGTTAATTCGAAATCCATTTGACAACATAATATTGTCAAATTTCAAGTGCCATTGTACAGGAGCTTGTTTAAGTCCATACAACGATCGAACGAGTTTACAAACTTTTTTCTCGCTCCCGGGTACAACATAACCCTCTGGTTGATCCATGTATATTTCAGCATCCATCTCTCCATTAAGAAAAGCAGTCTTTACATCCATTTGATGTATTTCGAGATTATGCAAAGCAGCAATCGCGACAAGTACACGAATGGATGTAATCCTTGTTACTGGAGAGTAGGTGTCAAAGAAATCATGTCCTTCTCTTTGTTTAAAACCCTTTGCAACCAAACGGGCTTTATACTTTTCAATAGATCCATCTGCTTTGTACTTTCTTTTAAGGATCCACTTACATCCTAAGGTCTTGCAACCTTTAGGGAGGTCAACCAACTCCCATGTATGATTTTGCAGAATTGAATCATATTCACTGTTTATTGCTTCTTTCCAGAGAGATGCATCTGGTCTGGAAAGAGCTTCTTTGATAGTCCTAGGTTCATCTTCTAGCACATACGTGATGAAGTCTGGACCATAGGTCTTATCGATTCTAGCTCGTTTACTGCGTCTTGGTGCTTCACTCTGCTGAGTGGAAGGACCTGCAGCTTCACTTGATTCTTCATGAGTTCGTTTATTTGAACTCACTTCTTCTTTGTCCCTACACGGGAACACATTTTCAAAGAACACAGCATTCCTTGATTCTATGGTAGTACCTATTGTCATATCGGGTATCTCTGATTTATGAATCAAGAACCGATAGGCACTACTGTTGAAGGCGTATCCTATAAAGATCCCATCGACTGTCTTAGGTCCGATTTTCACTTGTTTAGGAAGTGGCACTTCAACTTTTGCCAAACACCCCCACACTTTGAGGTATTTGTATGATGGTTTGCGATTTTTCCACAACTCATAAGGTGTCTTATCTTGAGTCTTAAGTGGAATTTTATTTAAAATGTGGTTAGCTGACAGAATAGCTTCCCCCCACATGTTCTGAGGTAAACCTGAGCTGATTAACATTGCGTTCATCATCTCTTTCAAAGTTCGGTTTTTCCTCTCCGCAATACCATTTGATTGAGGTGAGTAGGGAGCTGTCGTTTGATGTATGATGCCGAATTCGGCACATAACTGTTCAAACGGAGCCACATACTCTCCACCTCTATCACTACGAATTGCTTTAATTGTAGTGTTCATTTGATTCTCTACTTCACTTTTATAGTTTTTAAAAGCTTCAATAGCTTCATCTTTACTTCGAAGTAAGTAAACGTAGCAGAATCTGGTGCTATCATCAATAAAAGTAATAAAATACTTTTTTCCACCTCTAGTTTGCACAAATTTTAAATCACATACATCAGTGTGAATTAATTCTAGAGGAGTAGTGTTCCTTTCAACTGACTTAAATGATAATTTAGTCATTTTTGCTTCTACACAAATTTCACATCTTTTGGATGTGTCAACATTATCAATTGTAAGTAAATCTAAATTTACTAATCGTTTTATAGATTTTAGATTAACATGTCCTAATCTAAAATGCCATAAAGAGGAACACTCAACGATATAAGCAGAAGTAGAAGCATTCTCATTCATAATAGTGTTTTTGCCATCACGGCTTACAGTCATCACAGACATCTTGAAAAGGCCCTTCTCGAGGTAACCCTTTCCTAGGAAGATGCCAAACTTGCTAAGTACAACACCGTTTGACTCAAACACTAACTTAAACTGACTACTAACTAAAAGAGACCCCGAAATCAGATTCTTCCGGATGTCCGGGACATGCAGCACGTCCTTCAGTTTCAGCTCCTTTCCCGAAGTCAGTTTGATCACCACCATTCCGACACCAGCCACTTCAGACGAGGCTTGGTTGCCCATGTAGAGCTTTCTCCCTTCAGCAGGAGAATAAGTGGAGAAGGCAGACTTCTCCGAGCAAACGTGGCAAGTGGCACCAGTGTCCACGAACCAACTCTTCTTGTTGTCCACTATGTTGACCTCGGTCACCACAGCGGACATGTCCATCTCCGTAAGCTCACGTTCAGCAACGTTCACGGAGTTCTTCTTCCCCTTGTCCTCTTTCTTGGGCTGACGACAATCAGCTGCCCGATGGTTGGGTTTGCCACAGTTGTAGCACTTCCCGCTGAACTTCTTCGGGGCAGGAGCAGCAGCAACAGCCTTGCCTTTGCCCTTGTCGTCTTGTCGCTTCCTTTTCTTTGATGGTTCGCCTTTCTCTATCAGGTTAGCTTTGTCCTCGATGGAAGCAATCGAGCCCCTCTCCCTCTTGTCCCTCTTCTTGTTATCCTCCTCGATCCGGAGTCGGGTAACAAGGTCCTCCATCGTCACTTGCTTTCGCTTGTGCTTGAGGTAGGACTTGAACTCCTTCCAAGATGGAGGGAGTCTGTCAATCACAGTTGCTACCTGAAAGGCTTCAGGCAGCTCCATCCCTTGCACTGCAATGTTATGGAAGATAACTTGCAGCTTCTGCACTTGCTCGACAACATATTTGTTGTCTTCCATCTTGAAGTCGTACAAGGTGGAGACGACGAACTTGCTAGTTCCCGCGTCTTCAGTCTTGTACTTCTTCTCCAAGGACTCCCATAGAGCTTTGGAAGTCGGGTACTCATCGTACACGTCACAAAGGGCATCAGACAGCCCATTCAGAATGTAGTTCCTGCAAAGATAGTCATCGTGGATCCAAGTATCGTAAGCGATCCTTGTCTCACGAGTAGCATCATCAGCAGGAGCACTCGGACAATCCTCTTTGATAAATTTCACCAAAGAGATGGTGGTCAAATAGAAGTGCATCTTCTTTTGCCACCTTTTAAAATCACTTCCCGAAAACTTTTCGGGTTTCTCCCCTTTTACTACCACCGGCCTAACAGCCCCTTGAAGGGAGGCCTGGTTGGTTGTCAAAAGAGGATTGACACCGGCATTTCCTACAAAAAGATTGCCGCCAGCATTTCCCACGAAGGGATTAGCACTAGAGCTTCCCACGAAGGGATTAGTGCTAGAGGTTCCCACAAAGGGATTGACATTTCCCACGAAGGGATTGCCATTAGCTTTCATCCATTCAGCAAGGATGTCTCCAAAATTTCCAAACTGGAAAGGGGGAATGGTAGTCGGATTACCATCGGTAGTCGGATTACCATCGGCAGTCGGATTCGCAGGTACTGGATTAGAGACATCATTCTTTGTCGGTGAGGAAATGTCCATCTCGTTATCAGAGTTATGGTTCGATATCTTCAGTGTTTCGAAATGAAAGTATATTCGATCTTGCGATTGTTAGAAAGCTGGGTGTGTATTTCGAAACACTGAAATAAGGAAGAAGGGAAAAATACGAAACGAATTCGTGTAAAACCGAGTCTAGGTGAAACCTATGCCCGCAAGATCGAATACGCCCGTACAGTGCTTACGGATTATGCGTACGGATCCCCAAAGGTAAAACGGTTTGTCTATTCAGACCGGTAGCACTACCGTGTATGAATTTCCGGCGAACGAAATCGGAATTATAAGCTGAACGGGATTTTCTGGAGAGACAGAATTTCGGGAAATTCTGGGTTCGTAAGTTATTCTGGAAAACTGGACGAAAGGGGGTATATATAGGCGGAATTCCGACCCTTTAGAGGGCTGCTGGAGTGGAGTACGTGGTGATCATGGATCACCCACGTTCTGTCGTGGAGAGAAACTGCGCTTCTCAGGATTGGGAAGCAAGAAGGAATATTCCAGATGCTCTGGAGTGTATTAATCAAATTCGTAGTGTATTAATCAAGTTCGTGGGCCGACCCAATTCTAAGTGGGCCAACCGAAATGGGCCGACCCAATTCCATACGGGTCACCCAATCCGATTGGATCCAAAAAGATAATGGGCTATTTCATATTTTTGGTACTCTAAAAATATAGGTATGGCACCAAAGCCCAATTGCCACGAACCACGAACCCGGTCCCGGGCTCGGGCGGGGCGGGGCGCGCGCGCGCGCGTGTGTGGTCCATGGTTAGGGTCCCCATGTCCCAATTTAGAGAGCATGAATAATTTCCTACTTATATACAAGACAAACTTCTTGTAATTTTCCAATGTGGGATGAAACTTTAATTTCCATTTCCATGGAATTATTCAACACACATGATTAATACTTCAACTTCCCAAATTAATTTCTCACTCACCGGAAATCGGTTTTGAGATATTAAATATACTACGCTCATCTACTCCGCGAGTAGAACAACATCGTTAATTTTATTTTCCCAAAAACTAACGTTTTTACTCCTCAAAAAATTGATCAAAGTAAGGGTATGAACCCTTTACAAAACCAATTTCCAACAGAAAGTTATCAAACAGTACAGGAAATAGAAATTCACTAGGGAATGCAGAGGTAGTGGTTATGTCATCAGAAGATTTTGTAATCCATTTAAGCCTATCCTATTCTCGAGAAATAAAAATAAAAACAGAGGATGTGCATTATCTGCTTTTCTTGTAGATAACTGAATCGCAATCTACTTCAAAAAAGATGTAAATTGGACAGAAATGCATAGACTCTATCGGAAGACATGTGAATAAGCAGTGACTGAAAAGTCAGACTTTAAATTATGTTCTTACCTATTGTACGTGTTTTTTATTTTTCACATCAACAGAAACATAATCGACATAGGCGTGGTCGGAACCCTTTAGCTTGTTTGTTGCAACTTTAGTTGAAATTTCATTGTAGATGCTACAATATGGTTCACTGGGGCCAATTCTCTGAATTGATAATTGAAAAGACTGTTGGAAATTGGTTTAATGAAGGTTTCATACCTTGACTTTGACCAATTTTTTTAGGAGTAAAAAAGTTAGTTTTTGGAAAAATAAAATTAACGATGTTGTTCTACTCGCGGAGTAGATGAGCGTGGTATATTTAATATCTCAAAACCGATTTCCGGCGAGTGGGAAATTAATTTGGGAAGTTGTAGTATTATTCATTTGTGTTGAATAAATCCATGGGAAATGGAAAATAAAGTTTCATCCCACATTGGAAAATTACAAGAAGATTGTCTTGTATATAAGTAGGAAAGTATTCATGTTCTTTAAATTGGGACATGGAGACCCTAACCATGGACCAAACGCGCGCGCCCCGCCCCGCCCGGGTTCTTGGCAATTGGGCTTTGGGGCCTTACCTATATTTTTAGAGTACCAAAAATATGAAATGACTCAATACCTTTTTGGATCCAATCGGTTCGGGTGACCCATATGAACTTGGGTCGGCCCACTTCGGTTGGCCCATTTAGAATTGGGTCGGCCCACGAACTTGTTTAATACACCTACGAATTTGATTAATACACTCCAGAGTATCTGGAATATTCCGTCTTGCTTCCCAAGAATGAGAAACTGCGTTTCTCCCCACTACACAACGTGGGTGATCCATGATCACCACATACTCCACTCCAGCAACCTTCAGATGGGTCAGATTTCCGTCTATATATACCCCATTTCGTCCAATCTTTCAGAGACTTACGAACCCAAAAAAATTCCCGAAATCCTTTCGCTCCAGAATTCCTTTTACGCTCATAATTCCGATTTAGTTCGCCGGAAATTCATACTCGGTGGTGCTACCAGTGTGAATTGATAAACCGTTTTACCTTTAGAGACTTGTACGCATTCACCGTAAGCACTATACGGGCGTATTTAGTCTTGCGGGAATAAGTTATTCCTAGACTCGGTTTCTTCACGAATTCGTTTCGTGTTTCTTTTCATAAATCCTTCAATGTTTCGAAATACTCACACACCCCTTTTCTAACAATCGCAAGACTAAATAACTTTCTTATTTCGATACACTGATATGTCAAACCATAACTCTGATAACGAGATGGACCTATCTTCGCCGATTAAGGGTGATCAATCTGACCTACTCCAGTACCTTCGGGTACTAAGGTTGGTAATCCTGATCCTTCCAAGGAAATCACCTCAGGTAATCCGACTGCGATTCCTCCTTTCGAGTTTGGAAATTTTGGCAACTTTTTTGCTGAATGGATGAAGAACCAAGCCAATGGCAATCCCTTCGTGGAAAATGCTAATCCCTTTGTGGGAACCTCTAGCACTAATCCCTTTGTGGGAAGCTCAAGTGCTAATCCCTTCGTGGGAAATGTTGGCGGCAATCCTTTTGTAGGAAATGCCGGAGTCAATCCACTTTTGGCTACCAACCAGGCCTCCCTTCAAGGGGCTGTTAGGACGGTGGTAGTGAAAGGAGAGAAACCCGAAAAGTTTTCGGGTAGTGACTTTAAAAGGTGGCAAAAGAAGATGCACTTCTATTTGACCACCATCTCTTTGGTGAAATACATCAAGGAGGATAGTCCGAGTGCTCCTGCTGATGATTCTACTCGTGAGACAAGGATCGCTTATGACACTTGGATCCACGATGACTATCTCTGCAGGAACTACATTCTGAATGGGCTGTCTGATGCCCTTTGTGATGTGTACGATGAGTACCCGACTTCCAAAGCTCTATGGGAGTCCTTGGAGAAGAAGTATAAGACTGAAGACGCGGGAACTAGTAAGTTCGTCGTCTCCACCTTGTACGACTTCAAGATAGAGGACAACAAATCTGTTGTCGAGCAAGTGCAAAAGCTGCAAGTGATCTTCCACAATATTGCAGTGCAAGGGATGGAGCTGCCTGAAGCCTTTCAGGTAGCTACTGTGATTGACAGACTCCCTCCATCTTGGAAGGAGTTCAAGTCCTACCTCAAGCACAAGCGAAAGCAAGTGACGATGGAGGACCTTGTTACCCGACTCCAGATCGAGGAGGATAACAAGAAGAGGGACAAGAAAGGCTCGATTGCTTCCATCGAGGCCAAAGCTAACCTGATGGAGAAAGGTGAACCATCAAAGAAAAGGAAGCGTCAAGACGACAAAGGCAAAGACAAGGCTGTTGCTGCTGCTCCTGCCCCGAAGAAGTTCAGCGGGAAGTGCTACAACTGTGGCAAACCCAACCATCGGGCAGCTGATTGTCGTCAGCCCAAGAAAGAAGACAAAGGGAAGAAGAATTCTGTGAATGTTGCTGAACGTGAGCTTACAGAGATGGACATGTCCGCTGTGGTGACCGAGGTCAACTTGGTGGACAACAAGAAAAGTTGGTTCGTGGACACTGGTGCCACTTGCCATGTTTGTTCGGAGAAGTCTGCTTTCTCCACTTATTCTCCTGCTGAGGGGAGAAAACTCTACATGGGGAACCAAACCTCGTCTGAAGTGGCTGGTGTAGGAATGGTGATAATCAAACTGACTTCGGGAAAGGAGCTGAAACTGAAGGACGTGCTGCATGTCCCGGACATCCGGAAGAATCTGATTTCGGGGTCTCTTTTAGTTAGTAGTCAGTTTAAACTAGTGTTTGAGTCAAACGGCGTTGTACTTAGCAAGTTTGGCATCTTTTTAGGGAAAGGTTACCTCGAGAAGGGCCTTTTTAAGATGTATGTCATGACTGTAAGCCGTGATGGCAAAAACATTATTATGAATGAGAATGCTTCTACTTCTGCTTATATCGTTGAGTGTTCCTCTTTATGGCATTTTAGATTAGGACATGTTATTCTAAAATCTATAAAACGTTTAGTAAATTTGGATTTACTTAGAATTGAAAATGTTGATACATCCAAAAGATGTGAAATATGTGTAGAAGCAAAGATGACTAAATTACCATTTAAGTCAGTTGAAAGGAACACTACTCCTCTAGAATTAGTTCACACTGATGTATGTGATTTAAAGTTTGTGCAAACTAGAGGTGGAAAAAGGTATTTTATTACTTTTATTGATGATAGCACAAGATTCTGCTACGTTTACTTACTACGAAGTAAAGATGAAGCTATTGAAGCTTTTAAAAATTATAAAAGTGAAGTAGAGAATCAAATGAACACTACAATTAAAGCAATTCGTAGTGATAGAGGTGGAGAGTATGTGGCTCCGTTTGAACAATTATGTGCCGAATTCGGCATCATACATCAAACGACAGCTCCCTACTCACCTCAATCGAATGGTATTGCGGAGAGGAAAAACCGAACTTTGAAAGAGATGATGAACGCAATGTTAATCAGCTCGGGTTTACCTCAGAACATGTGGGGGAAGCTATTCCGTCAGCTAACCACATTTTAAATAAAATTCCACTTAAGACTCAAGATAAGACACCTTATGAGTTGTGGAAAAATCGCAAACCTAAATACAAATACCTCAAAGTGTGGGGGTGTTTGGCTAAAGTTGAAGTGCCACTTCCTAAACAAGTGAAAATCGGACCTAAGACGGTCGATGGGATCTTTATAGGATACGCCTTCAATAGTAGTGCCTATCGGTTCTTGATTCATAAATCAGAAATACCCGATATGACAGTAGGTACCACAATAGAATCAAGGAATGTTGTGTTCTTTGAAAATGTGTTCCCGTGTAGGGACAAAGAAGAAGTGAGTTCAAATAAACGAACTCATGAAGAATCAAGTGAAGCTGCAGGCCCTTCCACTCAGCAGAGTGAAGAACCAAGATGCAGTAAACGAGCTAGAATTGATAAGACCTATGGTCCAGACTTCATCACGTATGTGTTAGAAGAAGAACCTAGGACTATCAAAGAAGCTCTTTCCAGACCAGATGCATCTCTCTGGAAAGAAGCAATAAATAGTGAATATGATTCAATTCTGCAAAACCATACATGGGAGTTGGTTGACCTCCCTAAAGGTTGTAAGACCTTAGGATGTAAGTGGATCCTTAAAAAAAGTACAAAGCAGATGGATCCATTGATAAGTATAAAGCCCGTTTGGTTGCAAAGGGTTTTAAACAAAGAGAAGGACATGATTTCTTTGACACCTACTCTCCGGTTACAAGGATTACATCCATTCGTGTACTTATCGCGATTGCTACTTTGCATAATCTCGAAATACATCAAATGGATGTAAAGACTGCTTTTCTTAATGGAGAGATGGATGTTGAGATATACATGGATCAACCAGAGGGTTATGTTGTACCCGGGAGCGAGAAAAAGGTTTGTAAACTCGTTCGGTCATTGTATGGACTTAAACAAGCTCCTGTACAATGGCATTTGAAATTTGACAATATTATGTTGTCAAATGGATTTCGAATTAACGAATGTGACAAATGTGTGTATGTGAAAGATACACCAAATGGATTTGTTATCGTATGCTTATATGTTGATGACATGTTAATCATAGGTAACAATTCAAATGTGATCGTTAATACAAAAAACATGTTAAAAAGAAATTTTGACATGAAAGATATGGGTTTAGCAGACGTGATTCTTGGAATCAAGATAGAAAGAACTTCAAATGGAATTTCTTTAACACAATCTCATTATGTTGAGAAAGTCTTGAAGAAATTCAAAGCATTTGATGATCCACCTGCTAAAACACCATTAGACCCGAATGTTCATCTGAAGAAGAACCGAGGTGAGCCTGTGAATCAGTTAGAGTATGCAAGGATCATTGGAAGCGTGATGTACATTACAAATTGCACACGTCCTGATCTTGCATGTTCTGTGAACAAACTAAGCAGGTACACGAGCAATCCAAGTCACGAACATTGGAAGGCTCTGAAAAGAGTCTTGAGATACTTGAAGTATACTCTTGACTTTGGGCTACACTACACGCAACATCCAACTGTACTTGAAGGGTACAGTGATGCTAATTGGATATCCGATAGTAAAGACTCGTTCTCAACTAGTGGATACGTATTCACTATTGGAGGAGCTAATGTATCGTGGAAATCCACAAAGCAAACGTGTATTGCCCGTTCCACAATGGAATCTGAATTCATCGCTTTGGATCAAGCTGGTGAAGAAGCTGAATGACTTCATAATTTCTTAGAAGACATTCCTTGTTGGAACAAACCAGTACCATCTGTAATGGTACATTGTGACTATCAAGCTGCTATTGGTAGAGCTTTGAGCAGTATGTACAACGGAAAGTCGAGACATATTCGTCGTCGACATAACTCCATTAGACATTTGATCTCAATTGGTATTATAACAATTAATTATGTAAGATCAATTGATAACATAGCGGATCCGCTCACGAAGAGCTTGAACCGAGATCAAATGAATAAGCTGATAGAGGGAATGGGTCTGAAATCCACAAATAAAACTGAAACAGTGGTAACCCAACCATGATGACTGGAGATCCCAAGAACTTGGTTCAAAAGGGAAAACTAAGCTGTGAATGTTAGTTGTACAACACTTGAAAATCATGACCGTTCCTGGCAGCACTGTGTCAAGTGTTAGTGAACCTGTGAGTTGTGGTAAAGGATAAGTCATTGACTTTTAATGATTCCTATAAGTCCATGTGGGACTGAGTATGACGGGATACTCGAAAGGAGATCACCTATATAAATGAGAACTGAGGGCCGCTTCGACCAAACATTTATGAATACAAAGGGCGTCCAGGGCCAAAATGGACAAAAACGTGAGAACAAATCGGAATCGAGACTGACTTGTGTCTGCACTGTCTGTAAGGTATATGCTAAGGAGGATTAGTTCAAGGCATCGTGTCCACTAAGCCGCCGGTATACCCGATGGTGTCGGGCTACGGAAAGTTCAAAACCATTGGTTACTTATCCGGAAGCAATGAGGTCTCAAATGAGCTGAACGAAGAATCTTGACTCTGTATAGGTGCAATTCTCACTCATGTGGGGGATTGTTGGAAATTGGTTTTAATGAAGATTTCATACCCTGACTTTGACCAATTTTTTTAGGAGTAAAAAAGTTAGTTTTTGGGAAAATAAAATTAACGATGTTGTTCTACTCGCGGAGTAGATGAGCGTGATATATTTAATATATCAAAACCGATTTCCGGTGAGTGAGAAATTAATTTGGGAAGTTGTAGTATTATTCATTTGTGTTGAATAAATCCATGGGAAATGGAAAATAAAGTTTCATCCTACATTGGAAAATTACAAGAAGATTGTCTTGTATATAAGTAGGAAAGTATTCATGTTCTTTAAATTGGGACATGGGGACCCTAACCATGGACCACACACGCACGCGCCCTGCCCCACCCGAGCCCGGGCCCGGGTCCGTGGTTCTTGGCAATTGGGCTTTGGGTGGGCTTTGGGGCCTTACCTATATTTTTAGAGTACCAAAAATATGAAATGACCCAATACCTTTTTGGATCCAATCGGTTCGGGTGACCCATATGAACTTGGGTCGGCCCACTTCGGTTGGCCCATTTAGAATTGGGTCGGCCCACAAACTTGTTTAATACACCTACGAATTTGATTAATACACTCCAGAGTATCTGGAATATTCCGTATTGCTTCCCAAGAATGAGAAACTGCGTTTCTCCCCACTACAGAACGTGGGTGATCCATGATCACCACGTACTCCACTCCAGCAACCTTCAGATGGGTCGAATTTCCGTCTATATATACCCCATTTCGTCCAATCTTTCAGAGAATTACGAACCCAAAAAATTCCCGAAATCCTTTCGCTCCAGAATTCCTTTTACGCTCATAATTCCGATTTAGTTCGCCGGAAATTCATACTCGGTGGTGCTACCAGTGTGAATTGATAAACCGTTTTACCTTTGGAGACTTGTACGCATTCACCGTAAGCACTATACGGGCGTATTTAGTCTTGCGGGAATAGGTTATTCCTAGACTCGGTTTCTTCACGAATTCGTTTCGTGTTTCTTTTCATAAATCCTTCAGTGTTTCGAAATACTCACACACCCCTTTTCTAACAAAGACTCTGTTAAACAACAGCCAACAAGGAATTAAGAAAGACATATATTTATATGTTGCCCAACATATGGGAGCCCATCAGAATCAATCAAGTGATGACTTGATTTGTCCAAATTGCTTCTCCCAAATGATCTATGGCTGTGTTCCGACTTGATGCTTTGCTCAGCCAAGTCAATTGTTTCCATCTGCAAAAGAGAATGTTGTCAATGCACATTCTATATGCAGGCAGACTGGCTTGTACATGTCTGTATGTGCACACAATACACACAAAGCTAATTCTTAAGCATGGAATAAAGGCAAATTATATAAAATTAAAGACAAATTGTGCACATATCTGTATGATTTACAGTCAGGAAACTCCACCTAACACCAAAATGTGCAAGTAATCTGAATCTTATCATACGCACCCACCATTTCTATCTAATATGAATATATTTTATGTTATATCCCAATTTTCCATTTATCAAATACTGGGACAAACAAGTGCAACTTCATCGTTCAATTGCAATCCTCATTTACCCTTTCAATCCTTCAAATTGCTTCAGTTATTACATGTTCTCACAAAGCTACTCTGCAAGCTAAGTTACCAAATGTTGCTTAGCCAAATAACCTTTTTTTTTTTTAAAGACAGGCAAACATTTTAAACAGTTCTTTTATTTTTAGTTGTTTGGTGGAGGGAGGGTTGGAATTCATTTTTCTTTTAAAAAAAGATGTTCAAACATCGCAAAAGAGGATCTTGCATTCCTAATGTCCAGTCAGCAAATGAGAAGTAAACCAAAGATGATGGCCAGTCGATAAACCTCATCAAGCAAATGCAACACTCGGTAAGAAAATCATAGTTATACAATATTCTTCAGGCAAGCCTTCAGTTCAAATGCTCTATAGAGCATGAGATATAATCCAACCCGACTATGTCAATTTGCTTCTGATGGCTGTCTTAGGTTTTAGCCAGTCCAACAATCAATTGTTTCCTTTTCACAACATTTTTCTTTGATTAAGACAAACATAATGTGAATGAGACAAAATCATCTCCAGCCAAAAATAGTCTGCTAACTAGATGAATTTCCATTAACACTGTAACCTATCCAACTTTGTTAATTCTCTCTTTCTATAAATTTCTGCATCTAACTTTAACTCATTCCAGCATTTCCTTTCTCTAATGCAAAAATATCTAGAATCAACTAAGCACTGCATAACTACCTGAGTATCATATGTAAGAATAAATTTAATTTAGGCATGGATCTTGAAACTTCATGATTTTCACATCCATAAATCAATAAATCATGAATGAAATAATCAGAGTACTAACCTTGAGCAACAATAATAATTCTTCTGATGAAATTATATTTCTCTCTTGGCCTCCATTAATCACAGGACATAAGTGATAGAATTAAACTTAAACAATCGTAGGAATAATCCGTGTCTTTTATAGGCAGAGAGAGGAGTAGCTTCTTATTCTCCAAGAATTAGTTTCTTATCTTTCAAGAAACTTATTCTCCAAGAAACTGCTCATAAGGTAACTTAATCACACGGTCTATCAACGTGAAGATTCGTTATGATCTTTTCCTAATTGACCAAATCAAATATTATTTAAACCTTAATATTAGATATTTAAGTTAATGATTAAATATCTAATTAATTCATTATGTGGCCGTGGGCCACAAAATCTTACATTCTCCCACTTGGCCCATGTGGCAGAATACATCTTCATGGTTTAAATAATAACATAATGTGCACATCACATGATATCTTTATTGGTCAAATCATGATGCCAATATTATGTATATACTAACACGAGTCATGACGGTTTTACATCATTTACTCGACATAGTCCCTTCCGTGTACCACAATGTTAGTTTTCTACTTAATATGACTCATAAATAGAAAATAGTAGATCATTTAAGTGTCTCGATTAGAGACCAAATCCCATTAAATATTATGTCAACCATTCATGTATACGTTAATGACAAAATAGGATATTATTCAGTATCAGAAACAAAACATAAAAGATCTCAATGGGTCAAATACATATCATAGATCCATTAAGGTTTTCAATAATGCTTATTCTTTCAACATGTCCAATAAATGTCCTTGGAGACAGTTCTTTCGTTAATGAATCATCAATAAACACCTTTTGTTTCTGAACTTCTTCTTTGACGACAAAATACTTCAATTCCATATTGATGGTCCCGTTTTCGAAGGGCAAAATGAGAATTCAGAAGCAAATTTTTTTTAAACCTTTTACCTCAGGGAGTTCAGCAAGAGTGAGATACTCAAGTCACTGCTTTGTTCAGAGGCTGAGTTACCAAGTCAGTGAGAAGGCTTGGAGTCTCATGCTCTGAGCAAGGACAGTGGCTTGAGATGCTGAACTCTCGAGTGCGTTAAAAAAACATAGCTTGCACCCTGACTGAGTTCAGTGACGGAATACTCAAGTCACTGCGTTGCTGAGAGTCAGAGCTATCAAGTCAGTGATGAGACTTGAAAGCTCAGGCTCTCAACAAGGCAGTGACTCGAGAGACTGAACTCTCGAGTGCTAGCCTAAGCTTGTCAGTGAGATTGGTTCTCCCTGACTAAAATACTTAGCCAATCTTCTTTTCAAACTTTCCAAGTACACTCAGAGAGCATACACTACAAATAATTAGCAAGTGCTTAGACGATAAACAACGCTCAGTTTAACGTGGTTCAGAGACTCAAGCTCTTACATCCACGGCCTGATTTAACAGGAAATCCACTACTGGGATTCTTATTTTTAACGTGCCAAGGTGCACTTACAACTGGACTCACGCCACTCCCTGGGCTGCCTCTCCTCACCTCACTACAAACCTAACATTCTCTGAAAGGGTTTAGTTTGGTTTGGTTTTCTCCAACTAGGTGAGGTTTTCCTTTACAATGTGTTAGCCTTAAAGCTAAGATTAGGAAAACCTCTCTAAGCTAAGAGTTACAAGCTTGACACTCAATGAATATAAGTGATAACCCTAAAGGTCAGTGTCGTGGGTGTGTAACACTTCCATATGACTCCCTAACAACTAACACACCCTCACAACTTGTAGGTGTTTATTTTCTTCTTTCACACACTTACAACGAAGCTATGAGCTTGTATTTATAATGGGGATTCAAATGTATCCGTTGGAGGGAAGATACATTTGAATCCAACATTTAATGGTTTCAACCACTTTTCTTGGAAATCGGCCTTTGTCAGTGTCAGAGTTGCTGCCTTGTGCTGATTGGTCCACGTGGCCTGGATTCACGGATCTTTGACTCAGTGGGTTGACCAAGACCCACTGACTTTAGGTAGCTTCCTCCTTCACTGACATGATGATCTTCAGTGGACTGAACGTCTTCAGTGTAGTTGTCCTTCAGACACTGTTTGAAGATCATTCCAAGAAGTTTGTCATAAGGCTGAATGACAAACTTCCCTGACCACAGTAGCCTGACACCTTCAGGGCCTACTTGGTGCAGCACTGATCCTCCTGATCATGCTCTTCACTGAGTGGTCCACCTGACTTAGCTTAGATCAGCCCGGTTTACACTCAGTGGGACATTCTTCAGGCTTCTCTTCTGGTTCAGGTCTCTGACTTGGCTTCAGTCAGTTCTCTTGGTGTTATCTTGATTTCCTCAGGCTGTGTTGCAGAGTTCCCCCTCACTGAGTTCCCCCTCAACTGAACAACCTATTCTACTGAAAGCTAATCTAGCCTGACCTGAAACAAAATATGCTAACCTGACTGCTTTCAAACCTATTACAAGTTGTTTTGCAAAATCATCAAAACTAAAACATATCCCAACAATTTCCCCCTTTTTGATGATTCCAAAACTTCTAACCAAATGATTTTCTATTACAAGAATAATATCAGAACACAAGTAATAGTTTGAAATATGCAGAAATTCCCATAGTTTAAAACATTTAAGATCTATTCGGTTACCCACTTTTCTTAACAAAACTGGATCAGTGGTCATGTGAACAACCTGCTCTGATACCAATTGATGGTCCCGTTTTCGAAGGGCAAAATGGGAATTCAGGAGCAAATTTTTTTTTAAAACCTTTTACCTCAGGGAGTTCAACAAGAGAGAGATACTCAAGTCACTGCTCTGCTCAGAGGCTGAGTTACCAAGTCAGTGAGAAGGCTTGGAGTCTCATGCTCTGAGCAAGGACAGTGGCTTGAGATGCTGAACTCTCGAGTGCGTTAAAAAAACATAGCTTGCACCCTGACTGAGTTCAGTGACGGAATACTCAAGTCACTGCGTTGCTGAGAGTCAGAGCTGTCAAGTCAGTGATGAGACTTGAAAGCTCAGGCTCTCAACAAGGCAGTGACTCGAGAGACTGAACTCTCGAGTGCTAGCCTAAGCTTGTCAGTGAGATTGGTTCTCCCTGACTAAAATACTTAGCCAATCTTCTTTTCAAACTTTCCAAGTACACTCAGAGAGCATACACTACAAATAATTAGCAAGTGCTTAAACGATAAACAACGCTCAGTTTAACGTGGTTCAGAGACTCAAGCTCTTACATCCACGGCCTGATTTAACAGGAAATCCACTACTGGGATTCTTATTTTTAACGTGCCAAGGTGCACTTACATCTGGACTCACGCCACTCCCTGGGCTGCCTCTCCTCACCTCACTACAAACCTAACATTCTCTGAAAGGGTTTAGTTTGGTTTGGTTTTCTCCAACTAGGTGAGGTTTTCCTTTACAATGTGTTAGCCTTAAAGCTAAGATTAGGAGAACCTCTCTAAGATAAGAGTTACAAGCTTGACACTCAATGAATATAAGTGATAACCCTAAAGGTCAGTGTCGTGGGTGTGTAACACTTCCTTATGACTCCCTAACAACTAACACACCCTCACAACTTGTAGGTGTTTATTTTCTTCTTTAACACACTTACAATGAAGCTATGAGCTTGTATTTATAATGGGGATTCAAATGTATCCGTTGGAGGGAAGATACATTTGAATCCAACATTTAATGGTTTCAACCACTTTTCTTGGAAATCGGCCTTTGTCAGTGTCAGAGTTGCTGCCTTGTGCTGATTGGTCCACGTGGCCTGGATTCACGGATCTTTGACTCAGTGGGTTGACCAAGACCCACTGACTTTAGGTAGCTTCCTCCTTCACTGACATGATGATCTTCAGTGGACTGAACGTCTTCAGTGTAGTTGTCCTTCAGAGACTGCTTGAAGATCATTCCAAGAAGTTTGTCATAAGGCTGAATGACAAACTTCCCTGACCACAGTAGCCTGACACCTTCAGGGCCTACTTGGTGCAGCACTGATCCTCCTGATCATGCTCTTCACTGAGTGGTCCACCTGACTTAGCTTAGATCAGCCCGGTTTACACTCAGTGGGACATCCTTCAGGCTTCTCTTCTGGTTCAGGTCTCTGACTTGGCTTCAGTCAGTTCTCTTGGTGTTATCTTGATTTCCTCAGGCTGTGTTGCAGAGTTCCCCCTCACTGAGTTCCCCCTCAACTGAACAACCTATTCTACTGAAAGCTAATCTAGCCTGACCTAAAACAAAATATGCTAACCTGACTGCTTTCAAACCTATTACAAGTTGTTTTGCAAAATCATCAAAACTAAAACATATCCCAATTATTTCCCCCTTTTTGATGATTCCAAAACTTCTAACCAAATGATTTTCTATTACAAGAATAATGTCAGAACACAAGTAATAGTTTGAAATATGCAGAAATTCCCATAGTTTAAAACATTTAAGATCTATTCGGTTGACCACTTTTCTTAACAAAACTGGATCAGTGGTCATGTGAACAACCCGCTCTGATACCAATTGATGGTCCCGTTTTCGAAGGGCAAAATGGGAATTCAGGAGAAATTTTTTTTTAAACCTTTTACCTCAGGGAGTTCAGCAAGAGTGAGATACTCAAGTCACTGCTCTGCTCAGAGGCTGAGTTACCAAGTCAGTGAGAAGGCTTGGAGTCTCATGCTCTGAGCATGGACAGTGGCTTGAGATGCTGAACTCTCGAATGCGTTAAAAAAACATAGCTTGCACCCTGACTGAGTTCAGTGACGGAATACTCAAGTCACTGCGTTGCTGAGAGTCAGAGCTGTCAAGTCAGTGATGAGACTTGAAAGCTCAGGCTCTCAACAAGGCAGTGACTCGAGAGACTGAACTCTCGAGTGCTAGCCTAAGCTTGTCAGTGAGATTGGTTTTCCCTGACTAAAATACTTAGCTAATCTTCTTTTCAAACTTTCCAAGTACACTCAGAGAGCATACACTACAAATAATTAGCAAGTGCTTAGACGATAAACAACGCTCAGTTTAACGTGGTTTAGAGACTCAAGCTCTTACATCCACGGCCTGATTTAACAGGAAATCCACTACTGGGATTCTTGTTTTTAACGTGCCAAGGTGCACTTACAACTGGACTCACGCCACTCCCTGGGCTGCCTCTCCTCACCTCACTACAAACCTAACATTCTCTGAAAGGGTTTAGTTTGGTTTGGTTTTCTCCAACTAGGTGAGGTTTTCCTTTACAATGTGTTAGCCTTAAAGCTAAGATTAGGAAATCCTCTCTAAGCTAAGAGTTACAAGCTTGACACTCAATTAATATAAGTGATAACCCTAAAGGTCAGTGTTGTGGGTGTGTAACACTTCCTTATGACTCCCTAACAACTAACACACCCTCACAGCTTGTAGGTGTTTATTTTCTTCTTTCACACACTTACAACGAAGCTATGAGCTTGTATTTATAATGGGGATTCAAATGTATCCGTTGGAGGGAAGATACATTTGAATCCAACATTTAATGGTTTCAACCACTTTTCTTGGAAATCGGCCTTTGTCAGTGTCAGAGTTGCTGCCTTGTGCTGATTGGTCCACGTGGCCTGGATTCACAGATCTTTGACTCAGTGGGTTGACCAAGACCCACTGACTTTAGGTAGCTTCCTCCTTCACTGACATGATGATCTTCAGTGGACTGAACGTCTTCAGTGTAGTTGTCCTTCATAGACTGTTTGAAGATCATTCCAAGAAGTTTGTCATAAGGCTGAATGACAAACTTCCCTGACCACAGTAGCCTGACACCTTCAGGGCCTACTTGGTGCAGCACTGATCCTCCTGATCATGCTCTTCACTGAGTGGTCCACCTGACTTAGCTTAGATCAGCCCGGTTTACACTCAGTGGGACATCCTTCAGGCTTCTCTTCTGGTTCAGGTCTCTGACTTGGCTTCAGTCAGTTCTCTTGGTGTTATCTTGATTTCCTCAGGCTGTGTTGCAGAGTTTCCCCTCAACTGAACAGCCTATTCTACTGAAAGCTAATCTAGCCTGACCTGATACAAAAGATGCTAACCTGACTGCTTTCAAACCTATTACAAGTTGTTTTGGAAAATCATCAAAACTAAAACATATCCCAACAATTTTCTCCTTTTTGATGATTCCAAAACTTCTAACCAAATGATTTTCTATTACAAGAATAATGTCAGAACACAAGTAATAGTTTGAAATATGCAGAAATTCCCATAGTTTAAAACATTTAAGATCTATTCGGTTGACCATTTTTCTTAACAAAACTGGATCAGTGGTCATGTGAACAACCCACTCTGATACCAATTGATGGTCCCGTTTTCGAAGGGCAAAATGGGAATTCAGGAGCAAATTTTTTTTTAAACATTTTACCTCAGGGAGTTCAGCAAGAGTGAGATACTCAAGTCACTGCTCTGCTCAGAGGCTGAGTTACCAAGTCAGTGAGAAGGCTTGGAGTTTCATGCTCTGAGCAAGGACAGTGGCTTGAGATGCTGAACTCTCGAGTGCGTTAAAAAAACATAGCTTGCACCCTGACTGAGTTCAGTGACGGAATACTCAAGTCACTGCATTGCTGAGAGTCAGAGCTGTCAAGTCAGTGATGAGACTTGAAAGCTCAGGCTCTCAACAAGGCAGTGACTCGAGAGACTGAACTCTCGAGTGCTAGCCTAAGCTTGTCAGTGAGATTGGTTCTCCCTGACTAAAATACTTAGCTAATCTTCTTTTCAAACTTTCCAAGTACACTCAGAGAGCATACACTACAAATAATTAGCAAGTGCTTAGACGATAAACAACGCTCAGTTTAACGTGGTTCAGAGACTCAAGCTCTTACATCCACGGCCTGATTTAAAAGGAAATCCACTACTGGGATTCTTGTTTTTAACGTGCCAAGGTGCACTTACAACTGGACTCACACCACTCCCTGGGCTGCCTCTCCTCACCTCACTACAAACCTAACATTCTCTGAAAGGGTTTAGTTTGGTTTGGTTTTCTCCAACTAGGTGAGGTTTTCCTTTACAATGTGTTAGCCTTAAAGCTAAGATTAGGAAAACCTCTCTAAGCTAAGAGTTACAAGCTTGACACTCAATTAATATAAGTGATAACCCTAAAGGTCAGTGTCGTGGGTGTGTAACACTTCCTTATAACTCCCTAACAACTAACACACCCTCACAGCTTGTAGGTGTTTATTTTCTTCTTTCACACACTTACAACGAAGCTATGAGCTTGTATTTATAATGGGGATTCAAATGTATCCGTTGGAGGGAAGATACATTTGAATCCAACATTTAATGGTTTCAACCACTTTTCTTGGAAATCGGCCTTTGTCAGTGTCAGAGTTGCTGCCTTGTGCTGATTGGTCCACGTGGCCTGGATTCACAGATCTTTGACTCAGTGGGTTGACCAAGACCCACTGACTTTAGGTAGCTTCCTCCTTCACTGACATGATGATCTTCAGTGGACTGAACGTCTTCAGTGTAGTTGTCCTTCATAGACTGTTTGAAGATCATTCCAAGAAGTTTGTCATAAGGCTGAATGACAAACTTCCCTGACCACAGTAGCCTGACACCTTCAGGGCCTACTTGGTGCAGCACTGATCCTCCTGATCATGCTCTTCACTGAGTGGTCCACCTGACTTAGCTTAGATCAGCCCGGTTTACACTCAGTGGGACATCCTTCAGGCTTCTCTTCTGGTTCAGGTCTCTGACTTGACTTCAGTCAGTTCTCTTGGTGTTATCTTGATTTCCTCAGGCTGTGTTGCAGAGTTCCCCCTCACTTAGTTTCCCCTCAACTGAACAGCCTATTCTACTGAAAGCTAATCTAGCCTGACCTGATACAAAAGATGCTAACCTGACTGCTTTCAAACCTATTACAAGTTGTTTTGGAAAATCATCAAAACTAAAACATATCCCAACAATTTCCTCCTTTTTGATGATTCCAAAACTTCTAACCAAATAATTTTCTATTACAAGAATAATGTCAGAACACAAGTAATAGTTTGAAATATGCAGAAATTCCCATAGTTTAAAACATTTAAGATCTATTCGGTTGACCATTTTTCTTAACAAAACTGGATCAGTGGTCATGTGAACAACCCGCTCTGATACCAATTGATGGTCCCGTTTTCAAAGGGCAAAATGGGAATTCAGGAGCAAATTTTTTTTTAAACATTTTACCTCAGGGAGTTCAGCAAGAGTGAGATACTCAAGTCACTGCTCTGCTCAGAGGCTGAGTTACCAAGTCAGTGAGAAGGCTTGGAGTCTCATGCTCTGAGCAAGGACAGTGGCTTGAGATGCTGAACTCTCGAGTGCGTTAAAAAAACATAGCTTGCACCCTGACTGAGTTCAGTGACGGAATACTCAAGTCACTGCATTGCTGAGAGTCAGAGCTGTCAAGTCAGTGATGAGACTTGAAAGCTCAGGCTCTCAACAAGGCAGTGACTCGAGAGACTGAACTCTCGAGTGCTAGCCTAAGCTTGTCAGTGAGATTGGTTCTCCCTGACTAAAATACTTAGCTAATCTTCTTTTCAAACTTTCCAAGTACACTCAGAGAGCATACACTACAAATAATTAGCAAGTGCTTAGACGATAAACAACGATCAGTTTAACGTGGTTCAGAGACTCAAGCTCTTACATCCACGGCCTGATTTAACAGGAAATCCACTACTGGGATTCTTATTTTTAATGTGCCAAGGTGCACTTACAACTGGACTCACGCCACTCCCTGGGCTGCCTCTCCTCACCTCACTACAAACCTAACATTCTCTGAAAGGGTTTAGTTTTGTTTGGTTTTCTCCAACTAGGTGAGGTTTTCCTATACAATGTGTTAGCCTTAAAGCTAAGATTAGGAAAACCTCTCTAAGCTAAGAGTTACAAGCTTGACACTCAATGAATATAAGTGATAACCCTAAAGGTCAGTGTCGTGGGTGTGTAACACTTCCTTATGACTCCCTAACAACTAACACACCCTCACAACTTGTAGGTGTTTATTTTCTTCTTTCACACACTTACAACGAAGCTATGAGCTTGTATTTATAATGGGGATTCAAATGTATCCGTTGGAGGGAAGATACATTTGAATCCAACATTTAATGGTTTCAACCACTTTTCTTGGAAATCGGCCTTTGTCAGTGTCAGAGTTGCTGCCTTGTGCTGATTGGTCCACGTGGCCTGGATTCACGGATCTTTGACTCAGTGGGTTGACCAAGACCCACTGACTTTAGGTAGCTTCCTCCTTCACTGACATGATGATCTTCAGTGGACTGAACGTCTTCAGTGTAGTTGTCCTTCAGAGACTGTTTGAAGATCATTCCAAGAAGTTTGTCATAAGGCTGAATGACAAACTTCCCTGACCACAGTAGCCTGACACCTTCAGGGCCTACTTGGTGCAGCACTGATCCTCCTGATCATGCTCTTCACTGAGTGGTCCACCTGACTTAGCTTAGATCAGCCCGGTTTACACTCAGTGGGACATCCTTCAGGCTTCTCTTCTGGTTCAGGTCTCTGACTTTGCTTCAGTCAGTTCTCTTGGTGTTATCTTGATTTCCTCAGGCTGTGTTGCAGAGTTCCCCCTCACTGAGTTCCCCCTCAACTGAACAGCCTATTCTACTGAAAGCTAATCTAGCCTGACCTGATACAAAAGATGCTAACCTGACTGCTTTCAAACCTATTACAAGTTGTTTTGGAAAATCATCAAAACTAAAACATATCCCAACAATTTCCCCCTTTTTGATGATTCCAAAACTTCTAACCAAATGATTTTCTATTACAAGAATAATGTCAGAACACAAGTAATAGTTTGAAATATGCAGAAATTCCCATAGTTTAAAACATTTAAGATCTATTCGGTTGACCATTTTTCTTAACAAAACTGGATCAGTGGTCATGTGAACAACCCGCTCTGATACCAATTGATGGTCCCGTTTTCGAAGGGCAAAATGGGAATTCATGAGCAAATTTTTTTTGTAAACCTTTTACCTCATGGAGTTCAGCAAGAGTGAGATACTCAAGTCACTGCTCTGCTCAGAGGCTGAGTTACCAAGTCAGTGAGAAGGCTTGGAGTCTCATGCTCTGAGCAAGGACAGTGGCTTGAGATGCTGAACTCTCGAGTGCGTTAAAAAAACATAGCTTGCACCCTGACTGAGTTCAGTGACAGAATACTCAAGTCAATGCATTGCTGAGAGTCAGAGCTATCAAGTCAGTGATGAGACTTGAAAGCTCAGGCTCTCAACAAGGCAGTGACTCGAGAGACTGAACTCTCGAGTGCTAGCCTAAGCTTGTCAGTGAGATTGGTTCTCCCTGACTAAAATACTTAGCTAATCTTCTTTTCAAACTTTCCAAGTACACTCAGAGAGCATACACTACAAATAATTAGCAAGTGCTTAGACGATAAACAACGCTCAGTTTAACGTGGTTCAGAGACTCAAGCTCTTACATCCACGGCCTGATTTAACAGGAAATCCACTACTGGGATTCTTGTTTTTAACGTGCCAAGGTGCACTTACAACTGGACTCACGCCACTCCCTGGGCTGCCTCTCCTCACCTCACTACAAACATAACATTCTCTGAAAGGGTTTAGTTTGGTTTTCTCCAACTAGGTGAGGTTTCCCATTACAATATGTTAGCCTTAAAGCTAAGATTAGGAAAACCTCTCTAAGCTAAGAGTTACAAGCTTGTCACTCAATGAATATAAGTGATAACCCTAAAGGTCAGTGTCGTGGGTGTGTAACACTTCCTTATGACTCCCTAACAACTAACACACCCTCACAGCTTGTAGGTGTTTATTTTCTTCTTTCACACACTTACAACGAAGCTATGAGCTTGTATTTATAATGGGGATTCAAATGTATCCGTTGGAGGGAAGATACATTTGAATCCAACATTTAATGGTTTCAACCACTTTTCTTGGAAATCGGCCTTTGTCAGTGTCAGAGTTGCTGCCTTGTGCTGATTGGTCCACGTGGCCTGGATTCACGGATCTTTGACTCAGTGGGTTGACCAAGACCCACTGACTTTAGGTAGCTTCCTCCTTCACTGACATGATGATCTTCAGTGGACTGAACGTCTTCAGTGTAGTTGTCCTTCAGAGACTGTTTGAAGATCATTCCAAGAAGTTTGTCATAAGGCTGAATGACAAACTTCCCTGACCACAGTAGCCTGACACCTTCAGGGCCTACTTGGTGCAGCACTGATCCTCCTGATCATGCTCTTCACTGAGTGGTCCACCTGACTTAGCTTAGATCAGCCCGGTTTACACTCAGTGGGACATCCTTCAGGCTTCTCTTCTGGTTCAGGTCTCTGACTTGGCTTCAGTCAGTTCTCTTGGTGTTATCTTGATTTCCTCAGGCTGTGTTGCAGAGTTCCCCCTCACTGAGTTCCCCCTCAACTGAACAGCCTATTCTACTGAAAGCTAATCTAGCCTGACCTGATACAAAAGATGCTAACCTGACTGCTTTCAAACCTATTACAAGTTGTTTTGGAAAATCATCAAAACTAAAACATATCCCAACAATTTCCCCCTTTTTGATGATTCCAAAACTTCTAACCAAATGATTTTCTATTACAAGAATAATGTCAGAACACAAGTAATAGTTTGAAATATGCAGAAATTCCTATAGTTTAAAACATTTAAGATCTATTCGGTTGACCATTTTTCTTAACAAAACTGGATCTGTGGTCATGTGAACAACCCGCTCTGATACCAATTGATGGTCCCGTTTTCGAAGGGCAAAATGGGAATTCAGGAGCAATTTTTTTTTTAAAACCTTTTACCTCAGGGAGTTCAGCAAGAGTGAGATACTCAAGTCACTGCTCTGCTCAGAGGCTGAGTTACCAAGTCAGTGAGAAGGCTTGGAGTCTCATGCTCTGAGCAAGGACAGTGGCTTGAGATGCCTAACTCTCGAGTGCGTTAAAAAAACATAGCTTGCACCCTGACTGAGTTCAGTGATAGAATACTCAAGTCACTGCGTTGCTGAGAGTCAGAGCTGTCAAGTCAGTGATGAGACTTGAAAGCTCAGGCTCTCAACAAGGCAGTGACTCGAGAGACTGAACTCTCGAGTGCTAGCCTAAGCTTGTCAGTGAGATTGGTTCTCCCTGACTAAAATACTTAGCTAATCTTCTTTTCAAACTTTCCAAGTACACTCAGAGAGCATACACTACAAATAATTAGCAAGTGCTTAGACGATAAACAACGCTCAGTTTAACGTGGTTCAGAGACTCAAGCTCTTACATCCACGGCCTGATTTAACAGGAAATCCACTACTGGGATTCTTGTTTTTAACGTGCCAAGGTGCACTTACAACTGGACTCACGCCACTCCCTGGGCTGCCTCTCCTCACCTCACTACAAACCTAACATTCTCTGAAAGGGTTTAGTTTGGTTTGGTTTTCTCCAACTAGGTGAGGTTTTCCTTTACAATGTGTTAGCTTTAAAGATAAGATTAGGAAAACCTCTCTAAGCTAAGAGTTACAAGCTTGACACTCAATTAATATAAGTGATAACCCTAAAGGTCAGTGTCGTGCGTGTGTAACACTTCCTTATGACTCCCTAACAACTAACACACCCTCACAGCTTGTAGGTGTTTATTTTCTTCTTTCACACACTTACAACGAAGCTATGAGCTTGTATTTATAATGGGGATTCAAATGTATCCGTTGGAGGGAAGATACATTTGAATCCAACATTTAATGGTTTCAACCACTTTTCTTGGAAATCGGCCTTTGTCAGTGTCAGAGTTGCTGCCTTGTGCTGATTGGTCCACGTGGCCTGGATTCACAGATCTTTGACTCAGTGGGTTGACCAAGACCCACTGACTTTAGGTAGTTTCCTCCTTCACTGACATGATGATCTTCAGTGGACTGAACGTCTTCAGTGTAGTTGTCCTTCATAGACTGTTTGAAGATCATTCCAAGAAGTTTGTCATAAGGCTGAATGACAAACTTCCCTGACCACAGTAGCCTGACACCTTCAGGGCCTACTTGGTGCAGCACTGATCCTCCTGATCATGCTCTTCACTGAGTGGTCCACCTGACTTAGCTTAGATCAGCCCGGTTTACACTCAGTGGGACATCCTTCAGGCTTCTCTTCTGGTTCAGGTCTCTGACTTGGCTTCAGTCAGTTCTCTTGGTGTTATCTTGATTTCCTCAGGCTATGTTGCAGAGTTCCCCCTCACTTAGTTTCCCCTCAACTGAACAGCCTATTCTACTGAAAGCTAATCTAGTCTGACCTGATACAAAAGATGCTAACCTGACTGCTTTCAAACCTATTACAAGTTGTTTTGGAAAATCATCAAAACTAAAACATATCCTAACAATTTCCTCCTTTTTGATGATTCCAAAACTTCTAACCATATGATTTTCTATTACAAGAATAATGTCAGAACACAAGTAATAGTTTGAAATATGCAGAAATTCCCATAGTTTAAAACATTTAAGATCTATTCGGTTGACCATTTTTCTTAACAAAACTGGATCAGTGGTCATGTGAACAACCCGCTCTGATACCAATTGATGGTCCCGTTTTCGAAGGGAAAAATGGGAATTCAGGAGCAAATTTTTTTTTTAAACATTTTACCTCAGGGAGTTCAGCAAGAGTGAGATACTCAAGTCACTGCTCTGCTCAGAGGCTGAGTTACCAAGTCAGTGAGAAGGCTTGGAGTCTCATGCTCTGAGCAAGGACAGTGGCTTGAGATGCTGAACTCTCGAGTGCGTTAAAAAAACATAGCTTGCACCCTGACTGAGTTCAGTGACAGAATACTCAAGTCACTGCGTTGCTGAGAGTCAGAGCTGTCAAGTCAGTGATGAGACTTGAAAGCTCAGGCTCTCAACAAGGCAGTGACTCGAGAGACTTAACTCTCGAGTGCTAGCCTAAGCTTGTCAGTGAGATTGGTTCTCCCTGACTAAAATACTTAGCTAATCTTCTTTTCAAACTTTCCAAGTACACTCAGAGAGCATACACTACAAAAATTAGCAAGTGCTTAGACGATAAACAACGCTCAGTTTAACGTGGTTCAGAGACTCAAGCTCTTACATCCACGGCCTGATTTAACAGGAAATCCACTACTGGGATTCTTGTTTTTAACGTGCCAAGGTGCACTTACAACTGGACTCACGCCACTCCCTGGGCTGCCTCTCCCCACCTCACTACAAACCTAACATTCTCTGAAAGGGTTTAGTTTGGTTTGGTTTTCTCCAACTAGGTGAGGTTTTCCTTTACAATGTGTTAGCCTTAAAGCTAAGATTAGGAAAACCTCTCTAAGCTAAGAGTTACAAGGTTGACACTCAATGAATATAAGTGATAACCCTAAAGGTCAGTGTCGTGGGTGTGTAACACTTCCTTATGACTCCCTAACAACTAACACACCCTCACAGCTTGTAGGTGTTTATTTTCTTCTTTCACACACTTACAACGAAGCTATGAGCTTGTATTTATAATGGGGATTCAAATGTATCCGTTGGAGGGAAGATACATTTGAATCCAACATTTAATGGTTTCAACCACTTTTCTTGGAAATCGGCCTTTTTCAGTGTCAGAGTTGCTGCCTTGTGCTGATTGGTCCACGTGGCCTGGATTCACGGATCTTTGACTCAGTGGGTTGACCAAGACCCACTGACTTTAGGTAGCTTCCTCCTTCACTGACATGATGATCTTCAGTGGACTGAACGTCTTCAGTGTAGTTGTCATTCAGAGACTGTTTGAAGATCATTCCAAGAAGTTTGTCATAAGGCTGAATGACAAACTTCCCTGACCACAGTAGCCTGACACCTCCAGGGCCTACTTGGTGCAGCACTGATCCTCCTGATCATGCTCTTCACTGAGTGGTCCACCTGACTTAGCTTAGATCAGCCCGGTTTACACTCAGTGGGACATCCTTCAGGCTTCTCTTCTGGTTCAGGTCTCTGACTTGGCTTCAGTCAGTTCTCTTGGTGTTATCTTGATTTCCTCAGGCTGTGTTGCAGAGTTCCCCCTCACTGAGTTCCCCCTCAACTGAACAGCCTATTCTACTGAAAGCTAATCTAGTCTGACCTGATACAAAAGATACTAACCTGACTGCTTTCAAACGTATTACAAGTTGTTTTGGAAAATCATCAAAACTAAAACATATCCCAACAATTTCCTCCTTTTTGATGATTCCAAAACTTCTAACCATATGATTTTCTATTACAAGAATAATGTCAGAACACAAGTAATAGTTTGAAATATGCAGAAATTCCCATAGTTTAAAACATTTAAGATCTATTCGGTTGACCATTTTTCTTAACAAAACTGGATCAGTGGTCATGTGAACAACCCGCTCTGATACCAATTGATGGTCCCGTTTTCGAAGGGAAAAATGGGAATTCAGGAGCAAATTTTTTTTTTAAACATTTTACCTCAGGGAGTTCAGCAAGAGTGAGATACTCAAGTCACTGCTCTGCTCAGAGGCTGAGTTACCAAGTCAGTGAGAAGGCTTGGAGTCTCATGCTCTGAGCAAGGACAGTGGCTTGAGATGCTGAACTCTCGAGTGCGTTAAAAAAACATAGCTTGCACCCTGACTGAGTTCAGTGACGGAATACTCAAGTCACTGCATTGCTGAGAGTCAGAGCTGTCAAGTCAGTGATGAGACTTGAAAGCTCAGGCTCTCAACAAGGCAGTGACTCGAGAGACTTAACTCTCGAGTGCTAGCCTAAGCTTGTCAGTGAGATTGATTCTCCCTGACTAAAATACTTAGCTAATCTTCTTTTCAAACTTTCCAAGTACACTCAGAGAGCATACACTACAAATAATTAGCAAGTGCTTAGACGATAAACAACGATCAGTTAAACGTGGTTCAGAGACTCAAGCTCTTACATCCACGGCCTGATTTAACAGGAAATCCACTACTGGGATTCTTATTTTTAACGTGCAAAGGTGCACTTACAACTGGACTCACGCCACTCCCTGGGCTGCCTCTCCTCACCTCACTACAAACCTAACATTCTCTGAAAGGGTTTAGTTTGGTTTGGTTTTCTCCAACAAGGTGAGGTTTTCCTTTACAATGTGTTAGCCTTAAAGCTAAGATTAGGAAAACCTCTCTAAGCTAAGAGTTACAAGCTTGACACTCAATGAATATAAGTGATAACCCTAAAGGTCAGTGTCGTGGGTGTGTAACACTTCCTTATGACTCCCTAACAACTATCACACCCTCACAACTTGTAGGTGTTTATTTTCTTCTTTCACACACTTACAACGAAGCTATGAGCTTGTATTTATAATGGGGATTCAAATGTATCCATTGGAGGGAATATACATTTGAATCCAATATTTAATGGTTTCAACCACTTTTCTTGGAAATCGGCCTTTGTCAGTGTCAGAGTTGCTGCCTTGTGCTGATTGGTCCACGTGGCCTGGATTCACGGATCTTTGACTCAGTGGGTTGACCAAGACCCACTGACTTTAGGTAGCTTCCTCCTTCACTGACATGATGATCTTCAGTGGACTGAACGTCTTCAGTGTAGTTGTCCTTCAGAGACTGTTTGAAGATCATTCCAAGAAGTTTGTCATAAGGCTGAATGACAAACTTCCCTGACCACAGTAGCCTGACACCTTCAGGGCCTACTTGGTGCAGCACTGATCCTCCTGATCATGCTCTTCACTGAGTGGTCCACCTGACTTAGCTTAGATCAGCCCGGTTTACACTCAGTGGGACATCCTTCAGGCTTCTCTTCTGGTTCAGGTCTCTGACTTGGCTTCACTCAGTTCTCTTGGTGTTATCTTGATTTCCTCAGGCTGTGTTGCAGAGTTCCCCCTCACTGAGTTCCCCCTCAACTGAACAGCCTATTCTACTGAAAGCTAATCTAGCCTGACCTGATACAAAAGATGCTAACCTGACTGCTTTCAAACCTATTACAAGTTGTTTTGGAAAATCATCAAAACTAAAACATATCCCAACAATTTCCCCCTTTTTGATGATTCCAAAACTTCTAACCAAATGATTTTCTATTACAAGAATAATGTCAGAACACAAGTAATAGTTTGAAATATGCAGAAATTCCCATAATTTAAAACATTTAAGATCTATTCGGTTGACCATTTTTCTTAACAAAACTGGATCAGTGGTCATGTGAACAACCCGCTCTGATACCAATTGATGGTCCCGTTTTCGAAGGGCAAAATGGGAATTCAGGAGCAAATTTTTTTTTTAAACCTTTTACCTCAGGGAGTTCAGCAAGAGTGAGATACTCAAGTCACTGCTCTGCTCAGAGGCTGAGTTACCAAGTCAGTGAGAAGGCTTGGAGTCTCATGCTCTGAGCAAGGACAGTGGCTTGAGATGCTGAACTCTCGAGTGCGTTAAAAAAACATAGCTTGCACCCTGACTGAGTTCAGTGACAGAATACTCAAGTCACTGCGTTGCTGAGAGTCAGAGCTGTCAAGTCAGTGATGAGACTTGAAAGCTCAGGCTCTCAACAAGGCAGTGACTCGAGAGACTTAACTCTCGAGTGCTAGCCTAAGCTTGTCAGTGAGATTGGTTCTCCCTGACTAAAATACTTAGCTAATCTTCTTTTCAAACTTTCCAAGTACACTCAGAGAGCATACACTACAAAAATTAGCAAGTGCTTAGACGATAAACAACGCTCAGTTTAACGTGGTTCAGAGACTCAAGCTCTTACATCCACGGCCTGATTTAACAGGAAATCCACTACTGGGATTCTTGTTTTTAACGTGCCAAGGTGCAATTACAACTGGACTCACGCCACTCCCTGGGCTGCCTCTCCTCACCTCACTACAAACCTAACATTCTCTGAAAGGGTTTAGTTTGGTTTGGTTTCTCCAACTAGGTGAGGTTTTCCTTTACAATGTGTTAGCCTTAAAGCTAAGATTATGAAAACCTCTCTAAGCTAAGAGTTACAAGCTTGACACTCAATTAATATAAGTGATAACCCTAAAGGTCAGTGTCGTGGGTGTGTAATACTTCCTTATGACTCCCTAACAACTAACACACCCTCACAGCTTGTAGGTGTTTATTTTCTTCTTTCACACACTTACAACGAAGCTATGAGCTTGTATTTATAATGGGGATTCAAATGTATCCGTTGGAGGAAAGATACATTTGAATCCAACATTTAATGGTTTCAACCACTTTTCTTGGAAATCGGCCTTTGTCAGTGTCAGAGTTGCTGCCTTGTGCTGATTGGTCCACGTGGCCTGGATTCACAGATCTTTGACTCAGTGAGTTGACCAAGACCCACTGACTTTAGGTAGCTTCCTCCTTCACTGACATGATGATCTTCAGTGGACTGAACGTCTTCAGTGTAGTTGTCTTTCATAGACTGTTTGAAGATCATTCCAAGAAGTTTGTCATAAGGCTGAATGACAAACTTCCCAGACCACAGTAGCCTGACACCTTCAGGGCCTACTTGGTGCAGCACTGATCCTCCTGATCATGCTCTTCACTAAGTGGTCCACCTGACTTAGCTTAGATCAGCCCGGTTTACACTCAGTGGGACATCCTTCAGGCTTCTCTTCTGGTTCAGGTCTCTGACTTGGCTTCAGTCAGTTCTCTTGGTGTTATCTTGATTTCCTCAGGCTGTGTTGCAGAGTTCCCCCTCACTTAGTTTCCCCTCAACTGAACAGCCTATTCTACTGAAAGCTAATCTAGTCTGACCTGATACAAAAGATACTAACCTGACTGCTTTCAAACCTATTACAAGTTGTTTTGGAAAATCATCAAAACTAAAACATATCCCAACAATTTCCTCCTTTTTGATGATTCCAAAACTTCTAACCATATGATTTTCTATTACAAGAATAATGTCAGAACACAAGTAATAGTTTGAAATATTCAGAAATTCCCATAGTTTAAAACATTTAAGATCTATTCGGTTGACCATTTTTCTTAACAAAACTGGATCAGTGGTCATGTGAACAACCCGCTCTGATACCAATTGATGGTCCCGTTTTCGAAGGGAAAAATGGGAATTCAGGAGCAAATTTTTTTTTTAAACATTTTACCTCAGGGAGTTCAGCAAGAGTGAGATACTCAAGTCACTGCTCTGCTCAGAGGCTGAGTTACCAAGTCAGTGAGAAGGCTTGGAGTCTCATGCTCTGAGCAAGGACAGTGGCTTGAGATGCTGAACTCTCGAGTGCGTTAAAAAAACATAGCTTGCACCCTGACTGAGTTCAGTGACAGAATACTCAAGTCACTGCGTTGCTGAGAGTCAGAGCTGTCAAGTCAGTGATGAGACTTGAAAGCTCAGGCTCTCAACAAGACAGTGACTCGAGAGACTTAACTCTCGAGTGCTAGCCTAAGCTTGTCAGTGAGATTGGTTCTCCCTGACTAAAATACTTAGCTAATCTTCTTTTCAAACTTTCCAAGTACACTCAGAGAGCATACACTACAAAAATTAGCAAGTGCTTAGACGATAAACAACGCTCAGTTTAACGTGGTTCAGAGACTCAAGCTCTTACATCCACGGCCTGATTTAACAGGAAATCCACTACTGGGATTCTTGTTTTTAACGTGCCAAGGTGCACTTACAACTGGACTCACGCCACTCCCTGGGCTGCCTCTCCTCACCTCACTACAAACCTAACATTCTCTGAAAGGGTTTAGTTTGGTTTGGTTTTCTCCAACTAGGTGAGGTTTTCCTTTACAATGTGTTAGCCTTAAAGCTAAGATTAGGAAAACCTCTCTAAGCTAAGAGTTACAAGGTTGACACTCAATGAATATAAGTGATAACCCTAAAGGTCAGTGTCGTGGGTGTGTAACACTTCCTTATGACTCCCTAACAACTAGCACACCCTCACAACTTGTAGGTGTTTATTTTCTTCTTTCACACACTTACAACGAAGCTATGAGCTTGTATTTATAATGGGGATTCAAATGTATCCGTTGGAGGGAAGATACATTTGAATCCAACATTTAATGGTTTCAACCACTTTTCTTGGAAATCGGCCTTTGTCAGTGTCAGAGTTGCTGCCTTGTGCTGATTGGTCCACGTGGCCTGGATTCACGGATCTTTGACTCAGTGGGTTGACCAAGACCCACTGACTTTAGGTAGCTTCCTCCTTCACTGACATGATGATCTTCAGTGGACTGAACGTCTTCAGTGTAGTTGTCCTTCAGAGACTGTTTGAAGATGATTCCAAGAAGTTTGTCATAAGGCTGAATGACAAACTTCCCTGACCACAGTAGCCTGACACCTTCAGGGCCTACTTGGTGCAGCACTGATCCTCCTGATCATGCTCTTCACTGAGTGGTCCACCTGACTTAGCTTAGATCAGCCCGGTTTACACTCAGTGGGACATCCTTCAGGCTTCTCTTCTGGTTCAGGTCTCTGACTTGGCTTCAGTCAGTTCTCTTGGTGTTATCTTGATTTCCTCAGGCTGTGTTGCAGAGTTCCCCCTCACTGAGTTCCCCCTCAACTGAACAGCCTATTCTACTGAAATCTAATCTAGCCTGACCTGATACAAAAGATGCTAACCTGACTGCTTTCAAACCTATTACAAGTTGTTTTGGAAAATCATCAAAACTAAAACATATCCCAACAATTTCCCCCTTTTTGATGATTCCAAAACTTCTAACCAAATGATTTTCTATTACAAGAATAATGTCAGAACACAAGTAATAGTTTGAAATATGCAGAAATTCCCATAGTTTAAAACATTTAAGATCTATTCGGTTGACCATTTTTCTTAACAAAACTGGATCAGTGGTCATGTGAACAACCCGCTCTGATACCAATTGATGGTCCCGTTTTCGAAGGGCAAAATGGGAATTCAGGAGCAAATTTTTTTTTTTAAACCTTTTACCTCAGGGAGTTCAGCAAGAGTGAGATACTCAAGTCACTGCTCTGCTCAGAGGCTGAGTTACCAAGTCAGTGAGAAGGCTTGGAGTCTCATGCTCTGAGCAAGGACAGTGGCTTGAGATGCTGAACTCTCGAGTGCGTTAAAAAAACATAGCTTGCACCCTGACTGAGTTCAGTGACAGAATACTCAAGTCACTGCGTTGCTGAGAGTCAGAGCTGTCAAGTCAGTGATGAGACTTGAAAGCTCAGGCTCTCAACAAGGCAGTGACTCGAGAGACTTAACTCTCGAGTGCTAGCCTAAGCTTGTCAGTGAGATTGGTTCTCCCTGACTAAAATACTTAGCTAATCTTCTTTTCAAACTTTCCAAGTACACTCAGAGAGCATACACTACAAAAATTAGCAAGTGCTTAGACGATAAACAACGCTCAGTTTAACGTGGTTCAGAGACTCAAGCTCTTACATCCACGGCCTGATTTAACAGGAAATCCACTACTGGGATTCTTGTTTTTAACGTGCCAAGGTGCACTTACAACTGGACTCACGCCACTCCCTGGGCTGCCTCTCCTCACCTCACTACAAACCTAACATTCTCTGAAAGGGTTTAGTTTGGTTTGGTTTTCTCCAACTAGGTGAGGTTTTCCTTTACAATGTGTTAGCCTTAAAGCTAAGATTAGGAAAACCTCTCTAAGCTAAGAGTTACAAGCTTGACACTCAATGAATATAAGTGATAACCCTAAAGGTCAGTGTCGTGGGTGTGTAACACTTCCTTATGACTCCCTAACAACTAACACACCCTCACAGCTTGTAGGTGTTTATTTTCTTCTTTCACACACTTACAACGAAGCTATGAGCTTGTATTTATAATGTGGATTCAAATGTATCCGTTGGAGGGAAGATACATTTGAATCCAACATTTAATGGTTTCAACCACTTTTCTTGGAAATCGGCCTTTGTCAGTGTCAGAGTTGCTGCCTTGTGCTGATTGGTCCACGTGGCCTGGATTCACGGATCTTTGACTCAGTGGGTTGACCAAGACCCACTGACTTTAGGTAGCTTCCTCCTTCACTGACATGATGATCTTCAGTGGACTGAACGTCTTCAGTGTAGTTGTCCTTCAGAGACTGTTTGAAGATCATTCCAAGAAGTTTGTCATAAGGCTGAATGACAAACTTCCCTGACCACAGTAGCCTGACACCTCCAGGGCCTACTTGGTGCAGCACTGATCCTCCTGATCATGCTCTTCACTGAGTGGTCCACCTGACTTAGCTTAGATCAGCCCGGTTTACACTCAGTGGGACATCCTTCAGGCTTCTCTTCTGGTTCAGGTCTCTGACTTGGCTTCAGTCAGTTCTCTTGGTGTTATCTTGATTTCCTCAGGCTGTGTTGCAGAGTTCCCCCTCACTGAGTTCCCCCTCAACTGAACAGCCTATTCTACTGAAAGCTAATCTAGCCTGACCTGATACAAAAGATGCTAACCTGACTGCTTTCAAACCTATTACAAGTTGTTTTGGAAAATCATCAAAACTAAAACATATCCCAACAATTTCCCCCTTTTTGATGATTCCAAAACTTCTAACCAAATGATTTTCTATTACAAGAATAATGTCAGAACACAAGTAATAGTTTGAAATATGCAGAAATTCCTATAGTTTAAAACATTTAAGATCTATTCGGTTGACCATTTTTCTTAACAAAACTGAATCAGTGGTCATGTGAACAACCCGCTCTGATACCAATTGATGGTCCCGTTTTCGAAGGGCAAAATGGGAATTCAGGAGCAAATTTTTTTTTTAAACCTTTTACCTCAGGGAGTTCAGCAAGAGTGAGATACTCAAGTCACTGCTCTGCTCAGAGGCTGAGTTACCAAGTCAGTGAGAAGGCTTGGAGTCTCATGCTCTGAGCAAGGACAGTGGCTTGAGATGCCTAACTCTCGAGTGCGTTAAAAAAACATAGCTTGCACCCTGACTGAGTTCAGTGACAGAATACTCAAGTCACTGCGTTGCTGAGAGTCAGAGCTGTCAAGTCAGTGATGAGACTTGAAAGCTCAGGCTCTCAACAAGGCAGTGACTCGAGAGACTGAACTCTCGAGTGCTAGCCTAAGCTTGTCAGTGAGATTGGTTCTCCCTGACTAAAATACTTAGCTAATCTTCTTTTCAAACTTTCCAAGTACACTCAGAGAGCATACACTACAAATAATTAGCAAGTGCTTAGACGATAAACAACGCTCAGTTTAACGTGGTTCAGAGACTCAAGCTCTTACATCCACGGCCTGATTTAACAGGAAATCCACTACTGGGATTCTTGTTTTTAACGTGCCAAGGTGCACTTACAACTGGACTCACGCCACTCCCTGGGCTGCCTCTCCTCACCTCACTACAAACCTAACATTCTCTGAAAGGGTTTAGTTTGGTTTGGTTTTCTCCAACTAGGTGAGGTTTTCCTTTACAATGTGTTAGCCTTAAAGCTAAGATTAGGAAAACCTCTCTAAGCTAAGAGTTACAAGGTTGACACTCAATGAATATAAGTGATAACCCTAAAGGTCAGTGTCGTGGGTGTGTAACACTTCCTTATGACTCCCTAACAACTAACACACCCTCACAGCTTGTAGGTGTTTATTTTCTTCTTTCACACACTTACAACGAAGCTATGAGCTTGTATTTATAATGGGGATTCAAATGTATCCGTTGGAGGGAAGATACATTTGAATCCAACATTTAATGGTTTCAACCACTTTTCTTGGAAATCGGCCTTTGTCAGTGTCAGAGTTGCTGCCTTGTGCTGATTGGTCCACGTGGCCTGGATTCACGGATCTTTGACTCAGTGGGTTGACCAAGACCCACTGACTTTAGGTAGCTTCCTCCTTCACTGACATGATGATCTTCAGTGGACTGAACGTCTTCAGTGTAGTTGTCCTTCAGAGACTGTTTGAAGATCATTCCAAGAAGTTTGTCATAAGGCTGAATGACAAACTTCCCTGACCACAGTAGCCTGACACCTTCAGGGCCTACTTGGTGCAGCACTGATCCTCCTGATCATGCTCTTCACTGAGTGGTCCACCTGACTTAGCTTAGATCAGCTCGGTTTACACTCAGTGGGACATCCTTCAGGCTTCTCTTCTGGTTCAGGTATCTGACTTGGCTTCAGTCAGTTCTCTTGGTGTTATCTTGATTTCCTCAGGCTGTGTTGCAGAGTTCCCCCTCACTTAGTTTCCCCTCAACTGAACAGCCTATTCTACTGAAAGCTAATCTAGTCTGACCTGATACAAAAGATGCTAACCTGACTGCTTTCAAACCTATTACAAGTTGTTTTGGAAAATCATCAAAACTAAAACATATCCCAACAATTTCCTCCTTTTTGATGATTCCAAAACTTCTAACCATATGATTTTCTATTACAAGAATAATGTCAGAACACAAGTAATAGTTTGAAATATGCAGAAATTCCCATAGTTTAAAACATTTAAGATCTATTCGGTTGACCATTTTTCTTAACAAAACTGGATCAGTGGTCATGTGAACAACCCGCTCTGATACCAATTGATGGTCCCATTTTCGAAGGGAAAAATGGGAATTCAGGAGCAAAATTTTTTTTTAAACATTTTACCTCAGGGAGTTCAGCAAGAGTGAGATACTCAAGTCACTGCTCTGCTCAGAGGCTGAGTTACCAAGTCAGTGAGAAGGCTTGGAGTCTCATGCTCTGAGCAAGTACAGTGGCTTGAGATGCTGAACTCTCGAGTGCGTTAAAAAAACATAGCTTGCACCCTGACTGAGTTCAGTGACGGAATACTCAAGTCACTGCATTGCTGAGAGTCAGAGCTATCAAGTCAGTGATGAGACTTGAAAGCTCAGGCTCTCAACAAGGCAGTGACTCGAGAGACTTAACTCTCGAGTGCTAGCCTAAGCTTGTCAGTGAGATTGGTTCTCCCTGACTAAAATACTTAGCTAATCTTCTTTTCAAACTTTCCAAGTACACTCAGAGAGCATACACTACAAATAATTAGCAAGTGCTTAGACGATAAACAACGATCAGTTAAACGTGGTTCAGAGACTCAAGCTCTTACATCCACGGCCTGATTTAACAGGAAATCCACTACTGGGATTCTTATTTTTAACGTGCCAAGGTGCACTTACAACTGGACTCACGCCACTCCCTGGGCTGCCTCTCCTCACCTCACTACAAACCTAACATTCTCTGAAAGGGTTTAGTTTGGTTTGGTTTTCTCCAACAAGGTGAGGTTTTCCTTTACAATGTGTTAGCCTTAAAGCTAAGATTAGGAAAACCTCTCTAAGCTAAGAGTTACAAGCTTGACACTCAATGAATATAAGTGATAACCCTAAAGGTCAGTGTCGTGGGTGTGTAACACTTCCTTATGACTCCCTAACAACTATCACACCCTCACAACTTGTAGGTGTTTATTTTCTTCTTTCACACACTTACAACGAAGCTATGAGCTTGTATTTATAATGGGGATTCAAATGTATCCATTGGAGGGAAGATACATTTGAATCCAATATTTAATGGTTTCAACCACTTTTCTGGGAAATCGGCCTTTGTCAGTGTCAGAGTTGCTGCCTTGTGCTGATTGGTCCACGTGGCCTGGATTCACGGATCTTTGACTCAGTGGGTTGACCAAGACCCACTGACTTTAGGTAGCTTCCTCCTTCACTGACATGATGATCTTCAGTGGACTGAACGTCTTCAGTGTAGTTGTCCTTCAGAGACTGTTTGAAGATCATTCCAAGAAGTTTGTCATAAGGCTGAATGACAAACTTCCCTGACCACAGTAGCCTGACACCTCCAGGGCCTACTTGGTGCAGCACTGATCCTCCTGATCATGCTCTTCACTGAGTGGTCCACCTGACTTAGCTTAGATCAGCCCGGTTTACACTCAGTGGGACATCCTTCAGGCTTCTCTTCTGGTTCAGGTCTCTGACTTGGCTTCAGTCAGTTCTCTTGGTGTTATCTTGATTTCCTCAGGCTGTGTTGCAGAGTTCCCCCTCACTGAGTTCCCCCTCAACTGAACAGCCTATTCTACTGAAAGCTAATCTAGCCTGACCTGATACAAAAGATGCTAACCTGACTGCTTTCAAACCTATTACAAGTTGTTTTGGAAAATCATCAAAACTAAAACATATCCCAACAATTTCCCCCTTTTTGATGATTCCAAAACTTCTAACCAAATGATTTTCTATTACAAGAATAATGTCAGAACACAAGTAATAGTTTGAAATATGCAGAAATTCCTATAGTTTAAAACATTTAAGATCTATTCGGTTGACCATTTTTCTTAACAAAACTGGATCAGTGGTCATGTGAACAACCCGCTCTGATACCAATTGATGGTCCCGTTTTCGAAGGGCAAAATGGGAATTCAGGAGCAAATTTTTTTTTTAAACCTTTTACCTCAGGGAGTTCAGCAAGAGTGAGATACTCAAGTCACTGCTCTGCTCAGAGGCTGAGTTACCAAGTCAGTGAGAAGGCTTGGAGTCTCATGCTCTGAGCAAGGACAGTGGCTTGAGATGCCTAACTCTCGAGTGCGTTAAAAAAACATAGCTTGTACCCTGACTGAGTTCAGTGACAGAATACTCAAGTCACTGCGTTGCTGAGAGTCAGAGCTGTCAAGTCAGTGATGAGACTTGAAAGCTCAGGCTCTCAACAAGGCAGTGACTCGAGAGACTGAACTCTCGAGTGCTAGCCTAAGCTTGTCAGTGAGATTGGTTCTCCCTGACTAAAATACTTAGCTAATCTTCTTTTCAAACTTTCCAAGTACACTCAGAGAGCATACACTACAAATAATTAGCAAGTGCTTAGACGATAAACAACGCTCAGTTTAACGTGGTTCAGAGACTCAAGCTCTTACATCCACGGCCTGATTTAACAGGAAATCCACTACTGGGATTCTTGTTTTTAACGTGCCAAGGTGCACTTACAACTGGACTCACGCCACTCCCTGGGCTGCCTCTCCTCACCTCACTACAAACCTAACATTCTCTGAAAGGGTTTAGTTTGGTTTGGTTTTCTCCAACTAGGCGAGGTTTTCCTTTACAATGTGTTAGCCTTAAAGCTAAGATTAGGAAAACCTCTCTAAGCTAAGAGTTACAAGCTTGACACTCAATGAATATAAGTGATAACCCTAAAGGTCAGTGTCATGGGTGTGTAACACTTCCTTATGACTCCCTAACAACTAACACACCCTCACAGCTTGTAGGTGTTTATTTTCTTCTTTCACACACTTACAACGAAGCTATGAGCTTGTATTTATAATGGGGATTCAAATGTATCCGTTGGAGGGAAGATACATTTGAATCCAACATTTAATGGTTTCAACCACTTTTCTTGGAAATCGGCCTTTGTCAGTGTCAGAGTTGCTGCCTTGTGCTGATTGGTCCACGTGGCCTGGATTCACGGATCTTTGACTCAGTGGGTTGACCAAGACCCACTGACTTTAGGTAGCTTCCTCCTTCACTGACATGATGATCTTCAGTGGACTGAACGTCTTCAGTGTAGTTGTCCTTCAGAGACTGTTTGAAGATCATTCCAAGAAGTTTGTCATAAGGCTGAATGACAAACTTCCCTGACCACAGTAGCCTGACACCTTCAGGGCCTACTTGGTGCAGCACTGATCCTCCTGATCATGCTCTTCACTGAGTGGTCCACCTGACTTAGCTTAGATCAGCCCGGTTTACACTCAGTGGGACATCCTTCAGGCTTCTCTTCTGGTTCAGGTCTCTGACTTGGCTTCAGTCAGTTCTCTTGGTGTTATCTTGATTTCCTCAGGCTGTGTTGCAGAGTTCCCCCTCACTGAGTTCCCCCTCAACTGAACAGCCTATTCTACTGAAAGCTAATCTAGCCTGACCTGAAACAAAAGATGCTAACCTGACTGCTTTCAAACCTATTACAAGTTGTTTTGGAAAATCATCAAAACTAAAACATATCCCAACATATATGTTTAACATATTTAGGATACTTGTCATTCTTAGAGAAGAATAATACTACTGATTAGGCATAAAATTGTCATGATTCGTAGCTAGAAACGCCCTAGTTTTGGTCGAATTTATTGAGTTTTTAGAGCCAAATGAGTAACATTTCTATACATTAATGAATTTGTCTCTTTGATACTCATAGGTGAATCGAGGATGAAAAACAGAGTTCGTAGGACTTTGAATCGACTCAAACGGATGCCCGGATGAGAAGATATTGAAGAAATACGATTGGTATTAGTACGTGTGAAGAAAAGTGTTAGTTGCAAAGGAAGGAAGGCCCATTCGAGCATCATCACTCGAGTGCTCCGCTCGAGTGACGTAGATCGAGCAGCATAAAACTTACAGAACGTTTGGGCCGCTCGAGGGGTATAGCTCGAGCGCCCCGCTCGAGCTCCTGATCCGTTCGACCACAATAGCTCAAGCGACCCGCTCGAGCGGGTCTGCTCGAGCGCTTCCAAGGCATTTTCTCCAACTTTCGTTTTTTGGCCCATGAGATCCCGTTTCGACCCGTTGCCTATATATATCTCTTCCAAACACGTTTTGAGGGATCCCCGAACTCACCACATCACTTTTATACATAATTTTTAGAGATAGAAGGAAGAGAAAAGACGAGCAAGTTTTAGTTTTACATTTTTGAGGTTTTTCTTACGAATTCACGTTACGATTGCACGTTTTAGTTTCGTTTCTTAATATCTTTTGTTCTTGAGTACGTTGAGACCTCGTTTTGCTAAGTAATTTAAGTTTATTCTTTTATATCTTAAAACCCTGGTTTATGTACGATCTTTTCTTTGATTTAATTACCATGTTCGTCACTTGTCTAATTGTTATTGTTTACGTTAAATATATGTCTAGCTAAAACCCTTGCATGCTTAGGGTAGGATGAAATCGTAGAAGTAGGTTGTGGGTACGTAATTAGGGTAACTTGTGACGTTAGGTTTTAATTCTCTTGGTTAATGAATTCTTAAAATTAATCTAGACTTCGCTCTTGAATTTCGTTCGAAAGGTGTTAGAGAGAGGACGACCGTATCACTCTTTAACAACGAGTAGACTTAACGTGAGGGTTTAGGAAAGGTTAATTCATATACCGGTTTAGCGAAGGAGGACGACCGCACCACCTTAGTTAAATTAGGGTCTCATTAATTAAGCACAATCTATTAACTTGTTAGTAGATTAGTGGAGTCGAGTGTTAGGGTAAAGTATTAGGGTTTAGAATCTTGAGCTTTCACCTTGCATTCTTTTACTTAGGTTATTTCTTGTGTGTCACAGTTATTCTGATTATGTACCTGCTCCGTTAGTATACGTAGGGATTTCTATCCTAAGCATCACCATCTCTCATTAGAACACAACCCTTAGTTAATTTGATTTCTTTAGTATTTTAGTTTACTTAGTTTAATTTAGTCTTTTAATTAATCTTTCCAAAAATCCAAAAATAATACACTCATATTAACTACGACGCGTAGATCTTCAGGGATCTATTTGCATATTCCATCCCTTTGGTTCGATACTACTTGGTCCCTATACTTGCCCATACTACTGTGAACCCGTTCTCTTGCGGGGTAACTACTAGTAGAAAGCTAGTGTAGTTCGCTTCAAGTCAGCTACATAATTATCTCAATAAGTTTTCAGCGGCTTGGCAATACTGTCGACTATTCCAAGTCCTAAAATAAGATTATGTAGCCAATTTCTTGAATTGTTACTTAAAAAAAAAATATGCCACAAATTCAACTTTAATTCAGCAATTACAGACTGCTTCACATTCTTTATTGTGATTGCTCCTCCGCCTAATAGGAGTAAACAACTAAACATGGACTTTCGGATGTCAACACATCCATCATAATTTGAATCTAAATATCTAATCACCTCTAGATGATCAAATTTCCAACCATAATGAATATCTTTCATTTGTTCACGTTCCAATTCATTATTTGGACATTTCAAAAGGCTTAAATTGTCTCCCTTTTGGATTGGAACGATGCTTGCTGAACACTTTTTTTTTATCCTAAATCTTTCGAGAACTTTATTTATGAATATCTTTTTTAGATAGCCTTAACATTCATTGTGATCTATCACGAAGTATTCTCATTCCGATCACATAGGCTGTATCTCTCATATTTTTCATTTCAAAGTTCTTAGAGATATATTTCTTGGTTTTATACATGATACCAAGATTATTCGTTAAATCAATATACAGAATAAAATTAACTTGCTCCTACTGACCTTAAGATACATACATCGATTAAATAGAGATTTTCTTAAATCCAAAAGAAGCAATGACATCGTTGCACTTGAGGTACCATTGATGGGAAGCTTGCTTAAGTCCGTATATTGATTTATGTACATTTACACACCCTATGTTCATTTACTTCAATAGAAATAAACCTTCTAGTTGATCCATACATTTTGTTTACTAAATTCTCATTCAAAAGGTCGTTATAATATCAATTTAATATAACTTTAAATCATAATGAGTCACCAAAGTCATAAAAATTCTAAGGATTCCTTCCGAGATGATGTTGAAAATGTCTCCTTATAATCAATGCCACTTTTTTAGTAAAATCTTTGGCAATAAGTCTAACTTTATATCTTTCAAAATTGTCGTTTGAGTCTCTTGGTCTTAAAGAACCATTTACATCCGACTATATTGCAACCTTTTGGCAATTCGATAAGATCACAGACTTCATTATGATCCATTGATTTCAACTCTTCTTTCGAGCATCTAACTACTTAATAGAAATATTATTTTCCATGGCTTGTGAAAATGAAATTGGATCATTATCATTATAGGTAAACCATATACTCTTCATAAATTAATAACAGGGTTTCTTTATCTTTCAAAACTTCTTAATGTTATTTCTTTTGGTTCATCTACTAAAGGTTCATTGAAAACAGGTCCACTGATAGCATGTTCATTATTGAGAATGTTGTCGTTCATATGTTGTTCTTATAAGTTGTCTGGTAGTTCAACATCAAGAACAAGAGCATGAGAAGAAGTATTTAGTAGAGAATTATCAACCATTGCTTCTTTAATGACCACTCTTTCGTGGATCTACACTCCCACTATTTTCACCATTCTCAATGAATCTAACATTTCCAATTTAAACAATTCTCGTACTATGATTAGGACAGTAAAACCTATATCCTTTATACTTTCCTGGATAACCGAAACCACTTATAGTTCTTGGATCCAATTCATTATAATGTGTTGTAAATTCTAAATTCTGTTGAGCAACCCCAAACATGCAGGTGTCTTAAATTAGGTTTCCTACCCGTCCACAGTTTAAAATGAGACTTATGAACTTCTTTTCTAGGAACCTTATTTAACACATACAACCGTTTTCAATGCATACATCCACAAGAAAATGGGTAAGAAGGAATTACTTAACATACTCATAATCATATCCATTAGAGTACAATTACTTCTTTCTGCTACACCATACTGTTGTGGTGTAACTGGCATAGTGTATTGAACAAAAATAACATGCTTTTCAAGGAATTTATCGAACAAATATGGAAATTATCCCGATTCATAAAATTTACCACCTCTGTCGGTTCTAATGATTTTCACCTTTCTATCCAATTGTCTTTCAACCTCATTAATAAATACTTTTAAAGTATTTATAGATTGAAAATTTTCTTGTAATAGATAGAGATAATCATAACGTGAAAATTCATTGATAAAGGTGATAAAATATCTTGCATTCTCAAAAGAAGGCACATAAAGGACCTACGTATATAGGTGTGTATCATTTCAAGAAGTAGCGTGCTTCTTGTCGCTTCTTTCTGTGTGTGTGTTGTTTGCTTTCCTTTAATACAATCCACACAAATACCATGATCAATAAATATAAATCATGAAGGATTTCATTCTTTACTAGTCTTTGTAATCGTTTTGGAGATTTTCTCCAAACGTCTATGCCCAAGAAAGCAGGACTTTCATTGACAAAGCCATGTTTAGTTCTAACATTATGATGCAGGGTCAAAAAGGTCTCAGCAAGGATAATTAAGCTTAAACATATAAAGTCATCATTAAGGATATCGGAGTCGATAAGCTGATTTTGTTTAAAAAAAACTTAAATTTCTATTTTCAAATTCCAAACGATATTCAACATAATCAAGTTTGAAAAAAGAAAACTAAACTAAGGGAAATATAAAGAGTATAAAAGTTTTAAACAAATCTAAGTGATGTCCGGTATCCAAAATCAAACTATAAATTCCAATGATTTTAGCTAAAGCTAAGACTAGATTACCCATATAGGATTTATTATCCGGGTCGTAAAGAATCCTTGCATCGTTTTCAGAAATATGATTGGTATAGTCAGAATCAAGCAACCATATATTTACTAGGAACTCCAGCCAAATTAGATTTGAAAGATACTAAGGCATTAAGTATATATTAATTTTCAAATGAGGTCTACATTTCTGACAATTTCTCTTAAAGTGTTCAGGCTCCTTACGAAACCGACACTAGATATTGTCATGTTCCTTTGGACATAGGACTCATTTATCTTAAGCAGCCTTTGTCCCTTTCTTATGACTTTCTTACAAACTTCTTGATTAATTCATTAACATGTTCATGAATGCTACGAGCTAGAACCATCAAACATTATGGTGGTTGACGTAGCAATTAATATCACATTATGGGAGTCATCAGCAATCTGAGACGTTATTTCATAATTGCTAAAATTATCTAGCACTTCCAATTTAAGGAATGGTGGACTTAATATTGTCAGCTACACTCATTCGCACAAACATAAGACTTAGTTTGTTCGATTTACCTGAGCATCATAGGAAAATCTTTCATCAGCACTGCGAATATCACCAATAACAGGCTTTTGGATCATAATAAAAAATACCAAAGTGAAGTAAGTTTAGTCTATTCAACAAACGAAGTGAGCGAATGAAGAGCGACAGTAAGAATAATTTAATTAATTCATTAATGTTTTAATATACTTAAAACAGATTTAGGATTGAATAACAATAAATGTACAATGGTGTTCTCCTTTGGATGATACACCAATATACAATCATAAATATAATGATGCTTGAAAATATTTTATAATTTGATAATTGTATATGATCATCTTAAACTCTTTTGTTATCTTTGGATATACAAAAGATCTCACATAATATACCAATTATCACATTTATTTTCATAATTTATAAGGACAAGTGAATAACCTTTGGGTGATTCTTAGTGTCTTATAATTATGAAATTTAATTACCCATAAATTAGTTAAATCAAGCATCACCTTATTATGGATAGTTAAAAATTAATTATACGATTTTAAATTTGTTAGACTTTCTGGTTAGACCACTTTGGTGATTAACAAACCAACATTACATAAATTAAAATCGCATAATAATGATCATCATTATTTAATAAGATTAACATAAAATATCCCATTACATAAATGCGATTTAAAATCTTATTATATAGTCTTAAAGATTAAGCAAGATTTGTAAAATTAATTTCATCATAAACTTTAGGCAAACTCATAGTCAAAACTGGTGGACAACCATCCAAACAAATAATAAATTTTGACTCCTTTATATTTTGCATAACGTAATCAGGGTTTAAAAATTCAAAAAATCTCTAAACCAAATTAGTGGGCTAACAACATAATTTCAATTACCTTTAAATTCCATAATATTCAATTCATCTTTAATTGAATATCTATTTCCCAATGCTTATACATTATATTTGACTGAAATTCATTTAGTCAACACTCATGAGCATTAAATAAATATCATAATTAACAATATCCTTAACAGGTAACGGATAGCTATTGATTATTATTAGGAATACTGTGAAATTACTTAAGCATACATGTAAAATTCATATCCTTTAAATTATCAAAATTCTACCTAAAATATCATAAAATTCAATATTGAATTTAAGTGGTCGGTTGTAATCACCACTTTACTAAATAGGAACAATTCATAATAATATTATAATAATATTGCATCCTTAGCCCATTATCTGAAAACAATTAGAACAAAGACCCAAGAAATAAACTTAACATAATCCATACATTCTACATAATGAGTTGATGTCATCATGTTCATTAGGTAATCATATTACTCAATACCATAAGATTTCGAAATGATATACGAGTCACTTAAAAGCAATAACGAATTATGGATTCAAGATTCATATATATTAGCGGAAGACATACATACTAAAATTGAATTCAATCATAATTCACATTAATAGAACGCATAGAGTTCGAGAAATATTATCACTCAATTAAATTCTAGGGTTCATAAATAATACATGAGGAATGGAAAATCATGAGTTCCTAAACCACGCTCTGATACCACATGTAAGAATAAATTTAATTTAGGCATGGATCTTGAAACTTCATGATTTTCACATTCATAAATCAATAAATCATGAATTAAATAATCAGAGTACTAACCTTGAGCAACAATAATAATTCTTCTGATGAAATTATATTTCTCTCTCTTGGCCTCCATTAATCACATGACATAAAACTTAAGTGATAAAATTAAACTTAAATAATAGTAGGAATAATCTGTGTCTTTTATAGGCAGAGAGAGGAGTAGCTTCTTATTCTCCAAGAATTAGTTTCTTATTTTTCAAGAAACTTATTCTCCAAGAAACTGCTCATAAGGTAACTTAATCACACGGTCTATCAACGTGAAGATTCGTTATGATCTTTTCCTAATTGACCAAATCAAATATTATTTAAACCTTAATATTAAATATTTAAGTTAATAATTAAATATTTAATTAATTCATTATGTGGCACGTGGGCCACAATATCTTACATCATAAAGAGAAGGAATCAGAGCCAAAAAGAATATATATGCCAAGTACAAATGAATAAGAGCATCCACAATGATTTGAGTGTTATAACTCTTCTCTTTCTTCCACATCAATTTCACCTCACTATTTCATAAAACCCACTAACTCTCACAATGATTCAAGAGTTATAATATACTTGTTGGGGGACCACTTTCATTATACTATTAATTATTTTATACAAAAAAGAGAATAGAAACAACAACTAGAATTAAAATAAATAAAAAAAAAATGCTATTTTGGAAAGAGTAACTAGTTACTCTGCACTAACTCATTTGAGGAGAGAGAGTGTTATAACTTGTGGTCACAATGGTAGTAACCCCTTTTCAAGAGTTATAACATGTTACAAAGCAACCATTGTGGTTGCTTTAATAGGTGGACGTGATTTGTCACATAAATAAAATGGCATTCTACAGTAAAATACTAGGTGGGACCTAGTATACGTATCCACAACACATGCCACGATCCACATATGAGTTATTTAACACCATAGGATCCTCCATGTCTTGAAGGGAACAAATGAAACCAGATTCTCATAGACGGTCAATACAAATACAAAAAGATGAAGCGTGACTAGTTGCCTGGATATGCTAAAACTGCTATAATGGTATTAGTTCCCAGTGGACTGTCATCAACATTGTATTTTCCGTACATCTTTGGGGTCTGCAAAAACTCTTAAAGAGTAGAGAAGCAGAAGAAAATGAGACTTATGAATCGAGATAATGTTCAGAATTATAAAGAAATGGATAGGTGTTATTTAACAAAATCATTTTCTAAATCCAATTATTACCAAAACTGCACATGAAAAATAGAACGAAGTAGGCCTTTTCAAAAGTAAAAGATCACAAAAGACCAGTTGGAGGAACCAACTACCAATACATTTGAAGGAATGAATAAGAATATGACTATGACCAACCTGATGATGACATAGCTTTTGATCTCCTCGAGAACGCATAGATTGTCAGGAGAAACCCATTGTTTATTTGGCCATCTATTACAAAATATGATGGGAAAAGTAAAAATGCAAAACCTTTGCATCTTGGATAAGAATATTAGATGGACACCTGAAACTGTTATATATTACGAGGTCTCTGATTATGGTCAGACCAAGGTGTAAGATTTCCAAAGCTCAATATTCCAGTTGGGTGAATTTCTTCATGAGTAGCCTTCCACCATTTCCACCATCTGGACAACTTATTTCCATATACACCTACATATATTAACTCACACAATCTTGGTGTGGTTAATACTGACACCTAATAAGCAAATTAAATGATCTACATGTATCACAAAGAGATTGATGTGTAAATTGTGACATTCTGCCCACCTGCTTAAAGGTCCAACTAATTCAATGCACACTTGAACAAATCTTGATGCAGATGTGAAATAGACCAGGGTATGTCCCACCCGTGCTTAAAGGAATATAACCAACCTCAACATCTTTAGGTATCTCTTATCTGTTATATGTAAAAGATATAAAGTCGTGATTAAAAGCTAAAAAAGAGATTTTTTGGGGAAATGTAGAGAGTAGCTCACCGCAGAAGCTACTGAAACCTTGAGCCACAACTTTTCCTATTATTTCACATGCAATAGAACCCACGACCATCTAGAAGAACTTCAGGTGGGCCAGCTCTGGAATTGATGTAGTCATTTCAATGCTCACCAAAACTTTTAGAACTGACTTTCTAATTTCAAGAAAATCTTTTACATTCCCTTCACAATCATAATTCGATGTTATACCTGCCGAAGCATAGACAAAAGTGCTATTACTTTTCTAGTCACAAGCTCTAGTATGCCATTTCTCATGGTGCCAATTGGTTTTGTGAACTCTTTTACCACCTCTACGTACAAAATTATATTCCACTCGCTGTGACAATCCAGTGTCATTTTCATCTAAAAAAACTTCCCTATAAAATTCAACTAGATCCAGACCAGCACAACAATTTCTCCACATAATTTTTTATTTTAAATTTATCAGTGAAAACACAAATTTGTGATAGCTGATCGAAAAAGAAAACACCTCCATTTTTCTGTGAGGAAAAGGTTGAGAATGTAGCATACAATATCACTTGAATGTATCCATGCAAGCAAACATTTTTTTTAATGGCTCTTCTTCTCCCCACAAGTTCAGTAATGAGAAAGACAAAATTTACAGGTTCTTACAGCAGGAAGAAGTCAAATGGTTCAACATCAGGTGTGTGAACAGGACACATAAATCCCAATTATCTGCAAATTGCACAAGTGGGAAATATTAATGTGTTACGATTCCACATCTGAATATTAACCCGGGGGTCCGCCGTGCCTTCATATTGTATACTAGCCGGGAACTGAATCTTCATCTGAATAGGGGCCTTCAAAATCATCGAAGATAGTGGGGAGGTAGGAAGAGTAGTACTTCCATAACCTCTTTGCTGGTCTAATTGACCCTGCATGCTTTCGATCGCCTTTCTCATGGAGGCCAACTCTTCAAAGGATCCCCCTTGACTTTGAGGTTGTTCGGCGAACAGAGATGTATGACCATCTGTTCGCCGCATTCCCTCGCTTGGTATAGGAATCCCCGGGGCCGGCCTCCTTGGATTGGGCTCTGCATCTGGGCCTAGGCGACCAAAGGCTGACCTAGTCAGCCTCTCGTGAACTAACTGGCGAGCAGGTACTGCGGTTGGGCGAGCTACTCCAGCTGTTAGACGTATCTCAGCTGCTCCCCTACCACGGCGACCTAGTCTGTCCAGGGCACTTTGCCGTGTACCTTGACTCACCCCCAGGGCTTGATTTGAGGTTGACTCCCCACGACTGGCAGCCTCAGCGAGCTGTTCTTCCTTGCCCTTCATTTTATGAGCTTGGGCACTGTCTGCTTCGTTTAAGTGGTCACCTCTGGCCCTCTCTTGTTCTCGAATTCTTGTTGGGCTATGCCTTACTTGAACATGTGAGGGGCCAGGCTGGACCTGTTGCTTTTGCAAAGCCTGGAGGATTGCAATCGTTCGTGCCAATTCGTCGGGGTTGCGAACAAAAGTGTCCAACTCAGGTGGCATCACCTGATGTGCAGCTATTGATCGATTTTCTTGCTCGTTTCTAGTCGCTTCTGCTCGCCTACCAGCTTGGGACATCCTTGAACGTGAGTCCCTCGTCACATGCTGGGAGTGTTGTGTTTCACGAGATTGAGGCATCCTCACTTGACGTTTGGGTGTTAATCTTTAAAAGTTTTTAAATGAAGAACACCAAGAACACCAAGAGCACATTTATTCAATTTTCAAGTTTAAGTCCGAAATCCTTACTTAGTCACACTTAAATCCTTAAACCGAAGGTTCGACCCCTCCTTCTAGCGCCAATTTGTTGATGATCGTTTCTAATCTTGAAGATTAGTGGCTGTTTTTTATGGTTAATTGATCACCAAACAATTATGTGTGATTGATCACTAACGTAATTACTAAATACGAAATTTTAGGTTTAGGTTTGGTAAGAATGTTTATAAGCTTACGTGATAAATTCGATCGTACTATAAACGAGCTGCTTTAGAATCGTAGATGAAGTTTGGGCGTGTATGTTAATTTGTGCTTATTTTATTAGCTGAAAAAATCTAAGTATTTATAAACATTTGCCTAGCAGGAGGTGTCATGACCTTTGGCTTACCAAGCTTGCATGTGTGACACTTGGGCTTTGACTAGTTTGACCTTATCTAAACTAAATTCTATCCTTCTATGCTGGACTTGCTCGCAGTCAAGAGCTGCTCGTCCTGTTGGACTTGTCCTCGAGGTGTCCTTAATCTGATTTTGTTGGTCTTTAGTCTTGCTGGATTGTAGTCTTAACATTGTAGCTAGTTTTGTTTGGCGGGTTGTCGTTTGTGTTCGCTGGATCCCCCCATGGTTCGCATGGTCTATAAGAAATCCTGTTCGCCGGGTTAGTCTTTGCTCGGTATGCAGGATCTGCTCGCCATATACCTTGTTCAATTCTTGATCTTGATTTTACTTCATCTTAATCCGCGGGTATTTTGTGCTAACCCTGATCGTCCAACTAGTGATTCTGCTCGCCTATCAACAAGTGAGATAAAGCGGGTTAAAGTTAACTGGATTGAGTTGGAAAATTAAACTCAAGTTATATGTTGTTTACTTCATTCGTTTCAATTTGTGACTGAACATAGGATAACCAACAAAATTACCAAATTACCCTAAAATTATATAGGGAAACTGGAAGTCATCTTCAACAACCAGAAACTATAATTTTGCAGAGCTCTTTTCCATTCTTTTTAATTTACAATATGCCTTATCTTCGCAGGAGCAAAACACATGGAAATTACACATACACATTGCTTAATACCATTATACATGAAAAATTGTACCTTACTTTAAAAAAGAAACATGAAGATCTTCACAGGCCAAGAGACTCTTTCTTCCAATACCCAAATTTTGAAGTACAAAATCAGCCAATAAATCTTCAGCAAATGAATCCCAAACCACAAATCTAGAAACAAAATTCCAATTTTCTAAAACACCGGCCCACAATTTTCAAAATATGAATTAATTTTTACAAACGATGAAGAAATAATTCAAATCAATGACCACGAGGACGGCGCCACTACAGATAAGGCGGCGACGGTCAATTGGCGGTGACTTGAACCACAGGGAGAATGGCCGAGGGAAAACAGGACCGGGGAAATAGACTCGATGAGATCTTCTACGGATATTAGACTTTCTCAGTTCAATCGACTGCATCTCCTCTTGTTCGCCGCTAACGTTCTTTCTATCCACAAGAACCACCATTTGCCGGCAACGTTCCTCGATCTGGTGGTCTTTTTTCGAACACACGCAATTCTTTTTAGGGATCTTGGGGTAATATAACATGTATTATTGGGGGCATAAATGTCATTTTAGTTATGAACAGTACTTCAGTTTAGTTAAACCAACCGATCTTGGGGGGTTTAAAAATGGTATGCAATAGACCTTGGTCCTTGAGTAGGTTTTATATGAAAACTCTTCATAATAAGCTTAACATGATATAGTTTAAGAGTATCATTAATCTCATCAGGAGTATCATTAAACCTGTCAGGGGTAGCATTAGTCTGAGTTAAGAAAAATTTAAAACAATTTGCTTGAAATCAGACTAATGATACCCCTGATGAGATTAATGATACTCCCGATGAGATTAATGATACTTTAAAATATTTTCATGATAAGCTTATCATGAACTATTTTCATATAATACTTTGACATAGGCATTTATTCCGGGTTTGATGGAAATTTTATCTCACAATGTAAACAACATATAAACCATTATTATTAGTATAAAAGGGGTTTATTTGGGAAAGTAAGCACTGCCTAACTCTCAAATCCTAAATTAAATCTCATCAAAATAGTCATCCCAATAATTCCCGTAAAAAAAATATATATATATATATATTCATCCCAATAATTAATCCCATCTCTATTTATTTCAATTAATAAAAAATAAATAAAAAAAATAAAACCTAATTGAGAGGTTAAAAGTTAAAACCCTCGGCTCAATTTGAGTCGAAGAACACAAAGCCCCGTCGCCTCCCAGCCCCCTGCTCCGCGCAGACCAGCCCCAACGCCGCCCTTCCAGCCCCGTCGCCGTGCCGCGCTAACCTTTCCAGCTCAGTCCCGTCGTCACCCCGTCCAAGCGCCAGTCTTAAGCCGCAACGCCGCCTCCGCCACATCCAGGCGCCAGCCCTAGGCCGTGACGCCATCTCCGCCAGACGCGACGTCTCCTCCGGTTTCGGTTCCTCATCTTCAAATTTATCAGGTATGAGTCGGATTTGTTCTTTCTGTGTATGCTTTTGTCTATTTGTTGATGGTTCAACAGACTTTGACGGAAGTGGGAAATCAAATTAGAAACATAGAAATATTGCATTGTTTGAAAAAAAAATTGTTTTGTGCACATTTATAGATTCACAGACTTGAAATTTGAATTTATTCTTTCTAGGATTTGGACAATATGGCACCAAGATTATGCAATCCAGGGTTAGATGCAAATTCACAACCTAGTAATTTACATCTTAGCTCTTTGCACGAAGAAATGAGACACACAATTTGGGCAGTTGTCTTTTAAGTATGAGATAAGTCTTGGTGAGTATTTGGATCAATTGACTACTGGAGTCTGTATAGACGGGCGTGGGTATATTCCCGTTTCATCAATGTGTTTTGAAATGGCAGATGGTTTTGAATGTCCTTATACTATACATGTTCGTGGATTTCTGGGTGACTCTTATATCAAAGCTAGAAGAGTCGAAACAATTAATGTTGGTTTTGGTCTAGGACTGCTAAAAGTAGAACAAGACTGTGATTTTGCACAAGTTGTGGTTGAAAAAGAAAATGATTTTTTTAGAGGTAGAAATCTTTATTCTATTTCACATCGTGATAAATATGCCACATACAACCTCTTGTATGGGACTTGGTAACGGTGGAAGATGTTAACATACAAGAAAAGGTGTTGAGGAGGTTCTTCGATAAACATATTAGAAAAGAAGATAAAAACTTATTAGTTATAAGAGGTTTTTGCAGTCATTCATATGAATGGCCAAATCTGCAAGGTCTAGGTGCTCCTCTTTTTAACTTAAGAGGACAGATTATTGGTGTGGTTGTGGCAAGTCAAAGCGGTTTTGACTATGCCATCGCTTCTTCTTGCTTGATCGATAAGTTAGGGGACATTAAGGAATAGTGAACATTCCACACACAAGGATGCTGTTCAACCAAGATTTTCTGGACACGCTGTTCAACCAAGATTGACCAAGATTTTCTTTATTGTCATTATCTTTAGAAGAAAAATTCTTAATGTGTATGTTGTGATGCAAATTTTTATTTAGTGGATATGACAATTTGAGATTTACTTTTCATATTATGAATCCCACATCAAATGCATGTTTCTTATTGCTATTAATATTAAGGTCAAAAGTACTTGTTTCTGTACGCATGGTGTCTGCTTGTTTCAGTTCTTCACATTTCTTCAGAAATTTACTAGAATAAAAGGCGTTCATTGGGTTGAATACTATCGAAAAATTTTACGACTTTTTTTGTTGACCTGACTGCATAATATTTTATAGAACATATTGAATCACTACAAGAAATTTGAGAAATCACGACGAAAAAAATCGTCATGAAAAATTCATTTTTCGCCACATTAACTATTTGGTGACGAAATCGTCATTGAAAGTGCTGCGTGGTATTTGGTAGCAGAGAGAGTAAACCATTGAGAACTTGGTAAATACTCTGGCTTGATCTGGTTTTTCCGTAAATTACATTATCCAATCTTCTCGTCCTCAACAACAAATATAACTCTGCTGCTTCTTTTGGAGCCACTAATTGCCGAGACACGTCAATATTTTTTCTTCCATCTTCTAAACTTTTCATATCTATTTTCTCTAGACTTACAAACACGTATGCACAATAATATTAACAATCAAATTTATGTATCTTCAATGTCATCCGAAAGAAAGGACATGGGGATAATTATGATAATCAAGAATCAAGACTCTCTGCTATTTTGTTCCAATCTTAAATAAAGCAGCTCATTTCTCTTGATTTTTTGGAATCTTAATATCAACATTAAATTGAATTTTTCTACAACTGCAAAATATCTTTTTGAAACATAAGGAATCCTCCCAAAATGTTATCCATAAAATCAGAAAATGAAATGACAAAGAAGTAGCAGTGCACCATTACCTATGTTATTGGCATGAATATGCCATCTACAATCAATGGCATCTGATAGTAAGACTCTCCATCACATACAATTGCAGTACTCAATCAGCTAGTTTCAGTCAGAAAATAAGAAATGTAATAGGGAAAATCATTTCTTTCTCAAAAAAAAAAAAAAAAGAAAGAAAAAGAAACGTGTCTCCTCTATTTCTTTTTCCCTTGATGGGCTGGTGGAGAGTGATAATATAAGAACCAGAATTCTAGAAAAAAGCGAGAAAATTCTATGATATACATAAACCTCGAAACAACTAATACTCTCTAAACAAGTTTCACGGTGAAACTTGTTCATAAAATTCTTTGTCATATATAAAAGATACTACCTCCGTCCCGCATCTTTTTTCATACTACCTTTTTTTTCGTGTTTTAGCGAGGAAGTTGTTTATTAATATTTAAAATGATAAAGTAATTTTGAAAAGATGGTATGATAGATCTATTTCTCCTCTAGTATAAAGTGATTTAAAAATTATTTTATCATTTCAAATACTAATTAAAAACCCGCTCGCTAAAACACGTGAAAACAGTAAACGTGAAATAAAATCCGGGACGGAGGGAGTATTTGATAGTGAATGAATATTGAAATTACTTATATTGAGTTTTGTAAGAAATATTATATATCACTTCAAGAATAAGGTTAAATTTTAAGTATCTATTAATTGTAATACCCGACACTAATAATTGTAGACAAAGTATAGAGTGAAAATGTTTCATACATGAACCATTGTAAGATATTAGTTGTTTTCACTAAAGCGTATTAATTATTTTCACTTGAGGGTATTAGTTTTTTCATTGAAGAGTATTAGTTGTTTAGTGAAAATAAACTAAGACTCTTCAATGCAAACAACTAATACTATTTAGCGAAAACAAACTAAGACGTTTCAATGAAAACAACTAATACTCTTTAGTGAAAACAAATAATAACCTTCAATAATTCATGTATGAACCAATTTCACTCTATACATACTCATACTTGTAACACTAAACATTATCTCAATTAATGATTTTTATATGCACTAAAGTGCATAGCATGTACTTGCATTTTGAATCAAATTTCAAATCAATCTTGATTTTTCAAAGCTCAATTTACCTAATGAACTTTTGAAAAGTCAAATTGATTTAAAATTGGACTCAAAGTCCAAGTGCATGTTATGCACTTTTGTGTATACAAGAATTTGTGTATCCTATTATTAATCACAAGTTATGTGACAGTGCTAAATCATCATATATAATAATATGAGATGAGTATGTATAGAGAGAAATTGGTTCACACATGAATAATTAATGAGTATTAATTATTTTCATTGAATAGTCTTAATTTCTTTTCAGTAAACAACAAATATTCTTCAGTGAAAATAACTAATACCCTTCATTGAAAGCAACTAATACTCTTTAATGAACACAACTAAACCCTTCACTGATTCATGTATAAACCATTTTCACTTACACTATGTCTTATGAGATAATTTATCCATATTTATCTCTTTCATTCTAATTATTTAGCTGCTTAATTTTTATTTTTTTTTAATCACAAAATCACTATTTTACTTTTTTATTATTTTCAAAGGAATTTTCTTTCACATTTTATGTTCCACATATAAATAGAAAAAAATGTTTAATGATATTTATTTCAAAATTTTAAAATAATATCGTGATAATGCATATAATCTTTTTAATGTAAAAATTATAAATATTGATTAACAATATTATGTATTGTACATCACGTAAAAAATATTCTTTGATATCTATTAAATATTTTAGGTTGATTTACATTTTTATTATTTCACTCTTCGTTTCTCCAACTTTTAAACACCAAAATTCTGGCTAAATTTAATAAGTATAGCAATATTTGATTAAATTAAATTTTTAGAAATATTTAAAATAAATTTTATTTGAATTACACCATTCTTGATATATAAATTTACACCATTTTTAATGTTATTCCTGTTGTAAATAATTGCGTAAAATAAAAGACGGAATTTGTTCACACAGTTCGTCGGGAACGACTACGTCTGGGGGCGAGGCAAGCCAGGAGTTTCACTAATGATCTTGTGTATGAGTGTATACAATTATGAGTACAATAGTCTATTTATAAGAATAAAACCCTAATCTAAGATATAAAGTCCATTGGGTTATTGGTCCATTAGTAATGTCCACATCAAATCTTCTAGATTTGGAATAATAAATCTTCTAGATTTACAACACTCCCCCTTGGACATTACGACATAACATAAATGTCTTGTCATAAAACCTCCAAGTGCTGGGTATCGGCCAAATAATAAGTTAAAGATAAATGTTATTGATCTTCTAGATCTAAATCTTCTAGATCTAAATCTTCTAGATTTATTTCGGGGTTACCGCTCCCCCTGAAGACAACAACACTTTAAGTCTTTGCATCCCAATACCATGAACGTACTTTTCAAAAGTAGACGTAGGTAAGGATTTAGTAAATAAATTTGCTAGATTGTTACTAGATTGCACCTTTTGAATGGTAATCACGTCACTCTTCTGGAGTTCGTATGGGTAGAAAAACTTAGGTGAAATATGTTTCGTCAAGTTTCCTTTGACGTACCTATTACTCATTTGTGCGATGCAAGCAGTGTTGTCTTCAAATATAACGATGGGAGGTGTATCGCCTTTAGCGATACCACACGAGTCACCAATGTGTTTTACCAAGGACCTTAACCAAATACATTCTCGTATGGCTTCAAATAAAGTTATTATCTCTGAGTGGTTTGAAGACGTGGTAACCATGGTTTGTTTAACCGATCTCCATGAGATCGCGGTACCACCACAGAGAAAAATGTAACCAGCCTGGGATATGGCGTTGTGGGGATCAGACAAATAGGCAGCATCCGCATAACCTACTAAGGTTTTATCTTGGTTCTTACGATAAAACAGTCCAAGGTCTTGAGATTCTTGGAGGTACCGCATAACATGCTTAACACCATTCAAATGTCTCCTTGTAGGAGAAGCGCTATATCTCGCAAGCAAATTGACAGCAAATGCAATGTCCGGCCGAGTGCAATTTGCGAGATAGAGCAATGCTCCAACAACGCTAAGATAAGGAACTTCTGGCCCCAGAATTTCTTCTGAATCTTCTCTTGATTTAAATGGGTCCTTATCCACTTCAAGAGATCGAACAACCATAAGGGTGCTAAGTGGATGAGATTTATCCATGTGAAATCTCTCCAATACCTTCTTCACATAGGTCGACTGATGTATAAGGATTCCTTCTGGGAGATGCTCGATCTGCAAGCCGAGACAGTACTTGGTTTTACCCAAGACTTTCATTTTGAATCTGGCTTTCAAGATTGAACTGGCTACTTCAATCTCTTTGCATGTTCCGATTATGTTCAGGTCATCAACATAGACGAATATGATGCAAAAACCATTTTACAATTTCTTCGTGAATACGCATGGGAAAGCTTTATCGAATGTATATCCCTTCTTCTGAAGGAATTCACTAAGTCGGTTGTACCACATGAGACCCAATTGCTTCAGGCCATACAATGACTTTTACAGTTTTATGCTATACATACTGCGGTTTTCACCATCCCTCATCTGAGGAATGTCAAATCCATCTGGGATTTTCATATAAATGTCGGCATCAAGTGATCCGTATAAGTACGCGGTTACTATGTCCATTAATCTCATTTGGAGATTCATTTTAACTGCCAAAGATATCAAGTAGCGAATGTTATTGAGTCCATGACGGGAGAATAAGTTTGATCGAAATCAATCCCGGGTCTCTACGAAAACTCTTAAGCTACAAGCCTCGCTTTATATCTCTCCACAGTATTGTTCTCATTTCGTTTTCGTACAAATACCCATTTATATCCTTCGGGGATAGCGCGCGCGGGTGTACGAATGATAGAGCCAAATACTTGTCTTTTGTTAAGCGATGCGAGCTCTGCATCAATTGCCTCTTTCCATTTAACCCAATCGGAGCGCTTCCATCACTCAGCGATTGTTATGAGTTCTGGATCTAGATCATTTATAATGGAAAGAGCGATTGACGCTGCAAATATATCATCGACGACAGTAATATTTCTATTGTATGTTTCTCCCGTATCTGTGAAGTTCACAGAGACTTCGACGTTTACGTCAACCAGACCTTCCTCATTTCCCATTGTATCTGGGTCTGGTCGTTCCACGGTCCTAGTGCATGGAATATTTTGTGCACATGCTTCATCACTAGGACGCTCGTCTCCTAGAGACTTTGAGTTATCTAGACGAATCTCTTCTAGAGATTTTACATTCGACTGGCCAGTTTTGCTAGCCTTTCGTTTAGGTGTATTACTATCTCTTGAGGGTCCCTTACGCTTTTGGCGTGTGGGGGTATGAGTACTCGTTTTGCTTGGGACCTCAACCCTTTGGGGAGCATTTACTGCAAGTATATGCGATTTAATTACACCTATATGGTCAGTGAATGCGTTTGGTAGATTATTTGCTAAATTTTGCAAGTTAATGATCTTCTGAACTTCTAGTTCAGATTGACTAGTGCGTGGATCTAGATACTGAAGATTACTTACGTTCCACGTAAGCTCCCGACATTCATTCAATTTTGAATTCGGAGCTCCCCCTAATGCCGGGAAGTAATCTTCATCGAACGTGCAATCAGCGAATCGGGCTGTTAATTGATCCCCGGACAAAAGCTCGAGGTATTTCACGATGGATGGAGAGTCAAATTTTATAATTCGAATTCGAATACAAATAATTTTTTGATTTGATTCGTTATCAAATACGAATACAAAACTATGATATTCGATTATATATATATAATAGTTATATAATAATAGTAATGATAAATATAATTATTTATAAATTTAATCATGTTATAATTATTTTAAGAATATTAACCATTTATGAATTTTATTTTAGAATTACTCCAATATTTTTTAACTATATATTTCTAATTGAAAAAATTAAAATTGAATTTAAAATTCAAATGCACAGTGTGCACTTAGATGCAAACTATAAATTTTGGATATTGGGATAGAACCCGCGAATTTCGGAGACTGGAAGAAAATTGTATATATAATTAAATAATTAGATCTAATTTTTTAAGAGCTAAGCCATTTATTATATAATTAGAGTATGTATAGAGTGAAAATGGTTCATACATGAATCATTGAAGGATATTAGTTGTTTTTACTGAAGAATATTAGTTGTTTTCACTGAAGGGTATTAGTTATTTTCATTGAAGAGTATTAGTTGTTTACTAAAAATAAATTAAGACTTTTTTAGTGAAGACAACTAATACCCTTCAGTGAAAACAATCAATATTCTTTAGTGAAAACATCTAATACACTTTAATGATTCATATATGAACCAATTTCACTATATACATGCTCTAAATATATAATAAATGTCTTAGCTCTAAATTTTTTTAGATATAATTATTAAAATATATATATATAATTTTCTTTCAGTCTACAAAATTTGTATCCTAGTATTAAAAAATTGTAGCTTGCGTCTAAATGTATACTGTGCATTTGAATTTTAAATTCAATTGTGACTTTTTCAATTATTTATATAACTAAAAAATATTGGGGGATGTTAAATTTTGGTGTACGATTTATACAAAATTTTGCTTTTATGTTTCAAACTTATTAAAATCATTTTTAATATATTATAATATACTACAAATTATATTGTAAGAACTCTTAAATTTATTTTTTTATTGATTTTAAATTTTTAACGGTGTGTAATCTTAAAGAAACAAAAAATTGATTTTTAAAAAAATTATATAGTTAAATTGAATTAAATATTTGGTAGAGATAAATTATGAATTTTCTCTAAACTATAGTTAATTCAGTTAAATTAATTTCTATCAATCTATGATACTTGATGGTAATTTAACGTGTAATAGAAGATGTTACACCATTATAATAAAAGAGATCTCGTTCCCAAAACTAACATTTAGAAAAAAGTCAATATCTCATATGCATCTGGTGTACGGTGCAATCACTCAATAATTGAGGTTGCTTACACTAAAAAGTGTAGCTAATTTCACTGAAAAGTGAGAAAAAATTACACTGAAAATCGATAAAGCTAAAAACCTTTCACAACTCATAATTTTCAGTGCGACTCACACTTTTTAGTATAAACCACCTCAATAACTCAAAGCAACTTATAAACCGTAAAAAATAAGTTGGAATTTACAACTTATTTTTATAACGACCTCCATCCCCTACCACTCACACCAACCCCACCCACCTCTACCTCAACATAAAAAATAAATATATATATATATATATATATATATATATATTTTATAATTAAAAATTTATTATAAATTTTAAAAGATCTTATAAGGTGTATTAACCAAACATTTTAGCAACTTATAAAATATTAGAGTTTATAAGGTGTTTCAAATAAACTTAGCCAAATAGGCTCTTACTTTTAAAAAAGAAAAAATTTTATATACTACCAATTTAACTTTTAAAACGAAATTTAAATATTGCCATTATCCTTTATTTTATTTTTTTACAGGAAGCCATTATCCTTATCTTAACTACCCCAATAATATTAAAGTCTTACTGAGCATATCACAAATTTTTGGATTTTTTAAATTGGTTTTATAATTTCAAATTAATTAAAATATAGTATAGAAATTACAAATTAATTAAATTTCGGACGATTGTTAGATTTTATATTTTAATTAAGAAAGTTCCCTTTTTTTCCCTTTTATTCTCTACCTTCCACGTGTCCTGCTTCCCTCCAAGTTTTACTCCCATTTCATTAAGGGTACGTTTGTTTTGGGATTTAAGTGTGCGGGGGAAGTCATGACTTTGAAATCTTAGGATGTGAAAATCTTGATGAATAATATGAGTATGTGTTTGTTTTGAGATTTTAGTAGGGTGAGATTTTACTTTATGTCAAATCAATGTTTATTAGTGATTGATGTTGTATTATTTTATTATATTGTGTAAGAGAAAAGTAGGAGAGAGGTTGAGTGGATGATAAAAAAGTGATGATGTGATTGTATTTAATTATATGAAAAATAGTAATAGGTTTATAGGTAGGGATTGAGTTCGGGATTTGAAAACCCGATTTTAAATCCCGAACTCGTATGGGGCGTGGATTGCAAAGTCCAAAGTTCATCCGTGTGAGTCCCAAAACAAACATACCCTAAATGACTTCAGATTTCTACCTCCTTCCTCTTCACTATATTTCTCTTTTTGGCAGTTGCTTCTCTATATTATACGCCTAATTTTTTTTTCTCTGTATTTCATCTTCCTCAACTTTTATTTCTTTCTCTCAAATGAAGACGTGAATAAATAGGCAACATCAAAGAAATCTGTTAATTAAAAAATCAGGAGCAAAGAAATTACAAAAGACAATGATCACGCCGGAATAAAAAAATCCGATTATGACAATCGAAAAATGAAGAATTCACAAGCCATCAAAACCAAAATGGCGTAGAGCCCAGATCACGTGTACACTGGCAAAAAACCTTCTCTCAAACCCAGACAAAGAATAATACGGAATTCTGAATCACCCAGAATTAAAAGAAATCCTCCTGAGAAGTAAAAAAAAAACAAACTTTAATTCCAAACTTGCGGAGAACAGAACAAATCCGATCAACTAAACTGGAAATTTTGAAAGCTGGAAATGAACAGTAAATCCCCTACTATACCACCGGAAAAACGCCTTTACTCGTTGAGCAACCACAAAATGTAACAACATTCGTTACACCGGAAATAAGACGCTAAAAATTGAAACAAAGTGAAGTTGCTAGTAAGAGGAGAGAAGATGTAAAGAGAGAGAAAATGTCAATTAATATCAGACAAAAAAACCGATAACTTGTTGAAGAGGTAAAAAGTTTATTGGGGTATGTGTACACCATGCTATGTTTGGTAGCATATATTAGATTAGTAGCTAGTGTTTAATTTAGTATAAAAATGGTGATATATGTGTGTAATACATGTGTTTGGTATGATCTATTAAAATGAATATTATTTTAATGTCTCTGTTTGGTATGATGTATTAAAACTGATATAATTTTAGTTGAGTGTTTGGTAGATGATATTAGAGAGATATAATTTTAAGTTGGGTGTTTGGTAGGTGATATTAGAGAGATACAATTTTAATTTGAGTGTTTGGTAGGTGATATTAGAGAGATATAATTTTAATTTGAGTGTTTGGTAGATGATATAAAATTGTGAATTATTGCCTTGGGTCATTTAGGGGGGAAAACAAGCCCAAATTGCCGCCCAAATAAGTCCTTTCATCAGCTGGTTTTAGGAAAATTCATTCAATTACTCCTCTCATATCTAGGGTTCTTCTAAGAATTATTCACCCCGTAGCTTCTGGAAAATTTGGCCGCCCACGAGAGAAATACCCGAAGCTCACCTAGAGGCGGACACTCGTAGCTCACGTATCTCATTCCGCACGAATTTCACTGAGGTATGTCTCTTACCTCGCCTCACACTCATCCCGTTGTTGTAATCACAGTATAAACTCAGTAAATTCTTTGTTATTCATGGAGCAAGCTTGACCATCATGTTTTTATGCATTTTGTGATGTTAATTTTGTGTTTAAAGCATGTAATGTGTGGTGTGCTCTCATATTTGTTTTTGTTTGTTTTTATTTGATATCTAAAGCATCTGAGTTATGAATAATACCCGAATCTCTCCGTGGTCATTGTTTTTGGGTTTAGGGTTAATTTGTGTGTAAACTTGATGGAATCTGTTAAATCGAATTTGTGGGCAAATTTGTGAATTTTGGTGTAGGTGTCTTTTAATTATTAATTGTAGTCTGTTGATTTTCAATCTTCTGTATAAATTGTTTAACGAAGACTACGAATGTGCCACTCTTGTTAATTTGTGATGTGTATTCCGCATCTTATATATTACACTTGTTGCATTCGTAGTAATGGAGAGAGGTGGATGTTCCACGGGGGTGAATCTGAAATGCAAAGGGAAGAAGACCGATAGAGTGAGGAGGTCATGGACTGAGAAAGAAGAGGTTGCATTGCTCGAAAAAATGAAGGAACTTGTCAAGAATGGGCGGAAGGGCGAGAATGGGTTTAGGCCGGGTTTCACGAAGAAACTGGAGGAGCTACTGGTGGAGGAATTCCCGGGGACCGACCTCCGTGAATCGCCTCATATAAAGTCGAAACTTACTCTTTGGAAGAGGGCATTGAGCTCCCTTCAGACGATGATAATGCACGGGACCGGCATTGGCTTCAACAGTGCAACGAACATGATTGATTGCAACTCCGAGGCTTGGGAAAGAGCCGTGAAGGTTCATTCTTTTGATATTAAACTAAATGCGTTTTTTGCAAATTTTCAACATACTTAAATATGGTTCCATTGCTTGATGCATTATGTGATGATTATATAATTTCTTGTGTAATCAGAAAGATCTAACTGCCCTCAACATACGATTCAAAGCATGGCCGATGTATCATGATTGGCTCGAGGTATTTGGTAAGGATCGGGCGACTTGGAGAGAGCCGAGGACTTGATGCAAGCTGTGAACGATCTTATCGACGATGACACTCCCATTGAGGAGGTTGGGAGTGGCTCGTATGCTCCGGAACACTGTGATGAAACTGCCGATGATGGGCCCTGCGACATGGATGGCGTAAGCGAGGTGACACGTACTCTGTTTATACGTAAACTGCTTGCAGGGCGGTATGGAAGCGCTTAGGTTGATGAATGTTTGCTCAAGCCATTGGATGTATGTGATGGCTTGTTTTGATGCTGTGAACTTATTATCCTTTTGATGCTCACTCAAATTTTTGTTGCTAATGATAGCAATGCCTTTCATAAGGCTCTCTTTTGAACTATGAATCAACACTTGTTTATATAAGTATTAAGTTTTTTAAGTCGGATTGGGGATGTTTGGTTATATCTATTGTGCATCTTTGTTTATATATGATAAATTGTGTTTAGTTGTTTATATATGTGATTGGGGTTGTGCTTATATTGTTGTTGAAGGACATCCATGTTGATTATATGAAACTCATATGTAAATGCATAAAAGCCGCCCCCATTATCCCGACACCATTTGGAAAGATGGTATGTTCACAACATTCGACAATAAAAAAATGCATAAAATCCAAACAAAATGTAAAGAAAATGTATATTCAAGCACATTTAAAAACATTTGACCATATCATTCGACCATTGTAATAACATTCGAGCATCCAAAATTGGTCAGATTGGACCTCAATTAATTCACTAGCATAATAGGTGCAGTTACAATAATACCACGTACAACATTTGAAAATAATAAACGAACAAACATGACAACAAGAAAGCTTAAAAACAATGCATGGATGAAAGACATCCACTTGAAATCATTCAAAGACGACGTCGAGATATCACACTGTGCCCCACTGTAATAAACTGATAATTTTAATTGGATACTTTACAAACTAATAATTTCAGGATTTACAAAATTAAAAAATATATAAAAAATGGTTGATACATTTGCCCACATACGAGGCCTACTACGAGGCCTGCTCGGAATGACCCTAAAATGCCCACAATTAAGACGGTTAAGCCCACATAGAAGCATAACTCCCAGGGTTCAACCGTCCATTTCCTCCATCTCTCTTTCAACTGCCCCATTAACTCCCCATTCGTGATTTATAACGAGCTCTATCGCTAGCCGGAACATGGAGGTCAATTTATGTGCCGTCTAATGCACCTAGACAACCCTATTAAAAAAATATGATGTGATCAAGAGTATGGTGATCCATATGCAAAAGTAGGAGAACCAAAATTATCAGAACTTAATCTATTAATACACAGAGTAGCATAAAAAAGAGTTACCTTGAACCATTTCCATCTCGGGTCAGTGGAGTTGTCCGGAATAGGAGTTGGATTGACCAAAAACAGGTGGTGCATTTTCAAAACCGCTTTCACGACCAAATGAATATAACACGACACTGTATGACCTGATCTATAGAAATCAAACTTGACTACTCCATTTTTCTGGTGGTGAGCAAGTACACTCAAGAACATGTCAACTTGTTCTTCTACTAACGTGTACCTTTTATCACTTAAACCTCCTAATGTTCTCATTAAATAACATAGATTTGCAAAAGCATTGCGATCCATTCTGAGGTTTTGAATGCAAGAGGAATCACTAAGCAAATACAAACAACTCTTTCGATTAAGTTGTTCGGGCATTCGATGTATCATACTATACCTTTTAGGACCAAAGAGTCGTCTTCTAACCGGTCTGTGTCGATTGCTTAATACGTGAGAGACAATATGAGCACAATGAATATTTTACGCATTATCTCTTCAAGCATAATGTATAAAACACATCGTTTCAGATCACGAGATAACATGATGGGGATGAATTGGATGGACAAGGGAGTCAAAGCAATCCACACTGCCAGAGACATCACGGTAATTAACAAAATACTTATGATAGAACAATGACCACAATATCACAAATCTACATATTTATTCCGATGAAAAAAAAATACAAACCCCACAATATTGTTCTTTCTGCACACAAGAAAACCCACAATATTAAAGTTCTGCCCTAAAGAAACCCACAATATCAGGATTCTGCCCACACTAAAATCCACAATATCAGGACTCTGCCCACACTAAAACCCACAAAATCAGCATTTTGCCCTCACTAAAACCCACGATATCAGCATTCTGCTCACATAATTACCCACAGTACCAGGGTTCTGCCCACAAAATAACCAACATATGTATTATGCCCCTAAAATAAAACGTACAAAATTCTACAATGACCAAAATTGCATTCAAGCACAATGACCTCCGATTCACAATGACCTCCAAACAAACAATTTAATTCAAATGGAACGCACTGCAAGAAATTAGTAAACAAAAAATTCAAGGAACAAACAACTGAAAACAAATATGAGGATGTGGACCTGGGGATATTGTTCTCCCCAATTGAAAAAAACCCTAAACACATTCACACAAATTTGTTAATCTAAAGTATCTTAATTTTTCGAACCCAATTCGGAACAAATCTAACGTGAATTAGTTTGATATATTTCCCAAAGTAGCAAAAATCGAGCTCGAATTCTCTATTGCAAAACAAATCGAAGCAAAAAATACGGTGGGTTGAGGTGAATTAGTGAGAAGCTGGGTAACTTGTAAACGACGGTGCCGTAGTCACGAGAGTATTTCTCCGGTAGGGGAGTGACGAATTCGTAATAGCTACTTTTCCCATCGACCTTCAAAAAATGTGACGAAGATGAAGTGGAAATTCAAAAAGGGGGCTTTTCAAATTTGAATTGTGAGAAGGAAAGACAGGAATTGTAGCCCCTAATCTCCGATTCAGTCTTGCCTTTGTCGCTCAATTTGTCTCAGCTATTACCAAGTATTATCGATGAGATTCGTAATAACACCCCCATGGTGTGCTCCAGAATGCAAACCCAAACAGTGTTTTGGAGATAAAGAAGTGTAGTCTGTGTACCGGATTCGACTTTGAACGGGTTAGAGAGATGGGGAATACATGCTACCAAACAATCATATAAGAGGAGATAAAGTAGAGATAAAGACCCTTATCTCACGTACCAAACATAGCCCAAGGGTGCAGTAGTAAGTCTCAAAAATTAATTAGCGGGGCCCAAGAGAAGCTTGGCCTATTCCCACATATTGCAGAAAACAAAATTCGAACTGAACCGAATTTTATAATTAAATAATAATTAATAATAATAAATATGTACGAAAAATCAGAATTCAGCCCATTGAGCGCAGCTAGGGATGTTAAACGGGCCGCGGGCTGGCGGGCTGGCCCGTTTAGCCCTGGACCGAACAAGGGTTAGGTCCAAGTATTTGGTGGCCCGTTTAAAACCGGGCCTTTTTTGCCCGGACCGTTTAGCCCGATTATTTTTTTTTTATATATTTTGTACAATTACAACCGTGTATGCAACCTACCTATTTTACTTCAACTTCAAATTTTCAATCCAAGTCCAATGTCATATATATATATATATTTCAAGTTTTTATTTAGTTAATTTATGTTTTCATTTAGTTAATTTATTAAATTACTTGAAATTGAATTTAACCATTTAATTAATTCTTGAACTTTATGAACGTGTGAATATAATTTTTATAAATTTATGAACAATGTAGGACTTCAACATCCGTACTTCATAATTATTTTTCCAATTGGGGATCATCGGTCGTCGCATGACTCTCAAATTGTCATTGTCGGTTACCGCCGGCTCTTAAATCGTCATTGACGTTATAAAGTTATCTCATTAAAAAGTGAAATGTTGAACAATGTTTAAATGTAATTTTCATGAATTTTTTAACGATGTGTAAATTTTAAGTTTAAATGACATCGTATTACAATTACATATCTATATTTTATATTAAAAATTAACTTTTTTAGTTTTTTCTTTCGGAGTCCGTTAGTGGCCCGTTTAGCCCGCGGACCGCTAGGGTTAGGGTTAGGTTTCGAGTGTTAGTGGACCGATTAAAATGAACAGATAAAGCCCGGGACCGTTTAGGCCCGCAGCCCTGTAGGGCTGAGCCTAATGGGTTAGGGCCAGCCCGTTTAGCATCCCTAAGCGCAGCAGCCCTAGTTTGTTTTCTACCGTTCTGCGCCCGTTCACGGCTTCACCCTCTCGCTCTCATCTCCCCGTTCGCAATTGCGCCGCCGCCGCCTCTCTCAACTCCCAAATTTGGGATATTTGGGTTCGGTTTCCCACATGTGCAAAAGAGAACCCGTCCCTTCAAAACTGAAATTGAAAATTGGTTTCTGCTCTTCTTAATCCACCCCCACCCCCACCCCACTGACACTTGATTAAGGCGGTGTTTGTAAATTGTGGTGAAAGGAGCATACACACTTTCTAAGCTGTGAGTGGGGAGTTTGCCTTGCCTATCAGCCGAACCATTCACTTTCATCTCACGAATCCAGCCCCATTTTTCAGTAAACCTCGAGGGGAGGGGACCTTCGGGTAATATCATTAACATAAGTAGAGTCACTTTCAATCCAAAGCTCCTTCCAACCCTTAGCATAAGCAATTAATCTCAATTCCCATAAAAACAAAACAGCAGCGGAAAGTGCCCCTGCCCTGCTATCTCTCAATATGCCCCCACCTTTAGTAGGTCCCAACTTATCCGTATAGGTTGTAGTTTCTCGATTTGCTGTTAATTTTTTTTTTTCTGGATATTAGTGCAATGTTTTTTTATTCATCCACCTAATTGATTGATATACGTGATACTATTGTATGTGCTGATTTTTTGTGTTCTGACATATTTTTGGCTTACATGTATTCTTGTAGGTCATGGAAACTCATACTACTGCAAGTAAGTGCACATGATAATTTAAACCATCAATTATCATATGTATTTTCTTAAATATTTGTATTTTACTGTATCCACACTTCAGCAGTGGATCCTCCTCTCGATACAAGTGTTTCTGAAGCATCCGCATCAGTAGTGGGTCTTCGTGCTTATTCAGGTGTGTTTAAGTAGTTTGTCAAAACGGGTCCAACCCGCTTATGGACGGTCTAGATGGGCGGTCCGCTTGGACCGGGCCTAGGCAAGAAGGCTTGCCTCCTATTTTTACTTTTTATTATTATTACTATGTATTTTAACAAATATAATGTTATTCTTAGGATATTCTGTAGATTTTATGTTTATGAATGATAAAGTAATAAGTAGAAGACTTTGCTTATAAATTATTATGGTTATGATGAACTTCAATCGATGGGAAGTTATATTTGTGATTAATGATGAACAACTTCATTTATGAGAAATATTTTGTTTCAATTTTTTACGGTGATAATAACCTAGATAAATTGTTCAATTATATTTTATTTTTGATGAATTAAATGTATTAGAGCTTTTAAATTGCATATTTCTAATTTAAAAAAAAAAATAGTGTGCTGGCCCGCCAAATAAGTGGGTTGTGTTGGGGGTTTTGCTGATGGCCAAATTTCTAGCCCGCCTCGTCCGTCTCGACAGCTCTACGCTGTAATTCATAATATTATTTATTTCATAACACTATTTATTTCTATATAAGGTGGCGTGGAGACATTTCGGTGTTCTGGATTCGTGATAGAATCCAGCATTCAAAATGATAAATTTGTTTCCTCGATTTTAACATCAGCCACTATCTTTAGACCCGAGCCTCTCACTAATGAAATCATGCATGATGTTGAGGTATGTTTGCATTTTTTTTAATAAAGTTATTATTCAACAATACCAATATGATATTTTTAATCAGATCAATGTTATTCTACGCCAAGATACGGTATACACGGGCACTATTTCCGCTTTCAATTTCCACTACAATATTGGAATTGTGGATATTGTGACCGACTTTCCAGTAGAAGTTGCGAAATTGAGGCTAATTGATGATTCATTTAGCATTCATAAAGACTTTCTCAATGTCCTACCCGAATATGACCAAGTATCTGGAAAGTATAAATTACTTCCTGGGAATAGAGTGGTAGCACTTTACTATCATGGTGAAGGACGGAGTATTGAAAGCGTTGTTGGAGTTTTTAGGTATGATAATTTTTTTTTGCTTATTGTATATTGATGCATAAATTTGACACATTATTTTTGCTATTAATTGATATTTCACTCTCTTTTTTGCATATTTCTTACAGTCTGGCTAAGATTTTTTTGGATTGCCAAGAGCTTTTCGGGGGGAATTTAGAAATTCCTTTAGTAAGTACATGTTTTTGGTATTTTTCACATGATTCCTTGAATGCATCTTTACTTTATCGTGTTTGGTAACATGTGTTTATTTAATGTTTATGTTTATTGTTTGGATTTAAAATCTATTAGTTTCATGCATTTCTAGTCTCAATTTAGCGCCTTCTCAAGTTAATAGGTCTATTATATGGTTTCCTTTCCACTGATTTAGGGCAACCACTATTGATCGTTGGTGGTATTTTAGAACTAAACTGACACTCAAGAAGCACTTATTTTTTTGAAAAATTGGATCTCATCAACTTCAAAAAGTGTTTCTCATTGTAGCAGTAATGGTTCAAAACATGCACGATGTAATGTCATTGAAGTAAGTTCGAACCAATTTTCCCCATGTTACTTTAGGTCTACCTCTCTTTTTTGTCACTCCATGCATTTTAGTACAGTTGACATTTCTTATCAGACTGATAATAGGCATCAACTCACTTACAACTATACATGACAGTCTTTTCTAATATATATTCAACTCAGTGGAAGTTACTCTAACTTTTTGCTAATAAATTGATCACGATACAATTTATACATTAATTTTTTGTGCAATTCCGTTTATATGAAAGCTTAAGTGCATATCCAATATTAGCCACCATGTTAACCATTATTTTTGTTTTGATTTTTTTTTTAGATATTGAAGACTTGTGCAATAATTTTTCTAATTACCATTTGTCTAGTTGTATCTTATTCTTATCGTGAGAGCTTTTTTTTATTTTTTATTTTCCCTATAGCATGGCCTTGGCGGACCGATGATAAATTCAAATGGAGAAGTTATTGGAATAAATTTTTATGAAGATTCTTGTACGCCCTTCTTACCAATTAATATAGCTTCGGTGTGGTTGGAGCAATTAAAAAAAAAAAGGTACTCTAAATGCTTCATCATGTCACTTTTTTTAGATTATATTGGTTCATCACCTAACTTCTATTATAATCAATCACTCTCTAGCACAAGTCTTGTACCTCATCTTGGGATGGAATTGGGAAATCTTTATATGGCTGGAACAGTATATTTGGAAAACGTGATGCGATGGTTTCCAAATATTACTAAAGGTGTTATTATTGATGAGGTATGTGTTTCATCAAACTCATCTAAAACACTTAGTGTTCTTTTTATTTGGTTTCGTTTATTGTCTTTATCATTTACTGTGTTTCAACCAGTTTACAGCAGAGTCTCCAGCGTTTGCTGAGATATCACCATATGATCTCATTGTTAAACTTGATGAAAAGCCAGTTGGAAGCATATTGGAGGTACGTCACTTTCTTAATTTTATTACTACTAGTATTTCACCCGTGCGATGCACGGATTAAATATTAATATAAATTTTAACGTAATGTGAGGTGAATTGAAATAAAGAATTAAAGTAAATATATGTTGTAAACCTATGAGGATTATATTGTATAAAATTAATTGTGTCTTTTTTAATTGTTTACTAAATTAACAACAAATACTAAAATTTATAATATGATACTAAAATTCAATAAAAAAGCTTTATAAATTAATTTTGTACTCCCTCCGTCCCAGTTTTATTTTCCTATTCGTCAGAAAAGTCCGTCCCAATTTAATTTTCACATTTCAAAAATAGAAATAAAGTACATTGACCTTTTAAATTACACTTCACAAAAAACTATTTTATTCATTTAAATGCTACAATTTAACTCTTGCATTAAACTAGAAAAATAAAATTGAGATGGAGGGTGTATGCATTATGCGTTTGAAATTTTTGTCGAATAAGAGAACAATCTGCATGTTCTTTCACTTCCACAATATCAAACAAAACTAAGGAATACTTGCATCCCTCAAAGAAAATATCCTAGACCAGGTCGAGAAGACCCGTTTATGGGTATGTTTTATGGTAAATTATGTGTCATTCATAGACTTCACGTTCGAAAAACAAAGGTTTCTTTTGTAGAAGTACAAAATAAGTCTCGAAATTCTCTCTCTCTGCCTTTACCATAGAACCATAAAAATATATTTAGTATAACCTTTATTCTTTATTACCAAGCTTATCCAAATAAGGTTTAAGCAGTATGGAGAATTAGATAACTGAAAAATTATACTCAAGAGTGTCACTACTTTTATCTAGATTATAAGATAGGCAATCGTCTCATTAGACTTAAGTACATGTCTATCGTATCACCATTTACTTTCACAATAGCATCTAAATGAACAAACACCTAATAAACTCTATTACAATGTAAAGAGAAATCAACAACGAATCCAAGTGCCAAAAGCAATAATTACCTATCTATAAATGACATCAAAAGTCATAACAACCCCATCAAACCTCCCAGCAATGCCATAGTTCTCAAAAACCGAAACGAAGGTAGTCAAAGTGAGCAAACCCTCGTGCTTCATAGACCGAATAGCATCCCACATGGGCTCGAAGAGTTTATTCTTCCCGACCAAATCCACCATCAGATTCCAAGAATAGCCGGTATGCTTTCGACAGAGCCCAGCCCACTGGAAGAACTTGGCCGTAGTGTTGGGAGTGTTGTACGATAGCTTCAGTACATGGTGCGTAATTTCAGGCTCGGGCTTAATTTTAGTGGATAATAAACGGGCCTCAACTTCATGGAGAATAAATTGCAAAGTCCTTGAGTGGGTTATTTTATAGTTAAAATATTTTAATTTATGACGAAGATGAAGAGTTAACTAATCAAATTTGGGCAGCGAGTGTCGTTTGATTTACATATTTATTATGTAGTTAAAATATTGTAACCGTTGCTTTTATGATGATAATAAAGTTTAAATAATCAGTTCTTGGCCGGAGAACATCAACAATCATATTACAGTTTTAGAAATCAATTTCGGGCTATAGAAAAAAGTTTTCAAAAAAGGAAATAAGATTTTGTTATTATATAGTTATAGATTATTGTAGTTGTTTTTGTGTTTATTTGGAATATGTTATGGTATTTCTGATCTAGTTACAAACATATGATTACTTGATTTCGATTAAATATCTGCAACTTTCAATTTAACATTTTTTTCCTATTGTTATTAGCTCTTTGAGATCATCTGGGACAAGGTTGGAGAGCCTGTGGTGTTAACTGTGCTACGGACAGATGGTTCATATCGGTGTCCAACTGTGATTTTTTGTAATGTTCAGGAACATCAATTGTATAGGTAAATATTTTCTAAGTGCCATCGGTAGTACAATGTTATTTTTCAAATGGCTGCATGATGTAGCAATTATTTGACAGTAGTGTGCATGTTTCAGGTGGCCTTTGTATAAAAAGGGAGAGCGGAGATGGAGAATGGTGATGACAAGATGTGGCATGCAACCCATTTGAACTAGATCTAGTTTAGCTAATATTGCTCTTTGGTGTTTTCCGGTTCTTTTGTAATCACTTTAACTCTTACTTAAACTAGAGACTATGGGAGGTTAATTGGGCTTGTTAAGTGGTATTGTCAAAACGGGTCCACCCCGCTTAGGGACGGTCTAGATTTTAGGTCGGGCCTAGGCGAGAAGGCTCGTCTCCTAATGGGGGGTTATTTACTATTTAGTGAGGACAACACAATACAATTGTTAGTTAGAAGAAGGGGTTGAATTATGGTGTGAGAGGGCATGCATGTGGGTGAAATTTTCAATTATCGTGTTTCAAGCACAACACCATTTACTATATATATATATATATAGACAAAGTATAGAGTAAAACTGGTTTATACATGAATTACTGAAGGGTATTAGTTGTTTTCACTGAAAAATATTAGTTGTTTTTACTGAAAAGTATTACTGGTTTACACTGAAGAGTCTTAGTTCATTTTCACTGAACAAGTAAGACTCTTTAGTGTAAATCAATAATACTCTTCAGTAAATACAACTAATATTCTTCAATGAAAATAATTAATACACTTCAGTGATTTATATATAAACCAATTTCACTCTATACATACTCATATATACATATATATAATTTGGTGAAAGAATTAAATAAAATATTAAAGTAACAACATCTAGTCCACCATATATCTTTTGAGTGTGGCCAAAAAATATTGATACCTTGCCTAATTAACGAGCACGTGCGCCCGTAAATCTCAAATGCCTCGTATGCACACCAAAGGAAGCAATACTAGAGAATTCATGTGCCACCACATGATCTGATGAGCACGTAACATTACATATCAATGTTTGAAATGCCAAATTTGTACCTTTAGTATATTTTAACTGATAAAAAAATAAATTGACTACTAATTTAACTTTAATATGTTTTTAGAACGTGTAATCATGGATATATAAAAGATTTAAAAAAAAAAAATATCTAAGGATTTATTAAGCGTACGAGTGCAAACTTCAAACAACATATCTACATCTCTTCGATTGAGACAATATTTAGAAGACATGTCTAAAATGACTTATACGTTTCTCGCTTACTTTGTATCTTATTGAACATAAAATATAAATTACGTAGGGTTCATTTTCAAATAACTGGGAAAACAATATCAAATCAAAAACTTTTCAATCTAACACTCATCAATTCGAAATTTGAAGATGAAAATCAAGATAGTAAATTTTACAGTTGAAGTCATAAATGGTGCTATGTATTATTAATTTACTACATTATTTGATCTAAAAAAATATCGATTTTGGTGAGATTGATAAAATAGTAAAACATGCACACTCCGATTGCAATGATGTCTTGGCCACTAAATACTTTTGGGTTGATAATTTGGTATATGAAATAAAGGTTTGCAATTTAATGGTGTACATTAAGCCGCATCTATCTATCACCATCGAAAGAAATTACTTTTAACTTCTCAAATCAAAATATTTTCTGGGCTTCCTTCTTATTTATCTAACATGTACTTTTGAGCTTCTTATTTATGTACAATTGGTTTCGGTTATTCACCACAAAAAATAATAATTTAAAGAGGATTTTGAAAAAGAATTTGGTTTTAAAGAGGGTATTGAAGAGGAAAATAATCCCTCGAAATTAATGAGGGATCTGAAGAGAAATTTTACATGGGGTTAAACGAGGGAAAAAACAATCGGGAAGCGTGACGAAGGAAAAATCCCTCGAGATTTCTGACAGGTGGACGAGGGAAGTGTTCCCTCGGGTGACGTGGCGAGCGCTGTATCGAGGGAATCTTCCCTCGCGCAAGTTAATATCCGAAAAAAATTTGAAGTCGTGGGTTTCGAACCCACGACGTAGACACCCCAAGCCCACCGCGGAACCGCTAGGCCACAATCCACCTTAGTAATGTGTACGGACAAGGTCATATTTACCCCCTATTGTGGGCTGTAAATTGGGCAAATATTCGCCCTTGGAGGAATTGAACACGTGACCTCCATGTATGAGGAGGCCTTACGTGTTTCGCTATGCCGTTTGGGCAAAACAATTTAATTGTTATTTTTGTCTTTGTAAATGTATATGTCTCATATATTTTTTGTTATATATTTTAAATGTATTACTACTTAATATTAATTGTTGTTATATATATTCTATTTGAAAAATATTATTACATATAAAATTAACCTATCACTTGTTTATATTATTTTCACTATTTATCCAATAAAATTAAAATATTTTCAATAAAATTGTAAAATAAAATTTTTTAAAATTCCTTTTCACTATTTACTAACATGTGTACATACACTTATATTGATTTTTTTTAAATCAATAAAATTTTAAAATAAATTCTTTTTAAATTCTTTTTCACTATTTACTAACATGTGTACATATATACACTTATATTGATCGTTTTTTTAAATCAATAAAATTTTAAAATAAATACTTTTTAAATTCTTTTTCACTATTTACTAACATGTGTACATATATACACTTATATTGATTGTTTTTTTTTAAATCAATAAAATTTTAAAATAAATACTTAATTTTTTTTTCACTATTTACTAATATGTGTACATATATACACTTATATTGATTGTTTTTATTTAAAAAAATTAATAAAATTATATTCTATTAAACTATTCTCATGCATAAACCAATTGTAGAGTTAATCAACAATATTCATAACTAATAATCAACAATAATAAGAAGAACAAACACATGCTCAAATATCCAGACATATAAATTCAAATAAACAGTGAAATCGAAAACATGCTCAAATATTCATGACCACCACCACCACCACCACCTCCTCTTTCATTTGCAGAATTATTATCCCTCGGAGGATAACCAGAATATGCACCTCTTTCAAGTAGGTCTATAAACCCAGTTGGAGAGACAGAATTACGACGAGACGGGGAAGGACCGAAAGCTAGAGGACGAGCAGAAGAGGCATGAGGAATAGGAAAACCACTAGGAGGAACGGGAGAAACACCACTAGAAGGATATGGGGCATAACCCAGGGCAGTAGAATACGAAGGATAAGCTGGATATAGAGGATATGAAGGAGGTGGTTGGGGAAACCCACTAGGTAGGTTTCCCTGTTGGCCTTGCATCCACACTACCATCTGATTGTGCACTTTTTGGCGCAAGTTCTCATTATACTGCCTTTGTTGCTCCGCCAGCAATCTTTCATATCTCGCGCGCTCTTCAGCCAACAAACGATCAACATCTCTTTGGTCACAACCGCCAATGTGTGTGCCATGATGTCCCGCCTTGGCTAGATTGTATTGTTAATGTTATGCCAATATTGTAAAAAATATTTAGGTAACATTCTGGACAACATTACTGAATTTGCCCTTTCTCCTAACACTAACACTTTTGTTCTATGTTGTGTTTGATGCTGTGTTCGCAGGTTGAAGACCTAAAATGTTCCAGGTCATGCGGATGCGGTTATCAAGTGAGGAGATCAAATACATCATGGACGGTTATTTCTTAATCATAGAGTTAGTGGAGGAAATTATTTCTAGGTCATTCCAAACTGATCTAGTAATTGTAACTTCCGGTGGATCCTACATCTATAAATACCAAAAGATAGACGAAGAAAAAACAAGGGGAAACAAGCCAGGAAGTAGTAACCAAGAGCTACGCTATCGAGTGTTCAAGTACATCTAGTGTAGAAGGGCCGCTATATTATCTTTTGTGCTGGTCGAGCGCTGCAATGCCCCTATCAGTATTGGGATCGAAAATAGACTAGATTAGGGTCTGAGTGTGATCAGTTTTCTAGTCATCGTGTTTAGGCGGTGTGTTTACACCTTACCCTCACTTTGAGATCTTATGTTAGATCTTTGTTTGCATCACTACATGGTTATAGTGAAGCTTTTCGCCATGAGGCATCATATACTTTATTTAAGTCTATGAAAATTTTTAAATTTCGTTTGCAAGGTATTTAAGTCTTCCGTTGCTTAGAACTACTTAGATCTATTCATAACTGTTCATAACCGTCTTGTGTTGTCACGCATGTTGTCAATATTTCAGTTAACACGACTCTAAAAAACACCACTGAAACTCACAATTGGTATCAGAGCAATCTGATATCATAACACTGAGATTTACAATTGGCACCAGAGCCAAAAACTTAGTCTTTTAAGTTTAGATCCTGTGTCTAGAGTGTATTTTTATTGCAATGGAATATCCTCTTACTCCTACACTTAAGCCTCCTATTTTAGATGGAACAAATTATGCATATTGGAAGTCTAAAATGCGTATGTACATCAAGTCCATTGATGAACGCGCATGGAGGAGTCTTTTGTCTGGTTTGACTCAACCGAGGACACCAGCTGATGAGGACAATGAGGCCCAGATCAAGAGAGAACTAGACTGGACAAATGAAGAAATTCAATTGGCTAGTTACAACTCGAAGGCCTTGAATGCTATTTTCACAGCAACTGATGTTTCCATGTTCAAACTAATCTCAACTTGCATTTCTGTAAAGGATGCTTGGGAAAGATTACAAGAACATTGTGAAGGATCAGATAGTGTTCGAAGGACCAAACTTCGAATGCTTGGGACGAAGTTTGAGAACATGAGGATGAAAGAAGATGAAAAATCTCACCCTACAATGAAAGGATCAGTGAGATTGCAAATGAAGCTCATGCTCTTGGAGATCCTATCTCCAATACCAGGTTAGTACACAAAATTCTTAGAATTGTTCCTAAAAGATTTGATTCTAAGATATGTGCTATTGAGGAAGCTAAAGATACTGATACCATGTCTCAAAATAAACCTGTAAGTATCCTAAAAACCTATGAAATGAATATAACACAAGCTGAAAATTCAAAAGATGATAAAAAGGTTGTTATGTTCAAAGGTAGTACTTCTTCTATTTCTGAAAAGACTTCTTATATTACTGAAATTGAATCTGATAATGATGATGATGTTGTCAGTTTGTGTCTTGACAATCCAGACAACAATGCTCTCTTATCTAAGCAATTCAATAAGTTTCATAAGAAGAAAATGAACATTGCTAAAGGTATTGCTCAACCTAAAGTTCAGATTAATAATTCACCTCAAGTTTCTTAAAGAAGAACAAGTTTCAATCAAACTAAACCTCAGAATAGAAATAACAAATTTAGATATGATCCTGAATACAGAAAGAATGTGAAATGTGATGCATGTTCTGGTTTTGGTCATTATGCTAATGAATGTGCTAATACCTTATTGAAAAAGAAGTATAGTTTGAATGCTACTTTGAGTGATAATTCTGGTGATGAAAATGAATCTGATAAAGAAGAAAAATGTGCTTTTTCTGCTAGGATAGAGTATGATGATACTTTTGATGATCATCGGGATGATTATTACTCTGATGTTGACGAAAATGACATGTCATTTCAGACAATACTGGGTGAAAATGGTCTAGATGTAAATTGTTTTAATGGTTTACTTGATGAGACAGGTAATAATATTGAAATTCACAAGGATTGTGAATCTAGAAGACAGAAGCTGAGTAAGGAGCTTGAATCCAAAAATCAGATTCTAGAGTCATTGACTTTAGAAAATTCTGATCTAATGAATTCTCTTACAAAGCTGGAAGTGATCTTGAATAGAAAGGACTTGGAACTGTGTAACTTAAGGAGGATCTGAAAAGATCAACTTTGAGTTTCAAGAAATTCCCACAAGGGAAAATGAAGCTGGATGATGTTATGACTTTTGGACAGACAAACAAAGTTGGACTTGGCTTTGTTAGTGACACTTCTGAACCTTCTCATTCTGATAAGCATGTTAAATTTGTTAAAGCAAAACATGAAAATGTTAATTCTGATGATTCTGAAAAGCATGTTAGGAAGAATGATAAAGTCTATATATGTCATTACTGTTCTGAAATAGGTCATATTAAGCCATATTGTGCAAAGTTGAAAATTGATAAAGGCATGTTACCCAAAGTGTTACAACATTATGAGAGACATACTGATAAGTCTTGGATTTCTAAAACTAAAATCTCATGTAATGTTGTGTATACTTCTTTGAAAGCATGTGTACCAGGTTTATGGTATTTTGATTCAGGTTGCTCAAGACATATGACTGGACAAATTGAACATCTAGCTGATTATGAGTCATATGATGGTGGTAATGTAACTTATGGTGGTGGTTCTAAAGGAAAAATCATAGGAAAATGAACTCTTAATGTGGATGGTTTTCCAAAGTTATCAAATGTGTTACATGTAGATGGTCTTCTTGCAAACTTGATTAGTATTAGTCAGTTATGTAATGATAACTTGAATGTTAAATTTGACAAGAATGCATGTAATGTTTTTAACCAAAACAATGAATGTTTGATGACTGGAAACAAATCTGCTGATAATTGCTACTTGATTGGTTCAAACAATGTTTATAATAGCATGAAAACTGATGAAATCTTATGGCATAAAAAATTAGGACATGCTAATTACAGAAACATTTAGAAATTGATTAAACATGATGCTGTAGTTGGTTTACCTAAATTACAGTTTAATGATGCTAAAGTCTGCGGACCATGTAAAAAAGGTAAGCAATCAAGAGTGCCACACAAAGTGTTATCTTCATGCACCACAACAAGATGTTTAGAACTGTTACATATGGATTTAGTGGGTCCTATGGAAATAAAAAATATAGGTGGTAAGAGATACTCTTTAGTTGTTGTAGTTGATTTTTCTAGATTTACATGGGTTGAATTCTTGAAAAAAAAATCTGATGCCCTTTCTGCATTCAAAATTCTTTACAAAAGGTTTAAGACTATTTATAACTTGAAAGTAAGCAGGATAAGATCAAATCATGGTAGAATTTGAGAATAGCTCATTCACTGAATTTTATGAAAACAAAGGTATTTTTCAAGAGTTTTCCTTTCCCAAAACTCCACAACAAAATGACATTGCTGAAAGAAAGAATAGAACTCTTCAAGAGATGGCTAGAGTCATGTTAATTTCTAAAAATCTTTCAAAAAGATTCTGGGCAGAAGCCTTGAATACTGCATGTCATGTTGCAAATAGAGTGTTTATTAGATCTGGAACTTCTAAAATACCATATGAAATCCTGAACAATAGAAAATCTAACTTAAAGTACTTTCATGTTTTTGGGTGTGTTTGCTACATACTTAATGATAGAGATCAATTGCACAAATTTGACTCTAAGAGTTGTTGTAGGCACATTAATACGGCCATATGATGAGACGAGATTGCAGTGTGAGCCGAGGACTATCAGGAAGGACATCGGCCCCGTTTAAGCTTTTGGCCTCGGCACAAAGGCAAGGATGGACCATATTTGCCATTAGAACGAGGAGGACAAGTCTCGTCATGACGAAGCCGAGGTCCAAAAGAAGATCGTATCCCCAACAAAGGGGAATGTCAGAACATGCCAGTAGCAAACATACCCCAAAAGGACAAGGAACAGTACATCAATACCTACTCCAGTGGGACAGGACAGGTTTAAGGTAAACCGCCATGCCTCTGTCAGAGAGAAGGACAAGCGCTTTCCAGATGTCCACCTCGCATTGGGACGAGGTCAAGGCCTCATCAGACCTTGGCCCAAGCTCGAAACTAGGGCCGGCCCATGTATTTAATGCAGGGCTGACCGAATAACTAGGAAATCAGCCCAGGGGTATGCCCTTGGACTATATATAGGCGCTCATTAGCATTTAATAAAGGATCCAACAACTTCAAGCCCAAGTCTTGACCAAGACTTGGCAAATATCTATCTATTTATTGCTTACCGTTCATCATTTACCGCTATAATCCCTCAAGCAATTAAGACCAAATCATTACACATTTATTAAGTTCGTTACTCAATTAAAGCCACATTAACCATATTTTGATACTTATTTCGGGTAACAACAATTGGCGCTAGAAGGAGGGTCGTCAACCCTTTATTACGAAATTCAAAATACTCAAAGAACACTCACTGTTCTTCGTTTAAAAACCATCTAAGCCAAAGCTCTCAAGATTCCCGAAAATCTTGAGAAATGGTCGATCAGAATGCTGGAGAGGGCACCTCAAACCCGAGCCCTCAAATCGAGGCCACTACGGCCACCACAATGCCGATAAGGTAAACATGGGATGTTCCCGTCATCCACGATAACTTCCTGACCCCCGAGCAGATGGAGACTTACATTGAAGAGCTCCAGCGTAAGGCCCGAGAGATGCGACAGGAGCTCGGCATACATGCCACTCCCCTCCAAAAGAGAAAAAACCCTTTCCCGAGGTAAACTACCTCGGAAAAAGATCTACGTGGTTCTAAGTGAGAGCCACGAAGGTACTCGCCGACCTGAGAGGTCGAGAGGATCAGACACCCGATCTGTCTTTAGCCGCCTAGGAGGTGAATCATGGGCGCAATCCATCACAGAATCCGAATAGAAGACCTTCACGAGGTCTTCAAGGTATCCAGCCCCGGCGGGAGGGGCACATGCCGAGGTTACTGAGGCACGTCGTCCGCCCATACGCAGACAGCTTGAGGGAGGCACAAAGCTCTCCCGCCACCAACATAGAACAACGTGTCTCGGCCCACGAATGATTGGGCCCCGAGGTCACCCTCTGCGCTGAAGGCAGTCAGGCGGCCGTCGTCGCTTCTCTCCAGCGACGCCTAAGCAAAATGGAGAATAAGATGGAGAGCAAGGACTCTCCGTCTAAAAGATCCAACCTCGGCAGGGAGCCCCTGTCAGTGGAAATCGAGGAGGCTTACGTCTAAAGGAAAGTCATACCTCCCCAAACCCCCCTAAACGAGAGGAGAACAGACCCGGAGACTCATCTGAGCAAGTACCAGATTTACATGACGGGCCGAGGTGCAACTGACAACACGAAGTGCCGCTTATTTCCTCTTACCCTGGGCGAGTTAGCGTACAAGTGGTACATCAACCTGCCCTCCCGTTCCATCAAAAGCTTTGCCGACTTGAGCAAAAAATTCGTAACCTACTTCACGGCTAAAATATCCAGACCCGAAGGATGCCACAGGTTGATAAACATTAAGCAATTGGACAACGAGTTCGACGAGGCGTACGTCGACCGTATCAACAAAATCATCCTCATAGGGGAACCCGTCAGTGACGAAGTTACCCTTCACTCTACTCTCAATGGGTTTACCGCGCTCTCCCCCATATTCAGGCACTTGTCAAAGAGACTCCCAACGACATATACCGATTTCAAGGGGAGAGTCGAAGAGATGATCACTCGCCAGAAGCTTCTGGCACATAGAATGGGAACCCCAAAGACCGAGGCCACGACCCCGGCCCCCAAAGATGAAGTAGGGGAAAAGCCCAAGGCCTCCCTCCAACACAGGAGGAACCCGTCGGCACCATGCCAGACGGGAGGCAAGGTACCAGACGCATTCAAGGAATGGACCAACGAGACGGATGAGTAACTTCTCCAAGTCTTGACCTAGACCCCAATATTTGTTTTCAATGCCATCCAGCACGACGACCTGCTGGCCAAGCCGAGGCATGTCCACAACAAGGGACGTATAGATAGTGCAAAATGGTGCGCCTACCACAATGCCGCGGGGCATAACACTAGTGGATGCCGAGACCTCCTCTGACAGCCGTGGAAGCTGTTTGAGAATGGGAAGCTAAACAACTTCGTCAAGAAGTCGGCGAACCCAGACCCCCACAACCCTGGTCAGAACAGGGGGCAGCCCTATAAGCAGAGGCCTCCAGCGCAAAGACAAGCCCCTCCCTCGCACACGTCGAGGATAAAGAGGAGGATGATGAAGAAGATGATGTTCCCCCACTCCGGACTGGGGGACACGTGAACATACTCCAGGGGGGAGAAACCCTTGGAGGCCTTATCTCGGTCTCGACTATGTCGAACCGCAAAAGGAAGGCCGAGATCAGGGCATTTGAGAATGTCCACGCAATCTCCCCTCCAGAGCCAACTATATCCAAAACTTCCGTGATCACCTTCACCAATGCTGATCGGGAATGGGCTCTCTGCCCAAAGAATGACGCCCTCATCATCTCCACCAAGATCCTCGGCATCGCCGTAGATCGTCTGCTGGTGGATAATGGTTGTTTCTGCAACATCATCTTCAAGTCGGCCCTTGACAAGATAGGAAGTTTCGCGGTGTACATCAAGTCGTTCGACACCGTACTCCGTGGTTTTGAGATACCATCGTCCAAGCCTATGGAAGAATCAAGCTATCCGTGGAGCTCGTCTGCCACGAGAAGAAAGAGATGAAGATAACTAGGCAGTTCGACTTTGTAATAGTTGATCAGCCAAACAGCTATAATGACTTCCTAGGTCGTCCATTCCTTAAAACTTTTGAGGCAGTCGTCTCGTCCTACTTTTACTGTATCAAGTTCCCCACTATGGAGGGCTTAGTTGGCACGGTAAAAGGGGACCAAAAAATGGCTAGAAAATGTTTGAACTACTCATGTCTCTTTTTAAATTTCACACTTAGTCTCAACGTTAATGTAATCTCGGGCCTCGACTCAATACCAATCCAAGAAGCCGAGGCCGAGACCTCAATAGAGATAGATCATGACCTCATCCAAGTCCTTGATGACCCTATGGAACCCAGAATTGGCTTCGAGCTAATAGTAGTCGAAAATTCGACCCACGAGCCGAATACCCAGATCCAAGAGAGACTGCTCCCATAGAGGAGTTGGAAAGAGTCTTCATGGAACCATCCTGGCCTAGTCTCGAAGTATCAATGGGGACCAACATCCCGTTAGACTTAAGGATTGAAATCCTCGAATTCATGAAGAAGAGCAGCGACGTATTTGCTTGGGATCATAGGGACATGGTCAACATTGACCCAAAGCATGCCTACCACCACTTAAAGATTGACCACAAGAGAAATCCAGTCGCTCAGAAGAGATGAAAGTTCAGACCCAAGAAGTACGAAGCCCTCGGCGACGAGGTCAGATAGCTTCTTAAGAACAAACTAATCGAGCCGGCACAAGACGAGCCACCATGGGTCTCAAATCCCGTCCTCATCAAGAAGGTGAACGATGCTTGGAGGCTTTGTATCGACTTCACGGATTTAAATGCAGCATGCCCTAAGGATTACTTTTCAATACCGCATATTGACCACTTAGTGGACAGCGCGGCGGGCCATGAGATGATGTCCTTCATGGACGCCTTTGCCGGCTACCACCAGATCCCAATGGCCGCTGAGGATGTCAAACACACTTCTTTTCACACTGAAAAGAACATGTACTCATGGATGAGGATGCCTTTCGGATTGAAGAATGCTGGGGCAACATACCAAAGGTTGGTGAACACCATGTTCGCCAATTAAATAGGAAAAATGATGGAGGTCTATATCGACGACATCGTGGTCAAGAGCATGAAGAAGGAAGACCACCTCCGGGACCTCGCCGAGTGTTTACTATCCTGAGGGCATACAACATGAAGCTCAACCCAAAGAAATGTCACTTCGTGTTAGAGTTATACGTGAAAGTATGCTTTTACTTTGTATAACTCGTGTATCAAACACTTGTTTATGAGAATAATTCTTTTATCACATTTGCTTTAGATATGATTGAATGTTGAATATTTATTGCAAACAATTCATAATAGTACTAGTTACATTGTAGTTAGTGTGGTGATACCCGATCACGGAAGATAACATTAACAGTTTCCTTGTAACTAAACATACATTTTCACGACCTAGGTGGAATTGAACAATCCGCCGTGAAAGGTCAATGTGTAAGTCTCAGATTGGTCTGTCTTGACTAAGAGATTGCACTAGCACATTTAGTATGTGTTGAAGAGGACCTACAACGAGAATAAATTCTTCTGTTCTGAAATGTGAAGAATTAGACCTCAGTGGTTGTTGATTTCTTAATCTCCGTCACTTAAATAGCACCGTGTGTGCTTAATGGTTACTGCTTTGATTCATGTTGGGTGAGAATCATCGTGACTTCGAACCTTGTGCTTTGGGCAGTAATATTAATCATACGACGGTTGCTAAGATTTAATACGGAGAAATGCGTGCGAGTACGACTCGTGTGATTGGTCCCCTTGGTGGGCTCAGAAGATTTATCATACCAAATCTTGCAAGTGAAGAATCAGTTTCTTCGGTACGGATAATAATGTTGAGCTGTCTTTACTCCAAGGTGAAATATATTAATTAATTTAGAGTTATTCAGAAGCTTAATTAATTAATGGACTTGATAATCTTAAACGCGGAAAATAATAACCGGGAGCCCATATTATCGTAATATGGATTAAGATGAATAGTGAAATATTAATTTATTAGTGGTAATAATTAATATTAATGGATTGAATTATATTGGGGCTCAATATTGAAATTCAGAAGTCCATTAGGAGGTCCAATCTTAATTCTCCTTAAAGGCCCCTCAAGTAGCCCAATAATGTTAAGGTGATTAAAATAAAAAGAAAATAATAATGCTGATTTTTCTTATAATTTTTGAAAAATGCAATATTAGGAGAGAAAAGATTTTGTTGATTTTCTTGGAAAGATATTATGGAAGATAAGTATTCTTGGAATACAAGATTATCTCATATATTCAAGAAGATCCAAATCTTGTGCTTTGATCCTATAATTTTCGAAAATTGCTAGTAATATGGAGTGTGAGATTTTTGTGGAATATTTTATTATGGAGAAAAGAATATATGAGATATATTCAAGATTTCTTAGAGACTAAGAAAAGATTTTCTCCAAGCCCATATTTGACATGAAAATTTCGGCCACTCTATATTATAAATAGGGGGTGATTGTTTCATCCCCAAGTACATAATTCCATGTGTTGGAAAACTCAAGAGCATAGATATTTTTCTTTTTCCTTAGTTATTTAAATTACTTGAAATCATCTCCCACCGGAGGCGAAAGGGAAATACTTGAGAAGGTTTTTGGGTTGATAAAGCGAGATCGTGATTGTCCCGTTTATTCAAAGGCCAATTCTACAAGAGGTACGTAAGTCACATAAATTCTTGTTTATTCCGTGTTGGGACATTGTCAGTTTTGATTAAGATCCCAAAGCCCCTGAAAAGATGATTTGCCTTTATTTGTCTTTGTCAGGCTAGTCTTGGTCAGGTTTAGTACTTAGTCATTTTACATTTCACAGGTACTCAGTAAGAGGAGCACTTACTGATGACGATCAAGACTTAGAGCCTGAAGACGGTTTACCATCCTGAACTTATGGCAGTCCTCTAAGCTGGCTGACTAAGTCTCAGTGATGAAGAGTATGACCCTGAGGTCATTACTACTCAGTCCTGAAGTAGAGCCAAGCAATGCAAAAGGAATGTCAGTGTCAGGACAAGACTGGTGAGCTCAAGACAAAAAGAACTTAATAAGACAAGCCTGAAGCCCAGGAATAAGTTCTGACATTCTCACCAACCTGATGACGTGGACCAATCCTGGAAGGACACGCGTGTACGGAACCTGACAGGAGTCTGACTTCAGACTGCATATTCAACGGGCAAGCATTTAATGTGCATTTAATGCAACTACCTAATCCCATGCAAGAACGGCTGCTGCATGAAGATATGTTCGTTTGAACCACTCTACATAGATGACAAGAAAGGCTATCTCTCCAACGGATATTTTTCAAATCACCTATAAATACAGAAGGCCTTGAACCCATTCAAGGTTACGGGAAATTTCCAAGCCAGAAATTACTCAAACTCTCAAGCACTCAAAGCATTCAGTCTTTAGAAGAAGCACTCGAAACCCTCTAAATTTCCCAAGTGTTTCTTAGCAACTGAGAGTTAATCTGTATTCCAAAGAGCGTACAAGCAATATCTTAAGCTTAGAGAGATTATCCAACCCTTAGCATAGCTTTGTCTTGTAAGGATAATCTCAACCTAGTTGGAATCCAAACTGAAACCAAAACCCTAAGTTAGGTTTGTTGGGAGTAAGTCAGTTAGTAAGTTAGTAAGGAAGTTTGTATAGATCAGTGAGGTTAGCTGGTCTTGGTGCACCTTGACACGTTAAAAATAAGAATCCCTTGAGTGGATTTCCTGTTAAATCAGGCCGTGGACGTAGGAGCTTGAGTCTCTGAACCACGTTAAACTTGCTGTGTTCTTATTGCTTTGATATATTGCTTACCAGCCATTTCAACTGTTCATTCATTGCATAAGTATTACCAGGTTTGAATCAATCAGCCTGATCCTTAAAAAGAACACTGCCCTTACTAAACACTTTTCAGTGGAGTAATCAAGTTTTTCAGAAAGCAAACTAAACAAGATTTTAAACTTTCAGGGCTCCCGCATTTCCGCACTGAACTTGAACTAATAGTTAGCCAACTGACCCGCACCTAGTGTAGTCAGTAGGAGTGTTATCAGCTCCTAGTTCTTTACCACTCTGAGTAAAGGGGACTCAGTCAGGCTTTAAGTTTGAAAATCTGAATACGTGTATTCCCCCCATACACGTATTCCTCAGTCTTGTACCGGGACCAACATTCCACCTAGATTTTATGTGAATTAATTCAACATGCATGATGTTAAATTTGTTGTTGGAATTATTATTTGAATTAATTAGGATTAATTCATGCTAGTAATAATTGAATTTAAATTTGTATTTAAATTTCACCCCGAATAGATTCTGGGCACTCTAATTTTTCCAACAACTGGTATCAGAGCCACGGTTTCGGGCTCTGATCTTTAAATTGGAATTTCAATTGTTTAACATTAAATTGAAATTGGATAGTAGAATTGCTAGATCTTTTTTGCAGGTATCCAATTGTCATGGTTTTAATGTTGTTTTTTTTTCATGCGTGTGAATTAATTATTTTTAATTCGATTCGTTCGAATTCATTTTTCTCGTGAGAAAATCCACTAGTAGATTTAGTTGTTTTTATTTTGATTTGATCATTGTAATAGACTAGTCTAGATCTAGTATTTATTTTTTTGTAAAATAAATTGTAACCGGATCGAGACGAAGAACGAAGAATTAAAGACGGCGTACCCGGACGACGCATGCATGCGCGGCGCATGCATGGACATAAAGTCATGCATGGGGTGAGAAACAAGAATGAACGACGAAACCCAGTGCGCGGGGTGCACGAGGCGCACGACCCGGGCGCATGACGGGGCGTGGGCGCCGTGCCGGGTAGTGCGTGGGCCCACTCCGTGGGCCGACGAGTGCCGTATCTCGGGCCGTGGATTTTTTTTTTAAAATTAATTTTAGTTCTGCATTTTTTGTGTGATTTTAAACGTCGTCCCGAACCCCAAACGATGCTATTTTGATGAAGTGTTGATGTTCGAGTGGGAGCGTGTCGAGACGAACGACGGAAAGCAACAAGGACGATATTTCGTATCAAGACGTGAATAAATTAAACCGTGGCAATTGGATTTGAGTGCTCCAATGTGTTTAATTTTGTTTTGATGGATGTTTTATTTCGTGCACTTATTATTATTTTTTAATATGTGTTTGCATGATTTTTATTGTCCAAGAAAAACCTTACTTTCGAAAATTACTAAGTATGTTTATTTAATCGCAATTTTATTCCGGATATTAAAATTGGATTAATTTGGCCTCTATAATTTATTTATTTGTGAAGTTCTTTTGGAATACATTTCCCCCTCGGATCGGCCAAAATGACGAATTTCACATGAATAAATTCCGAAAGGATGATTGTGGATTATTACTAGTGGCGGTATTGACCCTCACCACGAGTGGCTTGCTCAAAGCGAAATAATAATCCTGTATTTAATTATGGTTATTACTTAGGCATAAGAAATTGATATTAACTTACTCCCCTCAAAGTCCCTGTCAATTTTTATGTGGTCAAAGTGGGAGCCAACTATTAATTTTGAATTAAGGATTTGTAACTTTTTAGTTTGTAATCTGCTTGAATGTGTTTAAATGTATAGACCACCCCTCGTGGCGCATTTAAATTGTTTCGAGATGTTGGCTGATGCATGATTATATTATTTTAAGGTTTCAATATAATTGATGTGATCGAATTATGTGATAATTTCGTATTTTTCTAGATATTGATATGAATGTATATTTTATTCTCAGTTCATCATGTCGCAACCGTTTAATCCATTGTTTAGTATATTTAAAGATAACAAACTTGTTGGTGAGAACTATGTTGATTGGAAACGTAACATGAATATGGTCCTACCTGCGCAAGAACACTATTGGATATTTAGCGTTGACGTACCCAAGAAACCTAATGATAAGTCAAGTAATGGGGAAAGGGCAGTATTCGATGATTGGAAGCATTCCAATGAGCACATGAAGCGCATCATCTTGACATTTATGTCTGAAGATTTGAAACGCATTCATGAAGGCATTGAAGCGGCTGTTGATATCATGAATAGCCTTGAAGAGATGTTTCAACATCAGAACCCCATGGCGAATCTGTTCACCATTCGTGAGAAGCTCACGAAGGAAATGGTGAAGGGAACACCTGTAAGGGATCATGTTCTCAAATTTAGGCGTGAGTTTGAAAAACTCGAGTTTCTTGGTGCCGGACAAAGTGAAGAAAGTCAAATCGATTCCATACTCCTAAAGCTATCGAGCAGTTTTGATGGGTTCTTTTGGGAATACGTGTTATCGGAACACAAGTTCACTTTAGATACCCTGCTCAAAGCTCTAATAACGGTAGAGTCATACTTAGGGAGTAAGGATGAGGCTTTGGTGATCAAGAGCTTTTTCTCGAAATCTAGGCCAATGGAAGGTAATATTGAGAAGAAGGAGATTGATCGGAACCAAACCAGTAGACTCACTCTTGGTGGCAAAGAAAGAGCATTCAAGCCATACGGCGTGAAGATATCCGGTAAGAGTAAGTGCTTCAATTGCGGGGAGAAAGGACATTGGAGGTCTACCTGTTCTAAGCCTAAGAAGGCAGTAAAGAAAGGTAAGTCTCATGCTTTAGTCGTTGAAATTATGTTGCGGCGTATGCTGCCCACGTTTGGGTAGTGGATATCGGGGCAACTGATCATATTTGTTTCACTCTTCAGGGGTTCCAGCTAACCCGGCGACTTAGCAAGAATGAGATCCTCGTTACTTTGGGCGATGCTACAAGAGTGGCAGCCGAAGCAGTGGGAGTCGTGCACCTATCTTTTGAAGATAGAGTTTTAGTTTTAAGAGATGTTTTATACGTTCCGAACTTTAGGAAGAATTTAATTTCGGTTTCTAAGTTGTTTTTTGATGGATATTCAGTTACTTTTAATAAAGTTGTTACTGTTTCTTTTAAGAATGTTACTATCTGTCATGGAACGTTGGTAAACAATCTCTATACGATTAAGTGTGCACACCACTCAAATAATGAATCTAATAACACGTCGATCATTTCGAGCAATAAAAGAAAGCGTTCTTCGGAGATGAACGAAACACTTCTATGGCATCTTAGGCTAGGTCATATTAATCTAAAACGGATAGAGAGATTGGTGAAAGACGGATCCTTGGAATCGTTCCAAGTCGAGCCGTTTCCAACTTGTGAATCCTGTTTAGAGGGTGTTGATAGACGAACATCAATCATTGCTGGGCAAACAAGAATTAAATCCTTAAAAAGGATTATTAAGAACCAACTCCAAATCAAAGACGATTAATAAAGAAAATCAAGTTAGGGTGCATAAATCAATCCAGGGAGTGCATAAACTGACGAACAACTCTACCGACGAACAATATGTTGGCGAACAGGTCTAGAGACCTGAAGCCAATCATAGACCCTCCACCAAGTCAATAATTACGAACAACATTATGAAAGATGGTGCATCTACCAGCTTAAAGAGGTGTATGGAAACGAACAAAGGACCAAGATCCCAAAGCCAATCTGTGTAAAACGTAAAGGCGAACAACTTCTGAGCCATAACCTCAAAAGGCGAACAACTTCTATGAAAAAACCATCCTGGATCAACTACACCGACCTGGACGAACAACAATGAAGTCCGAGATAAGACCAAAGAAGACTTTGTAACTAAGATTCAGCTTAGATAAGGTCAATAGGACACTTGTCAAGCATGCAGGCTAGGGAGACCAAAAGTCATAGACACCTCATGCTTGCTAGCTTCTATAAATAGTTGTTCTCCAGCTAAGAAATACAAGTTCAAATTCACAAATGCTCCTAAAACACACACTTAAACACCTAAACGCACACATACACAAAATTAATACGATTTCGATTTTTGTATTTATCATTCCACATCTCGAATCTTCGATTTACCATTTACGGTGGTAATCAATCACACGTAATTGATTGGTGGTCTTAAACCGAACTAAAACAGTCACTAATCTACCCGATTAAATTTGATCACCAATAAATTGGCGCTAGAAGGAGGGTACGAACCTTCGCTTTGGTGTGATTAGTCAAGAACTTCAAGTTGATAACTTGAAGATTTGAAGAAAACCTCAAGAAACATTTGAAGATTCAAGCAAAAGTGTTCTTGGTGTTCTTCATCATAAGAATTAGGACAAATTAATTTGGAATGCCTCAATCCAAGAAAACACAAGGATCACGCTTGTCAAGGAGAGCATCTCCTACCCGAGCTTCATCGGCCGACCACCAAGATCGTAATCCCAGGCATGCGAACAGATCGCAGCATACGACCGTAACTCATAACCTCCCACCTGAAATGGAGGCCCTGGCGAACAACCCTAACGAACTGGCCAAAACCATTGCTGCTCTCCAAGCTCTACAGAGACAACAAGAACAAAATAGGCCCTCACAAGCAAGGCCCAAGGATAAACCCCTGGAAGTTGTTAGGGCTAGGTCAGTTAGGGGCGAACAACTCGAAGTAAACAATGCCCAGGTCAGGCGGGACAAGGGCAAAGCCAAGATGGTCGAGCCTAGAGAGGTCCAAGCTGAGTCTGCTCGCGGGCGAACAACAATGTCGAGCCATGGAACAACTCGTTCCAGTACCCAGGACAGACTTGGCCAACCCCAGCAACAGGAGAAAGTTGCTCGCCAAGAAGTAGAGCGTGGGCGAGCAACATTTGAACAACCTCGCCTATCAGTTCATGAGAGACTCTCCCAATCTGCCTTCAGGCGTCTGGGGCCAAATGCGGCGAGCAACCCTAAAAAGCAGCTCCAGGATTTACCCACTCCGAGTGAGGGACTGCGACGAGCAGAAAGGCTTGTACCTTTGCTCGCCGAACAGCCTCCAAGCCAGGGGGCATCTTTGGATGAGCTATCAAGCCTGAGAAGGGCAGTGGAGAGCATGCAGGGACAATTGGACCAACAGAGAGGAGTGGGGACGACCAGTCTACCATCTTCACCTTTATCATCCCTCATCCTAAAAGCCCCAATTCAGAAGAAGGTCCAATTCCCAGCAAGTATCCAGTACGATGGCCTTGCTGATCCCAGGGTTCATCTAACAAAGTATTCAGATTACATGGTCTTGGTGGGAGCCAACGATGCCACCCAATGCCGAAATTTCCCATTAACTTTGGGGGACCGGGTGCACAAGTGTTTTTCAGCAATGCCACCAGCATCTATTCACTCATTTGTTCAACTTAGCCGAGAGTTCCTTTCCCATTTCTCTACGACAGGATCATATCTATCCCAAAAATACCGATTGTCCGACATAAAATAAAATGATGACGAGTCTGATCGGGCGTTCATGGAAAGGTTCGACAAGGTGCTGTTGGAAGGTGAACCCGTCAGTGAGGACACGAAAATCGTTGTCGTTATGGCCGAGTTGAAGAAAGGATCGAAGCTATGGAAAGAGGTACGTCTGAAGTGCCCAAGAAGTTATGCCGAATTCAGAAATCAAGCTGACATATTCGTTTCCATGCACGAGGCCTTGCAATCAAACTTGGGGGAGAACAAAGCTGATCCCAAGGAGAATAACAAAAAACATGGCGTAACAAGCTATCGAGTCCCGAAAAACATGAAGGCATTCACTAAAGGGACGGAGCTTAAGGAAAAGTTGAATCAAGTGCTAACAGTGTCAGTCGATACTGTTTATGAAAATATGAAGGATAAGGAGTTGCTCTCCCCTCCTCGGAAAATCCGTCAAGACACCGGCAAACTCAACCCTAACAAGTATTGTGCCTACCGTCAAAGCGTGGGGCACTTTACGAGCGAGTGTAGAGATTTGCTTAAACAGCTTTGGCTGTTCTACGAGGAGGGGAAACTCTCCGACTTTGTTAAGAGACTGTTGGTCCCGGTACAAGACTGAGGAATACGTGTATGGGGGGGGGAATACACGTATACCAATTTTTCAACCTTAAAACTGACTGAGTCCCCTTTACTCAGAGTGGTAAAGAACAAGGAGCTGATAACACACGTACTGACTACACTTGGTGCGGGCCAGTTGGCTAATTATCAGTTCAAGTTCAGTGCGGAAATGTTTGAGCCCTGATAGTTTAAAGTCTTGTTTAGTTTGCTTTCTGAAAGACTTGTTTTACTCAATTCTGAATAGTGTTTAGTAGGGCAGTGCTCTTTGTGAGGATCAGGCTGATTGATTCAGGCCTGATAAACCGAATGCAATGAATGAACAAGTAATATGGCAAGTATGCACAATATCAAAGCAGTAAGAACACAAGGAGTTTAACGTGGTTCAGAGTCTCAAGCTCCTACGTCTACGGCCTGATTTAACAGGAAATCCACTCAAGGGATTCTTGTTTTTAACGTGCCAAGGTGCACCAAGACCAGCTAACCTCACTGATCTATACAACTCCTCTTACTAACACACTAGCTGACTTACTCCCAACAAACCTAACTTAGGGTTTTGGTTTCAGTTTGGATTCCAACTAAGTTGAGATTATCCTTACAAGGCAAAGCTATGCTAAGGATTGGATAATCTCTCTAAGCTTAAGATAATGCTATTTAGCTCTTGGAATACATAATAACTCTCGGTGCTAAGAAACACTTGGGAAATTTAGATGTTTTTCGAGTGCTTCTCTTAAAGGCTGAATGCTTTGAATGCTTGAGAGTTTGAGTAATTTCTGGCTTGGAAATTTCCCGTAACCTTGAATGGGTTCAAGGCCTTCTGTATTTATAGGTGATTTGGAAAAACTATCCGTTGGAGAGATAGCCTTCTAGTCATCTATGTAGAGTGGCTTCAAACGGACATATCTTCATGCAGCAGCCGTCCTTGCATGGATTTGGTAGACGCATTAAATGCACATTAAATGCTTGCCCGTTGAATGTGCAGTCTGAATTCAGTCTTCATATCAGGTTCCGTACGTGTGTGTCCTTCTCGGATTGGTCCACGTCATCAGGTTGGTGAGAATGTCAGAACTTATTCCTGAGCTTCAGGCTTGTCTTATTAAGTTCATTTTGTCTTGAGCCCACCAGTCTTGTCCTGACGCTGAAATTCCTTTTGCATTGCTTGGCTCTACTCCAAGTCTTCCCATTAACTCAGTGACATCATGTTCCCTTCAGGACTGAGTTAGTAGTGACCTCAGGGTCATACTCTTCATCACTGACACTTACTCAGCCAGCTTAGAGGACTGCCATAAGTTCAGGATGGTGCTCTTCGTCTTCAGGCTCTGAGTCTTGATTATCTCCAGTGAGTTCTCCTCTCACTGAGTACCTGTGAAGTGTAAAATGACTAAGTACTAATCCTAACTAAGACTGGCCTGACAAAGACAGATTAAGGCAAACATCTTTTCAGGGGTTTTGGGATCTTAATCAAAACTGACAATGTCTCTATCCTGCATAAACTCTTGCCTTCAGCTCGTCAAATCTCTTAGGTTGGTTCACATACCCTTCAGCTTTGGCTATCCTCAATACTTCCATCATGATGGCCTTTGTGTCATGCTTTTGAGTTCCAGGAACCAAGGGAGGAGCTCGAATGGTGAACTCAGGAGCCTTCACTTGAACTTGAGCTGCATCAGCCTCCTCCAAGATATTTTGGAATAGCTCAGGATGATTGTCCATCATGTAGTCAGTGAAGTGGGCATTGATATCATCAGTGTCGCCCCACTTCTTCACAACATACCACAATCTAACAAATTCATCCCTTGCATCAGTCCAAAGCTCCTTCAATGCTTCCCTTACTCCTGATTCAGGCCTACTGACTTGAAGAATTGTTGATTTCCTAACTGTTGGCTTCTTCCTGTACTTCCTAGGCTCAGGCTTCGCCTTCTTCCTCCTAAGCAGACTGATCACTGCATCATCTAACTCCCTTTGTTGAAGCTCAGTGATATCAGTCAGCTTCTCAACCTTCCTTTCCAAGATGCGCATCTTCTCCTTCTGAGCAATTTCAGCTCTGCGCATAGCCTCAGATTTCTCAGAGGGATCTCCCCATGCTTCAGCACATAGCTCCGCCACCAACTCCCCTGAGTAAGTGATGAGATTCTTTCTTGAGCTCATGAGGGAAGATCTCTGAACAGGCTCAGGTTGTTGCTTGGAAGGTTCATCAGCCTTTGCCTTTGCTGCCTCCGCCTTCAACCTGGCAACAACTTCCTCTCCTTCCTTCTCCACTGCTGCCAACCTCGCTGACTTCCTCACCCTCAGCACATTCCCTTCAGGATTTGCTTCAGGATCGGCTAGAATAATTTCGCCTTGGTTGACTGCCTCAGATGCCTCAGGGCGGGATCTTTTCTTCTTCTTTTCCCCCTTTTTGGCATCATCATTGGCCTCGGATGGGAATGCGTCAGATCCGCTGTTGATTACGAAGGAGGCTAGGGAATGGACATCATTAATTCCCTCCTTCAATAACTCAACTCCCATTGAAATTCCAGTTCCTGCAAATGATACTGAACTGATTGCAGCTTTCACTTTCTTCTCAAAGACCTCCATGGAGAGTTGAAGTCTTTGCTCAACCTTCTCTATCTTCTCCTCCACCAGAGCAGAGCGCTCATCTGCTTGGGTCAGTCTCTCAGCAATGTCCTTCGAAGTCTGAGCAATGCGTTCTGACTCCAGCTCAAACTTTGACGCTGAGCCAGAAATGGCCTGAGTGAATAGTGCTCCAGCCTGAGCTGCAAGCTTCTCCACAGCCTGATTAAGATCCTCCTTCCGTTGCTCATCCTTCTCAGCCAACTGCTTCAAGGTTTGCCTCAGCATCTTTTTGGTGCGCTTTCGCTCATTCCTCACTGACTTGGCCGTGTCAGTCATGGTTCTCTTCAACAAAATCAGCTCCCTGTTGGCAAGGGTGTTGTAGGCTGACTTTGTCCACTTGATGTGTTTTGCTAGGGCCTTGGAGTCTTCTTCCTTTTCATCTCGTAGCCTCATTACTTCCTCCTGAAGTTCAGCTAGATTTTCTGTGGTTTTCTCCTATTTGACCTCCACTATGCTTGTGAATTCAGCACGGCCGACCCCAATTATTATCACATCTTCAGCATCCTCTACGACCTCGTCAGTGATTGGCTGCTTTCCCTTGTCAGCCCCTGCGGTATCAGTCCCTTCTTCAAGGTGCACTGAAGGCAGTTGTGAAGTAGTCATAGCCGCCTCCTCAGGTTCAGCTAAGCTATATTAAACCTTAGGAACAAGTCCCTCGGAACTGAGAGTCTCCTTGGATGCCTCAACATCTTCCTCTCTTGTCTCAGGGCAGGGAATCCCTTCATCGACAGATGTCTCATTGGCAGCTGAGATGTTCAAAACATCCTCAGCCACTGGTCCACCCTTGGCACCAGTGTCTCTTTCACCTTCCCCCTGAGCCTGAGGCTCAGAGATCATCTCATCAACTTCCTTTGCAGTCTCCTCCACTGCCTTCTCCATATCTCCACCCTGAGCTTCATCATCATCCTCATCATCCTTCTCTTCATCAGACCGGATGTCAGCCTTGCTCTTGGACATCATATCAGCCACTAACTGCTTCAGGTTGTCAAAGTTTAGAAGTTGAAGCCAGCTAGTCAGTCCAAAGAAGGAGCAAATCTTGGCTTCCTCAGTCTCCCGGTGCTCCCAGCTACGAGCGTCCACTAGCAGATGTTGCTCCTGCATGTTTGATTGTTTGAAGTCCAACCAAACCTTGAGCTCAATCACATACGCCAGCAGCTCATTGTATTTGTATAGCCCAGGCCAGCACTTTCCTGCCCATTCTGTGGCATTTCCCCTGAGAGTGTTCTCCAGAATCCCTCCCGCCATGTGTTCATCTAATTCCTCCTCCTCCACTTCGAGGAATTCATCCTCTTCAGCTGAAATGGATTTGGGACAGTCTTTGGGATTGGGGTATGATGGAAAGTCTGCGGGGTTTGGAAGATTTGTCTCGGCTGACTGATCAGGCTCATTCGTGGGTGAATTTGATGGCGCTGACTCAGTAGGATGATTTGGCTCTGTTTGGGGTGTTTCAGTGGGTTGAGAGGTAGGGTCAGGGTTGGAAGGTGTTTGTGTTTCAGGGTTTGGGGGTGTTTGAGTGGGTACTGTCTCAGGCTGCAACAACTCAGCCGTCTCGACAGATTTTCTCACTTCCTCCAAGTCAGAGGCTCCAGGAGAGCTTGACTTCTCCCTCTCACTCAACTCAGGCAGCTTCTTAGCAGGGGACTTTTTGGGTCCCTTCCTAAGCCTCTTCAGGGGCCTCTCTCCCTGAGCACCCTCCTTCCTGACGTCATCGTCAATTCCCTCAGCCTCTGACCCGACCTTCTTGGGATCAGACTCAGTCCCTGATTTTGTGCTCTTCCCTGACAACACGACCCTTACCTTCTTCCTCTTCTCAGTCTTATCCACCCCAGGCTGCTCCACCTCCTCAGCTGCTACCTCCTCCTCACCTTCCTTACTCCTCTCAAGGAGGTTATCTACCCGTTCAATGAGACTGGTTTCCACTCTCTTGGCCTTACCAGCTGGCTTTTTGGCCTGACACTTTGCTTTCGCATTGGGATCAGTCAGCCCTAGCACTGAATAGGTATCACTCAGTGAGGAAAACATTACCTTCTTTGAGGAGAGACTGTCCTCAAAATCGAAGGTATACCCATGGCAGGCATGAGCAATCAGGATGGACATCCTCGTTCCGAATGGCAAGATGGCACTGACGGATATGTGCTTCTTCTCCTCATCTCGCTTTAGCTTGTCCAGACCGGCCTGATGGAGTTGGTCAAGGAAGAACTGCTCCCAGTTTGCCTCCACTCCATCAACAATTGCTCCCATGAGTCTCAGCTTGGGCAGACTCAGTTGCTCGTGAGAGCCAGTTGCACCCATCACCATCTTGGACACCAAATCCACCAGAGCTCTGTACTCAGGTTTCAGCGTATTCTTGTTCTGTCGAGCCTTGAACTCTGATGACCCAGACTTGGTCCATTTCCCAAGAAGTTCTCCCTCCGAGTTCTCCTTATACGTTCTTGGGTTGATGCCTGAGAATGGCAACCTGAAGACTTCCCTCACCGCCCTCCTGATATCTATAGTGACCTCCTCTGAGTTGTAAAGAGGTTCGCCGTCGCTGTCCTTCTCTCCCGTCGGCTTGAGCGCAGTCACCTTTGTGTATACTTCCCCTTTCCGCAAGAACATGTTTAAGTATGCTTCCACAACTGTTCTTGGGAGCACGGAAATGGGGCGGGTGGTGAAGTATGTTTCCAACCCAGCATCGGAAATCTACTTGAATACGGGTTTGATTTCCTCAACTGTAAGACAGATACCTTCCATGGAGATGACTTGCTCCATGTGTATCAGCTTGTTCTCGACAACGTCTACGATCTTGTCGGTTGTCCAGTTGGAATCAAGAAATGCCATTGTTTTTAGAAAGGAAGAGATTTTTGAAATTTCTGTCTTTGAGCAAGAGAGAACTCAGTGTGCAGATTGTGCGTTGTGTTTGCGTAAAAACCTCAAATGGCACTCTTGATTGATAAGACTAAGTCAGTTACTCAATCGTGGGGTTGAGATTAATTCCTGAATTCGAAAAGTTTTGAAATGAGGGGCCAGGATTAATCTCACTTTCAATCAAAACCCTATGTCAGTTATATTCCGTATAAAACAGACACGTATATGAAAAAGTAACTGTAGCATTAAATGCTCCGTGCGCGTGGGTTTTAAATATGAAAAGGCGCGCTTTTAATGAAAACAGAATGCATTTAATAAAGATTTTCAGGACGAAGGACTCAGGGAGACGCTTGAAATTCAAAAGAGTCAGGTTAGAACTCATACCTGTCAGGGAGACATCGTAGCACCCTGATACCTCGCTGAGTCGAGTCTGGCCTGAGTTCCCCCTAGAACCCTACACTGACTGCTCTCTCGGATCTAAGAGTCCTAACTCCACTGACAGTTCCATAAACCTTGCTTCAGCCAGAGGCTTAGTCAAGATGTCAGCTCTTTGCCTGTCAGTGTGAATCTTCTCCATCCTGATATCTTTCTTCTCTACATGATCTCGAATGAAATGATGCCTAATATCCACATGCTTGCACCTTGTGTGAAGCACTGGGTTCTGAGTAATTGCTATAGCACTATTGTTATCACAATAGATTGGAACCTAATTAGCAAATACTTGGTAGTCCCTCAACTGTTGCCTCAACCATAAAATCTGAGCGCAACAACTACCTGCAGCCATATACTCAACCTCAGTTGTGGATGTAGCCACTGAATTCTGCTTCTTACTAAACCACGAGATCAACTTACTTCCCAAAAACTGACATGTCCCTGAGGTTGATTTCCTATCAATCCTACAACCTCCATAATCTGCGTCTGAATAACCTGTCAGTTCTAAGTTGTCATCTGAAGGATACCATAGTCCCATATTGACTGTCCTTTTCAAATACTTAAGTATCCTCTTAGCAGCCTCCAAATGACTTCTCTTGGGATCAGACTGATACCTAGCACACACACCAACTTGCAGTCATGTACAACAAAGAACCTATCAGCCCTCGATACTCAGTCTGATTTACTGAAGTCCCTTCAGTGTCAGGATCCATCTTCCAATTCGTGTTCATGGGGATCCTGGCTGGATTGCTGTTCTGAACACCAAACTTATGAATCAAGTCTCTTGTATACTTGGCCTGATTTATGAAGATACCTTGATCAGTCTGCTTGACCTGCAATCCTAAGAAGAAGTTCATCTCTCCCATCATGGACATCTCAAATTTACCAGTCATCAACTTAGAGAATTTCTCACAGAGCTGATGATTTGGTGATCCAAATATTATGTCATCCACATAAATCTGGACCAAGAGAATGTCATCACCGAACTTCAGTGATCCTGAACAATGTCCTATCCACAGTTCCCTTCTTGAACCCATGGTCTGTCAGGAATTGAGAGAGGGTATCATACCAAGCTCTTGGTGCTTGCTTAAGTCCATAAAGTGCTTTCTTCAAATGGTATACTCTATCTCCAACCTCAAACCCGGGAGGTTGTTCAACATATACTTCTTCATTGAGTACACCATTCTGGAAGGCACTCTTGACATCCATTTGATACACCTTGAACTTCTTATATGTTGCGTATGCAAGGAATAACCTGATAGCTTCCAACCTAGCCACTGGAGCAAAAGTCTCATCATAGTCTATTCCCTCAGATTGACAATACCCTTTTGCAACCAGTCTTGCCTTGTTCCTTACCACAACACCATTTTCATCCTTCTTGTTCTTAAAGACCCACTTGGTACCAATCACACCTTGATGCCTAGATCTATCTACCAGTTCCCAAACCTGATTCCTTGTGAACTGATTCAACTCCTCTTGCATGGCAATGATCCAGTTCGAGTCAGTGAGAGCTTCTTCAATGTTCTGAGGCTCTTGCTCAGAGAGAAAGCAACAAAACAATGCACTCTCACCATGGAACCGTCTGGTCCTGACTCCCTCAGTTGGGTCACCAATGATTTGATCAATGGGATGATCCTCTAACCATGTTCTTTTGCCAGGAGTTGTTCCTGAGGTACCTGCAACATTAGTATCTACAGGCTCATAAAATTCAGGAATTTGAACAGAAGGTGATGATCCTGAGTCTATACCAAAGGGATTAACAAGCTCAATGTCAGGGACATTGATTCCCCCTTGATTAGGTGACTCAGGAACCGTCTCAGCTGCAATAACATCTTTATAGACGGTGCTTACCTCAGGTTGAGCCTGTTCCTCAGTCTGAGGCTCAACAATCCCTGATGTGCTGGGCTTAGGAGTGGCACCTGATTCCTCATCCTGATCGTCATCATCATCCCATCTCGGAATTGGCACAGTCTTGATCTTAGGATCAGGTTGTTTCTTCAAGCCCAGCCTTGTCACACTCCTTGTGACCTCCTCAGTGTCAGGATTCAACACCTTTGCCCTAGACTCATTAGCAGATTCATCAAAGACAACATGAGGTGATTCTTCCACAACAAGGGTCCTACAATTGTAAACCCTGAAGGCTTTACTAACTTCAGAATATCCTAAGAATATTCCTTCATCAGATTTGCTATCAAAGGCTTTCAATTGGGTCTTCCCATTGTTGAGGATGAAGCACTTACAACCAAATACATGAAAATAAGCAATACGAGGTTTCCTTTTGTTCCATGTCTCATATGGGGTCTGAGCATATTGTTTGTTCAGCATGGATCTGTTCTGAGTGTAGCATGCAGTGTTGATTGCCTCAGCCCAGAATTTCTTAGGCAATCCTGACTCAGCCAGCATGGTCCTTGCTGCTTCCTTTAGTGTCCTGTTCCTCCTTTCAGCGACACCATTCTGTTGTGGGGTTCTAGCTGCAGAAGTCTCATGAGCTATACCAAGTTCATTACAAAAGTCAGAAATATATGAATTTATAAATTCAGTGCCCTTGTCAGATCTGATCTTAGTAATGGACTGATTCTTCTCATTGCTGAGTCTCCTGAGCAACTCTGGAAGCTTCACCTGTGTTTCCTTCTTATTCAACAGGAAAATAACCCAAGTATATCTAGAATAATCATCAATAACCACAAGGGTATATTTTCTACCATTCATACTCACAGGTGTTATGGGGCCAAATAAATCCATGTGCAAGAGCTGAAGTATCCTGTCAGTGGAATAAGAAGCTTTCTCTTTGAATGATGCTCTGACCTGCTTCCCTTCCTGACAAGCTTTGCACATGTGATCTTTGCTAAAAACTTCATTAGGTAGACCATCAACAAGTGACAGTCTAGAAATTTTGTTAAGAATCTTGAAGTTCAGGTGGCTTAATCTTTTATGCCATAACCAACTGAGCTCTAGAGAGCTTTTAGCAACAAAATAAGTATTAGGAATAGTGCTGCTCCAATCAACGAGATAAACATTGCCTTTCCTTATACCTGATAGAAGCACTTGTGTTGATTTGTCCTTGACCGAACATACATTCGATGAGAACTCAACACTGAACCCTTTGTCACAAAATTGACTTACTGACAGCAGGTTATGCTTCAGTCCTTCTACAAAGGACATATTTTCCACTCCGACTGTACCTATAATTAGAACACCAAAACCTTTAGTAACACCTTTTGAGTTATCACCAAAGGTTACCTGTGGACCATCTTTAGCTTGATATTCTTGGAGAAGACTCTTCATTCCAGTCATGTGCCTTGAGCAACCACTGTCTAGGTACCAAATAGCTTTGATTAAGTCTCCTCTCCTCTTGTTGTGATCCACAGCCGCCTGCAAGCAATTCAGGCTTTAGGTACCCATTGGGTGTTGGGTCCTATCGTGTCAGCTGTACCCTTCGGGATCCAGACTTGCTTCACAACCCTAATTGCCTCAGAGTGGTAAATCTGTCTCCCTGAAACATCGACATACACAACTTTCTTCTTCTTTGCCTGAGAGGAAGATGGTGTATGAGTGCTAGACTTAGGCTTCACAGGAGCCTGAGTGGGTGCCTTTTGGGCTGGCTTCCTGTTCTTCCTATGTCTTGGTGCAGCAGGTCTTGAGCCTTGTTCTTGATAAGGGCCCTGTGTTCTATTCCCCCTAGGCAAGTGAGGGAATGGAAAACAGTTAAAGGCCTCAGGATGCCAAAACCACGGAGGTGTCATCATGTTTGGCCTTTCCTGTTGGTATTGCCAAGCATGATGGTACCCTTGCTGACCAGTCTGAGGGCTCTTGACCTGAGTCTTCCTCTGCTTTCGCTGAGGTTTTCCCTGGCCTGAGCTCTCAGGTGCTTCCTTAGGTTGCTTCGCCTTTCCCTTGAGTTTTGGCTTAGCTACCTTAGGAGCAACCCTGACTGTATCAATGGTTTCCTTGCCCTTATCAGTTTGACGGGCCTGGAGCACAACCTTAGGTGCACTCTGGCCTGTCTGAACAAATACCCTCTCAGTGTTTCTCCCTGAAGCAACATGAGACTGACCTTGTGAGGATTTCTTAGGAACATATCCAAGTCCCTTTCTCTCATTCCCAAGCATCTGGCTGTTATTTATTTCCTCTCTAGCCACTGAGGATTTATTCATTGCTGCAACCTTTTTCTTGAGAGAGTCCTCACTCTTTTTCAGGATTTCATGTCTGGTAAAGATGTCATCAAACTTACTCTTAAGTGCTTTCAGCTCTTCCTTCCTGACCAGCTCTTCCTCAGCCAATTCCTTCAGAATCTTCTCTCTTGGGAGACGCTCAGCATTGATCATATCAATTTCCTGAGTAAGTCTCACAATCTGAGCTGATTCTTTAAGATCAGACTGAGTGAGTTGTTCATTCAGGTTTTGAACTTCAGTACTCAAATTTCTTGTTCTCCTCTACCAAGAAGACATTAGTTTCCTGCAGTCTGGAGAAATCAACCATCAATTGATCAAGGCAGATCTGAAGGTTCATTTCTCTAACTGACTCTGAGCTAAGCTCAGGATTTTGACCAGTGTAAGAAGCACAAACAGAATTTGATGTTACCTCAGGCTCATTCCTAGCCATCAGACAGACATCATCATACTCGTCATCTGAGAAGAGTTCAGGTGACCTTTCAGCAGGACCGTCAGAATCTGTTGCATCTTTAGCGACCATTGCTCTCCGATCAGCAGATCTTAGATCCCTAGTAGCTCTCCTTTCCTCTCTCTCCCTCGCACTCAGCTCCGGGCAGTCGTACTGGTAGTGACCAATCTTGTTACAGTTGTAACATGCTACCTGCTCACTTACTCTTTCTTTTCTCGGTTCATGGTTCCTCCTTGAGTCAGGTTCCCTGGTTCTTGGTGAGCTTTCAGCCTTGGTTGGATATCTATCATCGCGAGTACGTCTCTATTCGTCTCTTCTTTCAGGCTTTGGTTCAGAATATCTCCTTTCATCACCACGTTCTCTCCTCTGGTCAGTATTCATTCGCTCCTCATATCTCCTTGAGCTTTGGTGGGTTCCTTCAGGTTTCCTGTCACGTGAGTCCTGATAAAACTTTTTATAACGACCAAACCTGGAATTGAGCTTGTTAAATCGTCTGGCCATCAGGCTGTACTCCTCAGCGAGTTCTTCCCTGCTCATCTCCATCAGTGACTTTGATGAAGAATTTGACGAGGGCTCAACAGGTTCAGACCTGGCCTTGAACGCCACACTTTTCTCAGGAGTTTTCTCCTTCACTTCTTCTTCTGACTGAACTTTCTTCTTTCTTTTGTTAAGATCGAATTCAAGCGCTTTGAGCTCTGAAAAAAGTAAAGCAGAAGTTATGTTACTCATATCCTGAGTGTTCTTAAGCATAATTACACTGTTGTCCCATCTCTCAGGAAGGGCATTCAGGATCTTTGAAGCAACATCTCTTCTTGGGACATCCTTGTCCAGCATCACCAACTCATTCATCAACTTGATGAATCTAGACTCTATTTGATCTATGCTCTCGTCAGGCAGCATCTCGAACGCCTCGAATTTCTGAATGGCAATGTTTCTCTTGTTCTCCTTGATCTTTTCAGATCCCTCACACATCCTTGTCAGCTCATCCCAAACCTCATTTGCCGTCTTTAAGTTCATCAGCCTAGCTGACTCATCGAAGGGCACCGTATGCAAGATGATGTTTCTGGCGACGTTGTCAAGCCCCATCATCTTGATCTCATCAGTGGTCATATCCTTTCTTTCCTTAGGAATAGGTACACCAATATCGAGATCATCATATCCTCTCCCTCTGGTATTAGGGACAGTGATTTTGATCGGTCCTTCCCTGAGAACATGCGGCATCTGGTCATGGATGGCATCTAGATGTGCTTCTAATCTGAACTTCCAATAGACAAAGTTAGACACAGAGAATTCAGGTAACGAAGCTTCAAGTCTCCTCGAAGTCATGATGATGCAAGTTTTATGAAAAGCAAACTCAGATCTGTTCAGTGACCACCAACAGTTTCTCCTCTGAAACTATTAGTATTCAAAGTCAGTGGTCTTTCGAACCACTGCTCTGATACCACTTGTTGGTCCCGGTACAAGACTGAGGAATACGTGTATGGGGGGGAGGAATACACGTATACCAATTTTTCAACCTTAAAACTGACAGAGTCCCCTTTACTCAGAGTGGTAAAGAACTAGGAGCTGATAACACACCTACTGACTACACTTGGTGCGGGTCAGTTGGCTAATTATCAGTTCAAGTTCAGTGCAGAAATGTTTGAGCCCTGATAGTTTAAAGTCTTGTTTAGTTTGCTTTCTGAAAGACTTGTTTTACTCAATTCTGAATAGTGTTTAGTAGGGCAGTGCTCTTTGTGAGGATCAGGTTGATTGATTCAGGCCTGATAAACCGAATGTAATGAATGAACAAGTAATATGAAAAGTATGCACAATATCAAAGCAGTAAGAACACAAGGAGTTTAACGTGGTTCAGAGTCTCAAGCTCCTACGTCCACGGCCTGATTTAACAGGAAATCCACTCAAGGGATTCTTGTTTTTAACGTGCCAAGGTGCACCAAGACCAGCTAACCTCACTGATCTATACAACTCCTCTTACTAACACACTAGCTGACTTACTCCCAACAAACCTAACTTAGGGTTTTGGTTTCAGTTTGGATTCCAACTAAGTTGAGATTATCCTTACAAGGCAAAGCTATGCTAAGGATTGGATAATCTCTCTAAGCTTAAGATAATGCTATTTAGCTCTTAGAATACAGAATAACTCTCGGTGCTAAGAAACACTTGGGAAATTTAGATGTTTTTCGAGTGCTTCTCTTAAAGGCTGAATGCTTTGAATGCTTGAGAGTTTGAGTAATTTCTGGTTTGGAAATTTCCCGTAACCTTGAATGGGTTCAAGGCCTTCTGTATTTATAGGTGATTTGGAAAAACTATCCGTTGGAGAGATAACCTTCTAGTCATCTATGTAGAGTGGCTTCAAACGGACATATCTTCATGCAGCAGCCGTCCTTGCATGGATTTGGTAGACGCATTAAATGCACATTAAATGCTTGCCCGTTGAATGTGCAGTCTGAATTCAGTCTTCATGTCAGGTTCCGTACGTGTGTGTCCTTCTCGGATTGGTCCACGTCATCAAGTTGGTGAGAATGTCAGAACTTATTCCTGAGCTTCAGGCTTGTCTTATTAAGTTCATTTTTTCTTGAGCCCACCAGTCTTGTCCTGACGCTGAAATTCCTTTTGCATTGCTTGGCTCTACTCCAAGTCTTCCCATTAACTCAGTGACATCCTGTTCCCTTCAGGACTGGGTTAGTAGTGACCTCAGGGTCATACTCTTCATCACTGACACTTACTCAGCCAGCTTAGAGGACTGCCATAAGTTCAGGATGGTGCTCTTCGTCTTCAGGCTCTGAGTCTTGATTGTCTCCAGTGAGTTCTCCTCTCACTGAGTACCTGTGAAGTGTAAAATGACTAAGTACTAATCCTAACTAAGATTGGCCTGACAAAGACAGATTAAGGCAAACATCTTTTCAGGGGTTTTGGGATCTTAATCAAAACTGACAATGTCCCAACAGAGACAACCTGGAAAAAGATTCCGGGAGAACAACTCTGAGGATGAGGATGATCAACCTCAAAAGAACAATAAACCAGGACGACCAGTTCCTACCATTCCTGCTCGTCCATTGGAGGACTTATACATGATGGAACCCGCAGGTCCTGTAGGAGGGTGTTCCGATAGACGACCGCCAATCTCCAACCGAAAGAGAAAGGCTGAGTTACGAGCAATCGATCAAGTCCAAGAAATGGGGGTTAAACCGCCTATCATGCAGACAACAGAATTGACCTTCACCGAAAAAGACTTGGAAAGAATATGAACTCCACACAACGATTCGCTCGTAATCTGTGCAAAGATTATGGGAACACGAGTCCACAGATTGTTGGTGGACACCGGAGCCTACACCAACATCCTATTCAAAAAGACGCTCGATCACCTTGGAGATTATTTGGGCTATATCCGGGATTCAACCCATAGAATAGTAGGCTTCGGGAATGCTGTAACAGTCCCGTTGGTAATAGTTACTTTAGCAGTACAACTTGTAACGGCCAACGAACCCGAGAAAAATATCACAAGAATGGTTGACTTCTTGGTTGTAGACCAGGATTCAACTTATGACGGGTTTCTTGGTCGACCCTTTTTAAATGAATTCAAAGCTGCATGTTCCACTTATCACTATTGTTTGAAATTCCCAACAGCAAGTGGAGCAGGCACTATCAAAAGAGATCAAAGAAAGGCCAGGGAATGTCTCTTACAGTTGCAGGCCAAACATGCACTAGTATCCATGGTGGAAGCCACAACTAGCTATTCTGCTGACGAACCGTCAATACTGGAGAACATGATGGACATAGAGAAGGACCACATAGACACTGACGAGAAACATTCTGACGAACAAATGTTGGACGGATAACTCATCACCACCCATGGGGAACTCCCATCTGACGAACAACAAAGGGGTGATGACGAGCAACATTCATCAGATGACTTGGAGGGCCAGGTGTTAACTAACAACAATGAATCAGGACCAACAGACGATCTAGATCCCCGCCTGGGGGCAGAACCAATGAACATCGAAAATGATTTTAACTCTGAGGGACCAATACTTGATCCTCGGTGGAAAGGACAGAAACGATGAGCAACTCCAGTTGAAGAACTGGAGGCGTTCAAAGTTGATCCTGGAAACCAGGATCTCGAATTATACATAGGATCTGAGCTCCTTGAGCCTTACAAATCCCGAATGAAAGAGTTCCTCAGCAAAAATCTAGATGTTTTTGCTTGGTCTTATGCAGACATGGTGGGGATAGATCTAAAACATGCTTGCCATAAGCTCAACATCAATCAAGTGAAAAGGCCTGTCCATCAAAAATGAAGGAAATATGGCCCAGACAAGTATCATGCTTTGAATGAAGAAGTAAAGAAGTTGTTAGACAACGACTTGATCCGACAAGCACTCTGTCCACAATGGGTAGCAAACCCAGTCCTTGTGAGGAAACCAAACGGGACCTGGAGGCTATGCATAGACTTTACAGATCTAAATGCAGCATGCCCGAAGGACAACTTTCCTCTCCCTCACATTGACCAGTTGGTGGACAACACTGCAGGTCACGAAATGCTAACATTCATGGATGCTTTTGTCGGGTATCATCAAATCCTAATGTATCCAGACGATCAAGAGAACACAGTATTTTATACAAATAAAAACTTGTTGTGTTGGAAGAGAATGCCCTTCGGCCTCATCAACGCCAGAGCAACATACCAGAGGTTGGTGAACAAGATGTTCGATGAACAAATCGGAGATACGGTAGAAGTCTATGTAGACGATATCGTAGTCAAAAGCCCTCAAAAGGAAGACCATCTTCAACATTTGACCCAGGTGTTCGATATTCTTCGGTATTACAATATGAAGCTGAACCCGAAGAAAAGCAGTTTCGGAGTTCATTCCGGAAAATTTCTGGGCCATCTTGTTAGTCAACGAGGGATTGAAGCCAATCCAACAAAAGTCAAAGCAATCGTGGATATGCAACCACCACGTTCGATAAAAGAGGTGCAAAAACTCACGGGATGCTTAGCAACATTGAATCGGTTCATATCCAGATCAGGGGACAAATGTCGTCCATTCTTTGAAGCCATCAAGAAGGGCAGTTTGCGTGGACTAGTAACTGTCAAAAGGCATTCGACCAACTTACAGACTACCTGGGAGATGTTAAAATCCTATCAAAACCCGTCCCAGGAGAAAAGCTATACTTTTACCTGGCAACATCAGAAGTGGCAATCAGCTCCGTTCTGGTACGAGAAGATGGCAAATTTCATCAACCCATCTACTACATCAGCCAAGCTTTGCACGAAGCGGAGATCAAATACTCTCCAACCGAGAAACTGTCATATGCACTTGTCATGAGTGTGAGGAAGTTACGACCATACTTCTTTGATCATCAAGTTGAAGTGCTAACAACTTTCCCACTCAAACAAATTCTCCATCGCCCCGACACAGCTGGTCTCCTATTAAAGTGGTCACTAGAGATTAACCAATTCGGAGTGACCTATGCTCCTCGAACAGCGATCAAAGGGCAAGCGCTAGCCGACTTCATAGTCGAACTAACCTTTCCACTAGATCCGACGAGAGGACTTGATCATCCCTGGCATCTTTATGTAGACGGATCTTCAACCAACACAGCCTCGGGGGCAGGAGTGGTTCTAATCAGTCCAGACAGACAAGTATTCACCTCAGCGATCAGATTTGGTTTCATGGCCACCAACAATAAAGCTGAATATGAAGCTCTCATTGCTGGTCTCCACCTATCACTTGTAGTAGGTGTCAGACGGTTACAAATATTCGGCGACTCGCAATTGATTGTGAACCAAGTCCGAGGTGAATACGAAGCAAAAGACGATCTTATGATTGAGTATCAACGAATTGTTGCCTACCTGATGTCCTTGTTAGAACAAGTCTTCATTGAACAAATTCCGAGGACAAGCAACACACAAGCAAATGCGTTGGCCCGACTAGCAACAAGCGAGGGACCTGCAGAGTTGGCAGATATTATAATTACAAAGATGAATGATCCATCAACAAGAAGTTATAATGTCAACCAACTTGACGAACAAGCAAGTGAAGAAGAAGACTGGAGAACAAGTATAGTCAAATACTTGAAAAGTGGGGAAAAACCAAACAACCCTTTTGAAGCTGCCAAGCTAACGAAGCAAGCCGCCAGATATACTCTGGTGGGCGAGCAGCTTTACAAAAGGGGAATATCAATCCCACTCCTCAAATGTTTGCCTAGGGGGCAGGGACGAGCAATACTCGAAGAAATACATGCAGGAGTATGTGGAAATCACACTGGGGGGCAAGCTTTGGCATATAAAACTATCAGACAAGGTTACTATTGGCCAACTTTACGTCAAGACGCAATCAAGAAAGCAAAAACATGTCATCAATGCCAAATTTTTACCCCAAACATTCATACCCCGGCCCAACAGCTCGTATCAGTTTATAGCCCATGGCCATTTGCAAGATGGGGAGTGGACATTATTGGTCCTTTCCCAGCAGGAGTTGGAAATGTTCGATTTGCCGTCGTGGCAGTCGACTATTATACGAAATGGGCGGAAGTAGAGGCCATAGTAAAAATCACGCAGTAGAAAATGATCTACTTCATTTGGAAGAACATTGTCTGTCGCTTTGGGATTCCACAAACCATCGTGACAGACAATGGTCCACAGTTTGGAAAGAAAAGAGATAAAGGAGAAGAAATAAGAAGAGTGACTACCTTGGGAATGAAATCTGAAGCCGAATGAAAGAGAAACAGACGCCGGAAAGCTTGGAATCGCCGAAGATGGTAGATTTCGCCGAGAGCACTGTAGCAAGATGAGAAAAAGTGGGAAATTTTTTGTTTCCCTTTTCTATTTATACCCCAGCCAAAAAACGGGGTACAAAGTGTAATTTCCCCCAAAAATCGGGGCTAAAATGACAAAAAACGGGGTCAATTTGCGAATTTGAGTAGAAGTCAAGGGGCCTATGAGCAAAAGTAGGGCGCGTGACCTCGGGATTGATCGCGCATGGGCGGCGCGTAATCATGCCGCCCACGTCATCTTAGTACAACCCCCAGACCTTGGGGAGACGGAATGACGGACCGTTTGTTGCTCGCCAGGACCAATGATGTTCGTCCGAATCTTCACCAGTACAGTATCCTAACTATAGTTGCTCGCCATAAATTTGCTCGTCTGAGGCAACATTTAGTCAGGATAGGGGGCAATTGTTGATAGGCGAACATCAATCATTGCTTGGCGAACAAGAATTAAGTCCTTAAAAAGGATTATTAAGAACCAACTCCAAATCAAAGACAATTAATAAAGAAAATCAAGTTAGGGTGCATAAATCAATCCAGAGAGTGCATAAACTGACGAACAACTCTACCGATGAACAACATGTTGGCGAACAGGTCTAGAGACCCGAAGCCAATCATAGACCCTCCACCAAGTCAATAATGACGAACAACATTATGAAAGATGGTGAGGTGTATGGAAATGAACAAACGACCAAGATCCCAAAGCCAATCTGTGTAAAACGCAAAGGCGAACAACTTCTGAGCCATAACCTCAAAAGGCGAACAACTTCTATGAAAAAACCATTCTGGATCAACTACACCGACCTGGACGAACAACAATGAAGTCCGAGATAAGACCAAAGAAGACTTTGTAACTAAGATTCAGCTTAGATAAGGTCAATAGGACACTTGTCAAGCATGCAGGCTAGGGAGACCAAAAGTCATAGATACTTCATGCTTGCTAACTTCTATAAATAGTTGTTCTCCAGCTAAGAAATACAAGTTTAAATTCACAAATGCTCCTAAAATACACACTTAAACACCTAAACGCACACATACACGAAATTAATACGATTTCGATTTTCGTATTTATCATTCCACATCTCGAATCTTCGATTTACCATTTATGGTGGTAATCAATCACACCTAATTGATTGGTGGTCTTAAACCGAACTAAAACAGTCACTAATCCACCCGATTAAATTTGATCACCAACAGAGGGTAAAATGACCAAGAGGGCATTTGGAGCCAAGGGGAATAGAGCCACGGAAGTGTTAGAACTCGTTCATACCGATGTGTGTGGTCCAATGACGATCAAAGCGAGAATGGGGTATGAGTATTTCATCACCTTCATTGACGATTACTCAAGATATGGGTACATTTACCTTATGAGGCATAAGTCTGAAACTTTTGATAAGTTCAAGGAGTTTAAGGCCAAAGCTGAGAAACATAGGGAAAAGAGTATCAAGTTTCTACGATCAGATCATGGAGGCGAATACCTCAGCGATGAATTCTTGAACTACTTATCGGACGAAGGGATCGTATCCTAGTTAACCGCACCGGGAACCCCTCAACAGAACGGTGTGGCGGAACGAAGAAACCGGACTCTTTTAGAGATGGTCAGATCCATGCTGAGTTATTCGGATTTACCCAAGTCGTTTTGGGGTAATGCCTTGGAAACGGCGGCTTACATTCTAAACTTGGTGCCATCCAAATCGGTTCCTAAAACCCCAATGGAATTGTGGACCGGGCGCAAGCCCAGTCTAAGACATTTGCGGATTTGGGGTTGTCCGGCATACGTGCTAGACAAGAAAGCCGGTAAGTTGGATCCACGTTCGGAATTAAGGCTGTTTATAGGATACCCTGCGGGAACGAAAGGGTGTATGTTCTATAGTCCCAAGGATCAAAAGACCGTGATTAGTACACACTTTAAATTCTTGGAGGAAGACTATATGAACAATCGAAAGCCTAAGAGTGAAATTACCTTAGAAGAATTGAGAGGTCAAACCTCGATACCAAGTATACAAGATGATGTACCATACGTCACATCTTCACAATCGGAACCCCGTCGCAGTGGGAGGATTGCTAGGCAACCCGAGAGATTCACGGGGATAGGAGAATCTTCGGATTTGGTTCCCGGCGATGAATCAGACCCATGGACATACGACGAGGTAATCCAAGACAAAGACGTGGAGTCATGGCAAACGACAATGGAAGCCGAGATGGGTTCGATGGATCATAATCAAGTGTGGGAGTTGGTCGAACCACCCAGTGGGGTAGAACCCATTGGATGCAAGTGGGTGTACAAGAGGAAAAGAGGACCAGACGGAAGGGTAGAGACCTTCAAAGCAAGACTTGTGGCCAACGGGTATACTTGGAATCATTCCAAGTCGAGTAAGACTATAAGAACAAAAGAAAGCCCAGAAGTGATATTACCTTAGACGAACTCCTATACCAAGTATATAAGATGATATACCATAAGTCACACCTTCACAACCGGAACCCCGTAGCAGTGGGAGGATTGCTAGGCAACCCGAGAGATTCATGGGAATAGGAGAATCTTCGGATTTAATTCCCGGTGATGAATTAGACCCATTGACATATGACGAGGCAATCCAAGATAAAGATGCAGAGTCGTGGCAAATAGCAATGGAAACCGAGATGGGTTCGATCATAATCAAGTGTGGGAGTTGGTCGAACCACCCAGTGGGGTAGAGCCCATTGGATGCAAGAGGGTGTACAAGAGGAAAAGAGGACCGGACGGAAGGGTAGAGACCTTCAAAGCAAGGCTTGTGGCCAAAGGGTATACTCAGAAAGAAGGGATCGATTATGAGGAGACCTTTTCGCCTGTAGCTATGCTTAAGTCCATCCGTATTCTCTTATCGATCCCTGTGCACCTAGATTACAAGATTTGGCAAATGGATGTCAAGACAGCTTTCCTTAACGGAAGTCTTGACGTGATAGATATCTATATGCAACAACCCAAAGGTTTCATTGAAAAAGGCCAAGAGAATCTCGTATGCAAGCTTAAGAGATCCATTTATGGACTTAAGCAAGCATCGCGTACTTGGAACCAGTGTTTTGATCAAGTGATTAAGTCTTATGGGTTTGATCAAAACGAGTTCGAAAGTTGTGTGTATAAGAAGCGTGACGGAACTGCGGTGGTATTCTTAGTATTATACATAGACGATATTCTGCTCATTGGAAACAATGTAAAGGTATTGTCAGACGTAAGGGTATGGCTGTCAAAATAATTTGATATGAAGGTGTTGGTCCCGGTACAAGACTGAGGAATACGTGTATAGGGGGGAATACACGTATACCAATTTTTCAACCTTAAAACTGACTGAGTCCCCTTTACTCAGAGTGGTAAAGAACTAGGAGCTGATAACACACCTACTGACTACACTTGGTGCGGGTCAGTTGGCTAACTATCAGTTCAAGTTCAGTGCGGAAATGTTTGAGCCCTGAAAGTTTAAAGTCTTGTTTAGTTTGCTTTCTGAAAAACTTGTTTTACTCAATTCTGAATAGTGTTTAGTAGGGCAGTGCTCTTTTGAAGATCAGCCTGATTGATTCAGGCCTGATAAACTTGAATGCAATGAATGAACAAGTAATATGGCAAGTATGCACAATATCAAAGCAGTAAGAACACAAGGAGTTTAACGTGGTTCAGAGTCTCAAGCTCCTACGTCCACGGCCTGACTTAACAGGAAATCCACTCAAGGGATTCTTGTTTTTAACGTGCCAAGGTGCACCAAGACCAGCTATCCTCACTGATCTATACAACTCCACTTACTAACACTCTAACTGACTTACTCCCAACAAGCCTAACTTAGGGTTTTGGTTTCAGTTTGGATTCCAACTAAGTTGAGATTATCCTTACAAGGCAAAGCTATGCTAAGGATTGGATAATCTCTCTAAGTTTAAGATAATTCTATTTAGCTCTTGGAATACAGAATAACTCTCGATTGCTAAGAAACACTTGGGAAATTTAGAAGGTTTCGAGTGCTTCTCTTAAGGGTTGAATGCTTTGAATGCTTGAGAGTTTGAGTAATTTCTGGCTTGGAAATTTCCCGTAACCTTGAATGGGTTTAAGGTCTTCTGTATTTATAGGTGATTTGAAAAACTATCCGTTGGAGAGATAGCCTTCTAGTCATCTATGTAGAGTGGCTTCAAACGGACATATCTTCATGCAGCAGCCGTCCTTGCATGGATTTGGTATTTGCATTAAATGCACATTGAATGCTTGCCCGTTGAATATGCAGTCTGAATTCAGTCTTCATGTCAGGTTCCGTACGTGCGTGTCCTTCTCGGATTGGTCCACGCCATCAGGTTGGTGAGAATGTCAGAACTTATTCCTGAGCTTCAGGCTTGTCTTATTAAGTTCATTTTGTCTTGAGCCCACCAGTCTTGTCCTGACGCTGAAATTCCTTTTGCATTGCTTGGCTCTACTCCAAGTCTTCCCATTAACTCAGTGACATCCTGTTCCCTTCAGGACTGAGTTAGTAATGACCTCAGAGTCATACTCTTCATCACTGACACTTACCCAGTCAGCTTAGAAGACTACCATAAGTTCAGGATGGTGCTCTTCGTCTTCAGGCTCTGAGTCTTGATTGTCTCCTAGTGAGCTCTCCTCTCACTGAGTACCTGTGAAGTGTAAAATGACTAAGTACTAATTCTAATCAAGACTAGCCTGACAAAGACAGATTAAGGAAAACATCTTTTCAGGGGCTTTGGGATCTTAATTAAAACTGACAATGTCCCAACAGAAGGACTTAGGGGAAGCCGGTCACATCCTTGGGATCAAGATCACTCGCGATCGCAAGAAGAGGATGTTGGGCTTATCACAAGTTTCATACAAAGATACTGTTTTGAAGCGATACAACATGCAAGATTCCAAGAAAGGTTTTGTACCTTTTAGACACGGAATCCATCTATCCAAAGAAATATGCCCTAAGATGCAAGTGGAGATAGATGACATGAAAGACGTTCCGTACGTTTCGAACGTAGGAAGTCTTATGTATGCAATGTTGTGTACGAGACCAGATATCTACTTTGCCATGGACATGATGGCAAGATATCAAAATACTCCCGGGAAAGCACATTAGATTGCAATTAAATGCGTTCTGTAGTTTCTGAAAAGAACTTGGAATGGAATGCTGATTTAACAGTCAGACGGTCTAATTCCCATGGGATACACGGACTCAAATTTCCAATTAGACATAGACTCCAGAATAACTACCTCGGGTAGTGTGTTTTGCTTGGGAGAAGGAGCCATGACATGGAGAAGCGATTAGCAGAAATGCATCGCTGATTCGACCATGGAAACCGAATAAGTAACTGCTTATGAAGCAGCGAAAGAAGCGGTTTGGCTCCAGTACTTCTTAGTGGACTTGGACGTTGTTCCGAATTTGCCCATCACAATCATTGTGCCGGAGCAGTTGCAAATTCAAGGGAACCGAGAGCCCACAAGGCCAGCAAACACATAGAAAGAAAAACCATCTTATACGAGAAATCGTTAAGAGAGAAGATAAAGAGGTGGCAAAGATATGCGTCGGGGATAACCTAGCAAATCCATTCACAAAGGATCTGCCTCTGAATACATTCGAGAGACATGTGGATGGAATGGGAGTCAAGACTATTGCCAATATGCTTTAAGTATAGGTGGGAGGAATTATTAGGTTAGTGTAGTGTTGGGACATTGTCAGTTTTGATTAAGATCCCAAAGCCCCTGAAAAGATGTTTGCCTTAATCTGTCTTTGTCAGGCTAGTCTTGATTAGGATTAGTACTTAGTCATTTTACACTTCACAGGTACTCAGTGAGAGGAGAACTCACTGGAGACAATCAAGACTCAGAACCTGAAGATGAAGAGCACCATCCTGAACTTATGGCAGTCCTCTAAGCTGGCTGAGTAAGTGTCAGTGATGAAGAGTATGACCCTGAGGTCATTACTAACTCAATCCTGAAGGGAACAGGATGCCACTGAGTTTATGGGAAGACTTGGAGTAGAGCCAAGCAATGCAAAAGGAATTTCAGCGTTAGGACAAGACCGGTGAGCCCAAGACTAAATGAACTTAATTAGACAAGCCTAAAGCTCAGGAATAAGTTCTGACATTCTCACCAACCTGATGACGTAGACCAATCCGGGAAGGACACGCACGTACAGAACCTGACAAGTTGAATGAATTCAGACTGCATAATCAACGGGCAAGCATTCAATGTGCATTTAATGCAAATACCAAATCCATGCAAGGACGGCTGTTGCATGAAGATATGTCTGTTTGAAGCCACTCTACATAGATGACTCGAAGGCTATCTCTCCAACGGATAGTTTTTCAAATCACCTATAAATACAGAAGACCTTGAACCCATTCAAGGTTATGGGAAATTTCCAAGCCAGAAATTACTCAAACTCTCAAGCATTCAAAGCATTCAACCCTTAAGAAGAAGCACTCGAAACCATCTAAATTTCCCAAGTGTTTCTTAGCAACCGAGAGTTATTCTGTATTCCAAGAGCTAAATAACATTATCTTAAGCTTAGAGAGATTATCCAATCCTTAGCATAGCTTTACCTTGTAAGGATAATCTCAACTTAGTTGGAATCCAAACTGAAACCAAAACCCTAAGTTAGGTTTGTTGGGAGTAAGTCAGTTAGTGTGTTAGTAAGTGGAGTTGTATAGATCAGTGAGGATAGCTGGTCTTGGTGCACCTTGGCACGTTAAAAACAAGAATCCCTTGAGTGGATTTCCTGTTAAGTCAGGCCGTGGACGTAGGAGCTTGAGACTCTGAACCACGTTAAACTCCTTGTGTTCTTACTGCTTTGATATTGTGCATACTTGCCATATTATTCGTCCATTCATTGCATTCAAGGTTATCAGACCTGAATCAATCAGGCTGATCTTCAAAAGAACACTGCCCTACTAAACACTATTCTGAATTGAGTAAAACAAGTTTTTCAGAAAGCAAACTAAACAAGACTTTAAACTTTCAGGGCTCAAACATTTCCGCACTGAACTTGATCTGATAGTTAGCCAACTGACCCGCACCAAGTGTAGTCAGTAGGCGTGTTATCAGCTCCTAGTTCTTTACCACTCTGAGTAAAGGGGACTCAGTCAGTTTTAAGTTTGAAAAATTGGTATACGTGTATCCCCCCCCCATACACGTATTCCTCAGTCTTGTACCGGGACCAACAAGTGGTATCAGAGCAGTGGTTCGAAAGACCACTGACTTTGAATACTAATAGTTTCAGAGGAGAAACTGTTGGTGGTCACTGAACAGATCTGAGTTTGCTTTTCATAAACCTTGCATCATCATGACTTCGAGGAGACTTGAAGCTTCATTACCTGAATTCTCTGTGTCTAACTTTGTCTATTGGAAGTTCAGATTAGAAGCACATCTAGATGCCATCCATGACCAGATGCCGCGTGTACTCAGGGAGGGACCGATCAAGATCACTATTCCTAACGTCAGAGGACTGGGATATGAGGATCTTGCGATTGGCGTGCAGGTTCCTAAAGAAAGGAAAGACATGACCAACGATGAAATCAAGATGGTGGGACTTGACAACGTCGCCAGAAATATCATCTTACATACGGTGCCCTTCGAGGAGTCAGCTAGGCTGATGAACTTAAAGACGGCGAAGGAGGTTTGGGATGAGCTGACAAGGATGTGTGAGGGATCTGAAAAGATCAAGGAGAACAAGAGAAACATTGCCATTCAGAAATTCGAGGCGTTTGAGATGCTGCCTGACGAGAGCATAGATCAAATGAAGTCTAGATTCATCAAGTTAATGAATGAGTTGGTGATGCTGGACAAGGATGTCCCAAGGAGAGATGTTGCTTCAAAGATCCTGAATGCCCTTCCTGAGAGATGGGACAACAGTGTAATTATGCTTAAGAACACTCAGGATATGAGTAACATAACTTCTGCTTTACTTTTTTCAGAGCTCAAAGCGCTTGAATTCGATCTTAACAAAAGAAAGAAGAAAGTTCAGTCAGAAGAGGAAGTGAAGGAGAAAACTCCTGAGAAAAGTGTGGCGTTCAAGGCCAGGTCTGAACCTGTTGAGCCCTCATCAAATTCTTCATCAAAGTCGCTGATGGAGATGAGCAGGGAAGAACTCGCTGAGGAGTACAGCTTGATGGCCAGACGATTTGACAAGCTCAATTCCAGGTTTGGTCGTTATAAAAAGTTTTATCAGGACTCACGTGACAGAAAACCTGAAGGAACCCACCAAAGCTCGAGGAGATATGAGGAGCGAAGGAACACTGACCAGAGGAGAGAACGTGGTGATGAAAGGAGATATTCTGAACCAAAACCTGAAAGAAGAGACGAACAGAGACGTACTCGCGATGATAGATATCCAACCAAGGCTGAAAGCTCACCAAGAACCAGGGAACCTGACTCAAGAAGGAACCCTGAACCGAGAAAAGAAAGAGTAAGTGAGCAGATAGCATGTTACAACTGTAATAAGATTGGTCACTATCAGTACGACTGCCCGGAGCTGAGTGCGAGGGAGAGAGAGGAAAGGAGAGCCACTAGGGATCTAAGATCTACTGATCGGAGAGCGATGGTCGCTGAAGATGCAACAGATTCTGACGGTCCTGCTGAAAGGTCACCTGAACTCTTCTCAGATGACGAGTACGATGATGTCTGTCTGATGGCTAGGGATGAGCCTGAGGTAACATCAAATTCTGTTTGTGCTTCGTACACTGGTCAAAATCCTGAGCTTAGCTCAGAGTCAGTTAGAGAAATGAACCTTCAGATCTGCCTTGATCAATTGATGGTTGATTTCTCCAGATTGGAGGAAACTAATGTCTTCTTGGTAGAGGAGAACAAGAAATTGAGTACTGAGGTTCAAAACCTGAACGAACAACTCACTCAGTCTGATCTTAAAGAATCAGCTCAAATTGTGAGACTAACTCAGGAGATTGATTTAATCAATGCTGAGCGTCTTCCAAGAGAGAAGATTCTGAAGGAACTGGCTGACGAAGAGCTGGTCAGGAAGGAAGAACTGAAAGTACATAAGAGTAAGTTTGATGACCTCTTTACCAGACATGAAATCCTGAAAAAGAGTGAGGACTCTCTCAAGAAAAAGGTTGCAGCAATGAATAAATCCTCAGTGGCTAGAGAGGAAATAAATAGCAGCCAGATACTTGGGAACAAGAAAAAGGGACTTGGATATGTTCCTGAGAAATCCTCACAAGGTCAGTCTCATGTTGCGTCAGGGAGCAACACTAAGAGGGTATTTGTTCAGACAGGCCAGAGTGCACCTAAGGTTGTACTCCAGGCCCGTCAAACTGATAAGGGCAAAGAAACCGTTGACACAGTCAGGGTAGCTCCTAAGGTAGCTAAGCCAAAACCCAAGGGAAAGACGAAGCAACCTAAGGAAGCCCCTGAAAGCTCAGGCCAGGGAAAACCTCAACGAAAGCAGAGGAAGACTCAGGCCAAGAGCCCTCAGACTGGTCAGCGAGGGTACCATCATGCTTGGCAATACCAACAGGGAAGGCCAAACATGATGACACCCTCGTTGTTTTGGCATCCTGAGGCCTTTAACTGTTTTCCATTCCCTCACTTGCCTAGGGGGAATAGAAATCAGGGTCCTTATCAAGAACAAGGCCCAAGACCTGCTGCACCCAGACCTAGGAAGAACAGGAAGCCAGCCCAAAAGGCACCCACTCAGGCTCCTGTGAAGCCTAAGTCTAGCACTCATACACCATCTTCCTCTCAGGTAAAGAAGAAGAAAGTTGTGTATGTTGATGTTTCAGGGAGACAAATTTACCACTCTGAGGCAATCAGGGTTGTGAAGCAAGTCTGGATTCCGAAGGGTACAACTGATACGATAGGACCCAACACCCAATGGGTACCTAAAGCCTGATTTGCTTGCAGGCGGCTGTGGATCACAACAAGAGGAGAGGAAACTCAATCAAAGCTGTTTGATACCTAGACAGTGGTTGCTCAAGGCACATGACTGGAATGAAGAGTCTTCTCCAAGAATATCAAGCGAAAGATGGTCCAACATGTGCTTCTATCAGGTATAAGGAAAGGTAATGTTTATCTCGCTGATTGGAGCAGCACTATTCCTAATACTTGTCTAGTTGCTAAAAGCTCGGTAGAGCTCAGTTGGTTATGGCATAAAAGATTAAGCCACCTGAACTTCAAGATTCTTAACAAAATTTCTAGACAGTCACTTGTTGATGATCTACCTAATGAAGTTTTTAGCAAAGATCACGTGTGCAAAGCTTGTCAGGAAGGGAAGCAGGTCAGAGCGTCATTCAAAGAGAAAGCTTCCTATTCCACTGACAGGATACTTCAGCTCTTGCACATGGATTTGTTTGGTCCAATAACACCTGTGAGTATGAATGGTAGAAAGTATACCCTTGTGGTTATTGATGATTACTCTAGATATACTTGGGTTATTTTCTTGTTAAATAAGAAGGAAACACAGGTGAAGCTTCCAGAGTTGCTCAGGAGACTCAGCAATGAGAAGAATCAGTCCATTACTAAGATCAGATCTGACAAGGGCACTGAATTTATAAATTCATATATTTCTGACTTTTGTAATGAACTTGGTATAGCTCATGAGACTTCTGCAGCTAGAACCCCACAACAGAATGGTGTCGCTGAAAGGAGGAACAGGACACTGAAGGAAGCTGTAAGGACCATGCTGGCTGAGTCAGGATTGCCCAAGAAATTCTGGGCTGAGGCAATCAACACTGCATGCTACACTCAGAACAGATCCATGCTGAACAAACAACATGCTCAGACCCCATATGAGACATGGAACAAAAGGAAACCTCGTATTTCTTATTTTCATGTATTTGGTTGTAAGTGCTTCATACTCAACAATGGGAAGACCCAATTGAAAGCCTTTGATAGCAAATCTGATGAAGGAATATTCTTAGGATATTCTGAAGTTAGTAAAGCCTTCAGGGTTTACAATTGTAGGACCCTGGTTGTGGAAGAATCACCACATGTTGTCTTTGATGAATCTGCTAATGAGTCTAGGGCAAAGGTGTTGAATCCTGACACTGAGGAGGTCACAAGGAGTGTGACAAGGCTGAGCTTGAAGAATCAACCTGATCCCAAGATCAAGACTGTGCCAATTCTGAGATGGGATGATGATGACGATCAGGATGATGAATCAGGTGCCACTCCTAAGTCCAGCACATCAGGGATTGTTGAGCCTCAGACTGAGGAACAGGCTCAACCTGAGGTAAGCACCGTCTATGAAGATGCTGTCACAGCTGAGACGGTTCCTGAGTCACCTAATCAAGGGGGAATCAATGTCCCTGACATTGAGCTTGTTAATCCTTTTGGTATAGACTCAGGATCATTCCCTTCTGTTCAATTTCCTGAATTTTATGAGCCTGTAGACACTAACATTGCAGGTACTTCAGGAATAACTCCTGGCAAAAGAACATGGTTAGAAGATCATCCCATTGATCAAATCATTGGTGATCCAACTGAGGGAGTCAGGACCAGACGGTTCCATGGTGAGAGTGCATTGTTCTGTTGCTTTCTCTCTGAGCAAGAGCATAAGAACATTGAAGAAGCTCTCACTGACTCAAACTGGATCATTGCCATGCAAGAGGAGCTGAATCAGTTCACAAGGAATCAGGTTTGGGAACTGGTAGATAAACCTAGGCATCAAGGTGTGATTGGTACCAAGTGGGTCTTCAAGAACAAGAAGGATGAGAATGGTGTTGTGGTAAGGAACAAGGCTAGACTGGTTGCAAAAGGGTATTGTCAGTCTGAAGGAATAGACTATGATGAGACTTTTGCTCCAGTGGCTAGGTTGGAAGCTATCAGGTTGTTCCTTGCATACGCAACATATAAGAAGTTCAAGGTGTATCAAATGGATGTCAAGAGTGCCTTCCTGAATGGTGTACTCAATGAAGAGGTATATGTTGAACAACCTCCCGGGTTTGAGGTTGGAGATAGAGTATACCATTTGAAGAAAGCACTCTATGGACTCAAGCAAGCACCAAGAGCTTGGTATGATACCCTCTCTCAATTCCTGACAGACCATGGGTTCAAGAAGGGAACTGTGGATAGGACATTATTTAGGATCACTGAAGGTGATGACATTCTCTTGGTCCAGATTTATGTGGATGACATAATATTTGGATCACCAAATCGTCAGCTCTGTGAGAAATTCTCTAAGTTGATGACTGGTAAATTTGAGATGTCCATGATGGGAGAGATGAACTTCTTCTTAGGATTGCAGGTCAAGCAGACTGATCAAGGTATCTTCATAAATCAGGCCAAGTATACAAGAGACTTGATTCAAAAGTTTGGTGTTCAGAACAGCAATCCAGCCAGGATCCCTATGAACACAAATTGGAAGATGGATCCTGACACTGAAGGGATTTTAGTAAATCAGACTGAGTATCGTAGGCTGATATGTTCTTTGTTGTACCTGACTGCAAGTAGGCCTGACATCACGTTTGCAGTTGGTGTGTGTGCTAGGTATCAGTCTGATCCAAAAAGAAGTCATTTGGAGGCTGCTAAGAGGATACTTAAGTATTTGAAAAGGACAGTCAATATGGGACTATGATATCCTTCAGATGACAACTTAGAACTGACAGGTTATTCAGATGCAGATTATGGAGGTTGTAGGATTGATAGGAAATCAACCTCAGGGACATGTCAATTTTTGGGAAGTAAGTTGATCTCGTGGTTTAGTAAGAAGCAGAATTCAGTGGCGACATCCACGACTGAGGCTGGGTATATGGCTGCAGGTAGTTGTTGCGCTCAGATTTTATGGTTGAAGCAACAGTTGAGGGACTACCAAGTATTTGCTAATCAGGTTCCAATCTATTGTGATAACAATAGTGCTATAGCAATTACTCAGAACCCAGTACTTCACACAAGGTGCAAGCATGTGGATATTAGGCATCACTTCATTCGAGATCATGTGGAGAAGAAAGATATTAGGATGGAGAAGATTCACACTGACAGACAAAGAGCTGACATCTTGACTAAGCCTTTGGCTGAAGCAAGGTTTATGGAACTGTCAGTGGAGTTAGGACTCTTAGATCCGGGAGAGCAGTCAGTGTAGGGTTCTAGGGGGAACTCAGGCCAGACTCGACTCAGCGAGGTATCAGGGTGCTACAATATCTCCCTGACAGGTATGAGTTCTAACCTGACTCTTGTGAATTTCAAGCGTCTCCCTGAGTCCTTCGTCCTGAAAATCTTTATTAAATGCATTCCGTTTTCATTAAAAGCGCGTCTTTTCATATTTAAAACCCACGCGCATGGAGCATTTAAGGCTACAGTTACTTTTTCATATATGTGTCTGTTTTATACGGAATATGACTGACATGGGGTTTAATTGAAGCTGAGATTAATCCTGGCCCTTCATTTCAAAACCTTTCGAATTCAGGGATCAATCTCAACCCCACGTTTGAGTAACTGACTTAGTCTTATCAATCAAGAGTGCCATTTGAGGTTTTTACGCAAACACAACGCACAATCTGCACACTGAGTTTTCTCTTGCTCAAACACAGAAATTTCAAAAATCTCTTCTTTCAAAACAATGGCATTCTTTGATTCCAACTGGACAACCGACAAGATCGTGGACGTTGTTGAAAAGAAACTGATACACATGGAGCAAGTCATCTTCATGGAAGGTATCTGTCTCACAGTTGAGGAAATCAAACCAATATTCAAGTAGATTTCCGATGCTGGGTTGGAAACATACTTCACCACCCGCCCCATTTCAGTGCTCCCAAGAACAGTTGTAGAAGCATACTTTAATATGTTCTTACGAAAGGGGGAGATTTATACGAAGGTGACTGCGCTTAAGCCGACGGGAGAGAAGGACGTCGACGGCGAACCTATCTACAACTCAGAGGTGGTCACTATTGACGTCAGGAGGGCGGTGAGGGAAGTCTTCAAGTTGCCTTTCTCAGGCATCAACCCAAGAACTTATAAGGAGAACTCAGAGGGAGAGTTCCTTGGGAAATGGACCAAGTCTGGGTCATCAGAGTTCAAGGCTCATCAGAACAAGAATACGCTGAAGCCTGAGTACAGAGCTCTGGTGAACTTGGTGTCCAAGATGGTGATGGGGGCAACTGGCTCTCACGAGCAGTTGAGTCTGCCCAAGCTGAGACTCATGGGAGCAATTGCTGATGGAGTGGAAGCAAACTGGGAGCAGCTCTTCCTTGATCAACTCCATCAGGCTGGTTTGGATAAGCTTGAGCGAGATGAGGAGAAGAAGCACATATCCGTTAGTGCCATCTTGCCATTCGGCACGAGGATGTCCATCCTGATTGCTCATGCTTGCCATGGGTATACCTTCGATTTTGAGGATAGTCTCTCCTCAAAGAAGGTAATGTTTTCCTCACGGAGTGATACCTATTCAGTGCTAGGGCTGACTGATCCCAATGCGAAAGCAAAGGGTCAGGCCAAAAAGCCAGCTGGTAAGGCCAAGAGAGTGGCAACCAGTCTCATTGAACGGGTAGATGACCTCTTTGAGAGGAGTAAGGATGGTGAGGAGGTTGCAGCTGAAGAGGTGAAGCAGCCTGAGGCGGAGAAGGCTGAGAAGACGAGGAAGGTACGGGTCGTGCTGTCAGGGAAGAGCACGAAATCAGGGACTGAGTCTGATCCCAAGAAGGCCGGGTCAGAGGCTGAGGGAACTGACGATGATGTCAGGAAGGAGGGTGCTCAGGGAGAGAGGCCCCTAAAGAGGCTTAGGAAGGGAATAAAAAGGTCCCCTGCTAAGAAACTGCGTGAGGTGAGTGAGAGGGAGAAGTCAAGCTCTCCTGGAGCCTCTGACTTGGAGGAAGTGAGAAAATCTGTCGAGACGGCTGAGTTGTTGCAGCCTGAGACAGTACCCACTCAAACACCCCCACACCCTGAAACCCAAACACCTTCCATCCCTGACCCCACACCTCAAACCCCCCAACCACCCCAAGCCTCAGAGCCAAATCATCCTACTGAGTCAGCGCCATCATATTCACCCACGAATGAGCCTGACCAGTCAGCCGAGCCAAATCATCCAAACCCCACAGACTTTCCCTCATACCCCAATCCCAAGGACTGTCCCAAATCCATTTCAGCTGAAGAGGATGAATTCCTTGAAGTGGAGGAGGAGGAATTAGATGAACACATGGCAGGAGGGATTCTGGAGAGCACTCTCAGGGGGAACGCCACAGAATGGGCAGGAAAGTGCTGGCCTGGGCTATACAAGTACAATGAGCTGCTAGCGTATGTGATCGAGCTCAAGGTTTGGTTGGACTTCAAACAATCAAACATGCAGGAGCAACATCTGCTAGTAGACGCTCGTGGCTGGGAGCACTGGGAAGCGGAGGAGGCCAAGATTTGCTCTTTCTTTGGACTAACTAGCTGGCTTCAACTTTTGAACTTTGACAACCTGAAGCAGTTAGTGGCTGATATGATGTCCAAGAGCAAGGCTGACATCCTGTCTGGTGACGAGAAGGAGGATGAGGATGATGATAGAGCTCAGGGTGGAGACTTGGAGAAGGCAGTGGAGGAGACTGCACAGGAGGTTGATGAGATGATCTCTGAGCCTCAGGCTCAGGGGGAAGATGATAAGGACACTGGTGCCAAGGGTGGACCAGTGGCTGAGGATGCTTTGAACATCTCAGCTGCCAATGAGACATCTGTCGATGAAGGGATTCTCTGCCCTGAGACAAGAGAGGAAGATATTGAGGCATCCAAGGAGACTCTCAGTTCCGAGGTACTTGTTCCTAAGGTTCAAGTAGCTTAGATGAGCCTGAGGAGGCGGCTATGACTACTTCACAACTGCCTTCAGTGCACCTTGAAGAAGGGACTGATGCTGCAGGGGCTGACAAGGGAAAGCAGCCAATCACTGATGAGGCCGTTGATGATGAAGATGTGATAATAACTGGGATCGGCCGTGCTGAATTCACAAGCATAGTGGAGGTCAAGCAGGAGAAAACCACAGAAAATCTAGCTGAACTTCAGGAGGAAGTAATGAGGCTACGAGCTGAAAAAGAAGAGGATTCCAAGGCCCTGGCAAAACACATCAGGTGGACAAAGTCAGCCTACAACACCCTTGCTAACAGGGAGCTGATTCTGTTAAAGAGAATGATGACTGACACGGCCAAGTCAGTGAGAAATGAGCGAAAGCGCACCAAAAAGATGCTGAGGCAAACCTTGAAGCAGTTGGCTGAGAAGGATGAGCAAAGGAAGGATGATCTTAATCAGGCTGTGGAGAAGCTTGCAGCTCAGGCTGGGGCACTATTCACTCAGGCCATTTCTGGCTCAGCGTCAAAGTTTGAGCTGGAGTCAGAACGCATTGCTCAGACTTCAAAGGACATTGCTGAGAGACTGACCCAAGCAGATGAGCGATCTGCTCTGGTGGAGGGGAAGATAGAGAAGGTTGAGCAAAGACTCCAACTCTCCATGGAGGTCTTTGAGAAGAAGGTCCAAGCTGCAATCAGTTCAGTATCATTTGCAGGGACTGGAATTTCGATGGGAGTTGAATTATTGAAGGAGGGAATTAACGATGTCCATTCCCTAGCCTCCTTCGTAATCAACAGCGGATCTGACGCATTCCCATCCGAGGCCAATGATGATGCCAAAAAGGGGGAAAAGAAGAAGAAAAGATCCCGCCCTGAGGCATCTGAGGCAGTCAACCAAGGTGAGACCGTTCTAGCTGACCCTGAAGCCAATCCTGAAGGGAATATACTAAGGGTGAGGAAGTCAGCTAGGTTAGCGGCAGTGGAGAAGGAAGGAGAGAAAGTAGTTGCCAGGCTGAGGGCGGAGGCAACAAAGGCAAAGGCTAATGAACCTTCCGAGCAACAACCTGAATCAGTTCAGAGATCGTCACCCATGAGCTCAAGGAAGAATCCCATCACTTACTCAGGGGAGTTGGTGGCGGAGTTATGTGCTGAAGCATGGGGAGATCACTCTGAAAAATCTGAGGCTATGCGCAGAGCTGAAATTGCTCAGAAGGAGAAGATGCGCATCTTGGAGAAGAAGATTGAGAAGCTGACTGATATCACTGAGTTTCAACAACGAGAACTGGATGATGCAGTGATCAGCCTGCTAAGGAGGAAGAAGGCGAAGCCTGAGCCCAGAAAGTACAGGAAGAAGCCAACAGTTAGGAAATCAACAATTCTTCAAGTCAGTAGGCCAGAATCAGGAGTAAGGGAAGCTTTTGTCGATGAGTTCATCTCAGAGACATTGAAGGAGTTTTGGACTGATGCAAGGGATGAATTTGTCAGATTGTGGTATGTTGTGAAGAAGTGGGGCGACACTGACGATATCAATGCCCACTTCACTGACTACATGATGGACAATCATCCTGAGCTATTCCAGAAGATCTTGGAGGAGGCTGATGCAGCTCAAGTTCAAGTGAAGGCTCCTGAGTTCACCATTCGAACTCCTCCCTTGGTTCCTGGAACTCAAAAGCATGATACAAAGGCCATCATGATGGAAGTATTGAAGATAGCCAAAGCTGAAGGATACGTGAACCAACCTAGAAGACTTGACGAGCTGAAGGCAAGAGTTTATGCAGGATATGGACTCAAACCTGAAATGAGATTAGTCTAGGCGTTCACCGGCTTCTTTGTAATAGATTAGATTCATTGTAATCATTTCCTCATCTATAATGAGATCTATTACTTTCTGCCCACAGACAAAAACTCATTGTCTTTTTGGCTGTTTGTTTAAATTCTGTACTGTATCAAGACTTGCTCTAACACTGTCTTATCTTATAGATAGGTTTATCATATTTCCTCTAAATGTTTTTTAGGATCTTTTCAGTGTTTTGGCATCATAAAAAAGGGGGAAATTGTTGGGACATTGTCAGTTTTGATTAAGATCCCAAAGCCCCTGAAAAGATGTTTGCCTTAATCTGTCTTTGTCATTTTACACTTCACAGGTACTCAGTGAGAGGAGAACTCACTGGAGATAATCAAGACTCAGAACCTGAAGACGAAGAGCACCATCCTGAACTTATGGCAGTCCTCTAAGCTGGCTGAGTAAGTGTCAGTGATGAAGAGTATGACCCTGAGGTCATTACTAACTCAATCCTGAAGGGAACAGGATGTCACTGAGTTTATGGGAAGACTTGGAGTAGAGCCAAGCAATGCAAAAGGAATTTCAGTGTCAGGACAAGACCGGTGAGCCCAAGACTAAATGAACTTAATTAGACAAGCCTGAAGCTCAGGAATAAGTTCTGACATTCTCACCAACCTGATGACGTGGACCAATCCGGGAAGGACACGCACGTACGGAACCTGACAAGTTGACTGAATTCAGACTGCATAATCAACGGGCAAGCATTCAATGTGCATTTAATGCAAATACCAAATCCATGCAAGGACGGCTGTTGCATGAAGATATGTCCGTTTGAAGCCACTCTACATAGATGACTCGAAGGCTATCTCTCCAACGGATAGTTTTTCAAATCACCTATAAATACAGAAGACCTTGAACCCATTCAAGGTTACGGGAAATTTCCAAGCCAGAAATTACTCAAACTCTCAAGCATTCAAAGCATTCAACCCTTAAGAAGAAGCACTCGAAACCATCTAAATTTCCCAAGTGTTTCTTAGCAACCGAGAGTTATTCTGTATTCCAAGAGCTAAATAGCATTATCTTAAGCTTAGAGAGATTATCCAATCCTTAGCATAACTTTGCCTTGTAAGGATAATCTCAACTTAGTTGGAATCTAAACTGAAACCAAAACCCTAAGTTAGGTTTGTTGGGAGTAAGTCAGTTAGTGTGTTAGTAAGTGGAGTTGTATAGATCAGTGAGGATAGCTGGTCTTGGTGCACCTTGGCACGTTAAAAACAAGAATCCCTTGAGTGGATTTCCTGTTAAGTCAGGCCGTGGACGTAGGAGCTTGAGACTCTGAACCACGTTAAACTCCTTGTGTTCTTACTGCTTTGATATTGTGCATACTTGCCATATTATTTGTCCATTCATTGCATTCAAGGTTATCAGACCTGAATCAATCAGGCTGATCTTCAAAAGAACACTGCCCTACTAAACACTATTCTGAATTGAGTAAAACAAGTTTTTCAGAAAGCAAACTAAACAAGACTTTAAACTTTCAGGGCTCAAACATTTCCGCACTGAACTTGATCTGATAGTTAGCCAACTGACCCGCACCAAGTGTAGTTAGTAGGCGTGTTATCAGCTCCTAGTTCTTTACCACTCTGAGTAAAGGGGACTCAGTCAGTTTTAAGTTTGAAAAATTGGTATACGTGTATTCCCCCCCCCCCCCATACACGTATTCCTCAGTCTTGTACCGGGACCAACATGTAGGTTGACATGAGATGTCACGTAGAGCTACTACACTAAGACATGCGTGATGTATACTAAAAAGCAGACTTTAAGTATAAGTGGGAGATTGTTGGAGTTATACGTGAAAGTATGCTTTTACTTTGTATAACTCGTGTATCAAACACTTGTTTATGTGAATAATTCTTTTATCACATTTGCTTTAGGTATGATTGAATGTTGAATATTTATTGCAAACAGTTCATAATAGTACTAGTTATATTGTAGTTAATGTGGTGATACCCGATCACGGAAGACAACATTAACAGTTTCCTCGTAACTAAACGTACATTTTCACGACCTAGGTGGAATTGAACAATCCGCCGTGAAAGGTCGATGTGTAAGTCTCAGATTGGTCTGTCTTGACTAAGAGATTGCACTAGCACATTTAGTATGTGTTGAAGAGGACCTACAGCGAGGATAAATTCTTCTGTTCTGAAATGTGAAGAATTAGACCTCAGTGGTTATTGATTTCTTAATCTCCGTCACTTAAATAGGACCGTGTGTGCTTAATGGTTACTGCTTTGATTCATGTTGGGTGAAAATCATCGTGACTTAGAACCTTGTGCTTTGGGCAGTAATATTAGTCATACGACGGTTGCTAAGATTTAATACAGAGAAACGCGTGCGAGTACGGCTCGTGTGATTAGTCCCCTTGGTGGGCTCAGAAGTTTTATCGTACCAAATCTTGCAAGTGAAGAATTAGTTTCTTCGGTACGGATAATAATGTTAAGCTGTCTTTACTCCAAGGTGAAATATATTAATTAATTTAGAGTTATTCAGAAGCTTAATTAATTAATGGACTTGATAATCTTAAACGCGAAAAATAATAACCGGGAGCCCATATTATCGTAATATGGATTAAGATGGATAGTGCAATATTAATTTATTAGTGGTAATAATTAATATTAATGGATTGAATTATATTTGGGCTCAATATTGAAATTCAGAAGTCCATTAGGAGGTCCAATCTTAATTCTCCTTAAAGGCCCCTCAAGTAGCCCATTAAGTAGCCCAATAATGATAAGATGATTAAAATAAAAAGAAAATAATATGCTAATTTTTCTCTTATATTTTCGAAAATATGGTTATTAGGAGAGATTAGATTTTGTTGATTTTCTTGGAAAGATATTATGGAAGATAAGTATTCTTGGAATAAAAGATTATCTCATATATTCAAGAAGATCCAAATCTTGGATTCTCTTCTTGTTATTTTCGAAAGTTGCCCTATATTTAGGAGAGTGAGATTTTTGTGGAATATTTTTTTATGGAGAAAAAAATATATGGGATATATTCAAGATTTCTTAGAGTCTAAGAAAAGATTTTCTCCAAGGCCCAATATTCCTATAATTTTCGGCCATCACTCTTTATAAATAGGGGATGATTATTTCATCCCCAAGTACATAATTCCATGTGTTGAAAAAATCAAGAGCATAGATATTTTTCTTTTTCCTTAGTTATTTAAATTACTTGAAAGCATCTCCCACCGGTGATCAAGTAAGGCGAAAGGGAAATACTTGAGAAGGTTTTTGGGTTGATAAAACGAGATTGTGATTGTCCCATTTATTCAAAGGCCAATTCTACAAGAGGTACGTAAGTCACAAAAATTCTTGTTTATTCCGCCTAGATTTTATGTGAATTAATTCAACATGCATGATGTTAAATTTGTTGTTGGAATTATTATTTGAATTAATTAGGATTAATTCATGCTAGTAATAATTAAATTTAAATTCGTATTTAAATTTCATCCCGAATAGATTCCAGGCACCCCTATTTCCCAACAACGGTGTCAGCAACGGGAAATTTCTAGGCCACATCGTCAGCTAGAGGGGCATCGAGGCCAACCCGTCCAAAATCAAAGCCATCCTCGACATGATGGAGCTGAGGACGGTTCGCCAAGTTCAGGTGCTGACTGGACGATTTGCCGCACTAAACAGGTGCATTTCAAGGCTAGACGACAAAAGCAAACCATTCTTTTCCGCCATTAAAGATAAAAAATTCTCGTGGAATAGAGAAAGTCAATTAGCTTTGCTCAAGCTAAAAGAGTACCTGGCCAACCCTAAGATCTTGGCCAAACCAATCCCAGGCGAGAAGCTATTCCTCTTTCTAGCCGCATCCGACAACGCTCTAAGCGCAGTGCTAGTCAGGGTCGAGGGGCAGGACCACTTACCAATTTACTACGTAAGCCAAGTCCTATACGAGGCCGAGGTCAGATACACTGCGTTGGAGAAAATAACTTATGCTCTGGTCATGAGCGTTAGGAAGTTGATGCCTTATTTCTTTGACCACCAAGTCGAAGTCTTGATGACGTTAGCTCTGCGACAAGTGCTGCATCATCCCGACACCAGCGACCATTTAATCAAATGGTCTTTGGAGGTATCATAGTACGGGGTCATTTACGCACCTCGAACTGCCATCAAAGGTCAGTCGCTTGCCGACTTCGTGGTGGAACTCACCTATCCCCCATATCTTTCCAAGGTAAACCATCCCTCTTGGAAGCTTCACATAGATGGCTCTTCGACGAATACGTGTGCTGGCCGGGATCATCCTAACGGGACCAGACGGCCAGTGTTTCACTAACGTGATCAGATTCTCTTTCCATGCCACCAATAACGAGGTAGAGTATGAGTCATTAATATGCAGCCTCGACCTAGCTATCGCCATCGGAGTAAGGAGACTAAACATTTTCATGGACTCGCTGTTGGTAGTAAACCAACTGACGGGAGATACAAGGCGCGAGGCGATCAAATGATCAAATATCACGAGCACGTCGTCGAGCTGTGCAAAAATTTCCACCAAATCTACATCAAACAAATCCCGAGGGAACAAAACTCACAAGCCGACGCTTTATCCAAACTTGCTACCTCGGAAGGCGCCGCGGACCTCTCCAACATAAATCTAACCAAACTCCACGCTCATTCCATCAGTCAACAACTATTGGCTCCAGTCGAGGACGAGACGACAAGCTGGATGACTCCGATCCTCGCTTACTTAAAGGATGGCACATTGCCAGAAGATTGAGTCCAGTCTCGGCAGCTGGAGCAAAGAGCTACGAGGTACACCATCATGGACAACCAACTATACAAAAGGAGTTTTACCCTACCTCTCCTCAAATGTATCACCCCGGAGCAAGGTAGACTTATCTTCGACGTGATTCACACCGGAGTCTGTGGGAAACACGCCGGGGGGCAGTCTCTCTACCACAAAACATTGAGGCAAGGATATTTTTGGATTAGCATACATCGAGATGCGATCGCCTATGCCAAAGCTTGCCACTGATGCCAAACAACAGCTCCAAACATCAAGGCAGCACCAGAAAGTCTGACTTCAATGTTCAGCCCATGGCCGTTCACACAATGAGGCATAGATCTTATAGGTACAATGCCCACGGCGCCGGGAGGTATGAGATTCACCGTCGTGGTGGTGGATTACTTCACCAAGTGGGCCGAGGCCGAGGGTGAGGCTATAACCACCATCGATCAGGCCCAGATTATCAAGTTCTTGTGGAGAAATATTATATGCCGATTTGGTCTTCCCCAGACCATCATCTTGGTAACGGGAAATAGTTCGACGGTTTGGAAGTGATGGAGTTTTGCGAAAAGTGGAACATCAAGAAGAAATTTTCCACCCCATATCACCCACAGTCGAATGGGCAAGTCGAAGCGGTTAACAAAATCCTCAAGCACACCCTCAAGGCGAAATTGGACGAGGCCAAGGGCAAGTGGGTCGCAACCCTCCCCGAGGTTCTATGGTCCTATAGGACGACATCAAGGAACACAACAGGCGAGATACCTTTCGCACTAGCTTTTGGAACCGAGGCCGTCATCCCATTCGAGATCGTAGTGCCTAGCCATCGGATGATGCAAACCATCACAAAAGAAAATGACGAGGCCAGGAGAGCTGACCTAGACATACTAGAAGAAAGAAGACTCGCGTCAGTATGCAAAAACGAAGACTACAAAAGGAAGTCGGAAAGATTTTTCAACTCTAAAGTGAAGGTCAGACAATTCTCCTTCGGCGACCTCGTCCTAAAGAAGATCCAACTCAACTCAAAGACCCCCCCCCCCCCGGCCCAAACTGGGAGGGTCCATTTCGAATCACAAAATTCTTGATAAACGGGGCATACGAGTTGGAGCGGCTAGATGGCGCCCTAGATCAATACCCTTGGAACGCCATCAACCTCAAAAAGTACTACCAATAGACCAATTTTGTAACTAAGTCTTTGGGATTAATAAAGTTCGATTTTCCAGTTCAACTCTCATTTCGCAGCACAAAGCCCCTCCTATAGGCCATGCCTAGATTAGGGCACATAGTTGGAGTCAAGGTCTAACCCTTGGCTAAAGCAAAATAAAAGCCCCCTTACGAGGTCACACCTTGTATGGGGCATAGAGTCCTGAAACGAGACCCGTGCTCATCCAGGATTTAACCCCGTCCAAGGGCCATACCTGGGGGGATAAAAGACCCTCGTCGAGGAACCACCCCAGGGGGAAAAAGCCCTAGATCGAACAAGATCTTGAACTAGGCACATAAGGCTCTTTAAGAGGCCAAACCTCCCTAGAGCATAAGACCAATCATAACGACATGCCTCGCAATGGCATAAAGTCCCCGGACGAGACAAGATCTCAAAGGGGCAAAAGTCTCATTGAGCAAAAGTCTCCCAAGGACCACAGAGATCTGAGGCGAGCTTTAACAACAAGACCTTTTAAGGCAATCATGTTACACCCAGACTCTTTAAGAGGCCAAGCCTCCCTAGAGCACTAAGACCAATTACGCGGACATGCTTCGTAATAGCACAAAAGTCCCCGGACGAGACGAGATCTCAAAGGGGCAAAAGACTCCTGACGAGGTGAAACTCACAAGTGAGCACTAACATACAAGCTTCTTAAGGCAGTATAGTTAAAGACCCATATTAAGAGCCACGTCTCGAAGTATGGGTACAAAAGACTCGTACCTAGGGCCTCGTCTCGAAGTACAAGCTCACAAAAGACTCGTACTAAGAGCATCATCTTGAAGTACGAGCACAGAAAAGACTCATACTAAGAGCATCGTCTCGAAGAACGAGCACACAAAAGACTCGTACTAAGAGCATCGTCTCGAAGTACAAGCTCACAAAAGACTCGTACTAAGAGCATCATCTTGAAGTACGAGCACAAAAAAGACTCGTACTAAGAGCATCGTCTTGAAGTACGAGCACAGAAAAGACTCATACTAAGAGCCTCGTCTCGAAGTACGAGCACAAAAAAAAACTCATACGTGGAACATCTCTTCAAAGTATGAACGCAAGTAAGGATAGCCGGGAACAAGGTCATGCCCCGTCCAAAAGATAAGAATTTCCGACGAAGCAAAACCTCAGGGGCAAAAAGGGCTAAAAGGAAATATTTTTTCTTCAGAGAGCTCTAACCAAGATAGATTGATTAATGTAATAGGCATAGTTGGAAAGCTGGCGGGAATCTTTGGTCGGCTCGTACTCGGCAGGGATGTCAAGGGTATCCACTCTCCGTTGTAGCTCTCTCAGGACCATGTCGGCCTCTTTAAGTTAATTATCTCGATGGACAACCCTCCCTTCGAGCTCAACAATCCTCTGCTCCAATGCCCTCCTCTGCTCCAACACGAATTCGGCCGCCTAACCAAGATGGATGATCTGCTCCACTCCCTGAGCCGAGCGGGTCACGACATCAACTCGGAGGCACTCAGCCTCGATAATTTTGAGTTTTATCTTCTCCACCTCGGCAAGGGCAGACTCAGTCTTAGCTTTCTTCGTGCTCAGCTCTTCCTGGGCATCCTCTAAAGCCCTCGTCTTGGCATTCAAATTGTCAAGAAGGGCCGACTTCTCCCTCTCCTCCGCATTGCGTTGGGAAAAACCTTCGACATGACAGAGGTACCCTGGAGGAGGAAGGCATGGGTCATTAACAAGTTCCCATCCAAGTAGTTTTTGTTCACGGCCTTCTCGGTCGCCAGGGTCCAGGCCCGGGGCACGTCCTTGATAGTCCTCCAGAGATGCATCGACAGCATATCCATATTGGTCGCACACTGGGAAGAGATAAATGTTGGTCCCACTAGATAGATTAATTTGCGGAAGCTTTAATGTTTAAGTCTTAACAAAGTCTTTTTATAAGAGCACAATAAACAAATAAGACAATAAATAAGAAAGCAGTAAATAGAACAAATTTATAGTGGTTCGGATTAGAAGATCCTACGTCCACTCTCCCTTTTTATCAAAGGGGCCTCACTAACCAACCAACAAACAAACTTGCATACTGGAATTGCGAAGTACCAGTTCCTTCTTACAAACCCTTTAGATCTAACTTCGATCTAAAGTCTACAGCCTTCAACCTTTTCTTAGAGATGAACAGGTTGAGATCCAACTACTCCTTTATGAGTAAATATGGAAGTATGAACAATAAGAGTGCTAAGTGCGTGATAAGACAAAGGCTTGGAATATGACTTCGTGCGCGTAAGATTCTAGAGCCTTTCTTTGAGTCTGCACTCTTGTATTTATAGAGGTAATTAGGGTTTAGCTGTTGGAGAGCTAATCTAATCAGATCTCTATTTAAGGAAGCTTCCAATCAATCAATTCCCTAATTGATTGATTGGGTTGGTGGGATCCTTGGATTGATTGACTTCAAAACTTTCCAATCCGATCTTGTTGACTTGATTTGAATCACCAACGGTCAAATGCTTCCAATGCCTAACTCTGATTCTCTCCAGAGAAGGCAGGACCAGACACCAGGCAACCTCGATGTCTTCTGGTCCAGAGTTGGTTGAGAAACAGAATGCTCATCAGAATCAGGAGATAATTCTGAGCATCTTTTGTTCCACCAGACTCGTCTGGTCCAGACTCGTCTGGTCTGGGAAAGGTCCTCTGCCTCTGGTCTTGATCTCATCTGGTGAAGTCTTCTGGTGGAGTCCTCTGGTGAAGTCCTCTGGTGGGTCTTCTGGTGACTCTTCTGGCGAAGTCTTCTGATCTGGCAGTTCCCCCTAGACTAAGTCCTAATCTACTTCCTCATCTGGTTAACAGGTCCAGATGGTCCTATTATATTTTCTGGTTTGTTTTAACTCATCAAAACTATACAACATTTATCCTAACAATTTCCCCCCTTTTGATGGAGTTAAAACATTAACCAGAACTGATCAAAGTGAAAAATACTTAAGCATAAAAACAATAAAAAGATAACACCTTAGAATAGATCTTATCAGGCAAACAAGAAGACAACAAGAGGTTGTCTTTAAGACAAAGAAGATATGATTTTTCATTAATAATAAGGACAAAAAGATTACAGATTACATTAAGTTCAGAGTCCTAGTCTATTCATATCTTATGTTCTCTTTAGGTACTAGGAACCAGTCAAAGAACCTATCTTGGACAGCCTTCAGCTCAGCAGAAGATGTTGGAGTGAAATTCACCAACACCTTGGTCTTGTACAATTTCTTCAATTCTGCCCAATCAACCTGGTCCCCAACCATTGGAGTGTGTTGATGTAGTGAAACTCAGGGGCAGTCACCTCCAGGTTGAACTCTATGGTTGAATCCATAAGCTTCTTGTACAGATCAGCATCATAAGCTTTCATCCAGGAGTGGAAGGTTCTGTTGATGAGCGCATCATCCTCTGGTGGAGGTCTCTGGATGTAGTGTTGAATGATCCATAAGGTCTTTGCTTCTCTCCACTTTTCTATCAGAGGAACAGGCACAGTAGAGTCAAAAGACTCTTCTGTCCTTAGTGACAAAATCTCCATCACCTCAACAGGAGTCTTCCTCCTCTGACTGGATCCACTGGCACCAGGAGTGATACCTGCTTCTCTGGCCTTCTTGTTCTGTCTCCTAACATATCGGAGCCTCTGCTCTTCATCTATGTTCTTCCTTATCCTTGCTTGCCTCTCTTCAGGCGTCTCTTCCTTGAATCTCTTCTCTGCTTCTTCAACAACAGATTCAAGGAAGCTCTTCTTCACTTTCCTTATCTTCCTCTTAGCAGAACCAGAAACTGAGATAGGATCCTGCTCTGCATCTGTGGTCTCCTCTTCTACCGCCACCTGCTTTGCCATGGTAAGAGATTTTAACTCTTCTTTCTTCTTCTTCTGCAGCTCAGCCTGGGCCAGAGTGTTCTCCAGCAGGTCCAGACGAGCACCATGACTGAAGAGGGTCTCATCTGTGGTCTTTGCCAGATCAGTTCTGGCCTTCTCTTCCCCCTTTTTAACTTCATCAAAGAGGGGCTGCACCACCTGCCGAATTAGATCAGGCAAGGCAGTGGAGGAGGAAGAGTGAAGATCACGCAGCTACCTGGCCTCCTCCAGGTAGGCTTTAGATTCAGCAACTAGCCTCTCCTGCTTAGCTAGCATCTCCTGGAGAGAATCCTTGAGCTTTGCAGTCTCCAACATCTGAGAAGCCATTTCAACTTTAAGCATAGAAACTGGGCGCATCTGGTCCAGAACATACTGTTAGAGCTGCGTCTGGCTTTTATGCACATCCATCTTTAAGAAGAGACAGTCAGACTTGAATGCAGCTTTAGTAGAGGCGAAGACAGCCTTGATCTGCTTCAGGAACTTCCTTCTCTCATCCTTTATCTGGTGCTCAACTAGAGCAGGCGCCAGATGCTGCATTGCCTTGGAAAATCTGCCAATCTGCTGGATTTGCTCGTTAAAGAACAACTTCATCTTCTGGAGGACAGCAGGAGTGACATCAAAATCCTCCTCGTCTGAGTAGAGCTCTGGAGGAAAAGTGAAGTGAGGGCCAAATTTGTAAGAGGGGCCCTCGGGGGAGATCATCACTCCCCTCTGGATCAGCAAGGTATGGAACAACACCTTGACTGCTTCTGGGGTCTCAAGCTCCGCAGGATTCTGGATGTTGAGCTACCTCTTGAGAACAATCTCCCAAGAAGTGAATGTAGAGGGACTCATTTCTTCAAGCAACAGCATCAGGTCCTCTACATTCTCTAGTATGGCCTTGCTCCAGACTTTGGCGTCAGTCAGATCCGCCAACAGTGGTAAGTGCTCCAAGAGGATTGGGAAATGCTCTCTTAGCCAGAGCTGAGCACTTACACTCATACTCTGCCTAATGGGACCCATTTCTGCAGATGAGAAAGTAAAGGGTTTGGGCCCAGAGGCAGAGGAGGATGGTGCAAAGTTTTCAGGCTCAAGTGAAGCATCCTCATCTTCACTATCATCGCTAGATAGGCATGTGGAAGAAAGGGGAGGGGCAGCAAATCCCAATGCCATGGAAACAGAGGGGTTCTATTCAGTGTGAGATTGGGGAGGGGTAGGGATTTGTGAGGTAGAGGTTGAGGGGAAGGGTTGCTCTGCACCAGTAGAGGTTGATGGGACCTCTGGTACAAGAGCTGGGATAGGAATTTGTGAGGTGGAAGAGGGTGGAAGGTGTTGTTCTACACCAGGGGAGGTGGAAGACACCTCTGGTACAGTGGCTGGGGGAGAGGGATGAGTTGGGAGAGGCATTTGTGATGGAGGGGGAGAAGGTGTTTGTGTAGGAATAGTGGAGGGAGTGTATATGGGGGTATCAGGTAGGGTCTGCTCTGGTGAAGGAATGGGGGCACCAGGAGCTAGTGAGGGGTTTTTGTGTATGTGTTTCTGGGGGAGAAGTAGTGGGGGTAACAAGGTTAACAGGGGTAGAAGAGGGGATAGATGGGTTTACCTCACCAGAGACTGGAGCAGTTGAATCTTGCATTAATCTGGCGGCTTCATCAATCGCCTGCTCCAGTGCATCTCCAAGATCAGACCCAGAGTCTGACTCTTGAAGAATGGCCCTCTTGGCCTTGGACTTCTTCTTAAGAGGCTCAACCTCTTCTTCTTCCTCCTTCTCTGATGGCTCATCCACCAGAAGAGTTTTCTTCCCCCTTCTTGAAGTTCTTGGCTTCTTAGCAGAGGCTTTTCTGGCATCATCTTGCCTCTGCCGTTTCTTGGCTGCTCCTGCCTTCTTTGCAGCCTTAACAATTTCACCCTTCTTCTTCAATGCAGCTTGAAAGGGAATCTGGTCATCATCTGATGAACCAGATAATGCCACCGTTGAAGAACCAGTCGCCTCAGACTTCTTCTTCTGGCTCTTCTTGGTATTCTGCCCCTTTGCAGGCGAAGGCACTACTTGGAGAGGAGGGTCAGGGATGACTTGTTCTCCATCAAAATCGGCATGGCCATGGAGAGGGCCATCCTTGGAGAACAAAATCTTGGACTTATGGAAGACTTTGCACCAAGAAACCTTCCATTGCATCTCTGGAAACAAAGAGTCCAGGATCAGGGTCAGCTTCGTCCCTAAAGACACATTTGCAGTCAAACAAAACTGCAACTCCCCAGGTTTTGAAGGGCACTCCTTCTTCACCTTCACCCTGTTCTTCCTTGTTAGGATATAAATTAGATGTTTTGAAGATGTTAAAACAAGAACTTGTAATAGGACTAGCTGAACCTGTTAGTCAGCTACAGATTAGTCTAGGTCTAGAATAGGTCTTTGGTTAAGGAGGAAGAAATCTGTGCAGACCAGATGAGGTGACCAGATGAGGTGTCCAGACCAGAGCAGAAGTGTCACCAGAGCAGATGAGGTCACCAGAGGAGTCTGACCAGATGAGGTCACCAGAGGAGTCTGACCAGAGGAGTCTGCCAGAGGAGTCACCAGAAGACCTCTCCCAGATGAGGTTCAGAGCAGAAGTGTTACCTGACCAGACCAGACCAGAAGACCCCAGACCAGATGAGTCCAGACCAGATGAGGGAGACAGATTAGTTCACCCACATGGAGGCTGCATGTAATCTAGAGACAAGTAGATTTTGGAGATCATTGATGGAGATGAAGGCAATCTGGAGAGTCAACTGATGGAGGATCTGATTGATTGATTGAGTGATTGAAAGTCAACTAATCAATCATATAATCAATCTATGATTGATTATATCCCTCCAATTATGGTTGTTTGAATTTCTAGCTTCCAACGGCTAGTTAATCCTACAACTATAAATAGGAGTGCTTGGATTAGTTCAAGTAGAGAGTCGCGCGAGAGCACACAACAAGAACACACGAACTCTTCCAAACACTCACCTTGTTCATTAATGTTTATACACTCTTTAGGAGTTTCAGTTGGATCTTATAATTAACATGTTCACTACATTGAAAGGTTGTTGTAAGTTGTTGTATGAAGGAGCTGGTACTTCGCAATTCCAGTGGTTCGTGAGTAAGTTGGTTGGAGAGAGAGAAAGTCCCCTTTGAAGAAAGGGAGAGTGGACGTAGGATCGTTATATCCGAACCACTATAAATTCCGGTGTCATTTACTTATCTGCAATTTAGTTTTCTGCATTTCAAGTTTTAGTACCTAATTTATAAATTGGGTTTTCATTAAAAATAAACTCAAAACGCTTTCCGCTGGATAACTATTTTGGGACCAACAAGTGGTATCAGAGCAGTGTGTCCTACAGACCACTGTTTTGAAATTATTTTGGTGGTCACCAGGGCAGATCCATTTTTTTGAAAACCCAAAGATTTGTTGTGCTAACATTTTTTGCAGAAATGGGCTCAAGGAGAAGCAGTAAAAGAAACACTAGGAGTTACTCCAAAAGGAGCTTCGCAGATGAGGAAGAAGAGGTATCCACTTCTGGTTCATCATCCAATTATGGACCAGACGAAGAGATATGTCTTGTGACAGATGAGGTATGCAATCGAACTCCCCCTTCTTCTTCTTATTCTTCTTTTTCTGAACAATCAGAGGAGTCTTATACACAAACTCTGCTATTAGATCTCCAAAAATCTATACAACTTTGTCAAAAATTGGAAGATGAGAACTCAAAGCTAAAAGCAGAAAATCAGAAGCTTTCACAATGTTTAGGCAACTCAGCTAACCTACCAGCTGAACAAAATCATACACTAGTTGAAGAGTCTTCTGACTTGACAACCAGGTGTATTGAACAAGTTAAGCTGATAGAAAGGTAGGTTGTTGAAAACATTGAGAAAGACAATGAATATAACCTGCTAAAAGCTAAGTTTGATGAAATCTTCCATCAAAACAAAATTGTAAGAGAAAGTGAGGACAAGCTCAAAATGAGACTGGAGCAGCTGACTACAGCAAGCAATGCTGTGTCACACATAGCTGCCTCATCTCAATGAGAGCATGATAAAACAGGGCTTGGTTATTCCAAACCTGAATCCTCACATGTTCAAAAAGAAGAACAGCCTAGAAATTTTATTGATAAGGGCAAGAGGTCAGCTGACCAGGCAACTCAGCCTAATGGGCAGATGAGTTCTAAAACTCAAAAACCCAAAAGGCAAAGGAGGAATTTTAAGAAGGGTTATACCCAGAATAAAAGACCCCAGCCAGGCCAGCAGAATAGAAGACAGTCTGGATCTTCTCAAAAGAGGCAGAACCAGATGACTTCTACTCACCTGCAGAAGACCTTTAAGTCATCTGCCAGACCAGCTGGAACTTTTGATGGTTCTAGCAAGACTTATCCTTATCAACAAAATTTCAAGACTGTTGCATTAAGACAAGTTATTTCTTCTACTGGACAAGCTCATAAGAGAAGAAGAGCCTCTAGAAGAAATAACCATGTCGAAGCTTCTTATGTTCAGTGTGTTTTTGTGGATATATATGGAAGAAAGATAAGATCACCTGATTCAAAAAGGGATGATCTATTCTTGTGGCTTCCTAAAAATTGTGCTAACCCCCCTGGACCCAGAAGGGTACCAAAAAGTTGATTGCCTGCAGATACACAAGAAGACCAGCTGATGTTTTGCCCCAAATATCAGCTGAGCATACTTTGAGGGGGAAGATCAGTTGACCCAGCATGCTAGATTCTTTATCTTGTTATTTCAAATTTTTCTTGTCTTGTTTTATTTAAGTTCTTTCAGTTTTAACATCATCAAAAAGGGGGAAATTGTTAGGATATAAATTAGATGTTTTGAAGATGTTAAAACAAGAACTTGTAATAGGACTAGCTGAACCTGTTAGTCAGCTACAGATTAGTCTAGGTCTAGAATAGGTCTTTGGTTAAGGGGGAAGAAATATGTACAGACCAGATGAGGTGACCAGATGAGGTGTCCAGACTAGAGCAGAAGTGTCACCAGAGCAGATGAGGTCACCAGAGGAGTCTGACCAGATGAGGTCACCAGAGGAGTCTGACCAGATGAGGTCACCAGAGGAGTCTGACCAGAGGAGTCTGCCAGAGGAGTCACCAGAAGACCTCTCCCAGATGAGGTTCAGAGCAGAAGTGTTACCTGACCAGACCAGACCAGACCAGACCAGAAGACCCCAGACCAGATGAGTCCAGACCAGATGAGGGAGACAGATTAGTTCACCCACATGGAGGCTGCATGTAATCTAGAGACAAGTAGATTTTGGAGATCATTGATGGAGATGAAGGCAATCTGGAGAGTCAACTGATGGAGGATCTGATTGATTGATTGAGTGATTGAAAGTCAACTAATCAATCATATAATCAATCTATGATTGATTATATCCCTCCAATTATGGTTGTTTGAATTTCTAGCTTCCAACGGCTAGTTAATCCTACAACTATAAATAGGAGTGCTTGGATTAGTTCAAGTAGAGAGTCGCGCGAGAGCACACAACAAGAACACACGAACTCTTCCAAACACTCACCTTGTTCATTAATGTTTATACACTCTTTAGGAGTTTCAGTTGGATCTTATAATTAACCTGTTCACTACATTGAAAGGTTGTTGTAAGTTGTTGTACGAAGGAGCTGGTACTTCGCAATTCCAGTAGTTCGTGAGTAAGTTGGTTGGAGAGAGAGAAAGTCCCCTTTGAAGAAAGGGAGAGTGGACGTAGGATCGTTATATCCGAACCACTATAAATTCCGGTGTCATTTACTTCTCTGCAATTTAGTTTTCTGCATTTCAAGTTTTAGTACCTAATTTATAAATTGGGTTTTCATTAAAAATAAACTCAAAACGCTTTCCGCTGGATAACCATTTTGGGACCAACATTCCTCAACACTCCCCAGAAAAACTCTGCCCAGTTACACCTCACTCCATCAAACAAAGCCCTCAAAACACAGAGCCTTCCAGTGAAAATGGCATCTGTGCTGTGGCTCTCACACATCAAGATCTTGACCACAATGTCAAACAAGACCTTGTACTTCTGCCTCAAGTGTTTATCCAAAAACCCCTTGGTCAAATTCTGGCATGAACTCCTGGCAAAAAGCTTGAAAGACTTCAATGCCTCGTCTTCCTTGTATGTCAATGGATCTACTCCTTCAGCAGAAATGTTCTCGAACAGCTGGCAAAAGTCATGCTTTGAAAACACCACATCTACCTTATCGATTTTGGAAGAGATATGGTCATCGTGGATCTTTATGCGAACCAGAAACTGGGCCGCATATCTATCCAAAGTCCTAAAATTCCTTGGAATTGTCGAGATTAACTTCTCCACCCCTGCTTTCGGAGCAGTTCCAGAATGGCCAACGTTGCCGGGTTCTTGGTTGTGTAGAAATCAACCACCATTTCTGACTTCATCTTCTTCATCACATAATCGTGATCAAAGTTGCACTTAGGGGCCATGTCTGTAAGAGAAATTTGAGAGAGAGAGAGAGAGAGAGAGAAACTTGCAGAGAAAAATTAGGGTTTGAGAGTAAGAAAACGTGAAAAGACAGATTGAAAAAGTTTTGGTTTAAATAGGACAATACGCGTGGCTTGAACAATTAATGAAGTGTGAACGCGTGTAAAATCCAAATTTAAATTAGGGAACAAAATCAATTTTAGAATTGATTGACATATTGCACTGTTATTAAATCTGACGACCAAGATTAAAGGGCAAGATACAAATTTAATATGGTGCGTAGGCATGGTCATTGGGACTGGGATCGAGGGGGTTTTGTGGCAGTCAAGAGAAAAAGCGAAATAATTACCTAGGCCCTCTACCCTAGTCTTAAATACACTCTGAAGATGAAATGTTTTGAGTGTATTTACTAATTTGAAAAGTGTATCCCAATGATCAGAGGCCAGATAAGTAAATACTTACCTGTCACCTGGTATTGTAACCAGATGATACCATGGTTAGTTTGGTGTCACATCTCATCGGATGGAAACCCATCTGGTTCTGGTCAGATTAGATTCCGGATTTCTCTGGAATCTGTCTCTGCACCTCATATGGGATGTACCTCACCTGGTATAGGTCTCATCTGGTACATACCTCATCTGATATGTACCACCTCTAGAGATTTAACTTCCCTGGTATATCTAACATGTAGGCATGTTAGTTTGAAAATAAAATATGTAATAAAATGAAACAAAGGATACTTCTCTGATGTTCCCCCTAAACCAAATCTGTCTCTGGATCTAATAATCCTAACTCAAAGGCTAATTCTCTGAATCTGGTTTCAGCCAAAGGCTTAGTCAGAATATCTGCTCTCTGTTTCTCTGTTGCAATCTTTTCCATCCTTATATCTCCCTTCTCAACATGGTCTCTTATAAATTGATGCCTTATATCAACATGTTTGCATCTGGTATGAAGAACTGGATTCTGGGTGATTGCAATGGCACTGTTGCTATCACAAAAGATTGAAATATCCTTAGCCCTAATCTGGTAGTCCCTTAGCTGCTGACTAATCCAGAGTAGTTGTGAGCAACAGCTACCTGCGGCCATGTACTCTGCTTCTGTTGTTGACGTAGCAACTGAAGTCTGCTTCTTAGAAAACCAAGATACCAATTTATTCCCTAAAAATTGGCATGTTCCACTTGTAGATTTCCTATCTATTCTGCACCAACCATAATCTGAATCCGAATAACCACTTAATTCTAAGTTGTCATCTGCAGGATACCACAACCCCAAATTCACTGTTCCCTTGAGATATTTCAATATCTTCCTAGCTGCCTCCAAGTGACTTTTCTTAGGATTAGCTTGAAATCTGGCACACACACCAACAACAAATGTTATATCTGGTATGCTTGCAGTCAGATACAGAAGAGAACCAATAAGTGCCCTGTACTGAGTCTGGTCCACATTCTCTCCAGACTCATCTAGATCCATGTTGAAATTTGTCATCATAGGAATCTTGGCTGCTTTGCTAGATCCTACTCCAAATTTCTCGAACATGTTTCTGATGTACTTTGCCTGATTTATGAAAATTCCCTTCTCTGATTGTTTTACCTGCAAACCTAAGAAATAATTCATCTCACCCATCATAAACATTTCAAACTGACTCTGCATGAGTTCACCAAACTTCTCACACAACTTCTTGTTAAGGGATCCAAATATAATGTCATCAACATATATTTGGACCAGAAGGATGTCCTTTCCTTCTTCTTTCCTAAACAAGGTCCTATCAATCTTACCATTGTCCAGAAGAAATTGAGATAGAGTGTCATACCATGCTCTAGGTGTCTGCTTCAGCCCATAAATAGCCTTCTTAAGCTTAAACACCTTGTCACCTTGTTCAAAACCAGGAGGTTGTTCCACATACACTTCCTCAATGAGAATCCCATTAAGAAAGGCAGATTTCACATCCATCTGGTATACTTTAAACTTCATGTGAGCAGCATATGCTAGAAACAATCTGATGGCTTCTAGTCTGGCAACAGGAGCAAATGTCTCATCATAGTCTATTCCTTCAGACTGAGAATAGCCCTGAGCTACTAGCCTTGCCTTGTTCCTAGTAATGACATCATTCTCATCTTTCTTATTCTTGAAAACCCAGTTAGTGCATATCACCTTTTGATGTCTTGGTCTGTCTACCAGCTCCCAAACATCTTGTCTGGTGAATTGATTCAGCTCCTCTTGCATAGCAACAATCCAATTTGAATCTTTTAGTGCCTCCTTGATGTTCTTGGGCTCAATCAAGGACACATAGCAACTGAATAAGGTAGCTAAGTTAAGAGTTCTCCTAGGCTGGACACCCTTAGATGGATCTCCAATTATCAGGTCATTGGGGTGATCAACCAGGGTCCTCCTTCCCGTGGCCTTGCCTAGTTGACCATCTGCTGCAGTACCTTGGTGATTATCACCAACTGCAGGAGAGCTTCCCCCTACGGGAGTTCCAACCTCTCCTGGTTCTGCTCCTTGTGAAGACTTCTGCTTCAGAGAACCAGAAGATGGGCCACCATCTGAATCTGAATCAAGAATATGTGGATTTACCTTGATTACTCTGGGAGTAGTCTGATTCTGTGTCTCTTCAGAAGACTTTAAGTCCACCTTGCACTCAAAAATAGATTCATAAAAAACAACATGAGGTGTTTCCTCCACACAAAGTGAATTCCTATTAAAGACTCTGAATGCTTTACTGGTGCTGGAATATCCTAAGAATATTCCATCTGCAACTTTAGCATCAAGAGTTTTTAATTTGGATTTCCCATTGTCATGGATGAAACACTTACATCCAAAAACATGAAAATATGAAACAGATGGGGTTTTACCTTTCCATACCTCATATGGAGTCTTACTATGTCTCTGGGCAATTAGGCATCTGTTCTGAGTATAACAGGCTGTGTTGATAGCTTCTGCCCAAAATCTTTGTGGTGTGTTGTACTCTGCTAGAAGAGTCCTTGCAGCTTCCTTGAGGGTTCTATTCCTCCTTTCTGCTACTCCATTCTGTTGGGGTGTTCTGGCAGCAGATGTCTCATGAAAAATCTCATGGTCCTTGCAATACTCTGCAATGTGTGAATTCAAAAACTCTGTCCCTTTATCACTTCTGATCCTGACTATGCTCTGGTTCTGCTCATTCTGAATCTGCTTAAAGAACTCTGGCAGCTTAGTGATAGTTTCATTTTTCTTAAACAAGAACACTACCCAAGTGTATCTTGAAAAACCATCCACTATCACTAAGGTGTACTTCCTTCCACTGAAACTAAGAGGAGAAACAGGTCCAAACAGGTCCATGTGAAGTAGTTGAAGTACTCTGGTTGTGGTTGTGCTCTGGACATTCTTAAAGGAAGTCTTGGGTTGTTTACCCTTCTGGCATGAACCAAAAACCTGATCCTTCTTAAACACTTCATTAGGAAGACCTCGAATTAGATCTTTTCTGGCAATCTTGTTCAGTATTTTGAAGTTCAAATGACACAATCTCTTATGCCAAAGCCAGCTGTTCTCTGCAGATCCCTTTGCAACCAGGCAAGCATTTATTGGGCAACTGCTAAAATCTGCAAGATAAATGTTACCCTTCCCCAAGCCTATAAGCAAGCTATCATTATAATCAGAAGAAAAGACAGTGCATGAATCACTAGAAAACTTCACTGAGTATCCCTTGTCACAAAATTGGGATACTGAAAGCAGATTATGCTTGAGTCCTTCAACGTAGTAGACTTCATCTACAGATACACCATTAAAGGTCAACTTTCCAACGCCTCTGGTGACTCCATAGTTGTTGTCACTAAACATCAATCTTGGCCCATTCAGTGACTTGAAATCCTGGAGATGAACTTTCTGAAATGTCATGTGCTTGGAACATCCACTATCAATGTACCAGACATGATTGCTTGAAAGTCCTTTCTCCAATGGGCTCTTATCCTCCTGCAGAGAAATTAATTAGGTCCCCTACTGGTGCTGGGTCCTGATTGATTAGCTGCAGGTTTTGTAGGAATCCAAAGATAAAGATCATCCCTTGCTGGATGAGGAGATCTTATCTTTCTTCCAAATCTATCTACCAGCACATGTCCTCTAACAATGACATATTGAGCTACTGGTCTGATAAAAACACCTTTCCTATAAACAGGTCTGGTGTATCTTTCTCAAATCTGGCCTTGGGAATGGCCTGCCTTAAAGACATAGTCTTAAAGGTCTGGTTGTAAGGGTACATCCTAGAAGAACCATCTCTGGTATCATAACTACCCAGATCAGTTGGTTTTCTATAGATGGGTCTGGAAGACCTCCTCTGGTTCTGAAAATTGGATCTATTCTGAAGATGAAATTCCTTCTGAGTATTCCTGTTCTGAAATCCTCTTTGAGCATTCTTCCTTTGAGATCCCTGATTCTGATTGAGGTTCTCTGGTTCAGTATATCTCCTCTGATATCTCCTATTCTGATTAGGTTTCCTCTTAGAATTTCCCTTCTGAGGTCCCCTAATTTGCTTAGGTTCCACTCTTTTAGGTCTCCTCTGAGGTCTCCTAATCTGGTTAGGCATATGAACAAAACCATCAATCTTCATAGGTTCTCCTATCTGACGTTTATGCTCTAAGATCTCCTCTTCCAGTTCAGTGAACTCATTGGGAACATCATCTATATGGTCAGCAGAGCAGTCTTTGTTCCAGTTATGGTTTTCAACTACTCTGTAACCTTTTCCATTAGGATCCTTTTCATCCCAGATTTCTACCACTTCACCAGATCTTTCAGACAACTTGTCTTTATTGCATAAAAATTTAGTAGATCTGGTTGTAATTCCAGAATATCCTAAAACACTCTTATCATGTACCCTTTGAGAAGATCCTTATATAATGGATACAACAGTTGGAGCTTCTCTGGTCTTAGGTACTTCCATGATAGGTTGTTCAACTTGCTTACCCTTGATAAGATATTGGTATTTGGCTTTGAGTTCATAAGCTGGTCTACCAGAGTATCTCTTTGTGTGACCTTTTCTTGAAGTTCGGAGACTTCTTTGGAATGGTCTTTTATGAGTTCTCTGGTAGATTTTTGCTCATTTGATAAAGATTGAACTTCAGCTCTAAGCCTACCATTTTCTTTTTCAAGCTTTTGGCAAAGTTGAACATAATTTTGGAGATCTGATAGCATTTGTTGCATATCAGACTCTCTGGAAGCACTAGATGAATGGGAGGATTCAGTATATTTGGAATTAGATAAGCATAGGGTAGGTTCATTTACCTCAGTGATGTCTGCCATAAGACATACATCATCATCAGATCCGAAATCAGAAGAAGAAGAACTGGAACTAGTATCCTCCTCCCCTGCTTCTGCCAGTAGAGCTCTCTTGTCTGCATATCTCCTGTCTCTCTTGAGTCTTTTCTCTTCTCTTTCCATAGGAGTTAGCTGAGGACAGTAATAACTGTAGTGGTCTGGCTTGTTACAGGTATAGCATGTGTTGTCACCTCTGGGACTGGGACTTGGATCTCTCCTCCTCTGGTTGTACTCTGCTCTGGCTGGACTACTCTCTCTCCTCTGGTAGTCTGATCTGCCAGAGCTGTCATCTCTCCTCCTCTCTGGAGTTCTGAATCTGGTCTCCCTTGAGTCTCCAGATGTCTTCTCCTTGTCAGCAGGCTTGAAGGAACTTTTCCTGTCTCTGGTAGATTCCTTCCAATGCTTTTTGTACCTGCCATACTTAGAACTCATCTTATCAAGTTTACGGGTTAGAAGTGCTACCTGCTCCTTGAGACTCAGGTCATCTGCAGTAGACTCCTTTGGCTTGTCATCTGACTTGATGGTAGAGGAAAAAACAACTCCTTTCTGACCAGAAGAGGAAACCTCTTCTGTTTGATCCTCCTCTTGAAGATCATATTCGTAGGCTTTGAGATCAGACAACAGAAGATCATGATCCAGAGTGTTGAGATCCTTGTTGTGTTTAATCACAGTCACTTTGATTCTCCACCTGCTGGTTAGTGAACGCAATATTTTACTATTAATTTCTTTCTCTGAATAGGTCTTACCTAAGGCACTAGCCTTGTTAAGGAGATTTGTGAGACGCATGTCCAGCTGGTCAATAGTCCCGTCTGGTTTCATCCTGAAGGTGTCAAACGAGTGTTGAATAGCTTGGAGTTTGTTGTCCTTGATCTTCTCTGTTCCCTCACAGAGTAATGCTAGTTTGTCCCACATCTCCTTAGCAGTGGCACATGTTCTTACCTTTTCAATCACCTCCTTTGTGAGTGTGTTGATGATTTCAGTCCTTGCCACCTGGTCCAAGTTATACAATTTCCTCTCATCATTGTCAAGCTCGTCTTTCTTCTTTAATATCTTCTGTCTCGCGACTCGGTCACCAGTTCTCTCCTCTGCAGATTCACTTGTTTCTGCCCTGGACTCAGACCTGCCATCATCAATAGGAGTCCAGTAAAATTTGATTGGACCACTTTCTACCACATCTAACATGCGGTGATGTATAGCTCCAAGATGATTACTCATCATGAAACTCCAGTGGCTGTAATCCTCGAAGGAGAATTCTGGTAACTTACGGCTCTTATATGAAGATTTTGAAGACATTTTACTACTTAAAAATTTAACAAGAAATTGACCAAACACAATAAAGAGCAATGGATCTGCCCGGTGACCACCAAAAAGCTTTACAAAGCAGTGGTCTAGGATACACTGCTCTGATATCACTTGTTGGTCCCACTAGATAGATTAATTTGCGGAAGCTTTAATGTTTAAGTCTTAACAAAGTCTTTTTATAAGAGCACAATAAATAAACAAGACAATAAATAAGAAAGCAGTAAATAGACCAGATTTATAGTGGTTCGGATTAAAAGATCCTACGTCCACTCTCCCTTTTTATCAAAGGGGCCTCACTAACCAACCAACAAATAAACTTGCGTACTGGAATTGCGAAGTACCAGTTCCTTCTTACAAACCCTTTAGATCTAACTACGATCTAAAGTCTACAGCCTTCAACCTTTTCTTAGAGATGAACAGGTTGAGATCCAACTACTCCTTTATGAGTAAATATGAAAGTATGAACAATAAGAGTGCTAAGTGCGTGATAAGACAAAGGCTTGGAATATGACTTCGTGCGCGTAAGATTCTAGAGCCTTTCTTTGAGTCTGCACTCTTGTATTTATAGAGGTGATTAGGGTTTAGCCGTTGGAGAGCTAATCTAATCAAATCTCTATTTAAGGAAGCTTCCAATCAATCAATTCCCTAATTGATTGATTGGGTTGGTGGGATCCTTGGATTGATTGACTTCAAAACTTTCCAATCCGATCTTGTTGACTTGATTTGAATCACAAACGGTCAAATGCTTCCAATGCCTAACTCCGATTCTCTCCTGAGAAGGCAGGACCAGACACCAGGCAACCTCGATGTCTTCTGGTCCAGAGTTGGTTGAGAAACAAAATGCTCATCAGAATCAGGAGATAATTCTGAGCATCTTTTGTTCCACCAGACTCGTCTGGTCCAGACTCGTCTGGTCTGGGAAAGGTCCTCTGCCTCTGGTCTTGATCTCATCTGGTGAAGTCTTCTGGTGGAGTCCTCTGGTGGGTCTTCTGGTGACTCTTCTGGCGAAGTCTTCTGGTCTGGCAGTTCCCCCTAGACTAAGTCCTAATCTACTTCCTCATCTGGCTAACAGGTCCAGATGGTCCTATTACATCTTCTGGTTTGTTTTAACTCATCAAAACTATACAACATTTATCCTAACAATAAAGTCAATGACTTGCCGAGTCAGAATCAACTCTTCAAACAGGCTGCAAAACAAACAAGGCAATATAAGCAAACGATGACGAGATGAACCTCACAGGCGTAAAACTGGAAAATTTACAGTGGGAGTTCGGCCACTCGCTTTGGATCCTGCCCAAGGAAAGACCCATCCTCGGGAGCCCTATCCGCCAAGGAGGGATATGGGTGTCGACCATGTAGTTGTCGACGGACAGATCAGCCTCGACACGAGACCTTTTCTTCCTAGGCCCGTTGCCTCCTCGTCCTCCAAGTCATCCCGTCTCCAGGAGGGGGGAGTCAAGCTCAGTGTTGGTCCCGGTACAAGACTGAGGAATACGTATATGGGGGGGGGGAATACACGTATACCAATTTTTCAAACTTAAAACCTGACTGAGTCCCCTTTACTCAGAGTGGTAAAGAACTAGGAGCTGATAACACACCTACTGACTACACTTGGTGCGGGTCAGTTGGCTAACTATCAGTTCAAGTTCAGTGCGGAAATGCGTGAGCCCTGATAGTTTAAAGTCTTGTTTAGTTTGCTTTCTGAAAAAACTTGTTTTACTTAAAACTGAATAGTGATTAGTAGGGCAGTGCTCTTTTTAAGGATCGGGCTGATTGATTCAAGCCTGATAAACCGAATGCAATGAATGAATATGAAATATAGCAAGCATGCACAATATCAAAGCAATAAGAACACAAGGAGTTTAATGTGGTTCAGAGACTCAAGCTCCTACTTCCACGGCCTGATTTAACAGGAAATCCACTCAAGGGATTCTTGTTTTTAACGTGCCAAGGTGCACCAAGACCAGCTAACCTCACTGATCTATACAACTCCACTTACTAACTCACTAACTGACTTACTCCCAACAAACATAACTTAGGGTTTTGGTTTCAGTTTGGATTCCAACTAGGTTGAGATTATCCTTACAAGGCAAAGCTATGCTAAGGATTGGATAATCTCTCTAAGCTTAAGATAATGCTAGTTCGCTCTTGGAATATGATTAGTGTGATTTTTGCTAGAAATTCGTGTACTATTTTTGCCAAATTTAATTGGATTTCTTGCATTTTTTACATTAATTTGATTGTTTGCGCTTAATTGTCGAGAAAGGTACTTTTGTTTATTTTTGCAGGAAATTGAGTGATTTTAGAAGTAAATACGAGCCTTCAATTTATTGAGGTCGAGCGAGGAGAAAAATCGAGAAGAAAACGAGTCGAGAAAGGGAATTAAGTGGGCTCATTTTAATTAAATGATTTTCGGCCCAAGGTGATTAATTAAAAGAGGCCTAGAAGGATTAAAAGGAGAAGCCCAAGATTGGAGGCCCATTTGAAATTCAATCAGCAAAGTTTGAAAAGAAGCAGCAATCCACGTGAAATGCTGAAAAGGAAGGAAAGAAAAGCACGCGGGCCCCACGTTTATTTTAAGAAGAAGTCAAAGATGACTTTCTAATTTGGAAAGCAAACCCACGCCTTAGCAAATCACCCGCACCGGAGGAACTCATCACCGGAATTGGAAAGAACCGCCATGTTCGCCGGAATTGTTGCACCAGGTCACCGGAAATTCTGAGTAGCACACCGAGAAAGAAATTTACACACTGGAAAAGCACCGTTCACCGGAAAGTCGAAGCTGGAATTCACGCCTGAAGCTTGCAGACGCCGGAAAAAGCAATGGAAAGCTGCTATTCACTCCACAACCGAAGCCGGAATTCTCACCGGAAGAGAGCAGCCCACGCACTGGTCCGCCGGAGTTCGAAGTTCACCGGAAAAATCACGTCCACCACCACTCGAAGCTCCGAAGTCTGAAATTGCAGAAATTGCAAAAAGGAAGAAGAAGTTCGCACCGGCCGAGCCACATAAGCTCAAACCGGTACCAATATGCCAAACCGTTAAGTTGGCTACGGCTCAATGACACCGGTTAAGCCCTTGACACACCGGCCGGTCTAAGAAATGCAAACCGGTGCAGGGTTGTGCAGAGAGTCAATTTCAAGCCAATTTCAAAATCTCGCGAGATATTGAAAATCTCGCGAGATTTCACGATATATCGCGATAAATTCGGCAATGCTTAAAAAATGCGAAAATTCTTCATTTTTCAGGGGTTTTCTTTGCAAATTTGTCTCAAGCCCTATTTCCACACTATATATACTCTATTTCTCAGATTTTAGAAAACAACCAACACAAGCCCTAGAACCCTAATCCCCTAGATAATTTTATTTTATTTTTTCTTTTGCATTTTTTTTCTTTTAATTTCTAGAATAGATTAGATTAATATTTCATTAGTAGTGTTTACATTTCTAGCAAGGATTGAAGCTATTGAAGATTTGTATTTCCAATTCATCACAAGAGGTGATATCTTTCTTTTAATTCAAGTCATGGGTAATTTTATTTTTATTTGTTATTTTAGCTTATTAGCCATGAGTGTCTCTTCTAGAACCATGAGCTAATTTTCTTTGCTTTGAGTGTTGAATCAATATATGAAATTAGTGTGTTGATGGATTTATAGCTTTGATTATGCTTATTTCTTGATGTGAATGTTTCTATTGATGGGCTTTGTATGTCTCAATTAATTAGTTGATTTGATTAGCTTATGTATTTAATTTTGTGTATTGCAACGAGAGTTGGGTATGCATGATTGGTATTTAGGTGAAAGTTTTGGGTAATTAATTTGAGTTAAATAGTAATCGATTGCCCGAGAGGGGGTCGGTTGCTAGATCCCCCATCAGTAGACATTAGGTATCTTAATTTGATAATTCGGGTACTTAGTGAAGGGGGGATTCTAGAGATGCATCGCGTGTTTTTAGATATTCACGATCTTAGGAGCTTATGGGGCATAATTAGGAATTGCTAGTTAGTCCACGTTGTTCACCTAGGCCTCAAAAGGGATTGGTCTACACACTTTCGTGATCGCTCTTAGCAAACATCTAGAAAAAGGCAATGATAGGTTGTGAATTTGTCTAGCACACTAGTGGATTATATTGTGAAGACACTCGAATCATTTCTCTCTCGCACTTTTTTAATTGAAAGTTAGTTTAATTGTTTAATTGCTTTCTAGATTTAATTCTTGCATTAGTTTAATTTTTAAATACCTACTTGCTCGTCACTATAGTACCATGCCAACGTGCAACTTTGGGGCTCCACTGCATTCCTAAATCCTTTGGGTTCGATAACTACTTGGTCCTAGTCTACTTTCACTACTACGACGATCCCGTACTCTTGCGGGGGAGTAGGAAAATATTTTTCGAAAACTCCGACAGAATAACTCTCAGTAACTAAGAAACACTTGGGAAATTTAGATGGTTTCGAGTGCTTCTTCTAAGGCTGAATGCTTTTGAATGCTTGAGAGTTTGAGTAATTTCTGGCTTGGAAATTTCCCGTAACCTTGAATGGGTTCAAGGCCTTCTGTATTTATAGGTGATTTGAAAAACTATCCGTTGGAGAGATAGCCTTTCTTGTCAACTATGTAGAGTGGCTTCAAATGGACATATCTTCATGCAGCAGCCGTCCTTGCATGGATTTGGTAGTTGTATTAAATGCACATTAAATGCTTGCCCGTTGAACGTGCAGTCTGAATTCAGTCTTCTTGTCAGGTTCCGTACGTGCGTGTCCTTCCCGGATTGGTCCATGTCATCAGGTTGGTGAGAATGTCAGAACTTATTCCTGAGCTTCAGGCTTGTCTTATTAAGTTCATTTTATCTTGTGCTCACCGGTCTTGTCCTAACACTGACATTCCTTTTGCATTGCTTGGCTCTACTCCAAGTCTTCCCATAAACTCAATTTCATCTTGTTCCCTTCAGGACTGAGTAGTACTGACCTCAGGGTCATACTCTTCATCACTGAGACTTACTCAGCCAGCTTAGAAGACTGCCATAAGTTCAGGATGGTAAACTGTCTTCAGGCTCTGAGTCTTGATTGTCATCAGTAAGTGCTCCTCTTACTGAGTACCTGTGAAATGTAAAATGACTAAGTACAACCTAACCAAGACTAGCCTGACAAACAAATGCAAACATCTTTTCAGGGGCTTTGGGATCTTAATCAAAACTGACAATGTCCCGACAATTTCCCCCTTTTTGATGATGCCAAAACACTGAAAAGATCCTCAAAACACTTAGAGGAAATATAAAGACCTATCTATAAGATAAGACATTGTTAGAGCAATTTTTGATAAAGTACAGAATTTAAACAACAGCCAAAAAGACAATGAGTTTTTGTCTGTGGGCAAAAGTAATAGATTTCATTGATTGATATGAAAGTGGTTACAATGAATCTAATCTATTACAAAGAGGTAGTGAACTTCTAGACTAATCTCATTTCAGGTTCTAGTCCATATCCAGCATAGACTCTTGCCTTCAGCTCGTCAAGTCTTCTAGGTTGGTTCACATATCCTTCAGCTTTGGCAATCTTCAAGACTTCCATCATAATGGCCTTCGTGTTGTGCTTCTGAGTTCCAGAAACTAAGGGAGGAGCTTGAATGGTGAACTCAGGAGCCTTCACTTGGACTTGAGCTGCATCAGCCTCCTCCAAGATCTTTTGGAACAACTCAGGATGATTGTCCATCATGTAGTCAGTGAAGTGGGCATTGATATCGTCAGTGTCGCCCCATTTCTTCACAACATACCACAACTTCACAAACTCATCCTTCGCATCAACCCAAAACTCCTTCAATGCCTCTGAGATGAACTCATCGACATAAGCTTCCCTTATTCCTGATTCTGGCCTACTGACTTGAAGAATTGATGACTTCCTTACTGTTGGCCTCTTTCTGTACTTCCTAGGCTCAGGCTTCGCCTTCTTCCTCCTTAGCAGACTGATCACCACATCATCCAGTTCTCTTTGTTGAAGCTCAGTGATGTCAGTCAGCTGTTCAACATTCTTCTCCAAGATGTGCATCTTCTCCTTTTGAGCAATTTCAGCTCTGCGCACAGCCTCAGATTTCTCAGAAGTAACTCCCCATGCTTCAGCGCATAACTCCGCCACTGCCTCAGCTGAGTAAGTGATGGGGTTCTTCCTTGAGCTCATGGGAGAAGACTTCTGAACTGGCTCAGGTTGCTTGGAAGGTTCATCAGCCTTTGCCTTTGCTGCCTCCGCCCTCAGCCTGGCAACAATCTTCTCTCCTTCTTTCTCCACAACCGCCAACCTTTCTGACTTCCTCACCCTTAGCACATTCCCTTCAGGATTGGCTTCAGGATCGGCTTGAATGGTTTCGCCTTGGTTGACTGCCTCCGATGCCTCAGGGCGGGATCTTTTCTTCTTCTTTTCCCCCTTTTTGGCATCATCATTGGCCTCGGATGGGAATGTGTCAGATCCGCTGTTGATTACGAAAGAGGCTAGGGAATGGACGTCATTGATTCCCTCTTCCAGTAACTCAACTCCCATCAAGATTCATGTCCCTGCAAACGAGACTGAACTGATAACAGCGTTTACTTTCTTCTCGAAGACCTCCATAGAAAGTTGGAGTCTTTGTTCAGCCTGGGTGATCCTTTCCTCCACCTTCAAGGACTCACCGCTGATTCTGCTGGCTTCAGTCAGTATCTTTGCCGACTCCTCAGTGGCCTTCACCAAAGTTTCTGCAACTATCTGAGAGGTACGATCCAGCTTCCCTGACTCCAGCTCAAGTTTGGTCGCTGAGTCCTTCATGGCCTGAGTAACAAGAGCTCCAGTCTGAACTACAAGCCTGTCAACTGCCTGATTTAGCTTGTCATCCCTGATCGTGTCCCTCTCCTCAAGTTGCTTGAGAGTCTTCCTAAGCATCTTCTTAGTGCGCTTCCTCTCAGTCCTCACTGACTTGGCCGTGTCAGTCATCGTTCTCTTTAGCAAAATCAGCTCCCTGTTGGCAAGGGTGTTGTAAGATGACTTTGTCCACTTGATGTGTTTCGCCAGGGCCTTGGAGTCTACTTCTTTTTCAGCTCTTAGCCTCATTACTTCCTCCTGAAGTTCAGCTAGATTTTCAGTGGTTTTCTCCTTCTTGACCTCCACGATGCTCGTAAACTCAGCACGGCCGACCCCAGTTATAACAACATCTGGATCTTCATTTTCAGCCTCATCAGTGATTGGCTGCTTTTCCTTGGCAGCCCCTGCATCCTCAGTCCCCTCTTCAGGGTGCACTGAAGGCAGTTGTTGAGTGGTCAAGGCCGCCTGCTTAGGCTCAGCTATGCCATCTCGAACCTGAGGAACTTGTCCCTCGGAACTGGGAGTCTCCTTAGACGCCTCAACATCTTTCTCCCTTGTCTCAGGGCAGGGAATCCCTTCATCGACAGATGTCTCATCGGCGGCTGAGATGTTCAAAACATCCCCAGCCACTGGTCCACCCTTGGCACCAGTGTCCTTCTCACCTTCCCCCTGAGCCTGAGGCTCAGAGTCCATACCATCAACCTCCCTTGTTGTCTCCTCCACAGTCTTCTCATTGCTCCACCCTGAGCATCTTCATCATCCTCCATGTCCTCCTCATCCTCAGATAGGATGTCAGCCTTGCTCTTGGACATCAAACTGTTGACTAGCTCCTTCAGATTTTCGAAGTTGAGCAGTTGAAGCCAGCTAGTCAGTCCAAAGTAGGAGCACAACCTGGCCTCCTCGGTTTCCCAATGCTCCCAGCCAGAAGCATCCACCAGCAAATGTTGCTCTTGCATATTTGATTGTTTGAATTCCAACCAAACTTTCAATTCAATCACATGTGCCAGCAGCTCCTTGTATTTATTAAGTCCGGGCCAGCACTTAGATGCCCATTCAGTGGCATTACCCCTATGGGTGTTCTCAATCACACCTCCCATCAGATGTTCATCCAGCTCATCCTCCTCCTGAATGACAAGGAAATCGTCCTCTTCAGATTGGAAGGATTTGGGGCAATCCTTGGGGTTGGGGTAAGATGGAAAATTTGTGGGATCGGGAAGGTTTGGCTCAGATGACTGATCAGGCTCATTAGTGGGTGAGTTTGATGGCACTGACTCAGTTGGAATGTTTGGCTCTGAGGTTTGGGGTGTATGGGTAGGTTGAGGTGTTGGATCAGGGATGGATTGGGTTTGGGGTTCAGGATGTGTGGGTGATTTAGGGGGTACTATCTCAGGCTGCAATAACTCAGCCATCTTGTTGGGATATGTTTTAGTTTTGATGATTTTCCAAAACAACATGTAATAGGTTTGAAAGCAGTCAGGATAGTATCTTTTATTTCAGGTCAGGCTAGGTTAGTTCTCAGTAGAAAAGGTTGTCAGTTGAGAAGAACTCAGTTGAGGGAACACTCAGTTGAGGGGGAACTCAGCAACACAGCCTGAAGATATCAAGATGACACCCAGAAGAACTGACTGAAGCCATGCTTGCAACCTGAACCAGAAGAGAAGCCTGAAGGATGTCCCACTGAGTGTAAACCAGGCTGATCTAAGCTAAGTCAGGTGGACCACTCAGTGAAGAGCATGATCAGGAGGATCAGTGCTGCACCAAGTAGGCCCTGAAGGTGTCAGGCTACTGTGGTCAGGGAAGTTTGTCATTCAGCCTTATGACAAACTTCTTGAAATGATCTTCAAACAGTCTCTGAAGGACAACTACACTGAAGACGTTCAGTCCACTGAAGATCATCAGTCAGTGAAGGAGGAAGCTACCTAAAGTCAGTGGGTCTTAGTCAAACCCACTGAGTCAAAGATCCGTGAATCCAGGCCACGTGGACCAATCAGCACGAGGCAGCAACCCTGACACTGACAAAGGCCGCATTCCAAGAAAAGTGGTTGAAACCATTTAATGTTGGATTCAAATGTATCTTCCCTCCAACGGATACATTTGAATCCCCATTATAAATACAAGCTCATAGCTTCATTGTAAGTGTGTGTGAAAGAAGAAAATAAACACCTACAAGCTGTGAGGGTGTGTTAGGGAGTCATAAGGAAGTGTTACACACCCACGACACTGACCTTTAGGGTTATCACTTATATTCATTGAGTGTCAAGCTTGTAACTCTTAGCTTAGCGAGGTTTTCCTAATCTTAGCTTTAAGGCTAACACATTGTAAAGGAAAACCTCACCTAGTTGGAGAAAACCAAACCAAACTAAACCCTTTCAGAAGATTGTTAGGTTTGTAGTGAGGTGAGGAGAGGCAGCCCAGGGAGTGGCGTGAGTCCAGTTGTAAGTGCACCTTGGCACGTTAAAAACAAGAATCCTAAGTAGTGGATTTCCTGTTAAATCAGGTCGTGGATGTAAGAGCTTGAGTCTCTGAACCACGTTAAACTGAGCGTACTTATCTTTCAAAGTATTTACTAAAGTATTGTGAAAATCAGCTCACTGAGAGCTTTGTTAAGAAAACTTTAGTTAAGCATTTGTCAGGGAGATCCAACTCACTGACTAAATCAGGCAAGGCACTCGAGAGTTCAGTCTCTCGAGTCATTGCCTTGTTCAGAGCCTGAACTTTCAAGTCTCATCACTGACTTGATAGCTCTGACTCTGAGCAACGCAGTGACTTGAGTATTCCATCATTGAACTCAGTCAGGGTGCGACGCAATGAAGTTTAAAAAAAAATTGTGCTCCTGAATTCCCATTTTGCCCTTCGAAAATGGGACCATCACATCTCTATAGATTTTCTCACCTCCTCTAAGTCAGAGGCTCCAGGAGAGCTTGACTTCTCCCTCTCACTCAGGACAGGCAACTTCTTAGCAGGGGACCTTCTAACCCCCTTCCTAAGTCTCTTTAGGGGCCTCTCACCCTGATCATCCTCCTTCCTGACTTCATCGTCAGTCCCCTCAGCCTCAGCATCGGCTTTCTTGGGAACAGACTCAGTCCCAGAACTAGTGCTCTTCCCTGACAGCACTATACGCACCTTCTTCTTCTTCTTCTTCTTCTTCTTCTTCTTCTCAGCCTCCTCCAGTGCAGGCTGATCCACCTCCTTCTCAGCTGCCACCTCCTCCTCCACCTCCTTGCTCCTCTCAAAGAGGTCATCTACCCTTTCAATGAGACTGGTAGCCACCTTCTTGGCCTTACCAGCTGGCTTTTTGGCCAGACCCTTTGCCGTAGCATTGGGATCAGTCAGCCCTAGTACTGAGTAGGTATTGCTCCGTGAGGCAAACATCACCTTCTTTGAGGAGAGACTATCCTCAAAGTCGAAGGTGTACCCATGGCAAGCATGAGCAATCAGGACCGAGAGCCTGGTCCCGAAAGGCATAATAGCACCAACGGAGATGTGCTTCTTCTCCTCATCCCTCTTCATCTTGTCCAGACCAGCCTGATGAAGTTGGTCCAGAAAGAACTGCTCCCAGTTGGCTTCAACGCCATCTACAATCTCCCCCATCAGCCTCAGCTTGGGCAGGCTCAACTGCTCATGAGATCCCGTGGATCCCATCACCATCTTGGACACAAGGTCCACAAGTGCTCTGTATTCAGGCTTCAGCGTGTTCTTATTCTGACGAGCCCTGAACACGGATGGCCCTTCCTTGGTCCATCTACCCAGGAGTTCTCCCTCCGAGTTCTCCTTGTAGAGCCTTGGGTTGATGCCTGAGGATGGCAGTCCAAAAACTTCTCTCACCGCCCTCCGAATGTCGATGGTGACCACCTCTGAGTTGTAGAGAGGTTCGCCGTTGCCGTCCTTCTCCCCCGTTGGCTTGAGCGCGGTCACTTTCGTGAAGAGTTCATTCCTTCGCAAGAACATATTGAGATAGGCTTCCACGACCGTTCTTGGAAGTACAGAAATGGGGCGAGTAGTGAAATATGTTTCCAACCCAGCGTTGGAAATCCATTTGAAAACGGGTTTAATTTCCTCCACTGTAAGACAGGTGCCATCCATGGAGATAACTTGCTCCATGTGCACGAGTTTGTTGTTGACAACATCCTCGATCTTTTCGGTTGTCCAGTTGGAATCAAGAAGTGCCATTTGATTTTGAAGAAGTAAGATTTTTTAAAATACTGAGATTGCTTGAGCAAGAGAAAACTCAGTGTGCAGATGTGCTTTGTGTTTGCGTAAAAACCTCGAATGGCATTCTTGATTGATATGACTAAGTCAGTTACTCAGACGTGGGGTTGAGATTAATCCCTGAATTCAAAACGTTTTGAAATGAAGGGCCAGGATTAATATCAGTTTCAATCAATTACCCACGTCAGTCATATTCCGTATAAAATGGACACGTATATGAAAAAGTAACTGAGGCATTAAATGCTCCATTGCGCGTGGGTTTAAATATGAAAAGGCGCACTTTTAATGAAAACGGAATGCATTTAATAAAGATTTTCAGGACGAAGGACTTAGGACTTAGGGAGACGCTTGGAATTCACAAGAGTCAGGATAGAACTCATACCTGTCAGGGAGACATTGTAGCACCCTGATACCTCGCTGAGTCGAGTCTGGCCTGAGTTCCCCCTAGAACCCTACACTGATTGCTCTCCCGGATCTAAGAGTCCTAACTCCACTGACAGTTCCATAAACCTTGCTTCAGCCAGAGGCTCAGTCAAGATGTCAGATCTTTGCATGTCAGTGTGAATCTTCTCCATCCTAATATATTTCTTCTCCACATGATCTCGAATGAAGTGATGCCTAATATCCACATGCTTGCACCTTGTGTGAAGCACTGGGTTCTGAGTAATTGCTATTGCACTATTGTTGTCACAATAGATTGGAACCTCATTAGCAAATACTTGGTAGTCCCTCAACTGTTGTCTCAACCATAAAATCTGAGCACAACAACTACCTGCAGCCATATACTCAGCCTCAGTTGTGGATGTCGTCACTGAATTCTGCTTCTTACTAAACCACGAGATCAACTTACTCCCCAAAAACTGACATGTCCCTGAGGTTGATTCCTATCAATCCTACAACCTCCATAATCTACATCTGAATAACCTGTCAGTTCTAAGTTGTCATCTGAAGGATACCATAGTCCCATATGACTGTCATTTTCAAATACTTAAGTATCCTCTTAGCAGCCTCCAAATGACTTCTCTTGGGATCAGACTGATACCTAGCACACACACCAACTGCAAACGTAATGTCAGGCCTACTTGCAGTCAGGTACAACAAAGAACCTATCAGCCCTCGATACTCAGTCTGATTTACTGAAGTTCCTTCAGTGTCAGGATCCATCTTCCAATTTGTGTTCATAGGGATCCTGGCTGGATTGTTGTTCTGAACACCAAACTTATGAATCAAGTCTCTTGTATACTTGGCCTGATTAATGAAGATACCTTGATCAGTCTGCTTAACCTGCAATCCTAAGAAGAAGTTTATCTCTCCCATCATTGACATCTCAAATTTACCAGTCATCAACTCAGAGAATTTCTCACAGAGCTGATGATTTGGTGATCCAAATATTATGTCATCCACATAAATCTGGACCAAGAGAATGTCATCACCTTCAGTGATCCTGAACAGTGTCCTATCCACAGTTCCCTTCTTGAACCCATGGTCTGTCAGGAATTGAGAGAGGGTATCATACCAAGCTCTTGGTGCTTGCTTAAGTCCATAGAGTGCTTTCTTCAAATGGTATACTCTATCTCCAACCTCAAACCCGGGAGGTTGTTCAACATATACCTCTTCATTGAGTACACCATTCAGGAAGGCACTCTTGACATCCATTTGATACACCTTGAATTTCTTATATGTTGCATATGCAAGGAACAACCTGATAGCTTCCAACCTAGCCACTGGAGCAAAAGTCTCATCATAGTCTATTCCCTCAGATTGACAATACCCTTTTGCAACCAGTCTAGCCTTGTTCCTTACTACAACACCATTTTCATCCTTCTTGTTCTTGAAGACCCACTTGGTACCAATTACTCCTTGATGCCTAGGTCTATCCACCAGTTCCCAAACCTGATTCCTTGTGAACTGATTCAACTCCTCTTGCATGGCAATGATCCAGTTCGAGTCAGTGAGAGCTTCTTCAATGTTCTGAGGCTCTTGCTCAGAGAGAAAGCAACAGAACAATGCACTCTCACCATGGAACCGTCTGGTCCTGACTCTCTCAGTTGGATCACCAATGATTTGATCAATGGGATGATCCTCTAGCCATGTTCTCTTGCCAGGAGTTGTTCCTGAAGTACATGCAATGTTAGTGTCTACAGGCTCATAAAATTCAGGAAATTGAACAGAAGGGGATGATCCTGAGTCTATACCAAAGGGATTAACAAGCTCAATGTCAGGGACATTGATTCCCTCTTGATGAGGTGACTCAAGAACCGTCTAAGCTGCGACAACATCTTCATAGACGGTACTTACCTCAGGTTGAGCCTGTTCCTCAGTCTGAGGCTCAACAATCCCTGATGTGTTGGGCTTAGGAGTGGCACTTGATTCATCATCCTGATCGCCATCATCATCCCATCTTGGAATTGGCACAGTTTTGACCTTTGGATCAGGTTGATTCTTCAAGCTCAGCCTTGTCACTCTCCTTGTGATCTCCTCAGTGTCAGGATTCAACACTTTTACCCTAGACTCATGAGCAGATTCATAAAAAACAACATGTGGTGATTCTTCCACAACAAGGGTCCTACAATTGTAAACTCTGAAGGCTTTACTAACTTCAGAATATCCTAAGAATATTCCTTCATCAGATTTGCTATCAAAAGCTTTCAATTGGGTCTTCCCATTGTTGAGGATGAAGCACTTACAACCAAATACATGAAAATATTAAATACGAGGTTTCCTTTTATTCCATGTCTCATATGGGGTCTGTGCATGTTGTTTGTTCAGCATGGATCTGTTCTGAGTGTAGCATGCAGTGTTGATTGCTTCAGCCCAGAATTTCTTGGGCAATCCTAACTCAGCCAGCATGGTCCTTGCAGCTTCCTTCAGTGTCCTGTTCCTCCTTTCAGCGACACCATTCTGCTGTGGGGTTCTAGCTGCAGAAGTCTCATGAGCTATACCAAGTTCATTACGAAAGTCAGAAATATAAGAATTTATAAATTCAGTGCCCTTGTCAGATCTGATCTTAGTAATGGACTGATTCTTCTCATTGTTGAGTCTCCTGAGCAACTCTGGAAGCTTCACCTATGTTTTCTTCTTATTCAACAAGAAAATAACCCAAGTATATCTAGAATAATCATCAATAACCACAAGGGTATATTTTCTACCATTCATACTCACAGGTGTTATGGGACCAAATAAATCCATGTGCAAGAGCTGAAGTATCCTGTCAGTGGAATGAGAAGCTTTCTCTTTGAATGACGCTCTGACCTGCTTCCCTTCCTGACAAGCTTTGCACACATGATCTTTGCTAAAAACTTCATTAGGTAGACCTTCAACAAGTGACTGTCTAGAAATTTTGTTAAGAATCTTGAAGTTCAGGTGGCTTAATCTTTTATGCCATAACCAACTGAGCTCTAGAGAGCTTTTAGCAACAAAACAAGTATTAGGAATAGTGATGCTCCAATCAGCGAGATAAACGTTACCTTTCCTGATACCTGATAGAAGCACTTGTGTTGATTTGTCCTTGACTGAACATATATTAGATGAGAACTCAACACTGAACCCTTTGTCACAGAATTGGCTTACTGACAACAGGTTATGCTTCAGTCCTTCCACAAAGGACACATTTTCCACTCTGACTGTACCTATTATTAAAACACCAAAACCTTTAGTAGCACCTTTTGAGTTATCACCAAAGGTTACCTGTGGACCATCTTTAGCTTGATATTCTTGGAGAAGACTCTTCATTCCAGTCATGTGCCTTGAGCAACCACTGTCTAGGTACCAAACAGCTTTGATTAAGTCTCCTCTCCTTTTGTTGTGATCCACAGCCGCCTGCAATCAAATCAGACTTTAGGTACCCATTGGGTGTTGGGTCATATTGTGTCAGTTGTACCCTTCGGAATCCAGACTTGCTTAACAACCCTGATTGCCTCAGAGTGGTAAATATGTCTCCCTGAAACATCAACATACACAACTCTCTTCTTCTTTGCCTGAGAGGAAGATGGTGTATGGGTGCTAGACTTAGGCTTCACAGGAGCCTGAGTGGGTGCCTTTTGGGCTGGCTTCTTGTTCTTCCTAGGTCTGGGTGCAGCAGGTCTTGGGCCATGTTCTTGATAAGGGCCCTGTGTTCTATTCCCCCTAGGCAATTGCGTGAATGGAAAATAGTTAAAGGCCTCAGGATGCCAAAACCATGGGGGTGTCATCATGTTTGGCCTTCCCTGTTGGTATTGCCACGCATGATGGTACCCTCGCTGACCAGTCTGAGAACTCTTGGCCTGAGTCTTCCTCTGCTTTCGTTGAGGCTTTCCCTGGCCTGAGCTCTCAGGGGCCTCCCTAGGTTGCTTTGCATTTCCCTTGGGTTTTGGCTTAGCTACTTTGGGGGCAACCCTGACTGTGTCAACAGTTTCCTTGCCCTTATCAGTTTGACGGGCCTGGAGTACAACCTTGGGTGCACTCTGGCCTGCCTGAACAAATACCCTCTCAGTGTTGCTCCCTGAAGCAACATGAGATTGACCTTGTGAGGATTTTTTAGGAACATATCCAAGTCCCTTTTTCTCATTCCCAAGCATCTGGCTGCTATTTATTTCCTCTCTAGCCACTGAGGATTTATTCATTGTTGCAACCTTTTGCTTGAGTGAGTCCTCACTCTTTTTCAGGATTTCATGTCTGGTAAAGAGGTCATCAAACTTACTCTTAAGTACTCTTAGTTCTTCCTTCCTGGCCAACTCTTCCTCAGCCAATTCCTTCAGAATCTTATCTCTTGGGAGACGCTCAGTATTGATTAAATCAATCTCCTGAGTTAGTCTCACAATCTGAGCTGATTCTTTAAGATCAGACTGAGTGAGTTGTTCATTCAGGTTTTGAACCTCAGTACTCAATTTCTTGTTCTCCTCTACCAAGAAGACATTAGTTTCCTGCAGTCTGGAGAAATCAACCATCAATTGATCCAGACAGATCTGAAGGTTCATTTCTCTAACTGACTCTGAGCTAAGCTCAGGATTTTGACCAGTGTAGGAACCACATACAGAGTTAGATGTTACCTCAGGTTCCTCCCTTGCCATAAGGCAGACATCATCGTACTCATCATCAGAAAAGAGTTCAGGCGACCTCTCCTCAGGACCATTAGAGTCAGTTGCATCCTCAGCGAGCATGGCTCTACGATCAGCAAATCTCTGGTCTCTCTTGGCCCTCTTGTCCTCTCTTTCCCTTGCACTCAGCTTCGGACAATCATACTGATAGTGTCCGCTCTTGTTACAGTTGTAACATGTTGGTTGCTCATCTCCTCTTTCTCTCCTTGGTTCAGGGTTTCTCCTTGAGTCAGGTTCCCTCTGTCTTGATGAGCTTTCAGTCTTCCCTGAGTGCTTGTCATCATGAGTACGTCTCTGTTCATCTCGACGATCGGGCTTTGGATCTGAATATCTTCTTTCTTCGCCACGATCTCTCCTCTGGTCAGTGTTTCTCCTTTCCTCATATCTCCTTGAGCTTTGGTGGGTTCCTTCAGGTTTCCTGTCACGTGAGTCCTGATAAAATTTCTTATAACGACCAAACCTGGAATTGAGCTTATCAAAGAGTCTGGCCATCAGGCTGTACTCTTCAGCAAGCTCTTCCTTGCTCATCTCCATCAGTGACTTTGATGAAGACTCAACCGGTTCAGACCTGGCCTTGAACGCCACGCTTTTCTCAGGAGTTTTCTCCTTTTCTTCCTCTTCTGGCTGAACTTTCTTCTTTCTTTTGTTAAGATCAAATTCCAGTGCCTTTAGCTCTGAAAAAAGTAAAGCAGAAGTTATGTTGCTCATATCCTTAGTATTCTTAAGCATAATTACACTATTATCCCATCTCTCAGGAAGGACATTCAGGATCTTTGAAGCAACATCTCTCTTTGGGACATCTTTGTCCAGCATCACCAACTCATTCATCAACTTGATGAATCTTGACTCCATCTGATCGATTATCTCATCAGGCAGCATCTCGAATGCTTTGAACTTCTGAATGGCAGTGTTTCTCTTGTTCTCCTTTATCTTCTCTGACCCCTCGCACATCCTGGTCAGCTCATCCCAAACCTCCTTTGCCGTCTTTAAATTCATCAGCCTTGCTGACTCCTCGAAAGTTACCGTGTGCAAGATGATATTTCTGGCCATATTATCCAGCCCCATCATCTTGATCTCATCAGTGGTCATATCCTTCCTTTCCTTAGGAATGGGTACACCAATATCAAGATCATCATATCCTCTACCCCTGGTATTAGGGACAGTGATTTTGATCGGTCCTTCCCTGAGAACATGCGGCATCTGGTCATGGATGGCATCTAGATGTGCTTCTAATCTGAACTTCCAATAGACAAAGTTAGATACAGAGAATTCAGGTAACGAAGCTTCAAGTCTCCTCGAAGTCATGATGATGCAAGTTTTATGAAAAGCAAACTCAGATCTGTTCAGTGACCACCAACAGTTTCTCCTTTGAAACTATTAGTATTCAAAGTCAGTGGTCTTTTGAACCACTGCTCTGATACCACTTGTTGGTCCCGGTACAAGACTGAGGAATACGTGTATGGGGGGGAATGCACGTATACCAATTTTTCAAACTTAAAACCTGACTGAGTCCCCTTTACTCAGGGTGGTAAAGAACTAGGAGCTGATAACACACCTACTGACTACACTTGGTGCGGGTCAGTTGGCTAACTATCAGTTCAAGTTCAGTGCGGAAATGCGTAAGCCCTGATAGTTTAAAGTCTTGTTTAGTTTGCTTTCTGAAAAACTTGTTTTACTCAAAACTGAATAGTGATTAGTAGGGCAGTGCTCTTTTTAAGGATCAGGCTGATTGATTCAAGCCTGATAAACCGAATGCAATGAATGAATATGAAATATAGCAAGCATGCACAATATCAAAGCAATAAGAACACAGGGAGTTTAACGTGGTTCAGAGACTCAAGCTCCTACGTCCACGGCCTAATTTAACAGGAATCCACTCAAGGGATTCTTGTTTTTAACGTGCCAAGGTACACCAAGACCAGCTAACCTCACTGATCTATACAACTCCACTTACTAACTCACTAACTGACTTACTCCCAACAAACCTAACTTAGGGTTTTGGTTTCAGTTTGGATTCCAACTAGGTTGAAATTATCCTTACAAGGCAAAGCTATGCTAAGGATTGGATAATCTCTCTAAGCTTAAGATAATGATAGTTCGCTCTTGGAATACAGAATAACTCTCAGTAACTAAGAAACACTTGGGAAATTTAGATGGTTTCGAGTGCTTCTTCTAAGGCTGAATGCTTTTGAATGCTTGAGAGTTTGAGTAATTTCTGGCTTGGAAATTTCCCGTAACCTTGAATGGGTTCAAGGCCTTCTGTATTTATAGGTGATTTGAAAAACTATCCGTTGGAGAGATAGCCTTTCTTGTCAACTATGTAGAGTGGCTTCAAACGGACATATCTTCATGCAGCAGCCGTCCTTGCATGGATTTGGTAGTTGCATTAAATGCACATTAAATGCTTGCCCGTTGAACGTGCAGTCTGAATTCAGTCTTCTTATCAGGTTCCGTACGTGCGTGTCCTTCCCGGATTGGTCCACGTCATCAGGTTGGTGAGAATGTCAGAACTTATTCCTGAGCTTCAGGCTTGTCTTATTAAGTTCATTTTGTCTTGTGCTCACCTGTCTTGTCCTGACACTGACATTCCTTTTGCATTGCTTGGCTGAGAATAAAAGTTTTTTGGTCCCATAACTTATTGAGTATCCGATTTTGGTCCCAAAAATTTTGACTCTTCAATTTTAGTCCCATAACTTCTACGGTTTGCCAATTTTTGGTCCCATTCTTGCTGGAAAATTTCTTTTTGGTCCCATAACTTATCGAGTGTCCGATTTTAGTCCCAAAAATTTTGACTTTTCAATTTTAGTCCCATAACTCCTATGGTTTGTCCATTTTTCAACCACATATTAGTGATATGGAAAAAATAATTAAAAAATACAAAAACGAAAAAAAAATTATTTTGCGGACACATCTTCGAGGGTACCGTAAAGGCCCAAATTTAGGCAGAATGTGAGTTGAGCATGACAAAAAAGGGCATCATTTTTGTATTTTGAAGAAAATGGGACCAAAATGGGACAATTACTAGGAGTTACGGGACCAATATTGAAGAGTCAAAATTTTTGGGACCAAAATCGGACACTTGATAAGTTATGGGACCAAAAAACTTTTTTTCTCTTGCTTGGCTCTACTCCAAGTCTTCCCATAAACTCAGTTTCATCCTGTTCCCTTCAGGACTGAGTAGTACTGACCTCAGGGTCATACTCTTCATCATTGAGACTTACTCAGCCAGCTTAGAAGACTGCCATAAGTTCAGGATGGTAAACTGTCTTTAGGCTCTGAGTCTTGATTGTCATCAGTAAGTGCTCCTCTTACTGAGTACCTGTGAAATGTAAAATGACTAAGTACAACCTAACCAAGACTAGCCTGACAAACAAATGCAAACATCTTTTTAGGGGCTTTGGGATCTTAATCAAAACTGACAATGTCCCAACACTCAGGGTGACCACGGGCGGCTCCTCGATGGCCAACCCTTTCCCTTTGTCTTCTACCGAGGCCGCAGTGGCCTTCGGGATGGCCTTAGGAATCGACGCCGGTGCCAACTTGGGCTGGGGGAGAGGAAGAGCAGTCTTCTTAGACCTTTTGGTTACCATCCGAGAAAGGGCATCCGACATGTCCATGACTATTTCACGCGGGCAGGAGGGGTAAGTCGGAAAATAACCTACATTAAAAATAACAAACCTAAAGTCAAGTTCAAGGTCTCAATATCATGAAGAAGTGAGGCGATGAAACTTACATTGTACGATGCCGAGGTGACGAGGAAATCAGAAAAGTGAGATTGCAACCTTTTCTTGTCTGTAATGACCTCTTTCGGGGTCCTTTTATCCATCGGCGACTGGTCAATCTTTTGCAGGACGAGGTTGAAATTGAACGAGAACTCATCTCGGGAAATACCAACGAAATCTGCAAAAAGAAGAAGTTAGATCAGTACAATAAGGAAATAAACACGACATAACGACTCACTTTGAGTATTTTCTTTAAATTTAACGGGGATGCTAAGCTCGACCCCCAATTTATCCGTGCCAGTCTTCCACCTCCCCGATACCCAGAACCAGTGATCGATGTGGGTGTGAACTTTGCTCGGCAAGCCAACCAGGATATGCTTGTGTTTCGTTTTGATGTGGTATTCCCTTTGCTTTTTTGGCTCACGAGCAACCTGAAAGAGATAGTTCATCTCTCGGTGTCAGCATTCGGTAGAGTCGATGTAGACCGAATAAGATGAAGCACCCGATAATAGACCTCTAGGAATTCGGACTCAGTTGGAGGGGGGCGAAATTCCAAGCATTTAGCAAATGGGTGACGGCGGGGTGAAGAGGAAATCGCAGACCGGCATCCATGATATCGTAGGACACCGCCACCATCCCGGGAGGAGGACAATCTGCCCTCTTATGCTCGGTTGGTTGATAAAAGTGAACATCGGTCGGCACCTTGAACTTCCGATTCCAGTTGGCAAACTCCGGCTCCGAGACCGAGCTCTTGACTGAGGTGCAAGAAAACCTCAACACGGGGTGATGCCAGAATTGAGTTTTAAGACGGGAAGGGCGATCGTAAGGATGTGACTCCAAGTAGGAGAAGTAGTCAAATCGCGGCGCCGCCTTGGTTTTGGAGTCCACAAAGTCGGACCATAGGTGATAGCCATCGTCAACATCTTTCATCTTTACGCTCTGACGATGCGCCACCTCGATATTTTTCCGCGCTATCTCGGCCAGGACCCTCTCGTTCGCAAGAGTCACGTCCAACTCTCGCAGAACGGGATCCTCCAATGCAGAAGGCTCGGCCGCGCCGCCGTCTCATGGCCTAGCCATGGGAAAGGAGTACGACGTTTGGCTGTCTGACATTTGTGCCGCCGTTTCGCCCCCAAAACCCACCACTCGTCCCGAGAAGAGGTTCTCCAGCCCATCCTCACGGAGAGGAAATACGAACGGAGGGAATCCCCCGGAGGAGCGCATCCGGCCGATCTCACGCCGGAAGAACTTTCGGGCCCGGAAGAATACTTTCTTTTTTTAGAATGAACCATCTTCTCCAAACAAAAAAGGGGAGGAAATGAATTTTTTTGAATAAAGTAGAATTTACCTTGGGAAAAATCGCCGAAACTGGAAACTCGGTCGCCGGAGGATACTTTTTTCAAACGCTAGGGTTTGGTGCTTAGAGCGGGAAGAGAGAGCTCCAAATTTTGCCCAACTCCACCATTTTTAACTAAGGGGGAGACCCTTTTGCGCAAATAAACTCAAAGGTCACAAGGGGTCTGCGAGCAATATTTTTTGGAAAGTTTTGAGAAATTTGTAAAGTAAGCTTTGAGCGAGAGAAAACTCAGTGAGAAAGTGTGTATTTGTGTAAGCGTAAATTTCTCAAATGGCTAAACAATTGATGTTAATCAAACAGTTACTCTGACGTGTGGTTAAGATTAATCCTGAATTTGAAAAGTTTTGAAATGAGAGGCCATGATTAATTCAAAGAAATTCTCTTTGGTCACGTCAATCGCATTCCGTAAAATACGGACACGTATGTGATAAAGTAAATGCGCGCATTAAATGCTCTGATGTGTATGGGTTTAAATATCAAAAGTCACGCTTTAAATGATAACGGTCAGCCTTTATTGCGATTCTCAGGATGAAAGATTCAGTGAGACGGTTCAAATTCAAAGGAAACAGGATTAGAATTACATATTAGTTAGGTCAACATTGTAGTACCCTGATACCTCGTTGAGTCGAGTCTGATCCTGAGTTCCCCCTTAACTCTGAACCTTAGTTCCCCCTTGATCCTACACTGACTGCTCACCCGGATCTAAGAGTCCTAACTCCACTGATAGTTCCAAAAATCTTGATTCAGCCAAAGGCTTAGTCAAAATATCAACTCTCTGCCTATCATTGTGAATCTTCTCCATCCTTATATCTTTCTTATCCACATGATCTCTTATGAAATGATGCCTAATATCAACATGCTTTCACCTTGTGTGAAGCACTTGGTTCTGAGTGATAGCTATAACACTATTGTTATCACAATAAATTGGCACTTCATTTGCAAACACTTGGTAGTCTCTCAATTGTTGCCTCAACCATAAAATATGAGCACAAAAACTACCTGCAGCCATATACTCAGCCTCTGTTGTGGATGTTGCAACTGAATTCTGCTTCTTTGAAAACCAAGAGATCAACTTGCTTCCTAAAAACTAACATGTCCCTGAGGTTGATTTCCTATCAATCCTACAACCTCCATAATCTGCATCTGAATACCCTGTTAGTTCTAGGTTGTCATCTGAAGGATACCAAAGTCCTAAATTGACTGTTCTTTTCAAATATTTTAGTATCCTCTTTGCAGCCTCTAGATGACTTTTCTTAGGGTCAGATTGATACCTAGCACACACACCAACTGCAAAAGTTATGTCAGGCCTACTCGCAGTCAGGTACAATAATGATCAAATCAGCCCTCTGTACTCAGTCTGATTCACTTAGTGTCAAAATCCATCTTCCAATTTGTTTTCATTGGGATCCTGACTGGATTGCAATTATGAACATCAAACTTCTAAATCAAGTCTCTTGTATACTTAGCCCGATTGATGAAAATCTCTTGATCAGTTTGCTTGACTTGCAATCCCAAAAATAAGTTCATCTCTCCCATCATAGACATTTCAAATTTACCAGTCATCAACTTAGAGAATTTCTCATAGAGCTGATGATTTGGTGATCCAAATATGATGTCATCCACATATATTTGGACCAAGAGAATGCCATCACCTTCAGTGATCCTTAACAATGTCCTATCCACAGTTCCCTTCTTGAACCCATGGTCAGTCAGGAATTGGGAAAGAGTATCATACCAAGCTCTAGGAGCTTGCTTAAGTCCATACAATGCTTTCTTAAGGTGGTATACCTTGTCCCAACCTCAAACCCTGGGGTTGTTCCACATATACCTCTTCATTCAGGATACCATTAAGAAAAACACTCTTTACATCCATTTGATACACTTTGAACTTCTTGTATCTTGCATAAGCAAGGAACAGCCTGATTGCTTCTAGCCTAGCCACTGGAGCAAAGGTCTCATCATAGTCTATTCCTTCAGACTGACAATATCCTTTAGCTACCAGCCTTGCCTTGTTCCTCACTACAACTCCATTCTCATCTTTTTTTTGTTTTTGAAGACCCACTTAGTACCAATAACACCTTGATGCCTAGGTTTATCTACCAGTTCTCAAACGTGATTCCTTGTGAACTGATTCAACTCCTATTGCATGGCTATGATCCAGTTCGAGTCACTGAGAGCTTCTTCAATATTTTGAGGCTCTTGCTCAGAGAGAAAGCAACAGAATAGTGCGCTCTCACCATGGAACCTAGGGGTCCTGACTCCCTCAGTTGAATCACCAATGACTTGGTCAATGGGATGATCCTCTAGCCATGTTCTCTTGCCTGGAGTTGTCCCTGAAGTACCGACAATGTTAGTGTCTACAGGTTCTATGAATTCAGTAAATTGAACAGAAGGGAATGTAACTAAGTCAAGACCAAAGGGATTGATGAGCTCAATATCAGGGACATCGATTCCCCCTTGATATGGTGACTCAGTGAACGTCTCAGCTGTGACCGCATCTTCATTGACGGTACTTACCTCAGGTTGAGCCTGTCCCTCAGTCTGAGGCTCAACTACCCCTGAAGTGCTGGATTTAGGAGTGGCTCTAGAATTGTCATCCTGATCTTCGTCATCATCCCAACTTGGAATTGGCACCACTTTGATCTTAGGATAAGATTGATTCTTTAAGCTCAGCCTTGTCACTCTCCTTGTGACCTCCTCAGAGTCAGGATCCAACACTTTTACCCTAGACTCAGTGACAGATTTATCAAACACAACATGTGGTGATTCTTCCACAACAAGGATCCTATAATTGTAGACTCTGAATGCTTTACTGACTTCAGAATATCCTAAGAATATTTCTTCATTGGATTTGCTATCAAAAGCCTTCAATTGGGTCTTCCCATTATTGAGGATGAAACACTTGCACCCAAATATATGGAAATAAGAGATATGAGGCTTCCTCTTGTTCCAGGTCTCATAGGGGGTCTGAGCATGTTGTTTGTTCAACATGGATCTATTCTGAGTATAGCATGTAGTGTTGATCGCCTCAGCCCAGAATTTCTTGGGTAATCCTAATTTAGCCAGCATGGTCCTGACAGCTTCCTTCAGTGTCATGTTCCTCCTCTTAGCGACACCATTCGGTTGTGGGGTTCTAGCTACAGAAGTCTCATGAGCTAAACCAAGTTCATTGCAAAAGTCAGAAATATATAAATTTATAAATTAAGTGCCTTCGTCAGATCTAATTTTCACAATGGACTGATTCTGCTCATTGATGAGTCTCCTGAGCAACTCTGGAAGCTTCTGTCGGTTTATAATGTAAAGCAAACTTTTGTTGGGCTTTCATGGAAGTATATTTGATTTCCTTATTATCTGAAATAAATGATTTTTCACATTATTACAATCTTATTAATTGCTTGTATGTCTGCTTATCTTATATTGTAGATAATGTGGTGGGTTTGTAGTCACATAGAAGATCACATTGTCGGTTCCTTATAAGATATAAACAGTATTCACAACTGAGATAGTTCTGGACATAACTATTGGTATAAGTTGTAGTATGAACTTGTTGGTGGCTTGTCTTGGCCATTAGTTTATACTAGTACGCTATGTCGTATTAAATGGATCACAGTTAAGGCATGTTTTTCTATTCTGACTATCATGAAGAACTAAAGGTCTTGGTTACTCTTGTAATTCTTAACCCTACGTGTGATATCTAGATGTGTGGAGCGCTTGTTCACTACTTTAATTTACCATGAGTGAGAATCTTGTTTGATTTAACACACTATGTATTTTAGGTAGTGGCATTGTTCGCATGATGTCTATTTATTGGCATTAGGGCATTGTGTCCTGGTGATCCAGGTTGATGACGTCCCCTTGAGGAAACTCATAAAGGATTGTCGTATTAAACCCTGCAGGTAGATTATATCCGTATGACAACAAGGTTGAGTGGTACTACTCAAGGAATAATAGATATTAATTAATTAAAGCAGTCAAAAGCTTTAATAATTAATGGACGTGCGATATCTTTAACACGGGGAATTATAGAGTCTAATAGAAGCCCTAATTCAGTTCGGGATAGGACGGGAGTGCAACATTAATTCTCTAGTGGAATGAATTAATGTTCACGGGCCAAATAAATATTCTGGGCTGAACATAAGAGTATTTGGGTCCGTGAGGAGCCCAAATTCTATACCTTATAACAGATCCCTAGTCTGGCCCATGAAACCTAAGGAGTCTATATAAAGACCTCAATTTCGTCTTTGAAACCCTAACACTCTAAAAATGAGCAGCAGCATAAAACGGCGATTAGGGTTTTGGGTAGACGATCAGGAGGTGCTTTTGCTCCATGTTCGATAGCTTGCCATCCACTCGGTGTTCGAACGAGGTTGGGAGACAGACTAGAAATTCTCTAGTGGAATCAACACCTCGGTCTTCAAGGGTAACGAATTTAAATTAGTCTTTAGATGTATGTTTAGGTTTTTATATAATCGTATACGTTTTGGTATCCCAACAACGATCTTGGGGACGGACCGCCTTAACCGGCGGGTTCCATCAGCTTCACCTGTGTTTCCTTTTTATTCAACAAGAAAATAACCCAAGTATATCTAGAATAATCATCAATAACCACAAGGGTATATTTCCTACTATTCATACTCAGGTGTTACAGGGCCAAACAAATCCATGTGCAAGAGCTGAAGAACTATGTCAGTGGAGAAGGTAGCTTTTTCTTTGAATATAGCTCTGGCCTGCTTCCCTTCCTGACAAGCCTTGCACACATGATCCTTGCTAAAAACTTCATTAGGTAAACTTTAACCAAGTGAAAGTCTAGAAATTTTGTTAAGAATCTTGAAGTTCAGATGGTTTAATCTTTTATGTCATAACCAACTGAGCTCTAAAGAGCTTTTAGCAGCAAAACTAGTATCAGGAATAGTGCTACTCCAATCAGCTAAATAAACATTACCTTTCCTAATACCTGTTAGAAGCACTTGCAGTGTTGGTTTGTTCTTGACTAAACAAATATTTGATGTGAATTCAACACTGAAACCTTTATCACAGAACTGACTCACTGGCAAGAGGTTATGCTTCAGTCCTTCAACATAGGACACATTCACCACACTGATTGTACCTATAATTAAAGTACAAAAACCTTTAGTTAAACCTTTTGAGTTATCACCAAAGGTTGCCTGTGGTTCATCCTTAGCTTGAAAATATTGAAGGAGACTCTTCATTCCAGTCATGTGCCTTGAGCAACCACTGTCTAGGTACCAAACAACTTTGATTGAGTCATCCTTCCTCTTTTTTTAGCCCACACCCGCCTGCAATGAAATCAGGTTTTAGGTACCCATTGGGTGTTGGGTCCTACAGAGTTAAATGAACCTTTCGGGATCCAGACTTTCTTAACCACCCTAATTGCCTCAGAGGAGTAAATCTGTCTCCCATTAACATCCACATATACAACTTTCTTCTTCTTAGCCTGAGCGGAAGGTGGTGCATGAGTGTCAGGCTTCGGAGTCACAGGGGCCTTAGTGTTTGCCTTTGGGGCAGCCTTCCTATTCTTCCTAGGCCTAGGTGCAGCCGGCCTTGGGGTTTGTTCCTGAGAAGGGCCCTGTTTCCTATTCCCCCTAGTCAAGTGAGGGAAGGGAAAATGGTTAAAGGCTTCAGGATGCCAAAACAATGGGGGTGCTATCATGTTTGGCCTTTCCTGAGGGTATTGCCATGCATGATAATATCCCCGTTGAGCAGTATGAGTGCTCTTGGCCTGAGCTCTCCTCGGCTTGCACAGAGAAGTTTTCTGGCCTGAGCTCTCAGGGGCCTATCTAGGTTGCTTAACCTTTCCCTTTGGTTTTGGCTTCACAACCTTTGGGGCAACCCTGACTGTCTCAACAGTTTCTTTGCTCTTATCAGTTTTGCCGGCCTGGTACACAACTTTCTTTGTACTTTGGCTTGCCTGAACAAACACCCTCTCAGTGTTGCTCCCTAAAGCAACATGAGACTGACCCTGTGAGGATTTCCTGGAATCAAAGCCAATCTCAGATCTTTTATTCCCAAGTTTCTGGCAGCTATTTATTTCCTCTATGGCCACTGAGAATTTATTCATTCCTGCTACCTTCTTCTTGAGAGCATCCTCACTCTTTTTCAGGAGTTCATGTCTAGTAAAAAGGTCATCAAACTTACTCTTGAGTTCCCTTAGTTCAGTCTGCTTAGCCAGTTGATCTTCAGTCAGTTCCTTGAGAATCTTCTCTCTTGGAAGGCGCTGAGAATTGATCAACTCAATCTCTTGTGGTAGCGTTACAATCTAAGAAGACTCTTTCAGATCTGACTGAGTCAATTGGTCAGTCAGTGTTTGAAACTTAGTACTCCATTTCTCGTTCTCCTTTACCAAGAAGATATTAATTTCCTGCAGTCTGGAGAAATCAACCATCACCAAGGCAGATCTGATGGTTCATGTCTGTAACTGACTCCGAGCTAGGCTCAGGATTTTAACCAGTGTAAGAAGCACACTCAGAGTTAGAATTTACCTCAGGCTCCTCCCCAGCTATAAGGCACAGATCATCGTACTCATCATCAGGTAAAAGTTCAGGCGACCTCTCCTCAGGACCATCCGAGTCATTTGCGTCTTTAGCGAGCATGGCTCTCCTATCCGCAAACCTCAGGTCTCTCTTAGTCCTCATGTCTTCTCTTTCCCTTGCACTCAGCTCCGGGCAATCATACTGATAGTGTCCACTCTTTTTATAGTTGTAACACTTTGTTAGCTCATCTACTTGATCTCTTCTAGCATCAGGGTTCCTTCTTGAGCCAGGTTCCCTCCGTCTTGATGAGCTTTCATTCTTGCTTGAGTACTTGTTATCACGAGCACGTCTTTGGTCTAACTCCTCATGATCAGGTTTTGGGTTAGAATACCTCCTTTCTTCACCTCGATCGTGTCTCTGGCTAGTGTTCCTCCGATCTTCATACCTCCTGGAACTATTGTGACTTCCATCAATTTTTCTATCTCTCGTATCCTGATAGTACTTCTTGTATCGACCAAATCTTGAATTAAGTTTTTCAAACCGTCTGGTCATCATACCGTACTCCTCAGCGAGCTCTTCTTTGCTCATCTCCATCAGTGACTTTGATGGAGATTTAGTAGGTTCTAACTTGGCTTTAAAGGCCACACTCTTCTCTGGAGCTTTTTCCTTCTCTCCAGGTACTATTTTCTTCTTTCTCTTGTTCAGATCAAATTCCAATACTTTGAGTTCTGAAAATAGTAGAGCTGAAGTAATGTTGCTCATATCCTGTGTATTTTTAAGCATGATGACACTGTTATCCCATCTCTCAGGGAGAGCATTCAGGATCTTAGAAGCAACTTCTCTCTTAGGGACTTCCTTCCCTAGCATCACCAACTCATTCATCATCTTGATGAATCTTGACTCCATTTGATCAATGGTTTCCTCAGGCAGCTTCTTGAAACTTTTGAATGACTATGCTTTTCTTGTTCTCCTTGATTTTCTCAGATCCCTCGCACATTTGGTTCAACTCATCCCAGACCTCCTTTGCAGTCTTCAAGTGCATCAGCCTTGCTGACTCCTCGAACAGCACAGTGTGAAGAATGATATTCTTGGCCATATTGTCCAGCCCTATCATCTTGATCTCATCATTGGTCAGTTGGCTCCTGTCCTTCGGCACTAGAGCTCCAATGGGTTGATCATCATATCCTAGTCCTCTGACGTTTGGAATGGTGATCTTGATAGGTCCGTCCTTGATCACTTTAGGCATCTGGTCATGAATTGCATCCAAGTGTACAAGCAACCTGAATCTCCAATATACGAAGTTAGAAACTGAGAATTCAGGCAAAGAAGCTTCGAGCCTCCTTAAAGTCATGATGCAATTTTTCAGAAAATATGCAGACAAAGATCTGTTCAGTGACCACCAACAGTTTCTCCTCTGAAACTATTAGTATGCAAAGTCAGTGGTCTTTTGAACCACTGCTCTGATACCACTTGTTGGTCCTGTACAAGTCTGAGTAAATACGTGTATGGGGGGGGGAGAATACACATATACAAAATTTTCACTTTCTTTTCAAAGTTGAGTCCCCTTAACTCAGAGTAGTGTTGGGCACGGAAAAGAAAATACACCTACTAACTGCTCTGAAGTAAGTCAGTTGGTTAACTATCTTTTTATGCCTTGTACGGAAATGTGTGAACCTGAAAGTTTAAAGACTTGTTTTAGTGCACTCTGAAAACTGAATGTTACTTTTCTTATAAAGTCGTGGTTAGAGGGCAGTGCAATGAGTTCAGGTCAAGCTGATTGATTTAGCACTGACAAAGTATGCAATGAATGAATAAGATAACTAATGCAAAGCTATAATCAAAGCAGTAAATGAACTCAGAGCGGTTTAACGTAGTTCAGAGACTCAAGATCCTACGTCCATGATCCTAATTCAACAGGAGAATCCACTAAAGGATTGACTTGTTTTTAACATGCCAAGGTGCACAAAGACCAGCTCGGTGATCCTCTTCCTTCTAACCAACTTTCTAACCTTAACCAACAAATCTAACACTTAGGGTTTTTGTTTCAGTTTGGCTTCCAACTATTTGTGATAATCCTTACAAGGTAAACCTATGCTAAGGATTGGATTATCACTCTAAGCTTAAGATATAACTATGTAGCTCAGTGGAATACATAATAGACTCTAGACTTATAGAAACACTTGGGAAATTAATGAGGTTTCGAGTGCTTCTTTGGATGCTTTGAATGCTTGTGAGTCTTGAGTAATTTCTGGCTTGTGAAATTTCCCGTGACCTTGTTTGGGTCCAAGATCTTCTGTATTTATAGGTGGATATGAAAACTATCTGTTGGAGAGATGGCCTTCTAGACACCTTCCTTGTAGGATACTTCAACGGATACAATCTTCATGCAGCAGTCGTCCTTGCATGGATTTGGTAAGTGCATTAAATGCTTGCCCGTTGAAAACTGCAGGGATGTCAGGTTCAAGTCAGTATCCGTATATGACTTGTCTCCTCCTCATTGGTCCACATCAGCGGGTAGGTGAGAATATTATAACTCATTCTTCAGCTCAGACTTGTCTTTCCTGAGTTCTTTTTGTTCTCATCTTCGTACATGGGCAAGCACTGACATTCCTTTTGCTTGCTTTGATCCTACTCCAAGACTTCTCCCAAATCACTCAGTGTAGTCATGTTCCCTTCAGGCGCTGAGTGAGCAATGATCTCGGGATCATGCTCTTCATCCCGACGCTCAGTTAGTCAGCTTAGAAGAACTAACTTAAGCTTAGTGATGGTGCTCTCGTGTTCTTCAGGCTTCAGTCTTGATTGTCATCAATGAGTTCTCCTCTCACTGAGTACCCGTGAATATAAAATACTCTAACAGTTCTAACCTATCAAAACTAGCCTGACTATTACAACACTTAGGCAAATTCATCTTTTCAGGGTATTTGAGATCAACTCAAAACTGACATTGTCCCAACACAAATTATTAAACCAATTAAAATGAAAAATTTACCGTAAAAATGTTCATGTGAATGCGTGGAGCAAAGTGTGACTAGTTGCTTTGAGAAATTTCGGCGTTCGCGGGTGCGGCGGTAGCCGACGACAGCGGCGAAATGGGCAGCGGCGCCTCTCTCTTTAAAATTTGAGCTGATGAAGAAGTGGTAGATGGGAGTATTAAACTCCACTTGGGCGAGGGTTTAAACGAGGGATTTTGCCCTCTTCACCTCAACACAGATTCCCACGTCAGGCCCCACGTGTGCAAAGCTGAGAACGCTGCAGGATTCCCTTGCACGAGGGAAGTCATACCCTCGTCCAGCAGCTACAGTGATTAGCCGAGGGAATATTCCTCTTCACTTGTCGAGGGGGAACAGACCCTCGTGAACATGTCAGACCAGCTAGTGGACGTACGGCTTCAACTGTTCCCTCGTGTATTCGCTCGTTTATTCAGAACCCTCGTTTTATCCTTCTTTAAGGACGAGGACACATGTTCCCTCTTGAAAAACCCTCTTTAAGTGAGACTTTTTTTGTAGTGATTTGACCCACACAATTAGTAAATAAACCTACCAATTATACCCTTTTTATAATTAAATCCTAACTAGTATTTTCACATGCTCAAATTTAAAATTATATGAATCTTTAACTCATTTATTATTAAATTAATTAATTAATTAATTATATATATATATATATATATATACTAATTTAGTAATTGTAATGTCGGAGTTAAAATTAAAAAAAAAAATTATAAAATTGCATTTATCGTGTTTTCAATAAACCTTTAATACAGATTCAATCAAACAATATTATCATTTTGTATTATGCTATTAATTTATCTAATAACCTAACAAATGGATCATTTATAAAATTGAATTATCAACAAATAAACATTGAATAAAATATATTCTACTCATACAAAATAAATATATTAGTGGGCATATACAAAATATCTAAACTTGAAAACAACATTTTTCATATAAAAAGTGCACTCGTATCACTTGGCATACAATATTATTTAGACAAAGTATAGGGTGAAACTAGTTTATACATAAATCCGTGAAGAATATTAGTTGTTTTCACTGAAGAGTATTAGTTGTTTTTACTGAAGAGTATTACTGATTTACACTAAAGAAGTTTAGTTGTTCGGTGAAAATGAACTAAGACTCTTCAGTGTAAACCAGTAATACTCTTCAGTAAAAACAACTAATACTCTTTAGCGAAAACAACTAATACCCTTCAATGATTCATATATAAACCAATTTCACTCTATACATACTCTATTATTTATTTTCGCACTGCTCTAGTTTGTTTACATCGATCATCTCGAAATATATCTATTTCATATATACTCAACCCCCACTTATAAAGATATGCTTATCTATATATTCTTTTATATATATATATATATATATACCATATCCTTTTTTTTTTACGCCAACCCATATTTCCTCCATACCTATATATGCATTAAATAACTTTCTTAAATTTAGGAGTACTTGAATTTGTTTTTTTTTATTGTATATGTAATTTGATAATTTATTTTTTTATATTGCAGGGACTGTATTAAGGTATGTTTAAGTTATGAAATACTTCCCCCTGTCATTCTTTCAATTTCTAGCATTCAATTCTTTAATGAACACTTCCTAAAATGGAAATACCCATTTTAACTCACACCTTACGAACACTCACTCATTACAATATGCCACTATCTCATACCCTCATCACTTTGTCACTTTATCACCTTTAATAAATTTTATTCAACTCTTCAATAAAGTTGAATTCCCTTCTCTACCCCCATTGAGCTCGACCAAAAAAAAAAAAATCAGTTCAAAATCTGAATTGTTCAGGTTCATAAGATGAGTCATGGTTGAGTCATCATCTTGATAAGGAAATTAATCATTTTCCTTTAATTGACACCCACAATTGATGTTAATTGATTTCAACGAATCGAGACTACAGAATGTTCATGTTCGATAGTTGACAATTATTACCAAAATCAAGCAACTTTTCCCACACAAGTTATGGTGGAGCCTATAAGTAGGACACATATTTAAGTGCAATTTTACCCCAAATTTTTTTGCATCCTCTAAACCTCTACATATCCACTAAATTAGTGTTGTCTTTCCTCGCGCTGATTTCAGTTTGTTGGAGCCGTTTACATATGCTGTTACACCTAAGTTGTTGGGATATGTTTTAGTTTTGATGATTTTCCAAAACAACATGTAATAGGTTTGAAAGCAGTCAGGACAGTATCTTTTATTTCAGGTCAGGCTAAGTCATTTCTCAGTGGAATAGGCTGTTCAGTTGAGGGGGAACTCAGCGAGGGGGAACTCTGCAACACAGCCTGAAGATATCAAGATGACACCAAGAAGAACTGACTGAAGCCATGCCAGAAACCTGAACTAGAAGAAAAGCCTGAAGGATGTCCCACTGAGTGTAAACCAGGCTGATCTAAGCTAAGTCAGGTGGACCACTCAGTGAAGAGCATGATCAGGAGGATCTAGGCTTAGAGAGGTTTTCCCTATCTTAGCTATTGGCTAACACATTGTAAAGGGAAAACCTCACCTAGTTGGAGAAAACCCTAACCGAAACCAAAACCCTAAGATAGGCTTGTTGGGAGTAAGTTGTTAGAAGGAGAAGGGCAGCCCAGGGAGTGGCGTGAGTCCAGTTGTAAGTGCACCTTGGCACGTTAAAAATAAGAATCCTAAGATAGTGGATTTCCTGTTAAATCAGGCCGTGGATGTAAGAGCTTGAGTCTCTGAACCACGTTAAACTGAGCGTACTTATCTTTCAAAGTATTTACCAAAGTGTTGTGAAAATCAGCTCACTGAGAGCTTTGTTAAGAAAACTTTGGTTAAGCATTTCAGTCAGGGAGATTCATCTCACTGACTGAATCAGGCTAGCACTCGAGAGTTCAGTCTCTCGAGTCACTGCCTTGTTGAGAGCCTGAGCTTTCAAGTCTCATCTCTGACTTGATAGCTCTGACTCTCAGCAACGCAGTGACTTGAGTATTTCGCCACTGAACTCAGTCAGAGTGCAACGCGTAGGTTTTCAAAAAAAAAAAATTTGTGCTCCTGAATTCCCATTTTGCCCTTCAAAAATGGGACCATCAATTGGTATCAGAGCGGGTTGTTCACATGACCACTGATCCAGTTTTGTCAAGAAATATGGTCTACCGAACAGATCTTAAATGTTTTAAACTATGGGAATTCCTGCATATTTCAAACTATTACCTGTGTTCTGACATTATTCTTGTAATAGAAAATCATTTGGTTAGAAGTTTTGGAATCATCAAAAAGGGGGAAATTATTGGGATATGTTTTAGTTTTGATGATTTTCCAAAACAACATGTAATAGGTTTGAAAGCAGTCAGGACAGTATCTTTTATTTCAGGTCAGGCTAAGTCATTTCTCAGTGGAATAGGCTGTTCAGTTGAGGGGGAACTCAGCGAGGGGGAACTCTGCAACACAGCCTGAAGATATCAAGATGACACCAAGAAGAACTGACTGAAGTCATGCCAGAAACCTGAACTAGAAGAAAAGCCTGAAGGATGTCCCACTGAGTGTAAACCAGGTTGATCTAAGCTAAGTCAGGTGGACCACTCAGTGAAGAGCATGATCAGGATGATCAGTGCTGCACCAAGTAGGCCCTGAAGGTGTCAGGCTACTGTGGTCAGGGAAGTTTGTCATTCAGCCTTATGACAAACTTCTTGGAAGTGATCTTCAAATAGTCTCTGAAGGACAACCAAACTGAAGACGTTCAGTCCACTGAAGATCATCAGTCAGTGAAGGAGGAAGCTACCTAAAGTCAGTGGGTCTTGGTCAACCCACTGAGTCAAAGATCCGTGAATCCAGGCCACGTGGACCAATCAGCACGAGGCAGCAACTCTGACACTGACAAAGACCGAATTCCAAGAAAAGTGGTTGAAACCATTAAATGTTGGATTCAAATGTATCTTCCCTCCAACGGATACATTTGAATCCCCATTATAAATACAAGCTCATAAGCTTGTTGTTAGAGTGTGTTGTGTTGTTGGGTGGTTGTATCATTGTAAGAAAATCAAAAGAAAACCAACACCTACGAGCTGAGAGCGTGAGTAGTAGCATACGTGCATGGGAGATATAAGGAGATTCTACTCATTTCTATACACTGAGAGTTCACAAATATATACATAAGAGTGCTCAGCTTGTAACTCTAGGCTTAGAGAGGTTTTCCCTATCTTAGCTATTGGCTAACACATTGTAAAGGGAAAACCTCACCTAGTTGGAGAAAACCCTAACCGAAACCAAAACCCTAAGATAGGCTTGTTGGGAGTAAGTTGTTAGAAGGAGAAGGGCAGCCCAGGGAGTGGCGTGAGTCCAGTTGTAAGTGCACCTTGGCACGTTAAAAACAAGAATCCTGAGATAGTGGATTTCCTGTTAAATCAGGCCGTGGATGTAAGAGCTTGAGTCTCTGAACCACGTTAAACTGAGCGTACTTATCTTTCAAAGTATTTACCAAAGTGTTGTGAAAATCAGCTCACTGAGAGCTTTGTTAAGAAAACTTTGGTTAAGCATTTCAGTCAGGGAAATTCATCTCACTGACTGAATCAGGCTAGCACTCGAGAGTTCAGTCTCTCGAGTCACTGCCTTGTTGAGAGTCTGAGCTTTCAAGTCTCATCTCTGACTTGATAGCTCTGACTCTCAGCAACGCAGTGACTTGAGTATTTCGTCACTGAACTCAGTCAGAGTGCGACGCGTAGGTTTTCAAAAAAAAAAATTGTGCTCCTGAATTCCCATTTTACCCTTCGAAAACGGGACCATCATAAGTGAATGTGAGTTGGTTTACCTTTGGAAACATTACGACTCTTCCAACATCACCTAGTTGGGACGTATTCGTTTTGCGATAAAGAATTTTTCTCTTGACTCGGCTCCGTTTTGTGTGTGAAGAATTCCAGTACCTATGTTCGTTGTTTCAAGAAGACGAATATCCAGTTCTAATGCTCATGAATTGGAGTGGTCATGCAAATTAAAGAACTACTCTTTCTTTTTCTTTAATTTTCTATTTTTCGTTAGTTCACCTAGTAATTTCCAACAGTAACAATTACTATTATTCAAATAAATTTTATGATGAAAATTTGTTTATAAAAAACTTTTCCCTCTAATATGCACCACCTTGACATGGTTGTCTTATCTCATATGCACGGAATTGTGCAAGGATAAATCTGGAATTGAAATTGAGTTCTTAGACATGGGTGAAATTGATTTTGGTTTTGTGAAATTCAATTGTAGAAGAACGGATGTGAAGATATTGATTTTTAATTTGTAAATTTGATGTTGTGGTGAAATTGGGATTTTGAATTAATTTTGTTAAATTGATTTTTGTGGTGAAATTGAGATTTTTGAGATTTCATCTACTACCCCTTTTCTTCTTTAGTTTATACTATGTTTTCTGCAAAGATGGTGAAATGCAGTGTTTTCCCATTGTAATGTTATACCTCTCCGTCCATTCTCACTGTCCATTTTTCAAAAAGTTTCAATTCATATTAGATTGTTCATTCCTTAAACGACAATAAAATTTTAAAAGCAAAAATTTGTATGAGACCGTCTTATATCATGACACCACACAAATTAACAGCTATCCTACCAAAGTGTTAATGAGTCAATGCTCTAATTACACTCATTCTCATTGTCTCATGCTATGAGACGGTCTCATACAAGACCTACTCAATTTTAAATTATACCCAGATCATCGTAATAGTGCACCACATGTCATTATTTTATTAATCTACTTTATTGTTCTATTTTACTGTAGAAGTTGTAAAGATTTTCCTACAAACTTTATCACTACAAATATTACTAATAAACAATTCTCACATTAATACCCGTATCTAAATCAAATGAAAAGTTAAATCCGGGAAAAAGGGAGTATAACTTATAAATGGTGCCTCTTGCATTATTTCAAGACAAAATAATATAAGAAAATAACTCATGATAAATTTATCATAAATTATTTTTATATAAAATCAACTCTTAGCTGAAAGAGTAGGTTTTGTATGAGACCGTCTCATGGCATGAGACAATGGGAATTGGTGTAGCTAGAACATTGACTCATTAACACTTTGGTAGTGATAGGTGTTAATTTGTATGGTCTCATGCCATGAGACGGTCTCATACAAATTTTTGTCTAGCTGAAATTATCTCCATGAAAATGAAAATGTGCATTATTCCTTTCTTCCTTGAGTATTATTTTGTTCTTTTCTCGTCAACACCTTTGTATTTTCATTTTGGATATTTTTAAGGTCTACTAAGCACTAAACCAACCAAAGTATAAATGAAATTGCACCTAAATCACTTTTTTTTTTTTTTACCAAATTATATAAATTTGAACTAATTGCAAATAAAATCACAACTTTTTTGCAAATTGCAATATAATCTATATTTTTTAATCTTTGCAAACAAAACCCTACTTAACATTTCGTTGAAATTCTAACCAAAAAATAAATTTCAATCAGCCCAAAAATGATGATTAATTATGTGTTTTCACCCAAACCAATCTAAACACATTAATGCAATAATTTATTCATTGTCAGACAAGTGAAACATTATTTTTCCGGACAATAAAAAATTTGTTTGTTGGTTCAAATTGCAACTAAATGTTAAGTTGGGGTTTTATTTGCAAAGATAAAAAAAATTAGATTATATTGCAATTTATGAATATATTGTGATTTTATTGGCACTATCAATACTTTTACACAAAAAAACCATGAAAGAATTTTTTAAGCCAAATTTATTTCCCTTTCTTTTACATGTGCAGAAGATATTTTGGTCAAATCCAATATACTAAGAGCACAAATGCTTTTTCATCACCCATTTTGCAATTGAGTAATGAACTCTTCCTTTTTTCGCGATTGTTAGAGTTTAAAGAAAAAAAATGCAATTCTAGTTATGGGCTTGTGAACCAGTTGCACAATAAGTGCGTGAGAAAGAGTATGTGTTAAGTATATAATATTTGATGGAAATACCAAATAAAAAAAATCACAAAAATGCAAAATTTTGGAGACATTTGACATGAAAAATTAGTTTAATGGTTGGTGTGTCAAAAAAAGTGATACTCCCTCCGCCACCAAACGTTAGAGAGGTTATAACTATTATCTCTCCTCCACCTTATTGGCACCTCTATTTATTTAAAAATAACTAAATTATAATAACCACCATAATGGAGTAACTCATTTTTTGGGACCACTATCCACCCTATCTTGTTTTTATTACTATTTTGAGACATTAGAGCAATGATATTTGAGTTGCATAGGGTTAGAGCAGAGTAATCAAAATCATTGAGATGAAATATTTTAAAGTTATAATTTCATCTCATATTTGATAGTAACTCATTTTGTAGAGTTATAACTTGATGAGTTACTAACATTGTGGATGTTCTCACAAGTAAATAAATGGGTCTTACAATACTCCCACAATACCCGGGCTCGTTTGTTACTATGTTTGTGATAAAGTGAGATAATGTAAAGATGACTAATTAATACGTGGTAAACTTATTTAAGTGTTTGTTACAAGTGATAAGCTACAGGTGATAACTCAAGTTATATGTTATTTTGTGTTTGTTATTGTGCATTATTTAATGAGATAATATAGTAAATGACAAATATATCCCTCATTTACACTAATAAAGTAAAAAGTAGGGATATTCTAGTAAATAATACTCCCTCCGTCCCAAATCAGTTTTCACACTAATCTGGGCAAGTTAATTAAGAAAATTCATTATTTTATATAGTTAAAATGATAAAGTGGGAACTTTATGTCAAATCAATTTTAATTGTGTGGTTGTGGTTTATTTGTGTAAGAAAAGTAATGACATATGGGTAAATAAGTGAGAATTTTGAGGGTAAAAGTTATAAAAAAAAAAAAAAAAACTTTCCTTTTTAGGGTGTGAAAACTAATGTGAGACGAATAAAAAAGAAAAGTGTAAAAACTGATTTGGGACGGAAGGAGTATGATTAAAAAGCATGGGGTATTAAACAATACCATGGGGAGGGTGGGATGAGAAATACCTTTAAAAAAGTATTGCAATACCGGGTCAAAAATTATAACAGGTTAAAGTTATTATTCCAACACAGTATCAAACATGAGATAATGAGAGATAAAACATTAATACCTATCTTATCAACCCTAACAAACAATAGTTAACTTTTTTAATAAAATACTAGTTTTCATTAAATCATGTGTCCGGGAGTTAACTAACACCGGCCCAAATCAAATAAGGACTAAACCCACACCAAAATACCAAAATTTACATAGGGCAAAAATAATTGATAAAAATCAAACATTGAAATAGTCAAAGTACACCCTAATATTTGGTAACATCGCCTGAAATTTCGCCATGCATCTCTAGCAATCCCAAAATTCATGCAATTTTGTTATAACAAAAGGGCAAAATAGTACTTTCCGTACTTATGTTATGAACTGTGTCAACCGACTAAACAACAATATTAGATTATACAGTTTTTACTACTCCCTCCTATTAAAAAAGATTGATGTTTTAACATTTGTTGTTGAAATTAAGAATTAATGTATATTGACAAATATACCCTCGAAAATCCTTAATTATAGCTCCTAATAAATTTATTAAAAGTAAATTTCAATATGAGTGAGATTTTTTTGGAAATTGATTAGGGGTATAATGGAAAAGTAGAGTAAAAAATAAGTAAAACATCGAATATTTTGAAACAAAAAATCTACCCTAAAACATCAATCTTTTTTAATCGGAGGGAGTATATACTACCAACATTCATAAATAATACAAATCTCATCTTCCATCATATTAAATAATTTTTTTTTACCCAATTTAACCGTACCAAATCATTTCTCTTACCGAACTAGCTCTTAATTGCTGGCAAGTTAAGGTCAAATTTATAGCCTTAGTGGAATTGATCTTATCTTCTTACCACAATAACGTGAGATGACAGTCTCCTCCTCCCACTAAAGAGAAATATTGTTCAAGTTGACTATGCACCTTAACCATTGAAAATTGGAGGGAAAAGTCGGACCAAATTTCATTGCAAAACTGATTTAAAAAGTATTAGTTGTTTTACTACAATTAATTAGTTGTAAACCAGTTTTACCGTGAAATTGGTTCTACAAGTAGGGGAGAGCAGAATTCGGTTAAAACCGAAAAATCGAGTCGAACCGAACCGAAATATCAATTCGGTTCGGTTACTTTGATTTCGTATTCGGTATCGGTTTTAAATTTTAAAAATTTTGGCTTTCGGTTTCAGTTCCGGTTATCTAGGTAAAAATACCAAAATAATTGAAACCGAAATTAGAGTATACATATAAGTATCTATTATCTAGAAAACATTTATTTTGGTTTTTGTAATTGGATAATGTTTATTTTGGTTGTGTTGCATTGTTGCTGGACAAACTATGGATGAATTATGAATTTATGAGTATTTTGATATTTTAATGTGGTTGTATTTTTTTGGTTATTTTGAATTTTTTATTGTGAGTTATTTATTTTGGTTGCAATCTATTAATATATATGAGCTTGAGCTATTAGCAGGTTATAAGTGTAAGCAAATATGGCCTAATTTAAGAGTCCACTATATTTCGATTTTTCTGTTATTTACCGAAACCAAATCGAAATTTTCGGTTTCGGTATTTTCGATTTTAAGAAATTCCGGTTCGATTTCGGTTAGGTTTATATATAATTCAGTTTATTTCAGTTATAGCTTTTCGGTTCAGTTTGGTAACCGAACCGAGCCATGCTCTGCCCTACATACAAGACCAACTCAAATATGGAACACAGCCGTTTGTTTCACGTGTCTACGAGGGACATGATTTGGTTTCACCCAATTCATGCTTTTCTTATTTTCAGCTTGGTTAGGGAAAGTCCAAGGTGGTGTTTTCCTTATTAGAGGGATTTTGCATACTATTACTTCAAAAACTTGTATGAGACCGTCTAATGGCATGAGACCACACAAATTAACATCTATCCCTACCAAGGTGTTAATGAGTCAATGCCCTAGTTACTCTCATTCTCATTTTCTCATGTCATGAGACAGTCTCATACAAGACCTACTCTACTTCTTATGCCTCATTGTATAGATTCAAAGTTTTAACATAATAACAAAGTAAACAACCACAACAATAGCCTAATCAAGTCCTCTCTAAAAAGAGCCAAACACGTTGAATGTATGATTCCAAGTCCTCAACACTGATGATGCAGACATAACCTAATCTACGGCTTTTATTGCTCGAATATCACAGATTTAAGCATCAAAACCCAACACATTATCAATCGAAAGAAGATAGAGACAACATGATTTATAACCACAAACATTATTCACTAGAGTTCTCAACTACTCACTTTCTTCAACAAAATTGACCCACACATCCAAGTTTATCAACTTAAGCTTCTAGTTCAAGTATATATACGCCAATGTCGACAATAAAAATGAAAAGAAAAGGATAAAGCACAAATGAAGCACTAGTAAACCTGCATAAGGGGGCGGGCAGACACATCTACAATTCAAACTCGTCTTCAAGCTTCAATTGTTCGGCTGCAGCTTCCTCCTCTTCGTCATCTATCACAAAATAAGGATTGTGTGCTTCGGGCCTGAACTTATAACCCGTGAAAATATAGAAAGCCAGCGTGGCCAACTCCCCTGCTACAACGCTAGTCCAGAGGTATTTGTATGAAGTAATAGTTTCCAATGCGTAAACCACAACCCGTGTAAAGTAAATGTAGCATATCACCACAATATAGTATTGCCTGAACAAAGTTAACTTCATCAAATTCACAGCTGCTTTCCCATCAGTCTTGGCGGCTTCCCTCAAGTTCTTGATCGACCAAACAATGGGGAAAAGCACGGCGCAGCAACAGATAACATCAACCAGCAAGAAAACCTGCTTCCATGTGACCCAATCCTGCCCGAAAGGCCCCGTTTCATCGATCACAACCTGGGCTATGTTAGCAACCACTTGGAGCGGAATCACCATCATTAGAACCTTCTTTTCCTTATCTTGTAAGTATGGTTTTAAGAATGACCATCCGGTTCCAATCAACACAATCAAAGTGAATAAAGTAATCCCTTTCAGGAAACTGAATATGTAGAACAATACATCCCAACCGTGTGCGGACCCTGTGCGTTTAATATACGATTTATCCTCTGCCTCACACACTAAATTCAAAGCTTTGAGAAGAACAACAGCCAACATAAAGAAGTGAATCCTAAAAACAGTCAATCTCTTCTTGTACAGCACATTGATCCAAAGCACAGCCATAATGAAATAGATCAGGGAGAAGAGGAAATAAACCCTAGGTAAAACGGTTTTACCAGCGGAGAGATAATCGCGGCGATTGGACTTTCCGTCTTCCAAGTTGTACAAAACGGAACGGACATTCATCGAGACCTTAAGCTGCGAGATGCAGTTGGCGAACACGAGCGTGTACTGATCGGCGTCCGATTCGGCGTACAGGAAATTAAATTCGGAATCGGAAGGGGTGCGGAGGCGATCGAAGGTGAAGACCTTCTTCACGGAATCAGATCCCAAAACACAAGTGATCTCCCCATCCTCGATCTGTTGAAGTACGTGAATCCACGCGTCGCGAGTGCAGAGGAAGAACCCTACCTTAGAGAGCTCCGACAGGTCGGGCTGGGATCCGGATAAGGAAAGCTGGGTGACGTTGAGCTCCAACTGGCCGCGGTGAGTGAATCCGAATTCGTCGAAGGGTATAATGGGCCGGCCATCGGATCGGATCTCGGTTACCCGGATCTCGGCGGCGGCGAGGGAGGCGGCGGAGAGGATGAGCAACAGAACGAGAGGGAGAGACATGACCGATTCGGAACTCTCTCTCGGAGATTAATTGGGGAAGAAGAAAAGGAGGGGAGGGGGTCTAGGGCACGGATTTCTTCGTTGAATGAATTTGTCTGGTCATCTATGGAGTAAGCTTTAGCATAGTGTGTCTTTTATGGAGGTTTTGAGAAATCAAAGACGGATTCAACGAGTGGAATAGTAGAATGAAGGAAGGAAGTTTCTGATTTCTGGTTTGTCAAATGGGGTTAGAAGTTGCTTCCATTTACTGCACTACCATTTATCTCTTTCATTTTTTTTAATAATTTTCATTTTTGTATTGGCTTCCGTTTCATTACGATTGAGTATATTTTATATATATTTTTGAAAGAAGATTGATTATATATTTTCATTTCAATATTTTAGTTTATTTAGTAAATGCCGATAACAAAAAATGGAGTGATTCTTGTGTGTATCCAAGTGTATGGATTAAACTTAATTTTGAGTCAAATTTCAAATCAATTTTGACTTTTGTTAACAAAAAATTGTGAATAGGTAAGTCTCTTATACACTGCACTTACTCAATATATGACACCATTTATATTGAAAAGTGTGGCTTGATTATATTGAAAAAATTTCAGTGTTATCGATTTTAAATGTAATCATTCTATACTTTGCAATGTAGTCAGTCTATACTTTCTCGTGTAAACAACTTTAACTATTGACTGAGTATAATGTGCACCAAGTGCATATGAGCATGGTTTTGTGAATAAATAACCACAAATACACTAGAATTAGAATTTTTCGAAGCGATACTAGCATGTGTTTTGTGATTCATTCCCATCTATTTATTGGCTCATAAAAGGTATTTATGGGTTTGGGAGTTTCAGATATGTAATCTCATAATTTTATTTTATTTTTAAGAGAAGATTTTAGACTCTTTCCATGCATACCGTTGTCTTCAATCGGGTGAAAGGTAAATATAGGGGTGATTCGGTACAATATACCGAAAATATTGAAGTGTATCATATACAATATTTAAATTTTCGATCGATATGAGAAATTCATATCGATATCATACCAAAATTTTGGTATACCGACTACCAATAGTCGATATACCAAAAATTCCCCAGTTTACCGGAATTTCGATGTATCAAAGTTACATACCGTACCGAAAATTCGGTATATCATATCGAAAATCATACTGAAATATCATACACCGTTCATACCGAAATATAGGTTTACCGTTCCATATCGTTCATAACAAATTTATTTATAAATAAAATAATAAATTATATTGTAAATTTTGTAGATTTCGATATGGTATATATTGGTATACCTAATACCATTTTTTTATATACCGAAATGCCGCGGTATGCAAATTTTCATATCGTTATCGTACCAAAAATGTTGGTATACTGAAATTTTTGATAAATTCGGTAGTTTATGATACGATAAATATAGTATACAAATATTTAGATATTTTCCCTCCCCTAGGTAAATTGAAGGATGTGTTCGAATGACCGAACAACCAATATGATTCGAGCCCCAAGATAACCCTCCACAATATTTCAGTAGAAAGGTGTTTTAGAATTTATTTTGACAGGATTTGTTTTAGGTATCACTATTATAGATATAAAGCGTCATTTTTGTACAAATGAAGTATTACTGATTGAAATATATATGACATTAAAAAAAAGGTAATTATAAAGAGATAGTTTCATCGGTGTCTCATAAAGAATCATTTTGAATTATTATGAATTTGATGGCTCATTACTATTTGGAGTTACACCTATGGGGAATTAGTAGATGTATATGGATCAACCTAAAAGATTTTTCCATTAAGGGAAAGGAACATATGGTGTGTAAATTAAAGTAATCGATATACAGACTTAAGCAAACTTTCGGTTAATGGTATCTTAAGTTCAATGTACCATTACATCTTTTGGATTTGGGAAAATTACCGCTGATCAGTGTATATATCTTAAGGTCAGTGGAAACAAGCTAATCTTTTTTATTCTGTATGATGATTTAATGAATGATCTTGGTATGATGTATGAAACAAGAAATGTCTCTCTAAGAACTCTGAAATGATATGGAAAAAAAAACCTATGTGATCGGGATAGAAATATTTCAGAATAGATCATAAGGAATGTTAGAGTTATCGCAAAAGACATACATAAATAAAGTTCTTGAGTGATTTATGATGGAAAAGTATTCATCAAACATTGTTCCAGTCCAGAAGGGAGATAAATTCAGTCTTAAGTAATATACAAATAATGAATTGGAACATGAACAAATAAAAGATATTCATTCTGCATATTTATTGGAGATCTGATCATCTACAGGTCATCAAATATAAAGATTCATATTATGATGAATGTGTTGACATCCGAAAGTCCATATTTAGTTGTTTACTCCTATTAGGCGGCAGAACAATCACAATAAAGAGTGTGAAGCAGTTTGTAATTGTTACATCCACTATAAAAGTTGAATTTGTAGCATGCTTCGATGCTACAATTCAATGAATTGACTGCATAATTTTATTTTAGGACTTGGAATAGTCGATAGTAATCTCAAGCCGCTGAAAACTTATTATGATAATTATGTAACTGTATTCTTATCTAAAAATGACAAATGTTGCAAATATGCTAAATATATGTTATTGAAGTATTTTTTTCGTCAAAGAAGAAGTTCAGAAACAAAAGGTGGTGATTGATGATTCATTAACGAAAAGGACTGTCTCCAAAGATATTTATTGGACATGTCAAAAGAATGAGCATTATTGAAAACCTTAATGAATCTATGATATGAATTTGACAATTTGAGCTCCTTTATATAATATCTTATTTTGTCATTATTGTATACATGAATGGTTGACATAAAATTTAATAGAATTTTATCTCTAATCGAGACGCTTAAATGATCTACTATTTTCCATTTATAAGTCATATAAGTAGAAAATTAACATTGTGTTACATGGAAGAGACTATGTCGAGTAAATGATGTAGAACCGTCATGACCCGTGTTAGTATATACTTAATATTAATATTGTGATTTGACCAATAAAAATATTATATGCAGTGCACATTATATTATTATTTAAATCATGGAGGTGTATTCTACAACATGGGCCAAGTAGGAGAATGTAAGACTTTCTAGCCCACATACTACGTAATAAATTAATTAGATGTTTAATTATTGACTTAAGTTTCTAATATTGAGATTTAAATAATAATTGACTTGATCAATGGGAAAAGGATAAGAACGAATCTTACACGTTGATAGACCGTGTGATTATGTTACCTTATGAACAATTTTTTGGAGAATAAGTTTTCTTGAAAGATGAGAAATTACTTCTGGGAGAATAAGAAACTATTCATCTCTTTGCCTAATAAAAGACACAAATTATCCCCACAATTAATAAATGAATTTTATCACTTAAGTTTTATATTTTGTGATTAAGAAAGACCAAAAGAGAGAAATATGATTTCATCAGAAGAATTATTATGGCTACTCGATGTTATTACTCTAATTATTTAATTCATTATTTATAAATTTATAGATGTAAAAATTATGAAGTTTCAAGATCCATGTTTGAATTAAATTTTATGCTCACATTGAATTCTTTGAATCTCCACAAATATTGTGTGGAAGACTATTACCAAATTGAGTTAGCTCTAAAAAATTTAGTAACTATAATAATTAAAGTTGATAATATAATTCATTTGGTTAGAATATTCTAGTTATTTGTGCAAACTGATACATATATTTCTATTACTCTTTTTGACTCAATAGAGCCCTTACCGGTACACTTTGCATATGAGATCAAAATTGTGGGTCTAGTACAATATTTGTGGATGTATCATTTTAAGAGGTAAACACATGTTCTTTAGGTTATTTATATTTTTAGTCATATTTTGTTGTTATATATAATATTATATAAGTGGAAGGATAATGTTGAAACAAAGCATGCGATGAAACATCGATTGCTAATACATATTCAATTAAAAAAGTTACAATTTTATGTTCTTATTATTTTGAGAATCATGTCCAAATGAAGTTGAAAAATAAGCCCCGTAATAACGCTATTGGTAGAGGTGCAAATGATCATGGTGAGTATTTGAGTGTAATTTGTCTATATTTATATTTCTAGATTGTACTTTTGAAGCCTAAAAGAAATATATTAGTCTAACGAGAGAGAGTGTCAGATTGCACAAACATACATGTTATTGGATCTCAATAAAGTTCAACCATACATCGAGTAAGTATTTTATTTTTTCTTTAATCATTTTATTTAAAAATGTGTTTTATATTAATTAACAATGTTTATGTAGTGAAGGATCTATATAAGAGGAACTATGAAAAGAGAAACTGGACATCTCAATGTTGAAGTAAATGTCAATTTTCAAAATGATTTTTTCTAGATGGTTTCAACATGTGAGTATTAAGTAATAATTCACACGTTAAATATGATATAGTTATGTTTGTGTTACAACATTGAGAACTAATTTTTATGGGATCTAGGGCAAGGGTCTCTATGCCATATCATAAGTGCTGGAATAAGTTATTGAACTAGAATATTCGAGATATCTTATGGGGAATGTTGTATTGTTTAAATGCAAGTGGTTTGATCCAACTCATTCGTACAAACAAATTTATCCTGATTACAAGCTAGTAAAAGTTAATCAAAGTAAGGAGATACAATGGGTATGCCTTATTTGTATTAGCTACTCAAGCAGCTCTAGAATACTACGCATACTCGGGAACACACAGTGACTAGAGGGATGTTTGCAAAATAAAAGTGATATCTCTGGTGGAAGTTCCTTAAACCTCAACAAGTATGGAAGAAATGCCTCTACCATTTAAATAGGAAGAAACATAGACTCAAAATAATTTGCAATAAGATAAAAAGTGTTAAATTTGATAAACACAAATAAAAAATTGATAGAAGTTAGGAACCATTCAAATGAGGAGGATAATTTGTTTATTCAAATGATCAACATGAGTCTGAGTCTGGAGATGATGAAGATGATGAGGAGAATGAGGATGGAGATGAGAGAATGATGATGAATGAATAATTAAATTTTGCATGTTAGTATTAATTATTGATTAATATTATATATTTATTGTATTTAATTTTTTTAGTTTTAATTAATTAGTTAATGAAATATTGAACTATGTATAATATTAACAAAAAAAAAAAAGAATAGAAAACTTACACTGTAATCCAAGCCAAAGACAAAATGGTTTACACTTGTATTGGAGGAGGACTCATCTGTGCCACTGTTAGAAATATAACATATGATATTAAGAATATTGTGGGCAGTTTCTTTCCCTAGGGACAAAGTAAGTAAGTCCTCCCTCGAAACAAGATACATGTTGTCTGGGCTGAGAAAAAAAATCCTCACTGTTGTAAATATATATATATATATATATATATATATATATATATATATATATATATAGTGTTACCAAAAGGGAGAATGTATGTTACCAAATCAAAAAAAATAGTGTTACATAAGGACATGACACAAGGACAAATATTTGTGTGTTACAAATAGAGGAAACCTATGTTACAGAAAAACAAATAATGTGTTACCATAACAAAAAACAATGTTATCACACACAAAAAAAATTACAGAAATATAAAGATTGTGTTACACAAGGCTATATATTGTGTGTTACAAATATAGCAAGACCATGTTACACAAAGTGGAAAAATGTGTAACCAAAACAAAGAAACATTTGTTAAACACTTACAATTAATTATCCTGGTAATGAAAAACATAATCAAACAACTCAATCTGGTGCCTTTCTAACCGATTAAAATACTTCTTTTTTTTTTCAACAAAAGAAGACAGAAAATCAACTTCGTCTCCAAAACTTTTCACCAACTTATTAAACTCCTCAACCTTATCAATCTCTTCTTCTTCACCCTGTTCACCACCCACCATTTCCTCATCCTTGTTCCCAGCATTACCTTTCTCAACCACACCTTCATTTTTTTTCCTCAGCCTTCTCCTCATTTTTCCCCTCCTCTTTCTCCCCAAAAGTCTCCTCAGCTTCCTCTTCCTCTTTGTCCTCAACTTTCTCTCCCTCTTTCTCCTCAGATTTCTCCTTCTCTTCCTCCTTCTCTTTCTCCTTATCTATCACCTCCTGTTTCTCCTTCTCTTCCTCCTCAGCTTTCTCTTTCTCATCAACCCTCATTCCCACGTGAAAATCTTCACCAGATTTCTCAACACTTTCAGAACTCCCATCAGAAACCTCCTCCTCATCACTTCCATCAATACTGTCATTAATACTTTCATCACCAGTCTCCTCATCCCCCTCCTCATCTACAACAACTTCCTTTCCCTGTCTCTCATCCTCTCCAAACTCTAACTTATCGTCACCCTCGACTTCCTTAACTTCACTGATATTAACAGTAGACACACCCTGATTGGACTTCATAACCATATTAGAATTAATATTTTCATATAAATTACATTCAGATTTAAAAAGAGAACTGTTAGGAAACAATTCAAAACAAGACGCATTAAAAAATTTCAAAGAACGGTTAAGGTTATAGTCATAAACCAAGTCATCAAACCTACTAGGAAATGACTCATTCGCACAGAATTGGGAATCAGACTTAGTATTTGAACCAGACAAGTTGGTTATAGTTTCAGTCAACATAGAATTTAAACCAGTAGATGACTCTCTTATTTCTTTCATCAAGTTCTCTAGCATCGACTGCGCAGCCTACAACAAAGTGTAAAACATATGAGCTAGTATGTATTACTGTTGTTCCTAATTCAATGTTACTAAATAAATATTACTTATGTTACTGATGTCAGTAATATGTATTACTATAAAGAAATGGGTGTGTCACAGATGAGAAATTATACTAAATTATGTTACGCCATAGTAATAATATGTGTTAATTAGTATAAATAAGTTATGTTACTGTAGATAGGGGTGGACCAAATACCGAAAATACTGAATTTATCAAAAATTTCGGTATACCGTAATTTTCGGTACGGTATGATACCGTATCGAAATTTTTGGTACGGTATTGGTATAAATATTTAGAAAATTTTGGTATACGATATCATATCGAAATACCGAAATATTTTCGGTATATACCGGTATACCAAAATATGTTGGTATACCGGTATATACCGTACCTTTAATTTATTATTAAAATTTAATATTTAAATTATTTTCATATTAAATAATTAGTTAAATATTTCGGTATGGACCAGTATTTCCATATGAATTGATATTTCGGTATGCATTGGTATTTCGGTATGGACCGGTATATACCGAAATATCGATAAGGTACGACATACCGAATGTTCGGTACGGTATGCATTTTTGGTATACCGAAATTTCGGTATACCGAAGTCGGTATACCAAAATTTTTGGTACGGTATCGGTATGGATTTTTGCATACCGAAATTTTCGGTACGGTATGCGGTACGGTACGGTATGGTGACTTGAACCGAACTTTACTAGCTTTCTACTAGTAGTTTCCCCACAAGAGTACGGGTTCACTGTAGTATGGGCAAGTATAGGGACCAAGTATTATCGAACCCAAGGGAAGGTATGTATGCGAATAGATCCCTGAAGATCTATGCGTCGTAGTTAATATGAGTGTATGTTTGGGGATTGAAAATTATAATAAACTACTATATATTCTAATAATTGAATTAAAATAGAATAAATAACTAAGTGTGTGCATATATGAGATGGTGATGCTCAGGATAGGTATTCCTACGTATACTAACGGAGCAGGTACATAATCAAGATAACCGTGACGCGCAAGAAATAACCTAAGTAAAAGATTGCAAGATGAAATGTCAAGAATTAAAACCCTAATACTTTATCCTAACAATCGACTTCACTAATTCACTAACAAGTTAATAGATAGTGCTTAATTAATGAGACCCTAATTTAACTAAGGTGATGTGGTCGTCCTTCCTAGATAAACCAGTAGATTAATTAACCCCTTCTAAACCCTCTCATTAAGTCTACTCGTTGTTAAAGAGTGATAAAGTCGTCCTCTCTCGAACACTTTTCGAACTAATTTCAAAGGTAAAGTTAAGATTGATTTTAAGAATTCATTAATTAAGAGAATTAAAACTAAACGTCACGAATTACCCTAATTACATACCCACAACCTACTTCTACGAGTTCATCCTACCCCAAGCATGCAAAGGTTTTAGCTAGACATGGCTTTTATGGAAACACAAACAATCGAAGAAGTAACGAACATGAACATAATGATTTTAACGAATAAATTATCAAACATAAACTAGGGTTTCAAGAAATAAATGCTGAGAACTGAAATCAAATTAATAAAACGAAGTCTCAATGTATTCAAGAACAAAGGTCTAAAGAAACGAAACTAAAAAGAAAAATCGAACTACGAATTCGTAATCAAAACCTCAAATACGTAAAACTAAAGCTTGCTCGTCTCTTCCTCTCTCCAAAAACTAACTCTAAACATAATATGGTATCAAGTGGTATGTCGTGGTGTGTAAAAACGTGTTCGAAAGGGGTATAAATAGGCAACGGGTCGAATCGGGAGTTAATGGGCCAAAAACCACGCAAGCTCAAGCACTGCTCGTGCACTAAGTGCACGAGCTCAATCCCATCGTGCGCGAAAATCTTCCAGAGAGCCAAAAGTGCTCAACCACTCGAGCTCGTGCACCAGGTGCATGACCTGTCCTTGCTCGAGCACACTACACGAGTACTCGTGCACTAGGTGCACGACCCAGTGTTGCTCGAGCACTATACTCGACTACTCGTGCTCCAATGATACTTTTGCTTCCTCGAACTAATACTTTTCGTATTTCTTCGATATCTTCTCATCCGGGCATCCGTTTAAGTCGATTCAAAGTCCAACGAACTCCTATTTTCGCCCTCTATCCATCTATAAGCATCAAAGAGACAAATTCATTAGTTTATAAAAATGATACTCAAATGACTCTAAATACTCAACAAAATCAACCAAAATTGGGGCATTTCTAACGACGAATCATGACAATTTCATGCCTAATCAGCCCCCCCAAACTTACCATATTGCTTGTCCTCAAGAAATGAAATAATAAGTCAAGTGAAATTATTAGGAATGAGTCAAGGAATCAAATCATGAAAGTAAATGAACTTGAGCTTCAAAGATCAATCACACGTATACTCACTCATCTTCCTTCATCATACTTATGCAACAATAACAAGAAACACCAAGATCAAACATGGATGTGCACTCAACGATGTGTTTCACTCCCTCACAAGTGTATATCAAGAATAAGGGACTCACTCAAACAATCAATCATACATATCGGCAGCCATAGGCTTGCAAGCACTCTCACTCCGACCATACTCTAGAAATCAATGCCGAATAAAAAAGGACTTTCTCAAGATTGTAATGTAGGCTCTTTGGACGGGTGGGGTAACTATATGGGATACGTGACTCAAGTGAATGGAGAACAGAAAATCAAACTTTGATACTTCGATACAAGGAACATACTTCTTTAACATCTTCACATAATGCACATCAATTCCTTTACTCTCAACACCTCTTTTTTTTTTCAACTCTTTTCACTTTTTTCAATCACTCAACTCTTTTTTTTTTGTTTTACACAACTCACATAAGCTCACATTTTCTTTTGCTCATTCTCAAATTTTTTGTCTTTCCCACAACTCGAAACTTCATCACACCCTTCTTTTATCACAACTCAACCATCATAATTCCTTCTCTCAACTCAACTTAATCCCTCCTCATTCACACTTTTCCTATTCTCCACTCAAATTGGGACGAAAAAATTTTAGGAATTTGGATAAGTGTTAAAATGTGCTAGCAAATTAAATAGGCTTAAGGCTCAAAGGGGCAAACAAGGGACAAATATCAATGGTAAGGAAAATTTTGGCTAAGTGACTCAATTAAAACAAAGATGGTCTAAGATCACATTCGGCATATCAAACTAGATACAATCAAGAAGCGAGAGCACACACAAATTCTAGCATCCTCTAAGGTGACGATCCACTCATAACCGAAGAGATCAATTTATGCATCAAAATCTCAAAAGACTCAAATCTCACGGCTTTCACATCCATACTAGTCCTAGTGAATTCTCACTCTCATCACTCAATTACTCAAAAGGAAAACTCGCAAGTATACGAGTTCACTCTCAAATCAACTCTAACTCATACACTCACACAAGAAAATTCCTAACTCACCCTCACAATTTAACTCTACTCATCAAAACATACTCAAGAATAGCAATCAACAAGCATAAGATGATTGATAGGCATGAAATATGTAGTAGCAAATCAAAGTAATAACAGCTCACGGAGCATCTCAAGACCTAATATATAACCTACTCAACCCAAAGAGAGGGTGTGCACCTGTGCAATATAACAATGAAACATATAAAAACTCCACCCCCCAAACTTTTACCTTGTGAAGAGGTCTAAGTTTGGGGTTGTGGGTTACCTCATCCAAATAATTCAGTTTCTCCTAACTACTTGGCACACTCCCTTGTCTCGAGTTGGTCCCTTCAATCTCCACTTATTTGGCACTCCTTCACCCTCAAAGCAAGCCTACAAAATAAAACTCTCAAGTACGAGGTTAAAACTTACAATTCAACAACACCCTAATAACATAAAACTCTCAAAAGCAAATAAAAAATGGGTTGCCTCCCATTCAGCGCTATTTTTATGGTCCTCATGCCGGACCGAGCTCAAAGGAGCTCATGGGACATGATACTCAAATTTACCTCCCTTACTCTCATAAGAAAAGATGTCTAAGTTATTTGTTCTCTTCCCATCCTCCTTCTTCACCTCGGGCGGTGGGTGTCTCAACTGCTTCTCACCTTTGTCTGGAGGAGTCTTACTAAATAATTTCTTGAATTTTGACTTTTCCTTCTTAACTCTTCCTTTACTTTCCAACTGGACCACATCCACACTTTCCACTTTTTCATCCTTCAACTTCTTCCCTTTATCCCTATCAAAATAATCAAGATCATAATACTCATGGGTTAAATCATCAAGTGAAGAATTATCAAAATCATGTATATAAGGAAGGTTAGAGATAGGAGGTGTGTCTTCAACACAAGGATCAATGACATCCATGCAATAACAACTCTCATCCTCCTTCGGGTACTTCATGGCCTCATATAGGGAGATTTTTATCTCTTGATCGTCAACTTTCAATGTTATCTTCCCATTTTCCACATCTAGCACCATCCCCGCCGTTGCCAAACACGGTCTTCCCAAGATCAACTGAACGTGCTCATCTTCCTCCATGTCGAGCACTACAAAGTCGGCTGGAAAAATGTGATCTCCAACTTTCACGAGGATGTCTTCAACTACACCTTGAGGTCGAGTAATAGACCGGTCGGCAAGTTGAAGCGTCATCATTGTCGGCTGAAGTTCTCCACCTTCCAACTTCTTGAATAGCGACAATGGCATCAGATTAATGCTCGCTCCAAGGTCGCACAACGCTCCCTTCTTAACTCCATTCCCGATATCACATAAGATCGTGAAACTCCCGAGATCCTTCAACTTTGGGGGAAGTGCTTTGTGCACTAATGCACTCACCTCATGGTTCAGCTGCACCAACTTGGGTTCATCTACTCGCCTCATCTTCGCTATCAAGTCCTTCAAGAACTTGGCATAATTTGGGATCTGTTCCAAAGCATCATAAAAATGAATGTTAATATGCAATTTCTTAAAAACATCAAGGAATTTAGTGAATTTCTCATCAAGCTTTTTCTTCATGAAGCGCTGTGGATACGAGACGAGTATCACCGATTTGGGTACCCCCCCATTCATCACGCTCGGTCTCTTTCACTTTCTCCCTTGCTTCATTTGCCTTCTTCCACTTTGGAATTCTCTCATTCTTCTCAATGATTTCCTCTTCAGGCTCTTTGCTCTCTATCTCAATTTCTTCCTCAACTGTCTTACCTCCATCTTTCTTATGTTCTTGTCCCTCCATCTTAATCTCTCCTTGGGGCGTCTCAGAATCAGCAGGCATCTGAGGACCATCATAGTTGGTCCCACTTCTAAGCTGGATCGCCTTGCAATGCTCTTTCGGGTTCCCCTCCGGCATAGAAGGATACTTACCCGGCTCTCGTCCCAATGATTTTACAATCCGGCTCATCTGGTACTCCATCGAAGTGAACCGCCTAATGTTCTCTTGCTGAATTCTATTCAGCTCCACATCTATCTTCTGGAGTTCTTGATCACGCTGATCACCTTTCTTATGCAACTCTTTAACATCATACTCCAAAGAAGATAATCTTTTGCTTTCTTCCTCCACCTTCTGAAGGATAGCTCTCAACATCTCCTCAGTTGAGGCACCGCCTTCTCCACCCGGAGGTTTTGAACCTGGATCAACACCTGGAGAACTGTAATTCTGCCCTTCGGATTGGAATATGAAAAATTCTCATTCTTCCTCCATTTGTTCTAAGGAGGCTACTGTCCTCCTTGATACCCTTGTGTGTTCCTCCATTGATTTTGAGGAGGCTGTGGACCTGGAGGTACAAATGGCTGGCCATAAGAAGACCTTCCAAATTGATTGCCACCTTGTGGATACCCGACTTGATTGTAGTAAGGTCCTCCCATATAGTTGGCTACCTCTTTCTGAACTGTGGGTTGATCCACTTTCTCACTCACTGCTATATTCCCACCAACCAAACTTTGCCCAATCTCAATGTTGTTTATCTTTTCCATCATGGCCATCAACAGCTTCCTCGTCCCCTCCTTCTCCTCCAACTTACTAGCTCTCTGAAATTCTGGGTCCTCGTTCCATGCCCCGACATTTGTGACAATATTGTCAACGATCTCTCTGCACCTCGATGTACCTTGGTTCAGGGATGCTCCACTAGCACACGCGCAAGATGGGCTTTGCCAGCCTTGCTGGCTCCACTGTAGAAGAACGCCATGATATCCCCCCCATTGTACTCGTGTTGCGGGCACTCAATTAACATGTTAGAGTATCTCTCCCACGCTTGACGTAAGTCTTCTCATTGCTTCTGGCGGAAGGAAGAGATCTCTATCCTTGCTTTAATGGTTCTAGATGGAGAGTAAAATCGCTCGAGGAACAGATGCTCTGTGACACCCCGAACCAAAATTCCCGAAAGAAAGATTATATGATTTAATATTTTATGTATTTTATGAATAACGTATGTCTTCGAGTTCTAATTTTTCAGGAAATGGACGAGCTTTCTGAATCGGGGGCACTCCTAGCACTTTTAAGAATAAAAGTTTAAGGTTTAAATGATATTAAAACTATATAAGATTTTATTTTATTAAATTAGAGAAAAATACGAGGCCTTAAAATTAAAGGGCATTTTTCAAACGAAAGTTATGCGTGTTATAAAATATAGTAACAAACGAGTGTGATAATGATCTTATCATGTCTAATAATTTTACAATATCCAAAAATAGTCAAACGAAGCACTTATAATAAATATGAAAACTACTACGTATGAAATAATTAATTCGATGTATAAATACGGTTGTTTAAAATAGTCAACACTTATGATATTTTTCGTATATTTAAAATATGACTCCTTCATGATTAAATAATACGGTTTACAAGAAACATGCGTAGTAAATACGAGTGGTAATTAAAATATAGTATGAATAGTTAAAATATCTAAGAACTTCCTTTTAAAATTTAATCCTAAACTAATTACTTTTTCATGGTCCATATATAACCACATATCTTAACTTTTAACCTCCTTCTCTTACTTGGCTAAGATTCGGCCAACACCTCCCCTCCCCCCTATTAATAAGTTGTTTCCCTTTAACAAAATTCAGCAACAATCTTCTCCAAATAAAAAGTTCCAGCAGCTCTCTCTCCCTCTCTTCTCCTCACCATTGAAGAAAAAAAAGACAAGCTTAATTTCTTCTCTCCTCTTCAAAGCTCAAGCTACTCCTTCTTCCATAAGGAGATAGCTAAGCTCCTATACATCTCACCATATTCAATCAGCTGCAAGGCACCTTCAAAAACCTGCAAAAGATTTCGCCCAAGAATTTGATCTAAGAAGGAAACTACAAAGGTTACCCCTGCATTTATCCCTATGTGTTTAATTGCTAAATTCTTTATTTCGGTTTTTTATGTTTCGTTGCTCATAAAATTATGAAATTAATTGTGCTTGATTATCTGTAAGTAAATTAGAACTCATCCAAAATTCGTGGTGTTTTGACTTAAGACGAAGGAGATATGATCCTTGAAAGTCGATGCATTTTTTCAATCGATTCTGTGAACGAATGTTTTGTTAGTTTCTGATATTATATTTATAATCATGGGAATCCTATGATATTTTTACTGAACAAACTATTGGTAGTAAAAAACATCCCGTATAAATTTCATGGTCATCAGAGTTAAATCAAAAGAGAAATAAAATCCTAAATTTGCCCTGCCCAGAATCGATTGAAACTGTAATACCCCTATTCACGGACCCAATTCCTATACTTATACTATACAGAAAATTATGAAATTTAGTATGCGTATTCACATTGAAGTTTAATGTATCTTGTTAAAATTTCATAATTTTTAGAGTTGATCCCTAAGAGAAATAGATTTTTAAACTTGATGTGTCCAGAATGAAACCTTGTGATGTTTTGCCTTGAAAAACATGTTTACTTAATCCTTTTTCGAGAAGTAAGAATTGGGTATTGTAGAGCACTTATAATAGAGTCACCATGCCAAAATTTACAATTTTTAGAACTCCCTAAATATGGTTTTCCTATTTTTGTTTAGACTTGACAGAAACATGAGTAATCTGTGATACTGCTTATTAAGATTCGAAAGTGATCAACTTAGCTACTTTGAGTCCATTTATCCCCTACTTATAACTATGATAAAATCAAACTAAAAATATGATGTTAAACCTGGAATGGAGTAGTTTATGCCTGCAAAAATTGGTACCTATAGGACTTATATCTTAGGAGAAATGGATGTTTAAAATGAGATAAAATGCAATAAACAATTGTCCTTGTTTCATAAAAACGAAAATATAACTTTCTACAGAATCTTTTAAGTTTGCAAAAGGTCATATTCATGTTTTATATGTATTTATGTGTTACCATGTTGAAATTCATAATTTTAAGAAGTGTCTAAATAATTATAAACAATTGCGACGTTTCTAGGCTTTTAGTTTACTATTTTTCTGATAGGATTCATGTTTAGGTATATCTTCCTTGAAAAATCACAACATAATCTTATTATATGAATGTCTAGATAATATTCTGGAAGTCCCCATATTTTATTAAAGGGTTTAAATATTTTTAGCGAAATTGATAGAATATGGAAAAGTTAAAGGACTAAAATTGAAAGGTTTCGGAAAACCAAATTCGAACAGGTCGTTTGAGTCCAAAAATAATATCATGTAGTAGGCTGTTACATATTTGTATGCACAATTATGTTAATTATCTTCATGCTTTAGTAATTATCTCAAACATTTTTTAAGTTAAATTGTTTAATCGATCTTTTGCGAATAAATTATTCTAAGGAATTATTGTGGATTAATTGAATGTGTAATATTGTCATTTTCATATTTAAATACAAATATGCTAATTATGTGTTTTGATTGAATACTTGTTTTATTTGCAAACGTGCTAAGACTTATAAAAGTATAAGTAATTTATCGTCAAAATAATATTTACTCTCTAAAGAACCATTAAAAGAACAAAGTTTATTTCCCTTGTTAAACTTCCTTATCAGCTGCCTATATTTATAAGTTATGAAAGAAGTAAAAGTTTTTATAAAAAGACTTTGGACTAAAAGGCGAATTAAAAACCTTAATAGTTTAAACGAACGAAAGAACGCTTATAAAATTAACACGTGTTACTAAAAGCAACTTATATGAATATTAAATAAAGAACGATTGATCACTAAAGATGTAAGAAAACCGTGCTAGGTGAAGTGCTGCCCAAGTCAGAGCTCGGACGTGCCTACTTGTACTAAGTCGATAACTATTTCAAGAAGTTTGTAGCTTTTCTTTAAAAAGTTAAGAGGTGGGTGGCACTATCTGTATTAGCCGATAATGTTATATGGATTATTGGTATATTTCTGAAGCAAACTAATCAAATATATATCTCGAACAAGTTACACTAATATAAGATTTATAAGAAGTCTCGTCCAACGGGACAATACTGCCTTAGCGTACTCCAAAGTGTACGACTAACGTAAGTTGTCTAGCACGAGCATAAAACCGTCCAAGGGGACAATACTGCCTTAGCGTACTCCAAAGTGTATGACTAACGTAAGTTGTCTAGTACGGAATTGCAAGCAAGATGTTAAAAGATACATAAACCAAACAATAATACTTAAACCGGGTTGGGATAATATATTTTTCAACTATTTCAGGATCATGCCAATCTGTGTAAGAGCGTACAGGTTATCCACTGAGATTTTTATCTCACACCCCAACAGTTTAATATTTTTTCAGGATATGATCGAGAGGGGTCGGAGCTGCAGCAGTGACACAGAGTTTCCATATATTTGATGCTATATATATAAATAATTAAATAACATTGTAATCTCTTTCTAAAGACGATTTTAATTATGATGCCGAGTAACAAACCTTTAAAGGTTACTCGATGAATATCTTGTACGCAAATTTCCTCTTTGACTATGACTTTTAGAGTTAAATAAAAGACCTTGTTCACTCATGCTTAATTTATATATGACCTTCCGCTGCAAAGTATTTCATTTACACTTGTCTCTTAATTATTAAAAAGAAATTTTTAAGCTCAGTTTTCAATTACTAAGTGGCGACCCGAGTTCGGAGTGTTAAAAGCCACAGGGGTATTCATTCCGGAAATGGGGCATTACATGCTCGAGTTCGGCCCATGTGGTTACACCTCCCCGTGGGAGCGTGTTATCGTACCACTCCTTTGCTATTCCCGTCAAAGAGAATGAGAACAGCCTGAGCCTCTTGGCATCTTCAAACATGCCTTTATAATTGAACGTGGATGCGATCATCAGAAAACTCCTCAGATGAGTGTGAGGATTCTCCTTTCCAACCTCCCCCTTGAATTGATTCTCGGTAAGTAGCTTTAGAATTCCAGGGGAAATTGAAAAGTTTTTTACCTCTACCGGAGGCAATGCCGCTCCATCATAGTATCGTTGCGGTTGTACCACAAACCTTCCTCGAATAGCCATGTTTTGATCGGCGTTCTGAGGAACGTGCTGGAGATTAGCAGGTGGTACGGGTACTTGTTGGGCTGGTGGTGGTTGATAGACTAGTGGTTGGTTGTAAACAGGAGGTGGAGGGTACGGGTATGGTGGATACGGATATGGTGGGTATGGGTAAGGGTAAGGGTAAGGTAAGTTGTTTTGTGGGGATGCAGGGTTGTTCTGAGGATATTGGATAAGGTTATGAGCTGAATTGTTTACGTTCTGTGTACCCGGGTTTTGGCTCTGGCTCTCCCCTAATGGAACTTGATTCTGACTTCCAATCCCTCCAGTGCCCTCAACCCGGTCCACTACCTGATTAAACTCATTAGCAGCATCATCCAACTCATTACTGATGTCCATGTTCACATTCTCGTTCTCTCCTCCGACAGTATTAATCCTTCTTAAAAAGGCTATGTTTCTTCTTGATATTGTCTCAGGGTCTAGTTGTAGTCTCTCTTCGCTCGATTCACCTTACGAGCGTGTTTTCATAAACCTAAAATACTAACAAAAGAATAAAAACGCAATTGCCGAACACGTACGAATAAAACAAAAAAAGTAAAGCACTCACTACTAACTACTAAGCTATCTACAAGTCCTCTTCAAAAGACATACAACGCCATCCCCGGCAACGGCGCCATTGACTTGAACCAAACTTTATTAGCCTTCTACTAGTAGTTTTCCCACAAGAGTACGGGTTCACTGTAGTATGGGCAAGTATAGGGACCAAGTATTATCTAACCCAAGGGAAGGTATGTATGCGAATAGATCCCTGAAGATCTATGCGTCGTAGTTAATAAGAGTGTATGTTTGGGGATTGAAAATTATAATAAACTACTCTATATTCTAATAACTTAATTAAAACGGAATAAATAACTAAGTGTATGCAAATATGAGATGGTGATGCTCAGGATAGGACTTCCTACGTATACTAAAGGAGCAGGTACATAATCAAGATAACTGTAACGCGCAAGAAATAACCTAAGTAAAAGATTGCAAGATGAAAGCTCAAGAATTAAAACCCTAATACTTTATCCTAACAATCGACTTCACTAATCCACTAACAAGTTAATAGATAGTGCTTAATTAATGAGACCCTAATTTAACTAAGGTGATGCGGTCGTCCTCCCTAGATAAACCAGTAGATTAATTAACCCCTTCTAAACCCTCTCATTAAGTCTACTCGTTGTTAAAGAGTGATAAGGTCGTCATCTCTCGAACACTTTTCGAACTAAATTCAAAGGTAAAGTAAAGATTGATTTTAAGAATTCATTAATTAAGAGAATTAAAACTAAATGTCACGAATTATCCTAATTACATACCCACAACCTACTTCTACGAGTTCATCCTACCCCAAGCATGCAAGGGTTTTAGCTAGACATGGTTTTTATGGAAACACAAACAATCGAAGAAGTAACGAACATGAACATAATAATTTTAACGAATAAATTATCAAACATAAACTAGGGTTTCAAGAAATAAATGCTGAGAACTGAAATCAAATTAATAAAACGAAGTCTCAATGTATTCAAGAACAAAGGTCTAAAGAAACGAAACTAAAAAGAAAAATCGAACTATGAATTCGTAATCAAAACCTCAAATATGTAAAATTAAAGCTTACGCGTCTCTTCCTCTCTCCAAAAACTAACTCTAAACGTAATAGGGTATCAAGAGGTATGTCGTGGTGTGTAAAAACATGTTCGGAAGGTGTATAAATAGGCAACAGGTCGGATCGGGAGTTAATGGGCCAAAAACCATGCAAGCTCGAGCACTGCTCGTGCACTAAGTGCACGAGCACAATCCCATCGTACGCGAAAATCTTCCATAGAGCCAAAAGTGCTCGACCACTCGAGCTCGTGCACTAGGTGCACGACCTGTCCTTGCTCGAACACACTGCACAAGTACTCATGCACTAGGTGCACGACCCAGTGTTGCTCTAGCGCTATACTCGACTACTCGTGCACTAGGTGCACGAGTTCTCCTCGCTTGTGCACTCCAATTATACTTTTGCTTCCTCGAACTAATACTCTTCGTATTTCTTCGATATCTTCTCATCCGGGCATCCGTTTGAGTCGATTCAAAGTCCTACGAACTCCTCTTTTCGCCATCTATCCATCTATAAGCATCAAAGAGACAAATTCATTATTTTATCAAAATGATACTCAAATGACTCTAAATACTCAACAAAATCGACCAAAATTGGGGCATTTCTAACGACTAATCATGACAATTTCACGCCTAATCATATGGTCGTTACGGTATGGTATGCCACCCCTAACTGTAGATAGAGCCGGCAATTTGGGCCCGGCCCGCCCGACATATGGGCTGGGTTGGGCCCAAAAAATAGAGGCCCGAAAAAACCTGGCCGTTTTTTGCTGGCCCGATTGATTTATTAATTTTTTTAAAAAAGATTATAATTAGTGTTATTTCTTTAAATGATATTCAGTGTTGTAATTACAAATATATGGACATATTTGACTTGATACTGCCATAATAAGGAATTTAGTGTTGTATATTTAGTTTTTAAATGATATTTAGTGATATTTAAATGATATTTAGTGTTGTATATTTAGTTTTTTTTTTAAACATACTTGACTTGATAGTTGATGCCATAATAAGGAATTTTGTAAATGAAGCCCCTCAATTTTCAGTACCGTGGAATAAAAAAACTCTACCAAATATTATTTTGAAATTAGGAAAAAAAAATAAAAAAAAAAGTTGAAATGGGCTTGGCCGGCCCGTTAGCCCGTGGGCTATGGTTGGGCCGGGCTGGGCTAGGACTTTACAGGCCCAACGTGCAAATGGGCCGGCCCGACCCGGCCCGCAAATAGTGATTGGCCCGACGGTACTGTTATCAATAAGGAAAGGGGTGTGTTACTAATGTGATACTAACGTGTGTTACTACAAAGTAATAATGTGTGTTATTTTTTTTTTGATCGGTAAATGTTAGTTGTTAGTAGTTAGATTAGTTCACCAAGTCTCCATATACTCCAAGAAATCTCCAAGCCCACCTTATAACTCCCATAATTCGTTCCCAGAGGGAATCGAACCCGGGTCACTCACTAGAGTGAGGAACCCGGTGGCCAGGTGGGCTAAGCCACCTGGTTAATAATGTATGTTATTATATAGAAATGAGTGCATAAGTGATATTGAATATTTAATATTACTGATGTGAATTATACTAAGGTATGTTACTACATAGTAACAATAGGTGTTACTATATAGAAATGAGTGTATTACTGATATGGAATATTTAACATTACTACTAGCACATAAAAAATACCTAATAAAAAGGTAAGTGGTACCTCAACTCTTTCCATAAGGGACAACTTCACATCTTCAGCCTTCGAATTCCTCAAAGATCCATTATCCATTACCGAATATTCGTCCACCACTAGCTCCCAATCACCATAAGAACCAGAATCAGCTTCTTGCTTGAAATCTCTCATCATCCCAATGTTGTATAAGAGAAATAGTGCATGGCAAACGAACCCCACACCACTGTACTCTGTGGAGATAAGCAAGCTGAAAAATGAGTAAACAACCCGTAACGTTGTGGACATAATTCTTCCGGAAAGTTGCAACGCTCTCGCACATCTTGTGAAAAACATTAGAACACCAATCCAGCTTCGGAATCACATTAACATCAACCACAGACTTCAAAATGGAAGACGAACAAACAAAGTGATTGACCATTGGAGTAAATATCGACGACATACAGAAATAAACGAACAAACGTTTAAAATCATCACCACCATCCTTCAGATTGTTTTTAAAAATATCAACAAGAGCACTGAACTTTGAATTAACCTTCAGATTATAAAGCTCAAAGTACTTCTCCAGCAAGACATTCACCTCACCCCAACCAGAGTGTGCAACATCAAAGCCATCATTCCTCGGAAGCATAAAAATATCAAACACGTCATCAGGAGTGATGACAAATCGACGAGAACGGCCAACAGACAATTGCCAACTGACCGGATTAAAATTCTCAGCTAGCCACCAAAGCATCTTATACCCGCTGAGCTTAGAGATGGGCATATCAAGCAGACCACCAAAGCCAATACTTCTACCAACTAGTTTCTGCTTTTTATTGAGTGATTGGATAAGTTCAAAAATAGCAGTAGGTCTGCCGTGTGGTGTAAAATCCCTACAATGAAAAATAAAATGTTGTTACTATATATACAAACAACAATATGAATAAATGAAAAAAATAATAAAAACAACTATAAACATACTTGATGGTTGAGAACTGTGAACAACTATGGCCCTGACTTGAAGCGACTACACTAGCTTCTACTAGTAGCTACCCCGCAAGAGTACGGGTTCACTGTAGTATGGGCAAGTATAGGGACCAAGTATTATCGAACCCAAGGGATGGTGTATATGCGAATAGATCCCTGAAGATCTACGCGTCGTAATTAATATGAGTGTGTTGTTTTTGGATTTTTGGAAAGATTAATTAAAAGACTGAAATAAACTAAGTAAACTAAAATACTAAAGCAATTAAATTAACTAAGGGTTGTGTTCTAATGAGAGATGGTGATGCTTAGGATAGGAATCCCTACATATACTAACGGAGCAGGTACATAATCAAAGTAATCGTGACAAACAAGAATTAACCTAAGTAAAAGAATGCAAGGTGAAAGCTCAAGATTCTAAACCCTAATACTTTACCCTAACACTCGACTTCACTAATCCACTAACAAGTTAATAGATTGTGCTCAATTAATGAGACCCTAATTTAACTAAGGTGATGCGGTCGTCCTCCTTCGCTAAACCGGTAAATGAATTAACCTTTCCTAAACCTTCTCGTTAAGACTACTAGTTGTTATTGAGTGATGCGGTCGTCCTCTCTCTAACACTTTCGTACTAAATTTAAAGGTAAAGTTCAGATTAATTATAAGAATTCATTAACTAAGAGAATTAAAACTAACGTCACAAACTACCCTAATTATGTACCCACATCCTACTTCTACGAGTTCATCCTAACCTAAGCACGCAAGGGTTTTAGCTGGACATGGTTTTAACAAAACTAAAAGCAATTAAAGAAACAACGAACATAAACATATTGAATTGAACGAAGAAAATAAGAAACATGAACTAGGGTTTAAAAAGAAAATAAATACGAAGAACTGAAATTTGAATTGATAAAAACGAAATTTAAACGTGTTCAAAGTAACGAACTAATGAAAAGAAACTAAGAATTGAAAAGAAACTAAGAATTCGTATGCAAAACCTTAACAACGTAAAAGTAAAGCTTGCTCGTCTCCTTCCTCTCCAAAAACTAAGTCTAAAAGTATTTTTAAAGTTGGGGATCCTTCAAAACGTGTTTGGACGAGGTATATATAGGCACGGGTCGAAACGGGAGTTAATGGGCCGAAAATACGCATCCGGAGGCAAAAGTATATGGGCGCTCTAGCAAAACGCTCGAGCGGTTCCGCTCGAGCTGTGTAGCTCGAATGATGCATTCGCTCGAGCGGTCGCGCTCGAGCTGCTCGAGCGCTGAATCTTCTCTGTATGTTTTGGGCGCTCGAGCAATTCGCTCGAAGAATTGTTCTGTACGTTTGCGCGCTCGAGTAAGGCGCTCGAGCGGTGGCGCTCGAGCAATGCGCTCGAGTGATCTCTAATCCTTCCAAATGATACTTTTCCTCGTCCGCACTAATACCAATCGTATTTCTTCAATATCTTCTCATCCGGGCATCCGTTTGAGTCGATTCAAAGTCCTACGAACTCCGTTTTTCGTCCTCTATTCACCTATGAGCATCAAAGAGACAAATTTATCAATGTATAGAAATAATGCTCATTTGACTCTAAATACTCTATAAACTCGACCAAAACTAGGGCGTTTCTAGCTACGAATCATGACAATTTCACGCCTAATCAACCCCCCAAACTTACCATATTGCTTGTCCCCAAGCAATGAAATAATAAGTCAAGTGAAATTGTTAGGAATTAGTAGGAAAACTCAATCATGCAAGCTAATGAACTCAAGCTTCAAAAGTCAATCACCCGTATACTCACTCACTTTCCTTCATCATACTCATGCAACAATAACAAGAAACACCAAGATCAAGCATGGATGTGCACTCAACGATGTGTTTAACTCCCTCACAAGTGTATAACAATGATAAAGGGACTCACTCAATCAATCAATCACACAAATTGGCAGCCATAGGCTTGTAAATGCTTTCAACTTCGACCATACTCTAGAAATCAATGCCGAATCAAAAAGGACTTTCAAAAGGTTGTAATGTAGGCTCTTTGGACAGGTGGGATAACAATATGGTAAAGTGACTCAAGTGAATGGAGAATAGAAATTCAAAACTTCGGTACTTCGAGATTAAGAACGAACTACTTCAAACGTATTCAATCACTACACTTTCGCTTTCAATTCTCTCAACACTTCAATTTTTTATCTTTCTCACTCCTTCACTTTTTCAATCACTTCATCATTTTTTTTTCTTTTTCGCACAAACACATGAGCTCATTTTTTTTTCTTTTGCTCATTCTCAAATTTTTTTGTTCTTTTTCCCACATCTCAAAACTTCATCACACCTTCTTCTCATATTTACTCAACAAACAACCTTTTCCTTTTTTCAACTCAATTCACTTCCTTCATATTCACACTTTCCTATTCTCCACTCAAATTTGGACAAAAAGGCTTAGGAATTGGAATAGTGTTCATATGTGCTAGCAAATAAAATAGGCTTTAGGCTCAAAGGGGCTAACAAGGGATCAATGTCATTGGTAAGGAAAATTTTGGCTAAGTGACTTATTCAATTCAAAAATGGCCTAAGATCCTATTCGGCATATCAAACTAGACACAATCTAGAAGCAAGAGCACATGCAAGTTCTAGCATCCTCTAAGGTGACGATCCACTCACAAACGAAGAGATTAAATCATGCATTTAAATCTCGTAAGGCTCAACTCTCACGGCTTTCACATCCAAGCTAGTCCTAGTGAATTCTCACTCTCATCACACAAGTACTCAAAAGAAAACTCATAAGCATACAAGTTCTTTCTCAACTCAGCTCAAACTCAAACACTCACACAAAAGAATTTCTAACTCAGCCTCACAATTCACCCTACTCATCAAATCATACTCAAAGATAGCAATCAACAAGCATAAGGTGATTGATAGGCATAAAATATTGAGTAACAAAACAAATTAATAATAGCCCAAGGAGCATCTCAAGGCACCAAATAACTAACTCAACTCAAAGATAAGGGTGTGCATGCATGTGCAATGTAACAAGAAACATAAAAAACTCCACCCCCCCAAACTTCGACCTTGCTAGAGGTCTAAGTTTGGGGTTGTGGGTTACCTCAACCAAATAATTCCGTTTCTCTCACTAGCTTTGCACACTCCCTTGTCTCAAGTGGGTTCCTTCAATCTGAATAACTCCATGATACCTTTACTCCTTTAGAGACAAGCCTACAAAATAAAACTCTCAAGTACGAGGTTAAACATACGACTCAACAACATCCTAGTAACATAAAAGGAAAATAACTAAAAAACACTCAAAAGCAAATAAAAATGGGTTGCCTCCCATTCAGCGCTATTTTTAAGGTCCTCATGCCGGACCAAGCTCAAAGGAGCTTATGGGACATCATACTCAAATTTACCTCCCTTACTCTCATAAGAGTGGTGTTTGAACTCCTTTCCTTGTTGTCCCTCCATCATGAGTTCCTTTGCTTTCTTCTCATTCCCAAGTGTTATGGGTCTCAACTCCTTCTCACCTTTATCTGGAGGAGTCTTACCAAACAATTTCTTGAGTTTGGACTTTTTCTTCTTAACTCTTCCTTTCCCTTCTAACTGGACCACGTCCACTTTCTTCACCTCTTCATCCTTCAACTTCTTCACTTTATCCCTATCAACATAATCAAGAACATAATGCTCATGGGTTAAATAATCAAGTGAAGGACTAACAAAATCATGAATATCAGAAGGATTAGGGATAGGAGGCGTGTCTTCAACACGAGGATTAATTGCATCCATGCAATACAAGCTCTCATCCTCCCTCGGGTGCTTCATGGCTTCATATAGGGAGATCTTCACTTCTTGATCATCGACCTTCAACGTAATCTTCCCATTTGCCACGTCTAGCACCATCCCCGCCGTAGCTAAGAACGGTCTTCCCAAGATCAGGGGTACGTGCTCATCTTCCTCCATCTCTAGCACTACAAAGTCGGCTGGAAAGATGTGATCTCCAACTCTCACGAGGACGTCTTCAACAACACCTTGAGGTCTAGTAATAGACCGGTCGGCAAGTTGAAGCGTCATCATTGTGGGTTGAAGTTCACCACCTTCCAACTTCTTGAAAAGCGACAAGGGCATCAGATTTATGCTCGCCCCGAGGTCGCACAATGCTCCCTTCTTGATCCCGTTCCCAATGTCACATAAGATCGTGAAACTTCCGGGATCCTTCAGCTTCGGTGGAAGCGCCTTGTGCACTAATGCACTCACCTCGTGGTTCAACTGCACCAACTTCGGCTCATCCACTCGCCGTCTTTTCACAATCAAGTCCTTCAGAAACTTTGCATAATGCGGCATCTGTTCCAAACCATCATAAAAAGGAATGTTAATGTGAAGTTGTTTAAAAACATCAAGAAATTTTGCAAATTTTTCATCAAGCTTCTTTTTCATGAAGCGTTGTGGATATGGGACTGGTATCACCGATTTGGGTACCCCCCACTCATCTCTTTCTGTTTCTTTCACTTTATCCCTTGCTTCCTTTGCCTTCTTCCACTTTGGAACTCTCTCAACCTCCTCAAGGTCTTTGTCTTGATGGGACTCATCCATATCTTCATGCTTCTCAATCCCTTCACTTTCAATCCCCTTCTCAACTTGGGGCGTCTCAGAATCAGCAGGCATCTGAGGACCTTCATAGTTGGTTCCACTTCTAAGCTGGATCGCCTTGCAATGCTCTTTCGGGTTCCCTTCCGGCATTCTATTCACGGACTTTGCAATCTGGCTCATCTGGAGCTCTAAAGAAGTGAACCTTCGATTGTTCTCTTGTTGAGTTCTAGTCCACTCAACATTCATCTTCTGGAGCTCTTGATCACGATGATCGCCTTTCTTATGCAGCTCCTTCACATCGTACTCCAAGGATGACAACCGCTTGCTACCTTCCTCCACCTTCTGAAGAATAGCTCTCAACATCTCCTCGGTTGATGCACCGCCTTCTCCACCAGGAGGTTTAGACCCCGGATCAACACCTGCAGGAACAGTAACACCAGTTTTTGGGTTAGCATAAGAAAAATTATCATTCTTCCTCCATGTGTTTTGAGGAGGTTGCTGGCCTCCTTGATACCCTTGTGTGTTCCTCCATTGATTTTGAAGTGGCTGAGGCCCTGGAAGTACAAATGGTTGGCCATAAGAAGGCCTTCCATACTGATTACCACCTTGGTAGCCATTCTGATTGTAATACGGACCTCCCATGTAATTGGCTACCTCTTGCTGTCCACTTGGTTGGTCTACTCTCTCATTCTCTACTACATGCTCTCCAACCAAACTCTTCCCCAACTCGAGGTTGTTGATCTTCTCCATCATGGCCATCAATAGCCTTCTCGTTCCTTCTCCCTCTTCAACTTGATGCATCCTCTGAAAATCTGCATCTCCACTCCAAGCACCGGCATTCGTGACAATGTTGTCAACGATCTCTCTACACCTCTCTATGCCTTGATTGAGGAATGCTCCGCCCGCACAAGCGTCTAAATGGTCTTGCCCAGCCTTGTTGGCACCACTATAGAAGAATGCCATAATGTCTCCCTCATTGTACCCGTGCTGCGGGCACTCAATCAGCATGTTTGAGTATCTCTCCCACGCTTTGCGTAAATCCTCTCCAGACTTCTGGCGAAAGGACGAGATCTCAATTCTAGCCTTGATTGTCCTAGATGGAGGGTAGAATCGCTCGAGGAACAGACGCTCGAGCTCGGCCCAAGTGGTAATACCTCCCCGAGGAAGCGTGTTATCGTACCACTCCTTGGCTATTCCCGTCAATGAGAAAGGGAACAGCCTAAGCCTCTTGGCATCTTCAGACATGCCATTATAATTAAATGTTGAGGCTATCATGAGAAAGCTCCTCAGATGTGTATGAGGATTCTCCTTCCCGATCATCCCCTTGAACTGATTCTCGGTAAACAACTTTAAAATCCCCGGGGATATCGAGAAGTTGTTCGCCTCAACTGGAGGTAAAGCCACTCCATCATAGTACCGCTGTGGCTGCGCTGCAAACCTCCCTCGAATAGCCATCTGATTTGCGTTCTGAGGAACGTGTTGAGGATTAGCAGCAGGTACTGGTACTTGTTGGGGTGGTGGTGGGTAAACAGGTGGTTGATTATAGACTGGGGGTGGAGGATACGGGTAAGGTGGGTAAGGATAAGGTGGGTATGGGTAATGTTGGTATACTGGGTTGTTGAAAGGGTTATTTGGGTTTTGTGGGTAAGCAGGGTTTTGGTTCTGGCTTTGGGGTTGTGTTTGTGCAGAGTTGATTGAGTTTTGCGGGTTTGGGAGTTGGTTCTGCGGTTCCCCTATGGGTATTTGCTGGTTACTGCTCTCAACTCCAACCGCCTGCTCCACTAAAACAGTATACTCTGCAGCTATTTTGTCTAAGTCCCCATCTCCATCCAGATTCATGTTGTCTTTGTCTCCAGCAGTAGTCATTCTTCTCAAGAAAGCTCGGTTCCTTCTGGCTATCGTCTCAGGGTCTGACAGGATTCTTTCTTCGCCCGTATTGCCTTGTGAGCGTGTTTTCATAAACCTGAAACACTAGCAGAAGGATCAAAACGCAACTGCCTAATGAATGGAAATAAAAATCAAAACAGAAAATAAATCACCCACTACTAACTACTAAGTTATCTACAAGTCCTATTCAAAAAGCATATAACGCCATCCCCGGCAACGGCGCCATTGACTTGAAGCGACTACACTAGCTTCTACTAGTAGCTACCCCGCAAGAGTACGGGTTCACTGTAGTATGGGCAAGTATAGGGACCAAGTATTATCGAACCCAAGGGATGGTGTATATGCGAATAGATCCCTGAAGATCTACGCATCGTAATTAATATGAGTGTGTTGTTTTTGGATTTTTGGAAAGATTAATTAAAAGACTGAAATAAACTAAGTAAACTAAAATACTAAAGCAATTAAATTAACTAAGGGTTGTGTTCTAATGAGAGATGGTGATGCTTAGGATAGGAATCCCTACGTATACTAACGGAGCAGGTACATAATCAAAGTAATCGTGACAAACAAGAATTAACCTAAGTAAAAGAATGCAAGGTGAAAGCTCAAGATTCTAAACCCTAATACTTTACCCTAACACTCGACTTCACTAATCCACTAACAAGTTAATAGATTGTGCTCAATTAATGAGACCCTAATTTAACTAAGGTGATGCGGTCGTCCTCCTTTGCTAAACCGGTAAATGAATTAACCTTTCCTAAACCTTCTCGTTAAGACTACTAGTTGTTATTGAGTGATGCGGTCGTCCTCTCTCTAACACTTTCGTACTAAATTTAAAGGTAAAGTTCAGATTAATTATAAGAATTCATTAACTAAGAGAATTAAAACTAACGTCACAAACTACCCTAATTATGTACCCACATCCTACTTCTACGAGTTCATCCTAACCTAAGCACGCAAGGGTTTTAGATGTACATGGTTTTAACAAAACTAAAAGCAATTAAAGAAACAACGAACATAAACATATTGAATTGAACGAAGAAAATAAGAAACATGAACTAGGGTTTAAAAAGAAAATAAATACGAAGAACTGAAATTTGAATTGATAAAAACGAAATTTAAACGTGTTCAAAGTAACGAACTAATGAAAAGAAACTAAGAATTGAAAAGAAACTAAGAATTCGTATGCAAAACCTTAACAACGTAAAAGTAAAGCTTGCTCGTCTCCTTCCTCTCCAAAAACTAAGTCTAAAAGTATTTTTAAAGTTGGGGATCCTTCAAAACGTGTTTGGACGAGGTATATATAGGCACGGGTCGAAACGGGAGTTAATGGGCCGAAAATACGCATCCGGAGGCAAAAGTATATGGGCGCTCTAGCAAAACGCTCGAGCGGTTCCGCTCGAGCTGTGTAGCTCGAATGATGCATTCGCTCGAGCGGTCGCGCTCGAGCTGCTCGAGCGCTGAATCTTCTCTGTATGTTTTGGGCGCTCGAGCAATTCGCTCGAGCGGTGGCGCTCGAGCTGCTCGAGCGCAAGAATTGTTCTGTATGTTTGCGCGCTCGAGTAAGGCGCTCGAGCGGTGGCGCTCGAGCAATGCGCTCGAGTGATCTCTAATCCTTCCAAATGATACTTTTCCTCGTCCACACTAATACCAATCGTATTTCTTCAATATCTTCTCATCCGGGCATCCGTTTGAGTCGATTCAAAGTCCTACGAACTCCGTTTTTCGTCCTCTATTCACCTATGAGCATCAAAGAGACAAATTTATCAATGTATAGAAATAATGCTCATTTGACTCTAAATACTCTATAAACTCGACCAAAACTAGGGCGTTTCTAGCTACGAATCATGACAATTTCACGCCTAATCAGGCCCGAGAAGCTGTCTTCTTTTGAACCCTCCTCTTAGATTTTTTGGAAGTCCCCTCAGACCTCAAAACCGGGGAATCATCCTCGTATGAATCAGAATCCATTTCAGAAAAGCAATACTGCAATAACAGTACATATATGTGTCACCAAAATCAATATTGTTATGTTACTAAACAGAGAATGTATGTGTTACAGAACATACAGAAAAAACTATGCTACTAAAAGGGAGAAGGTAGTTACAAAAATCAACAAAATAGTGTTACACAAGGACATATATTTGTGTGTTATAAATACAGGAAGCATGTTTAACAGAAAACCAAATAATGTGTTAACATAACAAAAAACAATGTTACCATACACAAAAAGATTATAGACACAGGAAGAATGTGTTACACAAGAACATATATTGTGTGTTACACATATAGCAAGACTATGTTACACAAAAGCGAAAAATGTGTTACAATAACAAAAAACAATGTTACCAAACACAAAAAGATTACATATACATGAAGACTGTGTTACACAAGGATATATATTGTGTGTTACAAATATAGCAAGACTATGTTACACAAAGGGAAAAAATGTGTTACCATAATAAAATAAAAACATTGTTCACACACAAAAAGACCAGAACGAACATAAAACATTACAGAAACAACAATATTACCATACTAGGCAAAGGAACATTATGTTACTGAAAAATATATATTATGTTATATAAACGAAAAATATGTGTTACTATACAAAACAGAGCATGGAAAAGCAATGATGATAATCGGCTTAACACCAGAAACGGAGCATTAACGCGAAAAGAAGAAAATTACACAAAAAAATTATAGATCTATACTGATTTTTTTTTAAAGTCGATAATAAAAACACAAAAAACTTTGTTAGATTTCAAACCACGAACATAAGAATCAAAATAGAAACGAAGAAATGAAAGATTATGGAAAAAAACCACGAACCTAAGTATAATATATTGTACAAGAAAAGAGCGAAGAACTCAACACAGCGATAAAACACGAACTCTTCACCACGGGATAAATGAACTGGAAGAACCAACCGTGGAATGGAAACTAATCTGGAAACCACCGGAGAAAACAGTCGAAGGAGCAGGAAAAGGAGAGAGAGAACTGAGCGAGGGAGAGTGGGAGATGAATCGTCGCAGTAAATTTTCAAAAGTGCATGAAAAAGGGCTGAAAACTGTCTTATATATGGACCCGAATTTCGCAGGTCGGGTACGGGTCGCGGGTTATTCTACAGATTCTAGATCCATAAAATATTTTATATAACAATTTGCGAATAAATAAAATTATTTGTGATTCTATAACCCGTCACAATTTTCGACAAACAAGTAACCATCAAAAATTTATGAAAGGTTTAATTACGACAGATATGCAACAACTTCGTTGTTATTTCAATTGAAATATCGATCATAAAAGTCGTGACGGGTCTACTAAAACTCCGTCGGAATCCGTTGCAATCTACAGTTAATTTTTTTCCGTCGTAAATCATGAGGGGTCTACGTGGCAAAAGCAGTCTTGTCAATTTTATTTTTTAGTATTTAAACATAAATATAATAAATTTGCATACTATATTTAATCTTGAGGCCACAAATTGAGTAGATTTCTGGTGAAATTGAAGGAACATAGTTTGCAGACTAAATAATCAATGATTATGCATGAGATGAGCACAAAGTTGAAAATCTTAACTTATATGTAGAGTTGGTAATTCGTAGTTTCCAATTGATATACATAGATCACGGACATAGGAAAATAGATTTTCTACATCAAAGAGCAACTACTATGTATTTATTGACAAAAACTTGTATGAGACCGTCTCATGGCATGAAGCAACACAAATTAACATCAACCCCTATCAAAGTGTTAATGAGTCAATGTCCTAGTTACATCAATTCCCATTGTCTCATGCAATGAGACGGTCTCATACAAGACCTACTCGTATTTATTTGTTTTGCGATAACTTTACATCTAGAGTAAAAAAAATCAGACAAAAACTATCTTCTTAAAGGAGTATCTTTATTGAGGATTAACACGTAAAATTTGTATAAAATATCTTCAATCGTATATATGATTTGGACAAGGTAAACAACATCATGCTTCATCAGGATGTCCTTCCTCTCATCATCGTAGTTTGGGACATTCACTGGAACTAGGATTTGCAATTGAGCCTTCCATACAAACCAAAAGTTTGATAAATTAGTAGAAGGGAGAATGACTTATTTGCCTTAAATTTCGTAGTATAAATCTTTTTTTGCCCTTTTGCAACTCTTTTTTGCCCAAAATATTGGACAACGGTTGGTACACAATGCCAATTTTTTGGATAAAAAATGTGGTTTTAAAAATGAGGGCAAAAAAGATTTACCATACAAAATTTAAGACACTTTTGGAAATTTTTTCTAGCATAATCATACTACAACAATATGGTCAAAGAAGCCAAACTCTTTTAATTATGCACACTTGTGCACCATACACAACTAATACTATTTTCAATTTTTTTTAATTATTATTGTAATAAGAACTAATACTATTATCTGTAGATAATTAATACTGTTACTTAGTAGGGTATAATGCACAAAGTCTATATAATATTTCTTCAAAACTAATTTTGTATACTTTTGAGGAAGATGGGTGTATCCATCGTATACCAACCAATTCTCAAATAGGTCAAAATTGCATCATTTTAGAAAAAACTCAAATTAATAATTTGAAAAGAAAAGAATATGTTTTTTTAGTCCGGTACACTTATCCACTTTTTTTTTTTATTTTTTATTTTTTATTTCAACACACTCAAATTTTCCTAATTGAACTTCGTCATTTTTTAAATATTGTATTCCTTTGTCGGGGCATAACAAATTAGTAACCGATTTTAAAGATAACAAAATGAAAATGGAAATTAAAAAACTATATAAAATTTTGAAAAAAAAAAATATGCCACATCAACTAAAAATAGGCTGTCTGTCTACGATAGCCGGTCAAAAGACTAAAAGTACTTAAAAAACTAAAATTTGAAGGTTCACAAGATGAAATGCAATTAAAAAAAGTGCAGTAATAAAAAATGGAAACACTGAACCAAAAGAAAAGGTAAAAAGAACATTTTGTTATTTCTTTTTCAAATAGAAAAATGGATAGATTTTGGATTTCTTTTTTCTTTGGTGAAGATTAAAAGACTTACAAAAATCTACAAGGCAAGGTTGTTTGGTTGCTGGGTCATCCTCAAACTTAGGAGGAACTTGCCCGTACACCATCTCACAACTCATGTCCTCAAAATCTGCAAAATGTACAAAGTTTGTAAGAATCATGTAGACTTTTGGATGAATATTAAAGTGTGGCAGTTGGAGAAGTGTGTTACTTGGGATCATGGTTAATGGAAGGCCAAACTCATTGGTGAAGAAATCTTGTGTTGGTATTTTGCACATGTTTACACACATTCCTACACATCCGCTGTTCTCCAAGTACCTTTGTATAATAAGGTGTGAAATAAACTAATTATTATATGATTGAAGTATAACACTTGTGTGTATTAATTAATTGTACAATGTAATTGGTGTACAATTCGTAAATACTCAACATGAATAATTGACATTTTTTAATAATAAAAAAAAGGGCATTTGCATATTGGTGCAAAAGAAACACTCTAATTATAAATTGGTTCAAAATATGTGTCTGTACAAATATTTTGAACTAATTTGTAATTAGAGTTTTTGAACCATTTTTTAATTTTTTTCAAAAAAAAAAAAAGAAAAACTAATAATATGACCACTTAATATTGTTTAACAAAAACAACAATTATTTTTGTTAGGAAACAACTAACTATTTAGTAAAAACAACTACTCCCTTCCTCCAATTTTACTAGAACTATTTGAAAGCCTATAATTTTTTGTGATATATTGGAGAGTATTATGAGGTACTGTGAGAGTTTATTTACAAATATAATGATTATTTATGTAATGATACTTTATTTATAAATACACTTCACAATATCTCATAATACCCTCCAACATATCACAAAAAATAAACCTAGAAAAATTGATCCGAGGGAGTGCTATATTTTAAAAATAAACACTAATTACACAATGTGTATAAAAATTTGTCATGGTTCAAAGCCTGCAACATAATTTACGATAAAATCAATTAATTCTATTTAATATACTAATATTGTCGAAAATATCTTATGTTCATCAATAGATACCAATTTATATCCTGACTATTTGATGGTGATGTAACGTGGTAAATATTTAAATAGTACTCCCTCCAATTCAAAATGAGTGAAATTTTAGGATTTATTGTCAAAATTAAGAAGTAATGTATGTTGACTATTATACCCTTATGCTTTATTAAAAGTATTTATCGATTCTTATTTGTAGTTTTTTAATTGTATGGTCAACTGCTTTCTAAAGTAATAAAAGGTATGATAACATTTGTGTGATAATTTAGGGGTTGACATATGAATATAATAAAAAAAATAAGGATAAAAATATATAAAATATCAAACATTTTGAAAAAAAAAAAAAATTACACTCTAAAACTTCATTTATTTTAAATAGTAGGGATTCCCAACTTATTTGCATCATCAAATAATGGACATACAAATTAATTACTGCACGTGGACATATTATCATCTCCGCTGATTTTGTATATCTATAGAGGAAATGATACGTACCTGCATTTCTTTATATGAACTCCACTTTTTTGCTTCACTCCATTGACTTCTACTTCCACAACCTACTGAATTCCCCATATTTCAAATATATATATACATATATATATATATATATATATATATATATATATATATATATATATATGTGTGTGTAATAAATAAGAAATGCAAGAAATATCTGTTGAATATTTTTATTTTTAAATATATATACATTATTTTAATTTATACTCTATAAATATTATTATTATATTATTAAATCTTTAAAATGTGAAATAACATGGAATGAAAAGGAATGATTCAAATACATGAAAATAATTAAATTCATTAATAGGAAATTATTAAGGACATAAACGTACTAATTATACTTGATTATTTATAATTAAATAATATAAATCTATCCAACCATATATATTAAAAAAATCAATATAATTTACATAGTAAAGAATTACAATTATTAAACAGAATACATTAATAAACGATGTTTTTTTTTTCAAACTTTTAATAAACGATGTTACGTACAAGAATACTTAAATATTAAGTGCATGCATGTAAGTAGGACTTATTATATTATATATATATATATATATATATATATATATATATATATATATTTTTTGTATGAAATGATATAATTAGACGAGTAGTGAAATAAATTAAAATTAAAAGTAATACTAACAGAAATGATCATATGTCCACCGGTGGACACAAAATTATATACTCACCGCGAATATGTTAATTACACATAAATAGGGGCCCACTATTATTTTAGTTGATTGCTTATTATTGCTTATGTGTCATTAACACATTCACGGTGAATATATAATATTGTGTCCACTGGTAAGTATATAATCAATTCCGCATCTACTAAATTGCTTAGTTTTGAATTTCTAGTTGATAAAATTTCAATTTGTCTCACATGAGGTGGGTATCAAAAAAATACTGTTGAAAAGAAAATTATTTAAAAAAAATGCAACTCTAAATTAAATTTAAATGTATTGAATAGAATAATAAAGAGTCAATGAATGAGCATCATAGATACCAAAATCAAAAGAGTAGAATATGTAATATACCTCGGACGGCCCAACCAACCAGTGGAAGAAAGGTACCGTCAACGCAGCGTTGAACTCTGCGGCCCATTTTGTCGGTGGAAACAATTTCCTGAACTGTGTCGAAAAGACATGTTTATATTATTAAAATTTGCGAAGATATAATATCAAAAGACATGTTTATATAATTAAAATTTGCAAAAATAAATTGTCAAGCTAGTTTGCCCGAGAGGTTAAGGGGGAAGACTTAAGATCTTCTGCACATAAGTGCGCATGGGTTCGAACCCCATAGCTAGCAATTTAATGTATTTTTTGTAATTAAATAAATTAAATAAATTAAATATAAATATAATATATATATATATAATAATAAATAATTATTTTTAATTTAAATCCATTATAATTATTTTAAGTATGAGTAAGTCTCTTGTGCATTTGGTGTATACAGTATCAATTGTTGAGTGAGTGCACCGTGCACTTGGTGCATATGAGACTTTGCCTTTAAGTATATTAACATTTATAACTTTATCCAACAAGTGATCTTTTAGGAAATTCTTAATTAAATATTTTAATTAAAAAAGAATTGCAGGTCAATACTCTTAATTTAATTATTAAAGTGTTTATCCATAAATTTGATAATTAATTTTTTTTTTTATTTACTTACTTGATTATGTTATGCAAAATTTTAAGTTTATAGCTTGTTCTGTAAAAAAAAAAAAAAAAAAAAAAAAAATCAATTGATGGCAAGCGGCGCACGAAGGTGGCGCATGAGACGGAGAATGACGTCAATGAATAAACGCATGAGATTGTGTATGATAGAGCGAAGACGCGAAACAATAGACGATGGAAATGATGATGAGTTTTATGTATTTCTCGTTCCAATTGAAATTAAATTATAAAGAATTTTGATAAAAATAACATTTTTAAGGCACGTGTTCATTAATATATATTGGGGGGGGGGGGGGGCGGGGGGGGGGGGGGGGGGGGGGGGGGGGGGATTGATAAAAAAAAATTAATAGTTTATATGCTAAACTTTATATACATTATTGCCAAAAAATATAGTTTAATGGCTTATGTGGAAAATGGTTTAATGGCTTATGTGGAAAATGGGTGCAATTAGGCCTATTTTAAAACATAATCAACCCTTAATATTTTTAAAACACAACTACCTAGGTAAGTTAGGGTGAATCATTGGTGTCACTTTACATGTATGAATCCTATAATAATAATAAGAAAGAAAAAGAGAAAAGAAATTTACTTGAGCAGGGGCGCCAGGAGGAAGCATGGATAGGAGGACGAGACGCACCACTTGCTGCTGCTGCAAGCGGTTTCTTCCCTGCATCACACTCTTGGATACTTCCACGAACGACTCGTAATCATAATCCAACCACCCTTTCTTCTTCTTCTTCTCAATCTCATTCTCTCTCGCGAATTTCTCCATCTTCCTCGCGAACAGAGTCATGAACGCCTTCGCGAACACTCCGTCCTTGTATTTCGTCTTCTGCCCCATCGGCGCTGGCTCTCCCGACGCCTCTGCTATACCGCATCGAACAACCACTCTCTCTGCCCGCCAATGCCTTACTGATGATGATGATGGCAAATTTAGTGCTTGAACAACCACCATTATATATTAATTCTTTTCTATCTAGCTCTTCTACTAATCTAGAGCTTTAATTTAATTATTGTTGCCTAGACAAATGGAGCGTGTGGTATGGCGTTTCTCCTTTGGTTTCTTATCGGGAGAATGGTGTCATACGCATACGTGTACATGTGCCCGGCCTCATGTCCACTATCAACTTTATTAGCCTCTAATAAATACTCACATTATTGTTTTTTTTTTTTAATACTTATTTATGTAAGTAGTGGAATAAGAAAATTAGGGTAACATTTGGGATCCACTTGTGCAACGAGTGTAGGAATACTGCTTTATAATTATTCCACACATACATACGTGGTCCATATAATTTATTAATTTAATTATTGGATTCATATCATGTTTTAATATTAATGATGATTAGCGGGATGTGAAGAAATTTAAAACATGGGCTAATTATATAAAATAAAAAAAATAAAAATTAGGTAGTTTTGTTTTATAACCTAACCCCCCCTTTCCCTCTGCAAAATGTAATTTACAGTATCACCAGAAGTAAGAAAAAAGAGAACATTGTTGAAGAAAAAAATAATGTAGAAGAGAAACCACACAGAAGAACACAAATTATGGATCCTGGTATTTTAATCTTCTTCTATTTTTAAGTGTGAATTATAAGATGGAAGATCCTTGTGTATATTAAGGGTCTGTTTGATAGGGGTTATTATTTGTATAGGGTAGATTGATATAAAATAGTATGGAGTATAAGAAGTATAGGGAAATGTAATATGGAGTTTTAATATGGGTGTTTGATAGATTGTAAATACAGGTCCATACAATTTTATATTGTGTTTGATAGGATGTACTAACACCCTATACAACATGTAGAATTACCATTTTAACCTTGTTTTATTTATATCACACACTTGTTTGATAGGGTATAATAGATCCATATAATTATTAGGGCATATTTATTAAGGCATACACTCTCCATTGTTCAGATAAAATTTACGCCCAAATGCAAAGTTTCAATTTCCCCTGCTGACGTCTCCGCCGTGGACCGGAGCGCCGCCGCCGACTGATCCCGCCCGCTGACCACCGCTGACCGAGCCCGCCCGCTGCCACCGCTACAGTTGCCGCTCAAGACCAACACTGCTCCAGTTCCCGCTTCCGATCGATAACAAGTATGCTTCTTTTTTTTTTTTTTTTGAAATATAATTCATTTTTGTTAGCAGTTGGAAACGACAGCAATCATTATAGTATCTGAACAAGTCCATAGCATACATTTTTGTTTATACAATTGATTTGGAAAATATTCTGTTTCTTCTGTTTTGTTTAGAATATAGTATCTGATGTTTGGTTCTCGTGAGGTTGAGAATTTCTCTCATATATCCTTGGCATTATTATAATAGCTATTGATATGGTCTGGAAAAACTCATATCCAATAGGTTTTGTTTAAAGCAAATTAAGATAGTTGAATGTATAATAATTGAGGTTTTTTATATACTTGTGTCATTAGTTGTTTCAAGTTATAAATATTTCTCGCTATTATTTTTTTTATCTCTTGATTAATTTCATAAGTAAATTAAATATAATAAAAAACAATAGTAAATGTTTCATAAAGAAATTAAGAAGCAGTAGCCGATTCTCAAGTTCTTTACTAATCAAATGTGGGATATTATCTTTTACAAGGATGTTGCTTAAAGCTTTTTCTGTTGATAGACCACACAATAAGTATTGAAGCAAAATTAGATGTTACTCATACACATCAAAATGTTCTTGTAATTTTGGAAGTTTTCTTGTAATCACTAATATATAATTGTGAAATACGTGTACTAAGTTTTTTTTAGTTGTTTCTAGTGTAACAGATTATAATGAAACTAACCAGGTCATTCAAAATTTAAGACAAACAAGTGAAATTTTTTTACTTGTTACTTATAGTAATGGAAGGTTCAAGCAAAGGGAAAGGGAAAGCGATCTCGGACCGCACTCGTAGGGCTTGGACAGACACTAAAGAGCGCCTTTTGATGGATTTCTTAAAAGAACTAGTGAAGAAAAATTGGAAGACTGAGAACGGTTTCAAACCTGGGTATCAGAAACAACTTCAGGATATGATGCGAAAAGCACTACCAGGGACTGACATTCGTGCGCTTCCGCACATCAACTCCAAGATCATAATATGGAAAAGATCTTATGGTACACTTCGAAGTATAATTGGAGACTCCTGTGGTAGTGGGATTGGGTTCAATACAACCACTTGCCTCCTGGATTGCGACGATGAGCAATGGGCTGATGCTGTAGCGGTAATCTTTATCTTTGCATTATCATTTCAATTTCATTAATTTTTACAACTGCTTAAGTTGCTGTTTTTTTTTTCCATTTGTCTTAAAAAAGAGGGATCCAAGTGCTGCTCATATGCGTCTAAAGACATGGCCGATGTACGAGGATTGGGTTGAGGTCTTTGGGAATGATCGGGCAACCGGAATAACTGCTGAGAATGTCTACGACTCGTACAACAATCTTGTGAATGAGGATGCAAGACGTAGCCAATCCCAAGGCACCCATGACTCATTTGGTGCTCAATCTGACTACAACATGGAAACTGAAGACTTCTTAGGCGTGGACGGAGATTCCCAAACTGTTGAACCAGAAACCCCCTCGGTTATGAAAGCGTCTCAAAAGAAGAGATCCTCTACGTCTAGTCCTGTGGATCCACTTGTTGATGTCCTTGGACAACTTGTTACTACATCTGCAGAACGTCTTGACAACATTTGCCGTGCGATTGGATTCGAGTCTGATCGTACAAAGGCAAGGAATGAAATTTTTGGGATGCTCGACACTATGCCATATCTGACCTTGGACCAAAAGATAGATGTGTCAAAGGCCCTGGCCAAAGATAGCAACGAGATGGATATGTTTCTTGGATTTACCCAAGAAGCTCAAGTTCGTTATGTGAACCGTTTGCTCTTTGGGGATGTGGTTTGATGATGTGGTTTATTGTTGGTGTTTAATGTGTTTGACTTAATTAGGATTTGAACTTATTGTTGGACGGGTCGTATTTCTAGGTTGGTGGATGTATTAACTATTTTATGTTTGAACTACTTGCTTGATTATGTAGGATGTTTTATGAATTGTGTTGTTCTATTTAGAATGATGTCTTTTTAAATTGAATTATGTTTGTTATGTACTCCTCATCTTATGAGATATGTTGGTTTTTTTAACAAAAATAATGAGTAGATTTTGACCTTTATACACGAACATCCTAATACTACATAAAGATACACAAACATTCTAATTTAAATTAGTAGACAAGACCATCCTAATACATTCTAACAAACATTCCTAGAAATAGCAACAAGATCACCCAGGTACTTGCCCTACTTATTTCAAATTGAAATAACACATACATAAACTTCACGGAAGGACATCACATTTCGGAATACCAATCATTTCTTAAATCGAGACCAGAATGCAGTGCCAAAAGCATGTTTCCCTTTCTTCTTTTCACGAGATGCACTTGGGTTGGACGAACTTGGCTCTGTGTTCACCGAAGCGGAGTCGGTTGAATCAGAATCATCGCGATAGTCTGCCACCTTGTTCCAGTATGAGGTATCATTACTAGAAATCGTATTACTTTCAAGGTCAATGACCTCAGTCACAGTAGGCTGAACAGTAGCCGATTTGTCCTCCTCATCAGACGGGATATCAATGATTTCAACCATTTCAGTGGTTTGAGCTGGGCTAGTAGATGGCTCGCCAAATAGAACTTTTAGTTCTGCCCAGCACGGATCACCGTGCACCACATAGGCATGAGCAAAAGCATCCACCTGTCATCAAATACAACAATAAAAATATTAGTACCAATTAGTTCAATTTTTATCACTCCAATAATGCAGATATCTTACCTCAACTAGGGTACGCCAGAGGTCTGTCTGTGGTGTCCTATATCGAGGTCTGTCTGTGGTTGCAACTTGAACATCAATATAAGTATCGTCTAGAGCTCCTAGACAACCCTAGTGCAAAGATAAAAATATAATTGTGTATTATGTTTTCATAAGTACTAAGATTCACTTCTACTGAATGAGATAAATTACCTTAAACCATTTCCATCGGGGGTTTGTTGAGTCTTCCGGGATCGGAACAGGTTTCACTAGAAATGTTTTATGTAGTTTTAAAATAGCTTTCAATACAACATGCATGTAGTGAGAAACGGTTTGTCCAGACCTTTCATAATCAAAGCCAACAGTTCTATTCTTCTTGTGATGCCCCAATATCCCTAAGAACATTAACACTTGTTCGCCAACAGACACATATCTATTATCTCTTAATCCTCCTGATTCCCTTAGTATATAACACAATCGGCCGAAAGTATTTCGGTCCATTCGTATATTTGCAACACACTCTGCATCCCTATCTGAGTACAATCTATCAAGCCTAATTATTTGTTGGGGAATTTTACTTATCATATCCCAAGTACATAGACGTCTCCTCACATTTCTATTGTTACGTCTATTAATGATGACTACCAATATAGCAATTAAGAGATTGTGAAACATTATTTCTTCCACCAATATGCACAACAGAGATCTCATAGTAGAACTTAACATCATGGAACAAGCAAAATTGATCTGCATTTGTAAAGTAGTTCATCAAAATCAAACAAAACATGTCCAATATCAATACAAATCCAATCAAATGAATACATGCCTATTATCCAATCAACCCTAGTACATGCATAGCCTTATGAATCAAACCCCTGAATCTGAAATCAGATTACTGTGAATGTGATCCACGTGTATTGAACAACATCAGTTACATGCATGGATAAATCATTGCAAATAACATGTTGGTTTAAATATCAGTGCGCATTGTCTTAAAAATTGTCTAGTTGTCTAGTTGTTTTAAAATATAAAATAAAATATATCTATTTTTTATAAAATTCATGTTAAATTAAATAGATCTAGTAATATTAAATGGGTGTGTATTTTGTCTTTTCATGAGAAATCCATTTATAAATGGCTCATGATTTTATCTAAGACCAACATTCTCTAATATTTCAATTCAATTTTGCTGGAACATTTTGATTATGACGTGAATATACTAATTAGAAAAACACAAAAAACAAAAAAAAATACTGCTCTTGTTTTTCCATGTCTATAAACGATGGACTGCACATATTTATTATTATTAGTACATGTTGATAGTTTGACAGACGAAAAATTAGGTATCGATATTTTATTTAAAAGGTTTTTAGCAGATAAAAGTTACAAAGCCATCTTAACATCATTTATTTTATGAAGATAAATTCCCAAATAAATCATTGCAAAATATAAAAAAGAGAAAGAGGAAACATTGTAAACAACTTCTTCCCATTAATTAATCCATTAAAACCCTCAAAATTCTAGGTTTATTTTATTTTAATCTAAGCTAGTGTATTTATCATTACCAGTGAGTCATATATGTTTGTTCGCCTAAGTTGAGTCATATATACAAAACAATTGCTATTTTTTTCTTTTCCTGCTGTAATATTCTTGCTATTTTTTTCTTTACCATATAACAACTGATAAACCATATCCATTTGGATAATTCCAATAAATTTCAATATTGGTCAAATCAGATCAAAATCGAAAATACCAGTTCAAAATCACTTCAAAACTTGAATTTTTGAGTAAGCAGCTGAATAATAAAAAATACCAGTTCAAAATCGAAAAAAAAAATCAGATCGAAAGCAAATCTCGAATATTGCATATACCCCAAGCTGATGTTTTCCATGGATCGAAAACCCTAAAATCATGTGGTGTAAAAATTTCCATGGATCGAAAATTAAACACAAGCATGAACAATTTCCACAAAAATTCAAGTTACTGAATTAAAATTATGAAAAACACATCCATATTCCAGATTAACACCCAAAATTAAAAGATTCAACTGAAAAATAAATTACCTGGTCGTCGAAGGTAGCGGTACGGAGGATTGCGGTGCTCGTCGGAGGTAGCGGTGGCGTCGGCGACCTTGGATTTGATTTGGGCGCGCGCGGTTTTTCTGCCCGAAGGTAGCTGGATTCGATTTGGACTTCGGCGTTTCCGGCGACTCCAGGGACAACGATTTTTCTGGCTTCGGCGTTTCCGGCTTCCTCCCAAGTCGCGACGTTGAAAATGGAATTTCTGGCACGGCTTTGGCTAGGAGAGAGAAAGAGGGATACAACTTTGGGGGCAAATGGGAATTGGGATCTCTATATTAAAGTCGTGAGTTATAATACAGGGGGAGGGGCTATACTTGATTTGTAAAAGAAAATGACAAAGCCCGGTAAAATCCTATAAATATAAAAACGGGCCAACTTTATTTTTACGGGCCTTATATAGGGTATCAAACACCCATATAAGGCCCAATTACATGTACTAAATGCCTTTATATAGGTCTAATATATGCTATCAAACACTCCCTAAAGATATTGCAATTTCATCGTGGTTTGAAGAATTTTCAGAAAAAATACTTACAACGAGTGCACAATTAATACTGATAAACAAAAGCTGCTAATATGTTTGAGAGGAAAGAATTAATATTGTTCAATTAATATCTTTAATAAGGTAATTAATATTATTTTAAAATGCATTTCAGTTGCACGATAAAATGTGTGCATAAAAATATTTATCATATAATTATAAAATAAATATTACTATTAAGAACTTATAAATTGTTGCGAAGTTTTTGTTTTGGGAACGATTTCAAACTTCAAAGTTACAGTAAATCAAGGGAAATTATGACTCGGTTCCATAATACGTTGACGAACACTCATATAAAATATTTTATGGATCCTGAATTCATAAAATACAGTCTAGGTTGGAAATTTTGTGAATCTGGACCGGGTTGTATCAGGTCGGGTAGGTCTTTACAAAACCGTATGTGTATATATATATATGTGTGTGTGTGTGTGTGTGGTAGAGACAAATTTAGAAGTTCGCTCCCTTGTTGTGTTACTAAATAGGAAAAATGTGTGTTACTGTAATAACAAATACTGATTTCGCACTAGTATTCAATTGTTTATAGAAATAAATATTTTTCTCTTATAGTAACATATGTAAAGTATTAAAAAATATATTACTAAAAGAACACAGAAAAACACAAATGTGCTACTATTATGGAGAAATATATGTTTGCGCGAAAATATTAAGGTTCACTTCCAAATTGTGTTACCATAAGACCGAACATGTATTACTGTAATGACAAATGTGTATTACTGTAAGAATATATATCAGTTTTCGAGAAAAAAGAAATTCAATTTTGCAGAAAAAATATTTTTCCCTTATACTAACACTTGCAAGGTATTAAAAATGTGTTACTATAAGAACATAAATGTGTTACTAATATGGAGAAAGATGTTCACACAAAAATATAAAAATTTACTCCCAGGTTGTTGTTGATGACCTTAATCCTAATGGATGATTTAGTGGTTGTTTAAGCTTATGAAGATCATCAAACAAGATCAAAGATGTAGAAATTTGCTAAGTATTGATCAAGAAATAAAATGACAGCAATTGGATTAGTTTTTCTAATATTGGAAGTTATATTTTCATTCATATGAGGAGATATTTATAGGTACAAAAGCAAGTAGGAAGTGTCATTTCCCTAGTCATTCTAATTTATACATTGACAAGTGTTAGGACACTTGTTTATCCCTAAGCTATTATATTTTATACAAATGACAAGTGTTAAGACACTTGTTTGCTTCTAATAATACAATGCTTAGTAAGTGGAATTTGTGGTTGTTCTTCGAGATGCTTAATTGCTCGCCTGTGTGCCCACGTGTTGGGTACTTGGACCTTCTCCTCCTTAGCTGCTCGCTCAGCTTCTCTTGAGCTTTGATCAGTTGCTCGCCTGAGTGTTTAACATTTTGACCAACTGCTCGCTCTTTATTTACTGAGTGTTACTTACTCAGCTGCTCGACTGTTAATCCCTTGTCTTTAATCATCTTTTCTTTGCACTAAACTTTGCTTAACTGTTCGCCTATCAACAATTGCCCTATAACCTGACTTTATGTTAGGATAAAGATGGACTAACTAAGATCAGGCTAAAATTAGGTAGGCATTGCTTCGTAATGTAGGCGAGCAACGAGCAAATGAGATTTGATCTTTTTTAGGCGGGAATTTTTGGCAAAGCACCTGTGTTTGAGTTTTAAGTCACGACTGTTCAGTTCCACAGAGCCTCGGGAGTCGAACTGACTGGGCGGTGTTGATGTCAATCGCCGCCCACGCGTGTCTTTTCACTTTGCATATAAGGGTCTATAATTTTTCAAAAAAATAAATTTTCACATGGATTCTTTTCACCTAAGCCTTTTCACCTCTTCCCCTTTTTCCGAAGATTTTTCCAAATTTCTGCCATTAACAGATTTTTCTAAGCTGTTCACCCGTATTGATTGCATTATATCCGAATTTACACCGATCGATTTGTGCTCTAAAGGTAATACATTGACTTGATTTTTACTTTCTTCTTCATTTTTTACTTCTTTTTCTTTTTCTTCAAAAACCCCATCTTTGTTTTTGTGATTTTTTGCATTCTAGTCCTTAATCCGCCGTCGTATTGCTGTCATCGTGCCGTTGTCACCTAATTTTAGACCCCTTACTTCGATTATTTGTTTTCCCCTTTGTACTTATAAAAATGGCTTCACCGTCCTCAAGTACCACCATTTCTGACAAAAACCCTGGACGAAATCCTGGAAAAAGACTGATGGAGGATCCAATTATTTTTTCCACGGAGATCTGTTCACCAGACCCTTTCGACTAATCCTCGTACTTTGTTGAGGGATGAAGATATGGATTCTAACGATAGTTCCATTATTCGCTCCGTGGAGGGATATACAGCTGAACAATCGGGCGAGCAACTGGTCGACTACCCAACTGCTCGCCCCCGCAAGGAGGGAGTTACAACCTCTGACTTGGGCGAGGACTCCAAAGAGGTGGCCGCCAAGATCGATGCCCTAAAAGTGGAGGATGTTGAAGTTACCCAAGTACCCAAAGAGTTGACTTGGGAATTTTTGGAGACAATCAACTTTCCATTGCCCAAAGAGACCCCTGAATCGAAGATTCCAGAAGCGGTTATTCGCGAGCAGGAGTGGATAGACTACGTTGCTCGCTACTCCAAAACCTTCACCTCTCCTGCTCGAATGATTATGTTAGCCCAAGTAAAAAAATTTGCAGCAAGCAAGATTGAGAGCATGGTGACGGAGTAAGACCTGGACCGTATTCGTACAATGTACAGAATCCCGTACGACATCTTTCTCTATGCACCCAAGAAAGGGGAAGTAGCTGATCGCTCTCCTCCTGGGTATACAGTGATGAACTTGGACGTCTTAGGGGCCGGCCTCTCACTACCACTGCATCTAGTTGTTGGTCGCTTCCTGGATGATGTAAATTTGGCCATCATCTAAATTACTCCGAACGAGTGGAGCAACCTGCTCATCTTCATGACACTTTTCGACCTTGAAGGGTACAAAAATAAAATCAACGCCGTTGAAGTCCACTACGCCATGACCATCTCCGCTCACCCTGAAGATGGAGAAGGATGGTATTACATCAAGGCGAAGAACATGGTAAAATTGATCGAAGGGTTCCCCAATAAGGTGAAAGGTTGGCCAAGGTAGTTCTTCTTCATTGGCCGTGATTGCGAGCATCAGTGGGGTACATAGGCGGGGAGGCGCGCATCTACTTGCCCAAAGCTTATGGCAAAGTCAAGCGTAGGTTCCACTTTTTCTACTTATAGAATAAATGGGACTAATTTTAATTTCTCTTTTTTGTTGTTTTGTAGGTCTGCGAATCCTGAAATGGGGGCATCCAGATTTGAGCGAGGAATTCCTTTACACACTCTCCGTGATCTCCCTTCGCAATAGAGCTGATCGAGATCTATACCATTTGTCTAAGGGGCATTACTGCAAACTTGCTCGCCTTACTACCAGCCCCCATCATCTTGAAGCGCGAGTAGTTGTGCCTGAGGGTAATTCTTCTCGCCGCTTTTATTCACTTTACTTTGCTAATATAATAATTTTTCTAACACTTTCCTCTTCGGTTAGTAGAGCAAGAAGTCACAGTAGCCATGCCCCCAACCTTTGCTCTTTTACAAGAAAAAGTTCACGAAATGGCTTCTCGAGAACCCACTAGGAAGAAGGTTGATCCTCCTCTCGCTGATAAAGCTTCGAAGAGGGGACGAACCAGCTCCACCTCGCTCCCGGGGCAAAACTGCTCGCTCTCAGAAGCCATCGTCTTTCTCTCCCCAACCCAAAGACCAAGGGAAGGGGAAGAAAAGACTTGTCAAGAAAGGAGTCCCCGTGGGCTAGTCCGACGACCGAGCCTCCAAATGCTCTAAAAAGGTGAGGAACCGAGCAGGAAGGAAAAGGCTCTTGCTTCTTCGAAGTCCACCTTCCTAGAAGTGGTGGGCGAGCAATAGGTAGCCGCCAGTGCAGCGACGAGCAAGAAGAAAAGTTTCACCCACGACACCTCATACTTGGGTTGGGATCCTTCAAGGGTCAAGGAGTAAGTTGCTCGCCATTTATATCTTTGACTTTTCATTGCTCGCTATTCTTTAACATTGCTAACTAGTTTTTTTTGCTCTTTTTTTTCCTTTTTTAGGTACAAGCCAGAGAACTATCCTGGCCGAGCAGTGACTCTTCACCATCTTAGCTGTGTGAGGAGTTTTCCTCCCCACCAGGACATTTTGGATGCTCATGTGTGCCACGCCATCGATCAAATCTCCATGTCTTGGACCAAATCCATCGAGACCCTCATCCAAGGCTAGAGCCTTAGCGATAACGTTTACTTGATGAGCTACAACGTCAGCCATGAGGCAATCATGGCCCAAAATGTGCTCGACCAGACCTTGGAGTTGGAGAGAACTAACTGAAGCTTAGGCCGGAGGATCGAAAACTTGGAGAAGAAGAAGAAGACGGCCTTAAAGAAGCAAGAGGCCGAGTTTGCCAAGGAGCAAGCACTCTTGGGGAAGGAAATCGCCGCCCCCTGGCAAGCGAACAAGCTGCTCTACCGAGCTCTGAGAAGATGTTGTTGGAGGTCAAATCCGCCGATCTGGGGGCGAGCAAACTGGACCAGGAGCGAGCAGATCTGGCTGCTCGCCTAAAAGCTGCGGAAGAGAAGGTGGAGCGCCTTGAGGGGGAGAAGAAATCCATGGTAGCGTATGAGGTCTTTACCCAAGAAGTGATGAAAAAGACCAACTTCGGGTATATATGCTGATGAATCGCGCTGGTGAAGGCAATCCGTCCCCAAATCGTTATTGAGATATCAAATGTGTATAATCAATTATAAAACATAAACATGCATCTAAAGATTAGTTTAGATTCGTTACCCTTGAAGACCGAGGCGTTGATTCCACTTGAGATCTTCTAGTCTATCTCACAACCTCGTTCGAATACCGGGTGGACGGAAAACTAGCGAACGTGGAGAAAAGTGCCTCCCACTTCCATCTCCTCAAAACCTTAATCACTAATTTTGGCTTCTACAATATCAGTGTTAGGTTTTGGACGAAATTAAGGTCCTTTTATATATACTCCTTAGGTTTCATGGGTCAGACTAGGGATCTGTTAGAAGGTATAGGGTTTGGGCTTCTCACAGGCCCAAATACTCTTATGTTAAGCCCAATACATTTATTTATCCCGTGAACATTAATTCATTCCACTAGAGAATTAAAGTTGCACTCCCGTTCTATTCCGAACCGAATCAGGGCTTCTATTAGACTCTACAGTTCCCCATGTTAAAGATAGCGAACGTCCATTAATTATTAAAGCTTCTGATTGCTTTAATTAATTAACATCAATTATTCTTTTAATAGTACTGCTCAATCTTGTTGTCGTACAGATTAAATCCACCTGCAGGGTTTAATACGATAATCCTTTATGAGTTTCCTCAAGAGGACGTCATCAACCTAGATCACCAGGACACGGGGCCCTAATGCCAATAAATAAACATTGTGCGAATGATGCCACTATCCAAAATACGTAGTGTGTTGAATCTAACAAGATTCTCACCCATGGTAAATCAAAATAGTGAACAATTACTCCACACATCTAGATATCACACTTAGGGTTAAGAATTATACGAGTCACCAAGACCTTTAGTTCTTCATGACAGTCAGAATAGAAGAACATGTCTTATATGTGATCCATCGTTGCTCTTTTTCGCCATTCCTTTTCTTTTCCCAATTGTTTCTTCCTTATGACCGCCTTCTCACCCTTCTGTTGCGACTCAATTAGGGCATCCTTTCTCCTCGAGTTCGTCCCTGCCTCCCATAAGCATTTCGTATTATCGACTGGGTCAACTTTTTAAGGCACATCTCTACTAATAAGACTTGTTGTCTCAAGATTATTTATTGGTTTTTGGGCTTTTGAACTCGTCTCCTCCATGTTGGCATGGTTGGGCCCAATTGGGCTATTCTGTGAGTAAATAACTTGGGCTCAGAATGACCCACAATCTTTACCCACACTGGCTTGAGGCCCATTCGAAACAACCTCCCCCACTGAGTTTTCTTTTAATGGGTCCCTGTTAACTTCATTAAAAACAACACGCTCCTGCACACTTAAACTTTCTTGAGAAAAATCCAAAGCACCGCCTTTCTCGAAAGTAGGTGGGATAATTATGGTATCCTTAGAACAATCAATATTATTGAGGGGATCTCATTAACTTTTTTTTCTGGCCGATTTTCCAAGATGCCAGTGGGCCCCACTACATTTCATTTTAATTCCATACTTTCATTTCCCAATACCGCATAATTATTCCCCTAGACCCAAGCCATGACTGTTGGACTTTCGGCATCAGAGCTCTTACCGTCATGGATCGTTGCTGCCGCCATTTCTGAACTAGTGGACCCTCTGTGACTCCTTGACCATAACGATTCCTCTTCTTCTGTATACCCCAACTTTGCCCACATTCTGTCTTCTCTATATTCTCAGAGCTCTTCACAAACCTTGGTTGGAAAAATGTGGCCTTCAATTTCCACTTTAAAAACCTGGTTAATATCTCTAAGAAAGTTCACATAAACTACCTGACATAATCGAGACGTTTCTTGTAACATGTATCATCGTCCAGACTAATCAACAAACCAATTTGCTGGCATAATAATTCAAAGAAACTGTTTGACCACGCATGCACTGGAATGCCGATCCATCTAGTCCAAACGATCCTTTTATGGCAAGCGTCTACCAGTTTCCACGGTCTCACCCATTCGAACCAGTGGTTCAACCACCCATCCAATTCTTGATTCATATCCTCCAGTTTCTTCCCCTCTGAATTATGTAATAGTACCACATTGTCACCTAAGTACCTAATGCAAAGATACTTCCCGCATTTGCATGGCAGTTCCTCTCTGTGGCCCTCCCATGAGAATTCATCTTTAAGGAGAGCATTATGACAATCTTTAAGCCATTCAATCTCTTCCGCTTTTGAGAAATACTTAAGACGTACCTCTCCTTTTGAGTCTTGAAGCTCCGATTTTCCTTTACTATGAGGCAGTGTACTTACATGATATCTTTAATCATCCGACCAAAATATTTTCAATCATTTTGTGTAAAAATAGAATTTGAAAGGCACAATCCCACTTTTAAAAGAGATTATCCAAAACTTTTATTTCTCATTATTGTAAAGTGCAGAATAATTAGAAGCGATCTCCAATATCTTATTTGCTATATTTCCAAATCTCTCCAAAATGATGTATCAGCACCACCTTATTTTTAGGCTGATGTGGCATCTCTCAAATCATTTCATTTTAAAATCCTTCATTCTCATTAAAAGTTATTTTAGGTATGTTTTAAATCATATTAAGGCTTAATCTACACCATATATTTTACACTTTTAATCTCAACCATACATTTCATTTTATATTTTCTATAAATGTCAAATCTCTCTTTAGTTTTCATTCTGATTTTCAACCCTAATGCTCATCTCTTCTCTTCATTTTCTTATTTGTTGTCTACTATGTGAAGATATATGATTTTATTTTTTGTTCATTTGTTTGGATTATTCCTATAATTTTTTGTATAGATCATATCCCTCTTTTTTTTTTTTTTTTTTGCAGGTAAACCAATTTATTATGCACATGGAGATGATTAGGCGCACATTAAGAGAAAATTATATGTGCATCAATCTGAGTTGAAGATCATTCAAGTGTATCCAGAATTTTTTTGTAAGTTTCTAAAGTATATTCATATCTTTACATTCGTATTTTTTTAGAATCCACCATTAATAAATTTTTTCTCTTTCAATACCAAGATTCTCCCACTGCACACCTACGATTTTGATCCAACTATTATTTTTTTGCGAATAAGGTGTGCTTTAATGATGAAATTTAATTAAATTTTATGTTTTTTCGTTTTGTATTGCAGGTAACCTAAATGTGATGTAGATACCTTTTTTTCATGGTTGAACAATTTCTCTTCGTAGATGCTTTTTAAAGTTATTTTTGCAAAATATTGATATATGCAAAAAATTTGTAGGAGAGAATTGAAATATTTTGGAAAAGATATTATCACAAAAATAGTGTATGATACCAACAATTTTTTGCCATCAAATATAATATCTCACCTTCAATAATAGATTGTAATAAAAATATTATTTCTACGTTGTTACAGCAGGAAATATCCTCGCCTGACAGAAGGTCAGATTCCTAAAGATACACTGACCCGACAAGATCGAGAGTCTACATCAGAAAAGAGTATTTAATGTATTATAGGTCTACTGTTGATCTTTATATTAATATTGTAGTAAATCCCTAAAATAAAGGGTTGAGACGAATTTAGGGCCACTTTTGGGCCTTTGGGGGTGAACCTCTATAAATAGGGGGTCACCCCCTCATTGTAAGGACTTCACTTTTTCTCTCATTTCTCATATATGCAAAAAGCTCTCATTCGAGGGAAGAACGAAAGTTCTTCCCCCATCGTTCGTGTTCGTTTATTATTTATTGTTTGTCGGGCATACCCTAAATAGCCACATACATCTATCCGTACAAAAATGCCTGTCAACTATTTGGCGCTAGAGGAAGGGGACTAATTCGTGTTCATCACGATGGATGAACACGAAGATCTTCTCCTCGAAAATCGAAAAATCAAGTTTTCTTCGGTTCAACACAAATCATCAAAAAATTCATCCCATTTTGGATCTGTTTCAACCCATTCTCCAATCAAAATCATCCAACATAATTCCAAGAAACCCATATCCCAATCCTTAGTACAGCAGCAAGCTCCCATAATCATCCAAACAAAGGTTCAAAACAAAAACTCATTTCCATTCCAGAGAAAAAAAAAAAGTCACGCAGCTAACCAAGAAAAGAAAAAAAAAAAAAAAGAGTTGTTGTTGCCATTGTTTCCGGCAGTGAGCATTCCACCACCGCGGAGCTCAGCCGCCGGAGTTGACTCCACCGCTCCAACTCGATCTCGTCACCGCCGAATCTTCAGCCCCACCTCAGTACCAGAATTCAAGAATAAAAAATTGGAGTGAACTTCTTATTCAAAGTTGGGCACAAATCCAAGGCTTCCTCCCAAAAACTCCTCCAAAAGTCCACCTCTCGTCGCCCGCCGGAAAGAAATATCCGTGTGGTGGTGCTTTCAAAGCAAAGTTTCAGCTGTTATTTTCGTTTCCAAATCCCCACTGCTGCCTCGACTGTCGCACCAGCTTTTCCACAGTCTTCTCAGTATGCTTTTGGCGCGTTTCCCAACACGTTGAAAAGTCAACAAATTCCGGCCTCGATCCGCGCACCGCCGAGGTCGATACCCGTCAACCCGTGTCTACCCGGGGAGGCTCGGCGGCCTCCATCCAACCGTCTCTCGTCGCCCAGGCGGCCAGCGCTACGCGATCGAAATTGGCGTCTACCCGCAAGCCACAACCTTCCCGCTGCTCGACACCACCCCTTGAAACCTCCTCGCACATACCCGCACCGCCGATCGGTACTCCTCCCCGCACCTCCTCGCGCCTTCCAGGGCTGGCAGCCCGCTGCCCGTTCTCGCAATCCTCGCGGCGCCGCCGCACTTAGCCGCCCCGCGCGGCCTCCCCGGCCCGAATCGCCGCCTCCCCGCGCGGCTTCCCTTCCGACGCCGTCTACCCGCGGCCCGGGATTCCGTCATCCCCTCGCCGACCAGCGGCCTCCGCTCAGGCTCCCCGCCTCGCCTCCTCGCACGGCCAGCCTTCCGCCCTCCGCGACACGGCCCTCGCCGTCCCTCGCGGCCGCGGCCAACGCCGACCTCCACCCGTGGCTCCCCGCGTCGCCGCCCGGAGCGACCCGCCGCTCACCTCCTCGAGGCCCCTCCTCCTCGCTGTGTCCGCCGACTGAGCCGGCGCCCCGCATCGCCTCCCCGAACCAGGCCTACCCGCGCCGATTCGCCGCCATCACCGATCGGAGCCGCGGCCATCACTTATGGGCCGCCTACCTCCGGGCTCGCCCAGCCCGCGCCGCTCACCGCGCTAGCCTCGCCGCCCCGCTTCGCCTCTCAACCACAGCGTATCGCCGCGCCTCCGGATAACCGCCCCGCCGTGCCTCCGAGCGCAGCCTCACGCGTGCACCCGCACCCCGGTGGCCAGCCTCCCCGTCGCGGCCAGCGGGCAGCCTCCTCCCGCGAGGAGCGGCCAATCCTTCCCGCCGTCTCCCACGATTCGGTCTCCACGCTGCCGCTCGATTGATTTACAGAAGTGGACAATTGGTCCAGCGAATAGGATGGGCCAAGTAAATTGCTTCTGGGCCTTATTTATATTTTGGTATTGGGCCTGTTGTATTTAATTTTTGTTGGGCCAATTATTTGTTTTTTAAATACCTTCCACATGTTGCAAATAAGCCTAATAGGATATGTATGTATAACTCCAATAGAATAGGCTGTTGGGCTTGAGTGAGATTGTAAACTCTCTCGAAAAAAAAAAAAAAAAAAGGGCCAGCAGCTTGATGACGAGCATCTGGAACCTCTTCATCAACGAAAAATCTACGGGCAGTCCTTTGCCCACTCGAATCAGGTTTATTTCAATAACTTCCTTTTAATATATATTATAACTCGTCAGTTTTCATATACATTAAAAGCGGGGGCATATATTCATATTTCGAAAAATCAAAGCGGGGTCAAAATTTTGAAATTCAATTTTCATCTGGTAACTTCCTTTTAATATATATTGTAACTCATTAGTTTTCATATATATTAAAAGCGGGGGCATGGATATACATATCCTAAGATTATTTTGTGATATCAAAAATAAATTATTTGACTCTGAGTATTATTAAATACAGTCAGTTATTTAAAACTTCGAATACAATTTCGAAAAAATCATTGAGGATGCTCACCGGGTAATTAACTCATATTTAAAACATGGTCACACCTTTCGACTACAAACATTCGTCCGCCTTCATAGGCGTTGACCGGTCCGCCTTCTAGGCGTCGAAATTCCGCCTTGATTGGCGAAGTAATCCGTCTTCTCGACGTCGATTAGTCCGCCCTTTCAGGCGTTGACGTATCGATTAGTTCGCCTTCACCGGCGTCAACTAATCTACTTCTCGAGCTAATCCGCCTTTTAGGCGTCGACATTCCGCCTAGATTGGCGAAGTAATCCGTCTTCTCGACGTCGATTAGTCCGCCCTTTCAGGCGTTGACGTATCGATTAGTTCGCCTTCACCGGCGTCAACTAATCTACTTCTCGAGCTAATCCGCCTTTTAGGCGTCGACATTCCGCCTAGATTGGCGAAGTAATCCGTCTTCTCGACGTCGATTAGTCCGCCCTTTCAGGCGTTGACGTATCGATTAGTTCGCCTGCACCGGCGTCAACTAATCTACTTCTCGAGCTAATCCGCCTTTTAGGCGTCGACATTCCGCCTATATTGGCGAAGTAATCCGTCTTCTCGACGTCGATTAGTCCGCCCTTTCAGGCGTTGACGTATCGATTAGTTCGCCTTCACCGGCGTCAACTAATCTACTTCTCGAGCTAATCTGCCTTTTAGGCGTCGACATTCCGCCTAGATTGGCGAAGTAATCCATCTTCTCGACGTCGATTAGTCCGCCCTTTCAGGCGTTGACGTATCGATTAGTTCGCCTTCACCGGCGTCAACTAATCTACTTCTCGAGCTAATCCGCCTTTTAGGCGTCGACATTCCGCCTAGATTGGCGAAGTAATCCGTCTTCTCGACGTCGATTAGTCCGCCCTTTCAGGCGTTGACGTATCGATTAGTTCGCCTTCACCGGCGTCAACTAATCTACTTCTCGAGCTAATCCGCCTTTTAGGCATCGACATTCCGCCTAGATTGGCGAAGTAATCCGCCCGATCGGCGTTGATTAATCCGCCTTCTCGGCGTCGACATTCCGCCTAGATTGGCGAAGTAATCCGCCCGATCGGCGTTGATTAATCCGCCTTCTCGGCGTCGACATTCCGCCTGGATTGGCGAAGTAATCCGCCCGATCGGCGTTGATTAATCCGCCTTCTCGGCGTCGACATTCCGCCTAGATTGGCGAAGTAATCCGCCCGATCGGCGTTGATTAATCCGCCTTCTCGGCGTCGACATTCCGCCTAGATTGGCGAAGTAATCCGCCCGATCGGCGTTGATTAATCCGCCTTCTCGGCGTCGACATTCCGCCTAGATTGGCGAAGTAATCCGCCCGATCGGCGTTGATCAATCCGCCTTCTCGGCGTCGACATTCCGCCTAGATTGGCGAAGTAATCCGCCCGATCGGCGTTGATTAATCCGCCTTCTCGGCGTCGACATTCCGCCTAGATTGGCGAAGTAATCCGCCCGATCGGCATTGATTAATCCGCCTTCTCGGCGTCGACATTCCGCCTAGATTGGCGAAGTAATCCGCCCGGTCGGCGTTGATTAATCCGTCTTTTAGGCGTCGACATTCCGTCTAGAGTGGCGAAGTAATCCGTCTCCTCGACGTTGATTAGTCCGCCTTTCAGGCGTTGACGTATCGATTAGTTCGCCTTCACCGGCGTCAACTAATCTACTTCTCGAGCTAATCCGCCTTTTAGGCGTCGACATTCCGCCTAGATTGGCGAAGTAATCCGTCTTCTCGACGTCGATTAGTCCGCCCTTTCAGGCGTTGACGTATCGATTAGTTCGCCTTCACCGGCGTCAACTAATCTACTTCTCGAGCTAATCCGCCTTTTAGGCGTCGACATTCCGCCTAGATTGGCGAAGTAATCCGTCTTCTCGACGTCGATTAGTCCGCCCTTTCAGGCGTTGACGTACTGATTAGTTCGCTTTCACCGGCGTCAACTAATCTACTCGAGTTAATCCGCCTGGAGTGGCGAAGTAATCCGTCTCCTCGACGTTGATTAGTCCGCCTTTCAGGCGTCGACGTATTGATTAGTTCGCCTTCACCGGCGTCAACTAATTTCTTTCTCGAGTTAATCCGCCTTCTCGGCGTTGATTAGTCCGCCTTTTATGCGTTGACATATTGATTAGTTCGCCTTCACCGGCGTCAACTAATCCGCCTCTCGGCGTGGATCCAGTCCGCATGTTAAGCGTTGACTTTCCGCCTTGATGGGCGAGGTATTGTTTGGTTCGTCCTCACCGGCGTTAACTAATCTATTCTCTGCATCGTGAAGTCGTTGCCCGTCAATCGGCTAAAAGCACTTCACTCATTAATCTGTTGATTAATCTTTTAAGCGGTTGTTAAATCAATCCCATCTTCGTGAAGTCGCTGCCCGATCATTGGCTAAAGCACTTCACTCATTAACCTGTTGGTTAATCTTTTAAGCGGTTGTTAACTCAATCCCATCTTCGTGAAGTCGCTGCCCGGTCATCGGCTAAAGCACTTCACTCATTAACCTGTTGGTTAATCTTTTAAGCGGTTGTTAACTCAATCCCATCTTCGTGAAGTCGCTGCCCGGTCATCGGCTAAAGCACTTCACTCATTAACCTGTTGGTTAATCTTTTAAGCGGTTGTTAACTCAATCCCATCTTCGTGAAGTCGCTGCCCGATCATCGGCTAAAGCACTTCACTCATTAACCTGTTGGTTAATCTTTTAAGCGGTTGTTAACTCAATCCCATCTTCGTGAAGTCGCTGCCCGATCATCGGCTAAAGCACTTCACTCATTAACCTGTTGGTTAATCTTTTAAGCGGTTGTTAACTCAATCCCGTCATCGTGAAGTCGCTGCCCGTCTATCGGCTAAAGCACTTCACTCATTAATCTGTTGATTTATCTTTTAAATTGATTGTTAAGTCGATCTGTTGTCCGTGAAGTCGCTACCCGCAAGCGGCCTAAGCACTTCATTAATTTATCATCGCGGTCCTTACCGCCCTATTATTAAAATCAATGTCAGCCAGTGCAAGAACTCTTTATTAATTGAACGTCACGGTTCTCGACTCGGGGGCACGACGGAAGATCGTACCCCACCTAACCCGACCAATTTCAAAAAAGTTTGACTATTCGAAGGATACACGGAAGATTCGCCCATCACGGACCCTGTTGTCAAAAACTCCTCCGGGGCATCCGAGCTATCCTGTTTTCAGGCTCGGGGGCAAAACCTATTTGAAGCACAAATCAAGATCGAACTCTGGCCGCAATCAGAGCCCAATCTTGGGGGCAATTGTTACAGCAGGAAATATCCTCGCCTGACAGAAGGTCAGATTCCTAAAGATACACTGACCCGACAAGATCGAGAGTCTACATCAGAAAAGAGTATTTAATGTATTATAGGTCTACTGTTGATCTTTATATTAATATTGTAGTAAATCCCTAAAATAAAGGGTTGAGACGAATTTAGGGCCACTTTTGGGCCTTTGGGGGTGAACCTCTATAAATAGGGGGTCACCCCCTCATTGTAAGGACTTCACTTTTTCTCTCATTTCTCATATATGCAAAAAGCTCTCATTCGAGGGAAGAACGAAAGTTCTTCCCCCATCGTTCGTGTTCGTTTATTATTTATTGTTTGTCGGGCATACCCTAAATAGCCACATACATCTATCCGTACAAAAATGCCTGTCAACATACGTAAAATTATACGGCCAAAATAGATTATTAAACTGCAAAATACAGATATTCTTTTCTAGACTGGGATTTCAATTTATTTTTATATTATTTATAACATGCAAATATTAAAAGAGTATTGTAATTTATAAATAAGTAAAAAAAATATATCTTATATAATTAATGTATATATTTTTTCTTAAAATATGTGAAATAAATTTTTTATGGATAGAAAATTAAAGTGTTGGCAAAAAAAAGGACATTAAGTTTATTTACTAACAATTTAAGTTTTATAACTTTAAAAAGTATCTTACTCTAAAATATAATAAATCTGAATATATTTTCATCAATGGGAAAATAATATATTTACATAAAATATATATTTTAATCAATGGAAACATAATAGTTACGTATAATATAGAATATTATTTTAAACATTAAATTAATGCAAGATTTTAAACATTAAATTAATGCAAGCATATTTTTTTTTTCACAGTTGAATGATTTCTTTTCTTTGATATTTTTAGAATTTATTTTTGCTAAATATTGATAGATGTGAAATTTGTAGCAAGGAATTGAAATATTTTTGAAAAGATATTGTCACTGAAATAGCATGTGATTCCAAAAAAATACTACCACCAAATATAATATTTTACCATCAATAATAGATTGTAACACAATTTTTTACATGCAAAATAGGATTTGAAACTGTAAAATATAGATATTGTATTGTAGAGTAGGATTTCAATTTTATTTAACAATTTCGATTTTTTAACTCTTTTTTTTTTTTTTGCAGAATATCTATGAATGCGAAATGTCCAGTATGGAAATTGAATTAAAAAAAAACTAAAATTGGCGCCTAAAGGTCAATTCTTATTGTTGAATTGATATTATAAATACCAACACATTAATAAATTGTTCTCATACAAATATTTACACAAAATTTCATTTTAATTATGATATATTTTTTGTCAAATGTTATCCATAGATCTGAAATGTGTTCTTCTATCTTAAGAGTTAAATTTTTGCATACAATTGTTATTGTATCTTCATACCATAGGGTGAAAATGAGCTTGCAAGTATACAATAATTGTAATTTTAAGTAATATTGTGTTATACTAATTTGAGATTGAATGTGTGAATTAGTTAATATTTTTCAAAATTTTCATTTATTCATATTTAGTATTTTTTTTAATTATTTGTTGAATTATAATTACAATTTTAATATTATATCCGAATTACAAAATACTTTTAAAAAAATTAATATTTTAATTTGAAATAATAATAACAAAAAAATTTCCAACTCGTGAAATTCGCGGGGATAATAACTAGTAACTTAATATATGTTTAATGTTGTTGTAAATCTAGAAGATTTATTATTCCAAATCTAGAAGATTTGATGTGGACATTACTAATGGACCAATAACCCAATGGGTTTCATATCTTAGACTAGGGCTTTACTCTTATAAATATACCATTGTACTCAGAATTGTATACACTCATACACAAAAATATTAGTGAAACTCCTGGCTTGGCTCGCCCCCAGACGTAGTCGTTCCCGACGAACTGGGTGAACAAATCTCGTCTTTTATTTTACGCACTCAATTACAACACGTTATCAGCATGAGACTCTACCCGAGACTAAACGGTACGACCTAAAAATTAATTCTCTACAAATCATATGAATTAATCCCCGTACCGAATTCTTTGATCCATGAATTACATGTTTTATGTGCACTAAAAATATAGATTCGATTTTATTTCGTATATGCAATTTATTGGATCAATTTAGCTTTTGAATTAAATTAAAAAATATATATATAAAGGGTTTTTTTTGTGCGATCGGCCACCGCCGCCCGCCGCGCGCCAGCAGCCGCTGAAGATGGGCAGGGCACCACCCTCTCGCTGCCATCCTCCACCGCGCAAGCTCCAGCTCAAAGCCGTCAAGCGTGTAGCAGCGCACGACCCCAGGCTGCCGCCGCCCCGCCGTAGGCCGCCATCGCAAGCCGTGAAGGACGGCACTGCCTCCGCACGCCACCGTGCACGACGTTGAGGTGGATCGCCGCCTTCGCGCAGCCCGCGATGCAGCCGCGGGGATTGACAGAAAAATCAGACCCAATCGCGCCTGCAGGATGCGATCGGGGGTGGGAGTCGTGCCCTAGGGACGCGATCACCCACGGCAGTCGCACCTGTAGGCCACGACTGGCCACGATTTTTCCCCTTCTTGCGTTTTGGCTCCCGCCGTCTCCCGCGTGCACTGCGCACACTTCCCATGCATTCGTCGTAGCACGCGGCGACATCCCCCCCGGAATTTTGTGAAACTCTAGCCCACTTTTGGGCTCGTTTTTTAGTATCACAAAATACTAATTATTTTTAATATAAAATCCTGAAAGTATTTCGTTAAATTTCGTTAATATACATGAAATATTTAGAATGTTAAATTTGCATGTTTATTAAATCTGGAATTTTCTTTGAAATTATTTTCATGGATTAATTCTCAAGGAATTATATATGAATATTTGTTACATATGCATGTCTTTATGATTTAATTATCCTACATGCATGATTACCCCCGCAAATAGTTTATTACTTATAGTCCGCATCTTATGCCCGGGTAGGCGGCGCCCGGTACTTGTCGGACCGTAATTTATGTTTTGGGTAGACGACATCCAATTCTTGCCTCTATGTGCTCTAGAATAATCAAATAAATCCTTATTTCTCTGTTTTCAATAAATTTGGTCACGCCCCTTACCATGTCACTTTATTAATTGTAGTGAATTATGTCTGACATCACTATGAAAGAATTCGATGAGCTCGCTCTCGATAGTAGCAACTACCTAACATGGACGCTAGATGTCGAGATCCATCTAGCCTCGAATAGGTTGAGTGAAACCATTATCGAAGGTTCAAAATCTACTAACGCCAGAAGGCGAAAGCGTTGATTTTCCTTAGGAGCCACATGAACGAGGGTCTAAAAAATGAATACCTCACTCAAAAGGACCCCGGAATATTGTAGAAGTCCCTGAAGGACCGTTTCCAACAACAAAGTGACATACTCCTCCCTCCGGCACAATACGAGTGGTTGAACATCCGTTACCAAGACCTTAAGTATATAACGGAGTACAACTCTTCTTTGCAGCATATTGTAACCAGCTTGATCCAGAACTCTGTATCAACATTCCACGCTAGCAACCCCGTACTCCAGCAGCAGTATAGGGCCAAACATGCGATTAGTCGCAACCGTGGAAGGGAGAGAGAGAGTAAGAAATTTTGGACTAAAGGCCGAGGTCGTAGTTCATCCGGTGGTCACAGAACCTGGAATTTCGCTCCACGAAAACCTAGCTCTCAAGGCATGATTGAGCAGTCCTGCTACAGATGCGGATGCAAAGGCCATTGGTCTCGCACGTGTCGTACTCCCAAGCACTTGGTTGGGGCTTATCTAATAATGCAAAAGGATGACAAGGGGAAGGCTCCCATGGTTGAACCTCACGATGACAGCCTGCCTGAAGCCGAATTTGACCAAGACAACGATGATCTCTTCAGCCTGTAGCTCGAAATTTATGAGACAATGAGTAATTTGCATATTTGATTATTTTAGTACTTTGTTTTTTGGAATAAGACAATTTTATGTTTTAGATCCTTTCTTTCGGATACTTTATTTTATTTTATGGATGATACTATTATTTTAGCTTTGATATGTTTACCTTAAATCGTTGTCCATTACATTTATTTGGATATCGCTATTCTCATTCATGGCTTGTAAACATACCAGCTATTAGGTTTGGGTTATTTCCTCTTGCATGATGGACTCACATAGTGATTTATGTTTGGTAGATAGCGCCACCACACATACAATCTTAAAAGAGAGGAAGTATTTTCATAACTTGATAGAACGTAAGGGGAGTATAACTACAATAGCCAATGATAGTACGTTGATATTGGGCTCCATAAGAGCTTCCATTGTCCTCCCCATGGGTACCGAACTCATAATCGATAATGCTTTATTGTTTCCACAATCTAAGCGTACCCTCCTCAGTTTTAGAGACATTAGGATAAACGGATATCACATTGAAACTGAAACTGAGAACAATAACTAATACCTTTTGATGACTATTACTCGAGGTAACCGTAAACAAGTTATAGAAATACTTCCTTCCTTCTCCTCCAGATTGTACTATTCCTACATCCGGCCGTCTAATCCCCATCTAGCTATGAGTATGAAATTCCATGATCCGAATTCTTTTAAATTGTGGCATCAGCGGTTAGGCCATCCAGGACAAACTATGATACGCAGGATTCTATCCAATTCAATTGGTCATAATATTTCGAATAATAGAATCCCTCATGTTGATGAATTTATTTGTGATGCATGTTCTAAGGGTAAGTTAAATGTACGCCCGTCACGCACTAAGGTTGGACTAGTATCTCTGATTTTCCTTGAGCGAATTCAAGAAGACATTTTCGGACCGATTCACCCAGCATCAGGACCATTTCGTTATTTCATGGTCCTTATTGATGCCTCCACTAGGTGGACATATGTCTGTTTGCTGTCCACCAGCAATCACGCTTTTGCGAAGCTCATTGCGAAAACTATCGAGCTTAGAGCTCAATTCCCGAAATATCCAATTAAGTCGATTCGCATGGATAATGCTGCTGAGTTAAGCTCAAATGCCTTTAAAGATTAGTGTATGGCCTTGGGAATTAAAGTGGAGCATTCGGTCCCCTACGTCCATATCCAAAATGGTCTTGTTGAGGCGCTAATAAAATATATCAAACTTATCGCGAGACCATTGCTTATGAACTCCAAACTACCCACTTCATATTGGGGGCATGTAGTCCTACATGCATCGCACTTAATACAAATTCGTACAACTGCATATAATGATCATTCCCCCTACAGTTAGTGCATAAGAAAGAACCTAGCATTTCCCATCTGCGTATTTTCGGATGTGCGGTATATGTTCCGATAACATTACCAAAGCGGACCTCTATGGGCCCACAAAGGAAACTCGGTATTTACGTCGGATTTGACTCTCCATCCATCGTGAAATACCTCGAGCCTTTGTCCGGGGATCAATTAACGGATCGGTTCGCTGATTGCACATTCAATGAAGATTACTTCCTGACATTAGGAGGAGATCCGAATTCAAAATTGAATGAATGTCCGGAGCTTACGTGGAACGTAAGTAATCTTCAATATCTAGATCCACGCACTAATCAATCTGAACTAGAAGTTCTAAAGATCATTAACTTGCAAAATTTAGCAAACAATCTGCCAGATGCGTTCACTGACCATAGAGGTGTAACTAAATCGCATATACCCGCAGTAAATGCTCCCCAAAGGGTTGAGGTCCCAAGCAAAACAAGTACTCATGCCCCCACACGCCAGAAGCGTAAAGGACCCTCAAGAGATAGTAATACACCTAAACGAAAAGCTAGCAAATCTGGTCAGCCGAATGTAAAATCTCTAGAAGAGATTCATCTAGATAACTCAAAGTCTCTAGGAGACGAGCGTCCTAGTGATGAGACACGTGCACAAAATATTCAATGCACTAGGACCGCGGAACGACCAGACCCAGATACACTGGGAAATGAGAAAGTTCTGGTTGACGTAAACGTTGAAATCTCTATGAATTTCATAGATACGGGAGAAATATATAATAAAAATATTACTGTCATCGACGACACATTTGTAGCAACAATTGCTCTTTCCAATATAAACAATGATCTAGATCCAGAACCCAAAACCATCGCTGAGTGCCGGAAGCGCTCTGATTGGGTTAAATGGAAAGAGGCAATTGAAACAGAGCTCGCATCGCTTAATAAAAGATAAGTATTTGGCTCTATCGTTCGTACACCCACGCGCGCTATCCATGTAGGATATAAATGGAATTTGTACGAAAATGAAATGAGAACAATACTGTGGAGAGATATAAAGCGAGGCTTGTAGCTCAAGGATTTTTGCAGAGACCCGGGATTGATTTCGATCAAACCTATTCTCCCGTCATGGACTCAATAACGTTCCACTACTTGATATCTTTGGCAGTTAAAATGAATCTCCAAATGAGATTAATGGACGTAGTAACCACATACTTATACGGATCACTAGATGCCGATATTTATATGAAAATCCCCGATAGATTTGACATTCCTCAGATGAGGGATGGTGAAAATCGCAGTATGTATAGCATAAAACTGCAGAAGTCATTGTATGGCCTGAAGCAATCGGGCCTCATGTGGTACAACCAACTTAGTGAATTTCTTCAGAAGAAGGAATACACATTCGATAAAGCTTTTCCATGCGTATTCACGAAGAAATTGCAAAATGGTTTTTGCATCATATCCGTCTATGTTGATGACCTGAACATAATCGGAACATGCAAAGAGATTGAAGAAGCCAGTTCAATCTTGAAAGTTGAATTCGAAATGAAAGCCTTGGGTAAAACCAAGTACTGCCTCGGCCTGCAGATCGAGCATCTCCCAGAAGGAATTCTTATACATCAATCGACCTACGTGAAGAAGGTATTGGAGAGATTTCACATGGATAAATCTCATCCACTTAGCACCCCTATGGTTGTCCGATCCCTCGAAGAGGATAAGGACCCATTTAGGCCAAGAGAGGATTCAGAAGAAATTCTGGAACCAGAAGTTGCTTATCTTAGTGTTGTCGGAGCATTGCTCTATCTCACAAATTGCACTCTGCCGGACATTGCATTTGCTGTCAATTTGCTTGCGAGACATAGTTCTTCTCCTACAAGGAGACATTGGAATGGTGTTAAGCATGTTCTACGGTACCTCTAAGGGTCTCAAGATCTTGGATTGTTTTACCGTAAGAACCAAGACAAAACCTTAGTAGGTTATGCGGATGCTGGCTATTTGTCTGATCCCCACAACGCCATATCTCAGACTGGTTACATTTTTCTCTGTGGTAGTACCGCGATCTCATGGAGATCGATCAAACAAACTATGGTTACAACGTCTTCAAACCACTCAGAGATAATAACTTTATTTGAAGCCGCACGAGAATGTGTTTGGTTAAGGTCCTTGGTAAAACACATTGGTGACTCGTGTGGTATCGCTAAAGGCGATACACCTCCCACCATTATATTTGAAGACAACGCAGCTTGCATCGCACTAATGAGTAATGGGTACGTCAAGGGAAACCTGACGAAACATATTCCACCTAAGTTTTTCTACCCATACGAACTCCAGAAGAGTGACGTGATTACCATTCAAAAGGTGCAATCTCGTGACAATCTAGCAGATCTGTTCACTAAGTCCTTACCTACGTCTACTTTTAAAAAGTACGTTCGTGGTATTGGGATGCAAAGACTCAAAGTGTTGTTGTCTTCTGGGGGAGCGGTAACCCCGAAGCAAATCTAGAAGATTTGATCTAGAAGATCAATTACATTCCTCCCTAACTTATTATTTGGCCGATACCTAGCACGTGGAGTTTTTATGACAAGACATTTGTTTTATGTCGTAATGTCCAAGGGGGAGTGTTGTAAATCTAGAAGATTTATTATTCCAAATCTAGAAGATTTAATGTGGATACTAATGGACCAATAACCCAATGAGCTTCATATCTTAGACTAGGGTTTTCCTCTTATAAATATACCATTGTACTCAGAATTGTATACACTCATACACAAGAATATTAGTGAAACTCCTGACTTGGCTCGCCCCCAAACGTAGTCGTTCCCGATGAATTGGGTGAACAAATCTCGACTTTTATTTTACACACTCCATTACAACAAATGTAAAGTTCATTGATTCATTCGCGGAGTTTATATTTGAATCGTGGGAAATATTCTCCATGCGTTTATAGATCCATATTTCTTTTTGATATAAGTATATAGCAAACTTTATTGCGATTTAAGTTTTCAAAATTTGTAAATGAATACATTGGACTTACGTTTTCAATTTTTGTAATGGTATAAGTACATACTACTGAGTTATCGCTCCCACCATTTCCCGCAAGTGTTTTTGAAAGAGTTTTGCATTAAGGAACTCTGTAGTTAATCATCAGTACCGTCCAATAATATTTTTCACTATCCTACATATTTTATTGTATAAAAAAAATAATTATTTTGTAAAATTAAATAAATATTTATGAAAATCAATATTTGAATAAATAATAACATACATTTTGCTCTTATATTGTATGAAAAAATATTTTGTTACAGTAAAAACACACAAAATTTGGTGAAAAAATAATATTTAGTCTAATGTAACACACATTTTGTCATTCAATAACATGCATTTGCCCATATAATAACACAAACTGGAAGCCAAAATCCTGAAACTTGACTTGCGCGAGATTTTAGGAAAAAATTACAAAATCCGACCTAACGCTACCAAGATCAACAAATTTTTTAAATATGATCCTGTCATTAAAAACTTTTAATTAGAGAAGTAATAGGGACAAAATTATTGTCACAAAAATTGTAGAATATTTTATATAAATTTTATAGTTGTTTTTTGTGGCACATATATGATAATAAAATGTGTAGTGCATATTGAAAAGAACTCAAGTTTGAGTAACTTCACCCTTATAAATAAAATGATAGTTATAACTTATTTTAATTGCTTCACTTTCGTGTTTTTTTATTTCGTTTAATTGTATGTTGTATTTAGTGACCCTAGCATTTAAAGTGAATAGACAAAGTTCATTTGTTCAACAAACACAAATAAATAAATTGACACGACCCGATGAAGGATCCATGAGTTTTTGTTCCATTCTTAAATGTACTAATATTGTACATAAATGTTTGTTTTTACTTTATATTATGAACTATTAGAATATGTATAAAATATAATGATGAAAAAATAAATCAAAATAAAATCAATTTAAGTTGTACCATTTAAATAGTTGAAGAGAACAAATACTAAACAATCATTAATAAAAGTTATAGTAAATTTTGTATTAAAATTCATGAATTTTAATAAGTACAAGTAAATTTTTTAAAGCATATTGATTATCTATAATATATAATTTTAATTTCAAATTTAGTTTGTAAAAATTACACGTATATGGGGTAAAATGATAAAAAAAAAAAATCCCACCAAACATCGGCTGTAAAAAATATTATATTCTCTCTGTTCCAAAGTTAATTTCTACTTTACTATTTGACACTTTAAATTAAATTGAATTTAATTAATAAATATAAACTAATATGTGTAAAAATAATAACATGAGATGTAAGTATACTAGTGTAGGGAATATAATAATAAAAAAAACAATGTTGTTATATTACTCCCTCCGTTCCAGATCAGTTTTCACAGTGCACAATTCATCCCTTGTAAAGACCTCTAAATTATATCTCATTTTATTGATAATTACGCTAAAAAATATATTTGATTTGTTTCATCCACTTATATTGAACAATATTTCATCATCAAAAAATTATTTTATTCATTTAAACACTACAAACCAACTCTCATACTAAAGTTTTAAAAAGTCAACTGTGAAAATAAATCTGAGACAGAGACAATATTATTTATGGAAATATTGATTAAGCAAAGGGGTAGTTTCGGGAAGTAGAGCTGTAATTAGGTTTGGAACAGAGGAGTAGATAACAATAAAATTCATATACATGTATTTGAATAAGGAGTAAGTTTAAAAACAAAACAAAAAATAAGGAGTAAGTTTTGTATGAAAATAATTTATAATAACTTATAATAAAGTTGTTTTAAAATATTAAATATTTGATTAAAAATATTAAAAATCTCAAGAGGTAATAGTATTAAAAGTATTAAGTTCTTGATTATCATAATTTTGTGTATTGGAGTGTATACGTTCGTTGAAATTAGAATCTCTATAGGATGGATCATTGCGAAAGGCATGTCGTGCAAACTACTTTAACAGTATCATTTAGAAAGAAAAAAAAAATCATTTAAAAAAATAGTCGCTTTCATGTGAAATTAACTGTTTCATAATATAAAATTGATACAATTATATATACTTAATGATATCATTATATGTATTTATTGATATCATAACATTTTATACTTTATATTAAATTATAAGTGTAATAGAATAGTGAATGTGTGAAATTGTATTTTCATATTATGAACAAATTAATACATGTGCTAAAATAAAAATTGTATACATTAGGTATACGGTGCAATTGATCAAGTATTTCTTTGAATAATATAAAGACCTACTTGCACTAAACTCAGCAAACTATCGGCAAATTTGAACCTAAACCACCAAATTATATTTCTTGGTACTAATACATACAAACTGTAACACCCCGTCCCGTTTTATACCTTTTATATTCCTAGAACCCTTATTTTATATTATTATCTTGTTTCTTTTAATTTTATTATTTTTGTGTGCTATTGTGTAATTTAAATTTATACCCTACTTATAAAATTCCAAAATTCGTAGAAAGAAATCGAACCTTTCGAACGAATAAGGAACTTCGAGAATTAAATTAAAATCGAGGTTTTCGATCCATATAATTTATTAAGAATAATTACAATGTCTTAAAAGAACTAATTAATTAATCAAATTTCAAGAAAGAAATATTAATCTTACGTTTTGAGCCAAACAGGCGTTAGTAGTACAAAAGGATTCAAAATCTTGTTTCATTAATTCATGGCCACAAGTTAATTAAGAGTGTTAAAATTAATTCATTAAATTAATTTTGACTTATTCTCTATATGAAGACACGTCCCTTTCCTTTCTTTGGATCAGTTCCAAGGAAAAAAATATCCCACGCGTTTTTCCTTTTCTCTCTCCTAACAACGCGTCTTCTTCCTCCTTCCCAAACGATGTTCGAAGTCGTGCCTCTTCCGCCTCCACCTCCGACGTCCTCTCGCTGCACAGCCACCGACCACGGCCGCCGCTTCTCCCCCAGAAGCACCGCCATCGCGGCGCCTAAGCGTCGCACAGACGCGGCCGTCGCTGCTCCCTTCTCCGATCGACGCCAACAGCGCCGCCGCCGCTCAACCGCCTCAGCCGTCGCACGAGCACGCCTCACCTCCCTTCTCAGCCGCGACGCCGTCGTGCAACGCCCAGACACCACCGCCCTCCTCCGCCAATCGAAGCCGCGCCTCACCCTGCTTTCCGCTTCCCGCCATCGCCGCCTCAGTTCCGGTCCGATCGGAAAGAAATTGCCGCCTCCCGCATCTTTCCCGTCGCGCCGCCTCTCTTCCACCGTTGCCTCAGCCCCGATCGCTACCGCGATGCCGCCGCCGCTCGTCCCAACGTCGCGGCGTCGTTCTCTTCGCACGGCACCACCATCACGTCGCCCAAGCGCCGCCACCGCCATCCCTCCCTTCGGAAGCCGCCGCCGTCGCCTCTCTTCGAACGCCGCCGCTTCAGGGTCCACCTACTTCTTTAGGTGAGTTTCACCGTTAGCTCTTTTCCGATTAATCTGTCAATTAACGACCCCTTTTCGATTTAATCTCACAAATTTCATTTTGTTTCCTTTGGCGTTTAATCGATATGATATTGCCCTCTTCGTCCTCTCCGATCGAAGCCCGAAGGACGAATCGCTACCCGGGTTGGTTTCCTGGTGAATCGGACCTCGAACCGGAGCTCGTAAGATTTTACCTTCTTCCTTCCTTTTCGTAAATTCCAGAAACAAGTCGAGACTATTTCGGAATCGTATAACAAGAAAGGGGAAAAGAAAGAATGAACTAAGCTGTTGAATTCCTTGTTCTTTTCTTTGATCTGGCTATTGTTTAGAAATTAATCCTTTTGGACTTTGGATTAGTGTTTTAGTAGTAGTAGTTGAATTGCTGAATACTGTTGGATATTTTTAGTAGTATTGTTGAATGGACTTTTGGAATTGATGAAGTTAGTATTTTGCTTTAGCAGTTTAGTACTATTGTTCTAGTGGTTTAGTATCCTTGTTTTAGCTGGTTGGTATTATTTGGATTAATTGTTAGTTGGGGTTTTTATTGACAAAAGGGTATTCTTCTTCTCCCAGGGCATTTCCTTAATTCTTGTTCTCGGTTGTTTGGGAAAAGACTAGTACTCTTTAATTTTTTTTAAAAAGTACTTTGGGTTATAAAAATTATTATATTAGTAGAGTTTAGAAAAAGGACCAAAAAAACAAGTCGTTTATATCCAATTTTATTAACAAATGAAAAAGAGTGGTTTTAGAAAATAGTATTATTCTTTTGTTTTAAAAGTGTCACTTATCAACTTTTAAAGTATTACTAATAATAGGAAGAAAAATTATATATATATATATATATATATATATATATATATATATATATTATGAAGTTTTTCTAAAACCAAATATTTAATAATAAAGTGAGTTTTATTTATAAAATATAAATTATATTCAAGGGTTTCTTTTAAAATAAGATATAGAATTTTATTAGAAGAATATATTATATTATTATTATTTTTAATAAATTTCTTATCCTTTTAAGTATTTTCAAGAAAAGAGATTATATAAGTATAACCTTCAAAAATTATAAAAGCTTTTATAAAAGGACAAAGGAAATTAAAAGTTTGTTTTTATAGAAATTAAAATAGTCATACAACAAGAGAATTAGTAAGTACACACACCAATACACCACCACTTAGAAAAGGGGGCGTATTTACCAATATAGGGTGTGACCTATAAGTAAGTCTATTCAATAGGTTTATAAGATAACGACCTCCTTAATTCTCGTAACACAAACTCTCAAGTTTTCCTAATAATTCAAAGGTCAACTTTTAATTAAATCATTTCATATTAGGACTCTGTGCTAATCGGAATACGCACGAGGGATCCGACATTCTATTTGTATATCACTCTCGGGACCCGGAGCAAACAGGTGGGTGATGATCTGTTGATCGATCTGCTTATAATACGTTGTGCTGGTATACTCTGAACTCGACCAATTAAATTTAAAACGGTTAATCCAACATAAATGTATCCCTATTATATAACTGTTTGAATTATGTGATATACTTATATATGATACGAAATACCTGTTGTTTTATTCAAATCAATCACTGTTGCATGACTAAGGGCGTATGTGAGCATGAATCAATTTGATTGCAAATCGAGGATTTTCCTCCACGTTTCTAAATGTCAGTTTTATAAAAGATCGGAAAGTCAGTAAGTACGGAGTTGTGGTACGGGTATTAAATCCAACCTCCGGGGAGCTGTCGAGGACGCCCCCAGAATCAAGGTTGTTGATTCAAACAGATCTGGTCCCCGGGTCAGACGCCTACGTTGCGCACTGGGAATAAGGCCATTGATGGTTTGCTTTGTTTCGTGTTGTCAGTGGTTGGAAGGAGTAAGGTTTTAGAAGTGGAACGAGTCAAGTATGGTTGTACAAAAGTGGTTCAAGGAAGTATTTACAATATGTGGAAAGTGATTTTGGCAGATTGAGTCGATACGTGAAAATGGTTTTGGGCTTTGCCCCTTAATGTGAATCAACTTGTGATATATCAATTATGTGAATGTGAAACCTGTCATGCCCAATTAATTATTACGTGAGCTTGTTATTTCTGTGATATATGTTATTCATATTTATATGTCAACTGCTTAAATAAATTATATATTTTATCAATGAGTATAATTTAATATACTTCGGATTTACCAATCTCATGACGTTGCAAATCACCCATACGTGAGAATTCAAATCTAAGGCCCCTTTCTTACAACCCTTGCAGATTATGATTTCGTGGAGCAAGGACAGTAATAGAGAAGACACGGAGTTCCCCGCTTAAATAAAATGTTACTGTTAAATACTAAGCTTTATATTCATATATATATATATATATATATATATATATATATGTGTGTGTGTGTGTGTGTGTGTGTGTCTGAGATACTTATTTAAATAATATACTAATTTCTTCCGCTGCATAAAACTCATCTCTCATTTTATCATCCCTTTTTATATCAAAAATTTTATAGTTCGGATTTCAGTCACAAGTGGCACCTCGAATCTGAGATATTTATGTGTTTTGGATTCGGGACGTTACACAAACTATCAAATTTTGGTACATAAACCACTAAACTTAATTTGCAGCCAAAAATTTCTTAGATTTTAACATCTGAGGGGGTATTTTTGTTAAAATAATAATCCAATTGACGACAAATGGCGTAAGAAGGTGTGACATGAGACAAAGAATGACGGCAAGGGGTGAATGTACGAGGCTGTGTAAGGTTGAGTGAAGACACGAAGTGATAGACAGCAAAAGTGATGACGACTTTTGTGTATTTATCGTTTCAATTGGTATGATTATGAAGAGTTTTGAGAAATTTTTCATTTTCTAAGGCACGTGCACAATAATATATTTTTTTCCGGAAGAATTGATAAAAAAAATTAAGTTTAGTGGTTCATGTACCAAAATTTGGTAGTTTGTATGCATTAGTGTCAATAAACATAGTTCAGTGATTTAGGTGCAAAATCACTTATTATAGTTTACAATTAAGCCTAATATTAATGGCAAAAACTTGTGTGACACGATCTCACAGTGAGACCAGGACCGTGCCTATTTGGAGGCAAAAGAGTCGATCAACTCGGGCCCAAAAATTTCGTAATTTTCTAGAAGCCCTAAATTATATTTACATATATATTATATACTTCATCCGCCCATTAAAACTATACTTAAATGGATGGACATACAATTACAATTACAATTTAACAAATATATTTACGTATGTCATGCATCCTAAATACACACATATATATGGATATCAAAAGAGGAGGAAAACAAAAACAAAGACCGAAGATTTAACTCAAAATCAAGCTAGTGATATCAATATATATTCGGTATAAATTGTGTGGACAAAGTTCCATTTCTAACTTGTTTTGAGAGTATTAGTTGTTTCACCAAAGAGTATTAGTTATTTTACTATAAGATGTTAGGTTTGAATGATGTCAATTGTTCCAATAAGAGCATTAGTTGCTTCATAAAATGTATATTTATTTTACTAAAATGTATTACTTGTTTACAAGTTTCACGGTGAAATGTGTTCACATAATTCCAACCTAAACATTTTAGTTCCAAACTTCCAATAAACAAGTAATTGTAAAGAAAAATATTTAAAATGACTATGAAGGGTTCAATTTTAAAACTCGACTCAGGCTTTGTAATTTCTAGGATCGGCCTTGGGTAAGACGGTTCACAAACTAGCACAACTTAACATCAATCCCTTCAAATATGTTTTAAAGTCATGCTCAAATTATATTTTGTCTCACCGTAAGACCATCTCACTCAAAACCTACTCAATATTATTGTAAACTATTAATTATTTTAACTGAAAAACACAAGTGTATACTATTGTAATTGTGCATCATATACTTGTGTAGAAAGTGTTACTCTATCATTTAATTCCTAAGATCCGAAAGCAATCTTAAAAAGAAAAACAAATATCAAAATTTTATATAAAAATACTACATGATAAGCTTATTATAAAACTATTTTAAAATATTAAATATTTAATTAAGGGTATTAAAAATTTTATTACGAGTATCAAAATTGGGGAATCAATTCTATTTTTTTATAATCTTAATAGAATATTTGATACTTATAATCAATTTCAGAATAAGCTTACTATGGACAATTTTCATATAAAAAAATTTCATCAAAGAATATATATATGATGAGTATGTATAGAGTGAAATTGGTTCATACATGAATCAATGGAGGGTATTAGTTATTTTTACCAAATAGTATTAGTTGTTTACACTGAAAAATATTAGTTTGTTTGAATTATACCACCAATACTCTTTTTTTAAATTTATTAATACTTTTTAGTGAAAACAACTAATACCCTTTAATAATTCATGTATAAACTATTTTCATCCTATATTTTGCCTATGATAAAAAAAAATCACGATAATGGCCAAATTTTCAAGAAATACATATATTTGGAGCAATTATTGCGTTTGTAATAAAAGTTAGGTTAGGGGCGGGGAGGAATGGGCGGTTGGGGAAGCATGACTTATGCTTAATCAGATAAACATATCACATGTTGACAATCTTCATCTTTTAATCAATTCTACTATCTCATGAGTTGTTCCTAATATCAATAAATTGTGAGATTTCTGCATATATCAAAATTTGGTAATTAAGTTACACTCAATGGTAAAAATAGAAACACCAACCATACATATTCACTGGCAGCGAAAGATGATGCAATGAAATAAATAGCTCATCTTCTTTCCTCATGTAAAGTTTTTGCTTTAAATGACAATAGGTAACGTTCACGTTTAAAATTCATACCAAAGAATCTATGTGAATCCCTAATCGCAAAAGTGTGCGTGTATTTGTAGGGAGATAAAGAGATAAATGTTAGGTTTTTTATGGAGTTAAAGTGAATCAATAACTTCTTTCAAAAAAATAAAAAATAAATCAATAACTACGTTTTATTAGTATTTTGCGTTAAGTTTGACATCACATAAAAATTCAATATTTGATTCTATAAGTTTCTATAGATATTAGAAATTAAGAGACAAAAATGTGTGGGGGAGCATTTTACGGATCTTATTTTGTGAGATGTAATTTCATTTAATCTACATAGGAGAAGAAATTTCATTTAATCTACATTTGACTCCACTAGGATAAATCTCAATAATTTGTAGAGATTCTTGTCCATGATCCCATAATCGAAAACAATAATATCTTAAGTTAAAAGTGATATGTCTCAATTTAGCACCATTTCCCAAAAAGGATTTGGTCTATGCTTTACGGCAGTGCACTAATCAGCACTGCTGTGTAGTATTGTACCACCTGCTATAAATAGGGATAACTCCCAAAAGGTATGTCCCAAGTTAGATGCATTATTTCTTTTTTAAAAAGTAAAACAATTTGACAAAGTATAGGGCGAAATTGATTTATACATGAATTACTAAAGATTATTAGTTGTTTTAACTGAAGAGTATTAGTTGTATTTACTGAAGAGTATTACTGATTTATACTAAAGAGTCTTAGTTGTTCAGTGAAAATGAATTAAAACTCTTCCGTGTAAACCAATAATACTCTTCAGTAAAAACAACAAATATTCTTCAATTAAAACAATTAATACCCTTCAGTGATTTATATATAAACCAATTTCACTTTATAAACACTCAAACAATTTATCACTTTAAACTATGTACACTCTTCAATCATTTCAAAATTACATAGTATGACATTACTTTCTTCACCCGAACTCAACCATCACATTAAAATATGTATCAAAAGACCATTTAATATGTTGCATTAAAATTGGTATGGAGGTAGTATTATTTCACAATGAACTTTTAGACAGAAACTTATGGCAATATGCCCCCCTCCCTCCCCCAACTAGGGCTGGGAAAAATACCGAAAAAATCGCTATACCAAATTTATCGTATAAAAAATTATCGAATTTATCAAAAAGTTTGATATACAAAAATTTTTAGTACGGCCATACCGAAAAATTCGGTATGGTAACAGTATAAAAAGTGGCATACCGAGGTATATACCGAAACACCGAAATTAATTTATAATTTTAATAATATTTAATATTGTACCATTATAAATGATTAGATGGTAGTCTTGTTATTAAAAATGTAGAAGCTCAATCACTCTTATTATTTAAATAGAGCACAAACTACTTAATTTTCTTAATTAATATCATCATAGGTCCATAATATATCCTTATACAAGAGGTATGTTTACCACTTTCCTACCTCCTTCAATTCCTATCCTCTAACGCAATCAAAGATTGTCTCTCTCAATTGCATTTCGCTAAAAATAAAAAAAAAACACCGGTGATCGAATACTAAATCCAGAATATTGAAAATCTATTTATAAACCAGAATTAGTCCTATTCAGTTGTGTTCAGTGAGTAAATTCATGACAACGGTAACAATATATGTGGAGTAAATTTGAAATCTATTTTCTCTTTGGAAAATTATTTGCATAATATAATTCATATTTTTTCTCTGCGGTTCTCGCTTGTTAATATTCCGAAGATGTTTTTTATTTATTTATTTATTAGTAGTTTATTTTACAAAAATTTTGACAAAAAACGGTATACCGCAATCATACCGGTAATATACCGAAATTTTGATATACCGAACTGCGGTATACCAATTTTTTTTATGCGATAATGATATGACTTTTGATATACCGATATTTTCGATACGGTACACGGTATAAACTAAAAATTACGGTATACCGTACCGAACCACCCCTACCCCCAACCATGCTTCTTTTCCTCACAATCATCCCGATATATATCTTCACAATTATCATCCCAATAAATATCCACATCATTACATATTTATAAAAATAATAAATAATAAATATTATAAAACTTTAAATAAAATTAAAAAGCATATAAATAAAAAAATATTAGTCATATTTTAAAGGGAAATTAAAATTAAAATATTTAATTATATTTTTAAATTTTAAACGTTTAGAATATACCTAAGAAAAAAAAAACAACCAATTTATAAATATGATAAAAATTAGAAAATTACAAATATTTTATATTATATTTTTTAAAATTAATAATATCTTAAAAATAAAAATACAAAGTCAAATAAAAATAAAAATAATGTTCATTTTTAATTTTAATTTTAAAAATATTTAATTATATTTGAATAATTTAATTTATACTCCCCCTGTTCATAAAAAAATGCATCCTTTAATTTTTGACAGTTTTAAGAAAATGTAGATAAAATAAGTGTATATTTGGAGTATTGTGTGCTTCATTTATAAGTAAGTGCTTATTTGTAAGTGCAAAGTCAATTGCATGTGAAATAATTAAGTAATGGTTGCATGGTAAAGATAATAAAATTGTTGTAAAATACGAAAGAGACACACTTTTGATGGATGGAGGAGTATAAATTTAAATGAATTTTAAAAAATTTAAACATAAATATAAATTATTTTATTTAAAATATTTAATTTTAATGTTTTATGTAATTAAATACAGTTTATTTTTAGAGAAAATATGTACTCCCTCCATCCCGGAAGAACTTGCATAATTTTCTTTTTAGTCCGTTCCAAAGGAACTTTTACACCCTTTAAAAGGAAACATTGATTTGCGTGCATACTTTACAAAAATATATACATATATATCCATATGTCATTATTTTATTCAAAAAATAATTTATTCTTAAAAAGTGTGTCCTCGGAGGTGTGCAAGTTTCTCCGGGACAGAGGGATTATAAATTATAAATTTATTATTTCAAATTTTAATACATATTATCTCCATCCCGCGATTACTTTCACACTTGTTTTATTTGGACGTCTCATAATTACTTTCACACCAAAAAAAGAAATAAAGTAAAGGTGGGACAGAGGGATTACTTTCACACCCGCGATAACTCTCTCTTACAAAAATCAATGAAACATAAAATTATAAGATAAAGTCTAATATGCAATATTGCACAAAGTCTGATTCGTGCAAATATGTCCAAACCCTACCCGGTTGGCGGTTGCTTTCTATATAATTAAATCAAAATTCGCGGGTCAAAGGTGGGTCTAACGAGTCGCCCATTTTTTATACTGCTGAAAATTGTGTTATTGTATGAACAAACGAGTGTTACTGCATGAGCAAAAATGTGTTACTAGGTCATATCGTAACACTGGTTAGTTCTTGTAGTAACACTCATTTGTTCATGTAGTAACACATGAACAAATGTGTGTTACTGTTTTAAATAGAAAATTCCAAAATTCGCTGGTCAAACGATCGCCCATTTTTCATACTGCTGAAAATTGTGTTACTGTAGAAACAAACGAGTGTTACCGCATGAGCAAAAGTGTGTTACTAGCTCATATCGTAGCACTGATTAGTTCTTGTAGTAACACTCATTTGTTCATGTAGTAACACATGAATTACTTAATCATATAATCTTTTTATCGTTCAGATTCTTCCAATTTCATATGGTAACACATGAATAAGAATTATGATGTTATGATTATCTAATAATTTTAAGATTTTTTTGGTGTTTATCAAGTTTTTCTTCTTCATGATTTAAACCCCTGTTTTTTCGTGATTCCACATTGTTTCTTATATAGTAACACATACGTACTCTTACAGTAACACTCACTTGCCCTTAAAGTAACAGACTTGAGAGCGATTTTTTTGTTTGCTTTTGCGCGATTTTTTTGGGAAGATCTGTTTGACCCGCGAATTTTATTATGTTGACCCGAATCTCAATGTTGACCCACGAATTTTTAGAATCCTTCCTTATTTGTGTGATATTGCACGGTGCAATATTGCACAATAGACCTACTCAAATTATAATTATTTTATTCAACCCCACACTCACATACTTCTTTTTTTTCTTTGTGCAACTTCCATATATGAAAATAAAAATGGGACGGATGGAGTATTTTTTAAAATATAATAAATTTTAAAAGTATAATTAATTTAGTTAAATGTAATTAATAATTTTTATATGTAAACGTTTTAAAATTTATACATATTACTTATTTATTATTTTTATAACTATTTAATGATGGGGAAGTTTATTCTCATTAATTTCTATTTATACACATTATGTTTCGGGTAAGAGACAAATTGTCTGAAGTTCAAAGACCAAAAACAAAAAGTAATAATTTGTTTTGTCAAAATTTAAAAGTTTAAATTAAATTCCAGTTTGCGATCAAGTGGTGATTTTGCTGCATTTAAGCCAATAATTAATAACATATATAATTGATTGTATTAATTGGTTTGTTCGAGTATACATGCTACCATTAAATTTTGATTGAATTTAGGCTTCATATTAAATTTTAAACATGAATTATTAGTATTATTATTATCTCCAAATTGAAATTTATGGAGTTATAATTCGAAAAAATTTGGTAGAAGAAGAAAAAATGTAGGAGGAAAGACAGAAGTGGTCCGATAAATAGGCTTTTTAATTTTTTTTGGAGAGGTAATAGTTACGTCATATTTCATATGCATTTAGTAAACGTGCACTCACTCAATAGAAATAGCTTGAGGTTTTTTACATTAAAAATGTGGGTTGGGTTGATTACACTGATATTTTTTCATACTTCTCTCTTTATCGAAATCAGTAATACTCAAAAAATAATCAGTACACATAGTTCGATGTATTAGTGTGTATTTTAAAAAAAAATTTAAATTGCGTTTAAAATTCAAAAGCATGCCATAATTTTTTTTTTTAATTCTGACGTCTTTTATAAACAAAAACAATTAAAACAATTAAAATAGAAAAACAAATGCCTTCTTGCTTCAATCACTCTTTTACTAATCTGCTCACAATAAGCCTCAATCTCATCCTTTTTAAATGTCTTCTTGCATTTCTTCACCCTTCAGCCCGGGTTATTCATCCCTCCACCCTCCTCATCTTCCTCACCAAAATCAATATCCATCAACCCATGAATAATTCGTGTACGCTCAAGTATATAACATATACTTGAATTTTGAGTTCAATTTTAAATAAATTTTGTTCTTTTAAAATTTATTAAATCAAAATTAATTTAAAATTATATTCAAAATCCAAATGTACATTGTGCATATGAGTGTATTAAAAGTTTTATACAATCCGATATCCCAAAATTCCTGAAACATGATCCTCTATAAATTAAACCCTTTCCCTTTTATATTAAGATGGAATCAGATAACTCAATCTTCCTAAAACACTTCCCACTCATCTTTAACAGAATTAGACAATGTGTTTATTTTTCATTGAAGAATTAAATTTTGGGGGATTCATTTTTCTTTTTTAATTGTTTACTTGTTTTTGTTTAAAGGTATGTTATAGACTTTAGAAAATATGACTAGACAAAGTTATCCTTACTCATAAATGTGTGTGGTGCATATGTTATTGGAAAAGAACTAAAAGAAATAGTTTAAGTTGTAGCCTTCCATTTTTGTATAATATATATTGCAAATTGATAAAAAAAAAACATAGTATAAATTGTAAATTGATAAATAGTGTATAAGCATAAATTGCAAATTGATATTAACCCAATATAGATGTGTGTGCTTTTATTTGAAAATTCTATTTCAAGGTTATAATGGATGATTAATAAAATAATTTTTATATATAACACCAATGTAAAACAAATTCCAAGAAATTAATTGTTTTTAACTTGTTACTCAAAATGAATTATGTGCTAGATCAGCGGTGAAGTAATGTGCGAGCCCAACATGCCCTATAGTAGTGAATTAGTTATAGCCCTGCGACGTTTCGCGGGCTTGAATACTCATTGTATAATAGTCCTTCCGTTTAAATTGGAATAGAAAATTATTTTGAAAATGTTTTAGTACATAGGAATAAACATAACCAATAGGTTAATACTCCCTCTATCCACAAAAAATGGTATTATTAGTTTGCATAATTTTTAATGCAATATGTCGGAGAAAATTATGGGATATTGTAAGAACCGTTTATAAATAAAATGATTGTTTACGGGAAGTATGTACATACTTTCCATATATTACCCCTTGTTCCAAATAAACTGCTAGAAAAATGACACTAAAAATAGATACAGAAAATGAAATCATTAAAATTAACCGCTCTCAGAGACTGCACTATTTGAAAGTGTATGTTAGCCCAAAAACTTGAAACTAAATGGATGCCATTGAAGGGTGTTGAGGCCTCTAAGGATCTTCAATGTCTGCATTTAGAAAAATTCTGAAAGAGTTTTTCTCCAAATTACTACTTGATGTTTCTTCAGAAAACACAGTTGCATATATACATTAAACATTAATAAGCCTAATCATTGCTAGATCAATAAGTAGGGTTCATATTGATAAGAATGAGAAGAGCCTCTACAACGTTTTTTTTCCTAGTAAGAGCTTCAGCATTAGACTTTGAATCTCCTCCTCACATAGATTTTCAAATTGACGACAATAAATAGAAAAATGAGGCTCTCATTCATTTAAATATTTGATAAATGTAGAATAATTTTAATATTTGAATTAAAACATCCTTTTAAATAGTTTTCTCATTGTTGTGATATAAATTATGTAAAATGTAATTTTATTGTATGTGCATCCAAAGAAACAGAAGGATAGTTGCATCCAACAGAAAATTAAGCTGGTTAAAAGAGCTTACCTACAAATGTTTATTGAAGAGCAATTGCAACATGCTGGTTCAGATCTCGGCCAAAAGATCTGTAGTTGGCTCACATTGGTAGTTCAGGACATCATTGACCTCATCATGAACTAACTCATGAACCTGAAAAATGCAAGATCATACATAATACGTATCGTATAAATAGAAAATGTGCAATTTTACAACAACAGTACAACACCACAAAATAAGTAGTCATAGAAAAGATGAGAATTATTGACACATCATAAGTCGCATACATTTCTTCTTGCACTTGATATGACAGATAAAATATCAAGGACAACGCTCACAAATAGAAAATATATAAAATTCATCATATTCTAGCAGAAGACAAATAAAATATGAATGCGCAACCAAATTTACCAAGAGATGTATGTAATCATCACCCACATCAGCTTCGATGTACATAGTTGGATAAACATGCCTAAACTAAATGAATGGACAACATATAATTCAGATATTATGAAAATCACTAAAGCAAATGAAGTCAGTCCAAGAATGTCAAAAGGGAAAACAAACTTTTGTTGAGGTGAAGATTATGTCGTTAGATTATTTTCATTTTCATAATAAAATTGAGTAGAGTTAGACAAACAAATTGTATTGTAATGTTCAAATGGAAGAAAGATCATCCCAATTTTTAGGATATTGATTAGGCGTAAAACTGTCATGATTCGTCGTTAGAAATGCCCCAGTTTTGGTCGATTTTGTCGAGTATTTAGAGTCAATTAGGCATTATTTTTATACGTTGATGAATTTGTCTCTTTAATGCTCATAGGTGAATCGAGGGCGAAAAACGGAGTTCGTAGGATTTTGAATCGACTCAAACGGATGCCCGGATGAGAAGATATCGAAGAAATACGATTGGTATTAGTGCGGAAGAAGAAAAGTATTAGTTGGGGCAATTTTGGAGTCACTCGAGCGCCACCGCTCGAGCGTGTTGCTCGAGCGCCCAAAACTTACAGAAGATTTCTTGCGCTCGAGCAGCTCGAGCGCCACCGCTCGAGTGTGTTGCTCGAGCGCCCCAAAACATGCAGAGATATTCCAGCATTCGACCAGCTCGAGCGGAGGCGCTCGAGCACCTGCACCATTCGAGCTACACAGCTCGAGCGCCACCGCTCGAGCGTGCTAGCTCGAGCACTTCCAAGATTTTTGCTTCCGGATGCATTTTTTGGCCCACGAGTTCACGATTCGGCCCAATGCTTATATATACTCGTCCCGAGCACGTTTTTACAGAGAATTTGACACCACAACATACGATATCACTTGGAGAGTTAGTTTTTGGAGAAGAGGCAACGAGCAAGCTTTAGATTTACATTTTTGAGGTTTTCTTTACAAATTCATAGTACGGTTTTATTTTTTAATTTCATTTTTTTAGACCTTTGTTCTTGAATACTTTGAGACTTCGTTTTATCAATTTAATTTGAGTTCTTAGCATTGATTTATTGAAACCCTAGTTTATGTTTGATAATTTATTCGTTATAATCATTATGTTTATGTTCGTTATTTCTTCAATTGTTTTCATTTCCGTAAAACCCATGTCTAGCTAAAACCCTTACATGCTTGGGGTAGGATGAACTCGTAGAAGTAGGTTGTGGGTATGTAATTAGGGTAATTTGTGACGTTTAGTTTTAATTCTCTTAATTAATGAATTCTTAAAATCAATCTTAACTTTATTCTTGAATTTAGTTCGAAAAGTGTTCGAGAGAGGACGACCTTATCACTCTTTAACAACGAGTAGACTTAATGAGAGGGTTGAGAAAGGGTTAATTAATCTACCGGTTTATCTAAGGAGGATGACCGCATCACCTTAGTTTAAATTAGGGTCTCGTTAATTAAGCACTATCTATTAACTTGTTCGTAGATTAGTGAAGTCGATTGTTAGGATAAAGTATTAGGGTTTTAAATCTTGAGCTTTCGTCTTGCAATCTTTTACTTAGGTTAATTCTTGAGCGTCACGGTTATCTTGATTATGTACCTGCTCCGTTAGTATACGTAGGGATTCCTATCCTGAGCATCACCATCACTTATTTGAAAACACACCTTAGTTAATTCGTTTAATTCATTCTTCAGTTTAATTAATTTATTTTAGTTTTAGAATTAATTATTTCAAAAATCCAAAAACATACATTCATATTAGCTATGACGCGCAGATCTTCAGGGATCTGTTCGCATACACTCTTTCCCTTGGGTTCGATATACTTGGTCGCTATACTTACTCATACTACAGTGAACCCGTATGCTTGCGGGGAATCTACTAGTAGAAAGTTAGTATTTTCTGATTCAAGTCAATGGCGCCGTTGTCGGGGATGGCGTTGTATGTCTTTTGAATAGGACTTATAGATAGCTTAGTAGTTAGTAGTGAGTGATTTACTTTTCTGTTTTATTTCGTAGTATTTTCGGCAGTTGCATTTTTATTCTTTTGTTAGTGTTTCAGGTTTATGAAAACACGCTCACAAGGTGATACGAGCGAAGAGAGACTACAGCTAGATCCTGAGACAATAGCAAGAAGAAACCGAGCCTTCTTAAGAAGGATGAACGCTGCCGGAGGAGAGAACGAGAACGTGAACATGGACATTAGTAATGAGTTGGATGATGCTGCGAATGAGTTCAATCAGGTAGTGGACCGAGTTGAGGCAACTGGAGGTAGTGGTAATCAAAATCAAGTTCTGTTAGAAGATAGTCAGAGTCAAAACTCGGGTACACAGAACATAAACAATCCAGCTCATAACCTTGTCCAACATCCTCAAAACAACCCTGCTTACCCACAGAACAACTCCCCACAAAACAACTTACCTTATCCCTACCCATATCCATATCCACCATACATATACCTTCCACCTCCTGTTTACAATCAACCACCAGCTTATCAACCACCACCACCCCAACAAGTACCCGTACCACCTGCTAATCCTCAGCACGTTTCTCAGAACGTAGATCAGAATATGGCTATTCGAGGAAGGTTCGCGGCACAACCGCAGAGATACTATGATAGAGTGGCATTGCCCCCTGTAGAGGCAAACAACTTCTCAATTTCCCCAAGAATTCTAAAGCTGCTTACTGAGAATCAATTCAAGGGGAAAGTTGGGAAGGAGAATCCTCATACTCATCTGAGGAGTTTTCTGATGATCGCATCCACGTTAAATTATAACGGCATGTCTGAAGATGCCAAGAGGCTCAGGCTTTTCCCATTCTCTTTGACGGGAATAGCCAAGGAGTGGTACGATAACACGCTCCCACGGGGAGGTGTAACCACATGGGCCGAGCTCGAGCGTCTATTCCTCGAGCGATTCTACCCTCCATCGAGAACCATTAAAGCAAGGATAGAGATCTCTTCCTTCCGCCAGAAGCCAGACAAGGACTTACGCCAGGCATGGGAGAGATACTCGAACGTGTTGATTGAGTGCCCGCAGCATGGGTACAATGAGGGGGATATTATGGCATTCTTTATAGTGGAGCCAGCAAGGCTGGTCAAGCCCATCTTGATACATGTACCAGTGGGGCTTTTCTGAACCAAGGGATAGCGAGATGTAGAGAAATCATCGACAACATTGTCACGAATGTCGGGGCATGGAACGAGGATCCAGAATTTCAGAGAGCTTGTAAGTTGGAGGAGAATGAGGGTACGAGGAAGCTGTTGATGGCAATGATGGAGAAAATCAGTAACCTCGAGATGGGGCAGAATCTGGTTGGAGGGAATGTAGCAGTGAGCGAGAAAGTGGACCCACCCATGAGCCAGCAAGAAGAGGCCAACTATATGGGAAGGCCTAACTATCCACAAGACGGGTATCCATAAGGTGGCAATCAGTTTGGAAGGCCTTCCTGTGGCCAACCTTTTGTACCTCCAGGTCCACAGCCGCCTCGAAATCAATGGAGGAACACACAAGGGTATCAAGGAGGCCAGCAGCCTCCTCAAAACACATGGAGGAAGAATGAGAATTTTTCATATGCTAATCCGAAGGCTGGTATTACAGTCCCACCAGGTGTTGATCCAGGTTCTAAACCCCCGGGTGGAGAAGGCAGTGCCTCAACGGAAGAGATGTTTAGAGCTATCCTTCAGAAGGTGAAGGAAGGTAGCAAGAGATTGTCCCCATTGGAGTACGATGTGAAGGAGTTGCATAAGAAAGACGATCAGCGTGATCAAGAACTCCAAAAGAGGGACATAGAATGGAATAGAGCTCAACAAGAGAACAACCGCAGGTTCACTTCTATTGAGTATCAAATGAGTCAAATTACAACGTCTCAGACGAGAGAGCCGGGCAAGTATCCCTCAATGCCCGAGGGTAACCCAAAGGAACATTGCAAGGCTATTGAGTTGAGAAGTGGGACTAAATATGATGGACGTGAGATGCCTGCTGATTCTGAGACGCCCCAAGGAGAGGTTGAGATAGAAGAAAAAGAGCATGAGGCAGATATAGATGAGATTGAAGAGATGGGAGTTGAGAAAGGGGTTGAGGGTGAAGGCATTCAGAAGAGTAAAGATGTGGATGAGTCCAATGAGAGCAAAGAGCCTGAAGAGGAAGGCATTGAGGAGATTGAGAGAGTTCCAAAGTGGAAGAAAGCAAAGGAAGCAAGGAAGAATGTAAAAGAAACTGAGAAAGATGAATAAGGGGTACCCAAATCTGTGATACCTGTCCCATATCCACAGCGGTTCATGAAAAAGAAATTAGATGAAAAGTTTGCTAAATTCCTTGGTGTTTTTAAAAAGTTACATATTAACATTCTTTTTTTATGATGCTTTGGAACAGATGCCTAACTACGCCAAGTTCCCGAAGGACTTGATAGCGAAGAGACGGAGAGTGGATGGACCCGAGCTAGTGCACTTGAACCACGAGGTGAGTGCTATGGTGCACAAGGCGCTTCCGCCCAAGCTGAAGGATCCCAAGAGTTTCACCATTCTATGTGATATCGGGAACGGGATCAAGAAATGAGCTTTGTGTGATCTCGGGGCGAGCATTAATTTGATGCCTCTTTCGTTGTTCAAGAAGTTGGAAGGGGTGAGCTTCAACCCACGATGATGATTCTCCAGCTTGCTGATAGGTCTATCACGAGACCTCAAGGAGTAGTGAAGGATGTTCTAGTGACGGTGGAGAATGACGTTTTTCCCGCCGACTTCGTCGTACTCGATATGGAGGAGGATGAGCATGTGCCACGGATTTTAGGGAGGCCGTTTCTAGTTACAGCTGGGATGGTACTTGGCGTAGCGAATGGAAAGATTACGGTCAAAGTTGATGATCAAGAAGTGAAGATAGCTATTTATGAAGCTATGAAATACCCCTTGGGAGATGAGAGTTGTCACTTCATTGACATCACAGACACTTGTGTTGAAGACACACTTCTAGACCCTTGCTCTTTCTATGTTCATCAGTTTGATTATCCAATTCTTGACGATCTATCTTATGATTCTTATGATCTTGATTATTTTGACAGCTTGAAAGAAAACGAAGATGTCAAGTTCTTGGAGTTGAAGAAAGTTGAGGATGAGGACGACTTGGAAGCCGAGGAGTCAACCTTCGAGAAGATGTTCGATAAGGCGCCACCATTGGAGGCAAAAAAGGAGCTGAAACCACTTCCCAATCACCTCAAGTACGCCTACTTGGATGAAACCGATAAGTATCCGGTAATTGTATCTGCCCTTTTATCTGATGATCAGCTTGAGAGACTTTTAGTAGTGCTTCGTAAGCACAAATCTGCTATAGGATGGTCGATCGCAGATATTAAGGGAATTAGCCCTTCGATTTGCAAGCATAGGATTAGATTAGAAGAGGGTAGGAAATCGGTAGTGCAAAATCAGCGTAGAGTTAATCCGGTAATTCAAGAGGTGATACATAAGGAGGTTTTGAAGTTGTTAGACAACAACATGATTTTTGCGATTTCGGATAGTCCATGGGTGAGTCTGTTACACGTAGTTGCTAAGAAGGGGGGTACCACGGTGATTAAGACTGAGTCTAATGAATTGGTGGCCACTAGATTAGTGACGGGATGGCGTGTGTGTGTTGACTATAGAGAGTTGAACAAGGCAACATGTAAGGATCACTTTCCTCTACTGTTCCTTGATTAGATGATTGATAGATTAGGTGGTTTTGAGTATTACTGTTTCTTAGATGGGTATTCGGGGTATAATCAGATCATGATAGCCCCTGAGGATCAAGAGAAAACCACCTTCACCTGCTACTATGGGACTTTTGCTTTTAGGAGGATGTTGTTTGGGTTGTGTAATGCACCCGCCACCTTTCAAAGGTGTATGATGACTATTTTTCATGGTTTGATTGAGAAGATTATGGAGGTTTTCATGGATGACTTCTCCGTCTACGGGGAGTCGTTTGATAAATATCTAATCAATCTTGAAGTTGTGTTGAGCAGGTGTGAAGAGACGGACTTGGTGCTCAATTGGGAGAAGTGTCACTTCATGGTGAGAGAAGGTATTGTTCTTGGACATCACGTGTCCTCGAAAGGTATCCAAGTTGATAAGGCGAAAGTGATTGCTATTGAGAAGTTTCCACCACCTTCGACCGAGAAGGGGATTCAGTCATTTTTAGGACATGCGAGGTTCTATAGATGTTTCATCAAAGACTTTTCACAAATTGCTAAACCCCTTTCGCAGCTTCTTGAAAAAGAAGTCGCCTTTGAGTTTACTAATAAGTGTTTAGTGGCTTTTAACAGGTTGAAAGAAGTGCTGGTGAATGCCCCGATACTTGTGACCCTGGATTGGTCTAGCCCGTTCGTGCTGATGTGTGATGCTAGTGATTTTGCGATGGGGGTTGCTTTGGGGCAGATTCGTGAGAAGCGTTTTCACGCTATATACTATGCCTCGAAGATGCTGAATTCTGCTCAAGTGAATTACACGACAACCAGAAAAGGAGCTGTTAGCGGTCGTGTATGCTTTTGATAAATTTCGACCCTACCTAGTAGGGACGAAAACAATCGTATATACGGACCACACAGCGATTCGGTACCTTATGAGTAAGAAGGATGCAAAGCCCCGTCTCATTCAGTGGATCTTGTTACTCCAAGAGTTTGATGTCGAGATTCGAGACAAGAAGGGATGTGAGAATGTAATAACCGATCACCTTTCGAGATTGGAGCTTATCAAGGAAAACACCGTGGAAGATCGAGAGGTGAACGATGAATTTCTGGACGAGAAGCTCTTTGGCTTAGGAGATATTCCAGTATATCGAGTTGAAGGGAATGTGCAATGGTTTGCAGACTATGCTAATTATTTAGCAAGTGGAGAGTTACCTACTGAGATAGACTCGGTGCATCGGAAGGCATTTTTGAAGAAAATTCGGGAGTTTATTTGGGACGATCCCTACTTGTTTAGAAGAGGGATTGATCATGTGTTAAGAAGGTGTGTGCCAGAGGAGGAGTGGAGTAATATCATCAGGCATTGTCACGCCTTGCAATGTGGAGGACATTTGGGTGGAGAAAAGACCAGAAGGAAGGTCCTTCAATCTGGTTTTTATTGGTCAACTCTTTTGAGAGATTGCATGGAATGGGTCAAGAGGTGTAAAAAGTGCCAACGATTTGGCTCCATTACTAAGAGGGACGAGATGCCGCTGCACGTGTTCATGGAAGTCGAGGTATTTGACGTATGGGGGATTGATTTCATGGGTCCATTTCCTCCTAGCAATGGATTTTTGTACATTATCGTGTGCATCGATTACGTCTCGAAGTGGATTGAAGTTGTCCCGACTCGAGTGAATGATTCCCGAGTGGTGATCGAGTTCTTGAGGAAGAACATTTTTGCAAGATATGGAGTCCCAAGAGCTTTGATTAGTGATGGGGGAAGTCACTTTGTGAACAAGTGGATGGTAAAGCTGCTGTCAAAATATGAGGTAAGTCATCGAGTCTCTACTGCTTATCATCCTCAATCTAACGATCTTGCAGAGGTGTCGAATCGTCAAATCAAGGAGATCCTTGAGAAGACGGTGAGCATTAGTAGGAAGGATTGGGCAATGAAGCTTGATGATGCACTTTGGGCATATAGGACAACTTTCAAAACGCCTCTTGGTATGTCTCCGTACCAATTGGTTTTTGGAAAGGCATGTCATTTGCCCGTGGAATTGGAGCACAAGGCATATTGGGCGATCAAGAAGCTGAATTTTGATAGTGTCTTGGTTGGTGAGAAGAGATTACTCCAATTACATGAGTTGGAGGAGTTTCGAGATAGTGCCTATGAGAATGCCCGAATTTTCAAGGAGAAGACCAAGAAGTGGCATGATGCACGTTTGAGGAAAAATGAGTTCAAAGTGGGTGATTAAGTCCTCGTATTCAATTTGAGGATGAAGCTGTTTGGTGGAAAGCTCAAGTCCAAGTGGAACGGGCCATATATCGTGAAGGAAGTGCATAAGAGTGGATTCCTTGAAGTTGAGAAGGAGGATGGACATAGATTCATGGTGAACGGGCATCGAGTAAAGAAATTCTTCAACTTCTCTTATGAGAATAAGGGAGGTATTTTAGATTCTCAAGTCCCGTGAGCTCCTTCGAGCTCGGTCCGGCATTAGGACCTTAAAACTAGCGCTAAATGGGAGGCAACATATTTTTACTTGTTTTTATGTGTTTTGTTTATTTTGTCGTTTTGTGAATCGTAAGTGTTAACCTCGTTTGTAGATAATTTTTTTGGTGTAGGCTTGTTTCGTGTGGCTTAATTTGAGCAAGTGAGCTTAAGGAAAGCAATTCATGAAGTTTGAGATATTTCGAGTAGTAAAGCATTTGATTGATGGAGTTTGAGGTAAACCGAACCCCAAACGTAGACCTCTTTACGAAGTCGAAGTTTGGGGGGTGATGTTTCTTTTTGTTCGTTACTTTGCATTGATAGTTATTTAAGTTCATAAGAATTTAGTGTACTTACTCGTACGTACTCATTCTTTTCAAACTTTATTATTGCGTAGCAAGAACAAAGTTTGGAGGGGGGGTGTATTCGTACTTCGAGTTCGTACACGAAATTCTAATGAAAAATTGGTCAATTTTTTTGAAAATATCGATGCATGAGGGTAGTTGGATTGAATTAAGTGAGAGTGCTTAAGGCCGACTTGAGTCGGATTGGTGATTTACACGTTTGGAAGAGACCCCAACTCCTCGGTCAAATGAGCGACCTGGCTTAAATCGAGGAGTTCTCAGGTTAGTTCATGTTTTGGTTGAGTTTTATGATTGTTCGAGCTTGGTTCGTCTGCAAATTTTGAGTTTTGAACGTCGAAAATTGAGGTTGAAATGGGGAGCTGCTCGAGCGCCTCTGCTCGAGCGTGTTGCTTGAGCGCCTCAAATATCCAGAAAGATTTCGCCGTTCGAGCAGCTCGAGCGCGAGCGCTCGAGCACCTGTGTCATTCGAGCTCCATGCTCGAGCGCGATCGCTCGAGCGGGTCTGCTCGAGTGGATCGCGGGTTTAGGCCGAATTTGAGCCTCCTCTATAAATACTCTTTTCCACACATTTTCACACACTCACACACACTGAAGGGGCGATTTGGGGCGGGTCTAAGCATTTTTTAGTGGATTTTCACGATTTCTCACGAATTCACTCGATTTATTCACAAATCTTCCTTAAATCTTCAAGCAAGGTACGTAATTTCTAACTTCTGTCATTCAATTCGTAGTTTAAGGTTGAATTAGGCATGAGTTGAGCATATGAACTAGGGTTCATGAATGGGTTCGAAATTATGGGGATTTTGTGCAAAAACTTGTTGATTCTTGATTCCTTGTTGATGAATGTTGATAATATGCTATGGGTTTACTTGTTTTACTTTCAATTTTGGAATTGCATGAGTAGAATGGGTGAATTTCTAGAGTGAGAAAGTAGGAATTTGAGAAAAGGAAATGAGTTTTGCATGTTGAGAAGAAATTCTTGTGAATTGAGATTGAATTGAGATTGAATGGAGCATGAATATGAATGAATTGAGTCTTGAGCATGTAAATTACATAATTTGAGTAATGTTACTTCATGATAGACTTGAATGTGGGGATTAGTGAGTTGAGATTGATGAATTGTTTGTTAACTACTTGAGAACTTTGGAATGAAAGCATGAGATTTGGAATTGAGTGAACTCAAGTTGAGATTGAATGTGAATGAATTGAAATTGATGCTACTTGAGACTTTTGGAATTGTTTTGAATTGCGTAGATTGTCAAGAATGAAGTTGAAATACTTTGTGTGTTTTGCTTAGGTTCAATGGCTCCTAAGAAGAATGAGGATCGTGTCTTGAGCATTGCTGAATTAGAAGAAGTCACAAATGAGCTTAGGAGGAAGAGTTTGCTGCCCTCGAGATGGGATAATTTGAACTACGAGGGGAGTTGGAGGTACATTGCTTATAGATGGAGCTTGATAACCGGGAAGGTAGAGAAAATCTGGAGACCTGTCGTTAGTTTCATGAGAGACTTGGGGATCGAGGAGGAGATTAGAAGAATCTTCAGGAGGAATAATATGACGGAGTTTTTCGAGATGCTTCTGTACATGGAGACGAATGCCGACTTGGTGGAACAGTTCCTCGCCACAGTTGAGAAGACGGACGAGAACTCATTCAAGTTCAAGTACCGGAATGATTGGCAGTACTGCGAGGTTGGAGCTATCAACCTTGCATTTGGGCTTCCAGCCTTATCTAGGCCCAACCGTGTGTCGAAGTCATACAAGGCGAATTCGTTCTGGAGAGACATCACGGGCGGCATGGCAGGGGAATACAAAGGGCAGAATGCACAAGCATCGGCGATCCAAAATCCGGTGATTCGGTACTCAGAGAGCGGATCCTAGGAAACACCATATATGCCCGTTCTGAGACGGGAACTGTCACGAGTAAGCAACTTTATGGGATTTGGTGTCTTCTGTACGCGAAGGATCACGGCTTCGGAAGGGATTTCTTGGAGCACCACTACGAGGCTCCGTTCAAGCTTGGTACGAAGACCTTAAAGGTTCGAGGAGGAGGTTTGATCTCTGTATTCGTGAAGAGTCTCAGATTCGAGCCGTGTTCGGGTCCTTGCCAAGGCATGGATTTAGGGTTCGAGCAGATGACCAACACCCTGATGTTCGAGCATTGGATGGGAAGTTATTGCATAAGATATAAGGATGATGGCCTCTTCCCGTTGCCGAACGATAAGCTCGTGACTTTGAAGGGAAAGAAGAAGCAGAACATAGGGATGAACGGAGAGCAGCACCTTGCTATAGATGCTAAGTTTACAGCTGATGTTGACAGCCGAGGACTCTGGGATGTTAGGCCCGTGAAGAGGAACCAAGGCGAAGGCACAAGTGGTGCCAGCTCGAGTGGAGCAGCCGATTTACAAGAAGAAGAGGAGCAAGAATATGAAGAGGGGCACGATGGGGAAGGAGAAGCAGCGGGCGAGGACCCGCAAGAGATGGAGGTGGAGTCACCCGGAATGCAATCGTCAGGGCAGTGGTACCCCACGTACGAGGATTGGACTCAGATGGGCAACCAAATTCAGACGCTCCAGACCGACGTGACCTACTTGCGAGAGACGCAAGATAGGTTGGACACGAGAACAGCCCGCATGGAGGACCAGTTCTCAGATATGCACCGATGGATAGAGTCGCTCTCCGTCTCTCATTTAGGAGCGATCATCCAAACTATCGCCCACCGCCGCCTCCTGATGCATGAAGAGTCATGGGATTCCCCCAGTTTCTATTTCCTTTTTCTTTTCTTTCCTTTTCTTATTTTTTTTTGCTTTTGAGTGTGAACTATCTTGTTTGAGTGATGTGAATTTCTTATGGGATTGTATTGGAAGTATTTTAGACTATTGGGGTTTGATTTGATATGAGTTGAATTTATGATTGATTTATTTCACGCTTCTTTACTCGTATTACTTGCTTATTGATGATTCTTGAGTATGACTTAGTGAGAAGAGTTGAGTTGTAAGGTTGAGTTAGGAATTCTTTTGTGTGAGTGTTTGAGTTAGAGTTGATTGGAGAGAGAACTAGTATGCTTGTGAATTTTCCTTTTGAGTGCTTGTGTGATGAGAGTGAGAATTCACTAGGACTAGCATGGATGTGAAAGCCGTGAGATTTGAGCCTTTTGAGATTTTAATGCATGAAATAATCTCTTCGTTTGTGAGTGAGTCGTCACCTTAGAGGATGCTAGAACTTGTGTGTGCTCTCGTTCCTTGATTGTGTCTAGTTTGATATGCCGAATGTGATCTTAGGTCATCTTTATTTTGATTGAGTCACTTAGCCTAAATTTTCCTTACCACTGATATTTGTCCCTTGTTAGCCCCATTGAGCCTTAAGCCCATTTCATTGGCTAGCACATTTAAACACTATTCCAAGTTTCTAAGCCTTTTTGTCCCAATTTGAGTGGAGAATAGGAAAAGTGTGAATGTGAAGGGATTGATTTGAGTTGAAAAAGGAAAATGTGATTGCTTGAGTGATTATGAGAAGGAGGTGTGATGAAGTTTGAGTTGTGGGAAAGAACAAAAAAGTTGAGAATGAGCAAAAGAAAAAAAACGAGCTCATGTGTTCGTGCGAAAAAAAAAAGAAAAAAAAAAGAAATTGAAGTCGATTGCTAGGATAAAGTATTAGGGTATTAATTCTTGAGCTTTCATCTTATAATCTTTAACTTAGGTTATTTCTTGCGCGTCACAGTTACTTTGATTATACACCTGCTCCGTTAGTATACGTAGGGATTCCTATCCTGAGCATCACCATCACTTATTTGAAAATACACCTTAGTTAATTCGTTTAATTCATTCTTTAGTTTAATTAATTTATTTTAGTTTTAGAATTAATTATTTCAAAAATCCAAAAACATACATTCATATTAGCTACGACGCGTAGATCTTCAGGGATCTGTTCGCACACACTCTTTCCCTTGGGTTCAATATACTTGGTCGTTATACTTACTCATACTACAGTGAACCCGTACGTTTGCGGGGAATCTACTAGTAGAAAGTTAGTATTTTCGATTCAAGTCAGATATCAACTATTTGAACCGACGGATAAAGCGTGTTACAAAACCCCGCAATCAACCATGATGCAAGAAGTAATCAACCACTACAAAACTCATAATTATAGACGAAGAAAATGGTTATATATTTATGCACCACAAATTTTTTACTAATGCATTATTTTTCTAAATTGAACAACTTCTGCAGCACCCAGTAAGGGTGGGATTTGTCAATCTATATTGAAAAGCAAATAGAGAGGAGAGAGAGAGAGAGAGTGGTAGTATATTAGTGAAAACTGGATACAAATTGTAAGTTGTAAATGCAGAAAATAATATGCAAAACTGAAAGGATAAAATGAAAAAATAATTGTACACACAATGAGACACCATTGATCTTAAAATCACACAACCTGGAATTGCTTAAGCGATTCAACTATGTTTGGAAGTCCAAGAAGAAATAGGAAAGAAAGATAGAAACAGTTAATCAATGAAACACAAAAAGAAGATACCTGTGAAATTATGATAATATATAGTTACAATCATGTTTGCAATAAGTAATCTAAAAAAATGGATAAACATTGTATATGTGTGAATAATATAGTTTTGCAAAAATCTAAAATTAACAAAGCGATATGAAAATAAAAAACCGGATGCGTAGACAACTTACCTACAATAATCTTTTAGAATCTGGTAATATTTTGGAGAAGCTGATATACTTCCTCCCTCAGCACCTAATAATGGTGAAGAACTAAAAATCTGTGAGAAGTAGCAAATGCATCATATGATGGATATGGTCTCTGACATGCAAAATAAGATTTTAATATGGATAATAGTCAAATATATGTGTGAAGGGATAAAAATATTATTGTTAGGAGAAGAGTGAAGACACACTAAAACGTTCAACAGGTAGATCAGAATTCTCTGCAATTGGTTGAATCATTTTGTGGGCAGAATATCTACCAAGCTGAAAATAAGAACATATAAATTTTAATTAATCCTAAAAGTTGGATTGAAGATAAGTTGAAGTTTTTGCATAAAAATCACACCTGGTTGTTCCATTCTCTAAGAAGTAATCACTCTATCTTCATCAAGATTAAGATGGAAATGAGATAGAAGATGAAAGAATAATTTAATATATTTTCACAATTTGAAACGCTGCATTACCATATGCGCACATAACACGTGATGACAAATGGGAATCACCACTTAATGGTCTAAGGCTTAACAGGCGAAAGTTGGATATTTTAGCATTATATGCCTAAAGGAAAAAAATAAGTCAATGTTAAATATAATGACATGTATATTCAGGCATAAACCAAGTCCATTATAAGGAGATAAGGAGGGAAGTACTTTTATATAGTGTCATTCAGATATACTAATTCTCGAGTATAAAAGCTCAGTTCATGAGGTAGAACAATAATGAGCAGAAATTTAATGATGAAAGATTTAGATGCAATTACAAAGCATGATGATGAACGATTCTGAAATAAGTAAACTAAACCTAGATTCACCTAAGTCCGTACTTCGTAGCTACACTTCCTAGCTAAAAAAAATAGAAACACAACTACATGTGTAATAACCCATATATGAAAATTAATGAGACATAAACAAATTAAATTAGATATAGAAAAATAACTTGTAAACAACATTTAGATGTATATGCTGGAATTCTGAGACTGATCACGTAGACAATCAACAATGAAAAACTAAGTACTTCTTAACACTTGAAAACTAAGTAGTGAAGATTAACTTCACAATAAACTTCAGTCCTGTCCTTAAGCCAATTTTGATATACTTACAGAGAAGGCACAACTTTCTGTTAAAGGAGAATTAATAACGAAACTCAGAGATATTACTCAGCAACGAAGAATATAGAGAGTGGGTACATCATTGAACTGTGAATACCTAAAAATCGAAGTTGTGATTAATAAAGACAAAGATTAATAACAAATAAATAACCTTTCATACCTATTGTATCATGGATAAATTAACCACATATAAAATTTATATAGAGAAATAGAGAAATAACGAAAGAGAATAGTTAGAGAGACTTAATGATGGATTAACGGCAGAGATTGGAGGCAGCGAAGTAGATGAGCAATGGAAGGGGGGGTTCTGAATAAAAAAAAACAACAATTTTTAAACACGTGTTTGCACTATAATTATCAAATCACTAAAAAAAGGATCCGAAATATCGTGGGCTAAAAATAAATTTCCAAGAATTCTTCCTAAATAAAGAAAACATGCAACATGTAATTATTCCGAGGAAGAAAAATTAAATATAGCATAATCAGTCAAATATATTTTTCAAATATTAAACAATCAGCATACAATGTTCTAATTGTGTGTTTTATCAATAAGCGATGCATCTTTCTATGAGTTTAAGCAACATCCTCAATTTCTCCGTCAAATCCAAAAATAAGTCACATATTCAATCATTAAAATTACACACTTAGATTCTTCTTTTTAAGCTTCTCATCATAGTCCCTATTCTCACAAAAATAAAAAAAATTCAGAATGAAGCACATATCTCAGAATATAATCATATGTCTGAGGGAGAAAAACAAAGAAAAAAGAAAAGAAAGGATGAGAGACAATACCTATTTGCAGGGCATAGAGTTTGGACGCAAAATTGAGGCGGCATAGGTTTCTGTAAAGAGATGTGAAGTTGAAGCAAAATTAAAATCTCCAAATTGAGAGTTTGCTGCCAAAATCTAACATATAATCAGCAAGTAATAAACTCATGCCTTCATGAGGCAAGCAGTAGCATCAATATACAAATAACCCACTCTTTTAGCAGCCCACACAAAGAATTCTAATTATGATATTCCTAGAAATCTTTAAAAGAGAACAAAACAACAAATTATATTCCTAATAATCTTTATAGTAAGTATCAAAGAACCCATAAGCTCATTAAAAATAATAGCTTTACCATGATACATGTTGGTATATTTTGTCCATGTCATAGTTCTCATCGATCATGGTAGAGAACTATTTTATTCGGCTTTTTTTCTTACACTTCCCTGCCATCTACTAAGTTTTTCTTTATTCTTTTGGTGCGCCTAACATTTATTATAACAGACACAAATGTAAATTTAGAAAAATGATATATGGTTTTAATGAATTTATATTTTTTTTTTAAAAACCCTTGACAATTTGAGAATCAATAACTAAAAGAAATAACAGAGCAAACAAAATCTCATTTTGAAATCAATCAATCATCACTGGAGAAAAGAAAAGATGTACAACCTAGTCCTTTGTCAAGGCATTATATAGAATTTCATTACATTCAATTGCTATTACCAAAAACCATGACATAATTCATTTATTACCGAATATTATACAATGCACAAACATCATGCCTATACTATTCTAATTAGGCAAGGCTGTAATGCAATTTCAAATAATATTTCGATCTCTATTCTAGAAACTCAATTGTTCGGCAACAGATTATGTGGAAACAATACCTATAAAGTTGAATTCAATTCAATCATATAAATTGAACAAATAAATAGACACGTAAAAATTTACTCCTCAATTGAGAAATTCACATATTAGTAAAATGTGTCTTAGGTGCTCCTGCCAAACTAATCTAGTATTACAAGTATCTACATCAGATTTATATTTTTTGGACGACTTATTTTCATTTCTTCATCATTAGATAACTAATTTTCATTTTAAACATGTAATATGGAATTACCTGCTCAGTCTGGCTGAGTGAAAAACTTTCAGTGTAGTTTGGTAGGATCTTGTGCATCGGCAGGGATGAATATGCTTCGTGGAGAACCTTGAGCTTATTGAACTTAATGCTTCGATCAAGCACTCCAACAGAACCCGTGCGCTGGATCATAAAAAGCCACAAGAATAAAATCCCTAACCTTTACCCATTAACTAGTAGAACAATATCAATTAATTAGTACATCTTTTTTTTTTTCTGAAATAAATATACACGCAAATACAGAGAGAAGTAGAGAGATTACACGAATTGGGAATTCATCCACAAATTTTGTGAAGAAATAAGCCGGAGCAAATGGATTCACTGTAAATTGAAAATTGTTAGATGAATTTGGACACTAAATAACTTGTATACAACAATATATAGATAAATAGATGTATATAGATACCTTTAGAAGAGAAGTGGAAAGATGATATGTGTTTCGAGGAGGCATGCGAGCGGCCATTAATGTTACTAGAAATCGTTCTCACCTCCCCCTCTATTGATTTGGCGATGGATGAATTCACGAATTTCTAGTGTGCGAGAGGCGACGACAGCGATCGAGAGGCAGCGGTCGTGTGCAATAGCAACGATAACTATCGAGAGGCGGCAGTCGTTTGCGATCGAGAGATGGTGGTCATGTGGCGATCAAGAGGCGGCGGTCGTGTGCAAGCTAGTGGCAGCGATATCGATCGAGAGAGAGGCGACGATATCGATCGAGAGAGAGGGGGCGGCAGCAGTGATCGAGATGGACGGCGGTGGCAGCGATCGAGAGAGAGGCGGTGGTGGGTGGCAGATCGACACAGACGCGGGAGAAGAGGGAAGAGGGAAGGCGGCGTGAGAGGCGACGGGAGGAGAGGAAAGACGGCGTGAGAGGCGACGAGAGGAGAGGAAAGACGGCGTGAGAGGCGACTGAAGGAGAAACGACAGAGGTAGGGGGAGATGGAAGACGACTGAGAGAAAGACGTATTCAATCTGAGAGTTTCAAATCGTGGAGAGATTTGGAAAGACGGCTTTGACGGGGAGAATGAATGATTTTTTCTTTTAAAAAATGCAATCTTTCAATTTTCTTTAACGGTCCAGATCAGTTTCTTTTAAGTTTACAGTTGAGATTAAATTTGATAGACATGGTTGATAAGAATCAAGTGATTTTGAAATGGAGAAGAACCAAATATGCCACATGTGCATATAATGCTTGGTCTATACTAAAGTATAGATAGTCGGCTGGATACCACTAAAAGTGTATGTTGGAGAAATTATAAGTGATTATAATTACTTACAGTTGCGTGAAAAAATAGTTTTGGGTATTTTAACATTTATATTAATTCAGTTTAAATTAATGAGCCATAATTTATAATTAAAAAACTAAAGATATGCTTATATGTGATTAAAAGTTTTTTTTTTCTAATAAGCACATTTAAATTGTGATATATCGTACTTTTGGAGATATTAAATAATATTTATTAAAATGGAAGAAAATTAAGAGAATCAATCAAAGTAAATCATATTTGATTGATATCTCATCAAATTTGAAGAAAATAAAGAAGATTAAGTTACATCAGATTAATTTGTCAAATCAAATCAATCAAATCAGCATTGATCAATCAAATTTTAACATGTCGCAAACCGAAGAAGGAAAGTCTTTACCTGCTTTCCTATAAATAGAGTTCTCTTCTACACTTCAAATACAACAAAAAATATGAGGTAAAAGAAAAGAATGAGTTCTAAAAATTATACTCGATATTCACATTTGATGCAATAAATTTTTTATTTGTATTGCAATTTAATTTTTATTATTTTTAAATTCAAAATTTGTCTGTTACAAAACTCTCAACACCTATTATATAACTAAAAATTAAAATAATTAATTAAAACCTTATTAAAAATTAAACGCAAATTAAATTATTCTAATTTTTAAAAGAAATATATTCTTAATTAAATAAAACATGGGGTAAACTATTATTATTGAACAATCGACATAGAAATGGATAATATAATTTTTATGTGGGTGTTTTGTTCAGTTTTAGGAATGAAACAAAAGAAAGATATTTTTGTGTGTAGTCGTTAATGAAATGATATATAATTTAAGAATAGTTCTAGTGTGCACTTGAGTGCATGGTATGCACTTGGATTTTGAAAAAAAAAAAAAATACATTAAGTAGAAATCAGCAATACCCCAAGAAGTAATTAGTAATACCCCAAGAAGACGTCAGTAATACTCCAACTGCAAAAAATACACAATTTGGCGTGTGTATGTTTTTGAAAAAAAACGAAATTAAAGTCAAAATTGAGCTTAAAATCCAAGTGCATGCTATGCATTTGAGTGTGTGCTAGAATTTGTGGTAATTTAGAGATTTTTATTGGGATGAATAGTGAACTATTAAAATAAGATGTTTAGAAAATTATTATAATAAAAAAAAATTGTTATTTTTAAATAATTAATATAAAGTAAGTTATTCTGATTAAAAAAAATTATATTGCCACTTTCCTTTTCGGGTTGTCCCCCAATAAACTTCTCATTCCATAAATGGCAAAAACAACACTCTACTACATATAAATTTTAACCTTCAAATTCATATAATATTACCAAAGTGTCACCCATTCAGTTCACTTTTCAACATTATTCATTACTTTATCTCAAAAGTCAACATGTGAACCACCATATATTAATAAACAAATACACTTTTTTAAACCATTCAACAAAAAAAAGTGGGAAGATTACTTGGGGACGGAGAGAGTATATATATATTGTAATTATATTTCTTTTCATAATTTTTTTTTTGGTAAAAATATGAGTTTTTTATCCTATGTGACCAAATTTTCAAGAGTTTCCTATGGGACCAAATCTGCAAGTCTGTTTACATTCGTTAGTGGCCGTTAGTTTTTGGGACTAAGTTTGCAAATCCCGTAATGTTTGGGACTAAATTTGCAAATTTCAGAACGTTTAAGACTATAAGTGCAAAAAAAAAATCTATGGGACCAAAAGTGTTTTGGATGAGACTGGTTCTAAAACAATACATGTCCAATGAGACCAAAAGTGCAAAATTCTCTACAAAAATCTACTACCTCCGTCCCGGAACACATTGCGGAGTTCACTTTATCTTCGTGTTTTAGCGAGCGAGTTGTTTATTAGTATTTGAAATGATAAAATAATTTTTAAGGTAGGGTATGATAGGTCTACCTTTTCTCTATTACAAAGTAATTTTAAAATTACTTTATCATTTTAAATACTAATAAAAAACTCACTCGCAAAAACACGAGAGGAATAGTAGCCCCGCAATGTATTGTGGGACGAAGGGAGTATTTTTTAAGGACTAATAACACACATTTTGTTTTACAGTAATATACATTTGCTCATATAGTAATACAACCTGGGAGCGGGAATCCTGAAATAAGTCTTGTGCAATTTTTTTTTTTTTTAAAATCAGTTTGACCAGCTTAGGATCCACGAATTTTGACATGGAGCGACCCGACCCGCGAATTTTTAAATATTTGACAATTTTAAGTATATTTTACATGTAAAATATTTAATAAGAGAAATCCTTATCATAATAATATTAATAGAAATAAAAAATGAAGTTTTTCATAACCACTCAAACTTGGGTCGGGTCCCATCCAATCACGCCCACCCGACAGTTTTCCCGAACGACCCGTACCTCCACCCCAGCCCCTACCCTCCCCAGACCCGGGGCAACCAACCACAATGCCAGCCGCCTACGGCCCACCCAATAGACACATAATTTGTTTATGTCAATTTTTTCTTTTTCCATATCAATTGCCCTCATTAAACATGAACAAAATCTGGTTGAAATTACGGCGGAAATTAATGATGACGTTTTTCATCTCTTTAAAATTTGATTGATAAGTAGTTGGCATGTAAAATGGTGCCAATCTTTTTATGAAAGGTCTCAAATTCTTGTTTGGAGCGGTGCAATATTAGAGATATGGACGGATTTTGGGTTACGGGCGCGGTCAATGATATATTTTGTGTAAGTAGGAGACTTTTCATAACCATGATCTCAATAAAAATGTTGCCCACTTAATTTTGGGGTAAATTAGACTTACTTTTAAAATAAATTACGTAAAGTTATTATAAAAAAATAAAGAGTTGTCAACTAAATTAGAATTATCTATACAATTTTTCAATAAAAAATTTATGCAGTGCTATTGTCCATGACTTGCCTACAATTTTTTTTAATCATATAAGCACCTTCATTCCTCAACAATACACACAATTGTCTAAAAATTTACCCACAAATAAATTGACTATGAAAATTATGTGGGCAAATTTATTATAGGTATGAAATGAAGATACTTATATACTTAGAAAATTTTGTAGGCAATTCCCACAATGAAATTTTTTGTTGAAAACTTCTTAGTCATATTGACAATTTTCATTCTAATGCAATTTTATATATTTTTTATAGTGAGAGTAACATTTTAAGGTAAATATTTAAAAAGTGATACACTCTAATCAGATAAATTATACTACCTCTAATCTCAAACACTATTCACAATTGACTTTTACGGAATTTTAATATTATAGTTGATTTGTAGTATTCAAATGGATAAACTACTTTGTTATGATGGTTTATTATTTAATTTAAGTAAATGAAAAAAAAAAACTTGATTTAGAGAGTAACTATTAGTGGAATGAGGTGTAATTTAGAGGTTTTTGTATGGAATGAATAGTGAACTGTGCAAAGTATTTGAGGATAATATTGATACTTTTCATTTAAAATTGATAACATTTCTATTGACAGCGACAATGATATCATAGTGGAACGGTCTTACACAAATTTTAATTTTCATAAGAGTAACTCTCTTGTGCACTTGGTGTATAGTGCACCCACTCAACAGTTGATACGGTTTACACTTAAAAGTTTATTTCAATTACACTGAAAATTGTGATTTGATCGGATTACACTGAAAAGTTTATACTAAAAATCAGTTTTTAATTAGTGTAAACTTTTCAGTGTAATCTAATCACACTTTTCATCATAACTGAAACAAACTTTTCAGCATAAACTGTGTCAACTGTTGAGTGAATGCACCGTGCACTAAGTGCATATGAGAGTTTGCCTTTTCATAATATTTGGGTTTATTCTTTGAACTTGGAATTGATTTTATCTATTTATAAACTGCGCTAGTACATGTTAGTGAATATTAAATACAATCCAAGAATAGTGAATATCAGATGTTATAGGGATAGGATGCAGAAATTCCTATTTGATCACAAAATGGATAATTTTCCTTGAAAATATTGTTTGTACATTTATAAGGGTGTTCACGGCGGTGATGAAAGTTTGACAAGGTGACGAGAGGTGGGAGTCATGTGGCACGAGTAACCAGCAATTAATGCAAGAGGCTATTGGGGCCTCACCCTTTGAAAAATTCTATTCTCATTAATTATCATTTTAGCTACCATTGCTAATTAATACTCTTCACCAGTTATTGTCTCTATATTATAAATAAGCTAGATGAGCGTATTACGCGGGATTTTTTTTAAATTAAATATAAATGCGTTCCATATATTATTATAAATTTACGAGTAAGTCTCTTATGCATTTTCAGTGTAAACTTTTCAGTGTAATTGAGACTAACTTTTCAGTGTGGTTGGGACTACCTTTTCAGTGTATATATTATCAACTGTTGAGTGAGTGCACCATACACCAAATGCATAAGAGACTTTGCCTAAATTTACTCATTATAAAATAATATTATTATATTGTAGCAATAAATGAATACAAATAATATATATGAGTTAATTTCTTATTCACGATATTTAAACTCAATTTCAATTTAAATACAATTTTCAACATTCTTATAAAATTCACGTAATAATTCTATTTCAATTAAATATACGCTTTTAACTTATGCTCAAATACTTTTGTCTCTTTGAAACGATTTCCTCGATGTAGGGAGATTTCCGATTCAAGTATCAGCGCACTCTCATACATCAATTTTTTTTTTTTTTTTTGTGTTAAGATTAAATTTCACATAATTAATTTTTTAAATTTAATTAATCAATTTAGTAATAGTATGTATAATTAAATATTCTTAAGTTACTTATTTGAACTACTAACACATTAATATTTTTTAAATATATGATATTCTTGAATATAGTTAAATAAAATGTAAACTGACACAATTGCAATAAAATTTATAATATATTTTTTATAGAGTCAAATTATATACAATAGATATTCATACTCCATAGAAAGTTATAGTATAATTTAATTGGTAAATATCATGAATATAATTACTCATTAGGTTCAGGGTTTTAAATCCATGTGGATATATTTTTTTATTAGGCTCTTTATTATATAATGCCACATAAATGACAAATATTATAAAACTAGTACATATCCCCGCGAATTTCGTGGGCTGGAAAAAAATTATTATTATTATATCAAATTATAAATATTCATTTTTAAAAAAATATCTTGTAATTTCGATATAATATTGTAATTATAATTCATCAAATAATAAAAAATACTAAACATGGATAAATAGAAAATTTGAAAAATATTAACTAATTTACACATTCAATCTCAAATTAGTATAACACAATATTACTTAAAATTACAGTTATTGTATATTTGCATGCCCATTTTTCCCCCATGGTATGAAGATACAATAACAATCGCAAGGCAACATTTGACAAAAAAAAAATATCATAATTAAAATAAAATATTGTGTAGATGTTTGTATGAGAACAATTGATTAATGTGGTGGTATTTATAATACACAATTCAACAATAAGAAATGGTCTTTAGGCGTTAATTTTAGTTTTTTTTTTTTAATTCAATTTTCCTCCTAGACATTTCACATTTATAGATATTTTTCAAAAAAAAAAATAGTTAAAAAATTGAAACCCTACTCTATAAAACAATATCTATATTTTACTGTTTCAAATTCTATTTTGCAGCTAGAATTTTATCCAAAAAATAAAAAATTGTGTTACAATCTATTATTGATGGTAAGATATTGTATTTAGTGACAATATTTTTTTGGGAATCATATGTTATTTCGGTGACACTATCTTTTCAAAAATATTTCAATTCCTTGCTACAAATTTTACATCTACTAATATTTAGCAAAAATAAATTCTAAAAATATCAGAGAAAAGAAATCGTTCAACCTTGAAAAAAGATACGCTTGTATTAATTTAATGTTTAAAATAATATTCCATATTATACGTAAATATTATGTTTCCATTGATTAAAATATATTCCGATTTATTTTATTTTAGAGTAAGATACTTTTTAAAGTTATAATTCATATTTAAGTTGTTAGTAAAGAAACTTATTGTTTTTTTTTCTTTTTGGCTAATACTATAGTTTTTTATCCATAAAAAACTTATTCAACATATTAAATATATATATATAGATATATATACATACTATTAATTATATAATATATAACAATCTTTTATTTATTTATTTATCATTTACAATACTATTTTAATATTTGTATGTTAAAAATAATATAAAGACTATGAAAGAATATATGTACTTTACAGTTTAATAGTCTATTTTGGCAACAAAATTTTATCCAAAAATAAACTTTGATATTATAATCTATTATTGAAGATGAGATATTATATTTGGTGGCAAGATTTTTTTGGCATCTTATACTATTTCGATGACAATACATTTTCTTAAATATTTCAATTCCTTCCTACAAATTTAACATCTATCAATATTTTGTAAAAAATAACTTTAAAAAATATCTTAGAAGAGAAATCGTTCAACCGTGAGAAAAGAACTACTTGCATTAATATAATTTTTAAAATAATATTCCATATTTTATGTAAATATTTTATTTTCCCATTGATTGAAATATATTCAGATTTATTATATTTTAGAATAATATACTTTTTAAAGTTATAATACTTAAATTGTTAGTAAATAAACTTAATGTCCTTTTTTTTTGCCAACACTTTAACTTTCTATCCATAAAAAAATTATTTCACATATTTAAAAATATATATATACACATTAATTATATAAGATATAACTACTTTTTACTTATTTATAAATTACAACATTCTTTTAATATTTGTATGTTAAAAATAATACAAAAGAAAAATCGAAATCCTAGTCTAGAAAATAATATATATGTTCTGCAGTTTAATAATCTATTTTGGCCGCACATCCAAAAATAAAATTTTGTATTACAATCTATTATTGAAGACAATATATTATATTTGGTGACAAAAAATTGTTGGTATCATACACTATTTTGGTGACAATATCTTTTTCAAAATATTTCAATTCTCTCCTACAAAAATTTCACATATATCAATATTTTGCAAAAATAACTTCCAAAAATATCTAAGAAGAAAAATCATTCAACCATGAAAAAAAGGTTTCTACATCACCTTTAGGATACTTGCAATACAAAACGAAGAAATATAAAATTTAATCAAATTTCACCATTAAAGCACACCTTATTTGCAAAAGAATAATAACTGGATTAAAATCGTAGGCGTGCAGTGGGAGAATCTTCTTATTGAAAGAGAAAAAAGTTATTAATGGTGGATTCTAAAAAAATACGAATGTAAAGATATGAATATGAATATACTTTAGAAACTTACGAAAAATTTCTGGATACGCTCGATTGATCTTCAACTCAAATTGATGCACATTAATTTTCTCTTAACGTGCGCCTAATCATCTCTATGTGCATAATAAATTGTTTTACCTGCAAAAAAAGAGGGATATGATCTATACAAAAAAAATAGGAATAATCAAAATAAATGAATAAAAAATAAAATCATATTTCCTCACATAGTAGACAACAAATGAGAAAATAAAGAAAAGAGATGAAGATTAGGGTTGAGAACCAGAATGAAAACTAAAGAGAGATTTGACATTTATAGAAAACATAAAATGAAATGTATGGTTGAAATTAAAAGTGTAAAATATATGGTGTAGATTAAGTCTTAATATGATTTAAAATATATCTAAAATAGTTTTTAAAGAGAATGCATGATTTTGAAATGAAATGATTTTAGAGATGTCACATCAGCCTAAGAATAAAGTGGTGTTGACATATCATCTTAATGATGTTTGGAAATATAGTATAATAAAATTATTTTGACATGTATGACTTTCAAAATCATCCATATGTAGACATTAACCTCAAGACCATCATAAACGAAACATAAACATGAAACACTCCCCATTAATTAGTATGATAGCGAATTTTATCGATCCAAATAATTTTATCTAATCATTACATTTCAAGTGTGTATATATAGCATTATTATCATCACATACTTGAGAAAAGCCTTACCAAATTTTAACATTAAATTGTTTGATCGATTGTGATATATTAACACCGGCTAATATTTCTGTGCGGCTGCTCAACTTCAACTAGTCACTTGAAAACTCAATCTCTCCTTTAAATGAATAATTATCATAACCCATGGGTTGACCTAATTCTATAAACTTAGAAATGCTCATCTTTAAATTTTAAGTTCCAAATTTACAAAGTATTATCAGTTTATGAGATGAGGCGATTCATACAAAATTATATTTTGGTATCAATTGGATTCTTCACTAATAAACGATGGGATATATCCCCATATAAAATCAGTACTTAGGCTGATACCAAATTATTAAAAATAAAATGAAAATTGTAATTTGATTAACTTGGCCATTAATTAACTCTCACGCGTGAGTGTATGATCGTAATAAATAATGTAGTACCAATTCAATGGCAACTAAGTAATACTCGCAGAAGATATTATGAGATTAGCTTTTTAGAAAATTTAAAATGTAAATTGATTTGTAATATTTAAATGGATAAAATAATTATTTATGGGGGTGTATTGTTCACTTTAAGTGAATAAAACAAAATATATATTTTTATAATTATCACTTTATATATTGTTCCCCGAACTTGGGTTGACCTTTATATGAGATGAATTGTAAGCACCACCATATTTTTTGGGACGGAGTGAGTAATTGTTAGGGGAAAAAAGAATAAAAATTAAGTCTTGTATGAAATCGTTTCATGCAAGATGCCATCCTCTGTAAACTTTTGTGAAAAATAAGTGAAAACAAAATTGATTGTTGCACTTATATTGTTTTTATCACCCAAGAAAGAAAGTACATTGTCATAAATTTGAGTGAAGATCTTTATGGGAAACTTGTCGCATATAACATGTATTTATATGTAGGGAGGAAAATGCAAGAAAAGAAATAAAAAAGCAGATACATTAGATGTAGTTTATTGCGTATACCTCTATATTCTTGAGAAAAACTTTTATCTTCTTAGGAGGTTCAACCACCACCAACTTTATATTTTTCCTTGTTCATCAAATTGATTTTAATGTCACAATGAATACACAATCTGTGTTACGTGTCTAAAAACCCCTCTCTCTCTTTGTGATTCACCCCACATATTTTAAGAGCCACCACTCTGCATTGCCTATATTGTTTTGTAACCCCAAAATTTTCCATTTCTAATTTCTTCTTCTTTGAGCAAAAATTATAGAAGAAGATATTGAAAATGGGACATTGCGGAAAGGCCCATTAATTTTGAACTTTTCTTTCTTTCTTTATATAGAAAAAAGAAAATGGGAATTAAATCGGTTTTGAGAATGTCAGGGAGATTGTTGAATGAAGTGGTGAGTTTTGTTGTGTTTATTGTGTTGGATCTCGTGGATATGATCCTCTGCTACGCGTATAGGGTTGCGGATTTTTTCGTCGAATCGGAGTGGAAGCCGTGCTATTGTTCTCCGGCGAAGGAGACGGTGATCAGCGGCGGCGGAGGGAAGATCCTGGTGTCGGAGGCAGGGGAGTCGAAAGTCGTGCGGTTAAGCTGCGCGAAGCTGCAGCTGGAGGAAATCTCCGACACGCTCTACACGCGCCACTCGGTGGTGACGGAAGCGGCCGTGCGCGCCTCGGGGCCCGTGAAACGCCGGGGAGGGCGCGTTCGGTCCGCATTCACCGTTAATTCGACAATCATCGAAATGCTGCAGGGCAGAATTGGGGGCCACCAAACACTCCCTATTCCGAGGTGGTCGGATTGTGACTGTAAAACTTGTACCTCATGGACTTCGTCATCTAAAGAAACTCTTTTTGTCAAAGTTGACGGAGCAGGTATGACTGCCTAGCGGTAAAATTAATTATTAGTATTATTTTCTTTTCAAATAAGTACAATTAAAATTAAAATTATGAATAATACCTTGTTTGAAAATTGTAAAAGTATCGATTTAATGCCTAATTTTTTTATAAGCCGATCAGGACCGAAAAGGAAAAAAAAAAACAATCTGGAATCTATTTTTTTTCAAGCCGATCAAGACCTCAAGAAATAAAAAAAACAATCTTGGGTCAGAAAATTGTAAAAATATCAATTTAAGGTTTTGTATTTTTAAAATTGAAACTATCAATTTAGAAATTTAAGGGTTGAAATATAAAAATTATCAATTTAGGACTAAAAATTATTAAGACAATATTAGATATCTTATACTCCGTGAAAAATGGTCAATGTTAATATATTTGTACATTCGTAAAAAAAGAAAATGACTCACTTTTCTAAAACAACAATATTTTACATTATCAATGTACAATTTTCTTTACTTTTACATACAATATATTTACTTTTCTAAGACTTATACAAATAATAACAGGACTATTTTTCATGGACGGAAGAGTAATTTATATTCACAAACACACACACACACATATATATATATATATATATAATTATTTATATACATTTTTTTTTTTTTTTTACTTTCTTTTCTTATTTCTTCCACTTGCATAAAATTAATATATAGTTATTTTATATTTTTATTTTGAACGGTGGCTTATAAAAATATTGTTGGATAACTTGAAATTATAAGATATGAAACATGGTTTTATAATGTAAATCCTAAATTCATAATTTTTCTATATATTAAGTATAATTATTTTTAACTTTTCAGATTGTGGATACATAGGAAAAATCTTTTAGACAAAAAATTTTGATAGTTTTACCAACTTTTTTTTATCCTAATTATTGTCTCCGTCTCACTATATATATTCTATAACTTTTTTTGTTATTTAAAAAAAAATATTTGTTAATTAATATATGGTGGATCACGTGCGGACTTTTACGTGTTGTTTTTATTTTTTTTATGGAATTAAAAATTTATTATTGAATATTAAAAAAAGTAAAAATTTAATAATGTGAAGTAATTAAAGTCTTGAAATTTTAGTACTATAAAATTGAATGTGGTAGTCTTTGGATATGTGAGGCCATATGTAATAAATGAAAGGTGATTTGACTCCAGAAAATGCGCGAGAAGATGTGGTGTTCATTCATGGATTTATTTCATCGTCCGCATTTTGGAGCGAGACAATTTACCCGAATTTATCAAAAGCGGCAAAATCCAAGTACCGGTTTTTTGCAGTGGATCTTCTGGGTTTTGGTCGGAGCCCTAAACCCACAGATTCGCTCTACACATTAAAGGAGCATTTGGACATGATTGAAGCCTCTGTTCTTCAGCCTTACAAAGTCAAGTCCTTCCACATCGTTGCACATTCCCTCGGCTGCATTTTGGCTCTTGCTCTCGCTGTCAACCATCCTTCTTCTGTTAAATCCTTGACCTTACTTGCTCCGGTAACTCCTTTATTATTTTCTCCGCTACCGTGCAGTTCAAATATATCTTTAAAAATTATTACTAATATTATTGAAAAATGCATTTAATTACGAGTAATTTTTCATTAATATTAAATTCTCAGTGAAATAAAAATAATTTTTCAAAATATACTTGAGTTGCACGGTGCAGCTGGTGCACGGAAGACTTACTCATTTTCTTTAACTCGTCACCAACATTTTTACATGTTTTTGTGTGTTTTTTTTATATTTCTTTTGGTATAATATAATGCATTTACAATTTCTAAACTATAAATTTTTATTTTAAAAAATTCCTAATTTTCTTTTTTTAAATCAATGAATTATCCATATCCTTTTTCATCTGCTCCTTTGAGACGAATCTTGATGGAATTTTTCGGTTTATCTCACTGGTCTAGTTTAATAATATATACCTTAATTTTACTAATATCCAAACTTGTTTTGTGCCAGCCAATTTTAACATCGATTCTCCATGTGATTGGTATTTGAAAGAACTTAAAAAAACGTTTATACATAATTAAGATTGAACAAAATTGGACAATTAAGGTGAATCGAAATAAAATTTTGATACTTAGATTAAAGGATATTTAAAAACAAAAAAGAAAATTAAAAATCTACCAAAACCAAAAATAATAGTTTAGAATCTTTTGATGAATTATTCTATTTAAAAATAATAATTTGATCAGAACCTTATTTCGTCATTGATTCCACCCTTTGAATTGCCGAAATAAAATAGCTGGATCAGAAAATGGAACACCTATTTAATTACCATTAAGAATTATAAATACATATATTAATCCAATTGTTACATATATGTAGTGTTTGTATAATTGTGAGACATCACATGATGGTGGAATTGTGACGACATAGTCCAATTTCCACCATAAATGAGTATTAATTGCATGCATGAAGTTAGTTAAACATCAACACAACACAAAAACATCACATTCCCATTCATCCTTCTCACAATTTATATACAATAATAACACGTAGGTACGATATTTCGAAATTTAATTTTGCTAAAAATTGGCAGCCATATTTTCCCACGCCAAAGGGAGAACAAGCTACGCAATACATGATGAGAAGATTGGCCCCACGGCGCGTGTGGCCAGTCATCGGGTTCTGCGCGTCGTTGGCTTGCTGGTATGAACACATCAGCCGAACCATTTGCCTTGTGATATGCAAGAATCATCGCATTTGGGAATTTCTCACCAAACTACTCACCAGAAACAGGTCCGCATTCTCTCCTACCCTCACCATCCTATGCCTGTCGGCGCGTGTAACGCACCTAAAGTTGGTGGACTACATCACATATGTATATTTATTATTTATTGCTAACAATCAAAACTACCACAAGTTAATTACGTCTTATTTTAAGTATTTTTTTTTTCTCGTATAAGAAAACGTGTGCGAATGCGTGAACTATTTTGTCTTGCCACATTTAAAAGTTGAACCACCGGAGATTAATTAGTTGTAGGTAGAGTCAAATCATATATTATTAGGAAAAAAAATACGAATTTTTGTATACACCAGTTGCACCATGTACATAGTGTATATTTATTAGTTGTTTTACCGAATAATATTAGTTCTTATATCAGTTGATTTCACCGAAAAATGTCAATATGACCACGAAATTTTCAACAAAAAATTTGTAATAGAGATTGATTACAAAATTGCCTACAAAATTTTCTGATTATATATATGCATCTTCATTCCTTGCCTATAAAAAATTTGTCTACGAAATTTTTGTAGACAAATTATCTGTAGACAAACTGTTTGTAGGTAATTAATTATTCAGGAATTCCATTTTGGAGATAAAATAATTTCGTAGGTCAATTTTTTGTAAGTTGAGGAATGAAAATGTACATGTGATTATAAAATTTTGTAGGCAAATCGCAGACAATTTCATTACAAAAAAAATTTAAAAAAATTTCATGGACAATTATTTATTGACCATGCAATTAAATTTAAGATGTAACTATTGACACCAAATAAATTACTTTAATCAACTAATTAATGGATGTGTCTCACCCACAAAAGAGTGTGGCTTCATTTACTAATTATAGTATCATCACATTAAATGTTGTCATTAATTATACTTGAGCCTTTTTTTTTTTTTTTGAATATTTGCAGAATGAGGACATATTTGATGGAGGGGTTTTTCCTACACACACATAACGCAGCGTGGCATACACTACACAACATTCTCTGCGGTACGGCTGGAAAAATAGAAGGATACATAGACGAAGTGAAGAACCGACTAAAATGTGACATCACAATATATCATGGTAAAAATGACGAACTTATCCCTGTGGAATGTACTTATAATCTCAAAGCAAGAATCCCTCGAGCAAATGTTAAGGTGGTGGAGAATAAGGATCATATAACTATTGTGGTGGGAAGGCAGGAGACTTTTGCAAGGGAGCTCGAAGGAATTTGGAAGAATGCTAAAATTTAAATAATTGATTAGGCTGAAAAATAAAGTGCAAGGAACCAAGAAAAGAAATTGTGAATTTTATCCATATTACATATTTAAGAAAGCTTTGCTCTGATCAACAATATATATTAGGATATTCAAGAAAAAATTACCGGGGTTTGTCAAGTTTTTTTAATTATTGTGTTGTGAAGTTTTATTAGGCATTGTGATGCATATATAAATCACCAATTATTACTTAGGTGTGTATGAATCGAAAGTGCTTCTTTTTGGTAAATTGTGAAGTGTTTGTAAAGGCAAATTGAAGAAAGCCACCCAACACGTGAGCCATTATATATTTGAATAATTTACTCTATTTATTTATTTATTTTTTGAGAAAATTTGACATAATATTTTGACTAGTGTCTTAAACATTAAATAACATTATTCATTCATAATTTCGTGAAGAGTAGTTTTAGTGTGTGCACTTGAGTGCATGATATGCACTTGAATTTTGAAAAAAATATCTCAAGCAAAAATCAGTAATACCCCAACTCGAAAAAATACACAGTTTGGTGTGTTTGTGTGTGTTTTGAAAAAATCAACATTGAAGTGAAAATTGAACTTAAAATCCAAATGTATGCAATGCACTTGAGTGCATGCTAGAATTTGTGTTCCGTGAATTGATGCTCGCATGTAAACAACAAGTCCAATGTATCACTATAAATATAGATGAGAAAATACTGAAAATTTCGGTATATCACATTTAAATATCAAATTTATCGAATTTTTTGGTAATACCAAAATTACCGATAATTTTGCTATATCAACAGTATCATGTATTAAAAAAATTGGTATCTCGATATATGTTGGGATATTTGTATTAATTTTGATGATTTTCCAAAATATCAAGCAATAGAAACATGTGTAAGTTACAATTGATGTAACTGACTTGGTCAGTATAATATTTTAATACACAGGTATTCACTTGAGGGGGATCAGAAGTCAACTGAAGTCAGAAATCCTGAAGACAATCCCGATGAAGCCCCGCCGAGTATATAAACGTGATTTATCTAAGCTGGCCAATGAATTGCTTAATGAAGAATGAGATCCTTAATATTTGTAGATTATGAAGAAGTTGGGCTACGATGGACTTTGGGGAGACTGACAAGTATTCTGAAGTTAGTTTCCTTAAAGATCTTCAAGTCTCCTGAAGGCAAGTTCCCTAAAGGCTAACATGTATCCTGAAGTCAGTTTTCCCCAAGTCATCTGAAAGATAAGTCACCTCTTATCAAGTCACCTAAAGAAAAGATATGTAGAATCAGCTGATGTGAACCAATCAAAGAAAGAATGCAAATCTGACAAAAGCTGAAAAGGCAAGAACAACTATGCAAGGAGAATTACACTCCATAACTTTCTCCAACTATAACATTCAAATACACACTATAAATACAAATTCTACCTTCATTATAAGGGATAGATGAATGCTGACAAGTGATAAAAAAAAAGTCAGATTAATCTTCAAGCATTTCAATCGAAGAACACTAACCATGAGATATTCAAGTTCATCAAAGAGTGTTCTAGTTTGGCCTTGTGATGCATATATAAATCACCCATTATTACTTAGGTGTGTTAATGAATCAAAAGTTCTTCTTTTTGGTAAAATGTTAAAATGCTTGTAAAAATTTATGAAAGCCACCCCAATACGTGAGCCATTATATTTTACTAGTTTTCTGTCTTCTCGTGCTTTGCACGGAAATCATTTCTATCACTATATTTTTAATATAGAGTTTTCTATTAAAACACAATTCCATCATGAAAGTATATTTGATTTTCACTAAAATATATATATCCTAATATCTACTAAAGAAAAGGATGTAAAATCCTATGTGGCAAACCCATCCTCTTCTATTTCAAATATCTCTTACATGGTTGTTTGGAATGATTTTGGAATGATATGAGATTTAGGCCATAGGTTTTTCATTAATTGTCTTTTGATTTGAACTGTCCATTTTCGTTTATTTTTTTTCCTATATAAGATCTTCTTTGGTGCTTTTATTTTTCATTCCAAACCTCACATTTTTTTGTGATTGAATGTGTTGTTCTCTATTATTTTGTTTTCTCATTTTGATTTATTTTGTTGGATATTGTGCATAATTTTTATCGTCAGGCGGAGTTTTTTTCAAGTTGATGATGCTCGGTTTGATGCTGATATTTGTTGGAGATCGGTTATTTCTTTCACGTTCGGATGTCCGGCGACTCACGATTCGAATCGCTCCTGCAGGATCGTTTGTCGTTTGTAGATTATTTTTTTCTTCCTTTTTTTCTGATTTGCTTTAGTGCCGTAGTAATTGTATACGTAATCCGGAAATGATTTCTCTGTATTGCGTTTCTACACTGTGAAATTGTAATGTTCTCCCAATATCAAAAGTTTGTTGTTTATTTGCATATGCTACATCTTTCCTTATTTTAGAAAATATAGAATGTCCATTTTTTTCGGTCATAATTTGTGGATGTGTTATTAAGTATTGGTTGTTGCCTTATAGACATTCTCTCAATTAAAAAATTCCCTTGCACAGTTGTTATAGAGATATAATTTTATTTTATTTAATGCACTTAAATTCAATAATACAATTTATCTACATCGCATAATTTCTTCATCGAATTGTAAATGAAACGAGTTCAATTATGACGTAATCTTTCTCCTCGCTATAGATTCGCCAAATAATTGTATTTAATTTTCAATATTAAATAGGTCGCATTCTTTAATTATTTTTCATAAAAGGATCATGTTTGCAACACAATTGGCAAGTTTTTTTTTCTCTCTATTTAGATACTACAAATTAAAGCTCACATTTTAAATGGAGGATAAAATCAAATAAAAAAATAAAATCCAAGCGGGAAAAAAATATATATATATATATATATATATATATATTTTTTTTTTTTTAAGTTTATAATTTTTCATTTTTTGCTTGCAATTAGATGTGATTGTTTTTAATTTGTCAACTCCGAATTAATTATTTGTTCAAATCTACTCCCAGAATATAGAGTTTCCATTGTAAAGGTACTTATTTTTGGATGTGTAAATAATTATTAATTAAATTTAGTATTCTAATTATAGTTTACTTGACTTTTTTTATAATTTCTTTAATTGACGGTAATTACGAAATTTCTATTTTAGATTCCTACAATTTTGTTACTTTGATTGAAATTGCCTGCATGGTATATTGTTGATGGAGTTGACATTTTAATTTAGAAAATTGTAGTGAATACGATAATTATGGAAATTGGTTTTATTACTATGGTAGTGGATACAATAATTATGGCAATTGGCAATTGATTGAATAATTAGGTTTATTTATTACTTAAATTTAGTATTCTAACTATAGTATACTTGTCTTTTTTTTTATAATTTTTCTAATTGACGGTAATTGCGGGTTTTGGGTTTTAGATTGCTACAATTTGGTTTCTTTGATTAAAATTGTTTGCATGTATATTATTTTACCGTTGACCACAGAAAAAAAAAACTGCCACGATTTAGGGACATGCAACTATATGAGGCGTTTAAAAGTGGCATGATTTTATTCACGGACTTACCTTATGCGAAATGTAATGTTTGATTTATGCAAATTAGCTTTGACTTTTTTTCATTTGAAATTTAATTATGAGTTGTAAAGTCATATATTTAGTTATTGTGTTAATTTCGATCCATAAATTTAGTTATTCAAAAGTAGTAGTTATATGTATATAATTGTAGTGCATGTAAATATGTTAAGATATACTCCCTCTGTCCCAGTTTTATTTTTCCGTTTGACTGTGCGCGGAGTTTAATGCGAGAGTTGAATTTTATTATTTAAGTGAATAAAGTAGTATTGAGAATTATGAATGGTGAATAAAGTAATATTTAAATGAATAAAGTAGTATTGAGAATAATGAATGGAATAAAGTATTATTTAAATGAATAAAGTAGTTTTCATTTTAGGGATGAGAAAACAAAATTGGGACGGACCTTTTTGGCAAATTGGAAAATAAAACTGGGACGAAGGGAGTATCTTGCAATTATATTAATTCTATCTTTAAAAAAAATTGCCTATTATTTATGTAAAATAGTTGCACGGTTTTATTTCTATGTTAAGCCTATTTTTTATTTCCGTCATGCGCATTGTTTCCTGCTGCAAATGGTTAATTCCAGTCCTACAAATTTTAGTCCTCTAACATTGTCTGAAAAAAAAGCATATAATATTTTAAAAAATTCTCCAAAATTAAAGAATTCCCTTTTATTTATATCTATAATTTCAGCTATTTAAAAGTAGTAATTGTATGGATGTTTTATTAATTGACAATACTTGCCTTATATACATTCTCCCAAAATAAAAAGTTTCATATTATTTCACCTATTGAAATCCTATGTTTCCTTTCAGCAGTTAAATCACATTTCTTCACATTTAATGCCATAAATTTAGGTTACTAATTTAAATTGGTGGTTAAATTTGTATGGTAGGGTAACACTTGAACATGAAATATAATAGTGGTATAATTTTAATACATGAAATTATGTTAAAATATAACTTGCAGAATATCAATTCTATCTTAGAAAAAAAACATTATCTACGTCGAATTTGCCTCATTTTTTAGTCCTGTAACTTTGGCAATTCAGTTCTAGGTCGAATTTGCCACATTTTTTTTAGGTTGAGTGTCCTCCCAAATTAGTTAGTGTGTTAATTTAGATCCATAAATTTGGTTATGTAAGGGTAGTAATTTTATGGATATGTTATTAATTGCTATTGCTTGCCTTATATATATTCTCCTAAATTTAAAAAAATTTCTTGCACAATTGTTGTACATGCACTTATGTGATATTTTAATGGTGGTATAATTTCTCCCTAATTAGGAAAACATTCATGTGGTGGCATATCTTCTCCCTAATTATTAAATTTGCAAAGCTAAATTTGTCAAAGCTCAGACTTCGACGCCATTTAAGTAATGATTTTATGATTGTTATCTACTACCGTGTTGTTTCGAACAATTATTTTGAAACTTATAATCTTAAATTTCTAAAGCTACAATTATGAGAATTCAATTTTGTCTGTGGGAATCTAACACGTCTTTTAAAAATGACTCAGTATAGAAAAGATAATTGGGGCCGAGTTGATTCTGGTGTGGTAATAATGCTAAAAAATCGAATTGAATTGGAATTAGTAATCAAATTTATTTACCAATTGATCGGGTTTGGCTATATATGAATGTATACGTGAAATTAATACACTATCAATATACTAATAAACAATCTTTAGATATTTTTTAATCGAATGAAATTAAATATATAATTGTGCATTTTTTTCTAATATTTTCCACCTCCATATTAAATAAGATTCTATATAAAAAAATCCATGTAAGAGTAGTAGTATGAACTTTCATAATTGAAGTTGTTATTTTGTAATTATATTCTATTCTCTACTTGAAAAAAATAGTTTTTTTTTTTTTTAAGTTGTAATGTAAGCACTTTTAAAAACAGACACACCTTGCTTTCATTGTTGTGGTACATTTTTTGTTTGTCAAAATTTTAGTGGTGAAATGTCTTAATTATTATAGATAGTTGTATGTAACTTTTAGGAAAATTATACTTTTTTATCCTTTAACTTTGATTGACTATGGTTTTCATGATGTTAACTTACAAAAAATTGTCAACTTTGAATTTTGTTCTATAACTTACAAAAAATTGTATATTTTTATTTTGTTACATGCTACATCAGGTAACTCTTCGGATAAATCTCACGTGGCACCAACTATTTTTGCAATTTAGCAGATAATAGTATAAAAAAACACATATTTTGAAAGTTATAGGATGAAAAGTTCAAACTAAACAGAATGAAAATCAAAGTCAACCAAAGTTAAAGGATAAAAAAAGTGCATTTTCCATAATTCTTATGTTCTAATTTTTTTTAATGAATTTTTTTTCTTAATATCTTATTAACACAACATTTAGTATAATAAAGTTAAGAGCAATAGACTTATGACATATAAATTTTTAAAAGATATACTCAATCTTATGAATATTTGGTGGTCTACAAATGAAATTTCATGGAAATATTTACATCATGATTTTCAGACTATACTTATTATTAAGGAAAACTAATGTTTTACAATTAGGATTTCATAATTTATATATTTCATTTGTGGTTATTTTTAATACGTGATCAGGTTTTTTATATGATGCATATAAAATAAAAAGAGTTAAATTTTTTAGGAATTTTTAGGCCTCTTACAAATCAATATATTAAGATAGGTTCTCAATATTCTTAATGCATGGGTTTTTGTCTAAACTGACATTGTTGAATGTATTTAGAAAAAAAAATATTTTCTCTTACTGAACATTGAGAGCAATTAGTGGATATAAAACTCCAACATATGTAATAATTTCATTCAGTAATTGTGTTTCCCACTATTTACACCAAAATGTATAAAATATTGTTTATAAGGATTCTCCATATATAAGGAAGAGAAATCTTTGTATTTAAATTTTTTTATTCAAATGAAATTCAACTTATACTGGGACTTATTTATTATAGCATTTCCACCTCGGTGTTTAGGTTATCCATATTGTTAATATATGAGTTTTATCTAAAGTGACATTGTTGAATGTCTCTAGAAAGAAAACATTGCCGTTTAGTGAACATTGTAGCAATTAGTAGATAAAAAATATAGCTTATATAATATTCTCATTCATGAATTGTGTTTGACATTGTTTACACCAAAATATATGGTAATCTTTTTTAGGCTTCTCCATATATAAGGAAGATAAATCTTTGTATTTAGATATTTTTCAAATAAAATTCAATTTATAATGGTGCTTATTGTTCTGATATTTTCTCCCTCCACATTGAGTAAGACTTTATATATATAAAAAATAAAATAAAAAACTCATATACAAATAGAGGGATGAATTTTCATAATTTAAGTTGTAATTTTATAATTACATTATGTATTCTCTATTTGACAAAATTATGGTTTAGAAAATAATTATAATGTGAACACTTTTAAAGACAGTCTCTCCTTGCTCTCATTGTAGTGGTTCATTTTTTTGTGAGACAATATTTTAGTGGTGAAATGTCTTAATTACTATATAAAGTTGTATGTAATACTTAGGTAAATTACATTTTTTTTTACTTTTAATTTTGGTTGACTTTGAGTTTCATCCTATTGATTTTGGAATTTTTAATTTCCTCCTATAACTTACAAAATTTTATGTTTTTCTTTATCATGTTACCTGCTACATCGGATAACTCTTCCGGTAAATGTGATGTGAAACCAATTTTTTATAATTTATAGGATGAAATTCAAAATGTCATGTCAAATTTATTGAAAGAGTTACCTGGTATAGAAGGTCATAGGACAAAAAACACAAATTATTCTAAGATGAAACTCAAATGTTCAAAGTCAAGAGGACAAAAACCAAAGTCAACCAAATTAAAGGATAAAAAAAATATTTTACCTAATTCTTATGTTCTAAAATTTTTTAATTAATTATTTTTTCTTAGTGTCTCTTTAATACAATGCATCCAATATAATAAAGTTAAGTGCAATAGAGTAATGACATAGAACTCTTTTAAAAGGATATACTCAATTTTATGTTTATTTGATGGTCTACAAACGAAATGTAATGTGAAGTTTTGCATCATGATTTCTAATATATATTTATTATCATTGAAAACAAACATTTTACAATTAAACTTTATAATTTATATATATTTATTTTGTGGTTGACTTATTTTTAAGACGTGGTCAAGTTCTTGATATTATACATATAAAATAAAAAATTTATGTTTTTCTTAATGCTTGAGGCCTCATATGATGTTACAAATACATATATTAAGTTAGGTTCTCAATATTCCTACTATATAAGATTTTTCTAAAGTGACATTGTTGAATGTATTTAGAAAAGTGTTTTCTCTTACTGAACATTTGTATCAATATAATTAGTATATAAAAAAACTATAGCATATATAATTATCTCATTCGTTAATTGTATTTGATGCTATGTACCCCAACATGTATAAGATATTGTTCTTGAGAATTCTCCATATATAAGGAAGATAAATCTTTGTATAGAAAAGACTCATGTAAGAACAATATATCGTAATTTAAATTATTATTTTGTAATAAATGTTACATTCTCCTTTTGACAAAATAGTGGTTTAGAAAAAATGTGAAATTTGAGCACTCCATTGTAGCGGTAGTTTTTTATTTGACAATATTTTAGTGTTGAATGCTTTTATTTATAGATAGTTAAATGAATTTTTTATGTTCTAAAAATTTTCAATCAATTATATATTTTTTTCTTGATTATAATATAGTGCATCTAATATAATGAAACTAGGTTGAATATAGTTATGTACTTATTTCACGTGGGGTTAACTTATGTTTAAGGTGTGAGATTTTTTATACATATATTAAGTTGGTTTCTCGGTTTCCAAGTATACGCCGAAAGTTGTATATAAAGAAAGTTTTCGAAATTTGTAATTAGTCGTATTTTTTTAGTAGAGATAATATTGTAACATTATTAGTGTTTTATATAATATATATAATATTTAAGCAAATAATACATAATTACATTATTGAGTATTTAAATTTCAATTAAACTCAATATTTCTTTATTTGAACAATGTACTTATTGGTGTGGACCAAATTTCAATTCGTGGTGAATATTATATATATATATATATATATATATATATATATATATATATATATATATATTAAAATAAAATTCACAAAATTAGCATCATAAATCATTCATAAAATATTACACAATACTTTTCGAAAGACTAAATTCTTTTTAAACATTAATGGAAATTTTTAAAAGCCCACGAAATTCGTGGGCCTTGCACTAGTATATTTATAAAAATGAATATACATGATTCTTGAAGTTCCAGAAATGGAGAGGTCTCCTTTTAACGCCCAACTCTTTGGCTTTAAGAATAAATTGTCATTCTCAGACTCTTATTGCCCAGCTTGAGAATGGACAATTAATGCAATCTCTGACACTTACTGTCAATCATGGATATTTTTCAAATTCAACAAACAAAACTCAAGTGGTATGTCTAATATAATTTGTAAAAATAATTTTGAATTGTACAATTTAAAATTATTTATGATATAATATTAAATTATCAATCATAAATTAATAATCATGTACATTTATGAATTATGTTATAAACTAATTAAAAAATAAAATGACAACCAATAAATTTAAAAATATATATTTATAAACTAAGTACAAAAATAAAATGACAACCAATAAATTAAAATAAATAAAAAAATCCACCCCTTCAAATAAAGCGATGTATATAACAAAATAAAATAAAATAATATATTGTGATTCCAAAATTCTAAAAATTTCTAAACATTTTCTTAAATACGATATTTTTTGTAGTGTTATAAAATCATCATCATAACACATCATAATCTTTAAACCACCTTGATTGATAATCCTCGAGATTGCAACATAAAGCTGACCATGGCTAAATACATGCTTCTTAAGTAAGACTTCAACGTGAGAAATCAATTAATCTTGACTTTTATTTATAGACTTGACATATGAAACAATCAACAAAAATGATTTGCGTGTAAATTTGAATGGTAATCTAAGATCAAAAGGAGGCAGTGACAATTTAGGTTTGAATCCATTCCTTTTTTTTTTTTTTTTGCCATTTCATTCACCTATTGATAGATACTTATCAACTTCAAAATTGTGCATGCATTTCAAAAATAAGATGAATTAATGGTGGCATGTACAATGTCCTATCTCTTTTCTTTTGGTATGACAAGCCTGTCTCTTTTCTTTTGGTATGACAGGCAATATCAGATAATTGCATGATATCACGCAATGATGTATCTAATGCTTTAATACAATGTATGTTATTAATTGGAGCTCCACCCCATACTATGAGTTAGCACTTCAAAAGTTCAGAAAGATGACTACATTCCTTAATGTCACACGTAGAATCCTCTAGATAGTTGATTGGAATGCAAAATCTAGAATGTATTGTATGTACGAAGTAAAAGTGATGTTATGTCACTGGATACTACATTCAATAATATCTTACCTTCAAATCGCAGTCCTGCAGATAGTGTCTTCCATACAAAAAGTTTATAAAGACTTTAAACCCTTAGAAAAAAAACTCCATCAATATGACAGTACTGATAGAATTATTGTATCATAAACAACACGCTGCTCATCAATCAATTTTCTTAGCAAGATTTCATACCCCATCCTCAATTCAGATATATTTTATAATAACTCTACTAAAATTATTTTGTTATCAGCAACTGATGTAGACATCTCATCAAAATCATGCAAATTCTTACTAAGAAAATGCAACATATTATCGATTCCAAAAGAGAAAAACTCTTGATCATATCATGCGGCATTCTCAAATCTACAAAATAATAAAAAAAATCATCATTAAGAAATATATATATAAATTAATAAACCATTAATTTAATAACTTATTGATCACTACATATAATGTATAATATAAAAAAAATGTATACAATACCATGAAAAAAAAATATACAGTTATGATTGTTTTCAAGAAAAATCCTAAAACTTTTTTTAAAACTATATATGAAACAACTATAAATCGTAAATATAATATGAACTTCTACAATTTAAAATCATTTACAATATATTATTGGACAACCACCAAAAATATTGGAACATACCTCTTTTATAATAAGTAATTATAAAATCAATTAAGCAAATCATATGATAACTACTAATTAAATTACAGTGATGATAGAACACTCTCAAACATATACTTATTTAAAATGTTTCACTATTTTTTGTAATACATAGCACAATACAAAAGATTCAAACAATTTATCATAGATATATTATACCTACATGAAAGTATATAGTTTGAATGAGATTACTGATTGAGCACTTTTAGGGATCAGGGTGTAAGAATTATATGTGGGATAAAAATATATTTTAAAGTGAGTATATTTAATAAAATGAAAAAATGAGATGGGTAAATTTAAATGTGGGTAAACATTGTAAAACGGTGGGTGCAAATAGTTGCATTTTATAATAAATTTATCTATAAATTATTTTATATTATACGAAGATGCTAAAATTGGGCCAAAAATTAATCTAAATCAGACTAACTCGTCTCAAATTTCAGCCCAAAATCAGGCAAGTCGGGCCAATTTGTAATGCCCCGAATCCAAAACACATAAATATCTCAGATTCGAGGTGCCACTTGTGACTAAAATATGAACTATAAAATTTTTTGATATAAAAAGGGATAATAAAATAAGAGATAAGTTTTTATGCAGCAGAAGAAATGAGTAGAATGATTTTAATAAGTATCTCACACATGTATATCTATATAAAGCTTAGTATTATCAGTAACATTTATTTAAGTGGGGAACTCCGTGTCATCTCTATTACTGTCCTTGCTCCACGAAATCATAATCTGCAAGGGTTGTAAAAAGGGGGCGTGAGATTTGAATTCTCACGTATGGGTGATTTGCAACGTCATGGGATTGATAAATCCGAAGTATATTAAATTATACTCATTAATAAAACATATCAATTTCGTTAATCAAATAACAAATAAACACGAATATCAAATATCATATAAATAACAAGTTCACATAATAATCAGTTGGGCACAACAAGTTTCACATAATAATCAGTTGGGCACAACAAGTTTCACATCATATAATTGAAATATCACAAGTTGATTCACAATAAGGGGCAAAACCCAAAGTCATTTTCAAGTAACGGCCTAATCTGCCAAAATTATTTTCAACACATTGTGAATATCCCCCAAACCATTTCTCACAAACAATTCATTCATGTGATCATGAACCTGAGTTATTATCACTCATGGTCACCACAAATAATATCAGTGACCATGAATCTGACCTATTGTCACTCATGGCCATACGTGTCAATCCACAATCAAAACTACTACGCATTAGATCAATGATTACTCGCTTTCCTCTTTCTCATAAAAACTGTCATTTCAAATTGTGGGGAGAATTCACTCGATTTTCAATTGAATTGATTCATGCTCACAAAATGCCCTTAATCATGCAATGGTGATTAATTGGAGTAAAACAATAGATATTTGTATCATACATAAATATATCACGTAATTCAAACAGTTATATAGTAGGTGTACATTTATGTTGGATATTTGATTTTAGATTATTTTAATTGAGTTCTGAGTATACCAGCACAACATATTATTAGCAGATCAATCAACAGATTATTACCCACCTCTTAACTTTATAGCTAAGTTACAATTGTCTTGAAATTCCTTTGGAAGGTAACTTGCGTTGTAGAGACGTCCCGAAAGTGATATACAAACAGAATGTCGGATCCCTCGTGCGTATCCCGATTAACACAGAATCCTAGTATGAAATTATTTGATTAAAAGTTGACCTTTGAATTATTAGAAAAACTTGAGAGTTTGTATTACGAGAATCGAGGAGATCGTTGTATTATAAATCTATTGAATGAACTCGTTTAAAGGTCACACTCTATTTTGGTAAATACACCACTTCTTAAAGGTTGGTGTATTGAGGGGTGTATTTACTAGTATCCTTGTTGTATGACTATTTCGACTCTTATAAAACAATCTTTTAATTTCCTTTTCCCTTTTATAACTAAAAGTTTTTTTTTTTTATAATTTTGAAAGTATATCTATATAATATTTTTCTCAAAAATAATTAAAGGAATAAGATATTTATATAAATAATATTAATATAATTAAAATCTCAATTTAATATTTTACTTTCTAAATTCTCATTTCTTATTTTAAAAGAACTTTGAATATAGTTTATATTTTTATAAATAACACACCTTTGTTAATCTTATTAATCAACTTGGACTTGAATAACTTTGTATTATAAAACTAAAATAATATATTCTTCTTTTAGTAATACTTCTAAAGTTGATTAGTGCTACTTTCAAAACAAAAGAATAATACTATTTTCCAAAAATAACCTTTTTCTATTTGTTACTAATTTGGATGTTAAAAGACTTATCTTCTCGTTCCTTTTTCAAAACTCGACTAACATAATAATTTTGATAACCAAAGTACCTCTTTTAAAATCTAGTAGTACTAGTTTTTTTCCTCATAAAATTGGAATAAGGTTTTTTAAGAAAATATAAAGCTTCTCCTTTGTTCCTAATTTTCGAACAGTGGCTCAGGGAGAAGATGAATTTCCCTTTGTCACTAACAACTTCAACCAATAATAATAAAAACCAATTTCATCACCATATCATCAGCTAATCTAACCAATATGATTCATCAATAATACCAACCTGCTAAACCAATAATACTAAACCCCTAAACCAACAATACTAAACAGTTATTCCAATAACACTAGTAGAAATTTAACATCATTATCACAACTCAATATACAAATTCTACGGTCTCTAATCAAAATAACCAGTACTCCAAATTTTACAAAACTAACAGTAGGAAAAATAACAGTCTATTCCTACCTAAATTGCTAATGAAGAACGAGACAGAAAAAGGATAGTAAATTCTTACGAGTCCCAAATCGGCAGCCTAACGGCGTTCGTATAAGGATTCGTAGATAAATTCGAGCAGCCTAACGACGTCCTTTGGCGATTAGATTGTTCGTCGGATTATTCGGATAGCCTAACGGCGTAGTTTCGTTTCTTCCGAAAATAAATGGGCAGCGGTTCGTCCGGGCTTTATCGAAAAATATGAAGATGAAAAGGAAGAGATTAAATCAATAGCACCTCAATTTTAATTGAAAAGGAAGACTGAAATTGGAAGATTAAATCAAAAGGGGATGTTAAATTGAAACAAAACGAACGAGCAAGATTCAAAGCTCACTGAAGCAATCGGACGGTGGCGCTTGACTGGAAGAGGGGGCGACGGCGAAGGGATACGTCTGGAAGCAGGAGGACGGCGGCGCTTGGAGCAGAGCTGGGCGGCGACGCTGGGACCGCGTCGATCGTTGGAGGTGACGGCTGGCGCTTCGTGACAACGCTGGAGGCGGCGTTGGGCGAAGAGCGGCGGCGTCGATGAGGCGGTGCGACGCTGGGACAAGTGGCGGTCGCGTGGCTGTTCTGCGAAGGAGAGGGCGACGACGCAGTGATTGGAGGAGGAAAACAGTGGTGGCTGACGGCGTTCCTGGGCGGCCGGAGAAGCGGTGGTTGTTTCCGTCTGGTTGTGGGGAAAGGGGGCGACGCGTTTGGCTATTTAGAGAGAGAAAAAACTGAGAGTGAAATCTGTGAATTGGTTCTTGGGAATTTGGAAGAGAGAGGCACGATTATATAGAGGAAAAAATCTTTTAATTACTTAATTAATTTTAAAGGGAAAAATATCATGTGGATGAGATTAATCCATTTTAATTCCTGATATTTTTTATCCCACTTGATACGGTTTAGGGATCGTTTGGTTTACGAGATTAATCCCGAATTGAAAATTAATAGAGTTTTAAAACTTAATTAATATTTTATTGTATTTTAATTATTCTCAATAAATTATAAGCATCGAAATCCTAATTTTTTAATCTTGAATATTTAATTTCTCGTAGTCCCTTATCCGTTTGAAATATTCGATTTCTTTCTTCGAATTTGGGAATTTAAAATAGGGTATAAATTTAAATTACACAGTAGCACACAAAAATAATAAAATTAAAAGGAACAAGATAATAATATAAAATAAGGTTTCAAGCAAAATAAAAGGTATAAAACGGGACGGGGTATTACATCCTCACCCCCTTAACAGAATTTCGTCCTCGAAATTCAGCTTCTAGGTATTGCTCGACTAAATCTCGTATGTTCATCTTCAAGTGGTTCCTTCCTCTACATGTCAAAGTTATTTGAACTAACACAATGGGTGGTGAAACTTGAAATCGTATTAGGGTATGTAGAGTATGGTAGAATTCCCTAACTATTTCAAATTTTGGAATTAAGTCCTAATTTAATTTTTTTTTCCATTTAATGGTCCTATATTACCTAGTACGTGGTGTTCGCCGTGTTGCATTCTATTGGAGGTTTTAAAGATAAAAGAATAATATTGCTACGTCATATAGGTATGAAAAATTATAAAAACAAAATCGAATTACGCAATCAACACAACACTAGTACTGAGATACGCGTGAGTATGTAGTTTACCGCAATGCACTGCGGCCGCAAAATGGTACATTGATCACATACGCACCGTATAATAGAAACCAGTGACATGTCATTTATCGATAATCATATAAAATATAACAGTTAATATAGAGCAAGTAGCACATATTGCCAAGTAGCAATTTCATAACACATATATATCATATAAAAGTCTCGACTTCTATGGAGGCCAGTCTACTTACGTCATATCTGAAAATGAAACATAAGTCTTCTAGGTACCGAGCTACTACTATCTTAGGTGGATTCTAACATCGAAAGGAAATTTCTAGTCAAAGATTTAGCTATGCAGAAACATAATTTAAACATTTAAAGCATATAGTTCAAATAGTCACATAATAGTATTTATGCAATTTATAAACTTACACAAATATATTCATTTATGCAATTCACAAATTATTTTATTTCAATAGTAACATAAGCGATATTTCGTGGTTCTTTCTACACCATGTAAGTACTGTTTTGAGTTAGATCTTTTTATTGGAGTTTTGTTATGAAAGTCAACTCGTCGCAATGTCATAAACTTTAGACACTTTTAAAAAATAAAACAAGAACATACCTTCGAGGAGCTTCAGACGGTAATAGGAGACACATTTCCCCTCAAGTGATTTAATTAGTGAGCTATACTTACATGATAAGAAAATTTTAATTAAAGAAAAAGAATTTTGGTTTGATTAAAATAATGATTTGAGTTTTAGGTCCGAAAGTTTTGAACCTAGGCTCTGATACCACCTGTAACACCCTGAATCCAAAATACATAAATATTTCAGATTCGAGGTGCCACTTGTGACTAAAATACGAACTATAAAAAATTTTGATATAAAAAGGGATAATAAAATAAGAGATGAGTTTTTATGCAGCGGAAGAAATGAGTAGAATAATTTTAATAAGTATCTCACACATGTATATCTATATAAAGCTTAGTATTATCAGTAACATTTATTTAAGTGGGGAACTCCGTGTCATCTCTATTACTGTCCTTACTCAACGAAATCATAATCTGCAAGGGTTGTAAAAAGGGGGGCGTGAGATTTAAATTCTCACGTATGGGTGATTTGCAACGTCATGAGATTGGTAAATCCGAAGTATATTAAATTATACTCATTAATAAAGCATATCAATTTCGTTAATCAAATGACAAATAAACACGAATATCAAATATCATATAAATAACAAGTTCACATAATAATCAGTTGGGCACAACAAGTTTCACATCATATAATTGAAATATCACAAGTTGATTCACAATAAGGGGCAAAGACCAAAGTCATTTTCAAGTAACGGCCTAATCTGCCAAAATCATTTTCAACACATTGTGAATCTCCCCCAAACCATTTCTCACAAACAATTCATTCATGTGACCATGAATCTGAGTTATTATCACTCATGGTCACCACAAATAATATCAGTGACCATGAATTTGACCTATTGTCACTCATGGCATACGTGTCAATCCACAATCAAAACTACTATGCATTAGATCAATGATTACTCGCTTTCCTCTTTCTCATAAAAACTGTCATTTTAAATTGTGGGGAGAATTCACTCGATTTGCAATTGAATTGATTCATGCTCACAAAATGCCCTTAATCATGCAATGGTGATTAATTGGAGTAAAACAATAGTTATGTGTATCATACATAAATATATCACGTAATTCAAACAGTTATATAGTAGGTGTACATTTATGTTGGATATTTGATTTTAGATTGTTTTAATTGAGTTCATAGTATACCAGCACAACGTATTATTATCAGATCAATCAACAGATTATCACCCACCTCTTAACTTTATAGCTAAGTTACAACTGTCTTGAAATTCCTTTGGAAGGTAACTTGCGTTGTAGAGATGTCCCGAAAGTGATATACAAAAAGAATGTCGGATTCCTCATGCGTATCCCGATTAGCACAGAATCCTAGTATGAAATCATTTGATTAAAAGTTGACCTTTGAATTATTAGGAAAACTTGAGAGTTTGTATTAAGAGAATCGAGGAGATCATTGTATTATAAATCTATTGAATGAACTCGTTTAAAGGTCACACTCTATTTTGGTAAATACATCACTTCTTAAATGTTGGTGTATTGAGAGGTGTATTTACTAGTATCCTTGTTGTATGACTATTTCGACTCTTATAAAACAATCTTTTAATTTCCTTTGCCCTTTTATAACTAAAAGTTTTTTTATAATTTTGAAAGTATATCTATATAATATTTTTCTCAAAAATAATTAAAGGAATAAGATATTTATATAAATAATATTAATATAATTAAAATCTCAATTTAATATTTTACTTTCTAAATTCTCATATCTTATTTTAAAAGAACTTTGAATATAGTTTATATTTTTATAAATAACACACCTTTGTTAATCTTATTAATAAACTTGGACTTGAATAAGTTTGTATTATAAATGTAATACCCCGTCCCGTTTTATACCTTTTATATTACTAGAACCCTTATTTTATTTTCTTATCTTTGTTTCTTTTTATTTTATTTATTATTTTGTGTGCTTTTGTGTAATTTAAATATATACCCTTTTTACAAATTCCTAAATTCGTAGAAAGAATCGAACCTTTCAAACGAATAAAGGACTACGAGAAATTAAATATTCAAGTTTGAAATTAGGATTTCGATCCGTATAAATTACTGAGAATAACTCAAATGCTATAAAATATTATTCGAATTTTAAAACTGTATTAATTCTCAAATCGGGATTAATCTCGTGAACCAAACAATCCCTAAACCGTATCAAGTGGGACCGAAAATATCACAAATTAATTAGTGAATTAATCTCATCCACATATTATTCCCTCTCTTTAAAAATAATTGAATAAATAAAATATTTTTCCTCTATATAGAAAGGATTCCCCATCTCATTCTCAGATTTTCAATTCCCAAATTTTCCCAAATCAAAACCATCTTTTTCTCTCTCTACTCCACGCTTCTTTCTTCTTCTTTTTTTTCCTTCTTCCTCCTCCGGCCGTCGGAGCTCCGTCCAGCCGCTGCCGCCGTCGCCCCTTCCTCCTCCCTGTCGCGTCCTCATCCCCGGCGAGCAGCATCGCTAGCGACGCCGCGCACAGCGCCGCCCTCCACCGCTGGCGCCGCCGTCCTCCGATCGAACGGCCCAGACAACCGCGCCGCCCGTCGTCCCTGCTCCCAGGCGTCGCGCCGCCGCCTCCTCTTCCACGGAGCAGCGACCAGGCGCCGCTTCCTCCTCCTCCGCCTCCCGCTCAGCCGCGACCCACTCGCACAGCTCCGCCGCCACCAGCGACGCCGCCGTCGTGCTTCCGCCTAAAGCCGCCGCCTCTTTTTCCTCTTCCGGTAATTGAAAATTCCCCTTTCAATTTCTACTCATTAAAGCTTCAAATTTCAATTTTTGAGTAATTCGATTTGTACCGATTAAACTCGATTTCTAACCGAAGCCTTTTGTCGTTCAATTTTCCAATTGATTTGACGCCGTTGAACCGGTTGATGTTGCCGAATTTCTGGAATTTCAAACCGACGTCGTTAGGCTGCCCAATTCGTTTTTCCGAATTTCCGAACGACGCCGTTAGGCTGCCCAATTTTCCGAACGAATTATCGATTTCCTAATCGACGCCGTTAGGCCGCCCGTTTAACACCTCGAACCGGAATCGTAAGGTTTCTACCTTCGTTTTCTTCTTGGGTAGATTTTGGGTTTTCTGTTAAGTTGTTAAAAAGCTTGGAACAAGGAAAAGAAATGAAAGAAAACTTACTGTTAGTTGGTTAGATGTCTTAGTGTTATTAGTTGACTTGTTTAGTATTATTGGTTTGGGAGTTAAGTATTGTTGTTTTGGTTGGATGATATTATTAGATTGATGAATTTAGTATTACTGTTTTAGTTGAAGAGTATTTTTGGATTAGTATTACTGAATTAGCTGAATGGTGATGAAATTAGTTGTTAATAATATTAGTTGAGTTTTTGGAGACAAATGGAAACTCGTCTTCCCCTTGTGCGACTGTTAGAAAATTAGGAACGAAAAGATAAGTCGTTTAATATTCAAAATTTAGTAAACAAATGAAAAAGGTAGAAAATAGTATTATTCTTTTGTTTAGAAAGTGTCACTAATCAATTTTAGAAGTGTTACTAAAGTTAGAAAAGAAAAATACTTTTTAAACTATATTAGTTATAATATAAATTCTTAGAAAAAAATCAAGTTATTAATAAGTTTTAATAAAGAGGTTTTTATTTATAAAAATATATATTTATATTCAAGATTTCTTTTAAAATGAGAAATAGAATTCTTAAGAAAGAAAAACCTTTTCTTTAATTTTATTAATATTTTTCTAAGTAATTTCTTATTTTCCTAAGTAATTCCAAGGTTAATAAGTTTGTTTTTCCTTAAAAGGCCTTTATTAAGGACACCACTGAATTTAGTAAATACACCCCCTGTTACACAACAGAAATTAGTAAATACACCCCCCTAATACACCTCCTCTTAAAAAGGGGGTGTACTTATCAAAAGATTGTTTTGTAGTAATCGAAATAGTCATACCACAAGTATACTAGTAAATACACTCCCTCAATACACTCACCTTTTCAGAAGTGGTGTATTTACCAAAATAGGTTGTGACCCTTAAGCAAGTCTTTTTTTAGTTTATAAGAGCACAATTTTCTCGATTCTCGTAACACAAACTCTCAAGTTTTCCTAAACGAATTCAAAGGTCAATTTTTAATCAAATGGTTTCCTACTAGGATTCTGTGCTAATCGAAATACGCACGAGGGATCCGACCATCTGTTTGAACATCGTTCACGGGACCCGGAGCAAACAGGTGGGTGATGATCTGTTGATTGATCTGCTTATAATACGTTATGCTGGTATACTCTGAACTCGACTAAATCAATCTAAAACAACTAATCCAACATAAATGTACACCCTATTATATAAGTGTGTGAGCTATACGATATTATTATATATATACCTTATATGGATTGTTGTGTTTATCTAATTATATAAATTAATTATGACTGCATGGTAATAAGGACATTTTGTGAGCATGAATCTTTTAAGTATGAATTATGTGTATTCTCCCCATGTTTTGAAATGATAGTTTTTGTGAGGAAAAGGAAAGCTGGTAATTATTCTTGCGGAATGACGCGTATGGCCATGAGTGACAATAAGTCAGATTCATGGTCACTGGTAATTATTTTGTGGAATGACACGTACGGCCATGAGTGATAATAGATCAGATTCATGGTCGCTGATATTATTTGTGGTGACCATGAGTGATAATAATTATTCAGATTCATGGTCACATGATTTGTTGGTGAGAAATGGTTTGGGGGAGATTCACAATGTGTTGGAAATGATTTTGACAGATTCGGTCGTTACTTGGGAATAATTGTGGGCTTTGCCCCTTAACGTGAACCAACTTGTGGTATTTCAATTATATGATTTGAAACCCTGTTATGCCCAATTAATTATTACGTGAGCTTGTTACTTTTGTGATATATGTCATTCATACTCATATGACAACTGCTTAAATACATTAAATACTTTATCAATGGGTATAATTTAATATACTTCGGATTTACCAATCCCATAACGTTGCAAATCACCCATACGTGAGAATTCAAATCTCACGCCCCCTTTATACAACCCTTGCAGATTATGAGTTCGTGGAGCAAGGATAGTAATAGAGACGACACGGAGTTCCCCACTTAAATAAAATGATACCATTGATAATAAACTTTATATATGTGTGTGAGATATACTTACTAAAATTATTTTATTCATTTCTTCCGCTGCATAAAAACTCATCATCTCTCATTTCCGTTATATTCCTTCAAAAATTTTATAGTTCGGACTTTTGATCACAATAACACTTCGAATTCGATATAATTACTATATATTGGGTTCGGGGCGTTACAATAAAACTAAAATAATATATCCTTCTTTTAGTAATACTTCTAAAGTTGATTAGTGCTACTTTCAAAACAAAAGAATAATACTATTTTACAAAAATAACCTTTTTCTATTTGTTACTAATTTGGATGTTAAAAGACTTATCTTTTCGTTCCTTTTTCAAAACTCGACTAACATAATAATTTTGATAACCAAAGTACCTCTTTTAAAATCTAGTAGTACTAGTCTTTTTCCTCATAAAATTGGAATAAGGTTTTTTAAGAAAATATAAAGCTTCTCATTTGTTCCTAATTTTCGAACAGTGGCTCAGGGAGAAGAAAAATTTCCCGTTATCACTAACAACTTCAACCAATAATAATAAAAACCAATTTCATCACCATATCATCAGCTAATCTAACCAATATGATTCATCAATAATACCAACCTGTTAAACCAATAATACTAAAGACCTAAACCAACAATACTAAACAATTATTCCAATAACATTAGTAGAAATTTAACATTATTATCACAACTCTATATACAAGTTCTACAGTCTCTAATCAAACTAACCAGTACTCCAAATTTTACAAAACTAACAGTAGGAAAAATAACAGTCTATTCCTACCTAAATTGCTAATGAAGAACGAGACAGAAAAAGGATAGTAAATTCTTACGAGTCCCAAATCGGGCAGCCTAACGGCGTTCGTATAAGGATTCGTAGATAAATTCGAGCAGCCTAACAACGTCCTTTGGCGATTAGATTGTTCGTCGGATTATTCGGACAACCTAATGGCGTAGTTTCGTTTCTTCCGAAAATAAATGGGCAGCAGTTCGTTCGGGCTTTATCGGAAAATATGAAGATGAAAAGGAAGAGATTAAATCAACAGCACCTCAATTTCAATTGAAAAGGAAGACTGAAATTGGAAGATTAAATAAAAAGGGGGTGTTAAATTGAAACAAAACGAACGAGCAAGATTCAAAGCTCACCGAAGCAATCGGACGGTGGCGCTTGACTGGAAGATAGGGCGACGACGAAGGGATACGTCTGGAAGCGGGAGGACGGTGGCGCTTGGAGCGGAGCTGGGCGGTGACGCTGGGACTGCGTCGGTCGTTGGAGGCGACGGCTGGCGCTTCGCGACAGCGCTAGAGGCGGCGTTGGGCGAAGAGCGGCGGCGTCGATGAGGCGGTGCGACGTTGGGACAAGCGGCGGTAGCATGGCTGTTCTGCAAAGGAGAGGGCGACGACGCGGCGATTGGAGGAGGAAAACGGTGGTTGCTGACGGCGTTCCTGGGAGGCCGGAGAAGCGGTGGTTGTTTCCGTCTGGTTGTGGGGAAAGGGGGCGACGCGTTTGGCTATTTAGAGAGAGAAAAAGTTGAGAGTGAAATCTGTGAATTGGTTTTTGGGAATTTGGAAGAGTGAGGCACGATTATATTGAGGAAAAAATCTTTTAATTACTTAATTAATTTTAAAGGGAAAAATATCATGAGGATGAGATTAATCCATTTTAATTCCTGATATTTTTTATCCCACTTGATACGCTTTAGGGATCCTTTGGTTCACGAGATTAATGCCGAATTAAAAATTAATACAGTTTTAAAACGTAATTAATATTTTATAGTATTTTAATTATTCTCAATAAATTATACGGATCGAAATCCTAATTTTTTAATCTTGAATATTTAATTTCTCGTAGTCCCTTATCCGTTTGAAATATTCAATTTCTTTCTTCGAATCTGGGAATTTGAAATAGGGTATAAATTTAAATCACACAGTAGCACACAAAAATAATAAAATTAAAAGGAACAAGATAATAATATAAAACAAGGTTTCAAACAAAATAAAAGATATAAAACGGGACAGGGTATTATACAATTAGTCTGATCTGCATTGACTCCAGCTGATTTGTCCTCAATTCGTTACTTTTTAAAGTTATCATCTTTAATTTGCTAGCCTAAAAAATTATTATCCTCGTTTTATTACCCCTATAAGTTACGATCCTTAAAACGTAAGACGAATCATGAGACGATGTTACCAATAAACCTGAATTAGCAATAAACTGAGGATAAATCTTCATATCTGACTTACTTTAATATTATAAAATCCAAATTTTCTTCAAAAAATATTTTACCCGACATTGATATGTGCTAAAAAAAGTTTTAAAAAATATCATATTTACATTTTCAATAAGATATTAATAAAATAGATATGCTTCCAAAGAAACATTTTCTCACTAAATGACGTTTAAATTCAGCATTATTGAATTTTACAGAAAGCTCAATGATTTCACCAATAGTCACTGGTTTAATTTTCTTTCAACATAATCTTCAAAAAGATCGATTTGATTTTCAGCCGAAACAATTGGAGGAAAACTTAAATTTTTATACATGGTCCATTAACCTTTTGCATTAGTGTCCAAACAGGAAGTATAAAATAAAGACAATAACATATAACATTTTAAAAAAACATAATACATATGAACAAATTATCTTGTTTTATTTGTTTGTTTCACACTCAATTTTTAAGTCCCTCTTCCTAATAAATATTCTTGAGCAAATATGTTAATCTTGTTTTTCACCATTGGGTTATAGAGGTACGGTAAAATTGAATGATATTGGTGGGTGAGTATTTTTAGGGATGTGTGTGTAAGCATTTTATGTTAGATAAAATTTTAATTTTAAAGTGGATATATTTAGTAAAAATTATAAATGAGATGAGTAAACTTAGTAAAATAATGAATGCAGATAGATGCACCAAATAATTTTTTGATGTGACTCAATATCCTGCCAGAGACTGATTAATCTTGGAGACTGAAGATATGTCATATAATTTTTTGATGACTCGATAACTGGCCCAATGACGGAGCAGTCCGAGGGACCAGATCTACACTCAATAATATAGTTATCTAAAAGCAACTTCATATTTAATTTGATTAAGAATTAATAATTTGAATAATTAATTTTTTTATAAAATATAAAAAAAACTTGTTATTTTTAAAACAATTACATAATCATAAAATTAATTAAATTTGAATCTTCTCAACATATAAACTCTATATTAATTACGATAATATATATATATATATATAACCAAAATAATTATATTACGCCATAGGGAATTATTTCTAAGGACATAGTTTAGGGGGTGGCAAATTGAGGACCGTAACTTTTCATGCTGTCAAATTCAGCACAATAACTTTTAAAAGTCACGAATTGAGATCAAACCAGCCTAAATCAACCCAAATTGGGTCAAGTATTGGGCTACTTAACCAAATTTGGGCTAAAGTCGAGCTGATTAGTTGAGCTCGAATTGGTTTGAATGAGAACTGAATAACAATTAACATTAAATACCACCAATTTGAATTATCAACTAACAATTAATTTCAATTTAATATTAATATGTTTTAATATTTAAATATATCATAACATAACTAAAGTCAAATAAAATTTACAAAAAAGCATTACCAAATATCTTCCAATTTATAATTAAAGTTATTATGCAAGTTAGCCACTTCGAGTCACCCCCTATCAACAAACAACCCAAAAATTGTGAAGAACATTAAACTTGACCAATTGAAAAGTTCCCAGCGAGGATTAACTCAACAAATCAGGAAGCAAAATACATTGGGAAATAAACAACCAAAATAAAAAATAAGCCAAGAATCTCCGAATAACCAATATACTTTTACGAATAAAGCTAGAAATTATTCAAATCAACATTAAAACTCTTATTCTTGAACTATTGTTGATTTAACTTAAGATATAAATATAGGTACATATACAATATATTATTAGAATATATTGTACAAAAGAATACATAAATTATCAATCCATGTTAAAAGTAACTACTACTACAATTGATAATTGTTGTGTTGTTTTTCTTACATTCGTCATTAAAAGTTGGAATATTTTGTGCACCTAAACAGAACCCTCATGGATTACCATGGTACTTTTTTTTTATGTATGTATATATAAATTTCTAATAAATATTTCGAGTATTTTTCAATTTATGATGAATGAAATATCTTTAAATATCTCATGAATATTTTGGAGAATTTTCAACAAATATTTAAGTCCCCAAATTTATACAAATTCTAAAATAATGTCAATTAAAATAAAATAAAAAAATTGCATAAGAAAATTGAAAATCCACCGAATATGATAACTTGTTGTAGTGTTCTTCTTTGCCATATTACAATTGAATCATTAATAATATCAACACATGACATAATCACAATTTATATATTGTAATAGTCGCACAAACCTATACAGATCAAAAAATAATTTAACAACCTAGAATTTCGTCCACTCATTGATACAGTGGAGCACGCATGGGCCACATCCCGTCCACCATGGTGTGGGAGATTTCGATCTTGATGCTAACGTCGCCACATCGTATAATCGATGGATAGAATTAGGGCTCAAATGGTCTTTGTCAGAGTAAAATCACTAATAGCCTCCGACCAACTTAACCGCCCGGAAAGGAGTAAAAATCTACTAAATATGAGAACCACATAAAAAAAAGTTGAAACTTGCAAATAATGTGAAAATAAACCATGAATCGTGGAGTATATATAGGATAAAAAGAATAACTACCCTTAAATTGTAGCAATACATAGTAATAAATTAAATCCTGATTCATGCACAAATTTATCTTAATTATTAAGGAAAGAAAATGACGGTGATGATCAACTCACAAAAAATTGATTAATGGTCGAAATCATTTGCCGCCTAAATTATTTAAGGTAAGAGAGCTCCTATAATATATTTATAGAATTATAGAGTTGTAGAGTAATTCTAGTGTGCACCCAAGTGCATACTATACACTTGAATTTTAAAAATTCAATTACAAAGAGGATGAAAAATATACATTTTAGCGTGCACTGAATTATTTTGAATCAGTAATACGTCAAGCAATAATAAAAAATACCCCAAGCAATAATCGGTAATATCACGAGCAATAATCAACAATACACCAAACATTAATCAACAATATCTTAAACAATAATTAACAATACCCCAATATATTTTTAATTATATATTTCTAATTGAAAAAGTCAAAATTGGATTTAGAATTGAGCTTAAAATCCAAATGCGTGCTAGAATTTGTGTAAATTGTAATGTTAGGTTGATGTTAATTATGAATGTTTGACTTTTATTTTATATAAGATAGATACAAATTAGGTACAAATATTATATACATATAATCATTAATTTTCCTTATTTTTACAAAAAAAATATTACTATGTATAAAATAAAGTCAATGATTATATAATTAATTCCCAATAATTTCGACTTATATGGTCCATTGTTCAATTAAAATTTAAATAATTAATATTGTATCTCATAATCACTTGAACTTTTTTTAATATCAAATATCGTATTTTAGCACATGAAAGTATTACTATTTAGTATATTATGTATCATCGTTTAAAAAAATTGATTATATGTGTTCATCTCACAATCAGTTAATATTGAAACTTAATTCATTCCATACAACAAAAAAAGCTATGTTTTATGTATTTTTTTTAGAATAGTTAGTATCTAATTAAGTTAGAAGCAAATTGTAATGTTAAGTTGATAGAACTAAACATTTTTCAATTAGTTTTTCAATTTTGATTAAAAGTATATTAATATTATTACTATTACAACAAAATATTTTCCAAATCTTTTAACTATGGTAAAAACTTGTGTGAGACCATTCCATGCATGATACACCACAAATTAAAATTCACCATAAAACCGCCTCACACAATTTTTTGCATAATTTTTATTATTACATAATATATTTTAAAAAAATTAATAGAATCAAAGGAACATGCCTGCATTACACAAAGAAAATAAAAACTGATTTTTTTACAAATTAATGATAGTTAGGACGATATTCAAAAAATAGAAAAAGGATTTGTTTTGGAGATAATTAATTTTATATTAAGCAGATTAATAAATTTACAACATTGATTTCGAATCAAGTAAGCTAATTATGGGCTTTGATTTAAATTTTTCTATAATTATAATAACAACCATCACAACTTAAATTGATATCATGAATTAAGTAGACAACATAAAAAAAATGGAGATCATATATAATTAAAGAAGGTTAAATTATTTTAAATAGTAAACATTTAAGGTAATAATAACGTATTAACTAATTACATTTTGTCACTAAAATATTAGTTGATATGTTTACTAATTCTATGGAGTATAATTTGATCAAATATTTTTATACAATACAAATTTCATTAAATACATATATATGTGGAAATCGATCAGGACATTAACTTTGAATAACAATCAACATTAAATACCACCAATTTGAATTATCAATTAAAAATTAATTTCAATTTAATAGTAATACATATTAATATTTAAATATACCATAGCATAACTAAAGTCAAACAAAATTTACAAAAAACATTACCAAATATCTTCCAATTTATAATTAAAGTTATTATGCAAATTAGCCACTTCGAGTCACCCTCAAACAATAAACAACCCAAAAATTGTAAAGAACATTAAACTTGACCAAGTGGAAAGTTCCTAGCGAGGATTAACCCAACAAATTAGGAAGCAAAATACGTCGAGAGGGTAATCAACAACCAAAAGAACAAAAAAAAGCCCAGAATCTCCGAACAACCAATATACTTTTATGAATAAAGTTGAAAATTATTCAAATCAACATTAAGATCTTGTTTTTGAACTACTATAGATTTAACTTAAGATATAAGAATAGGTACATATAAAATATATTATTAGAATATCTTGCACAAAAAAAAAATACATAAATTATCAATCCAGGTTAAAAGTAATTACTACTAAAATTGATAATTGTTGTGTTGTTTTGCTTACATTTGTCACTGAAAGTTGGAATATTTTGTGCGCCTAAACTGAACCCTCATGGATTACCATAGTATTCATTTTCGATGCATGTATCTACAAATTTCTAATAAATATTTTTAGTATTTTTCAATTTCTGGTGAACGGAATATCTTTAAATATCCCATGAATATGTTGGAGAATCTTCAACAAACATTCCAATCCCCAAATTTATACAAATTCTAAGGTAATGTCAATTAAAATAAAAAAATATTGCATAAGAAACCTAAAAAAAAAAAAAGAAATTCACCGAATATGATAACTTGTTGTAGAGTTCTCCTTTTCCATATTATAATTGAATCATTAATAATATCAACACATGACACAATCACAGTTTACATATTGTAATAATCGCACAAACCTATACAGATAAAAAAATAATTTAACAACCTAGAATTTCGTCCACTCGATGATGAAATGGAGCGCGCATGGGCCAATTTGGTCCATCATGGCATGGTAGATTCCGAGCTTGATGCTAACGCTGCCACATTGTATAATCGATGGATGGAATTAGGACCCCAATGGTCTTTGTCGGAGTAAAATTACCGATAACCTCCGACCAGCTTAACTGCCCCGAAAGGAGTAAAAATCCACTAAATATGAGAACCACATTAAAAAAAGTTGAAACTTGCAAATGATGTGAAAATAAACAATGAATCATGGAGTATAAATAGGATAAAAAGAATAACAACTCCTAAATTGTAGCAATACATAGGAATAAATTAAATCCTGATTGATGCACTAATTTGTCTTATTTATTAAAGAAAGAATAAAAAAACAGTGATGATCAACTCACAAAAAACCTATCAATGGCCGAAATCATTTTCCACCTAAAATATTTAAGGTAAGGGAGCTCCTATTATATATATATGAATTATTTACTTTATTTATTTTTCTTTTTAGATAATTTGACATAATATATAGACTAGTGTCTTAAACAATAAATAACAAATTTATTATTTGTTCATAATTCTGTGAATTGATGCTCATATGTAAATAACAAGTCCAATGTATCACTCTAAACCATGGTGAGAAAATACTAAAATTTTCTGTATATCACATTTATATGTCAAATTTATCGAATTTTTTGGTATACCAAAATTACCCATTATTTTGGTACAGTAATGATATTGCATTAAAAAAATTGGTATCTTGTTAAATGTTGGGATATTTGTATAAATTTTGAAGATTTTTCAAAATATCATGTAATAGGACATGTGTAAGTCAAGATTGATGTAAGTTGTAATACCCCGTCCCGTTTTATGCCTTTTATATTCCTAGAACCCTTATTTTATTTTATTATCTTTGTTTCTTTTTATTTTATTATTTTGTGTGCTTTTGTGTAATTTAAATATATACCCTTTTTACAAATTCCTAAATTCGTCGAAAGAATCGAATCTTTCAAAGCGAATAAAGGACTACGAGAAATTAAATATCCAAGATTAAAAATCAGGATTTCGATCCGTATAAATTATTGAGAATAATTAAAATACAATAAAATATTAATTGAGTTTTAAAACTGTATTAATTTTCGAATCGGGATTAATCTCGTGAACCAAACGATCCCTAAACCGTATCATTTGGGAACGAAAATATATGAATTAAAGGGGATTAAATTCTGGCCACATAAATTACTTTCTATTTAGAATTAAATTAATTGAAAGATTAATTTCCACCACATATTTATTCCTCCTTTAAAATTAAACAATTAAGAAATTAATTTCCAATACATATCTTTTCTCTCTCCCTCATATCCTCTCTCTCTCGGTCGCACAAAACACTCCTCCCTCTCTCTACAAACTCTCTTTCTCTCTCTCATCTTCTTCCTCCTTTCCGCCTCCAACCGTCGTCGCCCTCTTCTTCCCCAGCCGGCGACCTCCGCCTCCGCTCACAGCCGTCCGCCTCTTGCTCCCAGCGTGCCGCCGTCCTCTTCGCTGGACGCCACCAGCGCTGCCGCCTCTGCCCTCCGCGGAGCCGCCGCGAATCGCCTCTCGCCGCCGCCCTCCAATCACCGGCGCCGCTTCTCCTTTCAGTCGCGCACCACACCGCCGTGGCCTCAGCCCGCCGCCGTCGCGCGTCCCAGCCCTCGCTCGCGTCGCCCGGATGCCTCGCGCCGCCTCTTCACTGCACGCCACCAACAGCGGAGCGCCGCCCACCGCTGTGCCTCCCGCGACCGCCGTGCGACGCCCACGAAGCAGCGCCGCCGCGCGCCGCTTGACGCCATCCGCCGCTCATCCTCCAGCCGCGACGCCTCTGTCCTCCGCGTCGTCGCCGTTGGTCTTTGTTCCTTTGGGTAGGCCTCTTTTCGTTCATCTCCAATTCGTTTCGATTTCACAGCCCTTCGAATTAATTCACTTATAAACAAAAATTCACGTTTTGCCTCTTTTGTATAATCGAGACGTTGTCGTCTCCTCCGCCCTTTCCGACCTTTCCGACCTTTCCGGTGAAGCCCGAAAGACGAACCGCTGCCCGTTTATTTTTGAATCACCGAAACGACGTCGTTATGCCGCCGAAATTATCCGACGAGCCACCAATCGAACGCCGTTAGGCTGCTCGGTTTGGACTCGTAAGATTTCTAGTTTTCTCCCTATTTTTCTCTTGTAAATTCTGGTTTGGGAATAAGATTTCGAGCAGTGGATATGGTTTAGTATTACTGTTTTAACGGTTTCGTATTAGTTATTTAGAAGTATGGTATTCTTTGTTGTGTAGTACCTTTGAATTAGTTGGTTAGTATTATGGGGTTAACTGTTTTGTATTACTGTTATAGCTGGTTAATATTATTGAAATTGTTATTTAGTGTTAATTGTTAGTTGTTTAGTATTATTGGGTTTGTTGATTAATATTGTTGGCTTAGCTGTTTAGTATTATTGTATTAGTTGGATGATATTATTAGATTGATGAATTTAGTATTGCTGTTTTAGTTGAAGAGTATTTTTGGATTAGTATTATTGAATTAGCTGAATGGTGATGAAATTAGTTTGTTTTAGTGTTAGTTGAGTTTTTAGAGACAAAGGGAAACTCGTCTTCTACTGTTCAAATGTTTGAAACAATTGGAAAATGACTTTTAGAAGATAATACTATTCTTTGGTTTTGAAAGTGACACAAGTCAATTTGATTAGTAATACTAATGATAAGGAAAAGTATATATTATATTATGTTAAGTATTTATTTTATAAACAAAATAAGTTTAATAAAGGGAGTATTTATAAATTATATCTAAAAGTTCTTTTAAAATGAAATATAGATTTTAGAAGGTATAATATTAAACTTGAAACTTTTATTATATTAATATATTATTTAAGTAACTTTCTTTTCTTTATTTCCCAAGAATAATATTTATAAATTCTTATACTTATATTTTTCCTTAAAGGGCCTTTATTAAGGTCACCACCGAATTTAGTAAATACACCCCCCCTGTTACACCACTGAAATTAGTAAATACACCCCCTAATACACCTCCTCTTAAAAGGGGTGTACTTATCAAAAGATTGTTTTTGTAGTAATCCAAATAGTCATACCACGAGTATACTAGTAAATACACTCCCTCAATACACTCACCTTTTTAGAAGTGGTGTATTTACCAAAATAGGGTGTGACCCTTAAGCAAGTCCTTTTTGAGTTTATAAGACCACAACTTTCTCGATTCTCGTAACACAAACTCTCAAGTTTTCCTAAACGTTTTCAAAGGTCAACTTTTAATTAAATATCTTCCTACTAGGATTCGGTACTAGTTGGAACGCGCACGAGGTTTCCGACCATCTGTTTGTACATCATTCACGGGACCCGGAGTTAACAGGTGGGTGATGATCCGTTGATTGATCTGCTATTAATAACGTCGTGCCGGTATTTTCTGAACTCGACTAAATCAAATCAAAAGTATCTAATCCAACATAAATGTAACACCTATCTATATAACTGTTTGGATTATGTGATATAACTACATATGTTATATATTTAGCCTGTTTTCTTGTGAATCGATCACCACTGCATGAGTAAACACCTTACGTGAGCATGAATCAGTTCAGTTATCAGTCAAGTATTTTCTCAATGAAGTTGTTGTATCAGTTTTATGGAAAATCAGTAAGTACGGAGTTGTGATTTGGGTATTGTTTTCCGACCTCCGGGGTAAGCTGTCGTTGGACGCCCTCGGAATCAAGGTTGTTGATTATTTTTCCGACCTCCGGGGTCAGCTGTCGTTGGACGCCCTCGGAATCAAGGTCGTTGATTATTTTTCCGGTCTCCGGGGTCAGCTGTCGTTGGACGCCCTCGGAATCAAGGTTGTTGATGGTTGGAGTTGAAAAGAGTAACTATGATGGAAGTGGAATGGATGTACGTTTATGGTTTGTCAGTTTGTGATAATATGTGATATGACTTTGGGCTTTGCCCTAATGTGAACCAACTTGTGCTATTTCAATTTTATTATGCGAAATATGTTTAAATGTCGTTTAAATTTTATATGAAACTGATTAAATAAAATAAACACTTTATCAATGAGTATAACTTAATATATTTCGGATTTACCAATCCCATGATGTTGCAAATCACCCATATGTGAGAATTCAATTCTCACGCCCCTTTTCCCTAATCCCCTTGCAGATTATGATTTCGTGGAGCAAGGACAGTAATAGAGACGACACGGAGTTCCCCACTTAAATAAAATATTATGTTAATACTATGCCTTATGTACACATATATATGTGAGAGATACTTATTAAAATTATTCTATTCATTTCCTCCGCTGCATAAAACTCATCATCTCTCATTTCCGTTATATTTCCTTCAAAAATTTTATAGTTCGGACTTTTGATCACAATAACACTTCGAATTCGATATAATTGATATATATTGGGTTCGGGGCGTTACATAAGTGACATGTTCAATTTAGATTAGATTTTATTCCCTTCGTCCGCAAAAGATAGTTTTGTTAGTTTGCAGGATTTTTAATGTGATATGTCGGTAGGTATCATGGGGTATTTTGAGGTCCATTTATGAACAGTTTGTTCTTTTATGGAAAGTAATTTTAGGGGGTAGTCTCAGCTTCCCCATGTGATCCACTTCGATGGCGGGTGACACTAATCCTAGGGCCCGGAGGCTGTGAGACTCAGTTCCATCTACATTGTTCACTCCTCTATTTTGCTTTTAGCTTGTCCCAGTAATTAATGGAGTAGTGTCTACCAAACATGTCCCTATATCGAATGCTTCTCTTGAGCCACAATCGATACACTTGGTGTCCTAGTCAGTTAAGGCAGGATTACGGTGTTTTCATGGTATGAACCAGAATGGATATTTGAATATATTTGTGTCCATACCAAAATTTGAATAATTTAAAATCTGAATGTCTATGTCCATACCAAAAGTTCGGTACAGATTGGTATGACTACATTTTTCTTTTTTTTTTGGTATGGTTTAGAAAGGATTTTCGGTTATAATGAAAGTATGGAACAAATCGGATCAGAATGGTTTGGAGCAATGATGCAGATTCTTTTTCAATATTAGAAAATGAAATAGAAAAAAATGACACATAAATAAAAGACAATATTTAAACGACACCAACAGAGTATCCATATTACATTAAATAAAATATTTTACAATAGTTTGAGATATTAAAATAATAATAAACAAACATAGAAATAATTTATATTAATAATAATTTGTGATAATTATGCATACATAATATTTAGGTTAAGATACTTATTCACACTTGATAATAGAATGAGTTTTGCATAATTTTATGATAATTTAATAATAGATTAAATGTATTATTTGTTAATCTTTCTCTTGAATTATTATTCAATATTTAAAATATATTTGGATGGTAATATAATAATTAATAATAACAAATAAAATTTACGATTAATAAGCACAAATATGTAAATAACCACACTTAATAGTTAATGCAATATTAATTAAGAACTAAATCATGTATATATATGATCAAATGTCATTGCCTAAATTTATAATTTGTAGTGATGTGTTATAATTCTATTCTATTCTATTGGTTGAAATTCAATATGTGGCATACATGTGTCATGTTAATATAGAATCCAATTAGAAAAACTTAATAGCATAGGTTTGAACCTAGGACCTCTTACATAATTTTTATAATACTTACCAACTAAGCCACCATACAAATCTTTGTATACTTTGAATAACTATTTTCTATATTTCTTAAATTTATATGGTGTTGTTGTTTTTAATTTTTTAGGATGAGGAAAGAAGTCAAAATCTACTTTTATATTATTTTTAATTTTATATAAAAAAAATGTTCAGTCTACATATTGTTGATATGTTTATACTTTAAAATCAACTTTATCAAAATTAACTAATCAGTCTACATAGTATCAAAATACCCTTTATATTTTTTTTAATAAATATTCATAAGATTTAGACTTCAAATCTACATTTGAATAAAAATAGCAATCTACATAGTATAAAAAAATACACTATTTTATATTTCATAAGATTTAGACTTCAAATCTACATTTGTATAAAAGTGAATAATGTTAATTGGTGCACTTAATCATGAGATCTTTATATATATATATATATATATATATATATATATATATATATATATATATATTTGACAAAGTATTCTGTGAACAAATTTCACAGTGAAATATATTTGATGGGTATTAGTTGTTTTATTAAATAATATTAGTTGTTTTCATTAAAGGTATTCGTTGTTTTCACTAAAGAATTTAATTGTTTTGGTAATGTTTATTAATTGTTTAACTATAATGTATTAGTGAATTGGTGTTCATGGTAATAGTTACCATGAATATTAATCACATAATACCTTCTTATAATTTTTTTTATATCAAATATATAATTTTATAATTATTTGATATATTTTAATACTTCATATATTTTTGTCAATTGAAAAATATTTAATCAATTTATATTTACTACTCTCTCCGTCCCATACTCGATTTTCTATTTGTTCAAAAAGTTTGGCTAATACTAGATTGTACATTCCAAAAAATAATTAAAACAAACTATGCCTTTTTTCAACTATCCCCTCCCAACATCTCAAAATTACATATCATGTCATTACTTTTACCTATAAAAAAATATCTACTATAACCACAAAGTAAAAAGAACTGAAATACTCTTATCTTTATCCTTTCAACTACTAAGAAACAACTCTCACATTAAATTTCATGCCAAAAATTAACAAATAATCACGTAAGAAATGAAGATTTTCTTTCATTAATATTATATATATATATATATATTACAAGTGTATCATAGTAATCCGTGTATTACCCGAGGGTTAATCTAGTTTAATTTACAATTATAAGTTTATATGGATTCTATATGAATCTAATGATTATTAATTATTACTAATGTAATATAATTTTTTTTTATTACTAATGTAATATAATTTTTTCGGTTATAAAATAAAGTAGATAAAGTGTTATGTGGAAATTGTTCACCGTACGCAACTTATATTATTACTTGTAAGACCTAATACTAATGCTTGTAAGATAAATACTATTGTTTGATATGCTACTTTAACTTTTTGAGGTATCGTTGCCAACGAGGCGAATGTGTGATTGATTGTGACTCCGTTAAATATATTTACTTTGTTTTAAGTTATAGTAAGGAGTCAATTAAGTATCTACTTATGTTATCATTTTGAAAATAATTTCCACAACTATGTATGGTTTGCTAGGTTAAGTTTTTTAGTCTTTTGCAAACTACTAAGATGCTATTTCGATTTGGTTTTGTTGTGGTTGTTGTTGGGGTATCTAAAATTGTAGAAGCATTGAATTAGAGTTCTCGTCTCGATTTAGTTCGTCTTTTTTTGGATGCAGTTTCATTCTTTCAATTTAGTTCATGTTTTGAAGGATGTGAGCGAACGGTGTTGTTATCTAGTAGGTTGGGATAAGGTCATAGATTCAGGAGGAAGTCTTTCTACCCTACACAACAAGACGGTACACATTTGTGTTGTGGGTGTTGTATCACCTGCTTTGATGTATTGTATTGTACAACATATCAAAACATGTGGTACAACTAGGACTGGTGTACCGTACCAAAAATTGCATACCGTATACCGTACCGAACCGAACGGTATAACATAATTCATACTGTTACCTTACCGAAAATTTTGGTATGCTAAATATGCATACCTTATACCGTACCGAATATTCAGTAATATCATACCGTACCGAAATTTTCGGTATATACCGTTAGATACCGAAAATTTGGTATACCGTTTTATACCGAAATTTTGATATACCGAGATTCCAGTATGCCATTTCATATCGAATTTTTAATATACAATTTTATATCGAAATTCATACTTATAACCTGTATAAAATATGAATCTAGGTCAAAACTCACAACTATTCAAAGTAACAGAGGTCTTCCCAAATTTATTTTATAAAGAAAATATTGAGAGTAACAAATTTGTAAAATACTAATCACAGTCGCAATTTTATTAGATGCAGTTTTCAAGATATGCATATGTGCAACAATATTATCCTACATTCCTCCCAAAGATTCGTTAATACCACAATAAAAAGAGTGCAAATAAAGCAGAAATTAATTGCGATATAATTAAGAAAACAACAACAATGGTGGCGCGGCGGTGTTGCAGTGGGTGAAGACGCTGTGTGCGGCGGTGGCACGGTCGGTCAGGCGCTGTGTACGGCAGTAGCGCAGTGGGTGAGGTCGGATGAATTGGGATCGAGAAAATAGGTTGGGGAGCGCAGGGTTTGGCCTTGTGTGATTGAATCGAGAAAGGGAGGCTAGGTTTAAAAAATTTGACCCCTATCCTAAATGGCAGAATCGAAAAAGAAAAAAATTTATATTAGTATATTATTAAAATTTTATTATATTAAATAGTAATGGTACTGTACGGTATATACCGTATACCGAAATTCCAAAATTTTCTCGGTATTTCGGTATATACAGAAATACCGCGGTATATGATTTTTTATACCGTTACCGTACCAAAATTTTTCGGTAAGGTATCATATTGTACCGAAATTTTCGGTAAATTCGGTATTTTTCGGTATGGTAAGTGCGGTATATCGATAATTTCGGTATTTTCCCCACCCCTAGGTACAACACTCAACAATACAACTCTGCGTTGCTTTGTAGGGTAGAAATTTTCATTTTGGGATTGTTTCTGGGGAAATATGGAAAATTGACACTCTCAAGTTTTAATTTTTAAAAATGTCAACCAATTTTTTTTATTTTTTTTTTACAAAAATATCACCGAAAAGGGTTGCACTAGGTTTGCGCAGGAGGTCGCACAAGAGTCTCGCAGTGCATTTTTATAAAAAAAAAAACTGTTGGGTTATAATTTTTAAAATGAAAATCTGTAAGTGACATTTATCCATATTTCTCTTGTTTCTTCCGCTGAGTTGAAAACTCATTCTTTTTATTTAATTAGTAATTTTTTATAAACTTATTAGTAGAACTTGAAATAGAAGTTCGGAATAGTTGCTCTAGACATTGGCGGATCTATGCAAGACTTGCACTGGGCTAACTGGACTCTAGCTCAGTGCAGGTTCAAAACAATGTGTATATGTATATACATACTTAATGTTAATTACTAAATTTGAGCCCACCCTAAATTAAATAAATGTATTTCTAAATTAATTCTCTAATTATCTGGGAAGGTATGCATACAATTATATTAAACTTTCACGCTATTTTCTGCACGGCTGTGACTCAATTCTTCTTTTAATCTTTTTTTTTTGTCTAATCCAAAATTAAAATATGAAGTATCAATATTTATTTACTCTCTTCGTACCTCAACTTCTACACCATTTAATATTTACATTAATTTTAAAGTAAGAGTTGTTTATTAATTTAAAGTAGATGAAGTGACTTTTTATTGAGGGTAGGTTTGTCATTTCGAAGTAGTAGATTAGTATATGAAAGGTAACGACATGTGGTGTAATATTGAGGGGTATTTGGTTAGCAACTCTTCAATGGTAATGAGAATAAAAATAAAAATGAGCGTAATCATAATGGTTCTTGAGAACAAAATTATTACATTTTCCCCTAAATAAGGTAATCACTGTTGTAAATCTAGAAGATTTATTATTCCAAATCTAGAAGATTTGATGTGGACATTACTTATGGACCAAGAAACCCAACGAGCTTTATATCTTAGACTAGGGTTTTATTCTTATAAATAGATCATTGTATTCATTATTGTATATATACCTCATACACAAGATCATTAGTGAAACTCCTGGCTTAGATTGCCCCCAGACGTAGTCCTTCCGGACGAACTGGGTCAACAAACGATGTCTCTTTAATTTACGCACTTATTTACAACACGTTATCAACACGAGTCTCTAACCGAGATCATACGGTACACCATTAATTTATTTTCATATGAATTTCCATATTTTCATGTGTACCTATGTTATAAATTTATTTGATTCATGATTGATTGTTGGATTTAATTATTGTGCTTTGAATTAACGAGCAACGACCGACGTCCCGAAGGCGTACAACCGCCGCCGTCTGCCGCACGAGATGACGCACGCGAGCAGCTCACGTCGCGCGCCCGTCGCCACATGAGAGCAGCACCCGTCGTGCGCCCGTTGCTGCACGCCGCGCACCCGTGCACGCCCATACGCGACCGCCCTATGTGCGACGCTTTTCGTCCGCCGTGCGCGACCCACGCAGTGTTTTTCCCCGGATTCTTGTGATCTCTTAACCCTATTTCGTTTGCTTCTTGATATCACAAAACCCGTGTTTAATTTATTTTAATCCTGAAAATATTTCGTTAAATTGCGTTAATATACATGAAATAATTATTCTTATGATTATTTCCTCTGTCTATTAAATCGTATATTTTCTAGAAATTATTTTCATGTGATTATCTTTCTTAATTGTTTATGCATGTTTATGTGATTTAATTATCCTACGTGCATTACTTTTCCGCACATAGTTTATTTCTTTATAGTCCGCATATTATACCCGGGTAGGCGGCGCCCGGTATTTATCGGACCGTAAATTTATGTTTTGGGTAGACGGCGTCCAATACTTGTATCTTTGTGCTCTGGAATAATTAAATAAATTCTTATTTCTCCATTGTCAATAAATTGATCACAACTCTTACCATGTCACTTTAAAATCGTAGTGAAAATATATGATATTACCATGAAAGAATTTGATGAGCTTGCTCTCGATGGTAATAACTACCTGACATGGGCGCTAGATGTCGAGTTCCATCTAGCCTTAAATGAGTTGAGCGAAAAAATTCTCGAAGGTTTGAATTCCACTAACGCCCTGAAGGCGAAAGCGTTGATTTTTCTCATGAACCACCTGAGTGAGGAATTCATCATTCAGATCGTCATTCAGGGACCCCGGAATGTTGTGGAACTCCTTGTAGGATCGTTTCCAACAACAAAATGATATACTCCTCCCTTCGGTACAATACGATTGGTTGAGACTCCATTTCCAAGACCTTAAGTCTATAACGGAGTACAACTCTGCTTTGCACCGTATTGTAACCCAATTGATGCAGAACAATCTGTCAACATTCCACGCTAGCAACCTTATACTCCAGCAGCAGTATAGGGACAATAATATTATTGGTTGCAAACGTGGAAGGGGGAGAGAGTAAGATGATCTGGGTTAAAGGCCCAGGTCGTAGTACATCCGGTGGTCACAGAACCTCAAATTTCGCTCTTCATCTGGCAAGGTTAGGCAGTCCTGCTACAGATGCGGATGCAAAGACCATTGGTCTCGCACGTGTCGCACTCCCAAGAACTCAGTTGAGGCTTATCAAAAGCAGCAGAAGGACGGCAATGGGAAGGCCCCTAGAGTCGAATCTCACCATGCCAGACTGCCTGAAGCAGACTTTGACCAAGACAACGTCGATCCTCTGAGCATCAAGCTCAAGGACCTTGGAGATGATGAGTGATTTGTGTATTTGATTGTTTTAGTACTTTATATTTGGATCCTTTCTTTCGGATTTTTATATTATGGATAATATTATGTTTTAGCTTCGATGTGTTTACCTTAAAGATGTCCACTAAATTTACTTGGATATTGCTTTTCATGGCTAGTAAACATATCAGCTATTAGGTTTGGGCTATTTCCTCTGGCATGATGGATTGAGATTGTGTTTTATGTTTGATAGATAGCGCCACCACTCATGCAATCTTAAGAGATAAGAAGTTCTTTCATAACTTGTTAAATCGTAAGGGGAGTATAACTACAATAGCAATGATAGTAGGTTGATAGTGGGGTCCAGAAGAGCTCCCATTGTCCTTCCCGTGGGTATCGAACTCATAATGAATAATACCTTATTGTTTCCACAGTTTAAGTGTACCCTGCTCAGTTTTAGAGATATTAGGACTTATGAATATCACATTGAAACTGAAACTGAGAACAATAACGAATACCTTTTGATAACTATTACTCGAGGTAGCCGTAAATAAGTTATAGAAAAACTTCCTTACTTCTTCCCCGAATTGTACTATTCATACATCCGGCCGTCAAAATCTTCATCTAGCCATGAGTATGAAATTTCATGACCCGAACGTCTTTATATTAAGGCATCAGCGATTAACTCATCCATGACAATATATTATACGTAGGATTCTACCTAATTCAATTAGTCATAATAATTCGAATAATAGAATCCTTCCTGTTGATGAACTTATTTGTGATGCATGTCTTAAGGGTAAGTTAATAGTGCGCCCGTCGCGCACTATGGTTAGACTAGAGTCTCCAGTTTTCCTTGAAGTGAATTTAAGGAGACATTTGTGGACCGATTCACCCAGTATCATGACCATTTCAGTATTTCATGGTCCTTATTGATGCCTTCACTAGGTGGACATATGCTTATTAGCTGTCTACCCGCAATCAAGCTCTTGCAGAGCTCATTGCGGAAACTATCGAGCTTAGAGCTCAATTCCCGGATTATCCAATCAAGTCGATTCGCATGGATAATACAACTGAGTTCAGCTCGAAGGCCTTTATAGATTACTGTATGGCCCTAGGATTATAGTGGAGCATTCGGTCCAATACGTCCATACCCAAAATGGTCTTGCTGAGGCGCTAATAAAACGTATCAAACTTATCGCGAGACCATTGCTTATGAACTCCAAACTACTCACTTCATGCTGGGGGCATGCAGTCCTACATGCAGCGCACTTAATCCAAATCTGTCCAACTGCATATAATGATCATTCCCCCCTACAGTTAGTGCGTGGGAAAGAACCTAGCATTTCCCATCTGCGTATTTTTGGATGTGCGGTATACGTTCCAATAACGATACCAAAGCGGACCTCTATGGGCCCACAAAGGAAACTCGGTATTTACGTCGGATACGACTCTCCATCCATCATAAAATACCTCGAGTCTTTGTCCGGGGATCAATTAACGGCCCGGTTCGTTGATTGCACATTCGATGAAGATTACTTCCCAGCATTAGGGGGAGATCCGAATTCAAAATTGAATGAATGTCGGGAACTTACGTGGAACGTAAGTAATCTTCAGTATCTAGATCCGCACACTAATCAATCTGAACTAGAAGTTTAGAAGATCATTAACTTGCAAAACTTAGCAAATAATCTGTCAGACGCGTTCACTGACCTTAGAGGTGTAACTAAATCGCATATACCTGAAGTAAATGCTCCCCAAAGGGTTGAGGTCCCAACTAAAACGAGTACTCATGCCCCCACACGCCAAAAGCGTAAGAGACCCTTAAGAGATAGTAACACACCTAAACGAAAGGCTAGCAAATCTGGTTAGTCGAAAGTAAAATCTCTAGAAGAGATCCGTCTAGATAACTCCAAGTCTCTAGGAGACGAGAGTCCTAGTGAGGAAGCACGTGCACAAAATATTCCATGCACTAGGACCGTGGAACGACAAGACCCGGATACAATGGGAAATGAGGAAGGTCTGGTTGACGTAAACGTCAAAGTCTCTGTAAATTTCACAGATATGGGAGAAACATGTAATATAAATATTACTGTCGTCGACGACACATTTGCATCGACATTTGCTCTTTCCATTAATGATCCGGATCCAGAACCCAAATTATCGTTAAGTGCCGGAAGCGCTCCGATTGGGTAAAATGGAAAGAGGCAATTGAAGCAGAGCTCGCATCGCTTAACAAAAGACAAGTACTTGACTCTTTCGTTCGTACACCCGCGCGCGCTATCCCTGCAGGATATAAATGTGTTTTTGTACGAAAACAAAATTTGAAAAATACTATAGAGAGGTATAAAGTGAGGCTTGTAGCTCAAGTGTTTTTCGCAGAGACCCGGGATTGATTTTGATGGTCCCGTTTTCGAATACCAAAATGGGAATTCAGGAGCAAATTTTTTTTTAAACCTTTGCGTTGCGCTCTGAAAGAGTTCAGTAAGGAATACTCAAGTCACTGCATTGCTAAGAGGCTGAGCTACCAAGTCAGTGAGACTTAAGGGCTCATGCTCTTAGCAACACAGTGACTCGAGACACTTAACTCTCGAGCGCGTTGCCTGATCTGGTCAGTGAGAGGATTCTCCCTGACCTGATTGCTAAACCAAAGTTTTCTTAAAACAAAGCTCTCAGTGAGCTGACTTTCAAAACACTTTAGTAAATACTTAAGTACGCTCAGTTTAACGTGGTTCAGAGACTCAAGCTCTTACATCCACGACCTGATTTAACAGGAAGTCCACTAACTGGGATTCTTGTTTTTAACGTGCCAAGGTGCACTTACAACTGGACTCACGCCACTCCCTGGGCTGCCCCTCCTCACAAACTAACTTCCACCAACAAACCTGACTAGAGGGTTTTGGTTTCAGTTTGGTTTCTCCAACTATGTGAGGTTTTCCTTTACAATGTGTTAGCCTCAAGCTAGGATTAGGAAAACCTCTCTAAGCTATGAGTTATAAGCTTGACACTAATTTGTGTATATCTATGAACTCTAAAGTTCAGTGTACAAGATGTGAATCGTGCCTCCTTATAACTCCCAATATAATGCACTAAACACTCACACCTTCACACCTCGTAGGTGTTGATTTTTCTTTCTTCACACACATGAATACACAGCATGAGCTTGTATTTATAGTGTGGATTCAAATGTAACCGTTGGAGAAAATTACATTTGAATCCATACAATTAATGGTTTCAACCACTTTTCTTGGAATGCGGCCTTTGTCAGTGTCAGAGTTGCTACCTCGTGCTGATTGGTCCACGTGGGCTGGATCCAACGGATCTTAGACTCAGTGGGTTTACCAAGACCCACTGACTTTAGGTAGCTTCCTCCTTCACTGACTGATGACCTTCAATGGACTGATCGTCTTCAGTGTAGTTGTCCTTCAGAGACTGTTTGAAGATCATTCCAAGAAGTTTGTCATAAGGCTGAATGACAAACTTCCCTGACCATAGTAGCCTGACTCCTTCAGGGTCTACTTGGTGCAGCACTGATCCTCTTGATCATGCTCTTCACTGAGTGGTTCTCCTGACTTAGCTTAGATCAGCCCGGTTTACACTCAGTGGGACATCCTTCAGGCTTTTCTTCAGGTTCAGGTCACAAGCATGGCTTCAGTCAGTTCTTCTGGGTGTCATCTTGATATCTTCAGGCTGTGTTGCTGAGTTCCCCCTCAACTGAGTGTTCCCTCAACTGAGTTCTTCTCAACTGACAGCCTATTCTACTAAGAGCTAACCTAGCCTGACCTGAAACAAAAGATACAATCCTGACTGCTTTCAAACCTATTACATGTTGTTTTGGAAAATCATCAAAACTAAAACATATCCCAACAGATTTCGATCAAACCTATTCTCCCGTCAGAAATTCAATGTCATGGACTCAATAACGTTCCGCTACTTGATATCTTTGACAGTTAAAATGAATCTCCAAATGAGATTAATGGATGTAGTAACTGCGTACTTATACGGATCACTAGATGCCGACATTTAAATGAAAATCCCCGATGGATTTGACATTCCTCAAATGAGGGATGGTGAAAACCGCAGTATGTATAACATACAACTGCAAAAGTCGTTGTACGGCCTGAAGCAATCGGGCCTCCGACTTAGTGAATTCCTTCAGAAGAAGAAATACACATTCGATAAAGCTTTCCCATGCGTATTCACGAAGAAATCGCAAGTTGGTTTTTGCATCATATCCGTCTATGTTGATGACCTAAACATAATCGAAACATGCAAAGAGATTGAAGAAGTCAGTTCAATCTTTAAAGCTGAATTCGAAATGAAGTCCTTGGGTAAAACCAAGTACTGCCTCGGCTTGCAGATCGAGCACCTCCCAGAAGGAATCCTTATTCATCAGTCGACCTACGTAAAGAAGGTATTTGAGAGATTTCACATGGATAAATCTCATCTACTTAGCACCCCTATGGTTGTTCGATCCCTCGAAGTGGATAAGGACCCATTTAGACCAAGAGAAGATTCAGAAGAAATTCTGGGGCCAGAAGTTCCTTATCTTAGCGTTGTTGGAGCTTTGCTCTATCTCACAAATTGCACTCAGCCGGACATTGCATTTGCTGTCAATTTGCTTGCGAGATATAGCGCTTCTCCTACAAGGAGACATTGGAATGGTGTTAAACACATTCTACGATACCTCCAAGGGCCTCAAGATCTTGGACTGTTTTATCGTAAGAACCAAGACAAAACCTTAGTAGGTTATGCGGATGCTGGCTATTTGTCTGATCCCCACAACGCCATATCCCAGACTGGTTACGTTTTTCTCTGTGGTGGAACCGCAATCTCATGGAGATCGGTTAAACAATCCATGGTTACCACGTCTTCAAACCACTCAGAGATCATAGTTTTATTTGAAGCCGCACGAGAATGCGTTTGGTTAAGGTCCTTGGTAAAACACATTGGTGACTCGTGTGGTATCGCCAAAGGCGATACACCTCCCACCATTATATTTGAAGACAACGCTGCTTGAATCACACAAATGAGTAATGGGTACGTCAAGAGAAACCTGACGAAACATATTTCACCCAAGTTTTTCTACCCATACGAACTCCAGAAGAGCAACGTAATTACCATTCAAAAGGTGCAATCTAGTACCAATCTAGCAGATCTGTTTACTAATTCCTTACCTACGTATACTTTTGAAAAGTACGTTCACGATATAGGGATGCAAAAACTTAAAGTGATGTTGTCTTCAGGGGGAGCGGTAACCCCGAAATAAATCTAGAAGATTTAGATCTAGAAGATCAATAACATTCCTCCCTAACTTATTATTTGGCTGAAACCTAGCATGTGGAGTTTTTATGACAAGACATTTATGTTATATCGTAATGTCCAATGGGGAGTGTTGTAAATCTAGACGATTTATTATTCCAAATCTAGAAGATTTGATGTGGACATTACTTATGGAACAAGAAACCCAACGAGCTTTATATCTTTGACTAGTTTTATTCTTATAAATAGATCATTGTATTCATTATTGTATATATACCTCATACACAAGATCATTAGTGAAACTCCTGGCTTGGATCGCCCCCAGACGTAGTCCTTCCGGACGAACTGGGTCAACAAACGATGTCTCTTTAATTTACGCACTTATTTACAACACGTTATCAGCACGAGTCTATAACCGAGATCATACGGTACACCATTAATTTATTTTCATATGAATTTCCATATTTTCATGTGTACCTATGCTATAAATTTATTTGATTCATGATTGATTGTTGGATTTAATTATTGTATCTTGAATTAACGAGCAACAACCGACGTCCCGAAGGCGTACGACCGCCGCCGTCTGCCGCACGAGACGACGCACGCGAGCAGCTTACATCGCGCACCCGTCGCCACACGAGAGCAGCACCCGTCGCGCGCCCGTTGCCACACGCCGCGCACCCGCACGCGCCCATACGCGACCGCCCTATGTGCGATGCTTTCCGTCCGCCGTGCGCGACCCACACGGTGTTTTTCCCCGGATTCTTGTGATCTCTTAACCCTATTTCGTTTGCGTTCTTGATATCACAAAACCCATGTTTAATTTATTTTAATCCTGAAAATATTTCGTTAAATTGCGTTAATATACATGAAATAATTATTCTTATGATTATTTCCTCTGTCTATTAAATCGTATATTTTCTAGAAATTATTTTCATGTGAGTATCTTCCTTAATTGTTTATGCATGTTTATGTGATTTAATTATCCTACGTGCATTACTTTTCCGCACATAGTTTATTTCTTTATAGTCCGCATATTATACCCGGGTAGGCGGCGCCCGGTATTTGTCGGACCGTAAATTTATGTTTTGGGTAGACGGCGTCCAATACTTGTATCTTTGTGCTCTGGAATAATTAAATAAATTCTTATTTCTCCGTTGTCAATAAATTGGTCACAACTCTTACCATGTCACTTTAAAATCGTAGTGAAAATATATGATATTACCATGAAAGAATTTGATGAGCTTGCTCTCGATGGTAATAACTACCTGACATGGGCGCTAGATGTCGAGTTCCATCTAGCCTTAAATGAGTTGAGCGAAACAATTCTCGAAGGTTCGAAATCCACTAACGCCCTGAAGGCGAAAGCGTTGATTTTTCTCATGAACCAACTGAGTGAGGAATTCATCATTCAAATCGTCATTCAGGGACCCCAGAATGTTGTGGAACTCCTTGTAGGATTGTTTCCAACAACAAAATGATATACTCCTCCCTCCGGTACAATACGATTGGTTGAGACTCTGTTTCCAAGACCTTAAGTCTATAACGGAGTACAACTCTGCTTTGCACCGTATTGTAACCCAATTGATGCAGAACAATCTGTCAACATTCCACGCTAGCAACCTTATACTCCAGCAGTAGTATAGGGACAATTATATTATTGGTTGCAAACGTGGAAGGGGGAGAGAGTAAGATGATCTGGGTTAAAGGCCCAGGTCGTAGTACATCCGGTGGTCACAGAACCTCAAATTTCGCTCTTCATCTGGCAAGGTTGGGCAGTCCTGCTACAGATGCGGATGCAAAGGCCATTGGTCTCGCACGTGTCGCACTCCCAAGAACTTAGTTAAGGCTTATCAAAAGCAGCAGAAGGACGGCAAGGGGAAGGCCCCTAGAGTCGAATCTCACCATGCCAGACTGCCTGAAGCAGACTTTGACCAAGACAACGTCGATCCTCTGAGTATCAAGCTCAAGGACCTTGGAGATGATGAGTGATTTGTGTATTTGATTATTTTAGTACTTTATATTTGGATCCTTTCTTTCGGATATTTTATTTTATGGATAATATTATGTTTTAGCTTCGATGTGTTTACCTTAACGGTGTCCACTAAATTTACTTGGATATTGCTTTTCATGGCTAGTAAACATATCAGCTATTAGGTTTGGGCTATTTCCTCTGGCATGATGGATTGAGATTGTGTTTTATGTTTGGTAGATAGCGCCACCACTCATGCAATCTTAAGTGATAAGAAGTTCTTTCATAACTTGTTAAATTGTAAGGGGAGTATAACTACAATAGCAATGATAGTAGGTTGATAGTGGGGTCCAGAAGAGCTCCCATTGTCCTCCCCGTGGGTACCGAACTCATAATGAATAATGCCTTATTGTTTCCATAGTTTAAGTGTACCCTGCTCAGTTTTAGAGATATTAGGACTAATGAATATCACATTGAAACTGAAACTGAGAACAATAACGAATACCTTTTGATGACTATTACTCGAGGTAGCCGTAAATAAGTTATAGAAAAACTTCCTTACTTCTCCCCCGAATTGTACTATTCCTACATCCGGCCATCAAAATCTCCATCTAGCCATGAGTATGAAATTTCATGACCCGAACTTCTTTATATTAAGGCATCAGCGGTTAACTCATCCAGGACAATATATGATACGTAGGATTCTACCTAATTCAATTAGTCATAATAATTCGAATAATATAATCCTTCCTGTTGATGAACTTATTTGTGATGCATGTCTTAAGGGTAAGTTAATAGTACGTCCGTCGCGCACTAAGGTTAGACTAGAGTCTCCGGTTTTCCTTGAAGCGAATTCAAGGAGACATTTGTGGACCGATTCACCCAGCATCAGGACCATTTCAGTATTTCATGGTCCTTATTGATGCTTCCACTAGGTGGACATATGCTTATTAGCTGTCTACCCGCAATCAAGCTCTTGCAGAGCTCATTGCGGAAACTATCGAGCTTTGAGCTCAATTCCCGGATTATCCAATCAAGTCGATTCGCATGGATAATACAACTGAGTTCAGCTCGAAGGCCTTTATAGATTACTATATGGCCCTGGGAATTATAGTGGAGCATTCGGTCCCCTACGTCCATACCCAAAATGGTCTTGCTGAGGCGCTAATAAAACGTATCAAACTTATCGCGGGACCATTGCTTATGAACTCCAAACTACCCACTTCATGCTGGGGGCATGCAGTCCTACATGCATCACACTTAATCCAAATCCATCCAACTGCATATAATGATCATTCCCCCCTACAGTTAGTGCGTGGGAAAGAACCTAGCATTTCCCATCTGCGTATTTTTAGATGTGCGGTATACGTTCCAATAACGATACCAAAGTGGACCTCTATGGGCCCACAAAGGAAACTCGGTATTTACGTCGGATACGACTCTCCATCTATCATAAAATACCTCGAGTCTTTGTCCGGGGATCAATTAACTGCCCGGTTCGTTGATTGCACGTTCGATGAAGATTACTTCCCGGCATTAGGGAGAGATCCGAATTCAAAATTGAATGAATATCGGGAACTTACGTGGAACGTAAGTAATCTTCAGTATCTAGATCCGCACACTAATCAATCTGAACTAGAAGTTCAGAAGATCATTAACTTGCAAAACTTAGCAAATAATCTGCCAGACGCGTTCACTGACCATAGAGGTGTAACTAAATCGCATATACCTACAGTAAATGCTCCCCAAAGGGTTGAGGTCCCAAGTAAAACGAGTACTCATGCCCCCACACGCCAAAAGCGTAAGGGACCCTTAAGAGATAGTAACACACCTAAACGAAAGGCTAGCAAATCTGGTTAGTCGAATGTAAAATCTCTAGAAGAGATCCGTCTTGATAACTCCAAGTCTCTAGGAGACGAGAGTCCTAGTGAGGAAGCACGTGCACAAAATATTCCATGCACTAGTGTTGGTGATCAAATTTAATCGGGTAGATTAGTGACTGTTTTAGTTCGGTTTAAGATCACCAATCAATAACGTGTGATTGATTATCACCGTAAATGATAAATCGAAGGTTCGGGTTGTGGAATCGTAAACACGAGAGTCGAAATCAAATTAATTTCATATGTGTGCACGTTTAGGTGTGTTAGTGTGTGTTTTGGGAGTGTTTTATGAATTTTTAACTTGTATTAATAAGCTGGAGAACAACTATTTATAGAGGCTAGCAAGCATGAGGTGTCTCTGACTCTTGGTCTCCCTAGCTTGTACGCCTGACAAGTGTCCTTTGACCTTAGTTTGACCTTATCTAAGCTGAATCTTAGTTACAAAATCTTCTTTTGGTCTTATCTCGGACTCATTGTTGTTCGTCTAAGTCGGCTTAGTTGATCCAGGATGGTTTTTTCATAAAAGTTGTTCGCCTTTTGAGTGTATGGCTCAGAAGTTGTTCATCTTTGTGTTTTACACAGGTTGACTTTGGGATCTTGGTCCCTTGTTCGTCGACATACACTTAGGCTGGTAGATGTACTACCCTTTAACAATGTTGCTCGTTATCAGTGACTTGGCCGAATGTTCGTATCTGGTCTCGGGTCTCAAAACCTGTTCGCCAGTATGTTGTTCGTCGGTAGAGTTGTTCGTCAGTTTATTCACTCCCTGGATTAATTTATGCACCCCCATCTTGATTTTCTTTGTTAATAATCTTTGATTTGAGGTTGGTTCTTCATAATCCTTTTTAAGACTTTAATCCTTGTTCGCCCATCATTGATTTATGTTCGCCTATCAACAACTAGGACCGTGGAACGACCAGACCCGGATACAATGGGAAATGAGGAAGGTCTGGTTGACGTAAACGTCAAAGTCTCTGTGAATTTCACAGATACGGGAGAAACATGTAATATAAATATTACTATCGTCGACGACATATTTTCATCGACATTTGCTCTTTCCATTAACGATCCGGATCCAGAACCCAAATTATCGTTAAGTGCCGGAAGCGCTACGATTGGGTAAAATGGAAAGAGGCAATTGAAGCAGAGCTTGCATCGCTTAACAAAAGACAAGTACTTAACTCTTTCGTTCGTACACCCGCGCGCGCTATCCCTGTAGGATATAAATGGGTTTTTGTACGAAAACGAAATGAGAAAAATACTATAGAGAGGTATAAAGCGAGGCTTGTAGCTCAAGGGTTTTCGCAGAGACCCGGGATTGATTTCGATCAAACCTATTCTCCCGTCATGAACTCAATATCATAGACTCAATAACGTTCTGCTACTTGATATCTTTGGCAGTTAAAATGAATCTCCAAATGAGATTAATGGACGTAGTAACTGCGTACTTATACAGATCACTAGATGCCGACATTTACATGAAAATCCCCGATGGATTTGACATTCCTCAAATGAGGGATGGTGAAAACCGCAGTATGTATAGCATACAACTGCAAAAGTCGTTGTACGGCCTGAAGCAATCGGGCCTCCGACTTAGTGAATTCCTTCAGAAGAAGGGATACACATTCGATAAAGCTTTCCCATGCGTATTCACGAAGAAATTGCAAGTTGGTTTTTGCATCATATCCGTCTATGTTGATGACCTAAACATAATCGGAACATGCAAAGAGATTGAAGAAGTCAGTTCAATCTTTAAAGCTGAATTCGAAATGAAGTCCTTGGGTAAAACCAAGTACTGCCTCGGCTTGCAGATCGAGCACCTCCCAGAAGGAATCCTTATTCACCAGTCGACCTACGTAAAGAAGGTATTGGAGAGATTTCACATGGATAAATCTCATCCACTTAGCACCCCTATGGTTGTTTGATCCCTCGAAGTGGATAAGGACCCATTTAGACCAAGAGAAGATTCAGAAGAAATTCTGGGGCCAGAAGTTCCTTATCTTAGCGCTGTTGGAGCTTTGCTCTATCTCACAAATTGCACTCAGCCGGACATTGCATTTGCTGTCAATTTGCTTGCGAGATATAACGTTTCTCCTATAAGGAGATATTGGAATGGTGTTAAGCACGTTCTACGATACCTCCAAGGGTCTCAAGATCTTGGACTGTTTTATCGTAAGAACCAAGACAAAACCTTAGTAGGTTATGCGGATGCTGGCTATTTGTCTGATCCCCACAACGCCATATCCCAGACTGGTTACGTTTTTCTCTGTGGTGGAACCGCAATCTCATGGAGATCGGTTAAATAATCCATGGTTACCACGTCTTCAAACCACTCAGAGATCATAGTTTTATTTAAAGCCGCACGAGAATGCGTTTGGTTAAGGTCCTTGGTAAAACACATTGGTGACTCGTGTGGTATCGCCAAAGGCGATACACCTCCCACCATTATATTTGAAGACAACGCTGCTTGCATCGCACAAATGAGTAATGGGTACGTCAAGAGAAACCTGACGAAATATATTTCACCTAAGTTTTTCTACCCATACGAACTCCAGAAGAGCAACGTAATTACCATTCAAAAGGTGCAATCTAGTAACAAACTAGCAGATCTGTTCACTAAATCCTTACCTACGTCTACTTTTGAAAAGTACGTTCGCGGTATAGGGATGCAAAGACTTAAAGTGATGTTGCCTTCAGGGGGAGCGGTAACCCCGAAACAAATCTAGAAGATTTAGATCTAGAAGATCAATAACATTCCTCTCTAACTTATTATTTGGCCGAAACCTAGCATGTGGAGTTTTTATGACAAGACATTTATGCTATGTCGTAATGTCCAATGGGGAGTGTTGTAAATCTAGAAGATTTATTATTCCAAATCTAGAAGATTTGATGTGGACATTACTTATGGACCAAGAAACCCAACGAACTTTATATCTTAGACTAGGGTTTTATTCTTATAAATAGATCATTGTATTCATTATTGTATATATACCTCATACACAAGATCATTAGTGAAACTTCTGGCTTGGATCGCCCCCAGACGTAGTCCTTCCGGACGAACTGGGTCAACAAACGATGTCTCTTTAATTTACGCACTTATTTACGACAATCACAACCTCATTTTGATTGCTCATTTCCTCTACTAGAATCCTCATGTTCAATCACTCCCCTATTCCTCACCCAATACACATTGATTGAACACTTCTACTTCAAAATTGAGGCAAATGCAACTACCATTAGAACAATCTCTTCCCAACATATCATATTTTATATGAGGGTATAGATAGAAAATAAATTTTCATTATCATTAAAATTGAAGAATTTGTGTCAAGCACCTCCTGAGATATTTGAGGGTTATAGTTAAAATGATAAAGTGATTTCTGAGGGGTAGATTATGAAATATTGCAGGAGTTCGATGGATAGAGGAGGTAGAATTTATTTTTGGTTTTGAAAATTATTTTACTTGTTGAACATGTAATTTGTACCTTATTCATTCAATTTTGGTCCTTTTCTTTTGATTAATAAGTATGATTTTTTTAATTTTTTGATTAAAAAAAATTGGTTAGTACCCATATTAATATTAGAAAAATACATAAATTGAAATTAATCATGAAATAGTTTTAGAATTCAAATATACGAATTTATTTGAATGCTATCATAATATAAAGTACAACTTAATTGAACATCGAAACATTTTGCTATGTAAAATTATGTGTTGAAGTGTTTATTTTTCAGTCCACCCTACTATAAAATCCTGAATTAGCCTCTGACTCTATAGAGGAATGGAGAGTGTGATAATATTGATTTTTAGGAGGGGGACACTTATTTCCTTTATAGCGGGACAATATTTAAAAAAAAAAAAAGATGTCACGTCACTTTTACATGTTGGTTATATGGTATAACAGTAGTGTATAAGTTATAGAAAAAAACCAAATTTTAAAAGTCAGTTGGACGGAAATAAAAATATGGTAAAATTACAGGATGGAAAAAATAAATTTTCTTCACTTTTTAATATAAAGTGCATCACTTTTTAAACTTTTGTCTTAAATTGATATGTTTTAAATATATATATTTTGATAAATAATGTAATTTATTTAATGTAAAATATATTTGAAAAATGATAATATTTTTATTTAAAAATAATTTAAGTTTAACGATGAGACGCAAAATTTGCTCAATTTGACGGCTCCATTCTCTGAAAAGCCTTGCTGCCAGTGGCAAATTTCAAGTAATATATCTTTATCAAGTTTATTAAATCATTAAATGCGCCGTCATATTAGGCTCACAGTGGAGAAACTCTTATCATTGAAAATAATTCATATATAAACTATGGTAGAGTTTAGTTGTTTTTTCAAAAAATATTAGTTATTTTTATTGATGTGTATTAATTATTGTCAGTAGGGGTGTGCAATGGTCGGTTCGGCGAACCGAACCGTATTAATCAAATCGAAAATCAGACTAATTATTTTTTTTACAAATAAAAAATGAACCATATTTTGAAAAATTGTTCGATCTCAAACCGAAATATTTTGACTCGGTCCAGTCTCAAACCGAACAAACTGAATTTTTTAATTTTATTTTTTAAATTCAGTTTAATTTTTTATTTTTTTTTAGCATCAACACACTTATTTTATTCAATTATTTGCAACATGTCCACATCTAAATACCAACTTAAGCAATAATGCATCAATAACCCACTACACAATCCAATAAAAACATCAATATAATTTCAAAAGCTAAGCAACATTTTGAAAAATATAATCAACACAAAACACCACTCCTCAAGTATTTTATGCAAAATAAAAATCAGCTAAAGTCTTTTATGCGTGAATCTAAATTATCTAACATTAATATTATTACATTATATTAGAATATAAGTTATTACATATTAATTTAGAGAATATTAATATGTGTATATATAATATTATTATTATTAAAAATATTTCGATTCAAATCGCTCTATATGGGTTTTTAATTTGTAAAAACCGCAAACATAACCGGAAAAAAAATTCAAATTTCAAACATGCAAACCGAAAATCGAACCAAAATTTATATTTTGATTTGGTTTGGTCGATTTTTGGTTTAAATCGTATTTTGCACACCCTTAGTTGTGACTGAAGAATATTAGTTGTTTATTGAAAACAAGGTTAAGACACTTCAGTAAAAACAACCAATACTCTTCAGTAAAAACAACCAATACTCTTTAGTGAAAAAAACTAGTACTCTTCAATTATTCATGTATAAACCAATTTCACTCCATACATGCTCATCAATGAACATAATACTAATTACTCCTTCCGTCCCTTTTTAACTGTCACATTTTATTTAAAATGGTGTCCCTTTTAGTAAAACTAGTTAAGCACCACGTGCGTTGCACGTTGTATATAAGTAGTTTGAAAATGTAAAAGTATAAATTTTTAATAGTGAACTTCTCTTATACATTATAAAATATTCAAGTTTAAATTTTCGTTATTGTATATACTATGTTAATTTTGAGGAAAAATATTTGTAAACACTTCCTATTTACATTAGAAATAACCGTAAAACACCAACCATTGTCAGATAGTATCTACCTAAACAATGAAGGTGACTATACGATGACACGGAGTTGGAAATTACTGTAAAATACCAAATTGAAAGATAGTATCCATTTAATAAATTAAGGTGACTATCGTGGAGAAAGAATTTCTGAGCATGGCTGCACAATTGTGTCGGTGTGTGAGTTTTCACATAATTTCTGGAAAATCCTCTCCACTCCCATTTTTCACCCTTTTGCAATCCGATATGAAATAGTTTGTGCTCTTCCTCTATCCATGGAACTCCTGTAAAAGAACAATGAAGTTGTAAATCAATTCCATAAACAGAAAACTCACAAAATATTGTGATATATTACCAGATCATGAATTAATGAAATATCAAATCAACCAAAATCCAATTCATTGCAATCCATTCAAGTCTAAAATATATGCAGCCTAAAAATAAAGTCAAACGGTTATGTATCCTATTTGACAAAGGGAATTAGGATTCTCAAAACTACTGAAATCAATTGCCAAAATATTTTGTAAGTTATCAAATTGATGGAATAAATATATGTTGTAGTTTACTTCATTATCAAATTTTGGCTATTTCAGATTCATGAAAAATAAGTTCTAATTCATATAAGATTATAGACAACAAAACTATGATCCAAGAGAAGATTTACCTAGTCAGGTGTGATGTCAAAAAGGCTAGAATGACAGCTAATGCGATTAAGTTTACTCTCGTGGAGAAAGGATTTCTGAGCATGCCTGCCAACAATGGAGTTGTAAATAAAATCCATAAACACAAAATCCACAAAATATTGCGATAAATTACCAGATCATGAATTAATGAAATCTCAAATCAATCAAAATCCAATTTTATATACATGTGGAAACCTTTGCACATGATTTCTCATTTAGCAATTTTGTTTAAGCAAGAGGAATGACGTATCTTATCATGGTATTGTTTTTCAATGCCTATTAATTGTAAACGACCAACTTATCCATATGCTTGATCTAAATTTTTTAACAAGTATTTTCACCTTGAGAAAGAAAGAAAAATCTGAACCAAGATCAGGAAATCAAGCACATATATAGCCAGATTTAAGAGTAGCTGCTCTAATAAAATCAAGGGTCATGACAACTGCCTTTTGTAGGATGCAAGAGTTAATTAAAATAAGTGTTGTGATATGCACAATAATGCCTTCAGGTATGAGAAAATGACCGCATAAGGAATCTGCAGCAATCCATGTAATTTCATCAAATTTGCTACCTTATACTTGTAAATGTCTTGGAACTTGGGACCTATCCCAAACAAAGGGGCTGCTTGTCTTTACCTTGTTGTACCTATGAAAGACAGATGTATAAAAAGCATTAGAGGCCTAAAAATCAGCCCTGTAAGATTGAGGAAGGCAAGCCTTTTATTTGTAGTTGTAAGTGCATCATAGTTCTATATTACTTTTGGTTATGAATGAAAGTAGAATTGCAACATAAGCCTAACATGAGCAAAAAATAAAATAAAATCATGATTCCTAAGTAATGAATCAAATTTATTAAAATATTTTTGTATACTCTTTTTTTTTACTGTAACATTTAATGAATGCATCCAAGTTCTTTACCTTGATTTGAATCTGCCCTGCGAAATGGCTGATATTTCATCTCTGCCAAAATCTGAAAAAATTTAGTACTCTGAATTTCTTGAAATAGAGCGCATATCACTTTTAGGGGATATTTTTTTTAATTTTGGATTGGAACTATGGGAGTAGCAATTGGAGGACAATATGTTTTCAATCTAACAATTGAAGGACTATTAGTTTTATTTTTGCATATTTAGGCTCGTTTAACTTTCACACATTTGGGCTGAGTTGGTCCGACAATTTGCAAAAAATTAAATTTTACGGATCTTAAAGTGAAAAAATAAAATTTCTTGTCCTTACTGAAAACATATTGTCCTTCAATTTACGGTCCTAAAAAAATATTATTCCCGTCACTTTATGTACCAAAAAAATGCAACCTTTGTCTGTTGAATAGAATAAATAGTTAGCAATTGCTTGATTATTGCAACATTGAATTGGGTAAAACTACAATCATTCAAAGATTAAGGTACCTGGGATAGGCACTGGGGAAGGAATCGTAGTGGTTTTACCATCTATCTGAACTCTTTCCTGTGCCACTTGTTCAAATACAGTAAATGAACCATTCCCCACATCCTCGTCTTGTACCATCTCATCCTTATCTTCTACCTCTAGACCATCTAAATCATTACCATTGTTTTCATCCACACTTGTTATCACCAAAGCAAGTTGATCTGCAGCTCTCATGTATTCTTTACCATCCAAAACATCGTACACCTCTTTGTAAAAGAAACCTGGGAGTTTTTGCTCCCTTCTTAATCACTTCTTATCATCCAATAAGATTCATTCTCTCTCCAAGACTCCCACTTCTTTATTTTTTTAAATCACTTATAAGATTGCTCCATCTTTTGGTATACACCATGTTTTTACTTAATTTGTAAAGGTATGATCCACCTAACAGATGTTTAACAAATAATTAATCAGACATTTGGAAAAAAGATGTACTTGCTAGTTTGATAATCGCCTGCTTTGTAATGAGAGCAAGATATTATTTATAGCATCTTCAAAGTTTCAAACAGAATCCATTATAATGGACAAATTATAAGACAAACAAATCTTCATCAAAGCGTAAAGTAAAGTAAAGTAACCCAAAAAATTCAAATATCTTAGGGATCAAACAATAACTTCAGTCTGTTATTAACACAAATCACATACCTAAATCGACATAAGAAAACTATGGTGGAAATATGTAGTTTAAGAATAAATAAAATAGCTAAATACCTCAAATCACTAATCTAGACAAAGTAATTCAGAGTAACTGCTTTCAAAGCAAAATGACCTAAGTAAAGTATAAAAACCTAAGTAAAAATTAGATAACCAACAAATTATTTGTTAAATCAGATATCGACAACAATCCAACACAAGGAAAACCCTTGAAATGGCAACTCAAATAATATAATTCTAAAAATTACCAGAGATTTTTGAACTGGCTATTGCTCGTCGGTTAGGCATCATCTTCAGTAGGGAAATGTCCTTATGTCCTGGAAATAACGTCCAAGGTAAGAAACCTGATCTCACAACACACCTCGATTTGACGCTAGGTTCATGAAATAATGATATACTTTTGTCACAAAACATAAACTGACAATATTCATCAAAATGATATGATATAATATTTGTTGAACCTTTTGTTGGAGTTATACGTGAAAGTATGCTTTTACTTTGTATAACTCGTGTATCAAACACTCGTTTTATGAGAATAATTCTTTTATCGCATTTGCTTTAGTTATGATTGAATGTTGAATTTCTATTGCAAACCGTTCAATATATAGTACGTGTTACATTGTAGTTAATGTGGTGATACCCGATCACGGAAGACGACATTAACAGTTTACTTGTAACTAAACGTACATTTTCACGACCCAGGTGGAATTGAACAATCCGCCGTGAAAGGTCGATGTGTAAGGCTCAGATTGGTCTGTCTTGACTAAGAGATTGCACTAGCACATTTAGTATGTGTTGAAGAGGTCCTACAACGAGGATAAATTCTTCTGTTCTGAAAGGTGAAGAATTAGACCTCAGTGGTTGTTGATTTCTTAATCTCTGTCACTTAAATAGGACCGTGTGTGCTTAGTAGTTACTGCTTTGATTCATGTTGGGTGAGAATCATTGTGACTTCGAACTTTGTGTCTTGGGCAGTAATATTAATCATACGACGGTTGCTAAGATTTAATACGGAGAAACGCGTGCGAGTACGGCTCGTGTGATTAGTCCCCTTGGTGGGCTCAGAAGTTTTATTGTACCAAATCTTGCAAGTGAAGAATTAGTTTCTTCGGTACGAATAATAATGTTGAGCTGTCTTTACTCCAAGGTGAAAGATGTTAATTAATTTAGAGCTGTTCAGAAGCTTAATTAATTAATGGACTTGATAATCTTAAACGCGGGAAATAATAACCGGGAGCCCATATTATCGTAATATGGATTAAGATGGATAGTGCAATATTAATTTATTAGTGGTAATAATTAATATTAATGGGCTGAATTATATTGGGGCTCAATATTGAAATTCAGAAGTCCATTAGGAGGTCCAATCTTAATTCTCCTTAAGGCCCCTCAAGTAGCCCATTAAGTAGCCCAATAATGATAAGGTGATTAAAATAAAAGAATATATTATGCTGATTTTTCTAAGTAAAAATCGAAAATTGCAAGATAAGAAGAAAAAAAGATTTTGTTGATTTTCTTGAAAAGATATTATGGAAGATATGTATTCTAGAAGTACAAGAATATCTCATATATTCAAGAAAATCCAAATCTTGGTTTTTCATCCTATTATTTTCGAAAATTACACCTAATTAGGAGGGTGGGATTTTTGTGGAATATTTTATTTTGGAGAAAATAATATATGGGATATATTCAAGATTTCTTAGAAGCTAAGAAAAGATTTTTTCCAAAGCCCATATTTCATTGAAAAAATCGGCCACCCTAGTCCTATAAATAGGGGATGATTATTTCATCCCCAAGTACATAATTCCATGTGTTGGAAAAATCAAGAAGCATATATATTTTTCTTTTTCCTTAGTTATTAAATTACTTGAAAGCGTCTCCCACCGGCGATCAAGTGAGGTGAAAAGGGAAATACTTGAGAAGGCTTTGGGTTGATAGAGCGAGATTATAAGTGTCCCGTATATCCAAAGGCCAATACTACGAGAGGTACGTTAATCACATATTTACTTGTTTAATTCCGCCTAGTTAAATATGTGAAATTAATTTAACATGCATGATGATAATTAGTTGTTGGAATTATTATTTGAATTAATTAGGATTAATTCATGCTAGTAATAATTGTATTTAAATTCGTATTTAAAGTTCATCCCGAATAGATTTCGGGCACCCCTATTTTCCCAACAACTGGTATCAGAGCCACGGTTTCGGGCTCTGAATTTTAAATTGGAATTTAAATTGTTGAACATTAAATTTGAAATTGGATAGTAGAATTGTTAGATCTTTTTTGCAGGTATCCAATTGTCATGGTTTTTTTAATGTTGTTAATTTCATGCGTGTAAATTAATTATTTTTAATTCGATTCGTTCGAATTCGTTTTTCTCGTGAGAAAATCCACGAGTAGATTAGTTGTTTTTATTTTGATTCGATCATTGTAATAGACTAGTCTAGATCTAGTATTTATTTTTTTGAAAATAAATTGTAACCGGATCGTGACGAAGAACGAAGAATTAAAAACGGCGTACCCGGACGACGCATACATGCGTGGCGCGTGTATGGAGGTAAAATCATGCAATGGGTGAAGAAAACGAGGACAAACGGCGAAAAAACGGCGCACGAGGGTGCACGGCGCACACCGTGCGCAACGGACGCACGGCGCCGCGCGCACGGCGCGCGCGCGCCTCAGCTGGGGTCGGCAGCGCCTCGGGGTGCCCCAGGCAGCGCCTCGGCGCGCTTCTGTGCAGCGCCTCGGGCGCGCCTCGGGTGCGCCTCGGGGCCGCGCTTCGGCGCGCCTCGGGCGCTTTTCCAGCGCTTCTCGGGCCGGGAAGCGTGCGGGCCCACTTCGTGGGCCGACGCGCACTGTATCTCAGGCCGTGGAATTTTTCGGTTCGTGTTTTTTTTGTGTGATTTTAAACGTCGTCCCGAACCCCAAACGATGCTGTTTTTGAAGAAGTGTTGCTGTTCGAGTGGGAGCACGTCGAGACGAACGTCGGAAAGCAACAAGGACGATTTTTTCGCATCAAGACGTGAAGAAATTAAACCGTGACAATTGGATTCGAGTGCTCCAATGTGTTTAATTTTGTTTTGATGGATGTTTTATTTCGTGCACTTATTATTATTTGTTAATATGTGTTTGCATGAATTTTAATTGTCCAAGAAAAATCTTACTTTCGAAAATTACTAAGTATGTTTTTATAATCGCAATTTTATTCCGGATATTAAAATTGGATTATTTTGGCCTCCATAATTTATTTATTTGTGAAGTTCTTTTGGAATACATTTCCCCCTCGGATCGGCCAAAAGAACGGATTTCACATGAATAAATTCCGAAAGGATGATTGTGGATTATTACTAGTGGCGGTATTGACCCTCACCACGAGTGGCTTGCTCAAAGCGAAATAATAATCCTGTATTTAATTATGGTTATTACTTAGGCATAGGAAATTGATATTAACTTACTCCCCTCGGAGTCCCTGTCAATTTCTATGTGGTCAAAGTGGGAGCCAACTATTAATTTTGAATTAAGGATTTGTAACTTTTAAGTTTGTGATCCGCTTGAATGTATTTAAATGTATAGACCACCCCTCGTGGCGCATTTAAATTGTTTCGAGATGTTGGCTGATGCATGATTATATTGTTTTAAGGTTTCAATATAATTGATGTGATCAAATTTATGTGATAATTTCATATTTTTCTAGATATTGATATGAATGTATGTTTTATTCTCAGTTCATCATGTCGCAACCTTTTAATCCACTGTTTAGTATACTTAAAGATAACAAACTTGTTGGTGAGAACTATGTTGATTGGAAACGTAACCTTAATATTGTCCTAACCGCTCAACACCACAAGTGGGTACTTACCACTCCTAAGCCCCAAGAGCTTGCCGAAGATGCCACGAAAGCGGACAAGAAAGAGCATAAGAGTTGGTTAGACTCCGATGAGATGGCTAGGTGTACTATTCTGGCTTCAATGTCAGATGTGTTGCAACACCAACACCAACACATGGAGACCGCCTCTGAGATAATGCAAAATCTTGAAGCGATGTTTCAACATCAGAACCGTACGGCTAGGCAAATCACCATGCGAAAGATGCTTTCGTTGAAAATGGTGGAAGGTACGCCCGTAAGGGATCACGTAATCGAGATGATGGGTTATCTCAACAAGTTGGAAGTACTTGGTGCGGAATTTGACCTCCCTACTAAGGTCAATTTCGTTCTCCATTCTCTACCGAAGAGCTTTGAGCAGTTTCAATTGAACTATCAAATGAATGACCGGGCAAATAGCTTGCCCGAGCTCTTGCAAGCTCTGGTATCGGCGGAGACTCTAATGGATCACCAAACCGTTGCTATGGTGGCAAACGGTCCGTCTTCCTCTTCAGGTCCCAAGGGAGGGAAGAAGAGGACGAAGGGCCAGACCCAAGCAAATCCAACCGTTGCGAAACCCAAGGCAAAGGGAGAAGGAGGTGGAAAGAAAGCTGCTAAGGGTAAGTGCTTTAATTGTGGTGAGAAGGGACATTGGAGGGCGACCTGTTCTAAGCCTAAGAAGGGTGGAAAGAAAGGTAAGTCTCATGCTTTAGTCGTTGAAACATTTGTTGCGGCGTATGCTGCCCATGTTTGGGTAGTGGATACCGGGGCAACTGATCATATTTGTTTCACTCTTCAGGGGTTCCAGCTAACCCGGCGACTTAGCAAGAATGAGATCACAATCACTTTGGGGATGCTACGAGAGTAGCAGCCGAAGCAGTGGGAGTCGTGCGCCTATCTTTTGAAGATAGAGTTTTAATTTTTAAGAGATGTTTTATACGTTCCAAACTTTAGGAAGAATTTAATTTCGGTTTCTAAGTTGTTTTGATGGATATTCAGTTACTTTTAATAAAGTTGTTACTGTTTTATTTTAAGAATGATGTTATCTGTCATGGAACGTTGGTAAACAATCTCTATACGATTAAGTGTGCACACCACTCAAATAATGAATCTAATAACACGTCGATCATTTCGAGCAATAAAAGAAAGCGTTCTTCGGAGATGGACGAAACACTTTTATGGCATCTTAGACTAGGTCCTTTTAATCTAAAGTGGATAGAGAGATTGGTGAAAGACGGATCCTTGGAATCGCTCCAAGTTGAGCCGTTTCCAACTTGTGAATCCTGTTTAGATGGTAAAATGACCAAGAGGGCATTTGGAGCCAAGGGGAATAGAGCCATGGAAGTGTTAGAACTCGTTCATACCGATGTGTGTGGTCCAATGACGATCAAAGCGAGAATGGGGTATGAGTATTTCGTTACCTTCATTGACGATTACTCAAGATATGGGTACATTTACCTTATGCGGCATAAGTCTGAAACTTTTGAAAAGTTTAAAGAGTTTAAGGCCGAAGCCGAGAAACATAGGGAAAAGAGTATCAAGTTTCTACGATCAGGTCGTGGAGGCGAATACCTCAGCGATGAATTCTTGAACTACCTATCGGACGAAGGGATCGTATCCCAGTTGACCGCACCGGGAACCCCTCAACAGAACGGTGTGGCGGAACGAAGGAACCGGACTCTTTTAGAGATGGTCAGATCCATGATGAGTTATTCGGATTTACCCAAGTCGTTTTGGGGTAATGCCTTGGAAACGGCGGCTTATATTCTAAACTTGGTGCCATCCAAATCGGTTCCTAAAACCCCAATGGAATTGTGGACCAGGCGCAAGCCCAGTCTAAGACATTTGCGGATTTGGGGTTGTCCGGCATACGTGCTAGACAAGGAAGCCGGTAAGTTGGATCCACGTTCAGAATTAAGGCTGTTTATAGGATACCCGGCCGGAACGAAAGGGTGCATGTTCTATAGTCCCAAGGATCAAAAGACCGTGATTAGTACACACTTTAAATTCTTGGAGGAAGACTATATGAACAATCGGAAACCTAAAAGTGAAATTACCTTAGAAGAATTGAGAGGTCAAACCTCGATACCAAGTATACAAGATAATGTACCACATGTCACATCTTCACAACCGGAACCCCGTCGTAGTGGGAGGGTTCCCAGGCAACCCGAGAGATTCATGGGGATAGGAGAATCTTCGGATTTGGTTCCCGGTGTTGAATCAGACCCATGGACGTACGATGAGGCAATCCAAGACAAAGACGCGGAGTCATGGCAAACGGCAATGGAAGCCGAGATGGGTTCGATGGATCATAATCAAGTGTGGGAGTTGGTCGAGCCACCCAGTGGGGTAGAACCCATTGGATGCAAGTGGGTTTACAAGAGGAAAAGAGGACCGGACGGAAGGGTTGAAACCTTCAAAGCAATGCTTGTGGCCTGTGGCCTGTAGCTATGCTTAAGTCCATCCGTATTCTCTTGTCGATCGCTGCGCACTTAGATTACGAGATCTGGCAAATGGATGTCAAGACAGCTTTCCTTAACGAAAGTCTTGATGGGATCTATATGCAACTGCCCAAAGGTTTCATTGGAAAAGGCCGAGAGAATCTCGTATGCAAGCTCAAGAGATCCATTGACGGACTTAAGCAAGCATCGCGTACTTGGAACCAGTGTTTTGATCAAGTGATTAAGTCTTATGGGTTTGATCAAAACTAGTTCGAAAGTTGTGTGTATAAGAAGCGTGACGGAACTGCGGTGGTATTCTTAGTATTATACGTAGACGATATTCTGCTCATTGGAAACAATGTAAAGGTATTGTCAGACGTAAAGGTATGGTTGTCAAAACAATTTGATATGAAGGACTTAGGGGAAGCCGGTCACATCCTTGGGATCAAAATCACTCGCGATCGCAAGAAAAGGATGTTGGGCTTATCGCAAGCTTCATACATTGACACTATTTTGAAGCGTTTCAGCATGCAAGATTCCAAGAAAGGTTTTATACCTTTTAAGCACGGAATCCATCTATCGAAAGAAATGAGCCCTAAGACGCAAGCGGCGATAGATGACATGAAAGGTGTTCCGTACGCTTCGGCCGTAGGAAGCCTTATGTATGCAATGTTGTGTACGAGACCGGATATCTGCTTTGCCGTGGGCATGGTGGCAAGATATCAAAGTAATCCCGGGAAAGACCATTGGACTGCCGTAAAGTGCATCTTGAGGTATCTGAAAAGAACTCGGGAGCGGATGCTGATTTACCAGTCGGATAGTCTAGTTCCCGTAGGATACACGGACTCGGATTTCCAATCAGACATAGACTCAAGAAAGTCAACCTCGGGTAGTGTGTTTTGCATGGGAGAAGGAGCCATGACATGGAGAAGCGATTTGCAGAAATGCATCGCAGATTCGACCATGGAAGCCGAATAAGTAGTTGCTTGTGAAGTAGCGAAAGAAGCGGTTTGGCTCAAGTACTTCTTAGTGGACTTGGACGTAGTTCCGAATTTGCCCGACAAGATAACTGTCTTTTGTGACAATGCCGGGGCAGTTGCAAATTCAAGGGAACCGAGAGCCCACAAGGCCAGCAAACACATTGAAAGAAAACACCATCTTATACGAGAAATCGTTAAGAGAGGAGATAAAAGAGGTGGCAAAGATATGCGTCGGGGACAACCTAGTAAATCCATTCACAAAGGGTCTGCCTCTGAATACATTCGAGAGACATGTGAATGGAATGGGAGTCAAGACCATTGCCAATCTGCTTTAAGTATAAGTGGGAGGAATTATTAGGTTAGTGTAGGTTGACATGAGATGTCACGTAGAGCTACTACACTAAGACATGCGTGATGTATACTAAAAGCAGACTTTAAGTATAAGTGGGAGATTGTTGGAGTTATACGTGAAAGTATGCTTTTACTTTGTATAACTCGTGTATCAAACACTCGTTTTATGAGAATAATTCTTTTATCGCATTTGCTTTAGTTATGATTGAATGTTGAATTTCTATTGCAAACCGTTCAATATATAGTACGTGTTACATTGTAGTTAATGTGGTGATACCCGATCACGGAAGACGACATTAACAGTTTACTTGTAACTAAACGTACATTTTCACGACCCAGGTGGAATTGAACAATCCGCCGTGAAAGGTCGATGTGTAAGGCTCAGATTGGTCTGTCTTGACTAAGAGATTGCACTAGCACATTTAGTATGTGTTGAAGAGGTCCTACAGCGAGGATAAATTCTTCTGTTCTGAAAGGTGAAGAATTAGACCTCAGTGGTTGTTGATTTCTTAATCTCCGTCACTTAAATAGGACCGTGTGTGCTTAGTAGTTACTGCTTTGATTCATGTTGGGTGAGAATCATTGTGACTTCGAACTTTGTGTCTTGGGCAGTAATATTAATCATACGACGGTTGCTAAGATTTAATACGGAGAAACACGTGCGAGTACGGCTCGTGTGATTAGTCCCCTTGGTGGGCTCAGAAGTTTTATTGTACCAAATCTTGCAAGTGAAGAATTAGTTTCTTCGGTACGAATAATAATGTTGAGCTGTCTTTACTCCAAGGTGAAAGATGTTAATTAATTTAGAGCTGTTCAGAAGCTTAATTAATTAATGGACTTGATAATCTTAAACGCGGGAAATAATAACCGGGAGCCCATATTATCGTAATATGGATTAAGATGGATAGTGCAATATTAATTTATTAGTGGTAATAATTAATATTAATGGGCTGAATTATATTGGGGCTCAATATTGAAATTCAGAAGTCCATTAGGAGGTCCAATCTTAATTCTCCTTAAGGCCCCTCAAGTAGCCCATTAAGTAGCCCAATAATGATAAGGTGATTAAAATAAAAGAATATATTATGCTTATTTTTCTAAGTAAAAATCGAAAATTGCAAGATAAGAAGAAAAAAAGATTTTGTTGATTTTCTTGAAAAGATATTATGGAAGATATGTATTCTAGAAGTACAAGAATATCTCATATATTCAAGAAAATCCAAATCTTGGTTTTTCATCCTATTATTTTCGAAAATTACACCTAATTAGGAGGGTGGGATTTTTGTGGAATATTTTATTTTGGAGAAAATAATATATGGGATATATTCAAGATTTCTTAGAAGCTAAGAAAAGATTTTTTCCAAAGCCCATATTTCATTGAAAAAATCGGCCACCCTAGTCCTATAAATAGGGGATGATTATTTCATCCCCAAGTACATAATTCCATGTGTTGGAAAAATCAAGAAGCATATATATTTTTCTTTTTCCTTAGTTATTAAATTACTTGAAAGCGTCTCCCACCGGCGATCAAGTGAGGTGAAAAGGGAAATACTTGAGAAGGCTTTGGGTTGATAGAGCGAGATTATAAGTGTCCCGTATATCCAAAGGCCAATACTACGAGAGGTACGTTAATCACATATTTACTTGTTTAATTCCGCCTAGTTAATTATGTGAAATTAATTTAACATGCATGATGATAATTAGTTGTTGGAATTATTATTTGAATTAATTAGGATTAATTCATGCTAGTAATAATTGTATTTAAATTCGTATTTAAAGTTCATCCCGAATAGATTCCGGGCACCCCTATTTTCCCAACACCTTTACCCGACATTGAGTTAACTTTAGTCATACAATAATCTCATTCTTTTCGGAAAGTGTAGAATAATGTTACTCTTCAATCGTCTCAAGAATTATGGTTGAATGAAGTCCCTAAGGTTCTATCAACAGAAAATACTATTAGATGTGTCAGGAATAATGTTAAGCAAGCCAGAAGAATTTGCTCAAACAATTTCATGGGAAAATTGAAACTACTCTTATATCTTGATCTCATTCAAGAGTCTAGCAAAAGAATGTAGCACAAGTGATACAAATTAAAATTTACGTGAGAGTAAAATCACTAAACAATCGAAGGGGACTATGATGATCTGGATGATACCTTCATAAAATTCTCATACTTCGTATGAATCTGCATTTATCAATACCAGCCACAATCTAGTAGAACAATTCTGCAATCACAAAAATAAATAAATCAATGTCAGTTATTTTAGAGAAATGGAACTGAAGCCGAAATAAGCTATCAGATTGAGGAATCAAAATTAAGATTTTCGATGCCTAAATTGCAGCCCTATCGAGTTTTTTCGCCCTTGATTTAGCCTCAGACTTCAGAGTTTAGTGAATGACGTTGGTGCTCACCTCATGCCTCAGAAAATGCCGCGATGGATCAACATCGCTCGGCAATTGAACAGAGAGATAGAGAGGGTTGGGCGTCGTATCGAGGAAGACGGGGGATGGGAAGAAAAGAGACCGCGATAGGCGTGATTATTTCTCCGGTGGTCGAAGAAGCGTCGGATAGGAAGAGAGTGAGAGAGGGTTGGGCGTGGTATCGTGGAAAACGTCGAGGTCGGAAGATAGAAAGACGGGGCAGAGCTTCGGAGGGGTTTGTTCGTAACCGTAGCTTAGGTTTTGGGGTGGAGTGTCTGTATGGAAAGTTGGGAGGGGCATTTTGGTCCGAAAATGTTTCCTAGGGGTTTGTCACTTTTTAATATAGTATAGACTAATCAACATCTTGTAATATATAAGAGTAACAAATAAGGGTGTAAGCAGTGACGGAGCCAAGATTTAGGATTAGGGGGGCCCAATTTTCAACAATCTTAAAATTCTTATAAGCATATATCAACAGTCCAAATAATATATTTATAAATATTTGATTTTTTTTATATAACATTACTTCATTATTAAAGTCGATTAGCATAATATACGGAGTAGTATTCAATAGTAATACCTAATAATTAATTGCAATCAAATTATTAAAAATTGGGGGTCCAATAGTTATATGATCAAACGCTGGATAAATATATTGAAACAAGTTATTTAAATTCAATAATTAGGAGTATTATTATAATAAATAAAAGTTAATCAAAATTTAACACATATTAAATGTGAATTAAAAGTATTACATTTTACGTTAAGAATCACAAATACTAATTTGTCTAATAAAATTAAAAAAATATATTAAATTAAGATAAACTAAAAAAGAAAAGGAACGAAAAGAATTGAAATGGGTGCTATAGATTTAATATAAAGAAGGTGCATTTGGGGGCCTGAACCCAGGTTCTCCGAATAAAAAAACCTTTTAACTCCAGGACCTATCCACTGGAACAAAACACAACAAGTAGTACGTATCACGAAATAGTTAATATACCTAATATATCAAAATTCCAGAGGGTCCAGTGCCCCTGTACCTGCATTGCTCTGTGCCTGAGTGTAAGTGTATTTTGATACCTTAAGTAATAAAAATATTAGTTTATGTGAATGAATAAAATGAAACATATAATCAGCGGGGGAGAGAGTAATTAATAAGGTTTAATTTCTTGTCACACATAAATTTGATGTGGTCTAAATGTATCAATTATATGCATGAACATTTTTTATTAAGATTAAATTAATATTTCTTAGAAAATTTTTATGAATATACACTAATTGCACGGAAAAAATAATGTACATAAGTTTTTGTTCTTAAATTACTCCATCCCAACTCATTGCCATGAGCTTATTAGTTGGGTTAATTGAAAATGAAGATTGATGGGTGATTTTCATATCACCTTTAGAATTAACAAAAAAAAAAAAAAAACACCAAATCTCGAAAAATTTCACTTATAATATGAACAACTTCTTTTTTTTCCCAAAATAGTATAGAGTAAAAAATGGTTCATGTATAAATTATTGAAGGGTGTTACTTGTTTTCACTAAAGAGTATTAATTATTTTCATTGAAGGATATTAGTTGTTTTTACTAAAAAATATTAGTTGTATACTGAAAACAATCTAAGACTTTTAAGTGAAAATAACTACTATTGTTCAGTTGAAACAATTAATATTCTTTATAAAAACAACTAACATTCTTTAATAATAACAACTAATAGTTTTAATGATTCATATATGAACCAATTCATATAATAGTGTCTCGATAACTAATATTAAATGCGCCTAGATTAAACCGTCATGTATCCACAAAATGTTTGCTCGCGATCCATTGATATGTATACTTATAGTTAACTAGGGTTGAAGTCATGATTGTCACACCTATTACTCTTGATTCTAAGTGGTAAGATAGTAGATTGTAAAACAAGTGAATATATGAAGGTCTCTTCAAGGTGCATCTAATCCTGATATATAGTTGTGGCAATGTAAATAAATGTTAAAAAAAAAAATCCACTCATTCTTAACCGATTCTAGCTACTATTAAAAAAAATTATTGTCAAGAGTTTTAATTTATTCTTTTCTCAAGCTAAATAATATTTCCCTTACCAATTCTACACTTATCTTTCTTCTCTTAATTTAGCATGTACCACCTTTTAATTTACTGTATACCACCTTCTAATTAACCTACAACACCATTGATTTAACACATAACACTATTTATTAAGTTTGTAATGCCTTTTAATTAATATTATACCTCCATATAATTATCTTGTACCACCTTTTAGTTAATCCCGCACTATAATTAATATTTTTTCAGCTCGTACAATTTTTAATTAATTTTGTACCATCTTATTTCAGCTCATACAACATTTTAACTAACCGCATATCATAATTAAATCAATCTGGACGACCTTTCAATTAACCACGTACCACCATTATTTTAGCTCAGCACCATGATCATATACATGTTATGTTCAACCAATACTTTTAACACTAAGTTATACAAGATATTATATATATAAAATCATCACATATAAGTTGAACTACAATTTTATTGACATGTCTATGACATATGCATCTTTATCCTCACTTTGTACGAAGATTGAAATGTTGCCACCTTGCGAAATACAATAATGATGTTTTGATCCTGCACCGTAACATTAGTAATTTTACTCTCTGATATCATAGTCACTAACTACATCAAATCAATAGCCCCACAACTATGGATATTGTTCGGATGGTATTGAGATAGAGGCAAACGCACACCTAGTGTTTAGCTTGATGTGTGTTATAATTTTCCCGCTCCAAAAAATCAGTCTTCTTAAGCAATGGTGACTGTAAACGCCTAAGGGAAATCATTTGTTGCCAGAGAATAAAAGTTTTTTGGTCCCATAACTTACCGAGTGTCCGATTTTGGTCCCAAAAATTTTGACTCTTCAATTTTGGTCCCATAACTTCACGGTTTGCCTAATTTTGGTCTCATTCTTCCTGAGAAATTTCTTTTTGGTCCCATAACTTATCGAGTGTCCGATTTTAATCCCAAAAAATTTGACTCTTCAATTTTGGTCCCGTAACTCTTATGGTTTGTCCATTTTTCAACCACATATTAGTGATATGAAAAAAATAATTAAAAAATACAAAACGAAAAAGAAATATCGTTTTGCAGACACATCTTCGAGGGTACCATAAAGGCCCAAATTCAGGCAGAATGTGAGTTGAGCATGACAAAAAATGACACTATTTTTGTATTTTTAAAGAAAACGGGACTAAAAATGGACAATCCCTAGGAGTTACGGGACCAAAATTGAAGAGTCAAAATTTTTGGGACCAAAATCGGACACTTGATAAGTTATGGGACCAAATAACTTTTATTCTCTTTGTTGCCACTAAATGCATAAGGGGAGTAATTTGTTGCTTTTGATTCATCCTTATTGTACAAAACGTGACGCATATAAATCAATGACTCATTCTATCAACCGTATCTTGCATGTGACAATGATTGCCAACGTTGCAAATAAGTTTATCCTACAAAATTTGACATGACAATGAAAAAATAATTATAAAAAGCACAAATCAAAACGATAGTAAATTTAAACATCAGATGTGTTGTCGTATGCACAAAAAAAAAAAAAATCACTTTAACTGGCCTACTAGTGTAGTAGGATAAGCAAGGGGTTAAACCTACGAGTTATAGTGAAATTCAATTAAATAAGTCGTGTATAAAAAATAATTTTTTTTCACAGTAGTGTATAAAAATCAATTAAATATGGAGAATTTGGATTGATGTCTTTATAACTACTAGAATACAATAAAATAAATTAAAAATTCAATAGATAAAACGATCCTTCCACCAAAATAATTTCCCACTCGGTTAAAAACTTATGATATTTTTGACTCTACTAGAATCTTGTCCCTATATCAGTGGTACGAGTACAACCAAACTAGTTCAGTATTTTTTTTAAGTTTAATTAATCATAAAGTATGACCCCCGATTAACATATTCAAATACATAACCCCAATATATGTATTCAAAATTTACACGTTTGGTAGGAGGTATTAGTGAGTGATAGATACACTAACCCACGTAATACGATGTTTGCTAGGATATATGCATAAACACGCAGGCCCTGTAAAAAGGTTAGGCCCGGTTGCCACTATACTTAATTCATATGTTAATGTATCACAACTCAATAGGTGTTATTCATAAAACCATTAATACGTAAAATAATTTTTTCCAATTATAACCTCAAAAGATAGTAACTTCTTGAACCATTCAAAATCAATAAGAGCAGCCCATATCTTGCATAACTGCATTCGAATCTTGGAGAGTAGATCGAGGAAGAAGTCGCCGATTTCAGATTTTTGTGTTAGAAGATCAAACAAGTTTCAAATTTTCAATTCAGGAAATTATATATGGAGAGATTTTTTCCGACCTTGTCTTCTATTATTTCAATATTGAGATCCGTAGGTTTTTACAGTTTTCTGAGTTGCAGTTTTTTTTCCCCCAGTTTCAAACTCAGGTTCTTTTGCAGATAGAAAAAGTTATTTCTTCTCATTTGGATTTACTCATTGATCCGAAATGGAACATAATATTTTATCGAAATAATCTTGAATTAGTATATCTGTCTCTCAATAATTTCTCAGAAGATTGGGAATAAGTTGTAAAAAAATGGGAAGAAGAATTTGGATCATCATAAAGAAGAAGACCCATTTCAAAGTAGAAGATGAATTGCTTTTGATTTTTTTAAATAATAATATTTGGAAAATAGCAAAAAATAAATTCGATCTTTGATTACTAGGAAGGATCTTAAGGTTTTTATGGTTAGATGAAGGCTTGGAGGGTTAGTTTGTAGTGAATTCTTCGTCGCTTTCGTTATGTTGGGATATTTAGTTTTGATGATTTTCCAAAACGACTTGTAATAGGATGTGTGCGGTCAGGATTGTCTTGTAAAGGTTCAGGTTAGGATAGTTTGTTTTCAGTTTACAGGTACTCTGTTGAGGGGGAACTCAGCGGACTCATAAACCTGAAGAAGTCAGAAGCCATCCAAGAGGAAAACAAACTCAAGTCCCCTGAAGACCTGAAGACCGTCCTGAAGGAAGTCCCACTGAGTATAAACCTGACTTTCTAAGCTGGTCAGTGGACTACTCAGTGAAGAGCATGGTCATGAGGATCAGTGTTGTGCCGAGTAGATCCTGAAGGAGTCAGGCTACTGAGGAATGAGAGGCTGACAATTTGCCTTATGTCAACTCTCCTGAGTAGACTTAAAGTCCAATGAAGAAAGTCCAATGAAGGAAGTCTACTGAGAAAGTCTACTGAGAAACTCTCCTGAGTAGACTTAAAGTCCAATGAAGGAAGTCCAATGAAGGAAGTCCAATGAAGGAAGTCTACTGAGAAACTCTCCTGAGTAGACTTAAAGTCCAATGAAGGAAGTCCAATGAAGGAAGTCTACTGAGAAAGTCTACTGAGAAACTCTCCTGAGTAGACTTAAAGTCCAATGAAGGAAGTCTACTGAGAAAGTCTACTGAGAAACTCTCCTGAGTAGACTTAAAGTCCAATGAAGGAAGTCCAGTGAGTAGACTTCAAGTCCAATGAAAGTTCCTAAGAAGACCTCAAGTCTACTGAAGAAAAGTATCCTAAGAGGACTTCAAGTCAGCTGAAGAGAAGTCACCTGAAGTCAGGACTACCCTGATCAAGTACCCTGAACAAAAGAGCCGTTGGACTCAGTCCACGTGGACCAATCAAGTCAAGGCAGCAAATCTGACAAAAGCTGACAAAGGCCATACTTTACTGAAAAGGAGAATTTCACTCCAGAGATAGTCTGGATTTGAATGTTACTCTCTCCAACGGTAACATTCAAATCCACACTATAAATACAAACTCAAGCTTCATTTGTGGATAAGCAAGGAGCTGATGTGAGAGTGGTGCGTTTCAAGGGAGGCATAAGGAGGCACCATCTCCATCAAGAACACTAACCTGAGTTATTCATAGTCATATTTGAGTGTTCCAGTTTGTATACTCGAGCTCATCATATACATCCTAAGCTTAGAGAGATTTTCCCAACCTTAGCTTAAAGGCTAAAACCATGTAAGGGAAAATCTCACCTAGTTGGAGAGAACCAAACCAAACTAAACCCTTTCCAGAATAGTGTTAGGTGTTGCAGTGAGGTGAGGAGAGGCAGTCCCTGAGTGAAGAGGGATGTGAGGCCAGTTCGAGAGGCAGCTCCGCGGAGGGGTGTGAGTCCAGTTGTGAGTGCACCTTGGCACGTTAAAAACAAGAATCCCGGGTAGTGGATTTCCTGTTAAATCAGGCAGTGGATGTAGGAGCTTGAGCCTCCGAACCACTTTACATTGTTGTGTTCTTTATTTCTTTACTGACTTGCATAACATCAGTGTTAAAACAAAAATTTCTCCTAATTTCCCATATTGTCTTTGTTTGTGAATGAAAAAACGGGACCAACAATTGGTATCAAAGCAGGTTGTTCACATGACCACTGATCCAGATTTGTTAAGAATTTCTTTTTTTTAAACTATTACTTGTGCTCTAACCTCATTCTTGTAATAGAAAATCTTTTTGTTAGAAGTTTTGGAATCATCAAAAAGGGGGAAATTGTTGGGATATTTAGTTTTGATGATTTTCCAAAACGACTTGTAATAGGATGTGTGCGGTCAGGATTGTCTTGTAAAGGTTCAGGTTAGGATAGTTTGTTTTCAGTTTACAGGTACTCTGTTGAGGGGGAACTCAGCGGACTCATAAACCTGAAAAAGTCAGAAGCCATCCAAGAGGAAACAAACTCAAGTCCCCTGAAGACCTGAAGACCGTCCTGAAGGAAGTCCCACTGAGTATAAACCTGACTTTCTAAGCTGGTCAGTGGACTACTCAGTGAAGAGCATGGTCATGAGGATCAGTGTTGTGCCGAGTAGATCCTGAAGGAGTCAGGCTACTGAGGAATGAGAGGCTGACAATTTGCCTTATGTCAACTCTCCTGAGTAGACTTAAAGTCCAATGAAGAAAGTCCAATGAAGGAAGTCTACTGAGAAAGTCTACTGAGAAACTCTCCTGAGTAGACTTAAAGTCCAATGAAGGAAGTCCAATGAAGGAAGTCTACTGAGAAACTCTCCTGAGTAGACTTAAAGTCCAATGAAGGAAGTCCAATGAAGGAAGTCTACTGAGAAAGTCTACTGAGAAACTCTCCTGAGTAGACTTAAAGTCCAATGAAGGAAGTCTACTGAGAAAGTCTACTGAGAAACTCTCCTGAGTAGACTTAAAGTCCAATGAAGGAAGTCCAGTGAGTAAACTTCAAGTCCAATGAAAGTTCCTAAGAAGACCTCAAGTCTACTGAAGAAAAGTATCCTAAGAGGACTTCAAGTCAGCTGAAGAGAAGTCACCTGAAGTCAGGACTACCCTGATCAAGTACCCTGAACAAAAGAGCCGTTGGACTCAGTCCACGTGGACCAATCAAGTCAAGGCAGCAAATCTGACAAAAACTGACAAAGGCCATACTTTACTGAAAAGGAGAATTTCACTCCAGAGATAGTCTGGATTTGAATGTTACTCTCTCCAACGGTAACATTCAAATCCACACTATAAATACAAACTCAAGCTTCATTTGTGGATAAGCAAGGAGCTGATGTGAGAGTGGTGCGTTTCAAGGGAGGCATAAGGAGGCACCATCTCCATCAAGAACACTAACCTGAGTTATTCATAGTCATATTTGAGTGTTCCAGTTTGTATACTCGAGCTCATCATATACATCCTAAGCTTAGAGAGATTTTCCCAACCTTAGCTTAAAGGCTAAAACCATGTAAGGGAAAATCTCACCTAGTTGGAGAGAACCAAACCAAACTAAACCCTTTCCAGAATAGTGTTAGGTGTTGCAGTGAGGTGAGGAGAGGCAGTCCCTGAGTGAAGAGGGATGTGAGGCCAGTTCGAGAGGCAGCTCCGCGGAGGGGTGTGAGTCCAGTTGTGAGTGCACCTTGGCACGTTAAAAACAAGAATCCCGGGTAGTGGATTTCCTGTTAAATCAGGCAGTGGATGTAGGAGCTTGAGCCTCCGAACCACTTTACATTGTTGTGTTCTTTATTTCTTTACTGACTTGCATAACATCAGTGTTAAAACAAAAATTTCTCCTAATTTCCCATATTGTCTTTGTTTGTGAATGAAAAAACGGGACCAACAATTGGTATCAAAGCAGGTTGTTCACATGACCACTGATCCAGATTTGTTAAGAATTTCTTTTTTTTAAACTATTACTTGTGCTCTAACCTCATTCTTGTAATAGAAAATCTTTTTGTTAGAAGTTTTGGAATCATCAAAAAGGGGGAAATTGTTGGGATATTTAGTTTTGATGATTTTCCAAAACGACTTGTAATAGGATGTGTGCGGTCAGGATTGTCTTGTAAAGGTTCAGGTTAGGATAGTTTGTTTTCAGTTTACAGGTACTCTGTTGAGGGGGAACTCAGCGGACTCATAAACCTGAAAAAGTCAGAAGCCATCCAAGAGGAAACAAACTCAAGTCCCCTGAAGACCTGAAGACCGTCCTGAAGGAAGTCCCACTGAGTATAAACCTGACTTTCTAAGCTGGTCAGTGGACTACTCAGTGAAGAGCATGGTCATGAGGATCAGTGTTGTGCCGAGTAGATCCTGAAGGAGTCAGGCTACTGAGGAATGAGAGGCTGACAATTTGCCTTATGTCAACTCTCCTGAGTAGACTTAAAGTCCAATGAAGAAAGTCCAATGAAGGAAGTCTACTGAGAAAGTCTACTGAGAAACTCTCCTGAGTAGACTTAAAGTCCAATGAAGGAAGTCCAATGAAGGAAGTCTACTGAGAAACTCTCCTGAGTAGACTTAAAGTCCAATGAAGGAAGTCCAATGAAGGAAGTCTACTGAGAAAGTCTACTGAGAAACTCTCCTGAGTAGACTTAAAGTCCAATGAAGGAAGTCTACTGAGAAAGTCTACTGAGAAACTCTCCTGAGTAGACTTAAAGTCCAATGAAGGAAGTCCAGTGAGTAAACTTCAAGTCCAATGAAAGTTCCTAAGAAGACCTCAAGTCTACTGAAGAAAAGTATCCTAAGAGGACTTCAAGTCAGCTGAAGAGAAGTCACCTGAAGTCAGGACTACCCTGATCAAGTACCCTGAACAAAAGAGCCGTTGGACTCAGTCCACGTGGACCAATCAAGTCAAGGCAGCAAATCTGACAAAAACTGACAAAGGCCATACTTTACTGAAAAGGAGAATTTCACTCCAGAGATAGTCTGGATTTGAATGTTACTCTCTCCAACGGTAACATTCAAATCCACACTATAAATACAAACTCAAGCTTCATTTGTGGATAAGCAAGGAGCTGATGTGAGAGTGGTGCGTTTCAAGGGAGGCATAAGGAGGCACCATCTCCATCAAGAACACTAACCTGAGTTATTCATAGTCATATTTGAGTGTTCCAGTTTGTATACTCGAGCTCATCATATACATCCTAAGCTTAGAGAGATTTTCCCAACCTTAGCTTAAAGGCTAAAACCATGTAAGGGAAAATCTCACCTAGTTGGAGAGAACCAAACCAAACTAAACCCTTTCCAGAATAGTGTTAGGTGTTGCAGTGAGGTGAGGAGAGGCAGTCCCTGAGTGAAGAGGGATGTGAGGCCAGTTCGAGAGGCAGCTCCGCGGAGGGGTGTGAGTCCAGTTGTGAGTGCACCTTGGCACGTTAAAAACAAGAATCCCGGGTAGTGGATTTCCTGTTAAATCAGGCAGTGGATGTAGGAGCTTGAGCCTCCGAACCACTTTACATTGTTGTGTTCTTTATTGCTTTACTGACTTGCATAACATCAGTGTTAAAACAAAAATTTCTCCTAATTTCCCATATTGTCTTTGTTTGTGAATGAAAAAACGGGACCAACACGTTATATTCTCAGTTTGTTCTTCCATATTTGTTTTGAAGATGAAGACACTTATTCTTATTAAACCATGTTTGCTTGTAAATTGTAATTGTCCGCAAATATGTGGGGGTATACTCTTAGTTTGTTCTTTCATAATTGTCTCCGATCTTTTCTTCTTCGATTATTATAATCCACCGTCGGTTCTTTCCTCCGCCGCCACCGCCAGAAGATTGTACTTGGTAAATAAATTTAGGGATTTTGATGTGCTCTGTATTTTTAATAATTTTAGATATTTTAATAATTCTTATGGAAGATTAGAATAATTTTTAATTATGACAATAATGTAAATTGTATTCCATCGTTAAGGGTAAAAAAGACTTTTTCAACCTTATCAATATATCAAAACATATAACCAAATGAACAGTAAAATATAGAATTTTGCATACCAAACATTAGATATATACATATAACTAGTCTAATAAATCAAAGTTTAAAATATCTCACTTTATCATGTACATGCTACCAAACGGGTCCTTAATGTATTAACGAACCAAAATTGTAGGACAAACTAGACTATAAACACGAGACACTCATTTCATACAATCTGGACTTTATCATTCCTAGGGCATTCTGCTATTCTTGCTACTCTAATTACACGATTATAACTATTACGGATTATAACGTGTAATCTAGCTAGCTACGAATAATAAATTAATTAATCAAAGTGATCAAACTTACAAAATCAATAAATATCTCACGCATAGCATAAATCAAATAAAATAAAATGAGCAAAAAAAACTATTAATAATTAAAGAAATCTCAAATGACCTAAAGTCCGCATTTTCTCGAATTAGAATAAAAACTGGCTTAAATATGGCTGTATAAAACTACGAAACTTTCTAATCTAAACGTGTGCGCGTGTTTAATTCCACAGGTGGAATACTATTTATTAAAACTAGGGTGACTGAATTAATTATATGGGTCTTGATTAAGCTTACTGCTCACATTTCTCAATGGGCCGGCTATATACCCCTCCATACTTATTAGATACACCCACTCAATTAATATATTATTATAAAATATTTATTAGATGATTTTAATTCCTTAATTATTAAATTTTTTTTTTACATATTTGATACACCCACCAAGAATTTCAAAAGTCACCATCATACATAGAGATGTTAAACGGGCTTGCCCTAACCCTATAGGGCCGGCCCTAACGGGCTTCGGGCTAAACGGGTTAGGGCCTTATCCGGTTCACTCTTAACGGGTCATTAATAATTAAGACCTAACCCTAACCCTAGCGGGCTTCGGGCTAAACGGGCCACAAACGGGTTATGTCGAAAAAAATAAAATTCAACACAAAATTTAAAATAGTGGCAATAAAATATTAATGAATTTAAATATTGTTCATAAATTAAGTAAAATTATATAAAAACAATTCAACGTAATTATAAAAATTCAAACATCAATACTTAAAAAGTACAAAACACCAACACGTAATAGTTCAAACATCAACACATCTAATTTTCGATTTATTGCAGTATTATAATTACAAAAAATTCACTCAATCATACTTGTAATAATTCAGCTCACTACCATGCATATCATACCAAAAAAACAATTTAATCGGAATGATACTAATAAATTGAATCTCCAAGAAACAAAAGAATATACAATATTAGCTGCAAATTAGCTAAAATATTCATCTAATTGGACACTTGTGTATCTAAGTACAACTAGTACATGGATGGAAGAACCTAAAAAGTAACTAAAAATAAAATAACACTAAAATGGATGGATTAAATTTCTCGTACATCATCTTTTACTGAAGTTAGGGCTAGATGATGAATTGAAAAAATGTGAGTATATATATATATATATATATATATATATTAATACTTTAATTGTAATAAATAATTAATACATTTATTATATAATATAAATAATTAAAAAAAATATATATATATATATATATATAACCCGGGCTGACGGGCTAGCCCGCTTAACCGGCGGGCTAGCCCTATTAGCCCGCGGGCTAATAGGGCCGGGCCAAAAAAAGCCCTGATTTAAACGGGCCCCTTAAACCATAGCCCTAACCCTGCATTTTTTAGGGTTAAACGGGCCGACCCTATTAGCCCGGCCCGGATTAACATCTCTAATCATACATGAGAAATTAGGGGAGAGTCGGAGCCGACGTTGCAACACGAGCATTAATTGAAAACCTTCTTGTGGCTGCACCACCATTTTATCCTTCATATGGTGGTTGTTGCAACCTTATAAGCTCAATAATAAGTGTATTAATGTTATTTCCCGCATTTTGAAAAATAATCCCGACACTGTATTTTCGAACCCGGTTTTTCGAAAAATAGTTGAGTTTTCGAAAAAAACTTGTCGAAAAATGACAAAATATTTTCGAAAAGCTATGTTTCGACAAGATGTAGCCGAAATCCTAACCACATTTCGACAATATTTTGTCGAAATCCTTACCATTTTTCGAAAAACCAGGTTCGAAAATACAGTGTCGGGATTTTTTTTTTTCAAAATGCGGGAATAACATTAACACACTTATAAGGTTGCAGCAACCACCATACAAAGATAAAATGGTGGTGCAGCCACAATAAGGTTTTCAATTAATGCTCGTGTTGCAATGTCGGCTCCGACTCCCCCCTAGTTTCTCATGTATGGTGGTGACTCTTAAAATTCTTGGTGGGTGTATCATATATATATATATATATATATATATATATATATATATATATATATATATATATATAATTTGAATAATTATGGTATTAAAATCATTTAATAAATATATTATAATAATATATAAATTGAGTGGGTGTATCTAATAAGTATGGAGGGGTATATAATCAGCCCCTTTCTCATATTTCCGCTGAAGACTAAAAGATGGGCTGCATTATAAATAAATAGAAAGGCCCAGGTTATGTTTTGTGAATACACTCCACCCAAAAAAGTGTTCGAAATTTTTTGGAATTCATATATTTAGTGTTTTTTTTTTTTTTTTTTTTTGCATTTTCGAATTTTTGTCCGAAGACTTTTTGGTGGGGTGTATTAACAAAATATAGAACTGTATATAACTTTGGCCTAATAAAATTGAGTTGATTGATTGACTAGGCCTGATTTTTGGGCCACATTTTGCGAGTGAGTTTTGGCCTGTATACCAATTTTATTTCATCTATAATTCGAGCTTTCGAATTGGAATTGGAATTGATTTGTTTTTTTTTTTTTTTATCCTCTTTTAGCGATGCTTCACACGATCAAAGTATCTTCTTCATTACTCAGCTTCATCAGTCCCACTGACTTCTTCACTCCAACTCCAAAAGTTCAAAATATCCCGAAGTTTATAGACTAATACACAATCAAAGTATCGAAACCATAATATTATAAGTCACACAACTATGAGTAAATTAAATAAAAAAAATTATAAAAATATCAATTAAAACACACAATTACATAATAATTACGACTTATCAACATCGTGCATAACATTACGTACATTTTACACATCTCGCAAATAGATTATCACACCCTTCACCTAAAGTTTTAAGGGTTGAGTGATTTTAAGATTTTCCTTTGTAAAATTTATCATATTTATATTTCCAAGTAAATTCACCTAAACAAAATAACAAAGTAATCAAGTAATAAATTTTTAAATGCGCACTCTTATATGCACTAAGTGCACGGTACATTAACTTGATAGTTGAGATTGTTTACACTGAAAAAAGTAAGTTAATTACACTGAAAAGTGTGGTTAGATTACACTGAAAAATTTATATTGAAAACTTTTTTCAGTGTAATCAAATCATACTTTTCAATATAAACTTTTCAGTGTAATTTAACCACATTTTTCAGTGTAATTAAATTATACTTTTCAATGTAAACTTTTCAGTGTAATCAAATCATATTTTTCAATGTAAACATTCTCAACTTTGAGTGAGTGCACTATACACCAAGTGCACAAGAGAGTTATGCATTTATAAAATATGAAACGTTTTTGTAGAAAAAACCAGGTGGTTTAGCCCACTTGGCCACAGGGTTCCTCACTCTAGTGAGTGACCCGAGTTCGATTCCATTTGGGAACGAATTTTTGGAGTTATTATTATAAGGTCTCTTGGAGATTTCTTGGAGTATATGGGGGTTTGATGAACTAATATAACTACTAACAACTAATATTTACCGCTAAAAAAAAAAATTAAACGTCTTTGTAGAAGTTATTATGACAAGTAATGAATTTTTAAATTGTTAAACCTTTTAAATCGTATATGAATTAATTAAGTGCACCGTGTAATTAAAATATATTTTAAAACGGTATTAGTTATTTTTACTGAATATTGTTAGTTGTTTTCACAAAATCGTATTATTAACTATTTTCATTCAATAATAAAATAAAGAATTGTTTATAAAATTAGAATTGTCTACGAAATTTTTCAACATAAAATGAATTTCCTATGACTTGCCAAAAAAAATTATAATTATGTATGTATCTTCATTCTTCAACCTATAACAATTTGTTACAAAATCAATTTGTCTACGAAATAAAAAATTTAGTCAATTAATTACCTACAAGTATTTTATCTACAAGTAATTTGCCTATGAAAATCTT